>OY728131.1:484647172-487080918 GCA_963277665.1 Viscum album | reverse complement strand
TTTGTTATAAATATAGTATTTTTTTATATTATGATTCTCAGATAGAGTATCATGTCAGTTATGGTTTCATATAAAGTGAACAATTCTCATTTACTTAAATATATTTTCTATGATACTTCAATCTTATTGAATTTCTTTGATGAAATGACTTATAAATTTTCTTTTATAGAATGGATAAAAGTTGGATGTATGAAACCGAACCTATCTCAGATATTTTCAAAACAATTGAAAGAGATTTTTAGATTTTTCATTTCAAAATGATTCAGATATTGGTCACATACACTGTCCCATATTACAATTGTCTTGGAAGACCTTGGTTGATCTGTGAAGAAGTAATCTACCACATAAAAAAATATGTTTTCAAGAAAACTACTCTTTGTGGTATCAAAATGGGGAGAAAATGAAATCTCAAATTTTTGATGATCCAAATGAGAGGATTGGATTGGAGAATTTTTTATATGACCGGTTCCGTTTATTCTTCATCATGAAAAAATAAAGGATTCCGACCCAAGATGATTTTGATATGATCAGACATGATGCGTCTAAATGAAAATGATGATGTTGTTAGGGTAAAAAAATTGAATGATGTTTCCACGACTCCAATAATCGACAATGCGGTAAAATGAAAAAGCTAGAATTATTAATCCGATTGTTTCATGGGAAAATAATTTATGGGATTTCTAATACTGACAATGATTATATTATTACCTTCTTGAAGGAATTACTTCCAGATGATTAATATATTCCCTCAAACCAATATATGGCATGGAAGTTAATTGAGGAACTTGGATTTTCAAGAAACAAAATTCATGCTTGCCTGAAAGATTGTAGTTTATTCTGGGAGGAAACTGTTGAACAAAATGATTGTATAAAATGTGGCACATTTGACTAGAAGAAAAACATTGATAGAATACCATCCCTTGTTCCATAGAAAGTAATGTGGCACTTTCCATTTATCCCTATACTCCATAATCTTATTATATCTAATGAAATATATATAAAAATGAAATGGCATAATACTGAGATAAAGATGACTAATGATGAGTTGGTTCAACCTACAGATGGATTTTCATGGAAGAGATTTGATTCTCAATATCCTGATTTTTTAGCTGATGTGCGTAATGTGAGGTTGGGTCTTTCATGTGACAGTTTTAATCCATTTGGGCCAATTCTTACATTGCACAACACATGGCAGTTTTTATACACATTTATAATCTTCCCCTATGGTTGTGTATGAAAAACCCTTTCAATTTTATGAGTATACTCATATCTGAACCTTCTAATCCTGGTAATGATATAGACGTATATATGTAACCTTTAATAAAAGAGTAGTAACTTCTTTTGGATGTGGGTGTGCACACATACGATGCATGTTTGAAAGACATATTTCATATGCATGATGTGCTTATGTGGACGATCAGTAGTTTTCCTACTTATGCAATGATGTCTGGATGGAGTACAAAGGGAAAACTATCATGTCCTATTTATATGAATAATACATGATCCAGAAGACTGAATCATCATTGTAGTTTTAGTTTTATGGGACATAGATGATTCTTACCAATGGACCATCCATATAAAAATAATCATCGAAAATTTGGAAATACCATGGAGACCGATGATCCACCACAACGTATGTCTGGAAATGATGTGCTTAATTAATTGAAAGATCTCATTTTTGCATTCAAGAAGGTTCAAATGAAATATGGAAAGAGAAATAATGCTTCAACTATGATTTGTATAAAATTTGTATAACTCTAAGACCTCTCTTTAACATTTTACCTGGTAATGAACATGATGGTTTGTTTTCTTTTGAAAAACATGTATTGAAACCTACATCATCTACCTAGGCTAAAGAAATTAAATTTTTCCTTAATTTTTACAACTTCTTTACCCCTTACAAATCTGGTAAAATCAATGTTCAATGAATCCCCTATTCCCTCTAATTTATTTTGTTTTTTGGGTTACACATTAGTTATCCTTTTCTATTTACTTCCATATTTGTTTTCAACAGTAGTAAATGAAACCAATTGAAGAGAGGCGATGAAAATAGACTATGGAAAACAATCGTCGCATGACTGAGCTGTTCATTCCACCACTAGTGCCTGAAGTGAGTATTTTATTTCAAATATATATTTAAATAATATATAATATCATGTGATTAATTTTTTTAAACATTTTTGCATTATTCAACTATTATGAGATAGTTATTTGATGAGTAGCCTAGTAGTGGTCCCAATACTCAGGGTGTCTGTATGAGGGGGGCAGTATGAGAGCTAGACAATCTGGTCGGCGTACCCGATTAGACCATGCCCTTCCCACTAACATACAACCCATCCCACATTCTGATCTCAGTGTGTCATTAGGGAAACACGAGATATTTAGGTCTCCCATGTTTTCACAACCCTTTATATCTGAGCCTCCTCACCCATCTGTACCATATCTAATGATAATTCCCACGCCCCATCCGGCATTCAGCCAGCAATCCCAGTCATCTTATTTTACTTCTTCTTCATTCTCTCAGGGCTTTTATATTCTATCTTATTAGACTCTTTCTCCACCAAAGTCTATCCTTGTGGAGCATACATTGGGTCCCACTCTATCTGTACAGGGTGTTCCTTCAGTTTCTGCAGATCCAACAGCGCCCATTGATCAGACTAACACAGGTATACTTATACAACCCTAACAAATTTTTACACCATTATTTATTTTCATTATAACATGACTTGATAAAATATTTTTTTTCTTTCCTAACAGATACATATACTGATAGGAGGTGGGGCGGGGGTATACACACAGTCATGTAGTGTTGAACTGCCTCACATAGTTGATGGTGGACTATAATGAAGATAGTCAAATGATTAAAAAATCTGGGCAGTAATGTCGGAGTTTTTTGTGACGCTTTCCAAATTCTCTGACATCATTCCTGTCAGCCCGCTCTCATGAAGACAGATTCCAAATGAAGTCAAGGATAAAGCTTGAGAAGATACGTGGTTAAAAAAATATGTTGTATTTAATGAAATATATAATTTTTTTTATTTATATGAATTAATATTTTGTTGTCAGCAACGATTTAATTTCCCCGATGGTGAGGGTGCATGTCCAGCACGTCTAAAGGATTTAGGCGAGCTTTGGAGAGCTTATAAGCATGAGTTGTACATTGGTTGGCATGATAGAGTGGGCACAGAGTTAGAGGCGGTCCCTATCATGGATGATTGTCCATTAGAATAGTATCGACAAATGATTACTCATTGGATGACTAGCCAATTCAAGGTATTAATCACATTAGAGGTATTTAAATGAAAATTTACATGTTTTTCATTAATAATAATTATTGAATTTAATTTAGGATTAATCAAGAAGAAATAAAAAAACCATTGATGCTAAAAAGTATCTCCACACATTGGGATGTACTATGATGCCAGATCATGAGAGACAGTAGGTATGATAGTTTATAATTTTTCTTTACGAATTGCACTTTCTATTGCTTCCTCCATAAATTATTCAATTGTTGAAGTTGTTTTATAATTTTAGTTATGCAATTAATTGTTGGTATCCTATTTTTAATTATGGTTTCCTACATTAAATGTCATTGTAGAGGCATCAATTGAATATAGAAGGATGTGTGCCTCGAGCAAAATGGTTTTGCTCGAGTAGAAGGAAGAAATATGGAAGTGTGGTTAATGAACTAACTCAGTAGAAGATTGTAAGTTTTACTTTGTAGATTTAAAATTTTAATCTCTATTTTGTAACTTAATAATCTATTTATATTTGTAACAGGGTACTTTAGAGGCCCTTGATGCCCAAGAACCTACAATTTTGGGCCAAACGAGCACTTATATCAGGTGTTGGGATATGAGTACCCTGGTAGAGTATGTTGCTGAGTTGGGAATAGTATAGTTCTGATGAGGTATTAGCCCTCCTCAGGTATGAGTTGTAGTGCCAATGTGTTCCAGTAGGTTAAGGCATAGGCAAAACAGGCTGAAATAAGGGCCATAGAGATGGTAGAACACTCTTCAATGGAAAACACTGCATTTATGAAACTGATGGAAGTTTTACATCCCACACTTCCACAAGAGGCCAGCACCACTTGTGATTAATATATGTCGTCGATGAATTCTATATATGGTTCACAAGGTGGAAGTTCTAGTGGTGGTCAAGATAATGGTGAGGAGGAGGAGGGAAAGGAGGAGGCCGAGGCGGAGGAAGAGACTGAGGAGGAGGGCGAGGCAGAGGATGAGGGTGATGAGGAGGCTGAGACTGAGTAAGAGGGTGAGGTGGAGGGCGTTGAGGAGGGAGAGTACGATGATGGGGATGACAATGAGGATGAGGGTGAGGATGATAATGATGGTGACGATAGAGATGGCGATGAGGGACATATTGATCTATTACATTTTTACTGATATTACTGACCTTTGATTTTTATTGATTTGTTGTGCCTGAATATATGTGTGATTAGCTAGGTCACATTATATTTATTTGTTTATCTCTAAACAATAAAATATGACTTGATGAGTTTTTTTACTGATTCACCCCTCCCCTAGATAGCCCCCACCCCTATGGATGGTCCGCCCACCCCCCTGTACATCCCTACCACCCTCATGGACAGCCCACCCCCTGGACATCCCATACCCCCTGTACATCCTCTCCCACCCCCGTGGACAGCCCGCCCACCCCTGTAGATAGCCCGACCACTCCCCTGGACACCCCCAACCCCCCTGGACAGCCCCGCCACCCCTGTGGACCGCCTTCCCACCCCCTTTGACAGCCCTGCCCACCCCTGTAGATATCCTTCCACCCCTGTGGATAACCTTCCCACCGCCATGGATACCATGTACCCCCCTGGACAGCCCCACCCAGCCCCCCTGGACACCCCGTGCCCCCTAGACAGCCCCCACCCCCCTCGTGGATACCCTCCCCACCCCTGTGGACAGCCCGACCACCCCCTTGGACACCCCGTACCCCCTGGATAGCCACTCCCCCAGGACACCTCATACCCCCCCCCCCTCAGACAGCCCCCACCCCCGTGGACAGCCCCCTACCCCCTGTGGATAGCCTGCCCACCCCCCTGGACACCCCCTACCCCCTGGACAGCCCCACCACCCCTGTGGACAGCCTGCCCACCCCCTGAACACCTTGTACCCCCTAGACAGCCCCACCCACCCCCTGGACAGACCCCCCCCCCCCCCCCGCCCCACCACCCATGTGGACATCCCGCCTACCCCCATGGACAGCCCACCCACCCCCTTGGACACCCCGTACCCCATGGTCGGCCCCCGCCACCCCCGGACATCCCTCCCCCCCCCCACCCCTGTGGACAACCCCCCCCCCCTGTGGATAGCCCACCCACCCCCTGGACAACCCATACCCCCTAGACAGCCCTGCCACACCCGTGGACAGCCTGCCCCCCCCTAGACACCCCGTACCCCCTGGACAGCCCCGCCCACCCCTTTGGACACCCTGTTCCCTATGGACAACCCCCCACCCTCGTGGACAGCCCATCCACCCCCATGGACACTGCGTACCCCCTGGACAGCCCTTCCACCCCCGTGGACAGCCCGCCCACCCCCCTGGACACCCCGTACCCCCTAGACAGCCCCACCACCCCCGTAGATAGCCATCCCACCCCCTAGACACCCCGTACCCCCTGTACAGCCCTGCCCACCCCCTAGACACCCTTTTTCCCCCTGGACAGCCCCCCCCCCCCCCCACTCCTGTGGACAGCTCGCCCACCCCCATGGATAGCCCGCCCACCCCCTGGGACACCTCGTACCCCTTGGATAGCCCTTCCACCCCCGTGAACATCCCCCCCACCCCTGTGGACAGCTCGCCCACCCACATGGATAGCCCGCCCACCCCCTGGGACACCTCGTACCCCTTGGATAGCCCTTCCACACCCGTGAACATCCCCCCCCCCCCCACCCGGACACCTTGTACCCCCTCGGACTCCCCCCCACCCACCCCCATGGACAACCCCCCCCTGTGGACAGCCTGCCCACCCCTTAGGGCACCCCGTACCCCCTGGAAAGCCCTTCCACCCTCATAGACAGTCCACCCACCCCCTGGACAACCCCCACCCCCCCCCCCACCCCCACCCCCGTGGATAGCCCTCCCACCCCCTGGACACCCCGTACCCCCATAGATAGCCCCTCCACCCCCATGGACAGCTTTCCCACCCCCTAGACAGCCCCGCTCACCCCCCTGGACACCTCGTTCCACCCTCCACAGCCCCCACCCCCTTGGACAGCCCACACACCCTCGTGGACAGCCCGACCACCCTTGGGACACCCCGTACCCCCCCTGGACAGCCCTGCCACCCCCGTGGACAGCTCGCCCACCCCCCGGACATCCCGTACCCACCGGACAGCCCCCCTCCCCCACCCTCATGGATAGCCCCCCCCCCTCCCCCCCTGTGGACATCCTGCCCACCCCTTTGGACACCTCGTACCCCCTGGACATCCCTATCACCCTCATGGGCAGCCCACCCACCCCCTAGAAACCCCCCCACACACACACCCTCGTGGACAGCCCACCCACCCCCTGGACACCCCCTACCCCCCTCGACAGCCCCGCCACCCCCGTGGATAGCCCAACCACACCCTGGACACCCCCTCCCCTCATGGATATCTCGGCCACCCCTATGGACAGCCCAGCCACCCCCGTGGACAGCCCTCCCACCCCCTAGACAATTCTACCCCCCGTGGATAGCCCACCCACCCCCCTGGACACCCCTACCCCTGGATAGCCCTACCACCCCCGTAGATAGCCTGCCCACCCCCCCCCCCCCCCCCCGTACACCCCATACTCATTGGACAGTCCCACCCACCCCCACCCCCACCCACCAGACACCCCCCACTACCCCCCTTGACAGCCCCCACCCTCACGGACAGCCTCGCCCACCCCCTGGACACCCCCTACCCCCTAGACAGCCCCGCTACCCTTGTGGACAGACCCCCACCCCCTGGATAGCCCCCACCCCCTAGATAGCCCCCATCCCCTAGACACCCCTCACCCCCGTGGATTATAGGGTTTCTAACAAATCAAATATCCCATTAATCATAGATACACACTTAGTTGCCTCTTGGGATCCTTGATCATCAATAAAAAATAGTTGATGGTATTTTAGAAACTCCCATGCATAATAAATGATCTGAGAAGAACATGGTTATTCCACTTCCACAAGAGTTTGAGTAGATACCAATAAACAAAAATGACTACTTTGGATATCCTCTTATGTACTTTTTGATTCATTTATAGTGGTAATATTCTAAAGAATGATCAGAAATGAAACCTTTAGTAAAATAATCTGGTGTTCTAAAACAAGGGACACAAAATCAAAAATCCCATAAAGATACATCATAAATAATTCTTCATAAAACCATTTCAAAATCACATAATAGAGACTTATTTCTATTTAAAACACTCCAATGGTTTATAAAAATCCCTTTTAAGGTTCCATTTCAAAAATCATATAGTATTTCTGTCCCCCAATAAAAATGTAATCCCTTTCCTAATAACAAAATCCCACTTCCTACCATACACACCAAAAGAATTCATTTTCTCGAAAATAAACACATACTATTGCAATAAACACTATTCCAAAACCATTTTAAAAATACCAATGATCTTAAAATAAAATAAATTCATTCCATTAAAACCATTACAGCCCCCACCCCTCCTAGACACCACCCCACCATCTGTACACCCCCACCCCCTGGACACCCCCACCCCCATGGACATCCCCCCCTGGACAGCCCCCCACCCCCCTTGGACAACCCCTCTAACCCCCTGGACCGCCCCCACCCCCTGGACACCCCCACCCCTTGGACACCCCCCACCCCATGGACACCCCCACCCCTGGACACCCCCACCCCCATGGAAAACCCCCTACCCCCTAGACATCCCCTAACCCCTAGACGACCCCACCCCTCCTAGACACCAACCCACCACCTCTACACCCGCCCTGGACACCCCCACCACCATGGACAACCACCTCCACCCCTAGACACCACCCCACCCCCTTGTACAGCCCCCCAACCCCCTGGACTTCCCCCACCCCCCTGGACACCACCCCACCCCCTAGACACCCCCACCCACGCCACCCCCTAGATACCCCACCCCCTGGACACCCCCCACCCCATGGAACCCCCCCCCCCCCAACCCCCTGGACACCACCCCACCCCTGGACACAACAATGGACACCCCCCCCCCACACCCTGGATAGCCCCCACCCCCCGGGACACCCCCAACCCCGGGAAAGCCCCCCCCCCAACCCCCTAGACGTCCCCCCACCCCCATGGACACCCCCTTGGACACCCCCGGACACCCCCACCCCATGGACACCCCCTACCCCCCTTGGACAACCACCCAAAACCCCTGAACATCCCCCAACCCCCTAAATTCTAAATTGAATTCTTTATAAATTTAATTAACTTATGAATTATGTATTAATGGTGTATGGTTATACTTTTTGTATGTGTATACTTGCTCTAATTACCTTATGAATTGTATGTTAATTAATTTTAATGCTTTATGAAACTCTGACTATCATGGGATCTCTGAAATGTGAGTGTCCTCTCACCATTATAAGATTACTACACTAGTGAAATTAAAATGGGTTAGTGGGAAGAGTGTTTGTCATGTGAATATTGAACTGGGGAAAACTATGTTGTTGTACATTTCATGGTTGAAAGAGTCTACTGTTTTTTATGTGCAATTGCAGGTGTTTTTTTTGTTCTATTTTAAGTGTTGTTTGTAGGTGTGTTTTCAGGTGTATAAAATGGAGGGTATGGGTGGTTGTTGTGCTGGATGTTGTGCTAGTTTCTGGAAATACACTATACCAATGGTTTTAAACCGTTGGTAAAGTGTATTGGAGAATATTTTTACCAACACTTTTAAGGAACCGTTGGTAATACTATATAACAACGATTTAGAAACTGTTGGTAAACTACATATAATATATATATTCCAACAGTTTATCAACCATTGGTATAAATATATACCAACGGTTTCTATAAAATAGTTGGCATACTGAAGGTTATAGTTCCATATACCAATTTTTAGAGTAAAACCGTTGGTATAGGCCTTTTGCAATGGCTTACTAGCCAGCAGTTTGCAAAACTGCTGGTATATAGTATACCAACAGTTTTGATGTCTATACCAATTGTTTGAAACCATTGGTATATATTGTATTTCAAGTAGTGTCCCCTTGATTTATATCCTTGGAGTACATGGAATATTGGGTAGTTAGGTGGGTGTCCTTGGATAAGAACATGTGGAATTTATTAACTCTACCCATAAATTGATTTATAATGAAAAAACTAACTAAACATGATGAGTATGGGGTTTATTCTATGGTTTAAACACTTATTCTCCTTAGTCATGAGATCTAGGGAATTATGTGCACCTAAATATGTGGAACCATTGATTTATTCTAATAAACCCCAAGGATTATAGTCATGGTTCTATGATTGAAAATGTATTATACATGCCAATGATTATGAAATGATTTATTCATTCATGTTTTGATCAATATGTTTATACATGCCTGATTTGATGGAAATTCACTTTTATACCTATTTTATACTTACCATTGAAATGACTTGAAAAGAATGTTTTATAATCAAATGTGAAAATATCACCATGCCATGTTTTAATTAAAATTGAGAATATTTGGTTTATTTGATATGGATTGTTTATGAAATATATTGGTTGGATCCTAATGGGATAATGTTGCTCATACCATACATTTTCCATTAGTTCATTTGTAGAATTTTGTTTTCCAGATCCAGGAAAAGGGAAAGCACCTCTTAGAGGTTGTGGGTGTTCTCAATAGTAGGTCCTTGGGAGTCAGTGGGGATAAGTGGAGTGTGTGATCCATTAATTATTAAGAGATCTTTCAATGATGTAGTCTTTGGGTTTTGTGATCTTTATAGATTTTTGAATATTTTTTGGTACTTTACTCATAATTTTGTATTGGAATGATAATGATTTATGGTTTCATTCTATTTTTATTATTTTGATTGGTTATTATTATGGTTAAATTGTTCCCTCTTATTTGGTTTTTATGAAAAGGATCTAGTTTCCAACCCATGGGGTTAAGGAACACCTTTTGGGCTATGTCAGGACTAATTCGGGTAATGTTTGTGTGGGTTATCCAGGTTTGTTTTTGATAGATTAACCATCCACCTTCTTTCTCTATATGGGTTATGAACATGTTATCTGGTTTATTAGCATGAGGAAATGTATTGGTGTTTCATATGTTGTTATTCTAAAATGGATGATTATTTGTAAATTTGATTATGAGTTTTTTATTCATTTTCTCATATTATGAATGCATTTGACATAAACAAGTGATGGGTGGGGCCCAGCACTATATAGACCCTCAATGCATCGATAGGTCTCATGATCCAAACATGTTTGTGTATTTTGTTGTATGTATTCCAAAAATAATATATTTCTTTCACAGTAAAGTCATGATGTCTAAGATCATGATTTCTTAGATTATGGTATCGAATCAATAGGCCAAAACTATGCATTTCATCATTATGGAAGAAGTTATTATTATCCATGTGATCTATTTTTATTCAATGTTATCCATGGATATATTATACTATCAATTTTATTTGATTAAAGCATTATGATGATTAGTTATTCCTAAAATAATATTTATGTTGTTTTTATTACAAGATTGCCTCAGTTATATGTTTTCCCTTGCTGAAAATTTGAGCTCACCCCTTCTTTTGATTTCATATCTCTAGGTTATGAATAAAAATATTACACATGATATTTCTAATAAGATATCCAATGTGAGGAATTTTTGGAAGATTTTGAATACATTCTATAGATTATGTAGTTTCTTATATAGTGAAAAATATCCATTTTTTGAGAAAGACATGGTTTTATTATTTTATATTTTTTCCAAATTGTAAATATATCTAAACCTAAAAGTTTTTTGTAATGTATGTAATGAAATATTTTATTTAAGTCATGTAATTATAGGATAGTTATGAATGGGAATATACTGTTGGTATCAAATCTTGTCTGTAAAGTATGTGTTTATGGAATTAGATCTTTGATTACAGGTCCAGGGAATCACATGAAATTATTGCTTCTAGGGATGATAATGAATACCCACTCCAATACCATAATAAAAGACAATAAATATTGGGAACTAATATCATTGATAGACATGACATACACAAAAAAATTATACAAGAAGAGAGCTCCTAGTGTATCCACAAGAATTTATATCCATAGAGAAATGTGAAGAAGAAAAATGTTGAAGAAAACTCTTAGATATTTGGAACTTCGACTTCCCCTATAGCTATGATCCACCAATAATAGCCATTATCCTCAAGAATATCTAATGACTCCCCTATTGAGATGATCCTAAGTTCACATGCATCCTCTAAATTGCATTGGGATTATTTTTTACCTCTAAATTAATATTCATCATAAATGGAGTGAATATATATCAGATGATTGGGAATAGAATCCCATATAAAATTCATACTCTAAACTCCTCATTAGGAAAGAATATATTGGGAAAATAGTAGAAGATACTTTAATTGGATCTTGAGCTCTCTCAAACTCAATAAACCTTTTCCAATTGAGATTTGATCCTATATCATTTTCCCCTCATGGTTGAAAATAGAAACTATGCATGAAACTGCCTCCAAAAATAATCCCATGTAATATTTTTCTCCTTCAAATCCTTGAGAAAAAAAATCTTACACTAAGTTTCTACCCCATAAATCTAATTTAAATCTAGTAGAACCTGATACACTAACCTATCTTAGATCAAATTGAATGAAATATTTAGATCCTCCAACCAGAACACCATCTTCATATCAGAGATTCTTCCCTCGTACATATCCAATATCTAACACTATAACATGTATAATGTATTCCTATAAGCCTCATCCTCTTCAACTAGATCAATCATCTAGTTACCAAATTAATTATCTTTTTAAACAACATTAACCTCAGGAACATGAAAAAATTGATAAAAATGAATCTCTATAAAAACAAAACAAAGCCTAAGCCTAGTAGCATGGAATTAATTTAAAGTTTATTTTATTATATTCATTTTATTTTCCCTATATCACCCAGTTTTCTGATGCTTCTACGAGGGTGCATGTCACGAATCGTCCCATAGGGGCCCGTGTCATGACTACCCCAAGCCCACCTCCAATAGGCTAGGGGCTGGTGACTAGCACCAAGTAGGCATATCCCAAAAATGGGAGGCATTATCCTAAAGTACATGTACACACACACATATCTAAGACGTAAAATTATTAAATGTAAAACATCTAAAAGGATGCATGCACACATATAATATCCCACAATAGAGTATGATATTTAAAGTACTAGAATGTAAATAAGGCCAAAAACAAGCCCACCACAATGAGTTTTTACAAAAGTCTAACTAAAACTGTAAAGAATCCAACCTTCTCCAAGGGTGATCAATACATAAAAGGTATGCTACCAAAAAATACCTCGATCTACCTAGATCCATCTATACTAAACCTAATCCAGATCCTCCTAGGACACAGTCATAAGGTCCACCATCTACACAATACATTACATGTCCAGGAAAACCCCAAGAAGGGGTGAGTATAACAATACTCAGTAGGACACCATGAAAACACCAAACAAGAAACACCAAGTATATAATCTCAATAAAATATTTTAAACTATGTAACATATGAAATAACTAGAGAAAACCCAATATATACTGATGAGAGACACCACACCATCAGGTGGTCATAACCAACTGTTAGCCATAGGATTCTACGAGATGAAAGATTATTTCGGGAGAACTCAGTCCTCAACCCATGATATCATTAGAGACACTTGATGAAGAGTTCTTGTTCATTTGGGCCACGCCTAAAGAGAATGAATTGGTCAAGGAATACTATGATACACAGATATGGTATCACACCTAGAACTATTGGGGGACACCATAAACTCAATCTGGATCAACACTCTACATAGGGGATCATATGAAAACGATTATAAAAACCCTTCTCATGCTTCCCACTATATATATGATCAATTCCCTACTCAAAGAGGTCACACAGATTCCACAAACTCTAATAGGGGTGATAGAGGATTACACTCCAATATCAGGGAGGGATATGGAGACTCTATCTAAGACTCAATCTCTAGAGGGGATTACAATCTATTTATGTGGATCTAATATCGTAATGATCCCTTGAGTAAATGAATAAGGTATTTCTCTTAACCTATATTTTTTAAACTAAAAACCCACCATTGGTCTCAAAATAACCTTCTCAACATTACCGTCCCAACACCATATATGGCTCGTCGATTGGATGTTCCATTTTGGAGTTATGGATATTTGAATGAAACTACTTGTAGACCTTTCGGGGGCCTATGGACCTACCATGATGGTAGGTCTACCTAAAACTGCGATCAACTGTTGTGGTCCAATTTCATGGTAGATGAGCGCCAAAACACCTCAAGTTGTCATGGCACCATGATTAAATTTTGTAGTTGATCTCCATGGTCAACCGCACCCAAACTCCACCCCAGTTGCCTCTGATTTGACCTAGATATGACTCGAGTTCACCTCACATGTCCAAACCACTAATCCAACTTGGTCCGACATCGTCACACCTGCTACACGTGGCTCAACCACCTGTATCGCCCTGTGTCACCACCTATATTGGCCAACATTTTATCATGATGGTGGCACCTTATGCAGACCACCATTCCACCTAAAATTCTCGAGAAAATAAATTATCACAAATCTGAGCTCTTTGGGTCCCAATCTAAACAGATCCATCCTAAGTTGTCAATTCAACTAAAATATTGGGGTCTGATCAGATTTAGAACTACCCGGCAATGTCGATAAAAGAACTGCGGGTTTCCAATAGTGAAGAACGTGAAGAACGGATGGGGGAATGCACAAGAACAAAAGTTTATAATTATTAGTCAAGAATTCTTAGAAAACAATCAAGATTAGGGGATTTAGGTTATAAAACCAGATTAAATCAATCCCATCTCACAATATTCATGATCTTTGAATCAATTAGTTCATTGATAAATCCATGTTCATTGTAAATATAATGTATGGGGAATAAACCAATTAAATAAAAATCCCTACCTTGATTTGGATCGATCGTTGATGAAGAAATAAGTTGCATTGTCATCGTTTTCAATATCTGTCAAGATCGGAATTCTTCAGTTACTGATTTGAAGCTCTTCCATCACTTTCTCGAGAGGATTCACCAAAGGTTTCTTCCCAGCATATCCAAAGAATTATAGGGTTTTGAGACTAAAAGTGGATCTATAAAAATGGTGTATTTAATAAAAATAAACATGTTGTTGTGTCACTAAAATAAAATAAATTTTTTCTTAATTTATTTTATCCCTTTAAAATCCTCAAGACAAATTTACACAATAGACTTGTGTCGACCAATTTTAGGACATTCCTAGGGTAAATACAAAATTCTAAACTAAATAGTGCCCTCATATTTCTGATTCAAGAACTCATTAAATAGTTATTCCACTTTTTCATGAAAATTGTTCTCACATGATATTAAATATTTTAATATTTTCTAAATATTTATTCAGGGCTCAGTGGACCTCAGAATTGCATTCCGTCATAGTGCGTGGTCTCAAAAATAATCCATATAATATCTGAAAATAAGACATGGAAAATATGAGATTTTACGATGCACATAGCGATTCTATTTTCCTATTCCAGATAGAGTATTCATCCCTATACTGTTCACATCCCTTCATGGGTATGCATCCACATTCCCGCTTTCCAAAGGCGGGTGGCCCCTACCAAAATGGTTGATGATGTAAGCTCCCTAATCATTATGGGATAATTTTATATAGGATTGTCCTTCCATCGAATCCTCCTTGGAGTTAATTTACTAATTTAACTCGCTCTTATATATTTGATACGTGTTCATGAATCTCATTCATGATTCCATCTTCAAGTGGGAATCAGTTAATTATGATACTTTTTTTCATGACAAGACAACTACCTATGATCAGAGATGATGATATCAATGGGCATGTCTAGAATCGATGGATGTTGGGTTTCCTAATCATGTTGGGTATTTATAAATTTCATCCTCATTTGAATTTGAAAGAATCTCATATATGAGTCTTCTTAGGTGTGTAACCCAAGGAATCTTACATTCATAATGGGGAAAATTATGTGAGGGTGTAAGATATCCAAGTCCTTTTCCCTCAAGAATCCTTCCCTTTTCATACAAGGTGAATCACATTTATTATGTGTTTTAAAATTAATCTAATTCTAGTCACATTAGGAAGCTTATTTTCATCGTATATGTCTTCCTAGTCTTATCACCCAAGGCATATTTTGCTCACCATGTGAGTTAGGGGTTCTGATACATCAGGAGGGGTTAGAAGTCTAGTGAATTGTGGGGATGTAGTCAAAAATTTAAATTCTTATGGGGATGTGGTCATAGATTTAAAGTATTTTTTGGATGTGGTTATAGGTTTAAAGTTCTATGGGGATGTGTACATAGGTTTAAAGTCATGTGATAATGTAGTCATAGGTTTCATGTCTTATGGGAAAATGGTCACAGGTTTAAGGTCTTGTGGGGATGTTTCTAATATACTCTCATCATGTATTGGGAAAAATATTGGATGAAATTTCATTTAACAACTAAAGTCTAATGGGGACCTCATATTTGGATGGTGATAGGTTGAGTGTATCCCCAATGGGAATATTCACAATTTGTGGTCTTATCCTTCCAGGGGAGAGATAGACAAATCGAAGTTGGGATATTGGGATTGAACCAAATTGAGGTGTCATGTGCACCCTATTAGGAGGTGCAGATAAAACCCCATGTAGTTTTCACACATAGTTTAAGTTTTTGGTGTGATATTTGCCTATTTATTTTTACATAATTAAGTAAGGATTCTCTTTTCATTAAAGGAGAAATAAATAGGGAGGGTGTGGGGATTACATGTAGAAGATACCAATAAGATGGGATATCATCTCATGCCTATCATATGAAGCATCCTATGTTCATAACATAGGGTAAGGCTATATTTTAATGTCATTTATTGTGTAAATTAGTTTTATGTAGTTTAAAGTCATAAAAATCAAACATGGATGGGAATTACACATGTGTGGTCCCATTCCTAAGTTGTGTTAAAGGAGAGTAGGATATGGGGGTCCTGGATTCCCTTATCAATGGGAAAAGAAACATGTTCCCCTTCATGATTCCACAGCTGAGGTAGAACATGGAAATACAAAGATTACAGATCCTATTATTATGATCAAATGGTAAAAACATTTCCTAGTCCATTCTAGAAGAAAAGTGTCTGGTCATGAGGGTTGATGATACCATTCATGCAGGTGATTAATGCATGATTAATCCTAGTTTGGATAGGCATATGACCCATGGGAATTTGACTTTTTCAAAGATACATCTACCAAAATGAGGCATTATATAGGATCCTATGAGGTGGGTTTCATGAAGGTAGGTAGGTTATTAAAGATCAAGGGGAATAAAAAGATGAGGCTTTTATGAAACATGGATTCCCTACCTTTGGATGGTGCATTAGTCCCCATGGGATGGGTTTCATGAAAGATGGAGATCTCACATAACCCTATGAGGCATGAGTAATATTCCTCTATCATATAGGATGTGATCATTTGTGAAAGTTACCTCAACCATGACCTTAGGTTCTAAATCGCTCATGGTAGGTCACTTGTGAAAGATGGTTTACTATAGAAATATATTTCATATTTGGATTATGAAGGATGGAGTTTTGTGAGTTGAGATCTTTAATTGGAAGTTAAAATTTCTTGGTCCCCTTATATGAGGAGTGATTGGGTATTTATATGTTCCATAGAGTTTTATACAAGAATTTCATGACATAGTATCATCTTCATTTAAGATTTAGTTTTTTGGTGCTCTCTCATGCTTTACAAAGCCCTAATATTTCTTGAAGGTAAATATTTCATCACATTGGGTTTATTTTGAGCCTATTTTAGAGCCTATTATCCTCAAATCATCTATCAATTCCACAAAGTATCCCATAACATGTTTTTTTAGTGTCAACAAATGCATCTCTTAGGATAGGAGCTGATATGGGGGAGTAGAATCGAATTCTGAAGAAAAAAACATTGAAATAAAATTATGGGAGAAACATGGTTCAGGACACCTTGACAACCTTTTTCCTATAAATACAATGGTTCCCAAGGGATACCATTATATTCTCATGAATGATCAGATCATCTTATCTTTTTGTGAAACTCAAAAACTTCATGATCATTTTCCGATCGATATCCTTAGTGTTCATTATACATTCTATATCTCTGAACAAATCATCCATGAGGGTAATCTTTCATGAAGATAATATTCCACGAATTCCTTAGTTTCATGAAAAAATCCTTCATTACATAGAATTCAAAAAGGTTTGAGATTCCTTGAGATGGATGGTAAAGGTGCTGAAATCGCTGTTGCTTGAAGGAAAAATATGACCGGAAACATTCTCATCAGGGAGATATTATGAGTTGTGTAAGAGCATGGAACTCTCTCTAAAATACTGAAATAAGATCACAAATATTATCTACTCAAGCAGAGGCTACTACTATATGGGTGTGGGAAAAGGATAATGTGGTGATCCCAAGTTCCATTCAAGACACCCTTGCCTACTAGTTTAAGAGATCTTTGGGGTTGTAATGTTGGAATAGGGAACCTGATGGTTATTACGTTAATGAACTTGCGTCAATAATATCCTAGTACCTATATAATCATATTAAGATGATCAATAATGAGCTTCTAGTTATAGAGACATCACCCCCACAACATGAGGTAATTTTCAAGGTAATATTGGTGAACCATCTTTAGTGTTGGACTAAGGAATAAGATCTATGCCAAGGTAGCAACTACAAGGATGAATGGGATTTGTAATATGATACATACCAATCAAGTAAAGATTTTTAGGATAATATAAAAAGAGTTAGGTTGTATGAAGTAGTCTGTACTTCCTAATTCCATGTCTACCACCAACCAGATATCATGCTCAAGCTGCTGAATAGTTGTTCATTGGGTACTAACTCTTTCCACTTTCTCCATGGAGAGGTCAACATCATCCTATGGGACCTCTACCTAATTAGTGATATCCTCATATAATGGGATATGTATAGTGATTTTATACCAAAATAAACTATCTATAATGATTAGGAGAAGCTTCTAAAACTAGAAAAGGCTATGTTGTACATGGCATGGGGGTGGACAATTAGACCCGACCTGAAGGATTTCTTAATCAAGAAATGGTTTGGATTTTTATTAAATGAAACTAAGTTGAGTCAACTAGGGAAACCTTAAAAATTCACAAGGATGATATAGTGTGGGAAATTGGACTCCTACTGAGTTCTCTTGGAGGTAATCTTGTTCCTATTGTGGAGATATATTATGAAATCCCTTACCCTCAAGGTCTAGTTGGTTGGTTTCATCATATTTTTTCTATGTATAAGGTTTCTTCGTATCCATGATACTAATATAGGGGTGTGACCAAGCACATTTATCATCGATGTAATGTTAGCAATGGGGAAGCACACCAACCTAGAAGTGTTGGTGTTGGAAAAGTTATAAAATATACTAAGGTACATCAGCCAATGGAAGAACCTTTTTCATGAGTGTGGTTCATTTCATTTCTTGTTTGGATATGTGGACACACACATGGGGGGGGGGGTATGAGTATCAAAACCCAATATTCCCTCCCAGAACAACCTTATGACTGTCGATACTGAATATTGGTCAAATTCACCCTCTACAACAAGAGTGGGTCGGATTTTTTGTGAGGGTAGGGTTGTTGGATCAATTTATATTTTAGAAATTCCATCTTCCAATGAGGATGATCATGTATGATGGTATGGGGAAAATAGAGAGGGGATAATACCTCCTTGACTTTAAAGGTATGGTACCAATGGCCCAGGTAGACTACAAGGTGATCTATGAGTTGTACGCCCCATTCCAGTTTTTGTTGAAATTCCTTTTTCTCTATAGTCTCATTCCATAGGTTTATACTGGAGTATATAGAAAGTTCCACCCAATGGTACCCTTGAAAAAATGGTGAATGTTTTCATGATAAGGAAGTAGTGACCGGGAAGATCTATCATCATATGATACTCCCTTCAAGCTATTCCACAATTATAATTAGAGATGGGAGAGCACATACCCTTGGCAAACATTGAGGTTCCCAATTATTCAAGAATATCCTAAGGAGGGTGTCGTGTATCCACATTGTAGGGGTAATTTTGTGGTCGAGGGATCACGTTAGGATAGAGTAGGAAAAATAATAGGGAGAGAAGTAGTGGTGGCTCCAAGGGACCCCACTCCTACAAGGGGTGAAACTCCTAGTGGATCCGCAACAACAGGAAGAAATATCCTATAAAAATGGCATCAAAATCATGCTGAACATTTAGGGGAGTTCTCAAGATCATATGTTTTGGATCTAGGGAAGTTCCCATGTTGTGTAGTGGAGGTTCTTGATGATGTGGTCTTCCACGATGCTGAGATGCACTGTGAATTATTTTAGAATTTTAACTCCACTTAGGTACTATAGATTTTAGCTATAAAGGGATTAGATTTCTCATCCAGGGCTAGGCCAAGCCAATATCAGCTCCCCAAGTAGAGGTCATAAAGTACATTCTAGAGCTAGAGGATGTGATAAACTCACATGGTGTGGCATAAACCCTATCAGACTGAGTGAAATTGTTGTTGGACATTACCTCCCTTAGTAATCTCTTGGGGGCAGACCACTTCAATATGTAGTGGGGGATGAAGTATCGGTCAAGGAGGAGTCCTGGTGTAATGACCCAAACTTTTATCAAGGTAGTTTCTACCTTATTATTGAAATGTCATAAGTCATAGTAAAATCACTTATAGACCATAATAAAAACTTTATAAAAGAATAATTAATTAAATAAGAAGTATTTATAGAAGTTAAGAATCCAATACTAATGAAATAGTAACCTTACCTTAGGAATAGTAATTTAACCCTTATGAATAGTAAACTTGCCAAATGAATAATATCCTTACCGATGAAAGTAAAAATAAAATTTAGGCATCTTATAAATGAAAGTATGGTATAACAGTCTAAGTCAATTAATTTTTTATATATTATTAATTAAGTGTTGGAATTTTTGTAAGTCATAAATATTTAACTAAAAGTTTATGATTAATTTAATAATTTAAAAGAAAATATATTTTCATAAAATTTATCCATAAATTAATATTTTTATGTCTTATGATTTTAATATAATTTTATGAGTCCTTAATTAATTTTTCAAAGTGTTATAAAATTAGTTATAATTTTAAAATCTATATCTTCCAAGTAAATGATTATTTTAATTAAAAATTAGATTACTCATATTTAGAAAATTGTTTTCATAAAATGGACTTCATTTTTTTAATTATAAACATTGAAAAATTATTAGAGTGAATTTTTGGGATTTTTCTAAAATACTTGAATTTTTGTGAATAGTAAAATACTATAATTCACGGTATAAATACATTATAAATTGAATACACTATTCATTGAGTCGTTGCAGATGTAAGAACCATAATATAAAAATTACCTTAATTATTTTAATATATTTATAAATAATGATCAAACTATTCATATTCTTGATCCAAAATAATAAACTAATGAATAAAATAATTGGAAAACACACATCTCCTCCACTATTAATACCACCCTCACCCCCACTTTACCTCACACCTCTAAGGCTTTTATCCTTGTCCATATTCTACCCAAAACTCTCACCAATACCCTCTACCATGTTTAAAATCTCTTGATCTCATCAAAAAATAAAAACCTTTTCTCTAAGGAGGTTTTCAAGGAGGATAAGTCCAAGAGGTAAAATCCTCTTTCTCTTTTAATTTCATTTCAATTTTTTATTTTCCTATATTCTCCTAACCTTGTATTATTAAAATTTCATGATAACTCAATCATTTTTGATATACTGTTATTCAATAATTTTAATGTAATATCCATCTTAAAAATCCATTCTCTCTCTCTCTCTCTTTTATTCTAAAAATGAAATTGTCACCCATGATGTGTCAATTTACTGACACTATGGGCAGTGCACTTTCATTTTCCTTTAATGCCTTTAATTTTTTTATAAAACCATTAAATGGTTGAAAAAATATTTTAATTTTTATGTTATAACACTTTTTATGTTCTAGAAGTAACATTTATACATAATACTAAATTATAAAACAAAACGATTTCATTGGGATCAAAAAATAACCAAAATTAACCTAAAACGATCATCATTAAATTTTATCTAATGATTCATTTTCATACCATATAAAAAATTATTTAAAAGATCATTAAAAATTATGTAATATCATTAATAAAATATAATAACAATTCTTGATATTTATCAACATTTTACAAAAACTTCCATTCTTTTATACAAGAAAACAAATCATGAAAACTGTGAAAATGAATATTCCCGAACAATGGAATTAAACTCTGTAACTCATCAAAAATCCCATAAATGAAATTAATAAAACCATAATTAATAAAATTAATGTATAAAAGTTTTATTAATTATTAATTAATTAATATAATATCATTATACATGACATTAAAGTGAAGAAAGCATTAAGACACGAGGTAAGGGTAATTCTTGAACCCAACTCTATTTCTTTAGGTTTTCCCTCTTTCACCCCATTTTCAGTATGTATATTCCTTAAATATCATTTATTCATCATTATATTGTCTTTTCTAGGATATAAATGTTTTCTACTTGTGTTTATGACAAACAAAATATTTTCCAAAAGAACTCTTCTTTCAAAAGTGCGCCTTTTACATCTTGAGATTGTTTCTTCTTCACTGAAGGTTGATGATTCTTATGTTATTCCATCTTTATTTTGGGAACCCAAAGTTGTTTAATGTATGTTTTATTAAATTAAACCCATTCCTTTCCATTGGTTATTTTATGTCCAAGATTTTTATATATTCTATGTGTCATGCATGACAAAATAAATGTTATGATGTGACGGGTGTGCCCGAAATTATATAGTGCAATGTAAATGATATGATGCGATGAGTGAGCCCTGAATTATATAGTGCTCCAATTTATTGGGAAATGTGATTTATCTCATTATAAAAGTGAATTATGTTTGAACATGATGATATATTATTTCAAAAATATGTGTGGTAGTAGACCACTAAGACACGATGTTTCATTTTTATGCATTGCCACATTCCATGCCTTTTCTTAATGCTTCCTCTAATGATTATGAACCTATGACTATATGAGGATAATTATTATAACCACCCATGTTATATTGTTTCATGTTCTTATCTATCCTATTACTAGTATTTTATCTCACACCTATTTGATGTATATCCTCAGGTGAATACTTGAACTAAGGAGAATTCAAGGGGAAATAAGAATCTAGAGAAGCGAGAATTAAATAAATTTTTATGTTTTATTTTGTAAATGTTATGTATGGTCCTAGTTTTCCCAAGAAACTAAACCATTGTATCCTGATTGTATAATTATTTTATGTTGTTAAAATTATGTAATAGTAATGTAAGAAAAAGCAGGGTCGCTATAGTTGGTATCAGAGCACGGTTTAGTTAATTTGGGATTTTGGATTTGACAACCGTAGTGAAAACTCTTAGTATGAGACTAAGTATAAGTAATCACCCAATAATATTTTTTTAGAAAATACTAAATGAATGGATCCAACAAGATATTCCTTTATACTTAATTTCACAAAGTAATAATTCATATATTCATGCCTTGTCGACTTATGTTTTGTTCTAACCTTTTCTATTTTAGAAAATGGTGGGAACCAGGAGAAACTAGACCAATAACCCATGAAAGTGACAATGCAGTGATTACCCGAATGACATCCCCAATGACTTTGGAGATTCAATTAAAAATTTCATGGTGATACTAACCTACTTTTCATAGGTTATAAACAATAACCTCCATAATGTAGAATGGTTGCCTTCACCTATGAGGGAGCAACTAGAAATCGACTGTTTTATGTGACAACCTCCATCGATGTTTAGTGGGTCTTCTCATCCACTTGTCGTGGAACTATGGGTAAACTCGATGGAGATGATTTTTTTTTCTTAATTTTTATGAGATGGATTAGGTGAATTTTTACATTTACCATTTAAATGTAGAGGTTGTTCAATTGTAGTTTTCGATCAAGAACACCCAGATGAAGGATGAAATTGAAGTGATTGAGTGGCTAGACTTTAAGATAAGGTTTATTAACAATTTTTTCACTCAAAATCTTCGAAAAAATATGGGGAGAGAATTTATAAATCTTAATCAAAAGGAAATTGAATCTATCATATCCTACGAATTGAGTTTCACAAGGCTTTCAAGGTATGCTTCAAGTTTCGTTATCAAAAATGATATAAAAATTAATAGTTTCTTTAGTGATTTAAAACCAAACCGTTGAAAGGCTCTTTCAATTCAATACATTGGGAGTTATGAAGAATCTGTTTGATTTAATCTCAAAGTTGATATGGATTTTGGAGAATGATCCCAGGGCTATGGTGATAAGAAACGAAATATGGTGTTTCAAGGAATAGGATCTAATGAGAAAGGTGGAAAGAATAATCAACCACCCACATGTCAAAAATGTGGGAAAATCATAATGGAAACTACCTAAAATATATGGGGAAATGATTCAAGTGTTAGAGAGAAGGCCACCAAGCTCATGAATATCGAAAAGACATGAGTAATAAGGACAATGTGGTGGATGAAACGAGAGCACCACCCATGGTCCAATTCTAAAATTGTAGTGAGAAAGGGAGATATTTAAACTGGTGCACTAAACCTTGAGTCCTAGAGGGTAATCAGCATTAGCAGCCACCAAATCCAAAGGATCAAGGAAAGGCTTATTCCATAATTACTTCTGAATTAGTTCGAGAAAAGAAAGTTTTACAAGGTACACTTTCTATTCACTCAATAATGGAAAAAAGTATTATTTGATTTTGGTTCTATGCATTCCTTTTTATATTGAAAGTTTTCTAGAACTATTAAATCGAAGCCCAAAACCATAAAGTATAGGTACCCATAAAAACACCTAGTGTTTCAATAACTGAAACCCAAGTCTTGTACACATCTCCTGTTGACATATGTGCGAATATTATTCTATAAAATCTCATGATACTTCCCTTGGTGTAATTTTATGAAATAATGGGAATGGATTGGATCTCGTTATATAGAGCACATATAAATTGCTGGGAAAATAAAATATATTTTAATATTCCTAAACATCCCATGCTTCTATACAAATCCACATAATATCATGAGTCTCTCTTGGAAAATCGTTCAATGGTGTGGGTTTTGATTCCCAATGAAGAAGCATACCTTCCTAAAATGGTTGAGTCAAATGAAGGTATCAACCTAGGTAAAATTCCAATCAGGAGGGAATATAGTGATGTATTTTATGAAGAGTTACCTGGACTTACCTTGGATCTTTAGGTAGAGTTCTAAATAGAACTCATACCTGGAGCTACTCCTAACTCAATGTGTCCCTATAGGATGGATCCTATCAAATTGGTGGAGTTAAAGAAGCAGTGGCAAGAGAATTTGGAAAAAGGGTTCATAATCCCTAGTGCATCACCTTCGGGTGCGCCGATGATCTTTTTTAAAAAGAATGATGGATTAATGTGGCTGTGTAATGATTATCGATAACTTAACAAGATCTCCATAAATAAAAAGTATCCTTTTCCAAGGATATATGACTTTAGGAGATCAATACTTCTTAAAGGTGGATCTTTGATATGGATATCCTTAGCTAGAGGTGAAGAATGAAGATATTTATAATACTACCTTCCATACAAGGTATAGGAACTATGATTTTTTTGTGATTATCTTTAGACTTACTGATTCCCCTAAAATATTAAAGGATTTTATGAATAGAGTCTTTAGTCATTACCTCAAAAAAATTGTGGTAGTGTTTATCAATGATATTATCATCTACTTAAAGGCTAAGGAGGAACATGAAGAGAATCTAAGGCTTTTGTTGGTGAAATTAATGAAGGATAAATTATATGAAAAGTTCATCAAGTGTGACTTTTGGATGCATAAAGTCACATTATGGGTACATGTGATCATAAGTGAGGGAATTTTCGTGGACCCTTCAAAAAAAAGGGCAATTGAGGAATGGTTCATACCCTCTAGTGTCACAGAAATCCATAGTTTTCTTGTATTATATAGGTACTACCGACATTTTGTGAGAAATTTTTCATGATTTTCAATCCCTCTAAAAATATTAACAAGGAAAGGGGTAAAGTATGTCTGGATGGAATAATGTGAGGAAAGATTCAAGGAGCTAAAGAAGAGGTTGATCACAACACTTGTACTCACATTAACAAAAAGTGAAGAAAGTTTTTTGATATATATTGACGCTTTGAATAAATTCTTGGGTTGTTTTCTCATAAAAAATGATAATGTGATATTCTAAGCCTCATGAAAGTTGAATATCCATAAGCAAAACTACCCGACACATGATCTAGAGCTAGCAGATATTATTTTTTCCTTGAAATATAGTGGCACTACCTCTATGGTGAGAAGTGTGAAATATATTCCGATCACAAGAGATTATAGTATATTTTCACAGAAAATTATTTCAACATGTGTCAAAGGATATGGTTAGAGCTAATCCGATACTACAATTTCTCTATTTATTATCATCTTGGAAAGGAAAACAAGGTAGTTGATGCTCTTATCAAAAAAAAACCTCCTACTCTATCCATGTTGCAATTTGAGAAAGACCCTATCTTCTTAGACATGCAAAGGATAGATTTGGAAATAATAATGGTAGGGAATACATCCTACCTTTCCCAAATGATTTCCCAAACATCTATCCAAGAGAAGATTAAGGAGTCATAGAGGGGTTATCCAGATTTATAAAAGAAGGTGAATGTACTAAAGGAAGGGAAGATGCAAGAGTTCCATATCAATTATGATGGTGTGATTTGGTTTGTAAAGAGGCCTTATGTTCCTTCATCACATGAGATAGAGAAATATCTATTAGATAATTAACATATATCAACATTATCTATCCATATTGGGATTACCAAGATGTGTTGTGATGTTTGAGAACACTTCTGGTGGGATAAAAAGAATAATGAGATTGTGAAGTATATCTCAAGGTTCTTGATATGTCAGCAGGTTAAATCAGAGTGACAAGAGTCTAAAGTAATGATGCCACCATTTCTTATACCCATGTGTAAATGGGATAATTTCACTTTGGACTTTATCACGAGTCTCCTAAATACATTCAAAGGAAATAATACCATATGGGTTGTGGTGGACCGACTCACCATGAATTCCTAATTTATCACTATTCAGGATGATCTCATGCTTGAACAACTTGCAAAGATATATGTGAAGGAAGTGAGAGACTTCATGGAGTTACACTCTATTTTCACTGGTCGTGATCCCAGGTTCAAATCTAATTTTAGGAGGAGTCTTCAAAATGATTTGAGTGCTGAATTAAATTTCTGTATAGCCTATCACTCCCAAATTTATGGCCAATCTGAAAGGACTATTCATATGATTGAAGATATTATACGATAATACTCTTTAGAATTAAAATGTGCATGGTATTAGAATCTCCCATTGGTTGATTAATCGTACAAAAATAGCTTCCACTCGAGTATTCAGATGGATCCATATCAGGCTCTATATGGAAAGTGATGCAGAACTCCAATCTATGGGGATAAAGTTGTCAAAAGAAAGCTACTTGGACCCGATATTTTTCAAGAGATGACAGAGAAGGTTCAATCCATCCAAAAACATATCAAAGCTGCTCAGAGTTAGGAAAAGAGTATTGCTGAAAACCATCAAAGGTAATTGTAGTTTGACGTTGGAGATAACTTCTTCCTTCAAATATCACCATTGAAGAGAGTCATGCGGTTTGGAAAGAAAGGGAATCCAAGAACAAGTTACATTGGACCCTTTGAGATCCTTGATCGCATTGGAATTGTGGTCTATCGACTTTCACTTCCACTGAATATGGATCAAGTTCATGATGTGTTCCATGTATCACTCCTGAGTAAGTACATACCAAATCCATCACATATACTGAATTCATAGGTGGTACAAATGGAAGATGATCTCGCTTATAAGGAGCATCCAGTAAAGATTTTGGAATGGAGAGATAAGGTTATACACAACAAGAAAATACACCTTTTCAAAGTGTTGTGGGGGAACCATAAGTATGAAAAAGAAACTTGTAAACCAAAGGAGGCATTGAAGGATAAGTACCCTCATCTATTTATATAAAATGAAATTTTGAGGGTTAAATTTCAAAAGGAATGAAGAATGTAACAGCCCAAACTTTCATCAATGGAATTTATCCCTTCTTATAGTAATGTCATAAATCACAAAAAATCACTTATATACCATAATAAAAAATTTATAAATGAATAATTAATTAAATAAGAAGTATTTTAGAAGTTAAGAAACTAATACCAGTGAAATAGTAACTTTACCTTAGGAATAGTAATATGAACATTATGCATAATAAACCATAAAAATGAATAGTAATCTCACCCATGAAAGTATAAATAAATGTTTGGCGTCTTATAAATGAATGTATAGTATAATATTTTAAGTAAATAAATTTTTTAAAAATTATTAATTAAATGTTTTAATTTTAGGAAGTCAGAAATATTTAATTATAATTTTATGATTAATTTAATAATTTAAAAGAAAATTTATTTTCATAAAATTTATCCATAAATTAATATTTTTATGTGTTATTCTTTTAATATAATTTTATGAGACCTTAATTAATTTTTCAAAGTGTTATAAAATAACTTATAGGTTTAAAATCTATATTTTCCAAGTAAATGAAGACATTAATTAAAAATTAAATTACACATATTTAAAAAATAAATTTCATAAAATGAAGTCCATTTTTGAAATAAACACATTGAAAAATTGTTAGGGTGAATTTTGGGGATTTTCCTAAAATACTTGATTTTTTAGTGAATAGAAAAATATTATAATTATGGTATAAATACATTATATATTAAATACACTATTTGTTGAGTCATCTCTGATATAAGAACCATAATCTCGAACTTCCCTTCATTATTTTAATATATTTAGAGATAATTTTCAAACTATTCACAATCTTGAGCCCAAATAATAAAATAATGAATAAAATAATGGGAAAATACCCCTCACCTCCACTATAAATGCCACCCCATCACCCCCTCTTCTCCACACACCTGTAAAGATTTAAGCCTTGTCAAAATTATTCCCAAACTTCTCCCAAAACCCCTCTCCCAAGTACAAGGTATATTGGTATCATCAAAATACCAAAACCTTTTCCCTAAGGATGTTCTTAAAGAGGATAAATCCAAGAGGTAAAATCCTCTTCCTTTTTCTTTTAATTTCATTTAAATTTCTATTCATTTCTTCTCTTATACTAACTTTATCTTATCCAAATGTAATTATAACTCCATTGTGTTATATATACTATTATTCTAGCATATTAATGTAAGATTCATCATAAAACTCTAGTATCTCTGCATTTTATTATAAAAATGAAATTGTCACCCGTGATGTGTCCATTTACCGACATCGTGGGCGTTGCTTTTCTTTAACAAATTTTAGGATGTTAATAAAACCATTAAATGGTTTAAAACATATTTTATTTTTATTTTTATATCCCTTTTTGTGTTCTGTAGGTAACATTTATACATAATACTAAATTATAAAACAGAACGAGTTTTTTGTTATCGAAAAAAAAAGCCAAAATTAACCTGAAACAATCATCATTAACTTTTATCTAATGATTCAATCTCATACCATATAACGAAATTCATTATAAGATCATTAAAACTTATATAATATCATTAATAACATATAATAATAATTCTATATATCTATCTACATTTTTTTCTAACTTCCATTCTTGTATACAAGAAAACCAATCATGAAAACCATAAAAATGAATGCTCCTAAATAGTGAAATTAAACTCTATAACTCATCAAAAAATAATAAATGAACTTAATAAAACCATAATGAATTAATTTAATGTATAAACTTTCCTATAATTTTTAATTAATTAATCAAATTTTATTATATAGAACATTAAAGTGAATAAATCATTCAGACATAAGGTAAGGGGAATTCTCAAACCCAACTCTTTTTCTAAAAATTTTCCCTATTTCACCCCATTTTTAGTATGTATATTCCTTAAATATCATTTCTTATTCATTATATTACCTTTTATGGGATATAAATTTTTTATACTTGAGTTTATGAAAAACACAATGATTTCCAAAGTAACTCTTCTTTCAAAAAACACACCTTTTACTACTCGAGATTGTTTCTTCTTCACTCAACGTTGATGATTCTTATATTATTGCCTCTTTCATTTGGGAGAGAAAATTTTATAAATATATAATTTATTAAATGAAACCTATTCCTTTCCATGGTTTATTTTATATCCAATATTGATATATGTTCCATGTGGCATGCATGATAATGTAAATTTTAGGATGTGATGGGTACGCTCAGAATTATATAGCACAATGTAAATGATATGATGTGGCAGGTGCACCCGTAATTATATAGAACTGAAATTCATTGGGTAATGTGATGTATATAATGAGAAAATTTATGTATTCATGAACATGATCCCATATTTTTTCACAAATATGCGTGGTAGTTGACCACTAAGACATGATGTTTCATTTTTATGGATTGCCATATTCCATGCCTTTTCTTAAGGATTCCTCTCATGATTATGATCTTATGCCTATGTTATGATGATAATGATTATGATCACCCATTTTATATTGTTTTATTTTCTTATATATCCTCTACAAGGCTCTTACCTCACCCATTTTTAATGTATATCTTTAGGTGACTACTTGTACTTTAGAGAATTCAAGGGACAATAAGAAGATAGAGAAGAATGAATTAAATTACTATTTATTTTTTATTTTTTAACTGTTATGTGTATTCCCAATTTTCCCAAGACACAAAAACTTTGTATCCTAGTTATTTAATTCTTTTATGTTTTTAAAATTTTGTAATAGTAATTTACGATAAATCAAGGTCATTATACATGTGGCAGTGATTCTTTCCTAAAATATCTTTAAAAAGAAGATCTTGAAGTCGATGAGGTAAGCCTATAGATTTTGTTTATTTAATCTAGTTATTAAACCATTGGACTTGTTTAATCATCTCCTTTTGACTTGTGTAGGTATTGGTAGGAACATGGTAGGTATATATTCATAGTGAATCTTTCAGGGGGATGATAAATCCCAAAAACCTAAAAGTGGTAGGCACAATGCCTCCTTCTGATATTACGGTCATAAGAAGTCATCCATCTATCATTGAGACACTTCCAGCAACTGAAGTAGAAACTAAACCTCTCCAAGGCCCATTTGATAGCTTCCACACCTTTCCCTTCTAAATTTTTATGTCCTTGTTTCAATTCTATATACTAAATTTTTGGTTTCTTTTAAGTCAAGAAAACATTTCTAACTGTTGAGAAATCTCCAGAAACTGAGGCATCAGTTTCTAAAAAGATGTTATCATCATAAGAGCCTTCGTAGAACATATATGATCTGTATTTTGGCCTTTACACTACCTTTAACCCTTTCTCTCGTGTTCATTTTTTTTCAATAACAATTTGGGTATTACCGACCTTTCATCTTCATGATAGTACTTCCCATATTTGAGACCCATCCAATGGTGGTGATGCTAGAGTAGGAAAATCCCACATCTATGGTAGTTATGACTCGATCCATGGCATCAATAGGGGTAGATGAGGATATTTTAATGATTCCATTCACATCTGAGGTAGTTATGACTCGATCTATGGCATCAATAGGGGTGGATGGGGATATTTTAATGATTGCCATTTCCCTTGATGATCCATAGGAAGGTATTGAGGCTCCCATTGTGGATTAAGCTAGTCTCCCTATAGAAAGGGTGCTCAACCTATTCGAAAGGATTCCTATGGAGTATCCCATTTTCATTGTCCTTGAGTCCATCCTAGAGTATGATTCTGTTCCACCAAAGGATCTATAAGACTCTGACTTTGATGTTTCTAAGGAGAACCTAGTTGTTCAATTCATGTAATGGAGGATAATATGTAACTTCATCACCCGAACCCTGTGGGCTGACTTGATAAACTAGATGGAATATTTATGCCACTGTCTAGTGAGTCTGATGACTGGAAGGGTGGACTCACATGGAATCCATCTATTTTCCTGAGACTTACTCAGTGATCGGGTGCATAAATAGTTTCATTAGTTTTAGGTTACCCCGTATTACCATACCTAAGATGGAACTAAATCAGTCTAGGAGTCCAAAAAAGAGATTTCTAGGCTGGTGGGGGAGGTGAAGCAGCATGAGCCCATCAACACTTATAAGGGATATATCTTCATCTAACTAAGGGAACCTCTAGTGGAGGATAAGGTTGTAGTTGTGGGAGAAGCAACCTCGGTGGTGGAGTATAGGGCCAAGAAAGGTCAGGTGAAAATATGATCTGATGCGGTTCACTCTGTAGATGAGAAGGAGGCGGTGGAGATTGAAAATTGGTGGTAAAAACTTGAGACTACTAGGAAAGGGATAAATTAAATTCAGTGGTATCTTTCCTAGGCTAATCCATATTGGAATATTTTATAACAGGGGGGAGGCTCCATGGTGTGGACGACCATCCCCATTGAAGGCAATAAAATTATATTCTTCAATTCCCTATGTGTATTATTATTACTATTCTTCATCTAGATTATACTAACAAGTCGACCAACTACAAACCTCTAACCCTATGTGAATCATTATTGGTGTGAGAAACAAGAGATAAATAGAATATCTCCCACTTCTATGTGGGTTTCAAATAGAGAATATAATTTTGGTGTCAGAATGATCCATCAACCATTGGGAGTATCCCAACTAGGAATACATTGGTTGGAGAGAGAGACTCTATATACCTGACTTTCTTATCCAATGTGCATGAGTTCACAAGTGTGGTAATGTTGACACGTTTTATTCTACCCAAAAACAGGGAATTAGGGTATGTGAATCAATACATCCATGACTTATAACTCAAAGAGGAGTGACAGGCTCCCTGAGGATAACTTTAAACAATTTTTGAAACATAGGTTTCACTATCACACTTATAAGAATGGAGACATATAAATGAGAGTCAACCATTGGCCATATTAAAAATTGGGACCCATCAATTTTTTTTCATAATTCTTTCCAAGCATATGCCCGAAATGAGAGGTGATCCATTTTGGATAAGTGACATCACTGTTAGGGGTCTGTTGGGATTTAGAATATGGTGTGGATTCAAATCAAGGAAGCTGTGAAGCATGGGGTGAAATGATGGAATGTTTTTGTGGAGTTCAATTCTAGGATAACTACACCAACATAGATATGAGAACATTTAAGGGAAATATCATCCTGAGTGAGGTTCATGATTGTTTCACAAGGGGAGCATCACCTTGGTTGTCAAGAAATGGTCAATGATCTTAAGTGATGTCATATTTGATTAGAATGGTAGGGGTAAATGGTCCTCTAAATCTAGGTACAATAAATTTTTTATATTAACATCATGCAATGGGGATGAGAACCATGAAATTTTAACAAATTTCAGGGATGATTTTGAATGTGAACTTTAACATCGTAAGGTGTGGAAAATATGTTAAACAGTTTAACATTGTGTAACTAGGATGTGTTTTATGTAGTTTAACATCATGTGATTAAGTTGTGTGAACCAATGTGAATATAATCCACTTCATTGACTTAATGGGATTCATAAAAGGGGAACTCAAAAGGTGGTGCTGAATTGAGGACCTTGTGAAGGGGGTGAAAACAGGAGGAAGGATTAGCTCTCACTTTTTCCAAAACCAGTGGTTTTATCGGGAATAACCATGTTCTTGATGGGGCCTAGTGGTATGTTTCTCAATATTTATACCTTTTCCATCTACTGCCTTACATTTTCCCAAGACATAGGGTCAAATTAGTGAGTGAAAACCTAAATTTTTCTTCCCTTTATAGTTTTTTAACCTAACGAGAATTCTTCCCTCTTGTCTTGGGAAATTTATGGTCATGCCAGTCGAACTAAAAGGAGTTTCTTCTAGTTTAGGTTCATGGATCCTTCAACTATTTTCATCTAAGAATCACACCTCAAAGAGGCACTAAATTTTTAAGAGGAATTAGGGGTTCCAAAAAAGGTGTGAATGATGGGTAAGTTTGTGGATTATCTTGAGAAAAGGGTTTGAGTGTCAATATATATCCCATGGATTTGGGAATCAAACCATATATAGTTTTGAGAGGTGGAGGGAAAGTGACCATCACAAAAAGGAGAATCCACCTCATGTAATGATACAATAAAGGGGGAAACTGGTCTGTAAATCACCAAAGTTGATTCAAACTCAGTGTAGGTTAAGGACCTAGAGGTCTAAATGCACACATAGTTTAAGGTCATAATGTTTAGACCAGAATCTCTACCAGTTTAAATTTTTGGAGATCAGAACAAGGGGGAGATTCCAAAAGGGTTATCATAGTGTCAGAGAGTTCAAAACCTAGAATAAAAGGAGTTATAAAGAGTCATTATTCCACAAAAACTTTTCCAAAACAATTTTCTCTCCGTTTAACATCATAATGCATAGACCGAAAGGATTTCTGCTAGTTTAAGGTCTTATAACTTGTACTAAAAGGGGTGTCTGGTATAAGTTCTCATGGCATGGGAGTGATTACATACCTGACCTTAATAGAGGTCTAAAAAGTCCTTGACATGAAAAAAACATCTCCAAGACAATTTGGTCATAGTTTAAAGTCATGATTCTTGGACCAAAAGTGTTGGTCACATCTTGAACATTTGGGGATGAACCTACCATAACACCTAAGTACTTGTGATCCATACTCAGTATGAGAAATAAGGAGTGGTGATGGGTCCCTTAAATCATATGGGAACGCATAGTAGGGACAAAGAGAAGTTGGGTTGAGGAGGTTCGAACCACACCAACCTTCATAATCAATGTTTACAGTTGCATGGAGGGGTAAAATTAAGGGTTTTGAAACTCTAACCGAACAAGGGGAGATAAAAGTGAAGTAAATTCAATCTTATAAAATGTGAAAAATAATAGGGGTGACCATGGGTGAGGAATGATCGTTGAACTTATTTGAAACAAAAGTTCCAAAATTTCATCAGTCAAATATGGGGTGATAAAATGTCAGATCGATCGTTGACCATGTTTAAAACATGGGAACCATAAAATTTTTATAATAGATCCTTCTAGGTTTGTACCAAAAATGGGAGGTGATCCATTTTGGCTAATCAAAATTATCATTAGGGGAGATCATTCAGATTTGGAGGAAGATGAGGATCCAAATCAAGGAAGACTCAAAGTGTAGAGATTAATTAGGGAAGTATTTAAGTGTAATTAAACACTCTAGGTTCTACACCACTACACATTTGATAACACTGGAGGGGCATATCACTGAGTAAGATTCGAACCCGTTCTTAAATATAGAGGTCCTTAAATATATTATTAATTAGGGTAGACCTAGGTTAAAAGACCCAAGTGTCTCTAAATATCCCATGAAGCAGGAAATCAATTGATACATAGTTCTAGATTGTGGCACAGTAGGTGAACAACACCGAAATTGGAAAACCCACTCTAGTGAGTGTTCAATATATCACATAGTTTTGACATGATATGTAGAAATAAACCATAAATTTTAACATGTTGTTTCAAGGATTTTGGATATGTAGTTTAACGTGATATGGTGGGGAAGTGGGATTTTTTTAGGTTGTGAGACTAGGACCAATGGTGATAGTGAGATGTCTTTGTCGATCGGTGAAAATGGACCTGATGTGAAAGAAGACCTCATAGGACAAGTTCTGGTGAAGGGAGTCTCACTTAAAGGGGATAATTTTGGGTTGTACCCAATATAGGGGTTCTAGGAATCTCTACATATCACATGAATTGGGAATCAATCCATTTGTAGTTCTACAATGTGGTTCGGTATGGGAATAATTCCAAAATTGGGGGTTATCCTCTCATGTGAGGGTGATGAGATGATTTTATAGTTTAAAAAACCATACATGAATACATACACTACACAGTTTAAGGTTATTTATCTAGGAAAATCATCGTATAGTGTAACATATTGTGACATGGACATTGGTTGTTGTAGTTTATGGTCATATATCTTTTACTATGGGTTTTCATATAGTTTAATTTCATGTTTCTTAAACCAAAGGGGGTGTGTCTTGGGGATGTTTTTTCAGTATAAAAGTGTATAAATCCATTATGAAAAGTGGTCCAAGGAGGCCTTTTTTTACATGAATGATATCCAAGACAAGTTACACATAGTTTTTTGTCCTAATTCTTGGACCCAAGTGGGTTGATATGAATTTAAGGTCATGGGTATTTGACTATATGGGGAAACATGTGGGGAAGATAAGGTATTATAAACTTGATGTGAATAGAGGATGTGAGAATATTATTACCACACGAGTTCACATATAGTTTTTAATTTTAATATTTGGAAAAAACGTTTTCCCTATTTTGGAATGTTTGCGTCTCTCAACCATGCTGGGGAAGAACCTACCATAACTTCTGATCTCACATAAACTATATTTAGTGTTAGAAAAAAGGATTGGTGGGGAGTTCCCTCTGTCACATTTGAATTCATGATAGGGATAACATAATACAGCTTGGTAAGGTTACAATAAAACCAACTATCTTTATTAATGTGCACGAATGCACAAGGTAATGAAAATGAGTGTGGAAAGACTCCTCCAAAATAAGGGGAGAGTGGAAAGGGAATAAATTTTTACTTATAGCATCTAAAACATAAAAGGAGATGATCGATGGGTAGGAAAATAATATTTACCATGTTCTAAAGAAAGGATCCACAACCATGTTAGTCAATGATCAGGCAAGAAGATGTCAGATCGACCATTGACCATGTTCAAAACATGGGAACTGTCACCTTTCAAGAGAGATCCTTCAAAGCGCATGCCTAGAATGAGTGGTGATCCAGTTTAGCTATGAATAATTTTTTTAGGGGATCTAGTTCTGATTTTTTGGATGAGGAGGATCCAAATTGAAGAAGACTCAATGTGTTTTAAGTGAACAAAGTGGTCTATTTATGGGAGAAGTAAAACAGTCTAAGAGAAATTACTCCAAGTGATCAAATGAACTTAATGGGCATATCAGCGAGTGTGAATTGAACATTTTCCCAAGGGGAATATCCCTAAAATAGTTTAGTGTATATTCTAGGCCCAATATGTGATATTATATCATCCCTACATATCCCATTATAAATAGGAATCAATAAATATGTAGTTCTAGATGGAGATGTGGTAAGAGACTAGCATTAGGGAGGGGTAACCCTCTCAAGTGAGGGTTTAAGATATCATGCATTTTTATATCATGCGATGGGGATGTAAAAAAAATGAAGTTTAACATATTTAGAGAGAAAATTGGATACATAGTTTAATTCCATATGGTGAGGATGTTGGAAATTAATTTTAACATCATATATTGAAGACATAGAAATTTTTTTTAGTGCCATGTGATGAGGATAAGGTGTCACGCAATTTAAAATATTGTGACAAGGATGGTGTCCAATAGTTTATTATCCTTCAACCAAAATGATAGGTTGTTGTAGTTTAAGTTCATATAGCTTTGACCATTATGTTATAAAGTTTAATTTCATGTGACCAAGACATTCTCCCACAGTTTAATTTCATGTGTCCAGGACATTGATGAAGAGTCACATGAAATATTTCTTGAGGAACTTGGAATTGGTTATAGGTTTAATATTCTCTTGATTCATGGTTATCAATGAATAAGCACTATTGGAGTAGACCTTATAAATGATTTAAGGTACTTCCCATTTGGGTTCTAGCCCAGTTGGCTTCTTCCTAATTATCATTGGTGTTCTTAAGGCCAATACTATATCACCCTAAAGAAGGATTATAGGTGAACCTTCTTATTGAATGTCCACACCACCTTTTTTTATTCCTTTCAAGGTTATTTCATTCCTAGAGCATGTTTTCTTCAAGGGATTCCAACTCAACTAGGAAGACTTCAAATCTATTGTCCAGCATCTACTAATCATAAATGGTCATTGAGAATAATGAAAACTAAACCTATATTTGTAAAACATCCTTTTTTCTATACACTAAGGAATATGGAGTCACCTAGTTATAATTACAGGTCATTTTCTAATAGTGCTAGAGGTAATTGGTGAGATTATTAGAGAAACTCTTCTTATTTTAATCCGCCATCTTCTATAGGATGTTATAGAGAGTTTTATTGAATTCCAAAATCTACCCATTCACCTACGCATGGTAGCAGGAAGTGTGGTTGGACCCAATATTGTACTTGGAATATAAATTATTTATCTAGGAAACTCTAAAATTGGTGTTGTTGTCTATGAAAATGTTGTGAGGAATCTCGAATTGATGGATGATATGGGACATCAAAAACTAAATAACAAAATGGGGCCTTGGCTACTTTGAGTTGGATTGTTTCCACTCACATTAAGAAGAAGTAAGTGGTATTCAGGATGAACCTGTATTGTCGAGTTGTTTTGGAAGGGTATAAGACTACAATATCGAGTTCCCATGTGGTAAAGGGATAAGGGTAATTGGTGTCATGGAAAATAAATGGTGGATAATTCATAAATTTCTCATGGATATGGAATCCATGACACTACTTGGTGGACTTAATGTAGTCATAAACCATGGTGGTAGAAAAGTTCCCTAGTCATTGGATTTAGTGAGAGAAATTCAATCCTATGTGATGGGATCCACATGAACTGGTATGGACTTTCTAGAGGATTTGAGGGATCCACTTTTCTTGGATGAAATGGTGGTGTATTGAATCAGAACTCTTCCTTTAGAGGACTTACTCTAGGTTGGGTCCATATCGAAGGGAAAATTTCACTACAAATTGATAGATCTTCTCATGCTCAAATCATTTTGATGAGAGGGTACTTTTTTGTGATACTTGAAGAAGAGATTTATCCAATTTGGTAATTATTTGACTATAGGGGAATTTACAAGATCTGAAAAAGGAGTTTTGGAATCTATTTGGTTCACATGTTGACCATCTTCATAAAAATTTATGAGGGTGATGACTCTCTAATGTTCCACAAGATTAACCAAGTAATCTTGTCTATTAGCTCATGAGTTCGCTCTAGAGTGGATATATGGTCTTTCTTCCTAAAAACTTTTTTATGATATATTTTTTTGATGATGAGCTCAGATTCTCCCATAACATGTAATTGGGGGACTTCAATCTCAAGATCCAACTCGAGATAGGTGATAAGATCTTAATACTTGGCCTCATTGTTGTTATAGCCCTCCTACAGCAAGAATGAGTATGGAAAGATGGAATGTGAGGAGTGATGAAGATATTCCCAAGGCCCACCCTATTGAGTTTGGGTTTATTTATCCTTCTCACAATTAACCTCTAGGAGGCACCATCAAATTTCATTTTCCAACATGGAATGATATGATCAATGAATATTATGGATTTATTTGGATATTCGACATCGAGGGGTAGTTCCTCAAGGGTTATATTTGCATCTAGGAAATATTTCAATTCTTATCCCTTGAAATATTTCTAGGGGAAAAACCTAGTGTCGAACTACTATAGAAACATTTCTTATATTTTTTATCAATGATTTAGAATGGGGTGGTTGAGGATGAACTTTAGTGGATTGGTGTGTGATACCAGTTGTATCTCATGGTGATGTAGGTCGTGCTACAATTTATTTATCGTGATGACAATGTAAAGGAATCTATTCTCGATAGGATAATATATGTTATCCATATTAGGTAGCATGAGACAGAGGTAGTATAGATTTTTATCCACTGATTCATTGTTCTTGTGATCTTGGAGGGAACCAAGGGGCCATTCTAGGGTGGACATATAAAGGACCAGAAGATTTCTTCAGATGAGTGGCATCCGGAATGGAAGATGTAGTGGATACTTCTTGACATCCTTGAATTACATTTTATATTCTTTATTGCACTGATAATTGGTTCCTTTATTAATGATCCTTGAAAAGGGATTACATTTTTCAGATATATTAGAGATGAATCCTCTAATATAGGTCAGGTGGCCTTGGAGACCACGTAATTCATAGTGGTTTCATAGAGGAGGATTTTGGTTGATGGCCTTGATATTCTCTATATCAATTTTTATGCCTATGAACCTAAAAAAGTTAATTAACTTACCTGAGGTTACCTAAAATTGACACTTTAAGGGATTCAATTTTAGGTGATGGGAGGAGAGAAAATTGAAAACATTATCAAGATCTTTGAGATAGTCCTTTAATTGGTGGGATTCTACCACCAAACCATCTACATGGAACTCCACAAATGTGTCCAGAATATTCTTAAAAATATGTTTCATGGGATGTAGTAATTATCCTCAAAATTATTCAAATAAAAGGGCATCAATAAGAAGAAAACGTTTCCCAGAGGTGCTTTGAAATATGTAGCTTCTCCATCCTTAGGGATCATCTATATTTAATTTTACCTAGAGTATCCACCCATGAAGGAAGAATCCTAGAAACTAATAATCACATTGATAAGCTACTATCTCACCGAAAGGGGAAAATAATCCTTCGATCGGTGGTGATTGAGGTACTAAAAGTTGATGCAGACTATGATTTTTCCATTCTTCTTCCTAACTAGGATGATGTTGGACCACCACTTGGTGTACTGGACTTCTCTAATGAAGTCATCCTTGATGATCTTGTCAACTTTAGTCTCATCCATGGAACTATGTGAAGGGTGTATCTTCCTAGGAGCTTTTTTGAACACATAGTGGCTCATTAGGAGGATAAGGTGTTGATTATAATCCTATGGTTTGATCTTTAGAATCTTATTGTATATCCAGGAAAACATTTCAAGGTTCTATTTTAAAAAAGGCCAGGTATTTTTGTTGTTACTCCAAATACAAGACTGTACTAATCATTATTTCACTAGGATATTCTTTAGTGCTGATATTAACCTAGTTCAACTCATTGGTAGTTGTGGATACACCCTCCACAAATCCATGAGGGTCATCATCCAAATGTTCTTTTTCATCTGAAACATGAGTATTATAAGAATGAGGTGATTTCTTTTGGCATAGGGGTCATAGAGTGGTATTATCATATACTTTTGTAGGTGTCAGATCCTCAATAGGGAATTCATGCTCTATGAGGACTATAGTGACTAAAGTTGATGATACAATCCCGTGTGATTTCTAGTGGAAATGTTCACTTGTGATGTTAAAGAACTGATGATGGGTCATCCTTCATCAAGTCATCCATACTATTTGAAAGGTACAATTCTATCATGGTTTGGGGACCAAATGATGGACCTATCAGTGAAAAGTAGGACTAGGAGTATCTAGATTCTACTATTCTTTCCCTATATAAGAATATGAGGTAATATATGACTATTCTTTCTTCTTATGGACTATGAAATGGATCTCAAGATCTGGGGTCATTGGATTCCACTGTTAGATTGGATGGATAAATTTTTCTTTCAAATCCAACAAAGTATATGCTGATTTGGATGTCAAATCATTGGGTGAATTTATATACCAAATCCCATTAGTCAAGAGATTATTCCCATGCCATTTTTAGTACCCAACATCAATGTATCAAACATTCTAGGAGTTTAACGGAGTGGTATCTCTATTAAGTAACTCTAATTGAACACTAGGGAGTATTTGAGGCATAGATTATTTGAATATGGGAACATTGTATGCTAAGATCGGGCCTTAGTTGGTGGTGGCTGAGCTCTAGGCTACTGTGGTTAAGCCAAAAAATCATCCAATATGATATCTTACGAAGGTGTACCCAATGATGTAGCCAGTGAAAAAATGTGCCTTATGATCCATAAGCGATGATTAATGTCTGGTGTCATTTACATGAATAGTCCCTTCAAAAGTACGAACTCTAACATATTTCCTAGTAGCATGGTGTCTAATCCTCCCCCAATGAAGTTGTCTGAAGGTGCTTGAAGGGTTAGCATGGCATACCTCATCACTGGGTAATGTACAATGATATTCCAACTTTACATTATTGATATAATCATATTCTTGTTCTTCAATGGTGGAATATTCTAGGATGATCCAGATCCTAGGGAATTCCTCTAATTCGGGGGACATCAAGTCACCGAGAGTGTAAATTGGTTTTGGTGCTGCAGGGGGGCTGTAATTGAATTGGAATCATTGGCGCCTATTCTTTTAATCCCTAGGTGGTTTCAAGTCCAATGGGATATTTAGAGAGGATGTGGTGACCAAAATAGGCATAGGTTTACAAAACCAAGAATGGATAATTTCATGGGAATGAGAATCTATCTTACAATCTATGTATTCATTATACATATGCATACCTTAACCATGAAACTCCTTCCATTCACTGGAGTCTTCATCATCACTATCAGTGGTGGTTGAGAAATAAGACACCAATTCTAGGACATCACCTAGATCAACTTTTCCATGTTTTACCATGTCCTAGAGCTAATATTTTATGATAAATAACTCTTTGATGTTGTGTACAAGGACCTTGTGGTATAGTAAGTATTCAGCATGATTTGTTAGTCTAGCCACTTGGGGGATTTTAGATTCTGAAAACATCTGGATGATCTTCTATAGGGAATAGATGAAGTACCCTAGGAATTTTTCATAGTTGAAGGAGTAAAAAATTTTCTTATGTTACGTGAAAGGAATCTTTGCTTCCTATCCCTGATGGGGGGCTTAAGAAACATTCTCATTATGAGGCTACACTTGGTTATGCATGTCCTTCAGAGGAAACTCAAGGAAAATCAAATGAAAAGATTTAATATGTAGAGTGATGGATGTTTCCTTCTTCATAGGATTTTACATGGGAGATGGAAGAGTTAAAGGTAATTACTTCTATTTGTTTCACTATAGGGATTCTTCCACGTGCTAATATCTTTTGATGAATTCCTAAAATCAGACCTAATATCTCAGGGATATGAGGGTAGGTACCAACTCGTCTTGGAAATTCTCCATGAACATACCCAAAAGTGTAACCTAAAAAATTTGTACATAGATGGAGTACATGAGTCCCTTCTATTGGGAAGTTAATTCAACAACTCGCTCATCAGTCCTTTATTTTCATTTGGAGAGGTCATTAATATTGTTTTTGAATATGGTGCAGATAAACAGATTGAGGAACTTCCTATAGAGATATTACTAAGTGGCTATATATCCCAAGTCTAGTTGGTTGTACCAAATGAAATCAGTTAATTATAGTTTTTTTTATGAAAAAATGAAGGTTTTTGTTTTCCTTCTACTCTGGAGTTCTCAACATTGGGCCACATCACGAAGCGAAATGGACCAGAATCTACAGTTGGTAGTCGGCCCTATTGAACGGAGTACAGCTGGAATTACTAAACTATGGGGGTGGATGGAAATGGTTCATACATGCTAGATAATGCTTCAAATTATTTTATATAATGGCTTAATCCATATTTAAATCCAAAATATGGGTAGTGAGAGAGGCCATCATGTCTCCAGAGTGAAGGTTAGTAGGGACCAGTGCTTTGATCAGCATACGAGGATGAGAGGAAAAGCGGCCATGGTATAGATTTGGGAAGTCATGTTATTCAGGTGGGGTAGGTAGCTTATATCTCATTCATCTATCATGGACACCATACTCTATCTTTACTAGGTGTGCGGTGCTACCCACCTAGACTCTGGGCATCTGGACAAGGAGTGATTTTTTTTTCAGAGTAGTGGTGGGATCCCCTACATTATTTCCTCGATCTGGGAATTTATTAGTGGGGAATTTTCCAATAATTATATTTATCCCTTAAGGTACTATAGAAAGTCATCCAATCTAGCATCTACCACAGTTTCTATAAATACCTTAGATGCAACAACATGATCAAAAACTCCATTTCCCTTTTAGATATGTCAACAAGTGGGTGGCATCACCTTAGTGGGGGTGTAACATCCTAGTACCAGTATTCATGTACTTCTAATCCCTTATTTTTATCATCTTTTGTTTGGATATTTTTTAGTCGTTTCCAAATATTTTCAAATAATTTTAGAAATTTTTTAGGATGTTCATGGTTGGTATAAAATTAAGGAAAATCGTGTAGTTTGGCCCAGAAAACCATGCACTCCATTTGGTGTCACTAGAGGGTGGAACATAGTTTTTGAAAACCATGTGCCATATCCTCTAAACCATGTGGTCAGGGAGATATGGGGTTTTATATGGTTAGAACGTGGTTAGTCTAACTTAATGGCCAAACCATGAACTCTTTCTAAGATCCTTGTGATGGTTCATGGTTAAGTGCATTGTTAGTACTAACCACGTGGCTTAAACCAGAAAACAATATGAATGGGTTTTTAATCTAATGAAAGTTTTAACTAAAATCAGAAACCCCTATTATAACTCCTAAACACCTCTCATATTACTCTAATCTAATCCTTTGGATTTTTCAGGCTCCAAGAGCATATTTGGATCCTCTAACCTCTCTTCTTTGCAGAGATGGGCGTTAATTGTTGTGATTGATCTCCATCTAGTATGTCAAACTTCTACCGATAGGAATTATCCCTGTATATTATATCACCATATTATAGAGTGATGAATCATCATGTTTTTGGTGGATTTAAACCTTTATTTGATGTATTTTGATTCTACGGTTTCTTCTTTGATCTTCCTTACCTTTGATTCATCATTGGTGTTTGATCATGTGACCTAAAGGTAGGTATTTCTATAAGGTTTTTTCCCTATTTTTGAAACCGTAATTTATTTCTTGAAATAAAATTCATTTTTCAATTATTTTATAAACCTTGAAATGTGATGATTTTTATTATTGATTTCAAAGGCATGAGATTTGTGAAATAAAACCTATTTTCGAAGTATTTTACAATATTTAGTAATTTTTAGTAATGTGGCTTCAAATAACATGATGATGATTCTTAAAAAAAATGTATTTAAATGAAAGATTAATTTTAAAGGCATGAATTTGATCAAAACCATTGCTTTGGTTTTGAAATTGAAATAAAAAGTTCAAGCTTTAAATTAGGCATTTTAACTATGAATAATGAAATGATTTGAAATAAATGATATTTACCAAGGTCGATTGATTGGTTGATTAAAGAACATGTGAGACTGATTAGTTAGTGGGTGATTAGGATAGGCGCATTAGGAATCTGAGTCCATATAAATGGATTGATGATGATAAATTTAACTAAACCGAGTTTGGAATGATTTTTTCATAGATGGGGTGTCAATTGATTTTATCCTGATGTCATAATCCTTAGGGGTGTGTGCACACACATGATCTATGTTGATTGAATAAGTAGTGCATGGATCTTAGAGCTAAAAACTAACCAACCTTAGGGAATATGATTATGGTGATTTTTTTTGATTTGGTTATTACAGGATAATTTTTTTGAACCATTTTATTCATGTCCTTTCCATTTTTATACAAAATGTTCATTTAAGACTATTTTTGGAATAACTGTCATCTATATGATTTGAAAGTATATTTAGAATGAAATTTGAAAATGATTTTTCATTCATTGTGTTTATTTAAATTGAATCATAATTGGTTTGATTGTTCTGGAATTCTTTATGAAGCATTATGTGAAATCTAATAGGGATTTTTTTTCTCACATGCTACCTTTTAATTCGGGTGTTTATAGATTCTGTTATGTTCAGGAAAAGGAACAGCACCACTTGGAAGTGGTGGGTGTTCTTGATTCATGGGACTTTGGAGTGATGGTGGTGACCAGTGGAGATATGGTCCACTTGTTACATGTAGATTGTGATACTATGTATTAATAGATGTTTTGTCATTTTCTTTTGGATGAAGCACTATTTGGGTTTTTTCTACTATAAAACCATGTTTATCCAGTTCTAGGCTTTATCAATGCTAACTAAAAGTGTTGATAAATACCCCTTTATCAATTCTAAAAAAAATCACTGATAAAGGAGGCCTTTTTTGTTCTCTTTTTAGAACTAATAATGGAGGTCTTTATCAACACTAAAAAAAGTGCTGATAAATGGGATCTTTTATTAGTGCTAATAAAAAAAACACTGATATAGGGGGCCTTTATCAGCTCTACTAAAAAAGCACTAATAGGTATATTTCATAAAAAAAATTATATTCCATTAAAAATAATATATTAATATATAAATATTTTTATATTGATATAAATATAATATATGTTTTTAAATACGTTTTAGATAATTCTAAATAGGAACATACAATTAATATATAAGATATTTAGTGAAAATGTATTATAAAATAATTAAAAAATATTATTAATTAATAATTTTCTAATTATTATCAAATAATAGTCATTTTATAATAGTTGGATGACATAAAAATTAAATGAATTAATGAATGGTCTCAGATAATTTGAAAATATGACTTGAAATATAAACGAACATAACTTTTGATTCGGGTATCCTATTGGTCTCTACCACATATCAAAACAAATCCTACTATGAACTCTACACCATGATGATTTTGGAAACCCTTGGTCACATTTTCTGAGTCCAATAAATTCCTATAAAACCTCCAAAACTGTGTTTTTATTCGGGGTATTCCAATTTTTTAACATTTGATGGAATTTAGGCCTCATTTAAGGGGGTCTTATTGTCTTTTTTTTGTGGTGATTGAATGTATTCCCCTGGATTAAATTAATATTGATATTATGGTTTTGAGGTTTTATCATTTGTCACATTGTAGTTTTATTTATAAATAAATACAATCATGTTTTCTTATATTTACTTATAATAAATCACTTGTATAACAACATATTTAAACATATTTACATAAAAATGTATTTTTAAATATATATAAAAAAAATATTATTAATTTTATTTAAAATAAAAAATATATATTTTATTTACATTATAAAAATACGTTAATATGTATATACATACCTATACAATTGATGTTTATATAAAAACATGTGTGTTTCAACAAACAAATATATATGTATATGTGTATTCTAATATATATAAATAAATACATATTCCAAAACTTTATTTTAAAAAATATATTTCTATTTTCTATATTATAAAAATATATGAATATAGTTTATATATACATATATATGTGCATTAATAAATGGATATATATTTATATTATATTCTAGTATATGTAAATGAATGTAGTATATAATAAATTTAAATAAATATAAATATATATACATATCACACTCACATATAAACACATATTTTATAGATGTATTCAAAAGATACATATAAAAATATATAAATAAAAAAATAAATATTGTAAAATAGATAATAAAACATGTCGGTGAAGTGTTAAAGGAATTTGAGTTCCAAAGGAGAGGTATAGTGATCAAATCCAGCATATATAAAAGGTAAGAATTTTTTAAAGTGTTGATAAAGGGGGTGGGGAAATGCAGATAAAGGGGTGGTTATAAAGTGGGTGAAAAGTGATGATAATGGGGGAGGGGAAGCACTGGAAAACAAGGGGCTTAGAGTGGTTTGAAAAAATAATAATCCCCCACCCTGTATCAGTGCATAAAAACAAGAACTGATAAATTGGGACTTTATTAACTCTTTTTTATCGCTAATAAAGTCTTACTTTTAACCTCTCTTTGGTAGTCAGTGCTTTATAAGTGCTGATAAAGGCTATTTAAAAGTGTTGTAAAAAGACAATTTTGTATTAGTGTTTCTTTACCAATATTCTTGTGGTTATTTTCTCCTTGATGGTTTTTTCTAATACTAATTGTGTAATGTTTCATCTTACATTTCTCTATTTTGATGGTTTTTTCTTTGGTAAATATCATTTAATTTGATTTATTCTTGATATCAAGTGCTAGTTGGCAAACTTTGGGGATGAGGAACTCCCATCAGGACATGTCAAGGTTAGATCGGGTATCGGTGTACCAAAGTATTCAGGATGGTTTGTGAAAAATGATATCATAGATATAAGGTTTTGTATATCTCCATGATTTCATTTTGTGTTTTGGGATATCCTGGTAGACAGAAAGTGCGACTTTCATAACTTATGAGGTGGATGCGAGCAATTACCTAGCCATCTCTCATTATAGCAAGACTTATGTCACCATGGGTTTTTTGGAAATGGTCTCCTTGAGGAATAAATTGGTATGATCCTAGTACTTTCCCTAAATTTGATCTAAGTATATTTAAATCACAAAACATTGAATTATATCTACTGGAATTGATATTTTTGTTTCTACTAATAGAGTTGTTTATCAAATTATCCGTACTGATGTTTTTGTATTACCTGTTGATGTTATATTGTACCATACTCCCAAGAAGATGTTTGAACTTACCTCAATATGGAGTTGTCAACAAACCATGAAAATTTAACCATCAAGTTAATCAAAACGTCATTTAAATAATGGTGTGCATGGTCCAAGCTCGAGGAAAGGTACCTAAACATGTTCCCATTCAAGCTCCAATAGTGGAACCTCAACATGTTGGAATAAAATATCACATGAAAGGCCCTAAGGCCTTATTTTTATTTTATTATGGACAATACCCCTTTTAAGGGTTTAAGGGGAACCCTAACATGACCTATAGGCCCAAGCCATAAGGCCCCACAGGACCCGAAGTCCAATACATGACCCGAAGGCCTAGAGGCATACTATTCCCATTACATGACTCATAGTCCCAACCCACTAGAACTACCCTCCTCATCTTCTGCATCATTAATCACCTAGATCCTCACCTTTCATTGCTGATTGGCTAGCGTTTCCTCATACAAAGCTGTACGGTGACTAGTCCCGATGGCGGTTTCCATACCCTATCATTCTTCCAATCTGGTGAGGTCTACTTTTGGTGACTGCTACTATTTGCTCTAATCCTCTTCTAGGGCCTGCTCTGTGTGAACTGGGCTACTCCATGGTCTTTATGGCCCTCAGTCCCTGTGGCCCGATGGCCATTGTTGACCCTAAGGCCCTAAGACCCGTAGGCCCAAACTGGTGGCTCGAAGGCCCAAATCGGGTAAATAGTTCCGGATGCTGCAGTATTGAACATTTCCTGCTACAGTACTACTACAATACTGAAAATCTCATACTACAGTACTGCTACAGTAACGCAAAAATTTACCTCCACCCATTTTCAAACTTGGGTCTCTTGGATGACAAGCAGGAGCCCTTACCACTCAGGTATGAGTATGTTGGCCTAAAGATCGTTATCAAGGGTTTTTTTAGTATAAACCACAAGATTTAAAATTCTTAAATGATCCTTAAGAGTCACAGTATTGGTTACAAAATATTGAGTGACTTTCTGAGTTCATGGAAATATCTGATTCAATAAAAGTGATATGTGATACCTTCAATCTTGAAGGGTCTAGTAAGAGGTGGTGGGATTTAATGTTTATAGTGAATAAACATGAGGGTTTAGAATGGAAATACGTTATAGCTCCTTTCACATAATATTTATGTCCATAATATATAGTTTTAGAAAATTATATGGAACTTATCTTCCTCTAACAAATAGATAAAACCATGACTGGGTATGAAAAATGCTTTGTTGAACTTGTTCATTTTTATCCTAAGGTAGTGATTAATGATATGTTAAAGGATCAAAGGTTTGAGATGGGTCTTAGATCTAATATTTTATATTAGGTATTCATGATAAATATAACCTCATATAAAGATGTGATGCACATGTATTTGATTGCTGATATTGACCTAGATGGTATGTCAAGGTTGACAAGAGTTCCTCTTACACCCTATGGTATTTCTAGTTGGTTCCTTAAAAGGAAAGACAATGTGTGATAAGGATCATGGTGGATTATGATAACAGGTATCATCCAGACATTTTTTTAGTGCCTACAAGAGGTAAATTTACCTATTTATAATGTGGTAGGGTTGGGAATTCAAATAAATTTAGTACAGAGGCACCGAATATTTTTGGTTTATGTGTCAACTCAGGACACCTGCAGAAGTTTTGTTATGTATTTTCTACCCTGTGTAGTGGAATGGGATCATCAGAACCTAAGGGTACTGATTTTTAGCCTAATTATTCAATAAATAAGGGGTTCTTTCCATGGGAATCTATAATAATTCTTCATCCTACATTGTAAGAGTCTTCAAAGGAACCTAATGAGGGTCTATTGATAATGAGAGGTAACATCACTATAGCTTCATCTTTAGTGACTACTTTGTTAGATATTAATGCATATCATTTCTTTATATTATCTTGTATTGTTCATTTTCTAAAACTTCTCATGGATTTTATTTCATATGTAATGGATATTTCTATGCTCCTCAGAATGAATAGAGAGTAAGGTCTCTGATTCTCCTCTTGTATCTTATCTTTATCATAGATTAAGCACAACTATAATTTTATATTTATTGAAATGAAAAATTTGGGTGTCATTATCATGGTGGATTTGTTTATTTACTATAAATCATGGATTGATTATTAACTTTGGTAGTTCTAATTTACTTTTCCCGAAGGTCATTGTCATGTTTTTCAGGGATAATGGGACTCGAGGGCATATAGAGTCAGGCCGCCTCTTTCAGAGTTGGTCATGTTGATGTAGGTGTTTTCTTTTGACCTAGAGAATGAATCATTGAGTGGTGATATTCCTCTAGTAGTCTTCAATTTTCCCAATGTGTTTCCATCTAAATTTTTTGGTTTTACAATGATAAGAGATATAGAGTTATCTATTGGCTTGGTACTAGGTACACATCCCATATCTATTCATTATTAACATATAAAACCAATTTAATTAAAATAACTCAAGACTCAGTTGGATGATTTGTTGGATAAAGGATTCATTCTCCAAAGTGTGTCTCATTAGGCAACTCCTATTCCTTTTTCAAATAAATTTAATGGATCACTTCACCTTTTCATTAATTACTGAAATCAAAATCATGTTTTGGTAATGGAAAAGTATCAATTGCCTCAAACTGATAATTATTTATCATTTGAAAAGTGTGAAGTGGTTATCAAAGTTTCATCTTTGTTCTAGTTATCACTTGCTTAGAATTATAGAATATGATATTCTGAAGAATTTCTTTCGAAGTAGGTATCACCATTATGAGTACCTTGTTATGATTTTTGGTCTAACCAATTCTCATGCACTCATTATTCTACTAATAATGGGTTTTTTCATCAGTATCTTGATTTGTTAATAGTGGTTTTTTGGATGACGTAATGGTTTTTCTATTAGACCAAGGATGATCATGTGCATCATCTGAGAGAAGTTTTGGAAATTATGAGATATTTCCAACTTTATTTCAAGTTATCAAAATGTAATTTCTATATCAGGGAAGTAATTTTCTTGTTACATATGGTCTTAGAACATGGTATATCAGTTGATCCTAATAACGTAAAAGCTATTATGAAATGGGAATAACTATATAATATTTCCAAGATTTGGATATGTTTTGTCATAGAATCATTAGATATTTCTCAAAGTTGGATTCTACAATGACCAATCTCACTTGAAATGGAGTAAAGTCCTTGTGGAACTCGAAATGTCATAATTGTATTGATGAGTTGAATTTACTTTTGAATTATTCCCTAGTTTTGACTCTTCCAGATGCTGGGTAGGGATATGAGATCTTTTTGATGCATCAGGTCGAGGTTTAGGCAATGTTATCATGAAGGGTGATCATGAAGTATCTTATGGTTCCCAATATTTTAGGACACATGAGAAAAAAAAAATCCTACTCATGATCTTGAAGACGTAACTATGATGTATTCTCTTAATAGATAACATCATTACCTTTTTGGATAAAGGTTTATCATTTATTTAGATAAAAAAAATTGTGTTATATATTCTCTCCAAAATATTTGACCCTTCATCCAATAAGGTGGGTGGGGTACCTTTAATAATTTAATTCTGATATTGGCTACACCATAGAAAAGTGGACTGTAGTTTTTTGATTCCATGGGTAGGAAACTTTTTATACATGATGTGAAAGAATCATCATAAGAGTGGAACTTGATAGATTTCTTTTCTCATATTCATTTGGGAGTTCGGTACGATGATTCAAATATTATTCTAGCAATATTTTAGTTGACTTATTCTATTATTTAAATGATTCATTAAGATAAATAGATCGATGAGGAATTTAATGGATTGAGGTACTATATTTATGGTGGGAAGACCATTAGTAAGTGGTCATTTTCTTCTGAGGGTATCCTATTCTTCTAGATTTGGTACATCATACCTTTTAAAATGAGAATGTCAGTGAAGAGGGATTTCCATAATTCCAAGTGGGAGATGTACCAGGGAACCATGAAGATATTCTATGACATGTTCTGATGATTCTAGTATCCATGTATGATATGAGACTTCACTAACTTTGTTTCTCATTGTTATACATGTAATCAGGTCAAGGATGAGCACCTGAAACCTTTGGGTTTGCTTCATCCCCTTCATGTGCCAACTTGGAGGTGCGATTAGATTTCTATGCATTTCATGGTTAGATTTCTATGTAACCCTAGAAATAAGAATATGATATGGGAAGTGATTATTCATCTGACCAAATAATCTCACTTTATAACCATTCCTGATAGAGCCAAAGTTGAGGACTTGGGAATCTTGTATGTATAAGAGATCATCATATTGCATGGTGTTCCATATATTACAGTTTCTTATAGGGATATCCAACTTACTTATAATTGTTTGAGAGGAATCCTTGATGATATGGTATTCCATGTTAGATTGATCATGACATATCATTTTTAGACTAATGGATAGACAAAGTAAGTTATACAGATCTTGTAGGACATGATTCATGATTGAATTCTTGACATTTGTAGAGATTGTGATCGTCATATTGGACTATTTGATTTTTACTATAACATATTTACCAGTTTTACATTATGATAGAACCCTTTGAGTCTTCTTATGGACATCCATGTAAATCTTCATTGTGTTTCTCAAAGATTGGTGAAGCTTTCCTAGCATGAAATATTTTAGTTCAATAGAAAACAATGAAGATTTAGTCGATTCATCATGGAATGGTGAAAACATATGGACGATACAAATATCATGTTTATCATGTTTTTGTTCTTTAGAGTTTTTAGTTTGTGGCCATGGTTTTTTTGAGATTTTCTCCTCAATTGGGTCATTGATGACTTAGAAAATAAGGAAACATTCAATGAGATACATAGTACCTTTTGAGGGTAATAAATAGATTGGAAAGGTGGATTTACATTTGTTTTTTCCATATCAGTTGGTTTCAATTCATAATGTGTTTATTGTATCATAGATTAGGAAGTATCTCTCTAACCCATATCGTATCTTTAAATTAGATAAACCTGATGTGGAACCTGATTTATCCATGATTAAGTAGCTAGTTTAGATTTTTGATTTTGAGGTAAAGATTCTTCATGGGATTTATATACCTTTGGTTCATGTGATTCGGTAAAATGGTTCTAATTTTCATTATACTTGGGATCATGAGGCACTGATGAGATAGTTTTGACCCCATTTCATTGACATAGAGTCTTATTGAAGGGATTTCTAGAGGAAAAAAAATTATGGTGGAGAGATTATAACTTCTGATTACCAACTATCTATTACTTCTAATGCCTTATTTTGGTCATATTTTGGTTGGGTTTTTTGGTTTGTTTCTATATCTTTTAATTAATTTTGTAAATTTTTTATGTTGTGCATGGTTGGTTCATTATTAGAGAAAATTCATAATTTTTCCTAGAAAATCATCTGCCCCATTTAGTTGCACTGGAGGGTGGTTCATGATTAGTTCAAACTATATGGCCTCCCCTATAAACCATGTAGCCTTGGACATTAGTTTTTTTCATGGTTAGTATAACCATGTGACAAAACCGTTAACCTTTTCCAGAAGCCCAGTGAGGGTGCATGGTTAAGTGCATGATTAATACTAAATTTATGGCCTAATATAGAAAACAATTTGAACAGGTTCTTAATCCTTTAAAATATTTTTTTAAAACCATTAATCCCCCATTATAACTTCTAAATACCTCATGTTCAACCCTAATATAATCCTTTTTTTAGGATCTCAATAGGCAATTTTCCTCCTCTAACCTCTCTTCTTGGTGTATCAAAGTGTTGGTGGATTCTATTGATCTCCCTTCAGAAAGTGAAGCTTCTCCCAATTTTAATTTTTACCTCATGTTCTCTCACATTCTTAAATAATGATAGATCCTCATGTTCTTAGTGGATCTAAAACTTTATTTGATGTATTTTTATTATAATATTTTTACATTGACCTTCCTTGCCTTTGATTCACTATTGGTCATTCATGTTTTGGGTGATTAATCATTTGATTGTGTGAACTAAAGGAAGGTGGTTCCATAAATGTTTTCCATATAATTAAAATATTGATTGAATTGAAATGTATTTTCAATTATTTTCTAAATGTTAATTTTTTATTATTTTTATAATTTATTTTAAATGCATGAGATTTTTGAAATAAAACCTATTTTCAAATGCTTTGAAAATATGTTGTGATTTTGAGTAAAGATGGATTGAAATGACTTGATTAATATTCTTAAGAAAATGCATTTAAATGAATAATTTATTTTAAAGGAAAGAATTTTATGAAAACCATTGTTTTGGTTTTGAAATTGAAATGGAATGTTGAAACTTAAAATTAGTAATTTGAACTTCGAATAATAAAATGATTTTAAATGAATTGTTTTTTCAAAGATTTATATATTTAGGATCATATGATCCTTATTAGTTAGTGGGTGATTAAGATAAATATGCTAGGACTCTGACTCCCTATAAATGGATTGACAATGAAAACTATATCTAACCCGAGTTCGACATGATTTTTCCCTTAACGGGGTGCTGATTAATTTTATCTTGATGGCCTGAGACTAAGGGGGATGTGAACAAACTTGATCCATTTTGATTGAAAAAGTAGTTCCAGGATCCTAGATCCATAAACTAACTAACCTCCGGGGATATGACCATGGTTCGTTTTTTATTTGATTACTACATGTTAATGTTTTTTTAATTTCTTTATTCATTTTCTTTCCATTTTAAAAAAAATAAATCATTTAAACCTATTTTTTATATAACTCCCAATAATATGATTTGAAATTTTATTTATACTGAAATGTGAAAATTATTTTTTATGGATTATCATTATTTAAATTGAATTATAATTGGTTTGATTGTTATGGAATTTCTTCTAGAACATTTAGTGAAATCGTATTGGGAATTTTTTTTCTCACACCTTACCTTTGCCTTTGGAAATTTATAGATTATGTTATACTAGGTTTTGGAAAATGGAAAGTTCCACTTAGTGATAGATGGGGTACTTGATTCATGGGACCCTAGAGTGATGGTGGTGAGTGGTGGAGATGTGTTCCACTTCTTACATGAGGATTGCAAGACTATTTCTTGATATATGTTGTGCCATTTTCTTTTATATGATTCACTATTTGTGTTTTCATAATTTGTCTATTTTTTTTACTTTTTCCTTTGAGGAGTTTTTTACATGCCATTTTTTTAATGTTTTATCTTCCTCTATTCTATGTTAATGATTTTTTATTATGGAAAAATTAGCCCTTTGAATTATTTTTAAGGTCAGGCACTAGTCTCCTGCTTGTGGGGATCAAGAATTCCCTCAAGGTTATGTTAGGGTTGGCTCAAGTATCGGTGTACCTTAGTTTTCAGGATGGTTCATGATAGGGGTACTTAAAAATCTTAATGTATATATATTATTATGAGTATAGTGACCTATTAGAGGAGCTTCACGATATTTAACCCCTACACAATATGGGTTTCCATCCCTGCACTCAGTATCATTGAACTAAATTTTCTGATCATCGATAGGATTGATCATGATGACATTCATGGTGGAAATGGTTGGAGAGGGACCTTCATTTACAATGGGAGGATAAGCTCTGAGGTCTTGTTATTGTTTGCAAAGGGAACTAAAATAGATGGGATCATACTACCACCATCACCTAATCTTCACATGGGAATATGCCTCTTTCATAACCCACTAAATCATGGTGGGGATCCTAACATAGGTCTTCTACAAGCTATAGTGGTACTCATATGAGTTGGGGTACTGAGCCACCAAAAGTGATGAATTATTAAACTTATGGAACTATTTATGGATAGAGTTAAGATGATCAAGGATCCCTAATTAGGAAATAAAATCATCAAAGAGCCAATTAAATTTCACCTAGATATTTTGGTTGAGGCTCACCACATGGTGTTCAATAAGGAACTCTAAGATGGTGAAGTGTAGGGTTTCAGGTGGCCAAGACACGATTGGAAGCTAGAAAATGTTCAAGATCTCATATAATCTTTCCTCGTACTACTCATTTTTTGAAGGTCAATACTATTAAGGATCTCCCCAAGCTCCTATCGTTAATAATCAGAAAGTTGGGGGTGGTAGTGATGGAAACCTACTCTGCTATTGATTTTTTGGAAGAGGGGGTATCACACGATTCAATAGTCCTTGAAATAGTGGACTATCTCTAAAGTTAGGGCTAGCTTCATAACTATGTCTATAAAGGATGGGGTATCTATTACCTCTTCCTGATCAAGGAGGTCATCACCCACTATAGATCAGTAGAGATATTTCCTTTTTCTATGGGTGCGAGTCTAGACCTTGAATTCTCCCCTACATCCATGATGGAGGTAGAGAGGAGGGGATATGATGGTCAAAAGTATGATTTCATGGAGAGTACTTACAAGGAATACAAGACATCCTCCAAATGTAGGTATTTATGGAGGGATATAGGGACCTTTTGGATCTCTTCTTTAGGGATGGTTAGTCTTAAAATATGGGCTCCTACCCCCATCTATGGTGGTGGGGTCAGAGGCATCTCCACTAAGTTATTTCTCTCCATAGAATTTTATAGGACAAAAGTGGTGTAATGTTTTCCCTAGTCGTATCTTTTATGGTGAGGGAGTTCCCCAAACATGATCCTCTAAAGGACATGGGGGTTTCTTCACATGTGATACAATCGGTGTGGTGGGTAGGAACTCCATATCATTTTCCTATTCCTCTACCCTAGGATGTATCTTGGGGTAATGGAAGTCTTCGGCATGGAGAGGACCTCCTCATTGGCTAATGATGTTTCAGAGAGGACCGTCGCGGTGTAATTCTTCATCATGGGGTGCCATGATAGTTGTCACAGGAGCCCATAAAAAAGAGATTCAGCCCAACCTACCTAGTAGGTGGATAGGGTATCAATCCAAATCGAGTAAAGAGAGGCCCTCACATAGAATTTTTAGGGGTAGGAAGTGTGTCAGTGGTGGCAGGGGCCACTGTATTTTTCATAGATTCCTCTTGTTAGGTAGTGTTAAAATGATTCCCCCAGTGATAGTGCCATGAGTTATGTACTAGGGATGGAAAATTAATTACATGATTAACCTATTCATCAGCCTATAGTTTTGTATAGTGTTTTCAATGATTCTTTCTAGTGGATCCCTCCTAAGTGACTCTCAGGTGGTAGTCGTGGCTAGTGCAACCCATATCTTCCCTACCACTTCGATATATGGGAGGGATATATCAAATAATTATAGGGAGAATCTTTAAAAAGGTTTTAGTGGTAATTGGGGGGATTTTCCCACTACCTATTCCTTCTAGGAAGTGATGTTGGTGTGGTTCCATAGAATCTAGGTCTTAGTGGACCATGTCCCTTATTGGGATATCCCCTTCTTGTTTGTAATTATGAACAAGATAATTGGCCACCATCCTTTGAATGAGTTTTAAGGGGGATATGGGGAAAAGGTGCATAATATCTATGGGATCTGTAGTCATCATGGAAAGATAATGGTTACGTGGGATTGTTTCACTGACACCTCTCTTGCCCCAAGCATGTTGGGAATGGGTGTTCAAGAATTTCCTACAACTCATTTTTTATAGGATACATGAGTTTCACCATTGGTATATGTCTGATAAAGGATATTCCCAAAGTGGAAAATGTTATAAATACTATCCAGGGTGGATAAGGGATTCACTCCAGTGATACTTCAATTCGGTGATTCCTGTTATTCATTATCTTCCCCTCATTGTAGGACAAAGGATTCAGGTTTGGGTTTCCCTTTTTTTTATGCTTCCACCAAGGCATGCATTTTGATTTTCTTTTCCTCTTCTATAGAGAATTTTCATCCTAGGACTCTTCATGACCCCTCTAGATTGTGGGCCCCACATACATTCTTTTAAATGGTGGTTGGAATAAACCACCATGGCTGATGATGTCAGCACCTTGATCATAACACGATTATGGGATGTTAGTTTCTCCTTCCATGGAATCATCCTTAGATATTTTTGCCTAACCGATGTCTCCCTCATAGATTTGAGTTATGCTCATGAATCTCATTATCAGTTCCATCTTGAATTGAACACCGGTTAATTACACTGCCTAATTCTATAACAGAAATCTACCTATGGTTAGAAATGATCGTGGCATTGGGAATTTCTAACATCTGTGTATGTTTGGTGTATTGTACATATTCGGAATCTATAAAATTATAACTTTTTTTAAGCTGAGGGAATCTCATATATAATTTATTTTAAGTTTAGAACACAAATAATCACATGTCTGTTACAAGGAAACATACATGAGGTGTGTAAGGTGTCTAAGGGTTATTGCCTCGATCATCATTCAGTTATCAGATAGGGAGACTCGCATTTATTATGTGTTTTGTGATGAATCCAATTTTTCTCATTTTAGGTAACTTAATATCATAGCATAAGGCTTCCTAGTCTTGTCAACTAAGGCATTTCATGATTTCCACATGAATTAGGGGTTCTGATGCATCAAGAGGATTCACTGGTTTAGATTCATTTGGGGGAATGTTCATAGGGTTTAGGTCTTGTGTGTATGTGGTAATAGGTTTAATGTTTTATAGGGACATATTCACAAGTTTAAATTTCTGTGGGGATGTTTTCATAGGTTTAAAGTCTTATATGTATGATTTCATAGGTTTAAATTCTTATGGGGTTGTGGTCATAGGTTTAAAATCTTGTGGGTACGTTTTCTATATACGCTCAAAACACACTAGGTGGAATTTTTAATAGGATTTCATGTCACTGATAAAATCCAATTTGGACCTCAAATTTGGACTGTGAGAAGTTAAGTGTGTTCACAAGGGGTAACAGTAACACTTTGAGGTCATCACATTCCATTGGAGAGATAGACAAATTGATTTTAGGTTATGGTAATTGAACCTCCGAGATTAATCCTATATACACCGTAAGGAGACTTAGATCAAAACCAACATAGTATGAGCACACATTTTAAATTCATGTGGAAGGATGAATCTATAAAGTTTAACATTGTACTATAAGTATTATCAAGTCACAAAATAATAAACAAAGAGGGATATTTTAGGGATTTAATGTAATATCTTCCAATAATATGGGGTATCATATCATGCCTATCACATGAGTCATTATATGATCATCACATAGGGTAAGGCCATAGTTTAATATCATGTGTTGGGGACATTAGTGTTATGCAGTTTAAATTCCTATATCTCATATGTAGTTGTGACTTACACATGGGGGATCCCATTCCAAATTAGGGTGAGAGGAGAGGAGTATATAAGGATCCAACATTCCCTCACTGAAGGGAAAAGCAACATGTTACCCATGATAATGACCCCACTGAGGTGGAATGCAAAAGTCTTGAGGTTAGGGAGCCTATGATTAGTAGTAAATGGAAATGAGATTTCCCATACCATGATTAAATAAGGTAATTTTCATGAGGTTTGATGATATTAGTCATATAGGTGGTTAAGGCATGAGTAAACCTGGTTTAGATAGACACAAGACCAATGGAAACTTGAATTTCACTAGGTTATATCTACTAAAAGGAGGCATTATGTAGGATCTTGTGATGTGGGTTTCAAAAAAAAATAGGTGTCTAATGAAGGTATGGGGGTTTGTGAAGAATAGGGTTTCACAAAATATGGATTCCCTCTTTTATGATGGTGTCTTATTCTCTATGGGATGGGTTTTATGAAAGATGGAGATCTTTTAAAACCCTATTAGGTGAGAGGAATATTCCTCTAGCACAAAGGATGTGACCCTTCATGAAAGTTACCTCTACCATGAATTTAGGTTATAAAGTGATCATTGGAGGTCACTCATGAATGGTGGCTACCTGTAGGAATCTATTTAATCTTTGGATTTTAAAGGACTGAGTTTCATGGATTGAGTGCTTTGGCTGGATGTCCAAAGGTCATGATCCCTTTAATTTATTAGTGAAGGGGGTATTTATTGGAACCATGGAGGTTGAGAAATATGTTTCATGAAATTTTACCATCTTCACATAAGATGGATTTTTGTGGTTGTTCGACATCCTTTGTGAAGCCTTGGTCTTTTGTGAAGAATAAATCATTCACAAATCTTGCCCCTTATATGGGATTTTAGCCCATTTTGTCTAGTATTTTCCACTAATCATTCATGAAATCCTAAACATCTCTTTTAATGTGTGTTTTTTTCATAATCAAAACATCCCAATTCAAACACAAGAGTAAAAAATTATAATTCATGTACCTATCCTAGGTCCCTACCTTGTAATCAACATCATCCTTCCTATGGGTATTTAGTAAGTTTAAAGGTCATTTTATTAGATCACAAGGGGTCATAATCACTTGTAACCAGTCAGACTTCCTTACTACATTACACACTTTGTTTGACTAAAATATTTTCCCAACCAAGCCCATGAATTCATCATTAGTTTATAACTCCAAACATCATCCTAACTCTTATCCATATCCATGATACCATTTTTCATTACATTCCCCCAATGATAACCCCTCTTGGGAATGTGGTGAAGATGAGATTGACCCTTGATACGCACCTCTAATAGGATCAAGGTTAGAGATTATCATTGAGGGTATAAATCAAGAAAATTGGAATAATTTCCCTCATATTACCTCATAATAAATTAATAAATCCACCAATCAATGAAATAATAAAGAATAAATCATAAAACATAAAATAAACCACAATTCATGATAATTCATACAAATATAAGTCTCTAAAATAAATACTGAAATGAAACTCCTACGACAAGAGTTCGGACCACTACTCCAAGCTCCAAGATAGTACGATACATCTATGTCACCAAACTCTCCATAGAATCCTAAATATAGTTTATATTTATTGGGCTTAGAATACATGTATACTCAGTTAGATTATCCTTGATATCTCTTATGAAAAATGTAGAAGAAGCATAATAATGTCTCAATGAATTAAAACAGAACAAACAAGAACCTTCTAAGGAAAGAATCAATCATCCTCACTAAAGATCTCTCACCTAACAATGTATCCAAGTATAATAACATAACTATAAAATAATATAACAAAAAGGTACCCTACACGTAATATCCTTAGTTTTAGTATATATATATTTCTTTTAACTAAATATTCTGTTAATAGCTGGTTTGAAAACTAAAACCAACTATGATATATTTTATCATGAAGTATCTTTTATAAAATTAAATTATTTTCTCTATAAATATAATAAATTATGAAATAAATTTATTTAAAACAATCATGTTATAAAATATATATATTAACTATATTTGTATTTATTTTTTCCAATAAATGATGTAAATATATGTTTATTAAACAATAAGTTGTTTTTAATATTTTTGCATTTAAAAATTTATACTTAAGATATTTTTGAATTTATATTATAATAAAAATAATATTATTTTGATGAAATTATGGGTAACATATTAAAATATTTATGAATTGGAATTATTTGATATATGTGAATGCTAAAAATTAATTTTAATAATAATATGAAATTTCTCGTAAATGAATATATAAGATGATGATATTTATAATAGATTAAAAGTGAGTTTTTTGAGATATAAAAGAAATGGAATATATTAATAAATATGTAATAATTTTAAAATATTTCTATGATGATTTAATGAATTATAATAGTTTTAATATTTTATATCATTAGAATTATAGTGTATAAGACAAATTTTGTAAAATTTTATAATTTAAATTGTATTTTTTATAGAAATTAAGTTATATAATGTATGTTCAAAATATATATAGATTTCAAAAGAGTAATATATGGATTTCATAGGTTATGTAAAGGTATCATGGGATTCTTAGGTAATGGTAAGTTTTAACATGTTTTGTATATATAATTTATGTTAATCTGTATAAAGGTAACTTTATGTAAGGGAATGAAACATGCTAATGTAAGGTTCATTGTATTTGTATGTAAGGTAAAATGGTTTTCACTAGTGGTATAAGTTAGTTCAAGTATGGGAAGATTCTAGTTAAGTCTGAGTGATGTATAAGTTAGGTATGAAGTGTTCAGGTCATTACACAAGCGGTAGAGTATTGTTTAGAATCTCAACATAAACGTCGACATGGGATTCCATGGAGAGCACTAGTCTTTGTATAATTTATCGAGTTGTCTAATCTAGATCATAATTTATGAAAAGTCCCTATCTAGACTGTGAAACTGATGTGGGGTCAGTTTATATGTGAACTGATCGTGATATTTAGAAGTCGATCATTAATAGTTTAAAAGATATAAACACTCATTGTCTTCTTCTTCCCCATCCACAACTTGATGAATGTCAAAGGATATATATATATATATATATATATATATATATCACCACAATGGATTATTTCACTCAGTGGATTGTTATCAGGTTTTGTTGAAAATGAAGGAGTAGAACACTGCTAATTTAAAGTGATTGTCTTCTACCTCCTAACATGTAACTATTTCATGGTCCTTGGTAGGTTATATATATAGGTTTTGTATCACATGGATGGTTGAAGGAGATTAAGTATTAAGAGATACCTTTGGGAGTGAGTTATACAAATTTAAATTTATTAATATTTGGTTAGAATCAATTTAGAGTGAGGTAAGTGAGTTGTTTTAAAATTTTATATTTTAAAGTATCAAATCATTCCTCTATTTTTACAGTTTCTAGAAACAAAACTCTATTTATCTATGATATTCTAAAAAAATATCTTAAGGAATTGATTTAAAAGTAATTATTTGTGGAGTTTTATTAAGGGGTTACTCCTTTAAAAGTTATTATTTTATGTTTAAAATTTTTTATTTCAAAAACTCCCCTCCTTTTTATATTGTTAAACCATGTTTTATTTTTGAAAATAATTAATTTTAATTAAAACCATGTTATATCTTGAAAATAATTTATCTTCATCGATGATATTATTTAATATTTATAATTTATAACATCCCAAGATCTTAATATATGATTACCTTTAAATAATTCAATGTTTTTGATAACATTCTTCATACGTAACACTGAACTTAAATGAAACCATGATATATTTAGATAAAATATAATTATTTAAGTATGACCCTTAAAACCTTGTCACTAAATTATAAATAATGAATAAGATTTCCCACTTTATAAAATATATGTATAAATAAAATAACGCTACTTTTAATATGAATGATATTTAATTAGTTTACCTAAAATGACTAATAAGATCATTTACTGTTTATAAAAGTATTTTTCTAAGAATTTTTATATATGATATATGAATTTCTATTTCATGAATCATGTTATTAATTATTATACATTAAAATTTTATTTTAATAATTTTTAACACCAATTTATTTGGTAAATAATAAAAAATAAGAATTATAAAAGTTAATATTTAAAAATTTCATTTTCCAATAAAGATAGATTTTCATTATTTTTAATGATTTTATTAGAAAATTGAATTTATAAATTTTAGGACATGAATTTGAAAAAATTAAAAAAAAAATTGGATTTTGAATTAAAATATTATCATATGATTAATTTTTTGTCTTTTTCTAAAATAATTGGTTTTTAGGTGAATAGTGAAAAATGCTAATATTTCTAATACTATCACTTTTATATGAATTAGAAGTTTTTGAAACCTTTTGGATATATAAATTATATATTTATAAGTAAAATAAATCATTTAAAAATAATATTTTGAATTTATAAAACCCATGAATATCATTTTTGAAAATCAAGTAATATTTTATGAAACCATTTATTATTTGTTTCCTTAAAAAATGTACATATGGGAAATTTGGTTTTGGATTTATTTTAATGTCCTTAAACCCTTATTTAAATAATAATATTATCATTAATATAAATATAATTAATAATTTTTATAATTTTTTTCTATACATAAACATTATTCTTTAAAATACACTTTTTCAAAAAATGGGTTTTTACATGTTATATACAATAACATTAAAATTAATTTTCCTACTTGTAGAAATATAATTTTATAAAATGGATATGATTTTTTTTCATAATTTTAATATTATTTAATTAGGGGAATTTAATTTTTAGGTATAAAAATAAATTTCCATGGCTAATTTCAGTTACCCCATTAATAGTGAAAATGTTACTTTTGAATTGTTTTAAGGATGATGGATAATTTTTATATAATAAATTATATTAATCCATTTAAATTGATGGATATAATATGATTTTGATAAAAATATATAAATATATTAAATCTCATTTAATGGTTAATCAATATTAAATATGATTAATTACACTTAATGGTGAAAAAACATTTTTCTTCAAAAAAAAGTTTTCTATATATGCTATGTTTTAATTTAAAATTTAATTTTCTATCATTTATAAATTTAATTGGATATAGATGAGATTAAATTTAATTTCAACAAATAAAAATTAGGTATGTGGGGTTATGTAACATCTCGTAAATATTAATAAGTATGGAAAGCTATGATACTGTTCAAAAACTCTTGTTTTAAGTTAACAATGTGCTCAAAAGGATAAGGAGTAGTTCGAGAGGCTCTGGGACTTGTTCGAATCCTAGACCACCAGATTTTGGATATGCATATTGATTCACATGGTTAGATAACATTTATTTATAATTGTGTGACTCAACCGTGTAGAGTGCTCAATGCACAATAGGGGACACATGGTTAGACTCAACCATGTGATCAAGGCCACATGGCCATGTGGTTTGTCTTGGAAAAGTGACAGAGTCATTTCACATGGGTTGTGCATGGTTATTCAAATTTTTCACCTATCTCATATGAGGAGGTTCCTTAAGTAGTATTTTCTACACAATTGGAACATGGTTTGTCCAACCGTGTGTCGAAAGAGTGAAATAATCTAATAAAGAGTAAATTACCCTTTCCCCTTAAAATGTTATAAACCCTAACCCCCTTTCTTTTCTCATCAAGAGAAAATCTCCTCTTACTCACAAAGATCTCTCCCGATCCTAAGCTATGATTTTCATTTTATCCACTATCTGAGATCAAAATCAACCAACATTCATCTCATTGGATTCCAAACAGTAAGATATCCACTCCTATTCCTTCCTTCCACCAGTTAACATTTTTTATTCTATGAAATTTTGGTGTGAGCTCATATTCCCAATTTTCAGTTCATCTTTTCATTTTGGAGATTTCTCCCATTCTATATTTATTCGAGAGATAATATTGGATGATGATAATACTAAAGCCTAAGGTAGGTGGTTTGGCTCTTTTTCCCAAAGTGTCATTACATTTATATCATGTGTCATTGTTCCACACACGATACTTCTCTAGTTTTTCCTCCAAAATGTTGTTTTAATTAAACTAAATTCATTTCCATGATTAATACAATCCTATATGATGGTTAATCACCATCGTTTGTTAATCACCTTGACGTGAGACACAGTTATGGGTGTTCCCTTCCTTAAAGTCTTAAAGCATGATGGTTAGAGTATAATTAAACCACCCTTGTAATAAATACTCTTGAAATTTGGATTAAACTAAGGAAAAGGTATTGTCCATGAGTTAGGACCTTGTGCATATTACCATAGATTTCCTAGATTTAATTAAATGGATTTCCCAAATTGCTTAAAGTGTAATGAATTAATTTCTTTCTTAAATGTTATGAGTTCTTGATAGATAATACATAAATTCATACCAAGACAGGGGTGATACAAGGGTCCCAATTTAAGGTCACCTTATATGGTATTTTCTTGCTTTATAGTTTGGGATCATTGTGGATAGTTAATACATCAGGATTGATTCCTAGATTCTTAATAGAATTCCTTTGATGGGATCATCAGGTGGATGGTTTACATACCCATGAGTGATATAAATTCCCTATGGGATTTAACTTGGATGGTATTGGTGGAAATATGGTTATACCATGCCATGAGTGATACTTGGTCCTCTATGTGAGATACCTCATATGGGCTCAGAGGTTCATGCTTTACACTATGTCGAGAGTTATACTTGGGATGCCTTTATGGATCACCCCAGATGGACTCTAATGGTTTTGGGTATTTTTAGTGCACTTGGTGCAATACTTGGATTCCTCTATACGGTTCTCCATAGATGAGACTAGGATACCACTTATCTAAATTCCATAGATACATTTTATATAATTACAAGTTTGAAATTTTTTAAAATCAAAGGACACATCCACAAAGTAAAATAACATTCTTGGATTCATACCATACTTGATACATTCCTTGTTGATAGGATCATTTTTCTTCCTTTCATGTGTACTAGAGATCTTTAACACCCACATTTTATCTTTATAGGTTGACTTCTATTCAGAAATATAAATCTTAGGCTAAAGAAGGTCGTTTTAGTCAAGGTCCCTGAGAGGAACCCGATATGATGTCATTTATTTATTTGTTACTATCTTACTTTTATTATCTTTTGAACACTTTCCATTTTATATGCAGTGACCATAATATATTAGACATCATTGGTGGTGGATGACTTAGCATATCTCACACCCTATTTAGGGAGCCTATGGTACCCGAACATACTTCATGTCTTTTGGTATAGAAAAATAGAAGCGGACAGCTTCTTGTGTTTGATTTCCAATACTAAGATGTATTATGGTATTAGAGGATTGAGAATATGCTCATGATTCTAGTGGAGTCATCTTTTGGTCTTTTGAATATTTTTTAGTTTAGAATTTTTAATTTTCTTGCTTCCCCTATATACTATGAACTTCATTTTTTATAGCTACATTCCATGATCACCATAATTTTTATATCTATTTATGATTCATCTTCCTCCTATTGGATATATTGGATAATTTATTATTATCCCATTTCTACTTATTTATTACTATTTCCACTGATTACGTTTACCGTTTACCATTGTTCTATACTTTGATCCATGAGGTAATAGTCTACCCATGGACACACCCTAGGCCCTCACTAATATTTGGAAACCTATGGAATACAAGGAGGACTACTTGAGGTCATGTTTCTAACCATATTAGGGAACCACTTAATGGATTCTATGGTGGGATGCTACAAAGTGGTATCAGATGTTTCTTTTCCTTTTCACTTACTATTTGGGAATTAGAAATGAGACTACAGTGTATCAAAATTTGGTAATGAACCTATTTCTAGGAGTAGCCAGCCCACATTAATGGGAAAACCAAATTACCTAGGATGGGTTATTATTGTTATTGGTTTCTTCCTATTACAGTTATATTGATTTCACCAGTGGGTGAACCACATGTTTTGTGATGTTATTATTACTGGAATTTTTTTTTAATTTCCTTTTTCCAAGGCTGGGTACGAATAAAGAGGTATAATTTCATTCATTATTATAGGAACTTAAGGATTCATATGTCATGCATTATGTCATTCCATATTTATATTATTGAGTGCATTTCATATATTACATGTGATTTTTTGTAAGTTCCTTGATTATTATATATGTAAATTTGATAACGTTTCTTGCAGGGATAACATAATTAGATTAATTAATGTTTCTGTATTAATATAAACATCTTTTTCCCATATATATTGACGATTTCACCTTAATTAACCAAATATTCCATGTTTCATCCATGAACCACTGGTTATATGGACTAAAATGTTAGTTTATTTGTTTATTGGATACTAATTATATTTTATAAAAATTGGGAATGGCAGTTCATTAAATAAAATCATTATACATAACCTGTCTTATCCTGGTACAAGATGTAAAGTTCATGTCATAGTTACTTGATGTATCAATTGTAATTACTAGAGTATGTTCCTTTGAAAATTGGGAATAGAGACACATATAATTGGGAAGATATATCTATACATACATTTAAAAAAGTACAAACATAAATAAATTTAAATTTAAATGAAAATGGTTCCCATTAAATAGTGATTTCAATTTAAAATTAAAGGGTGTTTTCCTCTATACCATGCCATTGAAACTCTACATACCAGAACCTCTTCTGAGTTATATTAGACTGTGACACTAACCTAGCCTTACTAGTGGACCAATAGTTAATGTCTCCTAAGACTTCTGTGTTCTTTCATATCACCTAGACCTAGATTTATAAGAAGGCAGAGAGGTGTGATTAATTAATAGGAAGGTTTTGTACCTTTACTTTCATGTTATCAAAATTTCTATAATCTATTAAATATTATCTAAGGCATGAATTTGGAAATTTTAGAGCTATGCTACCACAATATCCTTGATTTGTGCACCATGAGGGTGGTGGAGATCATTGTCTAAATGTGGTGGGCCTTGAGCAACCCGTATTACCTCCTGTAGTACCACTTGAGTCACCTATTATTGATCCTACACTGGGTGTCGATGTTCAGTACCGAGATATCTTCTTTCACTCATACAGACCATACGTGAAGCTCTGTGACCTACCCCTACTATGTAAGAGCTGATGTGAGAATTTTAGTAACTGCATTCTCCTACTTTATCAAGCGATAATAGTCCTCAAACTGTTGAATTATGGCTAGAGTCCATGTTATCGATCGTTGATAATATGAAGATGGATCCAAATATGAGGGTTAATATTTCCTTCTATATGCTTTGTGACTCCACCAATCATTGCTGGGATGTAATCTCTTAAGCTAATCGTCGCTAGGGTATGGTTTGGTATGAATTCCAAATATCCTTCTATGAATACTTATTTTTGTAGACTTTGAGAGTGGCCCATGCTAGAGAGTTTATGTAACTACAATAGGGAGCTATATCCATGATGGATTATTCAAATTTTTTATTGAGATTTAGTGTTTTTCAATGACATTGACTGGTGATGAGTTTATGACTATGAGATGGTTTAAGGATGGGCTTGCATATGCAATCCGGTCACTGGTGAATGTTTCTCATCTGACCACCATTTTTGAGATAGTGAACCAAAAACTCATCACTGAGTAGAAGCTGAAGGAAGCTTGAAGTGCGAGATAGGGTGGATCAGTATCAAGATTGAGAGATGGTTTTTCTAGTGGAAAGAAATAGAATTTAGAGCTTTCTCTTGGTGGAAACACATGTTAGATGACACATACCAACAGTTATGTAGTGTGTCATCAATGTGGTATAATTGGCTGTAAGAACCCCCCAGTATACGAGGAACCCAATTGAGTGCTCATCTTGTGGTAGGATGATTCACCTATAGTGTTTCTTCCAAAATTTACCTTCGGTACCTTGTGAGAAGGGATATGTACCAACACTGCATCTGGGTACAGGATATGTAGATCCACATCAGGTAGAGAGATGGTATATTGTTCATGGATGAGGTTGTTAGACATCATAGGTTCAGCACCAGCAGAGAATACCTAACCAGGTTAGTTATATTGCATCTTAGAGCCACAGATATTTCCGTATCTATGCAGTACAAACTACTCCTGGGTAGTAGAGTCCAAGGCCTTATACGGTATGACGTACTAATCTAGTAACCTATATGTTATTTTTTCATTATTTGATATAGCTATCTCATTCTCTTTTGTATATGTGTAAATTATGGAATGTTTAGTCCTATAAATGGATTACTTCTATGCTGTGATGACTCTCATCATGCTATTATGGATTTGATCAAAGAGTATATGTCATTGAAAATATTCCCCCCTTAAGATAGGTGGGTACCGATTCTTTTGGAATTTCTTTTTCTAATAGATGGTGATCTCAGACATCAATATTATAATGGACTTATAAGTACCTTACCATGCCCATGTTGATTTCTATCATCATAGGGTGTCTTTTACATCACCCAAGGGAAGTGATTATATTCATAAAGGTGACTGTGATGTCCAGTTGAGTCGAGAGAGACCCGAGAATCATGGGCTGGGTGAAGTGATATCCCAGAGGGAATGTATTTTTATGAGTTATAAGAGAATGAAATGTATGGAATTCCTTCCTATGGTGGATCATTTAATGGATGTCTTCCGAGATGACTTATCCATATTACCTCCTATGAGATATGTATAGTTCACCATTTAGCTAATTCCATGAGTGGAAACCATGTCTATTAATCTCAATAGTATGGAACCTACAGAGCTCTAGGAACTCAAGAGGTAGTTAGATGACTTTTAATTAAAAGGTTTTGTATGACCTAGTACTTCACCATTGGATTCATAGATGCTTTTCTCCAAGAAGGTGGTTGGTACCCTCATATTTTTCATTGATTTCATATGGTTGAATTAGCTTAAGGTTAAGAAACAGTATCCACTTCCCTGTATAGATGACCACTTCAACCAACTCTAAGGAGGGATTATTTTCTCTAAGATCAATTTGAGTTTGGGATACCTTCAAGTTTGTGTCTATGTGTGTGACCATAAGATGTACCATGTATGTCATTCTATAGAAGGTACGAATTGTATAATTATCTAGTTATATTGTTTGTCCTCCTGAACATGCCACTGGTTTTTATGGCTCTAATGAATCATGTTTTCCACCCGTATACGGATTCATTTGTGGTAGTATTTAGGGATGATATCTTGGTGTATTCTCATACCCAATGCAACCATGAGAAGCATCTTGAGATCATGTTGAATACAATGATCTAGAACCATATTTATGATAAGATCATTAAATGACACTTTTGGATCGATAAGGTTCACTTCTTAGGTTTTGTTGTCTCATAGGTCGGAATGTCTGTTTACCTAGAGAAGGTGATCATTTTAGTTTCTTAGCAGTATTCCAATAATGTCTTTGATATACACAGTTTATTGGTGATAGATAGTTATTACAAGTGTTTTATTCAAGAATTGTCATGCCTAGAAGAACCTTTTATGGGTATGAATAAAAAGGGTGGGATATTATAATGATCCAAATCCTATGTGACAGCCTTTCAGGAGATGAAAGGGAGACTAACTTCCGCACCAATATTGATTTTTCTAGAGTCAGGAAGAATATATATGGTTTATAATGATTTTTCAAGAATTGGGTTGTGATCAGTTCTAATCTAGGGAGATCATGTTGTAGCATATAGGTCCCACCAGTTGAGACCTCGGTAGTGGAATTACCCTACACAATCCCTCGAGATAGTAGTCATGGTTCATACTTTATGATGATGGAGGCACTATGTGTTGGGTGAGTGGTTCATCATTTACATGGACCATAAAATTCTCAAATACATTTCCACACATCATGACATGAATATCAAGCATATAGGGTGGGAATAATACATGTATTCATTTGAATTAGATCTTGATTATATACCTAGAAAGTGAAATTTTGTGTCTAACACCCTAAGCTGGAAGACTAAAAAATAGGACATCTAGAATTCTGGAAGTAATTTGAGGTTTATGAAACTATTGTATAATATTAACCCAGAGGTTCAGGGATATAATCAGAAGCCTATTTTGGAGCTTTGGCAGTGATATCCTATGTTCTAGAATGGGTGCGGATTAGATAGATTTCAAATCCTGAGGGCCAAGTCCTGAGAGAGATTTTATCAGGTGATAACCCACTTCTTGGTTAGGTTATCAATTAGGATGAGATTATACACTTATACATACATATCGAGGTCCCTACAGACATATGGTAAGAGATGATGCAGGAATATCAGGCCTCTTTTTGAGCAGTTCACCCCGGTATTACCAAGATGTAATGAGACATTCATCGTCAGTATTGGTTGTCAGGTATAAGGAGATAGATTGCAGGTTTTATCACATGGTGCTCCACCTATCAGAAGGTGAAGGATTAGCACTAGAAACCTATTGGAATTTTAAAAACATTGTTCATTTCTGAGTAGAAATGGGATGATTTCACCATGGATTTTGTGATAGGTTTACCAAGATCACCTTAAGGCAGTGATGTAGTATGGGTGATCATCGACAGGTTGAAAAATGTAACACACTTCCTACATATCTGAGAGACCTTCTTAGTTGATGATATAGGGAGGATTTATATTTGGGGATTGTATTCCATTATGGTGTTCCTAGTTCTATCATATTAGATAGAGATTCTTTTTTTACATCGATGTTCTGGTAAGGGTTGAAAAATGCACTGGGTCCACAAGTGCTTCTAATTATAGTATATCACCCTTAGACCAACGAGTAGTCTGAGATTATTATCTTTGTGTTAGAGGGAATGATATGAGAATGTGTCCATGATTCTAGAATTTCTTGGGAAAATAATATACCTCTCATTGAGTTTTACTATAATAAAATTTTTAATGAAATGATTCAGGATACATTAAATCAAGTATAGATAATTCAGAAATAAATGGATAAATCTTAATCCAGGAATAATCCTTGTATCAATCATCACTACCGACCACTATAGTTCGAGGTGGGGCATCGAGTATTTCTGTGAGTTTCTCCAAGATTCGGTCATAGAAAAATTCAGATATAGGATAATATATCACCTTGTTAAATTGATATTTTTGACATCATATAGAGAGTTGGATCAGTATTATATAATTTTTCCTTACGTACGAGGTACCAGTCCATGCACGATGTATTCCATGTATCACAACTTTTCCATTATCGTTCTAACTTATCTCATTAATTTGATCCTAAGTATATTGTGCTTGAGGTAGATGCATCCTTTGAGGAGTATCAAATATGTATCATTAATCTAAGCATAAAATATCTATGAGGTAGTTCAATTACACTTTTCTGAGTGTTAAAGCATCACAGTTGGCTTCATGATAAGACCTGGGAGTGGGAGTCCAATATATGTGCTCAGTGTAAGTAACTTTACTCATATGATGCATTATAACCCTCTAAAGGGAAACTCTAGGATGAGGTGTTTTGATTAGGGGAGGTTATAACATCCTAGATTTTCAAAGTGGTATGGACACTTATTATACTATTAAAATCCTTTAATTTTATGTTACAAATGTACTCAAAAGGATAAGGAGTGGTTTAGGAGATTATTGGGATCATTTGGAACTCGTAGCTCCATATTTTGGAGAGGTATATTAAGTTGCACTGTTATCCCATAGTTAATGCTAACTGTGGGACTCAACCATACAGGGTGCTTCGTGAATATCAGTGGTGCATAGTTATATCCAATCATGAGACCCAAGTCACATCGAATTTTGTTTTCTCTTATACAATTGAAAAAGGCATTTCTTATAGGCAACACACGGTTAGTCAAACTAGGCACCTAGCCTGTGTGTGGGCATTCCTTGGGTAGTAGTTTTTGTACACTTTGTGAACGATCTTACCAACCATGTTTCCAAATAATGATACCCTATAATAAACGTTAAATTACCCTTTTAACTTAAAATTTTATAAATCCTCACCCCTTTCTTTTCAACTCCGTTGGACAAATCCTCTCCCACACGAATCTCTATCCCAAGCCTAAGATAGGATTCACCTTCGCTCCTCTATTCAAGCTCATAATCAACCACCATTTATCTTGTTGGATTAATATTGGTAAGATCTACACTACTATTCCTTCCATCCATTTTTTATCTCTACTTATTCTACAATATTATTGTGTGAGCTCATATGCCCTATTTTCAGGGAATTTTTTCTTTTTGGTGATTCTAGCTCGATTCGAGGGACAACACTAGATGAAGATATTACTACAGACCTAATGTAGGTGCTCTAGATATTTTCCAAAAAAGTATCATTGCATTTATATTATGAGTTTCTTTTTAAGTCACTATAATTATCTGGTGTTATATCCAAAAAGTTATTTTAATTAAATTAAATGTTTTTCCATGCTTAATACGGTCCTAGGTAATGGCGAATAACATCATTAATTGTCCACCTTGATGTGATCCACCCCTATGGGTGTCCCCTTCTTTAAATTCCTTACACCCCATCTTTATAAAGGAATTAAACCACCCAGTTAGGTGTGTGTTTTAACTTTTAATAAATAATTTTAAAATGTGAATTGATCTTATGAAAATGGATTTGGTATCAGTTATTCCCTAGTGCTTATTGTTATAGAATTATTTGATTTAATTAAATGGATTAAACAACTTGTTTAAAGTGTAATGAATGAAGTTACTTGTAAAATGGTATGAGTTATTAACCATTAAACCATACCTTTATAACAATATTTGAGTGCTACAGGTTTCCTAATTTAAGGATTCCTTGGATGGTCTCTTCTTTCTTTATAGGTTGGAATTGTTATGGATTTTAAATATATTGGAAGAGATGCTTAGATTCTTAATATAATTCCTTAGACAGGATCACCAGGAGGATAATTTACCTACCCATTAGTGATATCAATTCCCTAAGGGTGTTACCTTGGATGGGATCCGTGGAAAGATGGTTTTACCATGCCACAAGTGATACTTGGTCCCCTATTTAAGATACACGGTATGTGATCATAGTGTCATGCTTTACACAACACCGAGAGTGATACTTAAGATGCATTTATGGATCAGATGGGAGAAATTTTTAGGGTGTAAGGTATTGGTATTTCTCCTTGTGTGATACTTGGGTTCCTCTATATGGTTCTCCTTGGATGGGCCTATGATGTCTCTTATTTAAATCCCAGATATTCCTGTTATATAATTCCATTTTTTTCAAATTTGTTAAATCAAAGGACGCATATTCCTAGACAAATAACATGCTTGGGTTTAATCCATACATGATATATTCCTTGTTGATAGGCTCAGTTATTCTTCCATTAATTTGTGTTATATATATTTGATACACATATTATATCTATATATGTTGAATTCTATTCAGATATATATGTCTTAAGCCAAAGTAGGTAGTGTCGATTGGGGGTCCTGAGAGGAACCCAGTCTGATGTCATCTATTTATTTGTTACTATCATAATTTTATAATACATATACACACTAATAATTTTATATGAACAAACTATATTTTTCTAGACACCATTGTTGTTGGAATACTAAGTATATCTCACACCTTATTTGGGTGGCCTATGATACCTTAAGAGACTTCATTTCGGCGGGTATAGAGAAAGGGAAGCATCCATGCTCTTCTATATGATTTCCAGTACTAGGATAGATAACGAAAGTATAGGACCAAGTGAATTTTTTTTATGATAGTGGATATAACTTTTTTTATTTTCTATATTTTTGCTTGAGCATGTGTTATATTCTTGTTTCACCAATATCTCGTGCACTTATTTTTCATATAGTTACATCACATGATCATCATCATTTTTGTATCTATTTATCATTCAGATACCCCATATTGGATATATTAGATTATTTTTTATTATTCCACACCTACTTATTTATTAATGCTTCTTATTCATACCATTTCCATTAATTGTTGTGATATTCTCTAATCCATGAGGGTATATTCTCCCCATGGATACACCCTAGTACTTCGCTACTAGTCGATAGCCTCTAGCATATAGGGATTCATTCTTGAGTTCATGTGGCAAACCATCTTGGGGAACCTATTATTGGATTTTGGGGTGGGATGATATAGGTATCCTTTTATATTTAATAATATATAAAATTACTTAGTTAAAAACTAGTTACCATAGTAAATATTAATTTGGGGAAAAGGTTATAAGTAAAAAAAAATCCTTAAATAACTCTTACCTTATCTAAAAAAGAATGTATGAGAGGATTTTAGAACTTATATTGAACAAAACCTCATATTTATCCACCTTGGATCCATTAAAAATTGAATAGTGTCTTCAAATTATTGAAAAATGATGATTGTTCCCAAAAGTTCCATTTTCTACTCTTATAAAAGGATACCACTTACACCCTTTCAAAGTTACACTTTACCTTAGAATTAATAATTAAAAATATATAATTTTTATCCCACAATAACCCACTCACAATTAAAAAAGAAACTTAGTACACTATATTATCCTAATCCCTTCAATTCCAAATAGTATCATAAGAAAATACCAAGTCTCTAGTGTAAGTATTATATCTTTTTTAGGTTTGTTTATTAATCTTACTCTTCCAAATATATTACCACCATAATAATATTATGAATTCAGTATAATTAGTATAATTATAGGTTATTATATTAATGTTATAATCCTTATTTATTCATTTCATCCACTTATAAATTAACTTCAATTGTGTGTGTATGCAGACCACCACCTCCATGAAGAACAGTTTTTTAATTTTTCTTATAGATTTCCATTATTTGTTCTAAAATCTTAAAATCTGGTTCAACGTCATAAAAATATTAAATAATATAATTATGATTATATTATAATGATATTATTTCAAAATACACACCTTTTTATCCATACTCATCCATTGAGTTAAAGTGTGTTCGAGTTTTCATCAGTTTGACTACATACAAGAATAATGTTATAAAAATATATCATGTGTGAATATAGGGACATAAATTTTAATATTATAATAATATAATAATAAAATAATGATTTTTATATGGTTCTATAAATACTATATTATGTGTTTCATTTGTTATTAAGGAATCATCTTCATTTTCTAAAATCACTAAAATAGGTCAACACCAATTTTATTATCTCACAGCATAACTAAAACACTAATGGAACGACATAAGATATTTATAAATAAATATAAGTCATATATTATAGTTTATTAAATTATATATTAATTATTAACTTATAATCAAATAATGGATAATGATATCAACACTATAAAACATGTGCATGTGGTGAAAGTTATTAACACCCAAGGGTTAAATAAAGTTATAAATAACCAATATAACCAAAATAAATAATTATAAATGATGGGAAAAAATGTAACATATATGAATAAGGTTATGAAATATATAATTGGTTTTTCTTTGTGTTTTTACAGTAATCTATAGTTTCATTAACAAAGGAAACAAGGTAAGGGTTTTCGTCTCAAGTTCCTCTCTTTGAGACATGTTTTGTATTATGCACCTAATTTCATTTATATTGTATACATATTGAATTTTTGAAATATAATTTAATGAATTATAATTTAATCATGGTATTTTATGTTTAATTATAATCCCTCTCTTTTGAGGGGCTTTTATTAAAATGTTACTCAAGTCACAATGGTCAGTTGTCTCAAAATTTGAATCATTGTGACATGTTAATTTTGTGAACCATATTTCCTTTTTATAGTGTATCATAATCTTTTTATTTCATGGTATTTACTAGGAAAATAGTGTTCCCTTATTCAAGTGTCTATTAGTTTAGTTATTTCCCCAATAGTAATGATTTTTGGTTACTCAATTATCACTCATTAAGTTACGGTCATTCTCTTGAACTTATTTCATATAATTTGGATATATTCAACTCTTTGATTATATTATATAGTATTATATCTTTTTTTAGGGATATAAATTCCTAACATATAAACCCTTTGACAAATGTTTCTCACTTATTGGGGTTTTTGTTTTGCAACCTTTCACATTCTTTCTCCGGATGACTTATGATCATGTTATTCCAATATTGACTTAGCCATATATTTATTGCTCTATACGGTGTGAACATCACATTTTATATAATTTAAATTTTATTTTGTTAAAATATAAAATAATGTTATTTTATTGACATGGGAAAAATTATTGGTGTTCTGTTTATTTTTATTACAATATATATTATTATTGGTAAATTGACTATGTATTTATTAACCATCCACTTACTTCATCCATATGGGTTATGATCATGTTATCTATTTATTATAATGGGGGAAATTATTGGTGTTATGTATGTTTTTATAGAAATATGGATAATTATTGGAAGATTTTATTATGAATTATTTATTTATTTAGTCTTATGATAAATGCATTGGACCTAAACAAGTGATTGGTGGGTCCCAACAATATATAACCCATCTATGCATTTATAGGTATCACGAGACAAACATGTTTGGGTATTTTGGTGTATGCCTACATAGAACAATATATTTGAATTATGGTAAGATAATGTTGTCTTGGATTATGGTATAGAATTAGTAGTTCAAAATTATTCATTTCATTTCAAAGGAATAAATTATTATTATCTATGTGGTTTATTTATATTCATTTTTATCCATGAATATATTATATGAAATCCAGGACCTGGTTCACTCATGGGTAATCAAACTCGGCCGACCACATAGCCTCAAGCATGACTTCCCATATGTTGAGGGTTACTGACTAACAGCGAGGGCCTAGGGTGTGATAGTGGGGAGACTATGCCCTCATGTCATAGTGTAGAACAATACAGATAATAGATGGATAAATAGTGGAATAAATATAATAATAAATAAGACTGGTATTGAAAATAAATAATACCATATAATAAATAAATAGATAACTCAAAGGTGAATCAGAATCATATAAAAAATGATGATGTCATGTCATGTCTCTACAAAATGGAAAACATGAATACAAGTCTATGGTCAGTTAGCATGACACATGATATAAAAAAGAATCAAAAAGGGAAAAAAATATCCAAGAATCTGAAGCTCTAGATTAGTTATCTAATACCCATCTCAAATCCTAAGGCAAGCAAGTCAGGTTTCCAAAGCGTGACGCTTCCCCTTGTCAAAACATGCGATCATATAATCTACCCGGGTACCAATGGAGACCCAAATAGTGTGTGAGATAAATATTTGTAATCCACCACCAATGGGGTTTATATAAATTCAGTATATGAAAATAAATTTTATATTGTTTGGGTATATATATATATAATGTAGTAAAAATAAACAACCCAAACATGATTCAGCCTCAGGTGGTGTCTGAACATGTAACCATTCAATTAATTATGATTTGGTCTATAATAAGGGGTTTATATAGTAATGGTATCATTATTAGTGTAAAAGGAAATAATGATAACTAAGTATCCAAGGTGTAACAATGGAATCCTTAACCTTAAGGGTCAAGACAACTCATAAAAGTAACACATTCAGTCTGGATATAAGGTTTCTGAGTATAATCCAAGGGGAATTATCAAGGAATTATATTGTAAATGAGTCTAACTGAGTCCATAGAGATCATCAATAGTAATCTTGGGCTAATAATTACTAGGCCCAATGGACTGAATCCTTGGTGTTGCATGTCTAAAGACATAAAGCTAAATCCAAGGAGTGTATCCAAGGCATTCTAATATCTGGAAATGATTTCCAGTTAATCATTAGTAATCCACTGAGGAATTCACTTGAAAAGACAGAGAATATATTTTTTGGTGGATATATCCCATAAATATTATCTCAATGAATTGGAATGGATTCCTCTAAGTACTTAATGAATTCCCTCATTAATCTAAGGCGGGATCAACTCTAACCATCCCTATAAATATGAAAAAGGTCCAAATAAATAGGTACCTTATACTCATTCCATTTATATAATATGCAATCATGGGCCATGTAATACTCATTCTATTTAATCATTTAATAGTTTCATATCATTAGCTTTAATTATACATGAAAAGGTAAATTAAGGACATACAACTGATATCAATTCAATTTATAATCATTGAATTGGTTCATTCTATTACCTTTTATTAGAATAACAAGGTGGATAAAGAATATTCAACCCTTTATCATTTCATTTTATAATAATTTAACTATTCAAAGTGATATCTATAAATATATACTTTCCATAAAATTATTTTAATGACTTATTAATTAAGAAGGAACACTTATCTTTTAAAAGTTCAAGTCATATGTACCTGAACACTGTCGTAGATAGACCCAACATGGGTCACCAAGGGTATAAAAAATAATGAACCCTACATGGGGTGGTTAACATTAAGTTCTCAACCTCTAATGATGTCAAGTAATATTATAAGGGTCATAGAATACACTCTAGAAAAATTAAACTAAGGATGATGAAATGAATAATCAATTCCCAGTGAAACTGATGTCTGTACAACAAAAAAATTATCGATGGTGATACTTTAGGGGATGAGTCATAGACCACCTACCTTATACATGCAGTAGATTCATTGTCTAGTATCGACCCTTAGTTTGGCCTATATAAAAATAAAATGTAAGAACATATGAACACCCTAGAAATAGGGCATATTATCCTGCACTAAAATAGAATCTTTGATATAAATACGAATGAAAAAAAGGAGCCTGGGGAGTGGAGAGCCTACCAGTGGATATCTAGTGTGATAAACGGGTCTTGAATCATTGTTTGAATGGAGAGACTATATCAAATCCAAGATTTAGGAACAAAGGTGAGCTCTTATAGTGGACCTATTGTATAAGATAAAATTCAGGGGGGTATTCTATCTAAAATTATAGTACCTTCCCCGTTTTAAAAAAAACCCTAGTCATTTACATGACATGTAAACTTTACACACCGTGTAATGGTTGTGTTTTCCTTTTAAAAGTAAAAACCATTACACACCATGAAAAGGGTATGTCTAGAACAATAAACATCAGGTATTTGATACCCACCATGTATTTAAATACAAACCTTGTATTTTTCTTATACATAGGTTTCATCCCCCCTACAACCTCCCTTCCAAATACAAACCAACCAGTCTAAAGTAAAGGTTTTGGATTTAATCCAAAAGAGATATTCAACAAGGGTTTAACCAAAAAATAAAAGGATTTGTACCCGATAGAAAAGTTGTTTTCTTACATTTTTCCTCCCGTAAAGGAAGTTTTCCTCAAGTTTCCCTTCAAATGGTGGTAGAAATTCCTCTAAGAATAACTTTTTTCATTAAGTACGTACATAGGCCTCTCGTTCCCAAGTCTCATCTAGTATAGAGTCGTGTTGCCGTATCACCTGTACTAAAAGAACAAACCAACATCAAAGAGCCTTCATGCTTTAATAAACAATTCATATGGGATACTCCTCAAAATAATCATTGCAATCTAATTCCACATAATCGGGAACAAATATATGAGATGAGTCGGCATGATAACAACAAATCTGTGAAATGTGGAAGATGTTTTTCATGGAAAAATACCTCTGAGGTAATAAAAACTAATAGGTTTTAATCCATAACCAATCCAATATCTCAAAAGGTGCTGATAAAATGAGGAGACATCTTCCCTTGCCTATGTATCCACGTATGCCAAAGCCTGGGTGATACCCGTAGGAAAACATCATCCCTGGCCTCAAACTCCAGAGGTCTTTAATGGCAATGAGAATATGATTTTTATCTAGAATAATAAGTATACATATGTTTTCTGATCAAATAAACCTCCTCCAAAGTATCCTTCATGAGACGAGGACCAAGTATCACTTCCACTCCTTCCTCAAGTCATCACATAGGTGAACGTCATGGCCTACCATACGAGAACTCATACAGAGCCATCTGAATTATTGAATGAAATATCTTATTATAGAAAAAATCAATGGGAGAGATATTTTTCTCCCAAGAACCGTTGAAATTAAGGAAACATCCTAGAATCATTTTCTCCAGTACCAGTATCATCTGTTTTGATTGATTATTATTCTGAGGGTGAAAAGTTATTCTCTGAATCACCTGTGTACCCAACTCTTTCTAAAACCCCTTCCAGAACCTCAATGTAAAATGAGAATACCTATCAGAAATTATAGTTTGGGGTACCTCAGTTAGGCTTATAATATCATAGACATACAGTATTCCCATCTCATCAACTAAGAAAGTATCCTAGATATGAAGGAATTCAACTACCTTCATCAGTCGATTAATGAATACCAAAACCATGTCGCTGCCATAAGGCGACCTTGTTAAACCAGTCATGAAATCCATCAAAATTTCCTACCATTTCCATTTGAGGAATGGTAAGGGTTGAAAAAATCTAGTGGGCCACTGGTATTTCACCTTCACCTGTTGATAGGTGTAACACCTAGTAATGAAACCCACAATCTGAAATTTCATCCCATGCCACCTATATAGGTGGTGCGTTTCATGATACATCTTTGAGATACCTAGGGGTCATTTCCACTGAGAAGCATTGGAATATCACATAATTTCCTCTCTTAATTTTTTAGGAACCCAAATATTCCCATGTATATGTATTGTGTCACCTCCATCGATAGGCTAGTTTGGAGGCAGATCCTCACCTGAAATACTCTCCCATAGGACTAAACCTTTAGGGTATAATAACTACCTTATCTTCACCCTATCAAGAAGTGAAGAGGTAACTATAAAGACAATAAGAAAAGGTATTTTATGAATATATTAAAAATCAAAATTCATATCAGAAATAAGGTCCATAAAATTTCATTCATCACTGGCTTCTAGAACAACTTGTTCCTAGCTTTTTTGTCTCAATGCATCAGCTACTGCATTTCCCTTTCAGTAATATTTTTTTTTTTTGTGCACAAAAAGATCGAAACCTTCTCCCTCAAATCCCCACCCCTACCGCTTTATCTAGGGTTTCTCCTAAAACCATCCTATTTTGGGAAAGAAGTGCATCTAAGCATCATTTTTCCTCCTTCTCTTTCTCTCTTCCCTCCTTTATTCCTTCCTCTAGCATCCTCCAAACTCTTCTCACTCACTTTATTTGTGTCATTGATTTCTTCTCTATGGAATTGTGTATTTTAGTGCTTTTCTTACAGGTCCGAATGATAGTTATTATGGTAATCATTGACCTCTTCATCCCCTATCTGACCTCACATTTCACTGATCCTATCCAGGTCAGATTTGGAGCGATGATTACTCATTGGTTTTTGTATAAGTAGAGTGGTGATCAAGGTTTTTTCTTGCTCTCCTATGTTAGAATGATCTTGTTTTTTGTCTTCCAACTTCTGTTCATGTGAGATTCCATCTCTTGGAGGCATCAACTACTCTTATCTCTTCCTTGAACTTAAGGACCTATACTCATCTCCGAGTTGGATCTCGAGTAGTGGTTCCTCAAATATTTGTCGAGGTGGGATCTGGAAGTGGCCGATGCTTCTCACACGACTTGTTTTTCTTGGTTTGGATGCATATTTTAATGTTTCTTATATGATAATGGTTATTTTTGAGGTTTTTTCGGTGATGTTTTCACCTTCCTCATATGGTAAGGTTTTTTTAGGCTTAGTAATTCCACAAAAATGTTGTGTCATGTTTGGTATTCTGACGAGGATGATGACAGTGGTATTAAGCAGGAGATTTAATCACTGGAATAGTATCAGGAATCGTCTATAAGATTTTTTGATGGTGTGATGTTTCTTATTTCAAGAATGTTGGAGACGATGTTATTATTTCGACATATATGGCGTATTCTAGTTGAATATCACTAGTGATCTGGTTTGATGCAGTAATGGGACTTCAGTGTGACGGGGTGAACGTCACGAGGTAGTTGCGCATGGTGAATAATGGGTGGTCTTGACACATGGCTTATGACATTATTTAGATGCATTTTTTGATATGGTTCATTTACTAATATGTAGGATGATGTCTTATTTTTTAAAATTTGAATTTTGTGGGTTTTGGAAGGCGGTTGTGGTGGTTCTTGGTCTACAATGATGTTCGATTTTGAATTCTAATTTTTTTAATGTATGTTGATTATGGGGTATGTTCGGATGATTTTTGGAGGTTTCAATATAGTTCCCACCTAAACCAAAAAGTTGAATCTTGGAAAATATTAAAAAATGGATTTTTAGGTGTGAATAGACCTTTTCATGCATTTAGGAAAGCTCAAATTAATAATATTGACAATATTCACCCCATATTCACTATCTGAGATTGAATTCACACTTTCTAAAGATATATCTATGGATCTTGTGCTCTTTATACACCAAATAGAACTCTCCCATCAGATAATGCCTCCAGAAACATAGACCATGAATGATCGCTGCAAGATCGACGTTGTGCATCGGGTAGTTACACTCATGAGGTCTCAACTAGAAAGACCTGTATGAGATGAATTGAGTATCCTACATCAATATTTCACCCATAATAATTATTGATTCATTACAGAACACTATATAGCCTCTGAAAGGCTCTAGAAGAATCTAAATCGGTGCTAACATAAGCCTTCCTTTCAGATCCTGAAAGGCCTTCTCATGCACTTCAGACCATAAGAACTCCACACCCTTCTTAGCCAGACTAGTATTAGGTTTTTAAAGGCATCATAAGTCTTTTATAGAACATATTTAATATTTATGCATCCATAATTAACTCCATGTATAAAAAAAATTCTTCGGTTTCTCCTAGGAAACGATAACACTCAACTTCTCTTAGTCAATAGATACTTCAGATTCTGAGATAATATAACCCAAGAAGTAAGCATTGTTGATATATATGTGTCACTTCATGAGAATGTAATATAAAAAATACTCCATTAGTTTATTAAATCAATATCATGGTGTTTGGCATGGTTTCTTTGAGTTTGAGAATACACCATGATTTCGTCCACAAAAACCACGACAAAGGAATCTAAATAGGGTTTGAAAAACCTATTAATCAAGGCCATGAAAATAGAGGGAATATTCACAAGACCAAATGGCATAACAATATACTCATATAAACCATATCGAAATTGGAAATCCGTATGTGGTATATCTAAAGTCTTAACTAGCACCTAATGGTTACTTAATCTCAGTTCAATATTTATGAACACACTAGCTCCTCAGAGATAGTTGAAGAGATCATCTATTTCAGGAAATGAATACTAGTTCTTAACCATAATCAGGTTCGATTATTGATAATCCACACAAAGCCAAAGGGTTAAATCTTCATTCTCAGATAAAATCATGGGTGAACACCAAGATGAAGTGATGGGTTAGATAAAACCCTTATATTCTAAACCCTCCAACTATCCCTTGAGCTCCTAGAGCTCAGTAAGTGTCATCCTATATGAAGGAATAGATATTTGAGATTCTATAGGAAAAATATTGATCATAAACTCTAACTATCACTTGGTTGGTAGTTCATAAAATTCTTTAGGGAATACATCACTGAAATAATCTACAATCGGAGGAAAATCTTTCAGACACACTATCCAATCATCCAAGAAAGGATAGAAATATGGGTTATCACTCCTCCAAAACCATGATGCTCTGGACACTCTCTGTTGTCCTGGACATCTCACTCACCCTTTTGAAGTTAACTATCACCTTCTGGTGATGTAAATGATAACCTACTGGGATAGCATCCCACGTAGGCCTGATAGAGGACTAGTAAGTCCATCCTGAGAATAATATTTAAGACTATCACCTTGAGGATGAATATGTCCCATAAGAAGATACAATTGCCTAATTTAAGGGGAAAATATTCTAATTGGTCTATACCCTATTAACACACACCCAATGGTGTATCCAGGGTCATTGCCCCAAAAAAGTACAGAATTTCCAGATTGATATTTTCCACATTTGATAAAGAGATAAAGGCGTGAGAGGTGCCTATATTAAATAAAGAATAAACGTTTGCAGAGGCCACTAGGATAGTAACTTGTACTGAAGATGATCTGGCACTCTAATCATTTTTTATTTTATATAATGCAAGACTCAATCCAAATCCATATCCCTATACTACTTTTGGACTATCCTGAGCAGGTCCTCTCTGTTGACGCTGATAATCAGAAGTCTGGATGCCTCAGCCATGACCTCCCCCTAAGCCTATTTTTTCAGTACTACTCCATATTCCTACCAAAATAGTGTAAATGATCCCACTCCTAATGGTGGAGCTAGTGTAGATTATCTTCCAATATAAGAAGGTGGAAAGGTCCTGCAAAACCTCTAAATATGACACATTCAGTTGAAAGCATCACACTCCCACGGGTCTCTATCACACTAAGGCTTCACATGCCTCTCTTATCTAAACTGATGAAATATAACAGATATAATATCACATATACTTTTTCGTCCACTAATCTGATGAGAAACCTCAAGTTTATGATTCGTAATACCGAAAGAACTACTTCCCTCTCTCGACACTGAACCTATGTTCCCCATACTATTAGCATATCTCATGTTTTTCTTAGTGATAAGAACTTTATAAATCAATATAAGTTATGTATCATTGTATATTAAATGACATATTAATTATGAACCTGGTATCAAAGAATGGGTAATTATATCAACATTATAAAACATATGAAAATGATGAAAGTTATTAACACCCAATAGTTGAAACAATTTATAACTAACCAATATACCCAAAATAGATAATTATAAAAGAGGAAAATAAAAGGTAAAATATATGATTAATTTTATTAAATATATTATTAAGGTATCTATGTTTTTACAAGAGTCTATAGTTTTAACATTTACAAGATTCTAGACTATCAATAACTAATCAAGGAAACAAGGTGTGAGTTTTTCATCTCAAATTCCTCTCTTTAATACATGTTTATTATTATTAACCTAATTTAATTAATGTAGTGAGTATAATTTATATTTTACATATAATTTCATGAATTATAATTTAATCATGATACATGAAGTTTAATTATAATCCCGCTCTTTTAAGGGGTTTTGATTAATATGATACTCAAGATGTAAGGGTCCTTTGTCTCAAACCTTAAATCTATGATACATGTTTGTGTTATGCACCTTGTTTCCCTTTAATGGTGCATCATACTCCTTATATTTCATGGTATTTACTTGATAAATCATGTTACCTTATTCAAGTGGATATTGGTTCAGTTATTTCCTCAGTAATAAGGATTTTTGGAAATTCAACTTTCATTAAATGACTTGTTTTCATTCTCTTGAACTCATTTCATATATGTTGGGTACATTCTATAATTTAATTATATTTTGTGGAACTCTCTTATTATTTGATATGGATATAAAATAATACTGCATAAACCTTTTGAAAAATATTTCTAACTTCATGGGATATTCTCTTTTTCAACCATCCACCTTCTTTTTATGGATGGTTTTTTATCATGTTTTCCCAATATTGACTTAGTAGTATACTCGATATTGTATACAGTGTGAACATCACATTTTATATAATTTTTATTAGATTAATTTCATCTATAATGAATGTTATTTTATTCAAATGGTGAAACTCATTGGTGTTTCATATTTTTTTATTCCAATACATAAGATTATTAAAAAATTGACTATGTATTGTTTTACCATCCACCTTCTTCCTCTGGATGGATTATTATCATTTTATCCCTTTTATTGACATGTGGAAAATTATTTCTATTTTTATGTATTTATAACAATATTATTATTATTTGAAATTTTTATAATGAAATTTTTATTCATTTTCTCATATGATGAGTGTATTGAACTAAAACAAGTGACTGGTGGGTCCAACATTGTATAACCTCTATATGCATTGGTATATCTCATGAGACAAAAATGTTTGGGTATTTCAGTTTATTCCTATCTAGAACAAGATATTTCTTTAATATTAAGATCATGATGTCCAATATCACAATATCTTGTCTTGTGTTATGGAATTGGCTATATGACATTATGCATTTCATCTCTAAGGAACCAGTTATTATCTATGTGATCTACTTATTTTCATTACTATCCATGTATATATTATTCTCTCAATTATATTTTATTATAGAATTATGATGATTAATTATTCTTTCCATAATATTTATGTTATGTTTATGCGATGATATCCTTGATTTTATGGTTTCCCTTTCCGGTAGTTTGAGATCACCCCTTCTTATGTTTTCATTTCCGTGGGTAATAAAGAAAATTCATAAAAATAATATTTCTAAAAATATAGCTTATGTGGAGAATATTTTTGTTATTTTAAAGACATTATATGTATTAAGTAGTTTCTTATATACTACAAATATAATTCAATTGAGAAAGAGTTGGGTTTTGTGGGTTTATTTTTCTTCATAATTCCTTAAATCTCTAAACCTAAAAGATATTGATAAAGTATGTAATATAATTTTTTTAATCATGTAATTATGGGATAGTTATGTATGAGAATATATTATGGGTATCTAATCTAGTATGTAAATTATGTGTTTATGAAACCAGATATAGTAGTGTGGGTTTGGGTCATCACATAATTTATGTTTAAAATATTACATTGTGATGTACTTTTTCTCTCTTTCTCCTCATCAATTTTCCATGTTATTTTTAAAAGTATTTCTCCCTGTGATTTCATTTAAAAATTTATCATCATGGATTTATATATTCTTATGAACGATACATGAATTTATTTGAAAGTGTATACTTCTCATAAAAACACCCCTTGTTTAGTTTTCATGTAATTATCATTAATTTTTTATATAAACTTCATTTTTATCAATTAATTTCAAATATTGATGTTAAATATTTGAAAATAAATATTAAAAAAATTTATGAGAAATGAAATCTACTTTGAATTTTGTAAAATATGGAACATGGGTATTGAAAATGATGATGATGGATAGGGATTGAACCCAAACCATGAAGGGGGTTTGTCCACCATGTAATGGGTATACCATGTATAACCGTTAATGTCCCAGTTTTCTTCATGGATTTTTATAAGATTGAAAATATGTTTTACCCAAAATCATTGGATTTAATTTTACAAAGAAATATTATTTTCAAAAGTAAAATTTTCATTTAAAAAGGTAATTTATGATTTTATAAGGATTTAATTTTTTTTTTTTGAAATGGGTAATTTAACATTTTTTTAAAGAAAGTTTCCAAAAGCACCCTCTTTCTTTATATAGGTTTATAAATTTTGTTTTTTGAAAATCTGTTTGACTTTAAAAGGAAATTATATGCTTAAAAAGTGTTTAATTAAGCTCAAAGTATTTTTTTAATAGAAAATGATTAATTTGTTTTCAAGAATTTCAAAAGGGGGTTTCCTTATTCTTTAAAAACCCCTAACTGATATTTTATCCTCACCATAAGTTTTTAGAAAAAACATAGGACTCATTGATGTGTAAAATATATTATGGTTTCGTGTTTTAATTATGAGTTTTAACCTAAGTGAAGCTGGAATTGATTTATAATAGTTTGTACTAAATGGAAAATATTCCTATTTAAAATAAATAAAATGAGTTTTTCTAAGTAATAGAATTCTTAAATCCCTAAAGCTATATTCGTAAAAAGATATTTAGAATGTAGTGAATCAATATTAGTTAATGATTTTTTAATTTTAAAAAAATATAAATTTGGGTCACTTATTTGGTAATAGAGACAATTTGTAAAAGATTATGTGTTTTTTTCACTGGACCTAGAAGAGTGGGTTTAGGGCATCATGGAGTGACCACTTCCCTACTAGTTTTTCTCTATCACACCTAATGTCAAACATTATATGACTACAATCCTTTAATATCATCAAAAACCATATCTAAACAACATGCGTACCAATTCACATCTTATGTGGTTCGGACCGCAACCCTACCTATCCCAAACCATGTAGGGTTTAATATACACATTTACATTAGTCTATGACCACAACCACATATCCACTTATCAAACACACATCACTTTTCTATAATATATTGTATTGTGAATATGAGATACATAAACCTTGTGTCCTACACATACCATGTACGACCCTTACTATGTATACCACATCATTATCCCGTTATTATCACATAAATCACATTGTTAACCTATATCAATAATAGTTGTACCATGTCTGTAAGAGGGAGTAGAGAAGAGGGAGTAGTCAATCATTCATTCCCTCCTCATCCTGGATATTTGGGAAAACACCCAGGACCTAAAAAATTTGGGCATTGGAAATTTTATCTAACCTGGGTGGGGTTCATAAAGAAATAATAAGTAAATAAAAGTATATTAAAGCCACAAACAATCCTAACCTATAAGGTGTTGGTCAAAGATATATGGCCAGAGGGGGTGAATTTCCCATTTAAAAATTTAAAGAAGAATAAAATATTAAAGAGATAAATCAATTAAGCGACAGTTGATATATTGAATTTGAGTTAGTAATGATAATAACAAATTAATTTAATCATGAAAATTATCAAACTAAATTTATGAAAGTATGTGAATTAATGTTAAATTATGAAATACAGAAGAGTAAATATAGAATAAACATAATGGATAAAGTGATCAGTGAAATATATATATGTGCCACTACATATCTACCCCTTGACTTGAGAGGTCTATTATATAAATACATTTATATAAATAGTTATAAAGAAACGTGTCCCTCAAAATTTGGGTTTTTAAGAACCCTATTAAGATTTATTGGTGGCAAAGGAACCCATATCTCACTTATGATAAGTGAGAAAACATTAGATAAAAGTAATGAGAAGAGATAGGTTTGTTTTAGGAAAACCCATTACAGATATGCTCACAAATATCATAGATAGAATATTAAAAATGGGTATGATATATTCAAAATATATGATGATATACATGAGAGATTGAGATCTTGAAGTTTTCTCTTTAAGAGGTTTTAGAGAAATCTATCACTTTGACATTGACTCAAATTAATAGAAATGTTGAGAAAAAGTTGATATTAAGATCCTCCTTGATCATCTATTTATAGCCTCCAAAAACCTTTGAAAATTTTCTTGAATTCACCTAGATAAATTAATACTTTGTAGATGAACATTAAAAGAGGTTTTACCAATATCAGAAGTACCTAAAGACTATCACCGACCAAAAAATCTTGTATTATTCTCTGGTGTATAAACCTTGACTATTTTTCCTTCAAAACACCCAACTCAAAACCCTTTAATAGGTCCACCATGGCATGTCATAGTTTCACCATGCCCTAGAACTAGCTGTTTTGTACATTTTTTTCATGAAACTACAGTTATAGTCTCCTCTACTTCAAAGAATTATCATCTAAGGTTCCTCTCACTTGATTCCAAATACTTGAGACATGAAATAAGACTTCAAGAAGATCTTACAAGATACTCAAATATTTTTATAAGATTATCCAACTTAAATAATATTACTTTAGTTGATAATCACTAAAACATACTCACATGTAATTATTGGGAACATAGATGAGTATTTTTTATCATGAAAACATAATTAGATATAGAGGTACAAAAATTTCACCTTTTTTATGATCACAAACACTTAACATAAAAAAGATAATTTAAGAATAACTCAATAATGAAAGATACAATAAATAAATTCATGATATTAACTAGATATATAATGAGATCAAAAAGTGAACATATTAATCATGATATTAACAAAAATAAAGAATGATTTTCATATATACCACTTTATAAAAAAATAATCAATTAATAATAATAATAAATTCCATTAAGAACTTCTCCCCCTTTGTGAAAGTAACTTTTAAAAATTTCAAACACTTTGAAAAATTGGACACACGTAAGTTCAATAAAATAACCCTCCCCCTTTGTGATTATCAAAAATAAAGAAACAAGAAGAGGAATTATAAACTCAATAAAGATTCAAAAATATTTTTTAAAATTAATATATAATATATAATATGAATTTTAAAATAATAAAAAGATTTTGAAAAAAAACTTTTAACTTACAAACTCCCTTAATAATATAATCATTAGAGGGAGAGAGAAAAAAAGAGAAGAAATGAAAAAAGGTAAAAAATGAGAAAAATAATAGCTAGATATAAGTATTAGAAGGAAAGATAAAAAATAATATAAAAATAATAAAATTAAAATAAAACTTTACATACCTTTTTCATGGAATCCCTTTTCCAAAAAAATGAATTTACCTCCATTGATTGATTTTTTAATTGAAAATATATTGATCAACAAATTATTTCAATGTAAATCTTACTTATAGGCTATATTATATTTTAATTTCATAAAAGATATATTAATAGAAAATTTATAGATACAAGAACATAAAATAATTTTAGTCATTATTAAAATTATCTAAGAGAGATAAAAACATTAAAAAATAAGAGATCATGTATAAATTTTCTCATATAAATTTTAAAAAACCAATTTCAAAATAGATTTAAAAATCAAAGGTACAAAAGATAGTTTTTAAAATAAATATTAATAATAAAAAACACTTATTATTGTTTGGAAATTTGATTCCAAAAAATTTAAAATAAGAGAAAATATTATGAAAAAAATAATTAATTCATTTTGAAAACAAAAGATCCATCCTTAGAAAAATTTCAGAATTAAGAGATAAGGATACCCATCATATGATATAATAAGTTACATAAAGTAATCATAACAAAGATAAAAATTATAAAATAATAAATTTAAGTATAAAAATACTCGAAATGAGTGGAATATAAATTTTAAAAATATAACTCAAGATATCCGTTGATCAAAGAAATATATTCATCTTGTTTATTTTTAAAAACTCATTTAGGGGATATGATGGAATAATTATTATGTATTTCCATGAGTATATATAAATCATTTATAGTAAATCTATTTAGTTCATATTTCATGTAAAATTCCAAATTTCTATCATTTAGCGCCTCCTTAACGTTTTGCGGTTCATGGTGAGATATAAAGTAAATATTTTCAACCTTAGTTAAGACCAGTCTATGAGTACCAATTCCTACTTTTAAAACTCTAATGAAATTTTATAGGGGATGATATTTTTATTTTTTAAAAACTTTATGAAAATAATATGAAGGATATTATTATTATTCTTATTTATCTTATTTATTTTGAAAGGTTTTATCTAAAAACTCATTTAAATGAAATTTTTAGAAATAGAACTTGGAAAAATTTTAATAAAAATACATGAATTTATTATTCCTCTATTTTAGTTATTTTGTTAAATACACAGCATGATTTGAAAAATAAGACTTTATTTTTTTTTAAGCCAAAGTATATAATGTGTTTTCTTAAATAAAATGTTTTTTAGAACATAATTGATGATATAGCATGCAGTATTCACATCCACTCACCAAAAATAGTTTGTATGATAAAATTTATTTAAAATAGTTTGAGAAATTTCATGGATTGTTCAAATTTTCCACTCTTATACCCTATTTTTTTGAGGTGTTTGACGAGCGAAAAAAAATTATTATAGCCTTTAGAATAACATAAATCACTAAATTACTTGTTATCAAATTCTCCTCAATGATCACTATTAATTGAAATAATTTTAAAACCTTATTCATTTTCAAGCATTTTTGAAAACCTGATAAAGACTTTGAAAGCGCCACTTTTATAAGTTACAAAATAATCCCATGTGAATCTTGTAAATTCATCTATAATTATGAGAGTATAGTTTTTACCTCCAATACTTTTGATTTTATAAGTAACTAAAAGGTCATGATGGATTAATTTAAGATATTTTTAATATGAAGTTCATTTTTTAGATTAAAAATGGGATTTGTATAGTTTATCATTTTGGCATGCTTCAAAATCTATATCATATTTGAAATAAAGTTTTTGAATATCTCATACTAGTTTATAATGATTGTGTTTGAAAAGATATTGATTGTTGCAATGACCGAGGCATTTATACCAAATCCATGACTCACCAAGTTTTGCACTCAAACATTTGACAATTTGGAAAGAAATATATTTTAAATTAATTTTATAAAAATTTTGAAATCTTGAATCGATAAATTTAATTTTTCATTTTCAATTAAAAACTTTTTTTAAAAAAAATTAAAATATCTTTTAAAACCTCAATAAAAAAATTTACTAATTATTAGAAAAATGTGTTTCAATCCTTTTATGAGTAAAGAAAACCAATGGTAACCTAAAGGATTATATTACCCCTAGAGTTATCACTAAAAGTGAAATTATCTCCTTCATGTTTATCAATTTGATTGAATTTAGTGAGGTTTCCACAAATGGGTCTTGAGAAACCATAATCCAGCTACAACATTTATTCTTGGGTTTTTCACAGAAGTAACTTTTCCTACAAAATTATGTGATTAAAGGTTTTGGTACCCACAAAAACATGGGTCCACTAATGTTATCCAATAATTATTTCATAATATATATTTTCTTGGTAGGATCTGTTTTTTAAAAATTAGAAGATTGATTTTTTGAATTCAGTCTCCCATATTGTGTATTTTATCAATCATATTCATAGATTAAATGATCAATTATTTTTTAATAATTAAAAAAATCTTGAGATAAACCATTTACAAAATTAGTTTTCATTGTATTTTTAGAGGTGCTTTCACAATTAGAGTATCCAAAGTTGGCCTGATGTTTTATAGATTTTTTAAAGCCCAAAATTTTATTTAAATTTCCTTCACCTTAATTGGATTTTAAAAAGAAAACTTTTGAGGTCTTTAATGGTGGATGTAATATTATCAATATCCATTTTATTATTTATCTTTATAGAGATATCTTTTTCCCCTTGAAGATAATATCCTTTTCTTTTTAAAGATTGTATTTTTCTTAAACTATGTAATTATATTTTTTTCAAATTGTTTATAGAAAGTTTAAAAAATCCATTTATGAGTTTATTTTGAGTATATTTTAGTTCTTCATAATTTAGATGACTACAGGATCAAGAAGAATGAAAAATATAAGAAGATTTTCGGGAAGAAGAAGAGGAGAAGGAAGTAATAATGGGGTACTAACTTTGATGTCTTCATCAACATGTTCCATTAGGCACTTCGGGATTGAGTCACTTGAGCTGGATAGAAATGTTGAATCCATATAGTCATCACTCACACTCCATGTCATGACTTTGAAATCCTTTTTTACCTTTTTTCTTTTTTTGATATTTTTCTTATCAACTGGGCACTTTGGTTTGGTGCAACTTTTATTTTTACATTAATTGCACATCACTTCTGGTTTTTCATTTTGATTTTACTTTTTGGATCACTTTTATAATTTCTTCTTTTGGTAGAAGTTTTACATGTTCCTATAAAGATGATTAGGGTCAATTAACTCACCTTCAGATCGTTTATCATTGGTATATTTTAAGATGATGGTTTTATTGAATTATTTAGCTTCTTTGATCTTCTTTTTTTATTATAATGTCATCATGATTTTATATATCACTAGGGTTTGATGAGTTCCTCGACCACTATCTTTTTAATATCTTTAGGTTATTGAATCGATATGACTTCGGGAACCCAAGATCTAGGTAAAACTCATAATATTTTCTTTACAAGTTTTTTTATTTATAATTCATAACCTAGGGACTTTATGCCATTATAGATGCCAGTAAATCTTATAAACATGCTAGTGATATAATCATTATGATGCATGGAGAAACATTCAAAATCTTGAAAAGTAAAATAATATTATATATTTAACTTTATCGGTTCCTTTTAGGGTAAATTATAATAACCTCCAAATTTCATAAGTAGTTTTGAAAGTGGAAACATAATTAAAATCATTATGATCAAGAAAATAATGTAGAGTATTCATAGATTTATTATTTAATTCAAAATTATTAATATCTTTAGGATTCCATTTCTCTTCAGATTATTTGGTGGGAACAAATACATACATTAAAATTTTCCATATATGATAAGAAATACTACCAAGAAAGTTTGAAATATGATTCTTCCAATAGCAATAGTCAGTGTTATAAAAAATAAGAGCATGTAAATTGTAATAAGATTCCATAGGTAAATTAATCTTAAAAATTGATTAATTATTTGGAAAACAAAATTTTGAAAACAATAGATTTTTGAAAAAAATAAAAGTATCCATTTGATACCAGTTTCTTGTCAGATATTTATGGAAAGAGACGGTGAATTACCCATTTAAGATTTAAAAGTGGGACAAAATATTAAATTAAGAAATAAATTAAGTGATAGATGATAAATTTGATTCAAGTTAATAAATATAATATCAAAATAATTTAATCATGGAAATAATCTAACTAAAATTATGAAAGTATGTGAATCAATGTTAAATGATGCAATTTGGAAAAGTAAATAGAGGAAAAATACAATTAACAATGAGTTTGGATAAAGCTCTATGTGAGCCACTATGTCTTCTTCCCTTGACTCAAGAGGTTAATTTTATAAATATCTTGATCTAAAAAGTTATTAAGAAACATTTACCTATAAAATTTGGTTTGTGAGAACCATCTTGAGCTTCACTGGTACCCAAGGAACCCATCCCATGATTTTGGGGAGTGAGAACCCATTAGAGAAAGGTGATGAGGAGAGAGAGTTTTGTTTTAGGAAAACCCATTATAAATATTCTCACAAATCTCCTAGATGGATAATTATAAATGGTGATGAGATATTGGAGATAAATGAGTATATCCTTGAGATATTGAGAACATGAAGTTCTCTCTTTGTGTGGTTTTTGAGAAATCTATCATTTTGGCATCGATTCGGATCAAGAGTGATGTTCAGTGTAAGTTGATATTGAGAGCCTATTAATCCTCTATTTATAGACTTTAAAAACCTTAAAAGTAATATATAATTCACCCAAAGAAATTAATACTTTGAAGACTAGATTTAAGAGAGGTTTGATCAACATTAAAAGAATCTTGAGTTCATCACAGACTGAAATGGATTGCACTATGCCATAGTGTACAAAACTTGGCCATTTTTTCTTCAAAACACATAGCACCATGCCATTTCATAAGCCCAAAATACCCTGGCACAAGTCCACCATAACTAGAATTGGAAATTTTGGCCACTTTTGTATGAAACTACAACAAGAGTATCCTCCACATCAAAGAATTATCTTCTAAGGTTCTTTTAACTTCATTCCAAATACTTGATACATGAAATAAGTATTGAAAAATATTTTCACAGATACTCAATAATTTTGATATGTTCATACAACTAAAATAAATTTCCTTCACATTATATTAAATATAATCACTAAAACTTAATCAAATGAAATTTTTATAAACATATATAAGTGTTTGTGATCATGAAAACATCATGAGAGATAGAGAGTTACAATAGAAGGTTTATACCAAGACAATGATATCAAACCCACAAGCACTATATTACGAAAACCATTTTCTACTAGAAACAACTCCCACTTTTACCTTATCCACCATTCCACTTTCCCATTAAAACAACCATAACAACCTTTCATAATTTCCATTCAATCACTTCATTTAAAAAATTTGTGATTTTATGTATACCAACCATTTTAAATTCATTATGCTATAAAATTACATATTTAATGATAAACCATTCTCAACCACTATCCATTTTTTAATCCATCCATTACCCATTTATTTCATTATCAATTTAAAATTTTAGTGATACCAAGAAACTATGAGAAAATCCCAAAACCATCCACTAACCATCGTATAACTACCCCACAACACATCCCATATAAACCATTACTTCTTTCCACATAAACCCCCACACAACTAGATTTCAACAACCCCTACCAATAGCGCAAAACATTTCCTTTCCATGCCAACAAACTGATTCCACAACTACCAACACATCCCACATAAAAAAATCCATAAAAATTACCACAAAACATCCCTTAGATGGGCATCATATTCTCATGGTTAGTCATTCGAATCTCTTGGATTGGTCTTCAACATTTTAATGAAATCCCTTGTGATTTTAAGGCATACGATGAACTGAGAAGGTGTGAGGGAGAATAGTTTTTCCTTATTAGTTTTCAATTTTCATTTTAGTGGAGGAATTTTATGTAGGATCTAATGTAACACCCACAGAGTTTATGATATATTACTTTTAAAATAAATTTATTCTTTTTGATAGCTTGTGATATACACAACCCTGGGTCTAAATGAATAGTAATATAGTATACCATTATAAACTAGCTGTTAAATTGGTAGGTATTAATAGGACTAACTAAATTTTGAATAGTATATCATTTACATATGTTTAAAATAAATTCACTTGTTACTGATTTATTATAAATAAAAATAAAAAAAAATAAAATTGAATAATTTTTTATGAAAATCTCTTTTTATATACACAATGTTTTTTTATCTTAATAAACTAAATTAATCACTATTGAGGAATTATTTTAAAAAAATTATATATTTTAAATTCAATAAAATATTTTAAAATCCATCTAATATTTTTCTCGGAATGAGAGAAAAATAAATCTATTTTTATGCTTAAAAATATTTTTTAAGCAGTTTTATCACATTTTGTACACTTATTTTAAAATTAATTTCTTCCATTTATAGGAATGAAATTTTATAAAATGGATTATATATTTTTAATTAGTAGGTTAGAATTTGATAAATAATTCCCCTTTATTTTTGTTCAATATGAATAGTGACCTTAGTAAAATTTATCACCTCACTAAAGGGTAATATGGGTTAAACTAAGTTAAAAACAAATGTTAAGGTAATAATTTTTCATTTAAATTCTAAATTTATAAATTTAATTTGAATATTATCACCTTAGTATTAAAATTTGTTTATTTAAGAGACACATTTCCTTGAAAATGAACAATATAATATTTTAATTCAAAGAAAGTTACAAAGTGTCACTCTCTTAGTTTTAAATATCTCATATGTGTCCACATAGGGAAAAAAGAAATTTATGAATGAATAGAAATTTATATTTTCAGAATAATGAAATTATTTTCATTATGGATATTACTTTCTAATTTTTATAAATTTTATAATTACATTAAATGTTTATCCAACGCCGATGCAGTAATTCTACAATTAATAGAAAAATAAAATAAATGATACTAAAAATATTAAAACAAATATAATTTTAATGATTTATATTGTTCATTGAATTTTATTGACTAATATGACATATTATTATTATTTTAAGTTATTATATTCAAATTTATTCTTTTTCTTTGTACCTTCTAAGCTAAAATAAATAAATATGGTCAAAATTGATATTATTAATATTTTATCAAAACAATATATTAATAAATTATTTAAAAATAATAAAAATATTTAAATAGAAAAAATTGGATAAGATATGGTATTTAATGTCACCCTTGTAATTTTATGAGTCAGCTTCCATCTTATATGTAAAATTATATCTCTTTAAGAGTGAAAAAGATGTTACCGCTATTAAGGTTAAAATAGGTTAACTAAGGGGTTAAATCAAATTATAAGGTTTCAAACACCATATAATCATATAAAAATTTTACTATTTTATATTATTTAAACATCATATTATCTTATATTAAAATACCTTTCATTTTGGAGGCATTTGGTTTGGATTATAACTTAACTTTTTTTAGTCTTTTAAGAAATTCCAAGAGTGCCCCCCCCCCCCTCCATTATAACAGATCACCCATCCTTTCTCTTATTTACACCACTTTGATCTATCTATCTCCACCATACCATGTAAAATATCTTATAAACATAATTAGACACATTATATAGGTGTTTTTATTCCCAAAATTACAACCCCATGATCCTTAATAGGAGATCTAAAAGAGTTCTTTCAATGAAGAGGTAACCAACTTAACCGGTTAATTTATTTTCACTTATTATTTACCTCCTAAACAACTATGGTATTTATCATAAAATAATAAAATAATTATCTTAAATATAATTAAATTTTATTATTATTATTATTATTAAATCACAATTATCCACTTCTTTCCATCTAATGGGAAGTGAAAGTATCACTTGTATGTACATACGGATTTCCATCTCCACGTAGAAATACAATTAATTTTCAACCACCATATTTCATAGTTGATTATTGTTATCCAATATATATACTAAACCTAGGTACCTCCAGCTTGATGTGTCACCTCCACAAGCAGCCACGTCACCAAACAAAAAAAAGTTCCCGCAAATACCCCCAGCCTATCGGGCGGATCTTCTGAGAATATTTCACCGAGCTTGAGGCTGACCTTCTGTGTCGCTCTGTTTATCTCCTTCTCCGTTCAGGCTTAGGTTTTGAATGAACTGCATCCATTCATGGACATCGTCTTAAATCATCTCTATGAGCTCAACTCCTTCCATTATGATCACTCAGTAGACCTAGTTTTCCAGTGACGGTTACGGTTTCAAAGAATCGCACTTCAATACACCATTGTTCAATTCCTCTAATATCCCCTTGCATATTGTCCACCGATTCATCTCCAATACCATCTGATATGTCACCCCTAGTTTGAATCATTGACTACTCCCAACTTTGGTAATCGAAGCCCAGCTTGGCTCCTCTGTATGCTTCATATGTTTTCTTTTGTTCGGAACCCTTACCCATACAATGAAGTTTGCAGCAACAACCCAAATAAATCGATTTATGGCTCTGCATCGAAGCTTGGAACTTTCTTGACTTGGAAATCCTTCATTAAATTCTTTCCCAAGGTTTGGATTTAGCTGAAATATCTCCACTAACCCTATCCTCCTGATTGGATTTTTTTTCCAAAAAACTATGCTAAGGTCAGTACTTTTTGGATCGCTGTTTTAGTAATTTCCCCCTATTTTACTCGATGTTTTCTTTATGTGGCTACTGATGCGTGGATTTTTTTGATTTGAGGAGATGTCATTGCATCTAAAAACACGGTTTTTATTGGAAGGTATTGGATCAAATGCAATCGGTACATGGAAATTCAGACTATCACTGCAACAGGTCATTCAGGATACAGTAATTTGTTCTTCCATAGTTGTATATAATTTTAATTTTATGATTTATTTAGATTTTCCCCAATATTTTTTTATCTTTATGTAGTAATTTATTCTTCTATTCAACAACAATTGTATTTTTAAGCAGTTATTTATGGTATGTGTCTCATAGGTAAACTGTGTGATGCTTTTATTACATTCGAATAAATGAAAAGTTTTGTAAATGCATACTGAATTTTTTTATTTGTTTGTTCTCATATGTCTACTTACTGGTATTTTTTTATTCTTTTAAATACATTGCACATATCTTTTGTGATTAAATTTTTAGATTGTATTCAAATTTACTTACTTGAGTGATTATGTTATAAATTTGAAAAATTTTGATATGTTTGAGAAGATAGAACAAAAGCATGTACAATATTAAGTTCACAAACTATCTATTTTGCCACCCTAGATATTTATGGGGACATAAATTATAGAGGAAGTACTGATTTCATTGTTTTAATATTTTCAACTATGACATATCAATGTGCTTGCTAAAACAATTATCATAAGTTCATTGGGATTTTTTAAATATTATCTTATTTTTCTTGGTTCATGTTCCCAATTAAAATTGGCTAGGGGAATGAGGGTGAAGGACTAAAGTAAAAGAAGGCATGCATGAGAAGGGATATGATAAGAACCAGGATGAGAATTAAGAGAACAATGAGGATGATGATTACAATCAGGTCCTCAGTAATTATCAATCGAGCTTCCTCCAAGCCTTGGTATTGGGCCAAACCATCGATTTGGTTTCTAATTGTTTTTCTGCAGAATGTTGATTTCGAGGATGATGGAGATGATTATAATGTTTAGGATAATGATGGTATGAAAATAATTTTAAAATTTTTTTTTACATTATTTTTAAATGAATTCCAATAACTACTGCTCACTGGATGATGTTGATCATTGGTTATTGCAGATGAGTTGTTCTATGATTGATCGCACCCACTTGAGTTCTGTTCACTAGATGATTCTCATCATTGGTTATTCTACCATGGTGGTTTATTTTCTCTATTTATCCACACATTGTTTTTTTTTCATTTTATTAGGTGTGAGTTTTGATTTTTGAAGTTGAATTCATCATAATAAAACATGCTTTCTATTTTTGGTTTGTCCTTTAAATTGAAAATATCTTTTCATTTTTATAAGATTAGTTGAACTGTTACTTTTTTTTGTATTAATGATTTTTTAATTTATTGATAAAAACTTGTGTTTTGCTTACTTTTTTTAGTTGATATACCCAACAGACTTTCTGTTTTGATTTTTTTGTTTAAAATTAAAAATCAGTTGTAATTTTTGATTAGTAGATACTTTTTTAGTTAATGAAGTTGTTCAAATCTATGTTACTTGAATTTCAACTAACGATTCTAGTATAGTTTTCCATTAATAGTAAAATTGTTATATTTTATTTTTAAATTAGTTTAAATTTTTGTTACTTAGATTTTTTATTCTCTATAATCTATTATCTATTATCTATTCGAAACTTTCCTTCTCCATGTTAACATGTCACCTTCCCATTATTCCACGTCACCCTTACTTCACTATTCCTCCCTCCAATCCCTAAGAAATCTCCCACTATGTAGCCTCCGGTCAGGAATTTCCGTTGTCTCCTACAGCCCGCCCCAATTCCCCTCCACAAATCCCCTATCACAATTCTCTGGCTCTCGTACCACTCCCAAAATCCCCTAGGGTTACCACTCCCCTACCTAGTTCCCCTCTCCCGTCCCCTTCCCGATTATCCTCTCCAGCCCGCACCACTCCCGCTCAAGATTTTCCTCACTAAATCCTACAATTCCTGGTCAATTTCGTCTCCTCAAAGATCTCCTAAATAAAGCACCTCTGACTCGTTCTACATCATCGACTATTCATAGGTTTTTTTGAAGCATATATCGGCTACTCCTTAAGCTTCTTTGGTTCTTCATTTTTCAAAACCCTTACCCATACAAAGATGTCTGAAACGACAACCCACTTAAATCAAATTAAGGCTCTGGTTCGAATCTTGTAACTGGTTCAACTTGGACGTACCTAATTAATTTCTTTCCCAAGGTTCGTATTTGGTTGAAATATCTCATATGACCCTATCCTCATGATCTGAATTTTTGTCCAAAAAAGCTAAGCTAAGGTTAGAGTTTGTTTTTGCTCACTGCTTTAGTAATTTTCCAACCATTTTACTTGATTTTTACTTTGTCAGGCTTCTTATGTGTTGATTTTTTTGATATCATGAGTTGGGTTCGCATCTAAAAACAAGTATTATTATGGGAAGGTATCAGTTCCAATTTAATCGGTACCTAGAAATTCAGTTGGGACCGTCACTACTTCATATGTATGCTCCCTTAATCTTCTAGACTGAATATTATTTTAATAAAAAAATTTAGTAGACACCTCTCTTTGCTTACTTCCCAGTTTTATATGTAAATTCATACTAGATTTGTTGATTTTTTTGTTCTCAAATGCCTACTTACTTAGATTTTTCCCATTTTGTGGTAACTGATCTATAGACTCTATTGATTTTAGGAGACGGGTTTGCATCGATGAACAAGTTTTTTCCTGGGAAAGTAATGGTTCAGTTGATATTGGTACCTGAAAACACTTCACTATATTTATACAATGTTAGTTTCTAAATCCACATGCAATTAACCTTTATCATCCTCTCATAGTGAAGAAGTTAAATCATGAGGAATGTGCATGGGCTTATGGAATGAATGTCTTCAATTTACATGCATGTAGGAGGATAAACATAAGAGACACATATAGTTTCTGGCTCAAGGATGTTTGATCCTGTCATTTTTTAGCAACTAATTCTTCATCTCGATTTGAATTAGGGTTAAGAACTCATCAATTTTATATTTTTTATAACTCATTGGGTTAATGATACATCGATAATCATGTGATTCTTGAGTTATACTTGACATCATTTTAATTTGGCATCAATGGGAAGGTATGATTTGGTTTGTTTGTTTTTCCACTAACATACATGTTCAATTCAAAAAGTTTTTTTTTTTCAGCGAGCAATGTTTCAATTTGCATCTTCAAAATTAAATGCTAACATTTCCTTTGGTCTTTTTTTATTTTATTCCGGCATAAATTGAACTAGCTTAACACGGTTGGTATTCCCAGATTTTCCAGTTCATAAGAATTTTAATGAAATTGTATATATTTTTAAATTTCAAACTATCATGGTTATTTTCTTTAATCATTTTTAAGATCTGTAAGGAGATCATTCATTATTTTTGACTGTTTTCCCATATTTTTGAAATGCCATTGGACAATCATCATGTTTTTTGGGTTGATCTTGTATTTGATAACATGATCTGTATATGGTGGTTGCTTTGTATATATATCAAATGTTGTATGAAATTTAATTATATGTTTTTGTATTTTATATCAAGTGTTTTTTATAAAAAAATTTCTCTAAATATGCCTATCTAAATGATATATCAGATGAACATGACACTAAAATATAGAGGTTCTTAGATAGGAATGACCTGGAGAAAAAAAGTGGCCCACATTTCCTTCGAGTTATCTAGAGTATACTAAGGACAACATTCTTCTTGAACTCATTAGTATGTGATCGGAAAGTTATATGAATATCAGGAGTTGACTAACTGATTTATATGTTTCATATGGTGTTTTCGGTTTGCAACTTTCCTTTATCTAATTATTTAATGCTCTATCTTGTTGTGATTTTGAAATTTGATGCAGACTCCAAACACGCAAGAAAGAACTAGTATAGTGGTATCCTGATTCAGGTTTAACTCCAAGTTTTTCATTTTAATATGTGGATGCAGATTTATGGATATTTTTTATACATTGAAAATATATTTTGGGATTAAATTTTTATATTTTATTCAAATTCACTGACTGGAGTGATTTTGTTATAAATTTGATAAAGTTTGATATGTTTGTTGAGTTGGAAAAGAAGCATCTAGAAAATTAATATCACAAACTATCTATTTAGTCACTCTATATCTAAATAGGACCATAAATTAATTATGAAGTGATGATTTCATTTATTTTATAAGGTCAAACTTTTCCATATCAATATAATTTCTCAAAATATTACCATAAGTTCTTTGCGATTTTTTAAATATTATCTTATTTTTCTTGGTTTAATTTCAAAATTCCAATTTGGTAGGGGAAAGAGATTGATAGACCGAAGGAAAAGAAGGTGCATAAGAGGATTAAGATAATCAGATCTAGGATGAGAATGAAGATCACAGTGAGGATGATGGTTATAATCAGGTTCTCACTAAATATCAATTGAGCTTACTCCAAGCCTTGGTATTGGGCCAAAACATGGATTTGGTTTTTGTTTTTTTACTATAGAATATCTATTTTGATGATAATACAAATCATTATAATGTCAAGGATAATGATTTTATGAAATTAACACATCCCATTACTATTACACTCTTTGGAAAATAATTCCAATAACAATAGTTCAATGGATGATGCATATCATTAGTTATTACAGATGATCCATTCTATGATTGATAGCACCCACTTGAGTTCTATTTGATGGATGATGCTGATCATTGGTTATTCTTCCATGGAGGTTTCTTTTCTCAATTTATCCACACATTGTTATTTTTCGTTTGATTATGTGTGAGTTTTTAATTTTTTAGGTTGACTTAATTATCATTGAACATGCTTTCTATTTTTGGTTTTTATTTCCAATTGAAAATATCATTTCATTTTTTATGAATAGTTTAAATGTTAATTTTTTTAATGAAGATTTTCTTTAATGAAAAGGAAACATGTTTTCAATTTTCGTTTGATTAGTTAATATACACAACAAATATTCTATATTGAATTTGTTGTTTCAAACTGAAAATAAGTTGTAATTTTTTATTTGTAGTTGGGTGAGGTTGTCAGGTTGGATTGATTGATAAGAAATTCAGATCATATGTTCCCCTAGAGTGGGCTGATTTTTTATGTATTGAACCTGAACTGGCCAGAATTGCAATTGGAGGAAGAAGAACATGTGGAGAAGAAAATTAATCGAGTCCCCCTCTATTCTCCCACCCAAGACCCAGGTTGATACCAAGACAAATAATCTATGTGTCTATAAAGTACCCCTTCTTCTCCCTTATATATCCATTTTTCTCTTCCTCCGTCTTCATAAACATTTTCCAGTTTGATGCAGTTAGGGTGAAACAGGTGATACAAAATTGGTTGGGTCTTCTTACACCCAAAAACAATACATGGTTTATTTTTTCCTATTGTTCTTTTAATATTCCCTCAATGCATGATTTATGGTACTCAGTGTTGTATTGTCTAACTTTCTCATTTACTTTATCAGTTTATGTGAAGAATAATTCAAAAAATATCATTCGACAATTGGGTAAGCTTTGGTTACAATTTAAAGGTTGCGTTTTTAGCTGTTTTCTCATTTATTTGGTAGATCCGAGAAGCTATGAAGGGAGAGGAAGTAGTGGAGGAATAAATTTGAATATTCATTTTCATGGAACAGTCAATAAAAATCCTATTTCAGCACTGAAGTGTGATGGTGTGATGGTTTATGAGCAAATAGTTAAATCCACATAGCAATTTGTTTTCAAATACTATGTTGGAATGGGATGCCATGGATTCGTTTACAGAGCTGAGTTATGGATTAGTCATTTCCTTGGAGTGAATAAATTACATGAGAATGATTCTCTAGATTTTAGATGGTTTAAGCATGTGGTACAAGCATTGATAAAACTATGTCATTGTAATATTTTCAAACTATATGGTTTTTGCACAGATGCATGAAACCCGTTTTAATTTATAGGTTTATTGAAAGAGGGAGTTTGAGAAATATTCTAAGAAATGTGGATGAATCAAAGGAAATTAACTAGGAAAAAGGGTGCATGTGATCAGTGGTATTTTTTATTCTTCACATAAACATACATTTGAGTTTACCCATCTTGTATTTCCATATATTTTAATAGTTTTTTAGTTTTCCATATGTATTTCACATCCGCAAAAAAAAATAAGTTCACCCAGATTTAATTTCTAAAGTTTTTATGTACATGGATCATAAAAATATTATGTAGTGTACTGTATTATCCTTGAAATTTGTTTTTTCTATTACAGTTTCTTATTCTCCATTAGATTTATTTTAAAAATTATCATTTATAGTTTATGGGTTACATTTCTTTATTGTATGAATCTATTTTATATTTTATGAATTTTGATTCATATATATAATAAATAGAATGTATGCATTTAAATCTAGGGTGTGTTATAATATTTCCATCATAATGTGAAATTTATTTACGATGATAATAGGTTAAAAATATGAATTCGCAACTATTTTAGCTTTTAAAGAAACCACACCGAATGAAATCATGATTCCTACTAATCCTCACTCTAACATCTTCTCAAGACCATCAGCTCTTTTAAAAATCCATAAACAATTAAACTATCTCTATGATGCCTTCCACCATTTATCACAATCTTCCCTCTTTTCTCCAATATCCCCTTCACCTCCACCTTCCGTCTCATCTTTGTCTCTTATCTCTAACTCTTTCATTACATCATGTTCCATCTCCATCAGAATTAGTATTCACTTTATTTCCTCATGTCACAGGTATCCCATTCACTTCATCATCATAATTCTATTCTAAACATTATATTTACTACAACGAAATTACAATTTTATTTGAATGACACAGGATTAGAAGATTTGAATGAAAATTGAATAGTCTCCTGAATTTTCATGGGAGGAGTACTAGTTGGTTTAATGTTTATATATTATACATATTAAGCAATTATACTTCTGTAATTATAACATTACATCTAACTTTTTACCTTCCAATCCGTTGGGAAACAATAAATTCGCTCGTGCATACCTGTGGACTACCACTTCCATAAAGAGATATGATTTGTTTTCCATTTCTATTTTACTAGGATAATAATAAGGATATATTTAATTAATATACATTATTATTGTGATATAATTATTATTCTGTTTAGGTGAATTATTATTTATATTTTTTTGTTCCATCCGTTTAAAAATGATAACAGAATTCTGGTGTAATTTATTTTTCTATCTATAAATTTTATGGATGACTATAAATATGTATACAATGAATATATATGATATTTATATCATTATTAAAATTCTATATATGATTTAAACATGATAAAATTACGAGTAATGGAACTACTGAACAAAAAACATACATGAAAAATAAAGCAGTTATTACCCAAAATAGTGATTTTAATGAAGCATTGTTAATAAATGGGTGATAAAAGGTTATAAGTAAATAATATATGGTATTATATGTATAATTATGTTTTTAAAATAGATATATAATAAATCTATATATATTATATAGGAGTTTTTTATGCATATGAAGGAAGTCAACCCTGAGATAAGGGGTTATTTCACAATCTCATCATTATTTGGGATTGTTCATGTTTATGTCACCTCTGTAGAAATTATTTTATATTTATATCTTAAATAGAGTCTATTTTATTCTCCTTTGGTTATTTATAAAAATTTTAATTTTTACCCATGTTTTATTTCCTATAAAAAAATTAAATCAATTTTTTCATTTTCATAATGAGGTACTTTTATATTTTTTACCGAAAATGTGAAAGAAATCTTTGTTTTTATATACATGGAACGAACAAAATTTCTTTCCATCATGACCACCCAATGATTTTGAAGTTTCATTTACAAATTTTAAATGACCCTTTCAAAGAAATTTTTTTCCTTAATATTTGGGAAACTTTTAGACCTTGAATAATTATTTTCAAAATGAAAAGTGCATTTTCCTCAAGAAATATTCTAGTGATATTTTTAAAGTATCGTCATTTATGTCAGTATTCTATGGTGAATATTATTATTTAATTGGGATGTACTATTTTGATATCATTCACCATATTAATCTTGGTGTTCTGTGTTTATGTTTATTTATTGGTAAAATTAATAACATTTTATATGTTACTTTTTAAATATGAATGTTTATGTTGATTATATTCACCCCTTTCATATAGAGAATGCATTGAACATAGTAAGTGATGTGTAAGGCATACTATAGACCCTAGTGCATCAGTAGATATCATGATAAAAACTATTTTTGGTACTTGTTTGAGGTCTTATCAAGTTAGGTATTATGTGTTTCCCTGAGTCCTCGATGGTAAGTTTATTGTGTCTAATATTATGCATTCAAACATTATAAAACTGGTTATTATTATCCATGTGATTATTTATGTTTTTATGTTATCCATGTATTTAGTAACCTATTTATGGAATTAATTATATTTAATATTTTATTATTTTTTATTCTGGCCATATTATTCATGTTTTATTTAGTTTGAGTTAACTTCTCATGTACGCTTACCCTTATTGAGCATCTGATCTCACTTCTTTTCTTATGTTTCCATTACCTAGGATGCCAGAAACTATATTATGATTGATCTATATCAAAATTATTAAGGGAATAAAGTTGTTTTAAAATAAAATACTATGTTGTATTTTAGGTTTTCAAATTTAATGTGATATTAATGTATGTATCAAGTTTTCCAAGACTACTAAACTATTTGATCATTTAGGAAGTGATTACTTGTATCCAGTACCAATGTAATAAAGTAACCACCAGATCTAAGCTATTGGAGTTGGGGTCCTTATAGTTGGTAACAGGGTGAGATTTAGTATAAATCTTGGGAAATAGATTTAGGAAAACATATATTTGGTAATGTGAGCCTATGATAGAATTTAATAATATTCCCAAAGAATCCAAGCTTATGATTTTGATGCAAGTTATACAAAATTTTTCAAATTTTCAAGTGTTTCACGAGTCATGAAATTATACATTATGATTCATAATGTTATGATCTGATCTATTATATATCAGTTTCCAAAAATGGTGCCTAGTGGAATGTAACACCCTTTGATTTTGTGAAATATTATTTTTGAATGAATTTTTCTCTTATATATTTTTTGATTTGACATGGCAGTATAAATAGTTATATATATATATATATATATAAACTAAGTCAAAAATTCCTTTCACATGGCACCAACTTGGATTGCGCTACACACAATACTGGATTGGCTTGCACTACACACAACACTGACTTATCTTGCACTACATCCAACACTTAATTGGCGTACGTTATACGTAATACTGAGTTTCTATGAAACATCATTTAATTGTTATAATTATTTAAACGATTTAGTTATAACTTATCCATTAAAACATAGTAATATGAATAGGTATAACAACTTTTCAAATATTTTCATAATGGTTTTAAATAAATAAAACATATTTATAATGAAAAATATAATATTTTGAAAAGTTTTTATATGTTTAAAAATACTATTTTCTCGAATGAACTACTTTTCATGTCATTCTGTAAATAAAAAAAGATTAATTTTAGACACATCTAGAAATTTAATTTGATAAAATAAACTTCATTTTTCAATTTATAATGTCGAAATTATCTTAGGGTGAATTTTTTGGATTTTTTTGAGAAATGTCATTTTTTAGGAATAGTAAAAAATACTGCATTTTACTTAATAAATGCCTTTTCATTTAAATAATTATTAATTTTAAATTATAATTTAATTTTTTTTAAGGTCAAATTAGAAAAATTATAAATAATTAAATATAATTTAGTATATTATAATCAATTTCACTTTGAAAATAAATATAAAAACTTCACAAACTATTGACCATTTTTCTACTTTAAAAACCCGTTATTTCGTCTCGTCTGTGGGATTAGCATTAATCTTATTTTTTTTCCAATTCTGTGAATTGAATTTCAAAAAATAGACATACACCATTGTAATCAATATAATATTTAGAGTTTAATTGTATCATGTTAATTTTTTACCAAAAATATTAGTAAAAGTGATTAAAATTAATTATAGAGATTAAGGTCAAATTAAGCTTGATTAGGGACTAAACCTTAATATTAGGGGCCCAAATGTCCTATAAAATTGTCCCAAAAACATTTTATATCCATATTTCTTCCATAAAAATTTCATTATTTATTTTTTTGGTTTTTTATGACTTTTTTTATATAAAATCATGTGTACACCTAACTTTTTTTCAAAAAAATCCAAGTGAGTCCTTTTACTTCACTATAAAAGGCCACCACCTCTCCCACTTACTCACACCTCTAAAACCACTTAGGTTTGGAAAATATATGACCAATAAGATTTCCAATATCTCTCCATTTCCTCCTTTAAGCCTCCATTTTGGAAGAAAGCCATCCAAGTAATCCTTTTCACACAAACCAAAAGGAGTTACCCAATTAAGAGGTAACGTCTTCTCTCAGGCTCCTTTCTTTTATTTTATTTCTCCACACCATCCACTCTATTCCATTATTTTCAATATTATATTATTTTCAATATTATATTATTTTTTATCTTGTGTTTTTGACCTACACTTACACAAACCTCCATCTAATAGGTAATGGACATAATGTTTACGTGTATGGTGAACTACAGCCTCACGAAATGGTGATTTTAATTCTTCCTTTACTGCCTATCATGGTAGAAATTATGATGAAAACTCTATTTATATATGTTATATATTATATTTATTATTTATTTATTCTTATTTAATTCTTTTACAACACACGCCTTTATACTTTTCATTTTTTAATATGATAATTTCGTTTGAGGAAGTGTGGACTAGGGCACCATCAAAGCGATGTGATTCGTTCATACACAACATGGAATGTATTAAGGATGTGTTTAGTGAATATATATGAAATATATATTATATAATAATTATATATATATATATATGCATATATATATATATATTCCTTTTACATTTTTTCTTTCAACACGAGAATTAAATGGAAATAGTTTTCATGCGTACATACGACTTACCATCTCCATGAATGGTGTTTTTAATTTCATAATTATAGATTATATAGATTATTATAATACACATATACTGAATATAAATAATATTTAAATGATTCTTTACATTATGGAAATCATGATATAAATATAAGGGTCAAAGATATAACAAATTAAGACACATACAAAAAACAAAGCAGATATTACTCGAAGTGAAACCTTAACATAGAATTGTTCACGAGTGGGAAATATAAAGCCATAATAAAACAATATATGGTATTAAAAATAATAATATGGTTTTGTGATATATGTATAAAATTTTTATTTTTATTTCAAATTATTTTTGAATAAGTACGACGAGAGTTAAGATACAAGGTATGGGGATTTCATCTAACTTTTTATTTCTATGAGATACATGCTTTATTCACCACCCAATCCTTTTTTGTGGTGTGTATACCTCCCATGGGTGTATTAAATTATTATTATACATATATTTATGGTTATATACATATCTATTCTATGATCTTTATTTCATGGGGTTAATGTTTGCAAATTTACCAAATCGGTAAGACAGTTTTGTCTCAATTTTCCTTCTTTGAGACACATGTTTTATTATGCACCTAATTTCATTTTATAAGTGTATATATGACCATTTGAAATTTTATATATTTATACTAATTAATTTAATGATATTTTTAGCTTCATGTAATATCATTTTCTTAAATTGGGAGTATGGTTCCAAGTTACCAAGTGGTAAGAGTTTATTGAAACAATCTCATCGCTTTTCAAGATTGTTTATGATTATGTTTCCTTTGATGAAATATTATGATCCATATCTCAAAAAAACTCATTAATTGTCTTATACTATGGTTATTTTTTATATATTCATGTATTGGTACCATTTTTTCACTCTTTGTTATATAATATAGTTAAGAAAGTGTTTTTAATAAAGTCTGAGTTTACCTCTCTTATCAGTCGAAAATTTGTGTTCCTTCAAAACCATGTTTTCTAAAAAGGGTTTCCAATAATATTATAATATTATCCAATAATATTAAAAAAAAATTAACCTTTTTTTCTTTTACCATTTTTTTAAAAGTAATATTCTTATCCATTTCTGAATAAGGCATTTTTTCTAACATTTTAACCATGAAAAATGAATGTTATTTTTACCTCATGTGACATGTATAGATTTACCCGCCAAAATTTTGGTAAAGATTAATTTTCACGTTTAAAAGGATAATTATTAGTAAAATAATTTTTAAAATAATTTCTAACAAAATATTTTTCAAAATATTTTGAATCATATTTATAAGTTTTCACGGAAATATTTTTTCGAAATTTTTTCAAACATCTTTTATATGTTTTCAAGGAAAATGGTTTTCAAAACATTTTCGAGTATCTTTCATAAGTTTTCAAGTAAAAATTTTTTCAAAAATTTTTCATGATTTATTTACAAGTATTCAAAGTATTTTCAATGAAATGGTTTTCAAAATGTTTTCAATATTTAATTTAAAGTTTTCAAATTATTTTCAAAGAAAAATGTTTTAAAAATTCATTGATGATTATTTTATAAGTTTTCAATGAAAAATGATTTCAAAATTATTCCAAGACTTCTTTATAAGTTATCAAGTTATTTTCTCATGAAATTATTTCCAAATGGTTTTATATATTAAAATTCCATTTTCAAAGAAGAAAAGATACTTACTCAAGAAACATTTTTAAAAGATATTTCAAAATTATTTTCCATCTAAGATGGAATTTTTTGACGTTACTCATGCCTCTATAGGAAATGGTCTAAAGGTTCTATTCATATTATTTCTCTGAATGTGTTATGATTAATGTCATGGTCTTTATGAAACTCATTTCTCTTTCATGGGTTATTTGTTCATGAAATCTGTTTCTCTTTCATAGGTTATATTCTTATGAAATTTTTTCCTCTTTCATGGTTGATATGTTTATGAAATTCGTTTCTATTTCACTAGTTATATGTTTATGAAATTAATTTATATTTCATGGTTTGTATGTTTATGAAAAAAATTCTCTTTCACATGTTATTCTTTTTATGATATGACTATGAAACTAGTATCTTTTTAAATTGGTTATGTTGTGATTACTTGTTTATGATTCCAATTTTATTTCATGGGTTATGATAGGATTGTTTATGATTTTTTGGCACGTGTATATGTGATTTCATTATGAAATGGGTGAGACCAATATCTACCTCCAAAGCACTGGGTAATGATAAATGTTTTATGAGCTCAAATGGTACATGGAAGGGAATCCAAATCCTAAAATAAGAGGGTATATAAGAGGACATACGAAGCCCGAAACAAGAGGGTATACGGGAGTACATCCTAATCCAGAAACAAGAGCATATATTGGAGGACATCCCAAGCCCGAAACAAGAGGGTGCATGGGAGAATATCCCAAGCCCGAAAAAAGAGGGTGCATGAGAGGACATCCCAAGACCTAAATAAGAGGGAACACTGGAGGGAATCCCAAGCCTGAATTAGGTACATGGTTTTTTAACCCAAGCCTAAGATGTTACAAAGGCCTTAGTAGGCCTACTTAACATAGGGTTATTATATGATTATGTGTTTTTCATAATTCCTTGTTTTATTCCTATGTTATAATTTCATGTATTATGTAATGTTTTTCATTACGATTCATGTCTTATGAATTTATAATCTTTATTGTGATCTCTAATATTAAAGTTATAATCATAAAATGTTATTCTCAAGTTCCATACCCTTTTGTTCATGTTACTCTTATGCATTTCCTTTTTTTACCCTTACTGAGCATCTAATATCACCCCTTTCTTATGTTTCCTTTTCCTAGGTTATGAAGAAATTTTTTAGGTAGAAGTAATAAAGGTGGATATCTTTATGGGAGATGTTTAAGATATTTCACCAGGATAGAAATTTTTTTCCAAGTTTCTAAATATATTAAACTATTATGGTCCTCAGGAATATATTTTTTAATGTGCTGAATATTCATCTAAAATGATGTAATATCCATGTATGTTAATCTTGGGTCGCTATAGTTGTTATCAGAGGAAAGATTTAGTCAACCTTTGGAAACTAGTATCATAAAGATTTAGTGAGACCCCTAGGTTTATTTCTAAGGATATGTCTTGGGATGTCTCTATGGATAAGTATAGGTATGATTTAACATTTAGGAACATGTCCTAGAATTTTTGTAAAGGATAGAGTAAGTGGTTTCTTAGAAATACATCCATGTCTTACTACTAATAGTGTATGTGTATTTGGAATTAATGTACCTAGGGGTAACAACTCTAACAAGATGTCTTAGGATTAACTAGGGGTAATCCGATGCATGAAAAAGGGCCATGTTGTACTCTTGGTTTGACACTCCCATGAGATATGATTTGGGAATTCAAAAAATCTTCATGAATCATCATGAAGGATTTAAATAGATGTTTGCTATGAATAACTTAGAATAAACCTAAGGTTTCATATTTTAAGAAAGGTGTTATAATTTAGACATCATATAAGTGGTTTTCATGATTATGTGGTTCCTCGCTCTAATAATTGTTTCTTACTATATGATTTTGGTTTTAGTCAATGGATGGAACTTGAAGTAACCACATTAATGGAGATTAAAATGGAAAATATAGTGTGTAACATCCCCAAGTAGAAATCCACTAAATTGGTTCTCTGAGTCAGGTCCTCACATGACCTCAAGCGCGCCTCCCTATACGCCAAAGGTTACTGACTAGCGGTGAGGGTCTAATAAGTCACGTGGGGAGACTATATCCTCTCTATCAAAGCAATCCACAATATAACACAATATAAATAGCAGAAACAATAGGAATAACCAAAAAACATGCAAAACCAAGAATTTCCCAAAAAGGGGTAAAAACCACAAATCAAATACAATAATGTCATGTCATACTAGTAGTGAAAACTGAATGAAACCCAAAAGTAAGAAAAACAAGTAAACACCAAATGGGTCCTGATTGTAAGTCCGGATCTTTCCCCATGAACATCACGAGCCCAACTCAACTTCTTCATGTATAGCCTTTTCCCTTGTCCTGACTTGCAACCAAGATATCTTCTTGGGTACCCAACGGAGGCCCGAGCAGTGTGTGAGTACAAAAATCAGTAGGTCGCCACCAGCGGTGTCTACAAAATATCCATTCTAATAGTTAGTTCATGAAAGTACAAAATAAATAGTAAGTAAACAAGGTGAAGTTTGGGTGCCATTAGTTAACAAAGTTCTTTTAATTAATAACTAGTATTTATCCCAACTCCATTTCTTATACCATTTTCTTTACGTAGCCCATTCTTATCACATGTTCTTTTGAGTTAGGAATAAATATCATCAAAAAAAGGGTATAAGGGAAACAATCACAATTCATAGGGGAAATAAATCAAGTCCCTATCACACTAGGGATACAAATATCACATAAACACATTATCCTCACCTTGAAGCCTCAGTTCGGGTTGAATGAAACCGTTAGTGGAAAGAGCTTCTATCCCCTTCCCTAACTCGTGCATTTTTTGATGTAGTTTAGAGCCTCAGTCTAACTTGACTTGTGGGTGTAGAACCTCAAGTCAATACCCCACTCTACCAAGCCATGTGCACATGTTTATTTATCAAATCACCACAATCACACCACAACACAACATAAGATAAACAATTCCATTATAAATCTCAATGCATACCAAACAACATGGGAATTAATACTATACCATAACCGATTAATAAATTTACCATTTACAATTCATATCCATTTATCCAAATTCATATTCTCATGCCATAACCCTTTAGGTGCATTCAACAACCCCTATGCCTTATCCAAATTCATTAATTACCATAAATTTATCAATTTATTCATTACAACCCATTAACACACTTCCCCATTTCCTATTCCATCATAAAATTATAAGCTCGCTATAAATATTCACTAATCCACTTAGGCATTTATAACCAAAATTTTCATATAATTAACATAATCTCATTCTACCCATTTCACCCATTTTCATGTCATGTCAAACAACCCTTTATGCCTTGTCACCCTAGTAATATCTATTATCATTAAATTTAAAACATAATCAACCTTTAAAACATATTCTATATTGGTTCCACATTATTAATCAAAAACCCTTCACTTAACCCTACTGCACTCTAGGTTCGGGTTTGCTAACTCACCCCATGGGTGGCCCTAAAATAGTTAAGTCATCCTCTACGCATCGCATGGGGATCGTGAGGGTTTCAATTGGTAACTTAGACACCCCTTTTTATCAAACACTCCAATGGAACCAAGACCAAATTTAGGGGAAAATAAGAACACACACTTCCATGCACAAATTTTATATAAAACTATGGGATAGTACTTGTAGACCACTGACCTCGTATCTGATGACAAAAACACTCTTAGTCGTAGCCTTGGATCCGGATTCAACTACTCTTTGAAGCCTCAACCTGGGGATTCGATCTACGAATAGCATCCCTCTGAACGGCCAAGAATTTAAGTAGAACTACCCTTGGGAGATATTGTGAGGTTTTTTCATTCCTAGGGTTCTAAGGAAGAAGGGGGAGAAAACCCCCAAGTGAACATAAAAATCCCTAGATGGAATTTTTATAAATCTTTAAAAGTTTCTAGGCGGCACGGTTTACCCACACAATTTTCCAAACTGTGAAAAAACCATTTGAAGGCTACTACCCTCGTGCCATTCTCTCGCACAGTTTTCCAGACCATGCGCAAACCGTGCAGATTTCTACTGCCTGCATGGTCTCCCCTCACACATTTTTCCAAATTGTGTGCAAATTGTACTGATTTCCCAGAGAGCGCCCCTTTCTCCTTTTTCATGTCCCAAACCCCCAGAACACCCTCAATCCTTCCCAAGGACTTGGTAAAACACTTATCTATCAAAAAATAATTGGCCCAAGTCAAAACGTAAACAAAAACATACATTAAGAAAATTTGTGACCTTAAAACCTCTTCACCTTATAACGGCTCATCCTCGAGCCGCTCTTCCAGGCATCACCAATGTTCAGTAACTAAAGGTCATTCCACTATTCATGCCTATCCATTTCCACTTTCCTAGTTTTTGATTTCACATCACAAATCCCATCGAACACGAAACAAGGTCACAGACTTTCCCCACAAGCCTTCCTCACTACAACCACAACATGAGATAAAAACTCCTTAAGAATGCATCCACTTCAACCATTCCCACCACGAGATCTCCATGGTGGAAAATTATGTGACAACACCTAACTCACAACACATGTAAACTTAACACACAACATCACATCATCATGGATGAACCAATCAACACCTCATCGGCCTGATCCTCTATACAACTCATGAACCAAATCACATGGAGTCATTTTCTTCTATTTTTCAAACTCTAACAGTGACCCAAAACCAATATCACCCAAAGGAAAACACATGATCCTTCCAACCACGTTTCCTAAATATTTCATTCCACAACTATACATCCAAACACAACTCAAAACTATTGGATACTCGACCAGTTAAATAATGCCAAATCTCTCTACCATGGCCAAATCACCTGAATGGTGACCACTTGAGTCCTTCCAACCAAAAACTCTGATCACATCATTAACCAACCATTTATCTGGTATGGTACTATCAACCATTTCCAATAACATGGAACCTCCTCCATCAACAAAGGACCACCAGAACTCAACCCAAGTTTCCCATTGCCTAACATATTCCAACTCACTACACCCAAGAATCCATAGGGCATTACCCTACATTGGCATCCAGACACACTTTCTAAACCATTTAGGATGACATTTCTACACTATGAATCCAAGGACTAAGATCAAAATGACCTCACTCGGGTACAACTTAGTTTCAAAAGATTCTTTCTACTACAACATGAACTCAAAGGTGTTTCACTCTCACCACACCCATTCAAGTTTACCTTCTCAGGCCAGACCACCTTCAACTGGCTTGTCCCAGAACACCCACCTTCCACTGATGGTACGCTACCCCTTTCTCACCTTTCCAAGTTTCTTACTAACTTTGAGCCTATCATTATCATCCCATGCACCCACTGAGGTCATTCCCTGAATTCTGGTAGAATTACATCATCACGACACTACCGCCCTTCAGACCATCATCGGGTTTCACCCTTGGCATGACACCACGTCACATGGCCAAGTTTCACTCATCTTCATGAAGTTCCAAAACCACACAATGTAATATTACCTAAGTCTAACCCCAATCTTTGTTGGAGTTATAGGACCCCAACTTCTCGTTCCAAAACCTATTGTAATATCCAACCACACCCTCCTACGACTCAACACAGACATCAAAATCTTCACTTGGAACCACCCTGAACTCAAGCCAATACTTGGCTCATCAAACACCACGTCCAAGGCCCACATGCCACTCTTAGGAACCTGACATGCACCTCACAGGTTCCTCATTTGCACCATGGTGCCACTATGTTGGATCGATGTACTCTTCTCCACATAGAGGTCTGACTTATCACTCCCCACCTTTGGAGTGTTATTACCACTGCTCTCAAGAGGGGTTTCACCCACTATTTCTTACACTCAAACACAAGAAATACCCCAAAAAAATAAACATGGATATATTTTTTTTCCAAAATAAGAAAACAAATGTCACCTAGTGCCTATTCTCAGCTTCCTTGAACAACACCCATGATGTTTGTCATCATTTGGTCCATCCTGAGGACTTAAAACCAAGCCATATAGGGTGTAAATCCAACCATCAAGCTACAAATATACCGTTTCCTTGAGAATAAACTTCATAATGTCCCTCATCCAACCAAACACCTTTAGGTCTTTTGGTGTGAGCCAGAGATTCTCAACATACTTGGGATGATGTCAAGATGTTGGGAATTCTCATCACTAGCTGAGGTACGCTAAGAATACATCAAAGAACACCACCACAAACTTATCCAGTTATGATGTCATGCTATAAAACATCATGACCTTCCAAGGATTTCAGGCCTCCCTATCGAACACATTTCAAAAAAACTTAACCACCACCACTCAGGTGAGATTGCCAACCAAGTTTAACCATCGCTCCATGACCAAATCACCAAATATCTGTAAACCAATGTTTCATGTGGCTCTAATTCTTCCACAGCGATCAAATTCTTCTGATGTGTCCCTGACAACCAGTAATTGTAGCACATGGTCTACCACACCATCCAAACCATCAGTCTCTCACAAAACAACCTTAACTTGTGTATAGTCCATCCCCTGCTTACTTACCTAACCATGTATCTTATTTAGTTAGCCTCATCAACCCTAAGGAGTCCCCTGCATCTCACCCAAAAACTAAACCATTCATACTAAAAAGTTCAGCCATGTGACAACCCTCACCACAGGTGTCACCATTGAGCAAAATCATATAACCACACTTTCGCCACCCTTGAATTTTCTTCTTGAAAACAACTCCCATACCTCCATTAATCCTCACCCAAAATAGGTGAGTCAAGATGTAATATGATAAGACCCTTTGAAACAATCCTTACCTCCTATCACAAGCACTAAGGTACCCTTATAAAGGAACCATACACAACTATACCATTCACTAAAACATGGGATACTTAGTATGCATTGACACCACCTCTGAAGCATCTACCATGCTTCATATTCCAAGGTATTTACACTGCTGGCCTAACCTCCAACGAGGTCACCCTTGATTTCTAGAAATTATCCTCGCATAACCACAACTTGATGGACACAACCAACCATCAACCTTCCCACTTAGCCCTCAAAGCCAATCTTGCGCCATGGAACACTATAAGTCCCACTATCAAAGTCCAAAACAACTACATGTGCGATACACTCCCAAAAGCACTAAAAATATTGTCCAACCTCTCTTAGAGGTCACATTGAAGGTTGAATGGTACCAACTCCCTAGACTGGATTCACCACTAGGAGAATACATTGGTCCTCTCTTCAGACCATACTTATCATGACACGAAAAAAGCAATGATCATGGATGGAACTCTCACTCTCATTCCGATGCGCACTATTCCTAGAACACCAACAACCATATACTCTAGGTTCCACACCAAAGGTGTACACATGCATTGATACTATGAGAAAAACATCCTCTCTTGGATTCAAGAAACAACCCGCAAGGTCTCTACTCACAAGTTCACCAAGACCCAGGCACCATCCTTAGGGTCCAACATGTACTTTGTATGGTCACGAACCATAAGAGCTCCCTCACTCACATTACAGAACAATTCCTCAAAACCCAACTACCACAACCATATCAAGGTTTCCATAAACACACCACCAAGGCCATATCACAAATGTAAAGGCCTCACAATTCAAATCCAAATTCTCAAACTAGAGCACTCTCACTACCCCAACCCACACATACAGGGGTCCAACTAACAACAAAGAGGATACCCACTATTGAACTCAATCATTCTCATTTTAAACTTATCACTCACCCAATGCTTCGAAAAATGACTAATAGAATTTAACCAAAGATGGAAAGATCTCATGCTATCAACCTTAAACAAACGATCCTTCACACTTTATCCCAATAATCATCATCACACTTAGAACACTACCCTCTACCATACCCATTGTAGGTCAGGGTCAACATGGGGGTAACCAATTTACTTAATCACAAGTCTTTCTTCACCACCTCTTTGACCCAATTCTTCTTTTACAAAATGATTACTTCCCTCTTAGGAACATTTCCCATTTCACGGCTTGTTATTAAACCTTTCTTGAGGGAAAATTAACTAACAATTTTACCATCATTATGCAATCCTTTTTCTTTTAGACTCTGAATCAACCTTTAGAATTTATCACAACCCAAAATTTTAGCCTCGATCACAACATTTCTTTATACACGATATTCCTTAACTATTCATTTGAATTCTTTTCCTTCACCCACTTTCATTACCATTATTAGGAATCATTTTATCCACATTTATCAAATAAGTAAAATGTATTCTATTCTATATTCCCTACACACCTAGCCTATGTGTGTGCCAATAATGATGCATGACACCTATATCCTTAGGAACCTAAAATGATGCATGAATGCACAACCTCATGTCATTCCATCCATGAGAAAAATATCATAAATCAGTCAAATCGCACAACATGTGCATCACCCAATGGTGAAATATCATTCAATTACAACAACACACATTAAGAACAACAATTCTCACCCAGGGTGAATTGGGTTTTCTCTTGTACATGGGTTAGCTACTCCCAATCGCGAGATCATTACCAAGGCCCGAAACATCCTAATATCCTATATACCATCCACAAATAGTAAGAAAGAGAAAAGAACTCATTTGATACCACATTCGAATGTCCCTGACTCGAGAGCCACTAAACTGGTGCTCTGAGATGGGTCGTCACATGACCTCAAGGGTACCTCCCCATATGCTAGAGGTTCCCGAGTATAGGTGAGGGTATAATAAGTCATGTGGGGAGACTATACCCGCTTTATTAGAGGAATCCATAATAGAACACAATATAAATAGCAGAAACAATAGGAATAGCCAATAAACATGCATAACCAAGCATTTCCCAAAAAGGGGTACAAACCATAAATCAAATACAATAATTTCTTGTCATACTAGTAGTGAAAATTGAATGAAACTAAAAAGTAAGAAATAAAACTAAAATAAAAATAGGTCCTGACTGTAATTTTAGATCCTTACCCTTGAACTTCCTGATCCCAACTCAATATCTTCATGTAAGGCTTTTCCCTTGTCCTAATATGCAACCAAGAGACCTGCTCTCATACCCAAGGGATCTCTGAGTAGGTTGTGAGTATAAAACTCAGTAGGTCACCACAAATGGTGTCTACAAAATATCCATTCTAATAGGTATTGCATTCAAGTAAAAAATAAATGGTAAGTAAACAAGGGACAGTTTTGGTGCCATTAGTTAACAAATTTCATTTAATTAATGACTAGAATTTATCCTAACTTCAATTATTATACCATTTAACTACATAACCCATTATTATCACATGTTATTTTAGGTTACGAATAAATATCATCTACACAAGGGTATAAAGATATAAATCACAATGCATAGGGGAAATAAATCATGTCTCTATCTCACTAGGGATACAAATATAACATCAACGCATTATCCTCACCTCAACGCCTCAGTCCAGGTGGAATGAAACTATTAGGGTAATAGAGCCTCTTTCCTCATCCCTAACACATACATTTTGGGGTGGAGTTTAGAGCCTCAGTCTAACGTGACCCATGGGCTTAGAACCTCAAGTCAATACCCCACTCTACCAATCCATGTGCACATGCTTATTTATCAAATCACCACAATCATACCACAACATAACATTACATAACCAATGCCATTGTAAATCGCAATTCATAACAAACAACATGGGAATTAATACTATTACATATCCCATTAATAAATTTACCATTTACAATTCATATTCATTTAGCCAAATTCAAATTATGTGCCTTAACCCTTTAAGTTTATTCAAAAACCCGTATGTCTTATCCAAATTCATCAATTACCATACATTTACCCATTTTCTCATTACAACCCATTAACACACTTCCCCATTTCCTATTCCATAATCAAATTATAATCTCACTATTAACATTCACTAATCCACTTAGGCATTTGTAACCAAATTTTTCAAATAATTGACATAATCCCATTTGATTCATTTCTCCTGTTTTCATGTCATGTCAAACAACCATGTATGCCTTATCACCCTAGGAATCTCTATTATTATTCCATTTTCAACTTAATCAACCTTTAAAACATATTCTACATGGGTTCTACATTATTAATTGGCAACCCTTCACTTAACCCTACCGCACTCTAGGTTCGGGTTTGTCGGTGCACCACATGGATGACCCTAAAATGGTAAAGTCATCCTCTATGAATTACATGGGGATCAAGAGGGTTTCAATTGGTCACTTAGACACCCCTTTTTTATCAAACACTACAACAGAACCAATAACGCATTTATGGAAAAAGAAGAACATAGGATTCAATGTAAAAATATGAAATAAAACTATGGGATAATACTTGTAGACAACCTAACTCGTATTTGATGACGAACACGCTCTTAATTGTATCCTTGGATCTAGATTTAACCACTCTTTGAAGCCTTAACTTGGGGATTAGATTCACAACCAACAGCACTCCAAATTTAAAAGACTAGAAGGAGAACCATCATTGGGAGCTCTTAGGAGGGTTGGTTCATTCCTAGTGTTCCAAGGAGGAAGGGGGAGGAAAATTCTAAGTGAACTTAAAATTCCCAAGATGGAATTTTCGTAAATAATTAAAAGTTTCTAGGTGGAATGGTTTACCCACATGGTTTACAAAACTGTTCACGAACCATGCGGAGGCTACTACCTGCATGCCCTTCTCTCACATGGTTTTCCAAACCATGTGTAAAGCATGCAGATTTATACTTCATGCACGGTCTCCCCTCACATGGTTTTCCAAACCGTGTGCAGACCGTGCGAATTTCCCAAAGGCACCCTTATTTCCCTTTTTCATGTCCTGAACCCCCGGAACACCCCCAAGCCTTCCCAAGGACTTGGTAAAATAATTATCTAGCCAAAAATAAGAGGACCATGACAAAAATTAAACAAAAACATACTTTAATAAAATTTGGGACCTTACATAGTGATTTTCCCCCCTGAGAAACAATATTCTATAGGAGCAAGAATGCAAAATCTCATTGCTATAATCACCCAAATTTCTCAAGCTATAATCCATGTTGGATTCCCAAGTGAGAAAATGAGGGAAAACATTATGTTGAGCCCTTAATGAGGCAATTTTTGACTTCTTTCAATGGGTCTCTTGATCCACTTGTTGTTGAAAAATGGATCAGTACCACTAAAAATATATTTTCTATTATCCAATGTTCAGAACATGAGAAAGTCATTCTCACTATTTATCGGTTATAAGGTGAAGTGGATCAGTGGTGTATTCTAATGAATAATGCAAGCCAACAAGATGAAATTGACTCAGTGGATGAGGATGAGTTCAAAAACTTATTTTTTTTAATAAGTACTTTTCTTGGATTCTTCATACAAATATGGAAAATGAATTCATAGAGCTTTATAAGTAGTATGATTAATCTATTAATGATTATGAATAAAATTTTACAAGTCTTGATAGGTACTCTTCTGATATTATCATTCAACATGAAATAAAAATTGATCGATTCTTTGGTGGTATAAAACCTAATATTCGAAATTCCATGGCTATAAGAGACTTTAGAAGTTATGAAGAAGTGGTTATATGTTCTATAAATGTGGAAATTGAGGTTGGAGTTATGTATAAATCTCATGGTTGTGATAAGAAAAGGAAGATAGATTTCAAAGTAAAATCTAACAACCACGAAGAAAATAAATTGACCCTTCTATTATGCACACATTGTGGGAAGAAACATAGAGGGAATTGTATTAATGGAACTACTAAATGTTTTAAGTGTGTAAGGGAAGGTCATCAAGCATATGAATATTGAATTAATAGGAGTAAGTTAGATAATGATGAAAATAATTAGAAATCCCCACAGAATTCACCTCCCAAACTTTAGTGTTTCAATTGCATACAGTTTGGCCATTACACTAACAACTTCCCAAATATAAGGACAAATGTAAATGATAAGCCACAAAAACCTATGAAGACAACGGAAAAAAGGGATATCTTATGCAATCATAATGGAAATTGAACCAATATAATTAAGAATTACTTATTATTCCCTCCTTAGTTGGGAATTTTATGTTTTATTTTGTATGAATAATCCATATAAAAATATTATTGTTCATCCTTTTAGTGATATTTCAAGTGATTATATTTCCCTACATGGATTATAGAATAATAAAATCAAATTTGATATTCTATCAGTACAAGGATGGACCCAAGTTTATAATAAAAAAAATTTCGGTTTAAGATAAGATCTTATTTAAGGAATAAAGGGTGGATTATATTTTGGAGGGGTTATAAGGTTAACCATTTAAGTAATGTTTAATTTAAACTTCAGATGAAGTTAATAAGATTAAATTTTTATATTTTCATATAAGGATTTGTGCATATTGGATAGTCTGTTCAAACTAATTTGTGTTGATGATAACTGATGGGATGTCATATCACATGTCTCATGATCTATTAGTACTTTTGGAATGAAAAAACACCTTAATTTTTAGAGAAAGATATAAAGTGGATCAAAAAAATACCAAGTGATAATGTTGTCCTGAAATCATGAAAGTATATATTTTCATAAAAAATTATTTAACTTTAGGAAAAAGCATCTTCAATACAAAAAATTTGTCCTAGTAATTTTCTTTCTGATGAATCATAAGGTCTCATAGCTCACAACAAATTTATGGCTTTATTATTATTAACTTTCTCCTGATCATGTTCTCTATCACGCTCCATCAGAACATGATGGTAAGATTTATCTTACATGTCTATCATTTCACATACTATTTATGTTCTACTATGTGGAAACCTAGTTATATGTTACTTTGGGTAACTGTTTTGGTCCCAAATTTCTATTTTAAAAGAAGTTTTAGTATTCATTTTTACAATGTGGGTTTCTATGAAATGAAATTTCAAGTATTAAACCTTTGATAACCCAAAAAAATTTCAAGGGTGAAATTCATTTTAAGGGGGGTAGAATATAACTTCTTGAGATTTTGTGAAATATATTTTTTTGTATTGATTTATCTTTTTGACATTTATCATTTAACTTGACACTGGAAATAGTTTCATATATATATATATATATATTAAAACACTAAGTTAGAAATTCCTTTTAGATGGAACCAACTTTGATTTTGCTACACACAAAACTAACTTGTCTTGCGCTACATGCAAAACTGATTTGTCTTGTGCTACATGAAACACTGACTTGGAGTACATTAAACGCAATACCGAGTTTTTATGAAACATCATTTTCTTGTTATAATTATTTAAATGAGTTAGTTATAACCTAGAAACTAAAACATAGTAATATGAATAATGATAATTAATTTTCAAATATTTTTATAATGGTTTTATATAAATGAAACACATTGATAATAAAAAATATATTTTTTGTGAAGTCTTTATATGTTTACAAATATCATTCTCTCGAATGAACTGCTTTTCATTTCCTTCTGTGAAGAACAAAAAAAATAATTTCAGAAAAATTTTGAAATTTAATTTCATAAAATAAACTTAATTTTTGAATTTATAATCCCAAAATTATCTTAGGGTGAATTTTTGGGATTTTTCGGAGAAACTTCATTTTTTTATGAATAATGAAAAATACTGCATTTTAATTAAAAACTACCTTTTTGATTAAATAAATATTAATGTTAAATTATACTTTAAATTTGTTTTAAGGTAAAATTAAATCAATTATAAATCTAATAATATAATTTATTTCATTATAATCAATTTCACTTAGAAATTTAATATGAAAACTTAACAAACTTTTGAGCATTTTTCTACTTTAAAACTCATTGTTTCGTCTCGTCTTTATGATTAGAATTAATCTTAATTTTTCTACTTATGTGAATTGAATTTATAAAAATTAACATAAACCATTTTAATAAGTATAATATTTAGAGTCTAATTAGATCATGTTAATCTTTGACCAAAACTATTAGTAAAAGTGATTAAAATTAATCACAACGATTACAGTCAAATTTAACTTAATTATGGACTAAACCTTAATCTTAGGGGTCCAAATAACCTATCCACGTGTCTAAAACTCATTTTATGGCCATATTTTGGCCATAAACCTTCCATTTATAATTTTTTTTGTTTTATATGACCTTTTTTAGGTAAGAACATGTGTACACCTAACTTTTTTTCAAAAATTCCAAGTGAGTTCTTTTCCTTCCCTATAAAAGGCCACCACCTTTCCCACTTCCTCACACCTCTAAAACCACTTATGTTATGAAACATTAGGACCAATAAACTTACATACATACCTACCTTCCTCCTTGAATCTTCTCTTTGGGCATAAATCATTCCAAGGGAGCCTTTTGGTACAAACCAAAAGCAGTTGCCCGATTAAGAGGTAACTTCTTCTCTCAAGCTCCTTTCATTTATTTTATTTATCCACCCCTTCCACTCTATTTCTTACATTATTATATAAAAAATCACTGTACTCAGTTTACTATGATTTTTTTATTCTAATATTTTTACATACGCATACACACACCTTCATCTAATGGGTAACAAATATATTGTTTAAGTGTACGATGAACTACAGTCTCATGAAATGATGATGGCCCATTTTTCCTTTACCACCTCTCATGGTGGATATTATGATGGAAAATATGTTTATATATGTTTTATATTATATTATTATGTATTTAGTATTCTGTAATTACTTTACAACACATTTCTTTATACTTTCCATTTTGTGTTAATACGATAATTTCGTTTGAGGATGTGTGGACTACAGCCCCTCCAAGCAATGTGATTCGTTCATACACAACATAGAATGTATTAAGGAAGGTCTTAGTGAATAAATATATATATATATTATAATAAATATAATTTAATAATTATATTTATACATATATATACATATATTTATTTTACTTTCATTCTTTTAACACGACAATTAAATGGAAATAGCATTCTTGCGTACGTAGGACTTACCGTCTCCATGAATGGTATATAATATTTCATACATATATATTATATGGTTTACTATAATACATATATAATAAATTTAAATAAAATTTAAATCATGTTTTACATTCTTTAAATCATTATTTAATTATAAAGACCAAAGATATAACAAATTAAGACACAACCGAAAAACAAAGCAAATATTACCTGAAGTGAAACCTTAACATACAATTGTTAAAAAGTGGGTAATATAAAGAAATAATAAAACCCTATATGGTATTATAAGTAATAATTTAGTTCTATGAAATATTTATAATAAATTTATTTTTATTACACAGGAGGTTTAAATGAGTATGATGAGAGTCAATATATAAGGTAAGGGGAATTCAACCCACTTTTTATTTCGTGAGATATATTCTTTATTCACCACCCATTTGTTTTATGTGGTGTGTATAATTACCATATATATATTAAATTACTCTTATAATTAAATTTATAGATATTTACATATCCATTCTATTATCTTTATTTCATGGGGTAAATGTTTCAAAATCTACTAAATCGGTAAGATAGTTTTGTCTCAATTTTCTTTCTTTGAGACACGTGTTTTATAATGCACCTAATTTTTTTTTAGAGTTGTATATACTTAAATTTGAAATGATATATATTGAATATAATTCATTTCAAGATATTTTAAGATTCATGTAATTTCATTTTCTAAAATGTGGGGTATGGTTCCAAGTTTCCAAGTGGTAAGAGTTTATTAAAACAATCTCGTCGCTTTTCGAGATTTTCTGTGATTATGCTTCCATTGATGAAATATAATGATCCAAATCTCAAGAACACTCATGAATTTTCTTCTCCTATATTTTTTCATGATATCTTCTTGTATTTGTACATTTTTTCACTTTTTTGTACATAATATAGTTATGAAAATGTTTTTAAGAAATTTTGAATTTACCACTCTCATCGGTCATAAATATGTGTTCCTACAAAACCATGGTTTATAAAAAGGGTTTACAAGAATATTATACTATTATCCTATAATATTTAAAATATATTTTTACCCTTTTTTCCTTTTACTAATGTTTTCAAAGAAAAATTCTTGTCTCTTTTTGAATAGGTCATTTTTTCTAACCTTTTTACCATGCAAAAGGAATGTTCTTTTTACCTTGTAAAACATGTACGGATTTACCAACCATCATTTTAGTGAAAAATAATTTTTATTTTTAAAATATTAATTTCTATGAAAAAGTTTTTAAAAAAATTAATTTTCAAAGAAATGGTTTTCAAATTTTTTTGAATCATCTTTTTAAGTTTTCAAGGAAAATTGTTTTCAAAGTGTTTTCAAGATTATTTTATAAGATTTAAAGGAAAATAGATTTTAAAACATTTTAAATCATATTTAATATGTTTTTAATTAAAAAGGTTTTAAAAACATTTTCCAACTTTCTTTATAAGTTTTTAAAAGTATTTTTAATTATATTGTTTTAAAAAAAATATATATTTCTTTTAAATTTTTCAAAGTGTTTTCAAAGAAAAATGTTTTTAAAAAGATTTGAATCTTATTTTATAAGTTTCCAAGAAAAATGGATTTCAAATTGATTTCAAGTCTTCTTTATATGTTTTTAAGGTATTTTCTAATAAACTAATTCTCAAATGTTTTTATGTATTAAAAATCCTTTTTCAAAGAATAAAGGATACTTTCCTCAAGAAACATTTTTGAAATATATTTCAAAATTATTTTTCTTCTAAGATGAAATTTGTTTATGTTTCTCATGACTCTCTAGGAAATTATCTAAAGGCTCCATTCATATTATTTATATAAATGGGTTGTGCTTAAATTCATGGTCTTGATGAAACCCATTTCTATTTCATGGGTTATATGTTTGTGAAATTTGTTTCTCCTTCATGGGTTATATTCTTATGAAATTTGTTTCTCTTTCACGGGTTATATGTTCATGAAATTTGTTTCTCTTTCACGGGTTATAAGTTTATGAATTCCATTTCTCTTTCATAAGTTATATGTTTATGAAATTAATTTCTCTTTAATAGGATATTATATTGATGAAATTATTGTGAAATCTATATATTTTTCTACAGGTTATGATATGATTATATGTTTATGATACCCATTTAATTTCATAGGTTATTATAGGATTTTTTATGATTTCATAGAACATGTATAACACCCAAAATATTTTATAGTATGTTTCTATTAAATACTTTCTATTCATTAGATAGACTATATCACAGGAAGCACCGAGCCTCTATGAAAAAACACTTGGTTATTTATAGGAGAAATTTATAACCTAGCCATTAAACTTAAATTCTCTACTTTGGTGTTTTGAATTTCGAAAAACGGACATACACGGTTGCGATCAAGGCGATATTTGGAGTCTGGTAGAATCAAGTTAATTTTCGGTGAATGGTAACTTACCCTTATGAATAGTAACATACCCTTATGAATAGTAACCTACCCTTGTGAATATTAATACAACCCTTATGAATGGTAACCTTACCCATGAAAGTGTAAATAAAATTTAGGCACCTTAAAAATTAAGATGGATATTTTAAGTGTTGGTATTTTTTTATTAAATGATGATTTTAATTAAAAATTAAATTTCTCATATTTATAAAATTATTTTTGAAACATGGATTTCATTTTTGGATTCTACACCTCGAAAAATGGTTAGGGTAAATTTTGGGGATTTTTCTAAAATACTTGAATTTTTGTGAGTAGTAAAATACTATAAATTATGATAAATGCTAAATACCTGATTTATTGAGTCATAGATGATGTCCAGTTGAGGTAAGAAAACTTGGTTCGAACTCAAATTCACTTATTACTATTTTGGTCATGTAATCATCACCATTTTTTGTCTTAGAGAAAAATAATAAACTATTGATTAAAATATTAAGAAAACCCTCCTCCCCTCCACTATATAAACCACCCCTCACCCCCTCTTCCTACCACACCACTCAAGATTTTATCCTTACCTAGGATCTACTAAATACACTTTCCAAGACCTCCCCCCAAGACCAAGACCTTCTGCTCTCACCAAAATTCCAAAAACAAAGGCCTTAAGGAGATTCTCAAGGAGGAGTACTCAAGAGTTGAACCACTCTTCCTTTTCCTTTCAACTTCTTTTACAAGTTCCATTATTTTGTTTCTATATCCTCACCTCCCCTCATCCAAATGATATAATAAATAAATTAACTTACATTAAATGTAATTTTATTATGCTAATGTAATATTTCATCATCATCTCTCTTTTTTCCTCCTCTTATAAAAAATGAAAATTCTGTCTGAGATGTGTTAATTTATCACATTCAAGGACGACGGGTTTTGAATTTCTATTACTATATTCAAGGATCATCATGAAACCTTTTTAATGGGGTAAAAAATCATAATATATGTATCTTATATTATTTAATGTTATATAATCCTTAAAAAATCATAATATAAAATAATAATACAAAACAAGTTCATTGTGCACAAAACTGCCAAGTTAATCCAAGCATTTATCAATAAATTTTATCTAATGAGTCATCCTCATGGTATATAACCAAAATCATTATAAGATCACTTATATATTTTTAATATCACTAATAATATATATTAAAAATTCTGGATGTTTAACCACATTTCAAATGAACTTTCATTCATGAATACAAGTAAACCAATCATAAAAAACAAGGAAGAAAATGATTCTAAAACAATAAAATTGAACCTATTAAACCCATAACAAATTAAATTAATAAACCTAATAAGGTTATAATAATTAAATTATATGTATATTAGTTTCTTAATTATTAATTAATGAATCTGAATTTTATTATTCAGGTCATTAAGTTCAATCGAGAACACCTTCGAGCATAAAGTAAGGGGTTTCTCATCTCACTTTTATTTCCGTGAGATTTCCATTGTTTGCCACTAATTTCTTGTATGTGGTGTATATTTACTGACATTTGATATATAATATCATTTTTATCTTTATATTCATGGTATTCAATGATCCACTTGATGATTATTAACTCGATTTATTACAATGTTGTAAGGGAGTTTGTTTCGGTTTCCATATAATTGTGATTTACTTGGTATTGTGAACCTAACAATTCTTATGTGGTGTACCTAATTCCCCTTTGAGATCATTCTTCATTTGAAATTGTAAATATATTATATATCCATATTATGGTTTCATGAATATGATTATTTTCTTAAGTCATATACCCTTTCACATACGGTGTTTATTTGGAATGTTATTTTAACTATGGAAATATTGATGAATATATATCCTCTACTCTATATGGATATTGAGAAGGAATATTGTAATTGAATTAAATATATGTATAAAGAATGATTTGGACTTTCAGTTGTGGTTGGGGCCCACTATAGCCCCTCGATGCATCGACATGTCACATTAGACAAGTCAGTTGGCGACAAACCCTTAGAGTTTGATTCCAAAATAGAATCAAACGGGTATCTACCCAGAGACTTAAACTATATCAACAGTATAGTGGTATCTTGTGACAGATACATTATTTCCAATTATTAAGAATTCTATTTATTCATATTCAGTTATTACTATCCATGAGGTTTTCACTATGAAAAAATCTATGGATGCAGTTTTATTCTCAGTTTATTAATGGCGCCTATTTTTCATTTATTCACCATGCTATAATGATTATAAAACTTTTTTTATGATTCAATTATTGTTGATTCGTGCTTCCACTTTTTGTAACCCTTAATGAGAATTTGAGATCACCCCTTTCAATTGTTTACCTTCAACAGGTTATGAGAAGGAGACTATTTATTGAGCTCTCATGGATGCAGTTTATTAGTTTTTGTTATGTATTTTATTTTGTTACCTTTACCAATGTAATATGAGTTACATGTATGTATCTAGTTTCTTCAATACTACTAATCTGATCATTCCTTTGATATTACATTCCTTTTAATCATTCCAATTTAATAAGTAATGCACTAGCTCTGGGCTTCTAGGGTCGAGGTGTTACAGTTATTATCAAAGGAATTTTAGTAGAAAACTTGAATACTAGATTAAGAAAATGTAGATTAGGGGGAAAACGCCTAAGATATTATTTGAGGACAAACATATAATAACATCCTAGAATTTTGGTAAGGAATAGATTATGTGAATATTTATAAAAAATACATCCTTGTATGTTTGCTACAAGTGGATGTGGTTCTGGAATAGACATACCTAGGATTGAAAACTCCAACAAGGAGTTTCTGACTTGACCCTGGGTATCTTGGTACATGACAAAAGGCCTTATTATGCACTTGGTTTGACACTCCTAGGGGATATTCTTAGGATTATCCACATTTTCTTTACAAACTATTATAAAGGATTTAAAAGTAAATAGAAACAATGTTTATGATTATGATATTAGTTGTGCATAAATTTTCAGATTATCGTAAGTGTTTTATGGTTAGTAATTATGAACTATGGCATAATTTAGTGTATTCCATTGTTTAGTTATGGAACCTAATGGAAGAATGGGAATCAATACCCGTAGACAATGTTGGTATTTCCCTACTGAGCAAGTCAACATAGTCAATGTTGGATCAGATCAGATTCTGACCATATTGGGACAACTTACTCAGGCTATAACAAATAATCATGATACACCTATACTAGATCATTTCATGTGGAAAATTCCCCCATATTTTAGTGGGACTACTAATCTGGTGGTAACTGAGCAGTGGATCAAGCCCCTTGAAAACATATTTCTGGCATTAAGATGCAATGAAAATGAAAAGGTAGTACTAGCAGTATTTTCCTTAAGGGTGATGTTGATCAATTGTGGTCCTTGATCCAGAATACGACGAAGGAAGAAGAAATGGAATGTATGGAATGGAGAAGTTTTAAAAAAAATATTCTTCAACAAATATTTCCCTCATTAAAAAAGAACCAAAATAAAGAGTAAATTCCATATCCTAAAGAAAATGGAAAAAGAGAGTGTTGTAGAGTATGAGGAAACCTTCACTAAATTATCAAGTATGCTATAGATTACATATGTGATTTGGAAGACAATATTTATCATTTATTTGAAGGTCTTAATCCAAGTCTTTGAAGGTAAATCTCTTCTCAAACATTTTCATCATATGATGAAATTGTATTAAGTGCCATCAAAATAGAGAGGGAATTTGTTAGATCAAATTTGTTCAACGGGAAATCAAGATAAGAATAAGAATTTTAATAACCATGGAAAAGCATAAGTGCCAATGAAGAAGAAGGGAATGAAGAAATTTCTATTATGCGAGAACTACAGAAAGAATCATCCTTGGAATTGCTTGAAAGGCATGAGAGTTTTCTATAAGTGTGGAGAAAAGGTTCATTGATCTACTAAATGTAAGGGGAAGACACAAGTCAATGATGTTTAATTTTACAATTATAGGGATATGGGACACTATTCAAATGAGTGTCATAAGTACCAAGGAAACCTGACTGAGAATAGGCCATGATAGAAAGGGAAAGATTATGTGATTACAAACATGGAGGTTGAAGTTCCTAATGATGTAGTGGAAGGTAGTTTAATTTTTTCCTAAAACTTATCCAATGATTTATTTGATTCTAGATCATTGCATTCATTTATATTATCCCATTTTTTCAAGAAAATTATACATTTCCAATTTGATTTAATAAAGGAGTTATTAGTTAAAACTCTTAGCGGATGTATCATTGAAATAAGGATGTGTTGACTAGTCCCCCTCATGACACATAAATGTTATTTAATTTCTAAACTTATCATCATACCAATGATTTACTTTGATATAATTCTCGGTATAAATTGGATATCAAATTATGATGCAAAGATATATTTCAAGAATAAAGAAGTTACAATTTTTAAGAATGGTGTAGAATCCCTTATCTTTATAGTAGAAACCTCGCCATCTAGTTAGTATCTAGATCCACCCCTAGTAGATCTACTTATTGCAATTATTGGATAGGAAGAGAAAACAATATCTATGGGTGAGGAAAGAAATATTAAAATTGAATACATACCTATTGTGAAAGAATACATTGATGTATTTCTAGAGTATTTACTTAGACATCCTCCAGAGTGGGATGTTGAGTTCTCTATTGATTTAATTTCTAGTGCAAGACCTATATCAAAGACTCCCTATATAATGGACACTGTGGAATTAGTGGAGCTAAAGAAAAAACTAGAGTAATTGAGTGGAAAATGATTTATTTGACCGAGTGTTTCTCTATGGGGATCCCCTATCCTCTTTGTCACCAAGAAAGATGGATCCATGAGGATATGCATTTATTACAGGGAAATCAATGCTATTACAATAAAAAAAGTATAATCTTCCACAAATTGATGATTTATTTGATAGACATCATGGAGACCAATATTTTTTGAATATTTACCTTTGATCGGGATATCATCAGTTGTGTGTGATAAGGAAGATATTCCAAAGATAGCATTTCAAACTAGGTATGGGCATTACGAGTTTATAGTAATTCCTTGTGGACTGACTAATACACCCTTTTTTTCATGGATCTAATGAATATATTTTTTAATGAATATCTTGATGAATTTTTTGTGGTATTTATTAATGATATCCTTGTATACTCCAAAAATCTATGAAGACCATGAGAATCACTTGTGGATAATGATAAAAACTCTTAGAAGAAATGAATTATATGGGAAGTTTAGGAAGTGTGAATTTTGGATTCAATCAGTTTCTTTTATTAGAAATATTGTCTCTAAGGATGGAATCTTAGTTGATCCTATGAAGATAATGGAAATCTAAGAATGGACCATGCCAACGAACATGACCAATTTTCGTATTTTTATTGGTTTAGTAGGTTATTATCGGCATTTCGTTTAGAATTTCTCCTGACTAGATAACCCGCTAATCAAGCTCACATGTAAAGGGGTTAAGTTTGTCTGAACAAAATAATGTACAGAATGCTTTGAATAATTGAAAAGAAGATTGGTCAATGCTCTAATTTTGAATCTTCCATCTAGAAATGATGGACTTATGATATACAGTGATGCATCAAAGAATGGACTGGGTTGCATCCTTATGAAAAATGATAAAGTTATTACTTATGCATCAAGACAGTTGATGACCCATGAGAAAAATTATCCATCTTGTGATCTTGAGTTAGCAGCTATAATCTTTTCTCTGAAAATATGGATACATTAACTCTACGGTGAAAGATGTGGGATATATACGGATCACAAGAGTATAAAATTAATTTTTACACAGAAATAAATCAACATGAGGAAAAGTAGATGGCTCGAGTTACTCAAAGACTGTGATTGTTCAATACACTACCACCCATGAAAGGAAAATATGGTGGTAGATTCATTAAACAGGAAAGATCATGGACTTCTGACCCAAATGAGGATTGAGAGAGATCCTATATTCATGGATCTACAAAATATGGATATAGGAATTTTTAAATAAGTGTAAACATCTTTTCTCTTTCAAATGATTGCTAAAATTTATTTAATAGGTAAGATAAAAAGTTCTCAATCTGATGATAAAAATCTACAAAAGAAAATTAAAACTGTTAAGGATGGAAGATTGGTAGACTTTGTTTATGATGATGGAGTTCTAAAATTTAGGAAGAGGTTATGTGTTTTATAAGTACCTGAGATAAAAAGGGAATTATTAGATGAATCTCATAGATCAAATTTCTATATACACCTTGGTAGTACTAAGATGTATAGTTATATAATAAAACATTTTTTTTGGGATAACATGAAGCGAGAAATTTCTAACTATGTGTCAAGGTGTCTTGTTTTTTAACAAGTGAAGGTCGAGAGAAAACATCCTAGAGGGGTCATACAACCTATACTTATTCCTGTGTGGAAGTGGGATGATATTACAATGGATTTTTTCATAGGAATACCTCTAGAAGGAATAATTCAATATGGTTAATTGTTCATCGTCTCCAAAAATCATCACATTTCCTTGCTATAAGAGGGGATTTACCACTTGGGCTCCTGGAAAGGATTTATATTAATGAAGTTTCAAGACTTCATAGTGCACCTCTATCGATTATTTCTAATCATGATCCCTGATTTAAATCAAAATTCTCGCAATGTTTCTAGAAGGATTTGGATACTAAGCTTCATATGAGTACTTCTTATCACCCCCAAAACGGTAGATAGTCTAAAATGACTATTCAAACACTATAAGGCATTTTGAGATCATGATCTCTTGACTTTCAAGGTATGTGGGATTAATAATTTCCTTTGGAGAAATTTTCCTATAATAGTAGTTTCCATTATAGCATTCAAATGGTGCCATATGAAGAATTATATGGTAAGAGGTGTTGAACTCCAACATGCTGGGATAAAGTTTTCAAGAGGAACTTTTAGGCCCAGAACTTATTGAAGAGACAACTACAAAGGTAAATAAAATTCATGCACATATTAAAGCATCCCAAAGTAGGAAAAAGAGTTATGCTAACAACAAAATAATGTATTTGGAATTTTAATTAGTAGATCATGTCTTTCTAAAATTATCTTTGTGGAAGGGTATCTTAAGGTTCAGTAAGAAAGGGAAACTAAGCCCCAGGTACATCGGGCCATTTGAAATTCTTGAAAGAATTGGTGTTATAGCTTACCATTTAGAAATTCCACCAAGCCTACCCAAAGTTAATAATGTGTTCCACCTGAAATTTTTAAAGAAATACATTCCAGACCCAATGCATGTACTCACCTATGAATAAATAGAGCTGGAACCTGATTTGTCATAATGTGAAGAGCCTATCAGGATTCTTGATACAAGGGAGCAGGTTTTGAGAAATTGGACAGCTCAACTAGTAAAGGTTCTTTGGGGAAATCATAAAATTGAGGAAGAAATTTGGAAACCTAAGGATGTTATGAATAATAACCACCCACATATTTTTAGGGAGAAATATATATGAAACATTTTGAGGAAAATATTTCTGAAGGAGGGAAGAATATAACAACCCAAACATTTTATGGTATGTTTCTCTTCAATAATTTCTATTCATTAGATAGCCTATATTTCATAAATCACTGAGTCTATATGAAAAAAAACTTGTTTATTTATAGGATAAAGTTATAACCCAGCCATTAAACTTAAATTTTCCATTTCTATGTTTTGAATTTCAAAAAAAAGGACATACATGGTTGCAATAAGGGTGATATTTTAAGTCTGATAGAATAAAGTTAATTTCCAGTGAATAGAAACTTACCCTTATAAATAGTAACATACCCCTATGAATAGTAACCTAACCTTATTAATTGTAATGTGAACCTTATTAATGGTAACCTTACCTATGAAAGTGTAAATAAAATTTAGGCACCTTAAAAATGAATATGGATATTTTTAAGTGTTGGTATTTTTTGATTAAATGATGATTTTTATTAAAAATTAAATTTATCATATTTAGAAAATTATTTTTTAAAATTTGACTACATTTTGGATTCTACACATCGAAAAATGGTTAGGTTGAATTTTTGGTATTTTTCTGAAATACTTGAATTTTTAGTGAATAGTAAAATACGATAAATTGTGATAAATGTTAAATACATGATTTATTTAGTCATGGATGATGTCTTGTTGAGGTAAGCACACTTGGTTCTAACAAACATTCACTTATTACTATTTTTTCATGAAATCATCACTATTTCCTGTCTTAGGGAAAAATAAGAAACGACTGATTAAAATATTAAGAAAACCCTCCTCCCCTCCACTATATAAACCACCCCTCACCCCCTCTCCTCCCGCACCACTAAATCATTGATCCTTACCTATTTTTTACCGAATACACTTCCCAAGACCTCCCTCCACGTCCAATACCTTTTAGTCTCACCAAAAGGACAAAAACAAAGTCCTTATGAAGATTCTCAATGAGGAGTACTCAAGAGGTGGACCTCTCTTCCTTTTTCTTTCAACTTCTTTTAAAAGTTCCATTATTTTGTTGCTCTCTCCTAAAATCCCCTCATGAAAATTCAATAATAAATCTACTACCTTACATGAAATGGAATTTTATTATTCTAATGGAATATTTCATGATCATCTCTCTTTTCCCCTCCTTTTATAAAAAAAATTAAAATACTGTTTTGAGATGTGTTAATTTATTACATTCAAGGACGACGAGTTTTCAATTTCTATTACTATCTTCAATACTAGTCATTAAAACTTTTTAATGTTTTATCAAAATAATAATATATGTATTTTATCTTATTAAATGTTCTATTATTCTTACACACTCATAATATAAAATAATAATACAAAACAAGTTCATTGTGCACAAAACCGCCAATTTAATCCAAGCCTTTATCATTAACTATTATCTAATGAGTAATCCTCATGGTATATAACCAAAATCATTATAAGAAAATTTATATATATTTAATATCACTAATAATATATAATAAAAATTTTGGATGTTTAACCACATTTCAAATGAACTTCCACTCAAGAATACATGTAAAATGATCATGAAAACCAAGGAAGAAAATGCTTCCAAAACAATAAAACTGAACCTCTTAAACCCATAAAAAAGGAAATAAATGAACATAATAGGGTTATAATAAATAAATTAAATGTATATGAGGTTCTAGAATTATTAATTAATGAAGATAAATTTTATTATTCAGGTTGTTAAGATCAATCGAGAACACTTTCGGGCATAAGGTAAGGGGGATCTCATCTCACGTTTATTTCTGTGAGATTTCCATTGTTCGACACTTATTTATTGTATGTGGTATACATTTACTGCCATTTTATTTAAAATATAATTATTCTCTTTATATTCATGGTATTTTTTAATTCACTTGATGATTATTAACTCGATTGATTATAATGTTGTAAGGGACTTTGTTTCAGTTTCCATTTCATTGTGATTTACTTGGCATTTTCCACCTAATCATTCTTATGTGGTATACCTACAACCCCTTTGAGATAATTATTCATTTGAAATTGTAAATATATTATATATCCATATTCTGGTTTCATGGATATGATTATTGTCTTAATCTGTATACCCTTTTTTATACGATGTTTATTTGGAATGTTGTTTTAACTATGCAAATATTGATTAATATGTATCCTCTACTCTAAGATATTGAGAAGGCATATTGTACTTGTATTAAATATTTGTATAAATTATTACTTTGACTTTCAGTGATGGAAAGGTCCTTCTATATCCCCTCGATGCATCGACAGGTCTCATGAGACAAGTCATTTGGCGACAAACCCTTCGAATTTGTTTCCAAAACAGAATCAAACGGGTATCTACCCACAAACTTAAACTGTTTCAATAGTATAGTGGTATCATGTGACAGATACACAAAATCCAATTAATCAGAATTATCTTTATTCATTTTCAGTTATTACTATCCATGACATTTTCACTAAGACTAAATCTATGGATGCAGTTTCATTCTCATTTTATTAATGGTGTGTGTTTTTCATTTATTCACCATGCCATATTGACTATGCCAATTTGTTTGTGATTCAATTATTTTTGATTCATGCTTCCACTATTTTTAACCCTTATTGAGAATTTTATATCACCCCTTTTTTTACCTTCAATAGGGTATGAGGAGGAGACCATTTATTGAGTTCTCATAGATGCAGTTTATTAGTTTTTGTTATGTATTGTATTTTGTTACCTTTCCCAATGTAATATGAGCTACATGTATGTGTCTAGTTTCTTCAAGACTAATAAAATGATCATTACTTCAGGATTTCATTCCTTTTAATCATTCCAATGTAATAAGTAATGCACTGGCTTCGGGATTCTGGGTTTGGGGTGTTACAACTTGTATGTATGATTTAATTATGAGATGGGTGGGAACTATATCTCCCTACCATGCATTGAGTAATGATAAATGTTTTTTGATCTCAAAGGGTACACAAGATATCATTCCAATCCCAATACAAGATGTTATACTGGAGGAAATCTCAATCCATAAATAAGAGGGTATATGAGAGTATATCCCAAGCCCGAAACAAGAGGGTATATAGGAGGACATCCCAAGCCCAAAACAAGAGGGTACAAAGGAGTACATACAAAGTTCGAAACAAGAGGTAACATGGTAGGACATCCCAAGCCTAAAATAAGAGGGTACATAGTAGGGAATCCAAATCCCAAAGCTAGTACATGAGTGATTAACCCAAGCCTAACATGTTACAAAGGCCTTGGTAGGCTGCCTTGACATAGAATTATTATATGCTTATGTGTTTTCCATAATTCCATGTTTTATTCTTATGTTATGATTTCCTGGATTATGTTCTATACTTCCTTATAATTCATGTATTATGAACTACCAATATTTATTATGATCCCTAATATGCAGGGTATGATCTTAAAATGTTATGCTCAATTTCCATACCTTTTTTTCATGTTATGATTACACATTTCCTTTATTTACCCTTACTGAGCATATAATCTCACCCCTTTCTTATGTTTCGTTTCCCCATGTTATGGATAAAGGTTTTAGGTATAAGTACTAAATGTGTAGATCTTTATGGGTGATATTAATGATCTTTCATCATGATAGAATATTTTTCCATGTTTCCAAAGATACTAAACTATTACGGTCCTCAGGAATTTATTTTTTTAATGTACTGAATATTCATCTAAAATGATGCAATATCCATGTATGTTAATCATGGGTTTCTATATTGAAGGAATGGAAACCATACCAATGCACATAATCCATGTAGGGATTCCTCTATTAGGAAACATAATGATTTTGAAGTTGGAACTATAGCTAGAGATGAAAAAATTATAACTATTTGGGGGAATATGATATAGGATATGACCATTAACCTTACCTATATAGATAATCCAATAGATCCAAAACATGGTGAAAAAAATTTATATCGCCTCATGTGTCAGTAACCTCCATCATTTAATGGGACTTCAAATCCATTTATAGTTGAGAAATGGCTAAGTTACTTAGAAAAGATATTTCTTCTTCTAGGAAGTAATGAAAGGGAGAAGGTTTTCATGACATTTTTTCATATATAAAGTGTTTCAGATCAATGGTGGTCATTGATTCAAAACACTGAGGATAAGGAGGAATTATTGAGCATTGAATGGAAGGATTTTGGGTAAGTTTTCATGGAAAAATATTTTCCTTCAAAATGAGAATATATTGAGAGACAATTATTGAGTATAAGACAAAAGGTAGAGGAAAATGTTTCTAAGTATAAATCCAACTTTAGAAGGTTAGAAAGGCATGTTTTTTACTACATGCATAATCCAAATAGTATGTTTGACTATTTATTTGGTGGGATAAATCCAATCCTTCAAAGTGCACTAGTCACCAAAACTTTCTTATCATACGAGGACATAGTATCACATTCTATAAAGATAGAGAAATAAATATCCAATTTTTATGACTTCAAATTAAATCATGATAAGAAAATAATGATTGAGAACTCTGTAAAATGAAATATGGAAAAAGGGAATAAGGGAATGGTGTAATTTCCAAATTTTGATAAGTGTGGGAAGAAACACCATGGAACATGATAACTGGAAATTAGAGTTTTCTTAGAATTTAGAGACAAATTTCAATGGGATAGTGATGTTAAGGCTAAGAAAGAAGCTTCCAATGTTCAATATTTTAACTATAAAGATATTGGAAACTATTCAAATGATTATCCCATACTTCATGGTAATTCTCCCCATAAAATTATAATAAATCAAGGTCAAACTTATGAGATCACAAAAGATGATGTGGATGTTCCTAAATATGTGGTGGTAGTAACTTTATTAATATCCTTAAATTTGTCTAATTCATTATTTGATTTTGGATCTTCACACTCTTTTATATCTTCTAGGTTTTCTAATAAAATGATATATTTCCCTAACACCTGAATAAGGGAGTTATTAGTCAAGAATCCTAGTGTAAGTCTCGTCAAAACAAGTATGTGTCATTCAGTTCCCATTATGACGCATAAACATTCCCTATTTGCTGAATTTATTATTTTACCTATGGTGGATTTTGATATAATCCTTAGTATGAACTATATTTCAAAATATAATACAAAAATTTATTGAAAATAAAATTTAATTATGATTTGTGATGAAGATATTGAATTACAAACCATTATATGGGAGTAATAATCATCCAAGTCATGTATAGATCCACCCCCAATATCTCTTCAAAATGAGATCTGTGGGGAAGAAGAGCATGAAAAATGTGCGGATGGAAATTTTAATCTTCAAATTGAAGATGTGTCTATTGTACAGTAATTCATTGATGTATTTATAAAGGAATTACTTGGACATCCACAAGATCGTGAAGTTGATTTTTCTATTGATTTAATCCCTAATGCAAGACTAATATCAAAATACTCTCTATAGAATTTACACTGTATAATTGGTTTAATTGAAGTAATAACTAGATTAGTTGGGTAATAATGGATTTATATACCCTATTATTTCACCTTGGGGAGCCCATGATCTTTTCATTGGGAAGAAATATGGATCTATGAGGTTGTTAATTGATTATAGGGAAATCAATATTGTTATAATAAAGAACGAGTATAATCTACCTCGCATTGATGACTTATTAGATCAATTTAATGTAGTTTAATATTTTTTAAAGATTGGCCTTCATTCTGTGTATCATAAATTATGAGTAAAGGAAGAAGAAATTTTGAATACTACAATTCGAATGAGGTATGGATGTTAAGAGTTTATAGTAATGCTATTTGGATTGAATAATGTTCCCTCTATTTTTATAGATCTAATTAATAGAGTATTAAAGGAATTTCATGATTGTTTTTTTGGTATTTCTTGATGATATATATGTTTATTCTAAAATCAATGAGGACTATAAGAATCACTTGCGGGTCATTATTGAGACTCTTAGAAGAAAGTAGTTATATGGTAAATTTATAAAGTGTGAATTATGGCTTCATAAATTTTCTTTTCTTGGACATATTATCTCCAAGGATAGAATCTTAGTTGATCTTGAAAAGAAAAAATCGGTCTAAGAATGGCCTACACTAAAAAACATAACGGAGGTACATGGTTTCATTGGTTTGGTAGGTTACTGTCATTGATTTGTCTAAACTTTTCCCTATTGGCTAACCTGTTAACCAATCTTACTCATATAGGGTTTCATTTCATATAGAAAAGGTAATGTTAATAATGTTTCAAATAAATGTATAATATATTGGTGAATTCTATGATCTTGACTCTACCATCAAGAACTGATGGATTTCAAATATATAGTGATGAATCAAAGAAGGGAATCATTTTTTTCCTTATACAAAATAATAAATTTATTGATTATGTATCAAGGTACTTAAGGAATTCTGAATAAAAAAATCAAACCCATGATCTTGAGTAATCATCTATAATCTTTTCTCTAAAGATATGGATACATTATATCTATTGAAAATGATGTTTAATATACATAGATCATAAGATTCTAAAATACATATTTTCATAGAAATAACTAAACATGAGTCAAAGGAGATGAGTTGAACTACTTAAGGATTATGATCTCTCAATATACTACCATCCATGAAAGGAAAATAAGGTAGAGGATTCACTGAGTAAGAAAGATCATATAATTCTAAACAAAATGAGGATTGAAAGGGATTCTATGTTCATGGATTTACTAAAGTTATTTTTGGGAATTATTAAGGAAGGGGAAATATCACCCCTTTTTGAAATGATTGCTAAACTATATTTATTTGAAAAGAGAAAATTTTCTCATCCTGATGAATATAATTTTCAAAAGAATATTAATGTTGTGAATGATGGAAAATTATAAGGCTTTATATATAAAGGTGGTGTTCTGAAATTTTAAAAAAATACTATGTGTTCCACATATACCTGAGATAAAGAGATAATTATTAGAAAATGACCACAACTTGAATTTCTCTATACACCATAGTATCACCAAGATGTATAGATATTTGATGGAATATTTTTGGTCGGATAATATGAAGTGAGGAATTACTTATATGTGTCAAGATGATTGGTTTTTCAATAGGTGAGGTCTGAGAGATAGTATCCTAGAGGATTCATGTAACCTATTCATATTCCTATGTGAAAATGGGATGATATTACAATGGAATTTATCATTGGACTATAAAATACTAAATACCCCTAGAAGGAACGATGAAATATAGGTTATTTTTTATCTCCTTAAAAAATCTACAAATTTACTTTCTATAAGATAAGGTTTACCATTGGGGTACCTTACATGACTCTATATTAATGAAGTTGTAAGACTTTACAGTGCTCCTATTTCAATTGTGTCTGTTTATGATCCAAAAATTACATAAAAATTCTTAGAAAAATCTTCTCAAGACTCTTGATACCATCTTAATTTGAGCATTGATTACCATCCTAAAACCAATGGGAAGTACAAAAGAACTATCCCAGATTTATAAGACATGTGGGTGTTGTGCTAACTTGACATTCAAGGTATGCGGGATCAGTATTTACCTTTGAAAGAGTTGGAATATGACAATACTTTTCATTCATGATTTCAAATGTCACCGTATGAAGAATTATATGGAAAGAGATGTTGTACTCTGACTTGTTGCAATGATTTTGGTGAAAGGAATATTGTAGTGTCATAACTTGTTAAGGAGAAAACAACAATGGTAAATACTATTTAGAATCATATTAGAGAATCTCAAAGTAGGAAAAATAGTCATGTCGATAACTAGAGGAAATATTTTTAATTTTAAGTTTTATATTGCATTTTCATGAAATTATATATGTGGATGTGTGTTATAAGGTTGGGTAACAAAGATAAATGATCCCCAGGTACATCAAACCTTTTAAAATTCTAAAAATAATTAGAGTTGTTGATTGCCATTTGGAAATTTTACCTAGCCTCTCTAAAGTAAATGATTTTTTCTATATCCCTTTATTAAGGAAGTAAATTCCAAACCGAATGCATGTTCTCACATAAAGAAATTGAATTGGAACCTGATTTATCATATTTTGAAGAGCCTATCCAAATTATGGATACCATAGAATAAGAGTTGAGGAATCAGATAACTCAGTTGGAAAAGGTACTTTGGAAAGATCATAAGATAGGGGAGGCGATGTGGGAACATGAAGAAATTATGATAAACTACCCAAAAATATTCATTAGGTTATATTATAGAAATTTTGAGGATGGAATTTTTTGAATGGGGGAATAACGTAACACCATGATATTTTATGGTATATTTTGTTTTAAAAAAATTAATCTTTTCAATAGATTATGATACACGCTACCTCGAGTCTAAATAAATTGTAATGTAGTATACCATTATAACCTTGCCATTAAATAGGTGGGAGTGAATAGGAATATATAAGTTCAGAAAATTATATAGTTTACACTAGTACAAAATAATTTCATTGGTTGTCAATTGATTTGAAATAAAAATAAAAATCATTTTAAAATATAAGAAATGTTTTCATGAAAAATTAAATTTATATACACAATGTCTTTTTATACTAATAATTTAAATTAATCAATATTAGTGAATTATTTTAATAAAAATTATATATAATATATTGAATAAAATATTTTAACATTCATATAATATATTTCTAAGCATGAGATAAGAATAAATCAAGTTTTAGGCTCAAAAATGTTTTTTTCAAAGCGGTTTCATCGAGTTTTTCATGCTTATTTTAAAATTAATTTCTACCACCTATAGAAATTGAATTATATAAAATTAATTTCATATATTTAATTATTAGGTTCAAATTTAGTAAATAGGTCTCTTTTATTTTTTATCAATATGAACAGTAACCTTAGTAAAATTTATCAATTCGATAAATGGTAAAACAGGTTAAACTAAGTTAAAACTAAATGTTAAGGTCATAATTTTTCATATATAATATTAATGGATGAAGGAAATTACGACCCTTATCACGTTAGGTTAAAAATTTAATTCATTAAGAGACGCTTTTTCATGAAAATGACCTATATGAAATTTAAATCAAAGAAAGTTATAAAATGTCATTCTCTTAGTGTTAAATATCATTCATGTGGCCACATAGGGAGAAAATATAGTTATGAATGAATAAAAATGTATATTTTATCATAATAAAATTATTTTCATTGTGAAAATTTATTTATAATTTTTTGTAATTTTATAATTACCTTAAATGCTTAAATAAAGCCGACATGCTAATTCTACAGTTAGTAGAAAAACAAAATAAATGATTTGTAAATTTTTAAATGTAATATAATTTTAATCACTACCAAAAAATAGGGTTTCTGCAGTTCCACCCTTTAATAGCGCTAAGAAAAAGTGTTGATAAAGGGGGTGTATTTATCAGCGCTGATAAATGGCACTTTTAACAATGCTAAAAAAGCGTTGTTAAAAGTATCCCTTTATCAGCGCTTTTTTAGCACTGATAATGGAACCCCCTTTATCAGTGATTTTTTTAGCACTGTTAAAGCCCCCCACCCCCCTTTATCAGTGCTTTTTTTAGTAGCGCTGATAAAGTGGGGCTTTATCAGCACTTTTTCCGAGCACTGATAAAAGTTTATATTTCAAAAAAATCATTAAAAAATAATATATTGATATATAAGTATATTTATATTGATATAAATATAATATATATTTTTTAAAATATGTTTTAGATAAGATAAATATGCATTTACACTTAATGGAAAAGATATTTAGTGAAATTGGATTTTAAAATAATTAAAAAATATTTTCAATTAATAAATTTCTTATTATTATCGAGTAATAGTCATTTAATATCAATTTGAAGATAAAAAATCAAAAGATTAATAAAAGATCTAAAATAAGTTGAAAACATAGCTCATACTTCAAACAACCATAACTCTTGATTCGGGTGTCTGTTTGAGCTCTACAGTATATCAAATCGAAGCCTGTGATGAGCTCTACGCATTGTGATTAACGTGTATTTTTTCTTCCATTTTTTATATTTTAATTTTTAAAATTTATTTCCATCTTGATTTTAATTTTTCAACATCTATTTATCTTTAAAAAAGTCGTTTGAAGGCAATTTACTAGTTAATTAAACTCATATTTCTTATATCATTTCTTAAATTTCTTATTGTTAAAATATATGATTATAAATTCACCGATGTGGTGTGGGATTTTTTAAAAGATATTGGAAATCATATTTTTTAAAATTTTAATTCATTTATTGATTTAAAATAATAATTTCATGTGTTATTTGAATATTTTAAATACATACATCTTTTTTGGGAGGGGGATTTGTATTTAAAATTTCATTTGCTTAAATTTTTTGATGCTTCAGCCGTGAAACATGTACACTGAAATGTTGTGCATCAATTTTACATTAATTGAATGATTTAATGTGTTGGCATGATTTAATTGTCAATTTCATGTTTTAAATGATGGATTTTGTTTTGTGTGTTGGGTGTGGTTGATTCTTGTAGCCTATGATGATCCTTTCGTGTGCACATATGTCTCTTTGTGTGTGTGTGTTATATATATGTATTTATTTATTTATAAACACACATAAAAAAGAATATTTTATAAATTCATTCAAAACTGATCTTATAAATATATATTAATATACGAATAAATATATTAATATATAAATATATATATATATATTAATATACGGATATATATATATATATATTAATATACGGATATATATATAATAATATAACTAAATATATATATTAATATATCTAAATATATATATATTAATATAACTATATATATATATATTAATATAACTAAATATATGTTAATGTGTATATATATATATATTAATATACGGGTAAATATAACTAAATATATATATATAAATAAAAATATATATTAATAAATAATGAGAAAAATATATGGTGGAGTGGTAAAGGCTTAGGCGCGTAGGCAACAGGTCCTGAGTTTGAATCTTGGGGAAGGTAGGTCACACGCGCAGGTGGGGAATAATGCCTAGTGCTATTAAAGGGGATGGGGGCGCTGTTAAAGGCTGGTGTAGTGGCTGGGGTGTGCGGGCTGTGGTGGGGTGGGGAGCTATTTAAGGGGGGCTTAAAGCGCTATTGAACCCCCTCAAAAATATTATTTTTTTTAACCTTTATCAGTGCTTTTAAAAAAGCACTGATAAAGGGGGTCCTTTAACAGTGCTAAAAAAGTGCTAATAAAGGACCCCTTTTATCAGCGCTTTTTCAGCACTGATAAAAGGCCCCTTTTATCAGAACTATTTTTAGAGCTGATAAAAGGGTCCTTTATTAGTGCTTTTTTGAGCAATGATAAAAGGGACCCCCCCTTATCTTCACCTTGAATAACAGTGCTTTTTAGCACTGTTAATGCCCTTTTCTAGCACTGATAAAGGTCATATTTGTAGTAGTGAATGAATTATTGTGTTAAAAAAATTATAGACTAATATGACATATTAGTGTTGTTATAAATTATTAAATTTTAATTCCAACTTTGTATTTATACCTTTTAATTCAAAATAAATAAATAGTGTCAAAATTAACATTAATGATATTTTGTCAAAAATAATATTTTATTAAATTATTTAAAAATTGTAAAAATAATGAAAGATGATAAATAGGATATTATATTTCTAAAATTTCACCCCTTTTCCATTCTATTATATATAAAATTATAACCCTTTATAAGTGAAATAGACACTACCACGGTTAAGGAAAAATTGGTTAACTAAGGGGTTAAACTAAAATATAAGGTTTAAAACACCATTTAAACCTATAAAATATTTATTATTTTATAGTATTAAAACCCCATACTATATTATATTTGATTACCAATAAATTTGGATTATTTGGGATATATTATAACTTTATTATATTTTAATATTTTTTGAAATTCCAAGAGTGCCCCTCCCATCAATTATAAAACCGAACTCATACTTTCTATTCTTTACACCACTTTGATACATATAGATCATTATTACCCTACCAAAGTCCCTTATAAACTTACTTATACAAGTTACATGTGTTTTCTTCTTCCCAAAATTCCAACCCTATGATCCTTAAGAGGTTATCTAAATGGGTACTTTCAAAGAAGAGGTAATCGCCTTAACCAATCACTTTCTTTTTAGTTCTTATTTAACATATATAAATATATGGTATTCATAATAAAATATTAACTTTAATATCATAAATATACTAAAATTTTATCATGATTATGAAATCACATTTATACATCATTTTTTTCATCAAACGGGAAGTGAAAGTATCTCTCATTCATACATATGGCTTATCATCTTCATATAACGATATAATTCATTTTCCGCCACCATATTTAATGGATGGTTATTATGATGGGTTTAATTTGTATATATGATATTTATGAAATAATTATACTTATTTAATTTTAATATTACATCTCACTTCTTACCTTTCAATCTGTTGGAATATAATAATGTTGCTCTTGTATACGTGTGGACTACCACCTCCACGAAGCGATGTGATTTGTTTTTCATTTCTATTTTAAATAGATGGTAATATGGACAGAATTAATTAATATAAATTATGAATATGATATAATAATTATTCTATATAGGTGAATAATTATTTATCATTCTTTAATTCCATCCATCGAAAAATGAAAAGAGCGTTCATGCGTATGCATGGCCTACCGTCGCCAGGAACGGTGTCATTCATTTTTTTATATATAAATTTTATGGATGAAAATAAATATGTATATAATGAATATATATGATATTTATATAATTATTAATATTATATATATTATTTAATCATGATCAAAGTACAAGTACTAAAACTACCAAACCAAAACATACATAAAAATGAAGTTGTTATTACCCGAAACAGTGATTTTAACAAAGAATTGTTAATGAATGAGTGATAAAAGATTACAATTAAATCATATATAGTATTATATGTATTATTAAATCAAGTAAAAAAATTTCCTTAACATTTTGAAAACATTTATAACTTAAATAAATATTTTCAAAATGAAAAGCGTATTTTCTTCAATAAATATTCCAATAATCATTTTAAGGTATATTCATTTGTGTCAACATTATATGGTGAATACTATGATTTAATAGGGATGTAATATTTTTATACCATTCACCATGTTATTATATATAGATTGTGTCTATTTTTATTGATTGTGTAAATTATTTACATTTTGTATGATAGTTTTTTAATACGAATGTTTATGTTGATTATGTTCATTAGTTTCATATGATGAATGCATTAGACCTATTAAGTGATGGGTGGGTATTTATATAGACACACAATGAATCTTTATGTATCATTAGAAAAAATATTTTGTGTATTTGGCCAATTACTTACCCATTTATGTATGATTTCTTGGCACGAGACTTTGATGGTAAGTTTATGATGTCCATCATTATGAATTTAGTCATTATGAAACTAGTTGTTATTATCCATGTGATAATTTATATTGTTATGTTATTTCTTTATTTAGTCCCCTATTTATAGTATTAGTTATATGGAAAAAAATATCTTCTGCATATTATTCATGTTTTATTTACTTTGTGTTGGCTTCCATTATACGCATACCCTTACTGAGCATCTGAGATCACCCCTTTCTTGTGTTTCCTTTCTCCAGGATTCCAATAAATGTATAATGATTGATATTTAGGGATACATTAAAATGAATAATGGTATTTTTAAATAAAATTCTTTGTTGTATTTTAAGTATTAAAATGTAATGTGTGATTAAAATATATATCTAGTTTTCCAAGGCTACTAAAAAATTCAATCCTTTAGGATGTGATTACTTGTATCTAATACCAAGGTAATAAAATAACCACTGGATTTGGAATATTGGAGTTAGGGCCCTTAAGTACAAGGAGGGATATGATTGATACTAAGAGGATGTGTGAATAGTATAGGTCTAATTTATAGTTTTACTCTTTTATCCCTTTTTCTTTAAACATATTCATATGGTTAAGTTGAATTGATTCTCGTATTATATATATTTCTATTCACTTCAATTTTCCTTTTACAACACAATAAAACACACACACATAAGAGGCATAATTATTTACAAGGTTAACCTCTGAGTTTGTGAAGTTTAATCCTTGGTATTATCCTGTAAAACCCATGGTCACATAACCCACTCAAACCCTGTGAGAATTACACTGTTATCTACCAATAATGTAAAGTGTGTATCCCACACATTTTTTTGACAAATCATACACTCAGGTACATCCTATACCTTTAAAATTTAATATAGGGGCTACAATGAGATATACTTACTCCATTGTGGAATATTGTATTATTGTTGATGTGTTTCTCCTTCTTCTTCTTCCATTGCACAGTACAAATTCTCTTCTTATTTTTTATACACATGAAACTACACAAAAATTATTCTTCTTCTCTTCATAGTAGAAAACTGATATTGTAACACCCCAAGCTTCTACAATACGCTTCTCTTTGAATAATGTGATAGCGTGTGTTGTACGCAACACCGAGTTCTAACACACCAAACCAATCAAACTAGCCGTTATGAATAGTAATACCTACTTTTTGAAATTATATATATTTTATATTTCAAAATGGACTTCATTTTTGGATTCAGAATATCGAATTTAGCCTAAGGTGAAATTTTGGTACTTTTCGGATAACTTTAATATTTTGATGAATAGTGAAAATTACGAAATTTTAATTAAAAACAACTTTTTTAATCAAAATAATTAATAGTGATAAATTATGAATTTGAGTGGTTTTAAATTATATTTAGAATATATTTTTACCATTTAATACAATGTTGGTCATTGGACATAATTTTACAATTAAACCGGAAATAAACAAGTGTCAATCTTTTGATAGTTATTATCTCTTAAAAACACGCTTTTTGTTTTAACAGCGAGAGTTAATTTTAAATTAATTTCTTCCACTTATGTGTTTTGAATTTGGAAAAATGGATTCCATATTTGGAATCAGGATGTCCAAATTGTGTCAATAGGTAACTTTTATTTTTAGACATTTTGAATAATTACTTCGGTAAATATTTTATTTACCATGGTTATGGGTAAATCCGGTAAATAAGGGTTAAAAAAATAATATTATAATAATACTAAATTACACTAAACGTGTCCTAGACTTATTGGTTGATACATGTCCGACCATATGAATCTTTGGGTCGATTTGGGGACCCCATGGAGCCACTTGTAGGTGATAGGGACACTTAATTTTAATTAAGTTAAAATAAGTACAACAATGACACAAGCATATATCTTTTAGAAAAACAATTTTTACATAGGGTTATATAAGTTGGATTTTTTACTATAAATATTAATTAGAAAGATAAAACTATTTCCTATATAATGATATTTTATTTATAATTTTTAGACTTTAAATAATTTAATTTATTTATGACACAATGATGATGTAGTAATTACCATAATAGTGAAAAATTAAAATAATTGATATTATAAATACACAAATAAATATAATTTGAGACTTTTTATGAATCACACTAATTTTATAAGTTAATATGACATGTTAGGAATGATTCAATTAAATTTTTCGAAGTAAGCATTCTGTTATTAGTTTCAAAAAAATCAACTATTGAATAGTGTCAAAATTGACATAAAAGAGTTTTTAAAAAATATATTATATTATTAATTGATATTAAATTCATAAAAATCTAAGGTTGGGCAAAGAGACTTATATCATGATATTTGTATCATTAATGGACCACTTGGGGGTCCCTTGGATGTATATAGTATGTTTATTAACCATATAATATAAAAATACAAAGAGGCATTGTAAAAGTGAAACTAATTAACTTAGAGTTAATACTTAAAGATAAGGTTAATATAAGTACCCAAACCTGTCTAAATTATATATTTTTAGTGTCTTTCGACCCATACCCACCTTAAACTTTTAATAATAAACTTTTGAACCATTATAAACCGAATATGAATTTATTATAAATTAATATTTCTAGCTTTTCCAAAGGTGCCCCTCACCCTTCTTATAAAAGGGAACTCCTTCTCATTTCTTCACACCTTCAAAGCCTTTTGGTTCGGCCAACCCATTACCAAATACTCTCTCAAATTCCCTCAATACAATTTAGAGGCCTTAGTTTGATCAGAAATCCAACCTAAGGATCCCTTTTGATCAAATCAAAAGGAAGAACCCGAAGAAGAGGTAATGATTTCACCACCCTTTTTCAAGTTCATTTCTTCTTCCACTTATTCTTCCTTTGTTGTTACCATTCTAAAATAATAACTCCAGTATCATATATATACTGTGATGTTATTAGAAATATGGTACAACCATATTCAGTATTCTATCCACCCTTTGAATAACATGTCATCATACGTGCGTACGTACGACTTACCGTCTCCACGTCGTGGTGTAATTGTTATTCAATAAATTATTATTTGGATTGGTATAATAATGATGTTTAACTCATGTAAATAATAAATATAACATGATAATGATTCTGTATATATTATATAACATCCAATTATATATTATTTTAATATCAAAAGAATGATATTGTCGCTCGTGCGTACATACGGACTACCGTCTCCACGAACGCGATGAGATTCATTCTCCATCGTATCCATTCAAGTATAATTATCATTTGATGATTTAAAAATGATGTTTAAGGACTTGATATAATTTTGGATATGAATAATATACAACCTATCCATTACAAACATGGCTTACGTAACAAAACATATAAAATAAAACGAGTAATTTAACACCTGAAACAACGATAATACTAAGATATTATTAACAAATCAATGTTAAAAGATCATATATGATATCATATTAATGTATATGATTCTTTTATAATTTAATAACAATTATTTCATCATTATACATGAGGTTAACATACCCCAACCAAGGAAAAGTACAAGGTAAGGGTTATTTCGCAATCTCTTCATTATTCGAGGTTGTTTATACGTAATTATCTACTGGGATTTCTTTATCATCCACATCCATGTTTCTTCGAAATGTATTTCAAAAAGATTTTACTATTTAAAATAATATGGGTTAAAGTCATTTATACCCTTGTTTTACTTTTTATAAGAGGTTTATAAAGGAATATTTCCGTCGTTTTCCAAACAAGGTGCTTTTAACCTTTTCGACAAAATTAAGGTAAGAATGTTTTTTTAACTTATACGGCAGGTGCGGTTATTTTCCGCCGTTATAAAATCGTCAAAGCTTCCCTTAAAATCTTATAAGAATATTTTCAAAGAAAATGTCTTATGACTCTTAAATGATTTCAAAATAGAAAGAGATATTTCTCTAAAAAGAGTTTTTATTTCATCTATGTCAACATCCTTTGATGGATTTTACGCTTATTTGAAGTTGATTTATTGTGATATAAAACTTCTATATTGTATTGAAGGTTTTGTGATATGTTTGACTGTGGATGTGCTATTTTTATACCATTCATAGTTTATGGTGAAAGTATTGACATCTTGTATGCTAGTTTTAATATGAATGTTTATGTTATGTTTAAACCTTTTCATATGGGAATGCATTGGACTTAATATGTGACGGGTGGAGCCTGTATAGCTCCTCGATGCATCGGTAGGTCTCATGAGGCAAACTAGTGTCTTGGCAGAAGGCCTTGAAAAAATCTTATTTGTAGTCTTGGTACGAGGCCTTGGCTATGTGGTTATGATAGTCTGGCATTATGCATTCCATTATTATGAAAGTGGTTATTGATATTTCATGTGATTATTCGATTAGTAGAATATCCATGTGAATAAGTAAATGGAATTATTTCATTTTACTTTTTCTATACTATGTTGAAGTTCAAGTTTAAAAGGCTTTTGTTTTAGTTATGCATTGCCTTAAATGTTTATGCTTATTTTTGAAAGTTTCCGCTATATTGTTATCCTTACTGGGCATTTGATCTCACCCCTTTTCTATGTTTTATTTTTCCTAGGATGTGAAGAAGTAAGTTATGAATGACCTGCAGGGATAGTATGTGGGGATATGAGTATGGAATATGGAGACTATGTTGTTGTAGTAGTTTTTCACTTTATGATGTAATGTAAGACTTATGAATATATCTAGTATTTCCAATGCTACTAAACCAATCGGTCTTTCGAGATTTGATCCTTCTTGTGATCATGAAAATGTTATGTAATAATGCACCGACTCTGGCTAACTGGGTTCAGGGCGTTACAGTTGGTATCAGAGAAAGTTTAGTACAAACCTTGGAAGCTAGATTTAGATAAACTCTTATTAGAGCACGTAGACCTAAGATGAACTTTGAGGATTAGTATAGAAGAACTTCCTAGAATTTTGGTATTGTAGAGATTTTGTGAGTTTTCCGAGAAATACATCCCTGTCTGGATACGAGCAGGTAGAGGCGGCTCTGGCACAGATGTACCTAGGGGTAAAACCGAAAAACACCACTTTGAGCTAGACTCGAATGGGAACTGGTGCACGACAACGGGCCTTGCTGCACTCTTGGTTACGACACTCCCGGGGGATATGCTTAGGATAACTCTCATTTTCTTTACAAATCATTATGAAGGGTTTATGAGTATATACTTCCTCAAAGAAAATATTTTTATGATTATGGATTATATCCATAAATATTTCAATTTATTTTAAGTGTTTTATATTTATGGGATTATGTATTTTGATTCATAAACTGATCTAGTTTATGCCATTGTTTAGAAATGGCACCGAGTGGAAGAAATGGAAACCGTATCAATGCATGCACTCCATGTAGGGATTTCCCTCCTTCTCAAGATAATTATAGTGGAGCTAGTGATGCAACTGGTGCCGATCAGCTAATCACCATACTGGGACAACTCACTCAGGTTATGAATAATAACCATACCCATATGGAGCACCCTAATCCGCAGTGTGGAGGATCAATGTTAGATCGATTCATGAGGCAACAACCACCAATGTTCAATGGGAGTACAAATCCCTTAGTAGCTGAGCAATGGATAAATTCCCTAGAGAAAATATTTCAGGCTTTGGGGAGTAGTGAAAGGGAAAATGTTATCATGGCAGTTTACTGACTCACTGGAGATGTTGATCAATGGTGGTCATTGATTCAAAACACGAAGGAAGATGATGAAGTATCAAATATGGAATGGAGGGAGTTAAAAGATCTGTTTTTAGAAAAATACTTTCCTCGTGACCACCGAGCAGATATGGAAAGGTAGTTTCTGAGTCTGAGACAAAAGGAGGATGAGAATGTCGCAAAGTATGAGGATAACTTTACATGGTTAGAAATGTATGCTGGAGATTATATACGTAACCCAAGAAGTAAGATTGATCGTTTCTTTGATGGGTTAAAACCATTTATTCGTCGAGCATTAGTCTCACAATCCTTTTCATCATACGAAGACATTGTCTCATGTGCTATCAAGACCGAAAAGGAATTATCTAAGTCTTATGACTTTAAAGAAAAGCAAGAGAAGAAGAGACCTGCTGATCAATCTGGGAATGGAAATAAGGGGAAGAAGGGAAAGGTTGAATATCCATCCTATGGTAAATGTGGTAAGAAAAACCCCGGTACTTGCTTGAAGGGAACAGGAGTCTGTTACAAGTGTGGTGAAAAAGGCCACCAAGCTTGTGATTGCAAGGGGAAGAAGAAAGCTACCAATGTTCAGTGCTACAATTGTAGGGAGATGGGGCATTATGCAAATGAATGTCCTAAGCGTCAGGAGAACTTACCTCAGAAAAGTCCAAGGGATCAATGCCAAGCTTATGCTATCACTACTGCTGAGGTAGAAGCTCTGAAAGACGTGGTGGCAGGTAATTTAATGGTTTCCTCAAGTTTATAAAATGAATTATTTGATTCTGGATCATCGCATTGTTTCATATCTTCCTAGTTTGGTAAGAAAATTAGATATTTCCAATTTGATTTAACAAGGGAGTTGTCAGTTAAAACTCATAAGGGAAGTATCATTGCAATAATGTTTTGTGAATCAGTCCCCATTAGAGCACATAAATATTCTTTATCTGTTGATCTCGTCATCATACCTATGATTGAGTTTGATATAATCCTCGGTATGGACTGGCTTTTGGACTATGATGCGAAGATTTATTGTAAGAAGAAATAGGTTACGATTCTTGATGATAATGATAAGGAACACCTTATCTTTAGAGCAGAATCGTCACCACCTAATTCTTATTTAGATCCACCCCCAGTAGCTCAACTAAATTCAATTATTGGGGAGGAAGAGAATGAAATGATTTTGGGTGAGGAAAGGAATGTTCAAATAGAGTATGTACCTATTGTGAAAGAATATGTAGATGTGTTTCTGGAAGATTTACCTGGACATCCTCCAAAATGAGAAGTTGAGTTTTCCATTGATTTAATTCCTGGATCAAGGCCTATATTGAAGACCCCTTATAGAATGGCCACTATAGAATTAGTCGAACTAAAGAAACAACTAGAGTAATTAAGTAATAAGGGATTTATTCTCCCTAGTGTTTCTCCATGGGGAGCCCCTGTTCTTTTTGTTAAAAAGAAATATGGGTCTATGAGGTTATGTACCGACTATAGGGAGATTAATGCCATAACAATAAAGAAAAAGTATCCCCTACCTTGAATTGATGATTTATTTGACCAACTGCATGGAGCTCAATACTTTTCAAAGATTAACCTTCGATCTGGATACCATCATTTGTGTGTGAAGAAGGAATACATTCCGAAGACAACATTTTGAACCAGGTACGGGCATTACGAGTTTACTATAATGCCTTTTGGATTGAATAATGCACCCTCTGTATTCATAGATCTGATGAATAGAGTTTTCAAGGAGTATCTTGATGAATTTGTGGTGGTATTTATTAATGATATCTTGGTATACTCCAAAACCTACGAAGATCATGAAAATCACTTGCGCATTATCTTGAAGACTCTGAGAAGGCATGAATTATATGGGAAGTTTAGCAAGTGTGAATTCTGGCTTCAGGAGATTTCTTTTCTTGGACATATTGTCTCTAAAGATGGAATTTTTGTTGATCCTTCTAAGACCAAGGCAATCCAAGAATGGCCAGAACCTACGAGTATAACTGAGGTACGTAGTTTTATTGGTTTGGCAGGTTATTATCGACGTTTCGTCCAGAATTTTTCCTGATTGGCTAACCCATTAACGAAGCTCACATGTAAAGTGGTTAAATTTGTTTGGACAAAAGAGTGTGAAGAATTTTTCGAAGAACTGAAGAGAAGATTAGTCAATGCTCCTATATTGACTTTACCATCGGGGAATGATGGGTTTTTTATTTATAGTTATGCATCGAAGAAAGGACTTGGTTGTGTCTTTATGCAGAATGATAGAGTTATTGCTTATGCATCACGACAGCTGAAAATTCATGAACAAAACTATCCTACTCATGATCTCGAGTTAGCAGCTGTGATCTTTTCTTTGAAGATATGGAGGCACTACCTCTATGGTGAAAAATGTGAGATTTATACTGATCACAAGAGTTTGAAGTATATTTTCTCACAAAAAGAACTCAACATGAGGAAAAGGAGATGGCTTGAATTACTCAAGGATTATGATTGCACGATACACTACCACCCGGGGAAGGCAAACAAGGTGGAAGATGGTTTGAGCAGAAAAGATCATGGAGTTTTGACCAATATGAGAATTGAAAGGGATCCAATTTTCATGGATCTAGTGAAGATGGACATGGGAATAACCAGGGAAGGAGAAACATCAATGCTTTTTCAAATGGTTGCCAAACCATCTTTACTAGAAAGGATTAAGAGTTCTCAGACCGATGATGAAGAATTTTAAAAGAAGATTAAAGTTGTGAATGATGGGAGACTGAGAGACTTTGTGTATGAAGATGGAATTTTGAAATTCGGGAAGAGACTTTGTGTTCCCGATATACCTGATCTAAAAACGGAATTTTTGGATGATGCTCATAGTTCCAATTTCTCTATACATCCTGGGAGAACCAAAATGTATAGATATTTGAAGGAACATTTTTGGTGGGACAACATGAAGAGGGAGATTGCTGATTTTGTGTCAAGATGTATGGTTTGTCAACAAGTGAAAGCTGGAAGGCAACACCCCGGAGGATTCATGAAACCTCTTCCCATACCATAGTGGAAATGGGAAAATATTACGATGGACTTTGTCATGGGGCTACCAAAGACTCCTAAAAGGAATGATGCAATATGGGTTATTGTTGATCGTCTTACCAAGTCAGCACATTTTCTTGCTATAAGAGAAGATCTACCCCTGTAACGTCTACCAAGACTATATATTAATGAAGTTGTGAGACTTCATGGAGTACCCCCTATCGATTGTTTCTGATCGTGATCCCCATTTTACTTCAAGATTCTGGAAAAGTCTTCAGAAATCCCTGGATACTGAACTTCATTTGAGCACTGCTTACCACCCTCAGACAGACGGACAATCAGAATGGACTATTCAAACTATAGAAGACATGTTGAGATCCTTCTCACTTGACTTTCAGGGTATGTGGGATCAGTATTTACCTCTGGTAGAATTTTCCTATAACAATAGCTTCTATTCGAGTATTCAGATGGCACCATATGAAGCTTTATACGGAAAGAGATTTTGCACACCAACCTATTGGGATGATGTTGGTGAAAGAAAACTTGAAGGTCTAGAACTGGTGGAGGAAATGACGGAAAAGGTGAAGGTAATCCAAAGTCCCATCAAAGCAGCTCAAACTAGGCAGAAGAGCTATGCCGATAATCGAAGGAAGGATTTGGAATTTCAAGTCTGTGATCATGTTTTCCTGAAGGTATCTCCATGGAAGGGAGTCATACGTTTTGGTAAGAAAGGTAAATTTAGTCCCAGGTACATCGGACCTTTCGAAATTCTAGAACAAATTGGGGCTATAGCTTACTGATTGGCAATGCCGCCAAGTCTCTCCAAAGTTCATGATGTGTTCCACGTATCTCTGTTGAGGAAATACATGTCTGACCCAATGCATGTACTCACCTGTGAAGAATTAGAACTGGAACCTGATCTATCTTATTGTGAAGAGCCCGTCAGGATTTTTGATACGAGATAACAAGTACTGAGAAACCGGACGACGCGTCTGGTAAAATTTTTGTGGAGAAACCATAAGATGGAAGAGGCAACGTGGGAACCCGAGGAACTTATGACGAAGAACCACCCAAGTCTTTTCATGTGATAAGTATTCTAGAAATTTCGAGGATGAAATTATTTGAAGGAGGGGAGAATGTAACACCCCAAGCTTCTACGGTATGCTTCTCTTTGAATAATGTGATAGCGTGTGTTGTACACAACACCGAGTTCTAACACACCATAACCAATCAAACTAGCTGTTATGAATAGTAATACCTACTTTTTGAAATTATATATATTTTATATTTCAAAATTGACTTAATTTTTGGATTTGGAATATCGAATTTAGCCAAAGGTGAAATTTTTGTACTTTTCGGATAACTTTAATATTTTGATGAATAGTGAAAATTACTAAATTTTAATTAAAAACAAATTTTTTAATCAAAATAATTAATAGTGATAAATTATGAATTTGAGTGGTTTTAAAGTATATTTAGAATATATTTTTACCATTTAATACAATGTTGGTCATTGGACATAATTTTACAATTAAACCGGACATAAACAAGTGTCAATCTTTTGATAGTTATTATCTCTTAAAAACACGCTTTTTGTTTTAACAACGGGAATTAATTTTAAATTAATTTCTGCCACTTCTATGTTTTGAATTTGAAAAAATGGATTCCATATTTGGAATCAGGATGTTCAAATTGTGTAAATAGGTAACTTTTATTTTTAGACATTTTGAATAATTACTTCGGTAAATATTTTATTTACCATGGTTAAGGGTAAATCCGGTAAATAAGGGTTAAAAAATAATATTATAATAATACTAAATTACCCTAAAATGTTTCCTAGCCTTATTGGTTGATAAATGTTCGACCATAGGCATCTTTGGGTCGATTTTGAGACCCCATGGAGCCACTTGTAGGTGATAGGGACACTAAATTTTAATTAAGTTAAAATAAGTACAAAAATGACATAAGCATATATCTTTTAGAAAAACAATTTTTACATAGGGTTATATATGTTGGATTTTTTACTATAAATATTAATTATAAATATAAAACGATTTACTACATAATTATATTTTATTTATAATTTTTAGACTTTAAATAATTTAATTTATTTATGACACAATGATGATGAAGTAATTACCATAATAGTGAAAAATTAAAATAATTGATATTATAAATACACAAATAAATATAATTTGAGACTTTTTATGAATTAAAATAATTTTCTAAGTTAATATGACATATTATTAATGATTTAATTAAATGTTTTCGAATTAATCATTCTATTATGAGTTTCAAAAAAATCAACTATTGAATAGTGTCAAAATTGACATAAAAGAGTTTTTAAAACAAATATTATATTATTAATTGATATTAAATTCCTAAAAATCTAAGTTTCAGCCAAGAGACTTATATCATGATATGTGTATCATTAATGGACCACTTGGGGGTCGCTTGTATGTATATAGTAAGTTTATTAACCATATAATATAAAAATACAAAGAGGCATTGTAAAAGTGAAACTAATTAACTTAGAGTTGATACTTAAAGATAAGGTTAATATAAGTACCCAAACCTGTCTAAATTCTATTGGTTGAGCGGTTTTCGACCCATCCACACCTTAACCTTTGAATAATCAACTTTGGAGCCATTAGAAACCGAATATTAATTTATTATAAATTAATATTTCTAGCTTTTCCAAAGGTGCCCCTCACCCCTCTTATAAAAGGGAACTCCTCCTTCTCATTTCTTCACATCTTAAAAGCCTTTTGGTTCGGCCAACCCCTGCCCAAATACTCTCTTAACTTCCCTCACTACAACCTAGAGGCCTTAGTTTTATCAGAAAGACCAAATAAGGATCCCTTTTGATCAAATCAAAAGGAAGAACCCGAAGAAGAGGTAATGATTTCACCACCCTTTTTCAAGTTCCTTTCTTATTCCACTTCTTCTTCCTTTGTTGTTACCATTATAAAATAATAACTCCAGTATAATATATATACTGTGATGTTATTATAAATATGGTACAACCATATTCAGTATTCTATCTACCCTTTGAATAACATGTCACCATACGTGCGTACGTACGGCTTACCGTCTCCACGTCGTGGTGTAATTGATATTCAATAAATTATTATTTGGATGGGTATAATAATGTTGTTTAACTCATTTAAATAATAAATATAACATGATAATGATTCTGTATATATGATATACCATCCAATTATATATTATTTTAATATCAAAAGAATGATATTGTCGCTTGTGCGTACGTACGGACTACCGTCTTCACGAACGCGATGAGATTCATTCTCCATCGTATCCATTCAAGTATAATTATCATTTGATGATTTAAAAATGATGTTTAAGGACTTGATATCATTTTGGATATGAATAATATACAACCTATCCATTACAAACATGGCTTACATAACAAAACATATAAAATAAAATGAGTAATTTAACACCCAAAACAACGATAATACTAAGATATTATTAACAAATCAATGTTAAAAGATCATATATGATATCATATTAATGTATATGATTCTTGTATAATTTAATAAAACTTATTTCACCATTATACAGGAGGTTAACCTACCCCAACCAAGGAAAAGTACAAGGTAAGGGTTATTTCGCAATCTCTTCATTATCCGAGGTTGTTTATACGTAATTATCTACTGGGATTTCTTTATCATCCACATCCATGTTTCTTCGAAATGTATTTCAAAAATATTTTACTATTTAAAATAATATGGGTTAAAGTCATTTATACCCTTGTTTGACTTTTTATAAGAGGTTTATAAAGGAATCTTTCCGTCGTTTTCCAAACAAGGTGCTTTTAACCTTTTCGACAAAATTAAGGTAAGAATGTTTTTTTAACTTATACAGTGGGTGCAGTTATTTTCCGCCGTTATAAAATCGTCGAAGCTTCCCTTAAAATCTTATAAGAATATTTTCAAAGAAAATGTCTTATGACTCTTAAATTATTTCAAAATAGAAAGATATATTTCTCTAAAAAGAGTTTTGATTTCATCTATGTCAACATCTTTGATGGATTTTACGCTTATTTGAAGTAGATTTATAATGATACAAAACTTCTATATTGTATTGAAGGTTTTGTGATATGTTTGACCGTGGATGTGCTATTTCTATACCATTCATAGTTTATGGTGAAAGTATTGACATCTCGTATGCTAGTTTTAATACAAATATTTCTGTTATGTTTAAACCTTTTCATATGGGAATGCATTGGACTTAATAAGTGACGGGTGGAGCCCTCTATAGCTCCTCGATGCATCGGTAGGTCTCATGAGGCAAACTAGTGTCTTGGCACAAGGCCTTGACTAAATCTTATTTGTAATCTTGGCACGAGGCCTTGGCTATGTGGTTATGATAGTCTGGAATTATGCATTCCATCATTATGAAAGTGGTTATTGATATTGCATGTGATTATTCGATTAGTAGAATATCCATGTGAATAAGTAAATGGAATTATTTCATTTTACTTTTTCCATACTATGTTGAAGTTCAAGTTTAAAAGGCTTTTGTTTTAGTTATACATTGCCTTAAATGTTTATGCTTATTTTTGAAAGTTTCCGCTATATTGTTATCCTTACTGGGCATTTGAGCTCACCCCTTTTCTATGTTTTATTTTTCCCCGGATGTGAAGAAGTAAGTTATGAATGACCTGCAGGGATAATATGTGGGGATATGAGTGTGGAATATGGAGACTATGTTGTTATAGTAGTTTTTCACTTTATGATGTAATGTAAGACTTAGGAATATATCTATTATTTCCAAGGCTACTAAACCAATCGGTCTTTCGAGATTTGATCCTTCTTTTGATCATGCCAATGTTATGTAATAATGCACCGACTCTGGGTAACTGGGGTCAGGGCATTACAAATATGTTACTCCTTCTTATTCTTATTCTATGTAGGTAGGGGTACACATATCTCTTCTTCTCTCTTCTTCCTTTTCTTCCTATTCTTATTCATGTGCTATCAAATATACACAGTACTTTATTATCTTGTTCTATCTTTATTATTTAGTTTATAATAGACTACACTGGATCTTTTTCTTCTTCTTAGACTCTTTAAGATGTATGTGAATGACCAGGGTTATCTCTCTTTTTTATACTTCGATACTATTAAATATTCCCTTAATAATTTTATCAGATTTCTAATAATGGATCATACTACTACAACCTTCTTAAATAACCTAAAATGTATATATGTATAAGATAATAATAACAATAGCATAGTATTTTCCTTCACATTATCTTCTCTCCCATATTTTCCTCCATGATTTCTTTTTAAAAAAATATATGTAACCAAAAGAAATTATTCATCCTTTTAATTCAGTCAGAATGAAAACCAAATTATTTTCTTATTAATTATTTATATTATTTACTTTATAATATACTATAATTATTCTTTATAACTATGTCCTAAATCACAATCCATATATTTTGATTATCTTCGTTATAGGCTTAGTGTAGTTTCATTGTCATGATTGTTTCTTCCATAACATTCTCATTTAAATGCCCCAATGAATTGATAATTATTCATTATTTTTATTCACATGGTTTAAACATAAATAAGTTGTGGAAACTAGATTTTACCTTTACATAGGTATCATTCTACCCATATATATGTAATGAAAGACTCAGTTTACCCTTATGTAGGTCACCTAAATACCCTTACATAGCCTCATGGCCTGACTTTTACCCTTATGTAGCCTCACAGGTACCCTTATGAAATTACCCTTACATAGTTACCCTTACACAGCCTTGAATCTTCACCTATATCATTACATAGGTATATGAAACTCACTGGTACCCTTATGTATTGGCAGGTATACCCTTTCATAATCTTTTTTCTTCACCTCATATCTTTCTCCTTTTCATATTTTCTTCAATGCATCAAAATAGTTACACTGGATCTAACTTATTCTTCCTTATATATTTATTCAAAAGATAATTTTAAAGAATCATGATAGTATATATCAAGAAATTTTAACACTAAAAGAGAACATCACATGACATTGGCTGAATTTGAAACAACATTCTTCTTATGGCTACCTAGGGAGTCCAAGGTCACTTCACCTACCATAAATGTTAAAACTCCTTCATGTGGTCACTTATTCTTGGTCAATTGACCTACTATGAATTTCAACATGTGGTATCTTCCTCAAATTCACTTTACCTACCATGATTTTCAACACTTATTCATGTGTTCACTTGTTCACAGTCACTTGACCTACACTGTGTGTCAACATAGGGTTACTTCATCACCATCACATTACCTACTGTGTGTGTTAAAACTCTTTCATGTGTTCACTTGTTAATTATCACTTGACCTAGCATTCATGTCCACATTTATCTATGTGGTCACTTTCTCATGGTCACATAACCTATCATGCATGTCTATATCTCTTCATGTGGTCACTTACTCATTGTCGCAACAAACCACATCTTTTATCTAATTAGTGGTAACACATCCAACTATATATTTTCTTATTCCTTCATCCAAAACCTATATAGAACTCATCAAAATCATAAAATGATATTTTAAATTCAATAATAAGTGTCTCTAAAGTTCCAAAGGATAGAGAACCATCTATTCAGAACATCAAACCAATCCTCTAAGACATGTGTCATGTAAACATAAATATTTTAATAAAGTGAAATAATACATAGTATAATATTATACTTAAAAACTTCTTCATCATCCATGTATATGTTTAAGTCTCATAAAACATCATGGATAGAACTACTTTAAACATAATATTTTATGAACCTTTTTTTAATTTGAAATAACTTCTGAGGTTCCCTTCTGCAATATTAATCTTCTTTATATCACATTTACATTCATTACCAGTCAATCATTAAATGAAAACAAATAAAACTTCCAAAAACTGGATTCAAAAATATCACCCTTTGTGTTTTATAGTCAATACCAATGAAATGATATGTAAATATGTGTCATGAATTCTTTCCTCTTTTCTTATCAAACTTTCATTTCACTTTATTTCCCCCTTACTAAAAATAAATAAAAATGTTATTTGGAAAAGTGGTATATATTTATAATTAGAAAGGTTCTATAAACAATTCTACTCTATTTCAAAATGATCCATGTTCAGTGTATCAAACAAGAGGGTGTGATCTAAACAAAAAAATTCTCCCTTGTGAAAATATAATGATATAATATGAAATTAGAACTCAAAATATTATTCAAGGATTGTCCAACTATATCCCAGTATAATAAAAATGATAGATACCAATTGAAATACAAAAATATCAACCTAAGACTCTAGAACTCACTTCAACAAAGAGATTAGAAACATTCAAGTACAAATATTGGGATTTCTCACCAACCTTTTCACTTCTTCAAACATTCATTTTTCCAAATCATTGAAAAAAAACATTTTCTCTCTACTTAGTATAGAATATAATTTTTTTTAAGGATGATAGATAATGAAAAACATAAAATTTAAATGGTTTTTTCTTCACGCACTTTCTAGAATGATTGACATCACCCTAAAGCATTTTTATTTCTCTCAGGGATGTCAAATTACAAATTTATAAAACTCAACTAAAAATAACTAATTTTAAAATATAAAAAGTTTAAATTTAGTTTGATCCATAGAGAACATAGTAAAATGACTTGGAGTAATTTTATAAAAAATAAAATTAAAATAGAGGGATGAAATTGCTTTTGATAAATGGTATAGAAATAGTTTATTTGTTTGAAAAAAATAAGAAATATATAAAAGAAGCAACGAAAAAGTGGTTTTGAAAATAAATTGAGAAAGGTGTGTCAGATTTTTGTAGACTTAGGGTTCATGATATATTGGATTTTGGATATGATATTGATTAATTTTTGTTGGTGTTAGAGTTGATATGAGATATACCTAATGGTAATGGTATCCCATCCTCAACACGGTAGTCTTACTTTTCCCATGTTCAAGTAATTTAGGGAATCATTGAATTGATTTTTTCTCGATACTATTTTTAAATCTAATTACCCTAAATGTGGAAATAGTCATGCCTAATTTAGGGTATCTGGTTTTTTGATAAAAAATTTCTTTTTATATTTCCCAATCAAAGTTCATGATGAAACTAAAAGAAAGATATTGGAATATTATTAATGAATCCCAGAAATCCAAATCATGAATAAAATATATAAAAATAATCCATCATAACTTACCCTTTACTCTAAATCACCTTAGAACATGGAAGAAGTTACCCCCTCATTCTTGTAATGAGGGAGTTATAGGGGAGGAGAAACAAGTAGTAAAACATAAAGAAAAATAGAGAGAAAGACTAGTGAGGACCCTGCATAGTGCATCAACCCTCTATTTATAGATCTCCAAGGTGTTCTCATATGGATTAATTCAACATAAATGTGGTCCATTATGTGTCATAAAGATTTCCCAGGTGATAAATGGTTGATTTGGGTCATAATTCATGAGTCTCTCATTAAAATCCTTTCAAAATCTCAAATATTGATCTACTTATCAACATTCATCGTGTGAAAGTTGGTGGAATTCCATGAAAGCATCAACCTCATATTTTTTTGTTTTATTCACTTCATGTCCTATCTTAAATTCTCTCCTTGTAAATTTTTTACATCCTAATCATGATTCATGATTTTAATCTCCAATTTCCTTCATTTGGAACTTCTTTTCACCTCAGTTCTTTACTTTTGTGCCATGGAAGTTTCCTATGATGATCTGTTATCATGGAAGACCATATTTTACTGGAAATATTAGTTCTTTAGACCATTTTACTCAATATCCTTAAATCATGGTATCCTTCCAAATATGAATGAAACATTAAAATTATAGGCAGGAATTGACTATAAGTTTTCAAAATCAATGTTCTTATATAACAAAGATGTGTTTAAGAAATGTATGTTTCAAAACCCCCCACACTTGAATTCATACTTTTCCTCATGGATGTAATCTCAACATACTACAAAAAAATCTCATCTTACCATGCTTAAAACTCAATGTTAATAAAATAAATGAATAAAATGTGAAATCAAATATTAGATCATCGTAAGAATATTTATCAATTCCACACTTTTCATATAAAAAAAGTAAGTATTTTACTTTTTAATTTTAATTAACCACACCACTTAATTCATCTATTTTTATTTTTCAATTTATTATTAAAATGCATTCCATTTTCAATTTACCTACCTTTGAATTTTGTTTCTCATCATCAAGGTAAAAAATTGAAATGAATTAAGCATATACCTCAAGAAAATGTCACTTACAATAGGATTTTAAGGTATCTAGCATCTCCACTGCATAAAGATAGAGATCAAAATTAATCATGAGGACTTCTATATCAAGTTTTGAATGTCTCTGAGGCTTTAGGGTAGGTGGATAATGGTGTGAAAAAATAAATCTCAAAAAGGATGTTTGAATCTAATGTACAATGCATGATATCAAAATATAAGATTAATGGAAATATCCCTTTAAGGATGGAATCAATCTCCCCCCCCCCAATATCAAAGTGGGATCATGGTAATAGTAGGAACAATTAATGAATCATCATCTCTATCATTTTCTTCAAAAATTGTGTTTAAGAAAAATCTTGCATCCACCACCTAACCACATACGCTAAAAAAATCATATTTCTTGTAATGGTGATTTTTTATACTTTTAAGACATAACCCAATTTTTTATTTTAATTTTCTATATGTATTTATAACAAGAGAAGTGAGCGATAAAAAATGAAAAATATTATGGCCCCCCATAAAATCTCATGAAAACCCCTATTAATGTATGCTCAATAAAGTTTAACACTTCCCACCATAGATAGCCTCTTCCCCATACTTATTATTTTAAATATAATGTATTACACTTTGAGTAGGGTATGAATGGATATAATAGGATTGTAACATCGACCATTTCCTAACAAGGTCATTTGGGGCATCTATGGACTTAAAAGGATTGATGCAATGTGGGCCTAAGTATAAAGGTTTAAACAAAAGAGATGTATCAATAATATTAAAATTGATTATGTTAAGTAAGATTTCATGAAATTTATAGAATAAAAAGTTCCTGAGTCTCAAGAAATTTCCTTAAGAAATAATAGGAAATATTAGGCTCAGAGGATATATTGGGAATAATAATATAGGGTTGGGACAATCACTCATGGAAATTAATATAAATAATAAAATCAATTGAAATAAATATCTAAAATTCAAGTTGAGACAAATATCAGAAAAAAATCATATATATAAATTAACATGCTCCCTTAAATCATGATTTTCTAAATCCAAAACCACATGTTTGTCTCTACTAATTCTTTCTCCCATTTTACACATTCAAATTAATTGAAAAATAAATTTAAAATAATGGCATGGAAAGTATCCTAAGTATTTTATGACTCCTAGAAAAGTTATTAAAGTAAGAATCAAGGTAGGGTATGCAGTTGGTAATTAAAAATATCTAAATAAATTAAATGTATAGAATAAGGTATAAAAATTAAGAATTTATATTATTACTCTTATTTTAATGATTCTTTGAACATGGCTATGCATGTTCTTCCTACACTAAATTCTTGACGTGGGTAGCTTCCATGACATGTATTTTATTGAATTCATGGAATGAATTGGTTTCATTATATGAGTTAGTCCAGCATATTCTTTTCATACTACCTACCAGAGTCTTAATGGTCTTAAAAAATAAAAATAAGTGAAATTACAAGCATCAATGAAATTTGAAAGAATTAGGATAGAGTGCATGCACCTAAAATTAAATAAAGAAAAATCCTAGAAAACCGGTTTTCCTCACAGAAGTACTTTTATGTACTTCCATTGGACCGAACAAACCTATTTTAGCTTAGGTGATGGATGTTATGAAAGAGGTTACCTGGTTAGGATCTATAAAATGTTGAAGTTGTGATTACATTATATAGATGGGTCCTCTTTCTTTTTGTGAAGTTATCTTCACTATTCCTCTAGTAAGTACCTTATGAACACTCCATGGTCCAAATCCAATAGTTTTTTTAATTTCATGAAATATCAAATGGTTCTTGACTCACTTCCCAAACATGTTCTCCTTCCTTGAACTATTCTTATTTGGAAATTATTTTATTATATATAACTTATTCCATCAACTTATTACCTTTCCTTGGATATTTTTCTACTTATTATTCACTTTATATAGTATCTACATCATCTCTTCTTATATGTACAAAAATTTCCTTGACATTCAAAAGAAAATCCTCTATCAACTCTTCACATGTCTCTTCTAGATTTTTCATTGATCAGCATAATTTAAACTTCACTTCTTCTCCACCAAATCTTAAACTCAACTCCCAATATTGAACATCAATTGTTTCCCTTCCCATTGCTAAGAATGGTCTTTCCATGATTATTGGGATATTATATTCATCCATTTCTATTACAAGAAAACCCACTGGAAAGTATAACTTTTTTACCATGACTATGACCTCTTCAATAATTCCTTTGGTACATATCAATATTGTATTAGATAGCTGAATCACAAATCAAGTCAGTTTCATTTCCCTCAATCCCATACTCTTGAATGATTTGTATGAAATTATATTTATTCTTTCACCTAGATTTCATAAATGTCTAATGAACTCTTTAGAAACAATATTAATCGGAATAGAAAAACTACCCATATCTCTTTGATTTTCAATGGGATGTATGATACCACCACTGAACATTCCCACATCAGTGGAATAATGCCTAATTCATTAAGATTATTTTTATTCATCACCAAATCCTTCATTAACCTTTCATATATTTTAATATTTACAATTTCATCATAAAATAGTATGTTAATGCAAAAAACTTTAAATATATCCAGAAACTTTTATCTTTTTTCCATAAATATTTTCCTACCTTAATCGATCTGGAAATTGTAGTTGTGGTTAATATGGTGGTAGTTCTTCTTCATCCTCTATTTATACTTTACTATTTTCCATATCTTCATGTTTTTCTTCTCATGCATTACTTGATTCAAGATCATCCTGTGTTATTTTTCCAACTCTAAAAAACATAGCTTTAAAATATATACAAGGGTGATAATCTGGGCATCCTATAATTAGTTCTCTAGGCCTATCTTTAAATTGATTATAAATCTAATCTACTTGAATCTCTATTTTTTTCATTGTAGCTCATTGATTTTTTTTTATTTTTATATTAATTATCAGATTGAAACACCTTGATCATTGGAGTATAATGTCAACTCCTTCATTGCATCTCCAGTGGTCGTCATAAAACTCACTAGAATCTATTCTAATGAATATTCTTGATTTATCAGTGATATCCCTTGGTGGTGATTTTGAATACCTTGTGCCCTTGTCTAAAATCCATGGCCCTGATTCTGATTCTATAGTTGTGGTTATTGTGGCCCTCATCCCTATGAATAATTATAATGATTATAATCTAAATAATTTATATCTTCACAATACATACATTTGGGATTTTGGTTGGCCATAATTACATAAAGTTTCTTTACTTATACTTCCTCTATTTTACATTGAAAACTATTATTGGACATATCATCCAATAACTCATAACTCACTTCTGGTGACTTTCACATAAGTAAACCTCCTACAGCAGCATCAACTATTAAACAGTTTGCCTATGATAAACCACTGTAAAACATTTGAATAAGGATCCAAATTTCAATTTCATGATCATAACATCATCTTATCAAACTCTTAAATATATCCTAAACACAATATAAATATTATTCATTTATTTGATCAAATTTTAAAATACTTACACACAGATCAATAGACTTTGAGGGTGAAAAAAAACCTTATTAAGAACTTTATTAATATATATTCCCAAGTTGTGATCAAATATGGGGGTAGACTTTGAATACACTCTTGTTCTTCTTACTTTAATGATAATATAAAGATTCTTAGCCACAAATCATCATTGAAACATTGTCAAACTTTAATTTTTCTCACAGTTCTAGGAAACTCCCAATATGTAAATTGGCGTTTTCATGGGTAGACCAATGAATTGAATGTAATGAGTGATCATCTGTATGATAACTAGTTTGATATCAAATTGTAACACAATTCTAGAAGGTATGAGAATAATTAGATGAACTCCCACATTTGATTGTATTCTGTAGTCAAAAAGTGATTCAACCCCAAGATTCTTTCCTTGGAGATCTTAGTGCACTCCTTGTCCTTGTTCTAATCTATCTCCCTGATATTGATCACTTCCATACATAATTTAATATTCGTGTTCTGTAGTTTTCTTCAACTTTTTATGTATCCTTTTGATCTTAGGATCAAAGGCATATACTTATTCCTTATTCTTCCCTCTAGTTTAGTATTCATACACAGAATTCATACCTAAAACAACTAAAAATAAGACCAAGTGAAAAGTTGGAAAAGTGGAAAAACAAAATGGGAAATTCCTAAAAATTATAAGAATAACTATACACCATTCCTTGGTAGTGATATAAGTTTTGATGTTACCTTAAAGCGTCATTATTTCACTTAGGGATGTCAAAGTAAAAAATTTATAAAACTAAACTGAAACGATTTAATTTAAAAATATATAAAGTGGAAATAGAGGTCTATCTATAGATAATATGAATAAATGACATAGAATATTTTTAGGAAAAAAATTAAAATAGAGGAATGAAATGGGTTTTGAGAAAAGAGAGAAAATAAGAAATGAAAAACTGGTTTTAAAAATTAATTGAGAAAGGAATGTTTGGGTTTTATAGACTAAGGGTTTAGGTGTGGTTGTAATTTGTAAATATATTTTATTAATTCATGGTGGTGTTAGAGTTGAGATGAGGTAACCCCAATGGTCATGGTATCCCCTCATCAATATTAAAATCCCCCTTTTCTCATGGTCATGTAATTTAGGGTATTGTCGAATTGATTTTGTCTCAATTCCATTTTTAAACCTAATTACCCTTAATGTGGAAATGTTCATGCCTAATTTAGGGTAATTAGTTAAGAAATAAACATGTAATTTTTAAATTCTCCAATAAATGGTCATTATTAAACAAAAAGAAATAGATTAGAATTTTATTAAAGAAACGCATCAATCCAAAGGATGAATAAAATATAGAAAAATAATCCAATGCACCTTACCCATTTGATACATCACCCTATCACATGGCAGGAGTTACCATATCATTCAAGTAATGAGGGATTAAGAGGGTAGGATAAGTTAGTAGAAAAACATAAAGATAATCATATAAAAATATTGTTGAGGACCCTACACAGCATAATAACACTCTATTTATATATCTACATGGTGTTCTTGGGTGGATTGATTTTCTATAAATGTGGTCCATTATGATTCATAAAGATGTATCGGGTCTGCCTGTCCATTTTCAAGATTTGAAAGTGTGTGTCACACCATGAAATTATTGACCCCATATTTTTATGTTTTCTTCACTTATCATCTTATCCTCAATTCACGCATTGTAAATTTTTCAAATATTGAACATGATTGATGATGTGAATCTCTGGTTTCCAGTTTTGGGACCTTCGTTTCACCTCATTTCTTAACTTTCAAGCCCTGGAAGTGTCCTATAATCATCTATTATCATGGTATGCCATCATTTAATATAAATATTGGTCTTTTTGGAACCTTTTTCTCATTATCCTTATATCATACAATCCTTCCAAATATTAATGAAAAATTAAATTTACATATAGAAATTAACAATTAAATTTTCAAAATAAATATATTTTTTTATCAAGAATGTGTGCATGAAATGTATGTGTGAATGATAAATGTGTATGAGAAAAATAGTTCTAGAAGCTTCTCCATCAAACTTCTATTTGTATCCCCCTCAAAGGAAGTAATCCTAACCATATTCATAATAGTTAATATCTTCAAGAATGAATTTCAATATGTTCCAATATGGATAATACACCCAAATGGATTCCTTCATGTGGTTGCCTAGATTTAAAAACTTCCACATCTCCATCAAGGATGGTATTCTTTAATGAATACACTTAAAGATACTAAATATAAGATCAAACCAAGATAGTATCTTCTTCATACTTTTTTTATTTAATTGATATCACCCACTCCTTCTCTAGTTCTTCCCTTGAATCCATGATTCACTATCAATTGCCTACATTATAACTTTAAATAAAATACATAAAAGGTTATGGGAATAAGGTGGTTCTCTTTGATCTTCAATGTAAACTGAAAGGTTGATATTTTCTCAACAAAATTTCTCTATTTCCTCTTGTATTAATTCTTTAATATCTATTTTTCAAATCAACTTTTTCTTTTAGAAGCATGGATATCATCATTTATTCAATTTCTTTATTTGTCTACTTTATCTTTACAAGATATTTCAATGCACTTGTACCGCCTAGTGTAACTTTCATCTTCTTTAATAACTCTTATTATGTTGTAATTATTATAGAACAAACTTTAAGAGTTTATTTAGCCATGTTACACCTCACACATAGAACTTCTTCTTCTTCATGTAGAATCTTTTCTTTTCCATTTTCACTATCCTTTTCTTGTGATTCTTTCTTTTTCATCATTTTCTCCAAATCATTTTTCCATATGAATAACATATCATTAGGAACTTTGGTGGAAAGTTTGTAATTTACACATTGATTATTCATAGTTTTATCCTTATTATTGGTTCTTTTAGATGATACAATTTACTTAAACTTATTTGATTTTGAATCCAAGGCCTTATCACTTTTCTTCCTTCATATCTTATTGGAATAATTTTAATTTACATCATTTTTTGACTTACTTCCCAAAGATTATTCTTCCATATTCACCAACATATATGGTATCATTTTCTTATCAAATTATAAAACATTTCAAGATGATCATGTAGAAATATTATGACCACTATTTTTTCAACATTACAGGTATTTTCAAAATTTCCAAATCCCTTGGTAGTTTTTAGATTTTTCTTACACTATAGATGTTTCTTATTCATCTCTAGATTTCTCCCCCTTGTCTTGGGATCACTTTGTTATTTTAAATTTATAAGATTTTACCAACAATCTAATTCACAATTTTTGAATCTATTATAACACCAATATTGAACCACAAACCATGGTTTTTTGATATCTTATGTATGACATGTTTGGGTCTTCTTCATAACTTGTTGGGATCTTCATCGGGTACTAGCTTCCATGATATTTTTCCTATCCATCCTAGTTATGTTGGTAGGATTATTATCACCATTATTCATCCATAATTTTATATATTTTGTTTTCCAACCTTCGCTATTCATGAAAAAGGATTTAGAAACATTATTACAAGATGGCATAGATGGTACCTTTTTCTTAAAATCTTCTCAAGATAGATCATTGAATGAAGTCATGCTATTCTTATCACATTTTGGATGTATTATTACCTTAGAATCCCCCAATGAGTCTTGAGTAGCAGAATAAACTTTAAAAAAAATTATGAAGTCTCAATATGTGTCATATCAAGATTGGCTAGTTTAATTTGTTATTCTAAACATCTTATATAAATAGTTTTTTTCTGATTTTAAATCAAAATAACCTTCTCTTCACAAAACTTATTCGTTATTTCATATTCCTCTTCATGTATTTTATCTTTATTTTATAACAAAGAGTAAATTTACTTGATCTTCTTGGATTTTACATCCAATTGAAAATCATTAACATCAGTACTATTTTTTAACTTTTCTTCAAGTGCATGTATCTTTTCCTCCAAATTCTTCTTCACTCAATGTTTCTCTTAAAATTATTTGTTCCATTTGTATTAGAAATCTGAAGAACTTATTTCAAGATCAACCTTTTTTGTTGTAAAGGCTCTAACCTATTTGGATATCTTTAAAAACACTAGAAATTTTCTTTGTAATTCCTTCTCTATATTATCAGCTTCTTCTAACTTTTTGATCTCTTCCTATATACATAGAACGACTCCACAAATAAGAGAGACTATTTCTTTAGGAATTCAATACAAAGTATCTCTTGATATATTAACTAATTTATCTTTTGAAGTTATAGATTGATCACCATCACCACTTATGTTAGTTTATTTTTATTGAGGATAGTTTGCACATGAATTTTAACATATCTCATGATCACTTGATCTTGATCCAATAAAGTTAGTAATATCTTCCCTCTCCTTGGTGGAAACATGGACCACCGATTCTTAACTTTCCAAGCCAAATATTTCTTCTTTGTTAGTAAGGCAGAGAGAAATATATACTTCATCTTCTTTAGATAAGAAGGATTTCTTCATAATGTATTTTCTATTTCGTTCTCATGTTCAAAATGGTCTTGGTAGAAATGGAATTCTACTAAGAGATAACTCGATCTTCTCTAAAACTAAACTTCATCATAACATAGGAAAGGAACTTAAATCTTAAAAAGAGAAAATCTTAAATATAGAGAATCCAAATGAGGTAAAACTCCCTATGATACCAATTATAGGATATAATGTGATATATGATTGATACTGAGAGGAGGGTGAATCAGTATAGGTCTAATTTATACTTTTACCCTTTTATCTCATTTTCTCTAAGCCTCTTGTACTGGTTAAGGTGAATTGATTCTCCTATTCGCTATTTTTCTCCTCCCTTGCCTTTTTTATTCCAACACAACCAAACACACACACACAAGAGGCATAATTATTTATAAGGTTCACTTATCGTTTTCATAAGGCTAATCCATGGTGTGATCTAGTAAAACCTATGGTAGCACAACTCACTAGTAAGACCCTATGAGAGTTACACTATTGTATCCTGATAGTGTAGAGTGTGTATCCCACATAATTATTTAGTAGATATTTCACTCAATTACATCATATACATCTAAAATTTAATTTATAAGAAACAATAAGATATTTTGACTCCATTATAGAATGTTTTCTAATTATTGACTTGTATCTCATTCATCTTCTTCCCGTACAAAGTTGCAAGTCTCTTTTTCTTTTTTGTATACACAACACTACACACAAATTATTATTCTTCTATTCACTATAGAAAAATAATATGATACTACTTCTTCTTCTTATTTTGTGTAGACAAGTGTAAACATATATCTTCCTCTATCTTATTCATTTTATTCTCTCTTTTATTCTTCTTCTTATTCTTTTAAAAATGGATATGCATAGTACTTTCTTCCCTTATTCTCTCTATATTATTTAGTGAATAATAGAATTCGCTGGATCTTCGTCTTATTCTTCCACTCTTTAGGATGTATGTGAATGACCAGAGTTGGATCTCTATTTTATTCTTAGATACCAGTAAATATTAAAGTTTATTGTTAGTGATTAAACAAAGTGTGTTTAATGAAGAAAAAGTGATTAAACCCTTGTCTAAGGATCATTAATTCATGAAATATGAAATTGTGTAAAAATAAGAAATGAAGGACACTATAAATATAGTGTACCTTTCACTAGAGATTCCAATGAATCATCATGATCTTCATTTGATGAATTTGATAAATATCACTAAGTGGAAACATAAGAATCCCACATCCTTTGGTATACATGGGCTAATCAGAATTTCTCAATGTTTGAGAAGGATTCACCTATTATATATGGTATCCAAGAACCTATAATGAAAATGATCAACGTTAATAGAGAATTTTTATCTACGGAGTTTCATCCAAGAAATGGTATGCACCACACATATAAAATCTTGGTTTTTATCAAGAGGTACAAATCTCAATTTTTGGTTTTAACCTCTATTTGGGTCTGGTTGGATTGGTTTGGACACTATTTAAGGATCCTTGAGGATCTTTGAAGTAATTCTAGGATGAATTAGCATCTATATCATAAGTCTAACTACATAAAAATTTATAACTTAAATTAGTTAATTATTCCATAAATAGTTAATTTATAGCGTAAACCCTTAATTCACCATAATTTTTTTGAAAAGACCCCAAAAAGAGAAAGGACTTATGATGTAAATCCCATATTTACATCATAAATATATCAAGAATCTTGAAAATAGGTAGAAATTACCTTTTCACCCCTAATGCCTTATAACCTAAAAAATATTCACCCTCTTCTCTTCATGCACAGAAGAAGTGCAACTAAGGAAGTGCTTCCAAGTTCTACTCCCCTTGGATTTGGAAGAACTTTCCCATGTGAGCTTAGAATTACTTGTTATTTTTCACATTGGATCTACACCAATAATCTCTTAAATCCTCTTTCTTACTATTTTAATTTATCTTATTGTATGGAATGCTAAATCCATGTGATCTCTTTTTCCTTATTTTCAGGTTGTTCATCTATTTCATTGATTTATCCCAATATAGATAGAATAAGAAGTGGATATCAGATGGGGAGTATACTACAAAGCTAAGGTAGGAGGTCTCATTAAATTCACTAAAATTATATTGATGTAAATATTTCATCGTTGTGTTGAGCATCAGTATTTCCATGTGTCACTTCATGAAGTGATTTTTTCTTAAATTAAATATGTGGTCCTATGTTTATAGAACCCATTTGACATGTAATCACCGATGAGGGTTGAGGACCCCAAATGGAACCACTCCTTTGGGTGTGTTTATAAACTAAACAAAACCACCATTAGTTGTTTATGAATTTTGATTCTCCTTATGAGGTATGATCTTTACCCATCATAATATGAAGGTTATAATTTATTGAATGAAGTGTCGTATTAAGTTGAATGGAATGATTTGTTTAATTCTAGGCCTTATAAGCCTAGGATGTGAATTAAACTACCTTATGAGGTGAGTTATAATTATTCCTTATAAAGAAATTGTCAATTGAAATAAATGTAATGTTAAATGGTATGGTTAGACTGAGAGCCAAAGACCATTCATTATTCCATGTCATGGAAGAAAGAACGGTTTCAACTTAGAACGCCATGGACAGTATCATTGGTCTTATTGAATTAAAAATGAATTAGATATGGATAAATATCACACTTGAGAGACATATGGATTCTAATATGAATTCCAAGAACGGCCTGTAATGACGTAGAATTCTATCAATGATATTTCCCTTATTATTTTTATTTCATATAGTATATATCACATAAAATCACTTATAGAAAACAATACAAACTTCATAAATGAATAATGAATGAAATAAGAGGTATTTATAGAAGTTAAGGAATCTATACCAATGAAATACTAACTTCACCTTAGGAATAGGAATATGACCCTTATGAATATTAACTCATGCAAATGAATTCTAACCACACCCATGTTTGTATAAATAAAATTTATGTATATTTTAAATGATAGTATGATATAATTGTATCATAGTATAAGTAAGTTAATATTTTAAAATTTAATAATTAAGTGTTGGTATTTTTTTGAGTCATAAATATTAAATTACAATTTTATAATTAATAAAATGATTTAAAAGAAAATTAATTTTCATAGAATTTATTCATAAATAAATATTGTTTTGTATTATGATTTTAGGATAATTCTATGAGACCTTAGTAAATTTTTGAAAGAGTTATAAAATCAGTTGGAAATTTAAAATATTAATTTTTTGAGTAAATTATGGTTTTAATTAAAAATTAAAATTATCATATTTAGAAAAAAAATTCATAAAATGGAGTTCATTTTTGATTTATACTCATTGAAAAATGTCTAGGGTGTTTTTTTATTTTTCTAAAATACATGAATTTCTGATAAATAGTAGAATAGGGTAATTTACGGTATAAATACATTATAAGTTAAACACACTATTCCTTGAGTCATATCTGATGTAGGAACCATAATCTAAAACTTCCCTTCATTATTTTAATTTATTTTATGATAATTATCAAACTATTCATAGTATTTATCCAAAATAATAAACAAATGAATAAAATATTCAAAAAAACACCCCTCTCCTCCACTATAAATACCACCCCTTCTCCTCACACTTTCCAAGAATTGATACTTGTAAAATTTATGCCCAATACTCTTCCCAAGACCCTCCCCCGCGTCCAAAATCTCTTGGTCTCAAAAAAATACCAAAACCATTTCCCTAAGGGGGTTCTCAAGGATGATATTTCAAGAGGTAATATCCTCTTCCTATTCCTTTTAATTTCTTTTCCAAGTTCTTTTCTTTTATTATTATCTCCTCACCTCCACTCATCAAAATATCAGGATAACTCTAGTACCTTAAATATAATGTAAAATTTTTATGCTAATGTAATAATCTATCATCACAATCTTTTATCACTCTCTTTTACTATAAAAATGAAATCATCACCTGCGAGATGCTGATTTACAACCTTCATAGATGACGGATTTTGGTTCTTCAATTTCTCCTTAAATTCTAGTAATGAAACAATATTTATGGTTAAATCAGCCTATAATATATATATTAAAACCTTTATTATGTTCTATAAGTAACATATTTACATAATACTCATTGATAAAACAAAATGAGTTTGTAATGATCAATAATCATCATAATAATGTAAATGATTATCACTAAATGTCTTATCTAATGATTCATCCTCATACCATATAAAAAAATTATATATAAAAAAATTTAAACTTATATATGTTAATTAATATCATGTAAATTAAATTTTGTATAATTATACCTATTCCACATAAACTTCCATACTCATATACAAGTATACCGATCATGAAAACCACGGAAATAAATTCTCCTGGGCAATAAAATTATATCTTATAACTCATAAAAAAGGTCATAAATGAACTCAATAAAATTATAATAAATAAAATACATGATAAAAGGTTCTGAATTAATTAATTACTCAATTTAATTTTATTATCCAGGATGTTAAGGTCAAGTGTAGAACACATTCGTAAATAAGGTAAGGGTTTTCTTCTCAAACCTCCATTTTCATTTGTGTTATGCTTTCTTCCTCTATACACCAATGTAATTCTTCATTATTTTTAGATAATTCTTCTAAATTATTTTTATACATTCCAAAAGCATATTTCAATATCATTTAATATTTCTTTAATAAGAAATACATGTTTTTTTTAAGTTTCTTTTTTTAATTCTTCCCTATACACAAGCCCGATTAAAGGGAACGCCTTGATTCCTTACCCATTTTCTAGTAACATCCATAATCTGTTTTAAGACACCATTATTTTTTAAAAATCACTAATACATTCATAAAAACTATATTTGTTCATTACTAGATTTATAAAAATAATTATGACAAATAAAAATTATTTTTCCAAAAGAACACTTCTTTGGAAAGTAAAAGGGGTATTTCTCTCAAGAATTCCTCAATTATTTTATTAGAGTATTTTCATCTATTTCAACACCTATATTGAATTTTATGATTTATTAATATTTATATCTTATTATTTTTATCTAAAGTATGTTATTAAATGGTTTATAACCAGTTTTATTGTGGATGTTCTATCTTGATACCATTCACCATGCTACTCGGATTGGTTAGTGATTATGATTACAGATTGGGGGAAGTAATTTAAATTTCATATGTTCATGTTATTTATTTTTATCCCCATGAATATTATGAATTAATTGGATTTATCAAGTGATTGTTGGGGCCTTCTATATCCTCTTGATGTATTAGTAGGTCTCATGAGATAAATCAGAATTGGGTTTTGGCTGAGGCCTTACCATAGTAATTTCAAACGCCTTAGTTGAGGCCATGAAGATATGTTTCAGATGTCCAAAATTATTAATTACCTAATTATGATATTAGTAATTGTTAAACCATTTGATATTTGACTATTATAATATTCGTGATTATGGTTCATTCTCTTATGATCAGTTATATGTCTTTATTTTCTCAGCTTTCATTACTACCATATTATGCTCAAGTTTATCTTTAAAGGCATGTGTTTTTAGTTATTCACCATGTCGTATGTATATGTTTATGATAACTTCTAAGGTATTACATTCCCTTACTGAGAATCTGAGCTCACTCTTTATGTTTTATTTTTTCCCAGGATGCAAAGATGAATATTATGAATGACTTGCAGGGATAATCTAGGAGTTATGGATGTTTTCAATGGAATTATTATATTGTATTTCTTTTTAAGATGTAATGTAAATATTATGTTTGTATATAGTTTTCCAAAACTACTAAAATATTTTTTCCTTCAAGACATTACTTCCTTCTAATCATGCCAATGTAATAAAGTAAGGAACTGGCTCTGGGCTATTGGGTTCAGGGTCTCTATAGTTGGTATTAGAAAAATTTTTGTAGAAACCCTGGAAAATAGATTTAGAAAACATAGATTTGGGAATGTAACCCTAATATATACTTTAAGGATATGAATAGAAGAACAAACTAGAATTTTTTTTAAGGTAGATATTATGTGTAACTTCCTAGAAATACATCATTTTTTGATACTTCAAGTGGATGTGGTTTTGGTATAGATGTACCTAGGGGTAACAACTCCGAAAAGGTGTCCCGGGCCTGACTCGGGGTAACCTGGTACACGACAATTGGCCTTACTATGCACCTAGTTTAACACTCTCAGGAGATATTCTTAGGATAAATCGTACTTTCTTTACAAACCATTATGAATGATTTAAAAGTAAATATGTCCCCAAATAAACCATGTTTATGATTATGAGATTAGTTATATATAAAACTTCAATTTATGTTAAGTGTTTTTCTAGTTTAAGATTATACATTACAATTCATAACCTAATATAGTGTATTCCATTATATATAAATGGTTCCTAGTGGAAGTAATAGTAACTATATCAATGCATGTATCCCATGTAGGCATTTCCCTCCTATGAATGATAATGACGTCAGTATTAGAGTTGTGCTAGTGCTGAGAAACTTATAACTATATTGGGATAGTAGACTCAGCTTATGAACAATAACCTTACCTGTATGGAGAATCCTAATCCACTAAGTAGAGGAGAAATATTAGATCATTTTATGTTACTATAGTCTCCATCATTTTATGTGAATAAAAACCCATTTGTAGTAGAGTAGTGGATAAGTTCCTTAGAAAATATATTTCTCGATTTGGGATATAACGAAAGGGATAAGGTTTTCATTGAAGTTTATCATCTATCGGGAGATACAGATCAATGGTTGTCACTAATTCAAAACAAAAAGGATGATGAATAAATTGAAAATATGGATTGGAGATATTTTAAGGTAATTTTCCTAAAAACATATTTTCCTAGCGAATAATGAGAAAATATGGAAATGAAGTTCTTGAATCTGATGCAAATGTAGGATGATAATATTTCAAAGTATGAAGCTAAATTCACAAGGTTATCAATGCATGTTTTGGACTACATACGCAACCCAAGGAGTAATGTTGATCGATTCTTTGATGGATTAAAACCATTCCTCCAATGAGCATTGGTCTGTCAAAATTTCCCATCATATGAGGATATAGTCTCATGTGTTATAAATATAGAGAAATAAATCTCTATGTCTTATGACATTAATGGAAAGCAAGAGAAGAAGAGGGTGGTGGAGGAATGAATGGATAAAGGGAAGAATTCAAAAGTTATTTTTCCAATATGTGATACATATGGATGGAAACACCCTAAAGCTTGCATAACAGGAAAATGATTCTATTATTAGTGTGGATAAAAAAGGCACCAAGCCTGTGATTTCAAGGGAAATAAATAAGCTACCAATGTTCAATGCTACAATTTTAAAGAGATGGAAAATTATGGAAATGATTGTCTTATGCATCATAGAATCTTTCCCCAGAAAATTACATGGTAGAAATGCCAAGCTATGAAATCACAACTACTAAAGATGAAGTTCCTAATTATGTGGTGGAAGGTAATTTAATAATTTCTTCAAACTTATCCACTACTTTATTTGATTCTAAAACATCACATTATTTTATATCTTCCCATTTTTCTAAGAAAATTAGACACTTCCATTTTTTATTTAGTAACGTATTTTTAAGCCAAAAATACTAAGGGAAGTATCATTGCAAAAAAATATTTGTTGATCCATACCATTTATGACACATAAATGTTCTTTATTTTCTAGCCTTATCATCATACCCATGATTTATTTTGATATTTTACTCAGTATGAATTGTATTTCAAATTATGATGAAAAAATATATTGCAAGAAGAAGGAATTTTAAATTTTTTAGAATGATGTAGAGTCCCTTGTCTTTATAGAAGAAACCTTTCCATATAATTATTATCTAGATCCACCATGATTAGCTCTACTTAATGCAATTCTTGGGGAGGAAGAGAACCCAATATCTATGGGTGAGTAAATAAATTGTCAAATTGAGGATGTACCTATTATGCAAGAATAAGTTGATGTATTTCCAGAGGATTTACCTAGACATCCTATGGAGTGGGAATTTGAGTTTTATATTGATTTTATTCCTGATATAAGGCATGTATCAAAGACTCTTTATCAAATGGACAGAGCAGAATTAGTGGAGATGAAGAAAAAACTAGAGGAGTTGAGTAGTAAGGTGTTTATTCTCCCTATTGTTTCTCCATGGAGAGAAAATGTTCTTTTAGTTAAGAATAAATATGGATCTATGAGGATATGCATTGACTATAGGGATATAAATAATATTAAAATAAAGAACAAGTATAATCTATCTCGCATTGATGATTTATTTTATCAACTTCACAGAGCCCAATACTTTTCAAAGATTGATCTTCGATCTAGATATCATCAATTACGTGTGAAGTGGGAAGATATTTCAAATACAGTATTTCAAACTAGGTATGGAAATTATTATTTTATAGTAATTCCATTTGGAATGACTAATTCACCCTCTATTTTCATGGATCTAATGAATAGAGTTTTCAGGTAATATCTTGATGACTTTTTTGTGGCATTTATTGATGATATCTTGGTATACTCCAAAATATAATAAGATCATTAGAATCACTTGCACATTATTTTGAAGACTCCTAGAAAAAATGAATTATATGGGAAGTTTAGTAAGTTTTAATTTTAGCTTCAATCAATTTCTTTTCATGTCCATATTGTCTCAAAATATGGAATCTTAATTGATCTTGGAAGATAAAGGCGGGTCAGGAATGGCCTACAATAACAAACATAACTGGGGTACATAGTTATATTGGTTTTTCAGGTTATTATCAATGTTTTGTTCAAAATTTTTACTAATTATATAACCCATTAACCAAGATTACTCATAAAAAGGTTAACTTTATATGGACAAAAGAATTTGAAGAATGTTTTTAAGAATTAAAGAAGATATTGGTGAATATTAAGATCCTGACTCTACCAATGGGAAATGGTGGGTTTTTGATTTTTAGTGATGCATCATAGAAAGTACTTGGATATTTCCTTATTTAGTATGAAATATTTATTGCATATGCATCAAGGTAGTTAAAAACTCATGAATAGAACTATCACACTCATGATCCAAAGTTAGTAGTTTTAATGTTTTCTCTAAAGATATGGAGACACTCTCTCTATAGTGAAATATGTGAGATATATATAGATCACAAGAGTTTAAAATATATCTTCTCATAAAAAGAACTCAACATGAGGAAAATGATATATCTCAAACTACTCAAGGATTATTATTGTTCAATACACTACCACCCTGGGAAGGTGAATAAGGTATAATATGAATTGATCAGGAAGGATCATGGAGTTTTGAACAAAATGAGGATTGAAAAGGACCCAATGTACATGGATCTAGAAAATATGGATATGGGGATTATCAAGGAAGGTGAGACATAATTACTTTTTAAACTAGTTTCCCAACCATATTTATTGGAAATAATTAAAATTTCTCAATGTAATAATGAGAATCTTCAAAAGAAAATTAAAGAAATGAATGATGGGAGGTTTCCAAACATCGTGTGTGAGGATGGAATTCTAAAATTTGGGAGGAGGCTATGTATTCACTCTATACCTGATCTACAAAGGGAGTTATTGGATAATTCCTATAGCTTGAATTTCTCTATACACCCTAGTATCACTAAGATGTATAGAGATCTAAAGGAACATTTCTGGTCGGATAATATGAAGCGGGAAATTTCTTATTATGTAACAAGATGTTTAGTCTGTCAACAGGTGAAGGCTGAAATCCAACATCCTAGAGTTATCATGAAACCATTTCCTATTCCTACATTGAAATCGGATGAAATCAATATGGATTTTGTCACTATATTACTAAATAATACAGGAAAGAATGATGCAGTGTGGGTGATTGTTGATCGACTTACCAGATCTACACATTTCCTCGCTATAAGGAAGGAGTTTCCACTGGAGCTCCTCACAAGACTCTATATTAATGAAGTTTTAAGACCTTATGGAGAACCTATCTCAATTATGTCTAATTTTTATCAATTATTTACATCTAAAATATAGAAAAATCTTCAAAAATATTTGGATACTGATCTTTGTTTGAGTACTGCTTATCACCCTCAAACTGACAGGCAATCAGAAAGGACCATTCAAATGTTAGAAGACATTTTGAGATCATGATCACTCAACTTTAAAGGTATGTGGGATTATTATTTCCCTTTACTAGAGTTTTCATAAAATAATAGTTTCCATTCAAGTATTCAAATGGAACCATATGAAGCATTTTATGGAAAGTGATGGCGTACAACAACTTGTTGGGATGAAGTTGGTGAAAGGAATCTTGTAGGACCAAAGCCTGTGGATGAAACAATAGCAAAGGTAAAAACTATTCAAACCCATATCAAAGAAGTTAAAATCATAAAAAAGAGCTATGTTGATAATCGAATGAATGAATTTTAATTTCAAGTGTGAGATCACATTTTCAGGAAAGTATCTCCATGAAAGGGTGTTATAAGATTTGGGAAGAAAGAGAAATTGAGCCCCATGTACAATGGTGATTTTGAAATTCTAGAGAGAATTAGAGTTGTGGATTATCATTTTTCAATGATTCCTAGCCTTTATAAGGTACACAATGTGTTCCAAATCATTTTTTTAAGTAATTACATGCTAGACCCAACACATGTACTCATTTATTAAGGAATAGAATTGGAACCTGACTTGTCTTACTGTGAAGAGTCTATCCAGATTCTAGATACTAAAGAGCAGGTGTTGAGGAATTGGAAAACTCAGCTGGTAAATGTACTTTGGAAAAATAATAAAATGGAAGAGGTGATGTGGGATCTTGAGGATCTTATGATGAAGAGCTACCCAAATCCTTTTGTGGGGTTATAATTTGGAAATTTCAAGGATGAAAGTTTTGTAGGAGGGTAGAATGTAATGAACTAGAATTCTATCAATGATATTTACCTTATTAGGTTTATTTTAATATAGTATAGATCACATAAAATCACTTATAGAACACAATACAAACTTTACAGATTAATAATTAATGAAATAAGAGGTATTTATAGAAGTTAAGGAACCTAAACTGATGAAATATTAACTTGAGCTTAGGAATAGTAATATGACCCTTATGAATAGTAAATTAGCCAAATGAATAGTAACCTCACTGATGTCTGTATAAATAAAATTTATTCATCTTATAAATGAGAGTATGATATAATTATATCATATTATAAGTAAGTGAATCTTTTAGAAATTAATAATTAATTGTTGGTATTTTTGTAACTCATAAATATTTAATTGAAAATTTATAATTAGTAAAATGATTTAAAATAAAATTAATTTTCATTAAATGTATTCGTAAATCAATATTTTTTTCTTATGATTTTAGGATAATTTTATGAGACCTTAGAAAAAATATTTAAAGTGTTATAAAATTAGTTATAAATTTAAAATTTGTATTTTTGGAGTAAATGATGGTTTTAACTAAAAATTAAAATTCTTGTATTTATAAAATTATTTTCATAAAATGAATTTCATTTTTAAATTCTAAACTTTGAAAAATTGTTTTGGTTACTTTTTTGTATTTTTCTAAAATACTTGAATTTTTTTGTGAATGGTAAAATATTGTAATTTACGATATAAATACATTATAAGTTAAACACACTATTACATGATTCATCGCTGATTTAAGAACCATAATCATGAACTTAATTTAATTATTTTAATATATTTGATGATAATTCACAAACTATTCATATTATTGAGCTAAAATAATAAACAAATGAATAAACTATTCAAAAATCACCCCTCTCCTCCACTATAAATACCACCCCATTTCCTCACACCCTCCAAGCTTTTATCATTGTAAAATTTCTTCCCAATACTCTTACCTAGACCTTATCCCACATCTAGGATCTCTTTGTCTCACAAAAATACCAAAACCACTTACCTAAGGAGGTTCTCAAGGAGGAGAATTCAAGAGGTAATATCCTCTTCCTTTTCCTTTTAATTTCTTTACAAGTTCTTTTCTTTTATCATTATCTCCTCACCTACCCTCATCCAAATAGAATGATAACTCCAATACCTTACATATAATGGACTTTTTTTATGATAATGGAATAATACATCATCAAACTCCTTTCTCGCTCGCTTTTACTTTAAAAACAAAATCATCGCCCGAGAGGTGTCGATTTGCAACCTTCATGGACGGCGGATTTTTATTCTTTAATTTTTTCTTCGAGGATGGTAATGAATCTATTTTATGGTTGAAAAAGACTATAATATATGTATTGAAACCTTTATTATGTTATTTAAGTAACATATCTACATAATACTAAATGATAAAATAAAATGAGGTCATTATGATCAATAATCGTCGTAATAATGTAAACAAATATCCCGAAATGTCTTATCAAATGATTCATCCTTATACCATATAAAAAATGATATATATAACCATTTACATATCCATATTTTCATTAATATCATATAAATTAAATTCTGGATAATTATACCCATTCCACATGAATGTCCATACTCATATACAAGTATATCGATCGTGAAAACCAAGGAAATAGTTAGTATATATATAGTTAGTTGGCCAACATCAATACATGAGTATGTCAGTTCAACCTAATCGATGAACAAAAAGGGAATCCCTTAAGTTTTTTCATGGGAAAGATTCATCATCATAATTAGTTTTAACTTGTAAGACTCAAAATAGGGATAAACCTCGTGGAAGGAAGCATAGTTACTTGGTATATAACTATGAAATTTTGAAACATTTATATATCATAACAACCAAGATCTTAATATTTTATTCTCTTCATCTTTTAAAAGAACTCAGGGAATCCTTTATTGAGGCTCTTTAAAGTCTTAAATAGTCTAATATTTAATCCAATACAGTCAAGAAATATTGCATAAATACTAGCTCCAAAAAGTTTCATATAGTCATTTCTACTAAAGAACAAGAATTGGAAACCTCCATACAAGGGAACATCATGACTTTCTAACATATCTAGAAGATTAGTCATATCAACATCCATCAATCCCTAGTTAATTATGGTTCTAGAACCAAAATCATATTGATCTAGACCCTTCAACATCTAGGACATTTTGAATTTTACTTTTCTCCCTCTAACATGATAATTCACTGGTATGGAAAGAGTGAGTAGAGGCTACTTGGAATAATTAATTTGAGGACCCAAATTAGTGATCTCGTTTATGACTTTGAATTTATGGTGGGCCTCCAAGACATAGCTTTAAATGTATTTTTTGGAAGAATCTAGCTTCATATACAAACATAAGTGACCTCATTATATAACCAGTAACTAAAATACTCTCTTGATGGGAAGTTCAATGTACTTTATGGTAATAACTCCCCTTTCCAATCCTATAAATCTTAGTACATGGATATAGGGTACTATACAAGGGAGGTAAAGTAGCCAATGGTAAATAATTCTATAGAAATTGATTCCCTTAATAGCCTAATAATTAAACCTATAAATCCATATAGAAATATCAATGGATATTTTTGTCTTTCCCATTAACCAAATTAAGGAAACAACTCCATATTTAGGGATTCATTGTGTCAAATTGATTAATGAATTAACCCACCAATTACTTTTCTCTCATATGATGGTTAGGTGAATTATTTGACTAAATATTCCCCACAAATAATGGAAACTACCTCCATGTAATCCATATATATTAATCATGAACTTGGTGACCTCTACTTGAACACAGGTTTGATATAAATTTATAAAACCCATCCAAGTTTTTTCAATCAACTATATTTAAACCCTAGAAGAAAAGAATGGGATTTATACACATTTGTCTCTATTTTAATTATGTTTGTTTCACTGTATGAACCTTTACATTCTGAAGGAGGATGATATACTATTCAAATTTAAATTTACATGTATCATATCCTAGATCTCAAGGTGTATGTTCATCTTATACTCCTAAAAATAGTGAATAGTAAGAGAAATAAATTAGTGATTCTCCTTCGATATTCAAGGTGGTTTTATCAACCAATTTTAATGAACTCAAATAGGTGAATCTGGGAACATAGGTATATTTTCATCCTATATGGATTAGTGTCACTATTACCCCTGAAGAGCAATATAAGTACATATCTTTCCTAATGTAACACCGAGATTTATTTTCATGGAATTGCATAGATATTCCAGGGTAATATACTTAGGTGGATACCCATTATTTGGATTTTCTGGAAAACCACTATGGTTTCAAATAGAGAGAATATATAATTCATATGACCCATGATACCATGGTGGTAGCTGAATTTAATAAGATCATTAAATCTAACATTATCTAGTAACTCCAATACCTAAAGTGACCCACCAACAATGTCCCCATTAAGAAAAAAAATGTGAAAATTAGGGTTTCTATTGATTTAAAGTATATCAACCATCACTACCCAAAGTATTATTTCCTAGTCTGGATAATGGAATTTTTTATCAAAGAAACAACTTGTTTTCAGGCCCTTTTTTGATGGATTGTTTCTTTAGTTATAACTAGATTTGAATAGACCCAGAAGATCATGATTTGATCTCATTAAGGGAAACCGAAGGGGTTTACTATTACCAAGTAATTCCCTTTGTATTGAAGAGTTCTTGTACTACCTACCAATATTTCATGTGCCATATTTACAATTCCTTCCTAGATATGACTGTATAATTCTATGTGGATGTTCTGGTGGTCAAATATCTACAATTTTGTGATCATCTTACCAATATTTAGTAGGTATTTAGAAAACTGAATCAATACAACTTGAAGATAAAACCTATGAAATTTACTTGTAGGGAAACATCAATAAAATTACTCAGCTTCCTGACATACCACCATAATATAAAGGTCAACCCTAATAAGACTAAGGAAATACTCGATATTCTCCCTTATCAAAACCTAAAATAATTTAGAGGATTCTAGGTACGTCTCACTTATATTTGATGCTTCATATCTAATATTTTCTTAAAGTGTTTAACCTTTATTAATTTGATAAATAAAGGGGTCACCTAGGATTGGGATAGTGATTGTTAGAGATCCTTTGGTGATCTCTAATAGTACCTTCTTCATCCCCAGTCTGGATCCCACCCATAGAATAAAAAACCCTCATCCTTTATGTGGAACCCCTGGAGTTATCACTTGGTTCCCTCCATACTTAGAATAATGATAGGGTAAAGTATAATAGTCTTTATTATTTTAGAAGGACAATATTATATGTTGAGATCCAATATTCTAATGTCGAGAAGAACTGCCTCGTATTGGTTTTCATAGTGAAAAAATTGAGATTCTATTTGATCTTATCAAATATATCCTAATTATTATAATTCTAACTAGATGCCCATCATTATGAGTGGTAATTATAAATTAATTTTACATTAAATTTGTGTCCTAAAATATGATCAAGGTTCAAGTGTTAGTAGATATCCTCACAACACACCCTATCACAGAGAAGTAGATATTGGACACATATCTTCCTAATGAATAAGTTTTCTTCTTCCATGAAACTTCCCAAACCTGAGAATTGTATTTTGATAGTTATTCTAAAAGTTTGATAGGAAGGAGGATTATAAACACAAATCTCAGTAGGATCAAATTTGGGATTGTGTTTGTATCTCCAGTAAAAGATGGTTTTTCTTACTCCTTTCTACTTTCATTGGGATATGCCAATAATGAGGTGGAATACCAAGCCCTAATTGCTGGTTTGGAATACAACCATAAAATACCATCTTAAAAACTAAATAATAGGGATTATTAAGAGTTTTTGATCAAGTAAATCAATGAATATTAGTCTATCAAGAAGGAAAATTTGATTCCCTTGATTTGTTATATATGAGGGTTGATGATTGAATTCCTCTCAAGTATAATGTCATCTCATATCCCACATTCACAGAATTCCCAATGGGATAAACTATTTAATGTAACTATATCCCAGTAATATTTATACCCAAATGAGATGGCTATTTTTATAGAACATTTAAAGGATGTTTCTCTATTTATCGATAATGGTATGGAAGAAATCAATGAAATCAATTCCACCACAAATCAAGGAATTCTTTTACCCTTGTTGATTTATAACACAATTAGTTGGATATCAACCATAATTAATTACATTCAAAATAGGAATCTTACACTAGATCAATCCAAGAAGTAATATATCTTTCACCATTCAGTAAACTTCTTCCTTTATAATGGCCTAAATTCCCATAAGATCTTCTGTAAATGATGCTTTGATAAAATCCTTATTAGGTGAATTTAAAGAGGAGAGACCCTCATTATTTTGTAGTAATTCCATGTTTTAACTAAAAATGATCACTAGTTAAAAACCAAGCTCTCATAAAAAATTAGGAGGCTTGAATAGTTCTATCTATTTGTGATATAAGACTACCTACAATTAATGAAGGAATTACATACTCATTATTTATTTGAAAATTTTATTCAACAACCCTCAAAATCTTTTAACACCATATAATAATCTTTTTTATTTATCATATGGTGTCATGGGTCTATATTATCTAGATATTTCTAGGCAGTTCAAGTCCATTCTTACTACCATTGATTTCTTATCAAAATTGGATGAAGTTATACCCTTAAATGAATTCATCATGAAATCACTCATCAATTTCATAAAATCTAATATCATTACAAAATTTTGTGTACTTAACATGATATTAATGGTAAAAGACTCTAATTTATGTAATTTTAAATTGAAGAGGCTATATCCAGAGTACAAAATTTAGTCTAGCCACTCATTATGCTATCATGTGATGGAAAATTAATAGATACAGTCCTTCAATAAAACTCTATCTAATATATTTCAGAATATGGTGGATAAAGACAATAATTATTTTCCAGATAAAATCTTACATTTTTTGTCGGATTATAACACCATAACTCATATTTTTACATGGTAAACCAAATACTTTCTTTTTTATAGGACAAAGGTATCCCTATCCATTATGGTTTGGTTTCTCTCACTTTTCACTCTCATCTAAAATCAACTAACTGAATATGATTAGTATCAAATATGGTTGGATAAATTAGAGTAACTTAATGAGAAAATATTACACACAGATCAAAACCTAGAGTTTCTTAAAAACTATGCCATGTGATCATTTAATATGAAGGTATTCCTATTATTGTTTATCTAAGTAGAATTAGTGTTGGCTTTAAGAACCCTTGTGATACTAGGTAAGAATTCCATGAATCTTGAGAATAAATAAAAAATTTATACCATACACAAGGTCTAATACAATGGGTATTATTCCCTAAATACAATGGATGGACATTATATCATACTTTCCACTGATTAAATATTTCTCAATAAATATTTTTCATTACTTTATGTTGGGGATATGAAAGTCCATTATAAATTATTCTAAACTACTTATAGATAGTATGAGTCATATTACCTTAAAATTCAAGACATTATGGTCCTATTAATATGACCTTAGACTATATAACACCCAATTAATTATCAAAATATGTTAAAATACATGATATATTGTCCATACCATATGACCCTAAATATATTGTGGTGGTTTATCACACACAACCTTAAATTGTGTAACCATCCTTAAATAAGAGCTCATTCTATGTAAGAATCCTTTCTCTAAGGAGGATTTGATATTTTTTGATACATTTTCCCACCATATTGTCATTGTTTACCTAACCTTGGAAACAAATTCCCTTTACCAAAACTGTATATAGATTTGTTCCTATTACCATGATATATGTAGTGTCAATCTAATCACTCATCTTAGTCCCAACCATAGATTCCATTTCTATGAATGATTCTACCTTGGTGATGAGACCTTTACTATCTCACATTAGTTCTTCCCATGGTCATGCATTATGATGGAACCATTTTAGTTTATCTTAGTGTTGAGACCTCATTCATGTCGAGTTTCCTCCCTTATCATTCTAGGATGATCATTCATTCTACTGCCATGTCCCTTGCACAAGATTTAGATTTGGAAAAAGACTCCCTTTCCAAAACTATTTATGGCTTGATTCATGTTCTCATGGTATATTTAGTGGTACTCAGATCTCTTTTTTTCATTTATTAGTATTTTGGGGAATCAAGAGGTAGTTTGGAGGTATTTTGGGATGGAGAGTCGAGTCTAGGTACTCTAGGGTCCAAAACTCCCATTATGCTAACCATATAGGAGGTTTTGTCCCTGTTTGTTTAGAAATTATTGGTATTGTAATCCAACAGAGTGTAGTTTTGGTCATGGAATTTGGCCAGTGTGGATCTTGGTGAACCATGGGATCTGAAATGCCTATGGGGGAAGGGATTTCAATTGGATCATTTCCCTATGGGAAATGGATATGTCCAAAACTCCATGTCGATGGGTGTGGTATTTGTGTAAAGTTAAAGGAATGTTGTATAGGCTTATGTAAATACCAAGAGAGTGTCTCCAATGTCATGGTGATGAGTGTGGAATATAGGGTTTTCTTGAGATTTCCCCTATGGGAAATGGGGAGGCTAATATTCCATATTAGCGGGCATGGTGGTTTTGTGATGAGGTGAAGTCGATCTATGTGAGAGGTTATGAAAATAGTGAGGGTGCTCTATATCATGGTGTTGGTCATAGTGACAGTTGGTCTTCTTTTAAAGTGGTCAAAAGGACTATTAAAAAAGGGAGAACTATCCATTTCAAAAAGTTGATATTCAATATCTATCTGTGACTATGGACATTATTACCATTTTAAGTGTATCCACGTCATGGTGGTGGTCAGTTTATTTTGTCAATAAATTGGGGTATAAAAATATTATTGGTTTGACTTTATTTATTTCTCTTGAACATTGGTTGGTTATAGGGTATCTTATAGAGCATTTATGTCATTACTTGTGTTTCTTATCCTTCTAAAAGCATATCATTGATCGTATTTTGATCTAAAGATTCTCTCTAATCCATTTTCTTGGTTTTTACTATTCTGTATTCTTAGATGGTAGCATTATATTTGGTGCTTGGATTCAACATATTATGTTTGATGTTTTAGTAATTAATTTTTTATTAGATGCTCAAGGAATCTTATTTTTGTTTCATTAGTACTCACTTTTTTTTTCTTTTTATGTGGATTCTCTTGTTTTACTAGAATTAGGTTATTTATGAGCTTTATGTCTATCTTCTAAAATTATATATTTCTTTATATGTTATGGAACCTATAATTTATCATTATTAACTTATAATCCTTTCATTACTCACCCCTTGAATTAAATGACTATAATTATCATCATTTGTTTTTTATCGATAATTCCTTCACATGAATTCTTGGAGCTTCAAAAATTCTATTTGATGGAAACCCACCTATAGAATCCTCTGATACATAATCATTTTTACAACTTCAACTATTGGTTATTAACCTATACATAAAATTCCTTCATAAATAGTAATTGATTACTCTCCCCTCAGAATTGGTGGATAAGATTTTAGACCATTGGGAGGGGGTACAATTTACTAATTCTTTCTCTATCCTACTCTTCTCTCGATAAATTATTTGTTAAAGGGTAATGGGTTGTATATATGAATTGTTTTTCAATCCTACTCTTCTATCAAACCCTTTTTTGTTCTAGGGAAGGGGTTACCTTTTTTCTTCCCTTGATCCTGTTAATAATTCATTCTCTTGGGCTTGATGTTGTTGGTTCGGACCAAGGGGAGGGGATGTTGTATGCTTCCTTAATTGTATTTCTTGATATTAATTATGTTTTCCTATTTTGATTCATTTCTTTATTACTTATAATTATTAACTAGTTTTAAATTGGTATGATTTAATATATAATTGTTGTGGAAGCTGATTGGTAGGAGACATGGATCAATTTATAAACTATATATGGTAAGATGATCATATTGGACAATCCCTATTTATTCTATATATAATATTCTTACTTAATTCTATTTAAATTGTTTCTCTTTTTACATGATAGATTATTATGGAAAATATGTGGAATGGGAATGTAAATGAATATTTAAATCTAGAATTAAAGGTAATATTATGGGGAGATCCTTGGGAATATAAATAAAAATATATGGGTTACCTAGAAGAATGTTATATTATGTTAAATGAAATGTTCTATGGTAATTATAGTGTTGTATTTTAGATATAGTTTATTAGGTACTTTTAAACATGTAAGTTTATGAATTTTATTATAATTAAGGGTTTGGATGAGATTAGATTATAGTTATTTCTACTTAGTTCTAATAAGTTAATTTGTATTGTTAATAATCTTTAGGAGATATAAGGGATTTTTTCTATTGAATCCAAGGGTTGAGGTCATTTTTTAGTGAGACTTTAGCTTCATTAAAATGATTCCTTGAACCTTAGGTTATGTGGTGAGAATTTAGAAGTCCTTGTAGGAGAATATCCTGAGTTCTCTTTAAGGTTAGTGTTATTAGTTATGGTTGAAGTATGAGTCGTGTGAGGTTCCAACCTAGAATATGGATATATAGGTATTTTTGTATGAGATTAGGTGTAGGGAGTTGGATAGTTTGGAATTGATACTTGAATGGGGATGCATCTTATTATGTGATAAGGTATGTGGTCTTAGAGAGTCTCATGGTTATATTTCTGGTTTGGGGTTGCCAATAAAATGGATATTTGAGGTTAAGTGTGATTTTTAGTCATTATAGGGTATGATTATATGATGAAATTAACTTAATGAATATATAATTGGAATAAATAAATTAATTTAATTTATATTCAAGAAATATAAATGAATTTATAATCCCAACTTAGGTTTTTAATCATTCATGTGATAAATGAAGAATAATTATGAGGTTGGAATATTCTAATTAGGAATATCTCAAATATGTTTAATGATAAAATAATGAATTATGATTAAGTAATTAAATGAAAAATTGATAAATAAAAAGGGTAATAAGTGAACTTCACTATTGGTAATGATATTATCTTGATTGTGAAACCCTTTTTATAGCGATGTTTGTTAATTTATTTAGCCATCATATTTCTTGTTTATTAAATGATACAAACTCATGGTTATGATGAATATTTTTTGGTTGGTTTATAATTGATATTATGTGGGTGGTAATGGATCAAGGATATAACTCATGTATCTATTATAGGTTGTAATGGTATAATTTGAAAATATGTACACATTTCCCCCAAGTTGTGATGGTCTAGGGTTGTGTCATGTTCTTGGGTTGTAATGGTTAGAAGTTATAACAAGGGTCGATGATATAATGTTGAGATGATGTGGAAATTTTGATGGGTTTAATAGGGTGTAGGATATGGTGATGATGTTGTTCTATGGTGACTGTGTAGACTGGTGAAAACTTGGGATATTGGGCCCTTTTTAGGACTGGGGTAGGTAGGGCCTGTAACAACCCGAGAAACCATGTTTTGTTTTTTTGACAAGTTTACTTTCCAATGTCACTCGTTAAGTGAACCAACAAATAACTAATATGGTATTAATAATAAAATGCATCAAATGGATGAAAAATTCCTTTTATTCAAATAAGCAACCTTTCGGCTACAACATCCACTAAGGTAAACTAACCGAAAATCCCAACTAAGAACCAGATTACAATGATGGGGAGACCGTTTAAAACTACTAAGAGCCCGAGAATGCGGTAGGGGTTTCGAGCGTCCATCATAAGGAACATGAGGATGGCTGAAGCCACCGCGACCGTGCTCAAAACCAAGGGGATCACACGAACCATCCTTCCTTTTCTCCTTCGGTCGTTTGGAGTAAGGGACACCCCGAGACCAGACCCTTTTTATAAGCACCCTGATCTGACCATTAAGCACCAACGGTTTTAAATATAATCGTTGGCTCTCTCCTGTTTTTTTTTTGTCTTTTAAAGTTTTAATTTCCAATTTTAACCGTTGAACTAAGAATAGAATACCCCGGTAGGTTCAAAAAGATTAAGCATGATATTTGATGTAAACAAACAACAAATAAATTATAATAATGTAGCTGAATTTTGTTATATGAAAAGGATATATTTTTTTATACATATATATATATATATATATATATTTCAAAATGGTGGGAATAAATATTGTCTTTCCACTTAAATATAAATATTTTATTTAACTTAATCAAGAAAAGATTTGTTTTATTGAAATCTTGTGGGGTTTTATTTTATTTTAAGTCTGAATAAATATGTGCAAACCCTTGGAATATATTTATATATGTATACATGAACATATATGTTAAACTTATAGAGTTGCATATAAATAAATATGTTTATAAGTTAATTTTATCATTTTTGGAAATAATGTCAAAAATTATGGTTTCTTCTGTCGCGTAATTTCTACTTCAATACATATTTAATGATATAGTTATTCAATGTCCTCACCTTCTTAAAAAAAGTTAAATAATTGAATTTTAAATAATAATAACCGCATATAATTGATCAACAATGAATCTTGACCATGCTTAAAACAATAAAGTTTATAAATAATTGAAGTATAAATAATAATAAAGTTTATAATATGTATAAAAAAAGAAGAATTTCTTTCAAAAAAAAATAGGGGAACGTGGAAAAGGGGGGGGGGGAGACCCGCGTTTCTTCCTCCCAGTTTACACCGCATCGCACCCCCCAGTCGTCCGATCTCCCCCAGCTTATCTTGGTCGTCCATTGTTTTTTTAACCGCATCAACTCCAGTCGCCCGATCCAGCTTCCCCTAATCCCCGTCGTCCGTCGTTTTCCAGCCATTTTCCTCCTCGCGCCCGCGGTTCTTCTCCTTCCCCACGTCGCCAGACCAGTAGATCGTAGGGGCTCCGTTTTTCTCCTCTAGGCCGGTGATTAGCCCGGCTATTTCTTGCCTTCTTCAAGTCGACACTGACCCATCGCCTCGGATCTCGGGCTGACGACCTCCCCCGAAGTCCTCTTCTCCTTGTTCGGTTTTTTTTTAAATTCCCTGTTGCACCGAAGGCCGAAGGGCTTGCTTCCGGCTCCCCTGATCTCTTCGGCTTCTAGACCTCGGTTGCTGCATCATCTCCTATCCTCCTCCTCGTCGAATAGGTAAGGGTGTGTCTCTTTTTTTTAAGTTTATGTAAAAACTAGGTTTTATATATAGTTATATATATGTATATACATGTGATAAGTATACATGTACACCTTCTATTTTTTTTCATTCGGATCCTCCCGCCTTGACAACTCCTCCTCTCCGTTCTGGTAAGGGTCGAACTATGTCTCTGAAGCTTTGTCTTAAACTTCGGTTTTCATATACACATATATAAGTATATTCGGGTTATATATATATTTATATGTGTATAACATCTATGTTTATACCTTCGGTCCCTACGGCCTCGGTTACTTCCCCTCTCCAAGCAAGGAAAGAATCATGTTTTAATTTCGGTTGGGTTTTGACAAGATTCGGTTTTATATAAATATGTATATATTCATGTATACATGATATATATACGTTTCTGGTATGTTTGAACCTGGTGCGAACCTAGAATTTGAGATCTCCCTCTCGGATTAAAGAATCGGTTAGGAGTAATTGGGAAGAGCCTCTTCATTGTTTCCTACCCTTTTTATAAGTTTTATTTAGTTGTATAAACTTGTTGTATAAAACATACAAGACCATATAAACTTGTTTTACCTATTCCTAGAACTGATCTTGACAACCCCTTTGTAAAACCATAAAATTTGGGGTAAAGGTCCGAAGGTTCTGTTTTTATTTTGGGTGCGGGTTCTTACTTTTCACACCTTATGTTTATATATGTGTATATATATATATATACATATATATACATATATGTATAAGATGATAAATGTAATCATACAACCGTTCCTCTATGTTTATACCCTTGATTTTCTTTTTCGCCTATAAAAATGGAGATTTTGAGTAATTGAAGGAATAAGTAAAATTATGCAAGTGAATGATGTATATTGTTGTTGTATATACATAAATGTATGTGTATATACATTAATATGAACTTAGTGTCTATGTTTTCAATTATTACAATAAAGCATGATGAAGTTTATGGGTTGGTTGGATTTCAAAATCATTATTGAAACTGAGAATTTTCATTTATCACTACTTTGGATAATCTAGATTTTTCTTAAAATGGATAGTATGGACTCCTTGGAGTTTTATAAATGCATATATGTATTCATAGGTATGTAATCATGTTTATTTAAAGTGCTAATGGAAGAGTTTACACAATTATATACATGATTTCCCAAGATGGATTTGATTATGCACATTGTAACCTCAACTGCCTGTATTAAATGCCTATGACATCCATTTATCATCATATGTGTAAGTTATGAACAACCCTGCTTTAATTGGGCATTAAAGATGTTATGTAATGTTAAGTGTTATGTTCGTTTTCTTGAAAACCCATGTTTTTCAAATGTTAAGATAACTGGTTATGTGCATGGAGTTTTAGCATGCATGTCATCACGTTTTTAATGATAGAACTGTTTTCATGCTATGAATACATATGTGCAAATGGGGTTTAATTAAGAATGCATTAAACCCTATGAATAATGACCATGTCAAGATATGTGAGGGATGTATAGGACTTACATGTGACGGGTGCGCCCGGAATTATATAGCGCAACAAGAATGATGTGACGGGTGCGCCTGGAATTATACAGCGCTTCAATGCATTGGGTAAAGCAGGAGTCTCATGAGACGAACATGTGCGACGGTCTTGGCAGTTATCCTTGACTTGAGCTAAGGAAACGGGGTGGGCAGTGAGCCTTGACCCGTTAAGTATGTTATACGGTCTTGATGAAAAGTCTTGACAAAGTCCAGGATTATACATTCCCTCTGCATGTAATGATAAAGGTTAATCAGGGGTCAGTTCAACTAACAGGACAACCCCTAGTTGAAATCTCCCAAGATCATGAAAATGTACTTTATGTGACAAGAACTGTTTTTTATATGGTAAACCGTTAGATGATCTGCATTTTACTCATGAACCATGATATGCATGTTTTCCCTGCTTAGCCATATAATTCTTTTAGAATTAAAGTACCTTGTTTTTACATTATTCATTGTTTATTTTTCTTATATTGCGCACTCTGATCATGTTTCCATTAAAGCTCATTTTCAAGTACGTGCTTCTTTGTGCAAGTGGTTTTTAAAGAAAGATGGATTTCATGTTTTAAGAAAAGATAGTGTTTTGTTTTAGCAAAGTGTTTTATTCTCTTCAAAAGAACTTCTTTGAGAAAGTATTTTCTAAAAATGTTTTAAAACCCCTTACTGGGCATTTTTGCTCACCCTACGTTTTGTTAAAAAATTTCAGGCATGGTTGATACCTATGAAGTTAATCAGAAGCAGCTGGTTTCCCAGAATCCTAAGCCTCGCGATCTTCTGTAGTAATGAGACATGATATTTAATTTGTAATGAAGTAATGTTAAGTAAATCATGTCTCATTAAGCACCCTGAGTTTGGGGGTCGCTACAGTTGGTATCAGAGGATGGGTTCAGGAAACTCTAGAAAACCAGGTGATATAAATATATTGTTAAGACTAACTAAGTAAAAATTTTATAACTTTTAGATGGCTGATGTACCTACCCACCTTTTGTCACTTCCCACTGAGGCACTAGAGAACATTATATCTCTAGCCAGCTGCGAGAACTTTCTAAATTATTCCCAAATTCGCATGATGTGTAAGCACTTGTACGATGTGTCAAACTCATCTAGGGTGCTTAGTCTCCACCGGGGATTGGGGATGGATTATATCCTAATGATGATGACCCAGTTTCCCTCTTATGCACGTCGGGGAAGGTATCACGTAGGACTCTTCCGAGTGTTTACAACTGGCGAGGAATTTGGCACAATGCTAGATAACCCCTTTCAAGAAGCTGCTGCTGCTGGAGACCTCCGAGTGGCTTACCTGTGCCAAATTTTGCACTATGGCTTCTGGGGCCAGTTAATGGACTTTGGAGCGTTGGAAAATGAGACCACCCGTGTGTCTCTTAGGCAAGAAGTGTACACCGATGTTTCCCAACTCCACACCCCTCACGCTAAACTCAGGAGGCGTTATAAATGTTCCCATGATTTTAGTCATGTATGTTCATCCTGTGTGTGGTTTGAAGAGTTAGAAAGTTTTTCCACTCTTTGTGGTGTACTTCTTGTAAACTCAGACTTTGCTGTGTAAACTTTTTCATAAATGGAAGTTCCTTGTTTCCTATCATGTCTTAACCTTATCTATGTTGTTAAGAGTTTCCCTTCGATGTTTGCTTTCAGATGGCTGGTCAAATGAACTTCTCATCCCTACCCGATGAGCTAGTAGAAGTCATCTTGGTCAAGGCATGCATGGTGGATTACCCGTCCTTTCTCCACCTGCGAGGGTCCTGCTAGCGTTTGCTCAATCTAGAAAACGGTCCAGAGATTCTTCGGTTATGTCAAGAGGATGATCGCGTCTTTCACCTCATCGTCGCTGCTTAACTCCCCTGCTATAGGTGAAGGGGAATGTACTTTGAGGGCATGTTCCAGTGTTTCACTCTGGCACAAAACTTTTCTGCCAGAGCGTGTTTCCTCGTGGTCGCCCAGGATGGCCAGCTCAGTGCAGCCTACATGTTCCAAGTCTTGAACCTCAGTCTCCTCAACCGCATCATCCCTCTCGACTACCTCGAGCATGATGTGGCCAGAAGAGTCATTAGGGAGTTTATCTACTCGGACGTTTCCGATATTTTCATCGCACGAGCCTCCCTTTGGAAGCCCGTGTGCAGTACACACGAATAGGAGTTCAAGGAGCATTGTTCGAGGTGCATCTGGACTAGGGAAATGGAAGAGCTGTGTGCCAACTTTGGTGTCCCGTTAACCGAGCCAGATTCTCTATTTTGGTAGAGTTGTACGTATGGAGTTTTTAGTTTTTCTTTTTTTATGATAGAATTGCGAGGGCGCAATTCTTTGAAGGGGAAGTAATGTAACAACCCGAGAAACCATGTTTTGTTTTTTTGACAAGTTTACTTTCCAATGTCACTCGTTAAGTGAACCAACAAATAACTAATATGGTATTAATAATAAAATGCATCAAATGGATGAAAAATTCCTTTTATTCAAATAAGCAACCTTTCAGCTACAGCATCTACTAAGGTAAACTAACCGAAAATCCCAACTAAGAACCTGATTACAATGATGGGGAGACCGCTTAAAACTACTAAGAGCCTGAGAATGCGGTAGGGGTTTCGAGCGTCCATCATAAGGAACATGAGGATGGTTGAAGCCACCGCGACCATGCTCAGCACCAAAGGGATCACACGAACCATACTTCCTTTTCTCCTTCGGTCGTTTGGAGTAAGGGACACCCCGAGACCAGACCCTTTTTATAAGCACCCCGATCTGGCCGTTAAGCACCAACGGTTATAAATATAGTTTTTGGGTCTCTCCTGTTTTGTTGTCTTTTAATGTTTTAATTTCCAATTTTAACCGTTGAACTAAGAATAGAATACCCCGACAGGTTCAAAAAGATTAAGCATGATATTTGATGTAAACAAACAACAAATAAATAATAATAATTTAGCTGAATTTTGTTATATGAAAAGGATATATTTTTTATACATATATATATATATTTCAAAATGGTGGGAATAAATACTGTCTTTCCACTTAAATATAAATATTTTATTTAACTAAAGCAAGAAAAGCTTTGTTTTATTGAAATCTTGTGGGGTTTTATTTTATTTTAAGTCTGAATAAATATGTGAAAACCCTTGGAATATATTTATATATGTATACATGAACATATATGTTAAACTTCTAGAGTTGCATATAAATAAATATGTTTATAAGTTAATTTTATCATTTTTGTAAATAATGTCAAAAATTATGGTTTCTTGTGTTGCGTAATTTCTACTTCAATACATATTTAATGATATAGTTATTCAATGTCCTCACCTTCTTAAATAAAGTTAAACAATTGAAGTTTAAATAATAATAACCGCATATAATTGATCAAAAACGAATCTTGACCATGCATAAAACAATAAAGTTTATAAATAATTGAAATATAAATAATAATAAAGTTTATAATAGGTATAAAAAAAGAATAATTTCTTTCAAAAAAATAGGGGAACGCGGAAAAGGGGGGGGAGACCCGCGTTTCTTCCTCCCTATTTACACCGCGTCGCACCCCCCAGCTGTCCGATCTCCCCCAACTTATCTTGGTCATCCGTTGTTTTTTTTAACCACATCAACTCCAGCCGCCCGATCCAGCTTCCTCTAATCCCCGTCGTCCGTTGTTTTCCAGCCATCTTCCTCCTCGTGCCCACGGTTCTTCTCCTTCCTCACGTCGCCAGACCAGTAGATCGTAGGGGCTCTGTTTTTCTCCTCTAGGCTGGTGAGTAGCCCGGCTGTTTCTTGCCTTCTTCAAGTCGACACCGACCCATCGCCTCAGATCTCGTGCCGACGACCTCCCCCGAAGTCCTCTTCTCCTTCTTCGGTTTTTTTTTAAATTCCATGTTGCACCGAAGGTCGAAGGGCTTGCTTCCGGCTCCCCTGATCTCTTCGGCTTCTGGACCTCGGTTGCTGCATCATCTCCTCTCCTCCTCCTCGTCGAACAGGTAAGGGTGTGTCTCTTTTTTTCTAAGTTTATGTAAACACCAGGTTTTATATATATTTATATATATGTATATACATGTGATAAGTATATATGTACACCTTCTGTTTTTTTTTCATTCGTATCCTCCCGCATTGACAACTCCTCCTCTCCGTTATGGTAAGGGTCAAACTATGTCTCTGAAGCTTTGTCTTAAACTTCGGTTTTCATATACACATATATAAGTATATTCGGGTTATATATATATTTATATGTGTATAACATCTATGTTTATACCTTCGGTCCCTCCGGCCTCGGTTACTTCCCCTATCCAAGCAAGGAAAGAATCATGTTTTAATTTCGGTTGGGTTTTGACAAGATTCGGTTTTATATAAATATGTATATATTCATGTATACATGATATATATACGTTTCTGGTATGTTTGAACCTGGTGCGAACCTAGAATTTGAGATCTCCCTCTCAGCTTAAAGAATCGGTTAGGAGTAAGGGGGAAGAGCCTCTTCATTGTTTCCTACCCTTTTTATAAGTTTTATTTAGTTGTATACACTTGTTGTATAAAACATACAAGACCATATAAACCTGTTTTATCTATTCCTAGAACTGATCTTGACAACCCCTTTGTGAAACAATAAAATTTTGGGTAAAGGTCCGAAGGTTCTGTTTTTATTTTGGGTGCAGGTTCTTACTTTTCACACCTTATGTTTATATATGTGTATATATATATATACATATATATACACATATGTATAAGATGATAAATTTAATCATACAACCGTTCCTCTATGTTTATACCCTTGATTTTCTTTTTCGCCTATAAAAATGGAGATTTTGAGTAATTGAAGGAATAGGTAAAATTATGCAAGTGAATGATGTATATTGTTGTTGTATATACATACACGTATGTGTATATACATTAATATGAACTTAGTGTCCATGTTTTAAATTATTACAATAAAGCATGATGAAGTTTATGGGTTGGTTGGATTTCAAAATCATTCTTGAAACTAAGAATTTTCATTTATCACTGCTTTGGATAATCAGGATTTTTCTTAAAATGGATAGTATGGACTCCTTGAACTTTTATAAATGCATACATGTATTCATAGGTATGTACTCATGTTTATTTAAAGTGCTAATGGAAGAGTTTACACAATTATATACATGATTTCCCAAGATGGACTTGATTATGCACATTGTAACCTCAGCTGCCTGTATTAAATGCCTATGACATCCATTTATCATCATATGTGTAAGTTATGAACAACCCTGCTTTAATTGGGCATTAAAGATGTTATGTAATGTTAAGTGTTATGTTCATTTTCTTGAAAACCCATGTTTTTCAAATGTTAAGATAACCGGTTATGTGCACGGAGTTTTAGCATGCATGTCATCACGTTTTTAATGATAGAACTGTTTTCATGTTATGAATACGTATGTGCAAATGGGGTTTAATTAAGAATGCATGAAACCCTATGAATAATTACCATGTCAAGATATGTGGGGGATGTATAGGACTTACATGTGACGGGTTCACCCGGAATTATATAGCTCAATAAGAATGATGTGACGGGTGCGCCCGGAATTATACAGCGCTCCAATGCATTGGGTAAAGCAGGAGTCTCATGAGACAAACATGTGCGATGGTCTTGGCAGTTAGCCTTGACTTGAGCTAAGGAAACGGGGTGGGCAGTGAGCCTTGACCCGTTAAGTATGTTATACGGTCTTGATGAAAAGTCTTGACAAAGTCCAGGATTATATATTCCCTCTGCATGTAATGATAAATGTTAATCAGGGGTCAGTTCAACTAACAAGACAAACCCTAGTTGAAAGCTCCCAAGATCATGAAAATGTACTTTATGTGACAAGAACTATTTTTCATATGGTAAACCATTAGATGATATGCATTTTATTCATGAACCATGATATGCATATTTTCCCTGCTTAGCCATATAATTCTTTTATAATTAAAGTACCTTGTTTTTACATTATGCATTGTTTATTTTTCTTATATTGCGCACTCTGATCATGTTTCCATTAAAGCTCATTTTCAAGTACGTGCTTCTTTGTGCAAGTGGTTTTCCAAGAAAGATGGATTTCATGTTTTAAGAAAAGATAGTGTTTTGTTTTAGCAAAGTGTTTTATTCTCTTCAAAAGAACTTCTTTGAGAAAGTATTTTCTAAAAATGTTTTAAAACCCCTTACTGTGCATTTTTGCTCACCCTACGTTTTGTTAAAAAATTTCAGGCATGGTTGATACCTATGAAGTTAATCGGAAGCAGCTGGTTTCCCAAAATCCTGAGCCTCGCGATCTTCTGTAGTAATGAGACATGATATTTAATTTGTAATGATGTAATGTTAAGTAAATCATGTCTCATTAATCACCCTAGGTTTGGGGGTCGCTACAGGGCCAAGGCCTAACCAACATGAAAGGTGGCATGGTATATGGTTTACACATGGTGAATGCTGTGATAATTGATCATAGTATTTCTATTATAAATTGATGTTGACATAGTATTTCAATCCTTATTGAAGGATGGAGAAGGTAGGGTTGAGGATTGACCCACATTAGAGGGGACTTAATATAGTGGATTGATCAACTAATGCCGAAATGGGATGTCAAACCCTGTAGAAGGCTAGGGTTAGTAGGGATGTTCTCCAAATCACATAAAAGGAAATTGAAAATTAATTGTGTGGAATGGTTATTATCGATAGATGATATATCTCCCTTGGTTATGATTGGTTGGTTGAATTTATTCTTGTTTTCATCTTATCTTACCTAGTAATTTGTATACATATTTGTACCGGAACATTTATTTCACATAGATGCTATTATGATTTGAAATATAAACCTACCATGTAATCAGAAGTTCTCACCCCTATATAGTGTTTCATTAGTTTCTTTACATGATAGTTTAGGTAAAATTGGGGAATGTTGTTGTTCGGGTAGTGGCAGTGTATAATAGGATCTTAGTCTTGTATTTTCTATATTTATATTGTTTACACTTCATGTAGTTGTATCCAGGATTGGGAAATATTAACCTCCCATTTATTCATGAGTTTGATTTTATTGGTGGATATTATATATATTCTTGTATTATATGTATAAAGAAGGTAATGTCTCCCATGATTGTGAAAAAATACCCTTGGTGTTAGTCTTCACCTTGTAAACTATTGGAGTTGGGCTTTAAGGGTTACTCCTCCCTTTACTGATGGAATGGGAGGGTATTGGTGGAGGATTTCATGACCAAATGGTATTAGATCTAATGGTTTAAAGATAGGATGGAGTTTTAGTTATTAACAAGTAAGGTTTTTCAAACATCCCAGTCTGGTTTACTATGAATAGTAAATAGACTCATAGCACTGCATAACCTCAGGCATGCCTCCTCAAATGTTAGAGGCTACCAAATAGTAGTGGGGGTATAGGGTGGTACTTGGAAGAGACTATACCCCCTATATTAGAGTATGAATAAAATATAGTAATAAAAAAATATACATGGTTTATAACCATAAATGTAAATAGATATAATAAATAAATTGTACATTCTATAATAAAATTAAATGAAATCATACAAGAATAAAAGATAGGTCATCTACTAGGATGATCACATATATAAAAAAATAAAGGAATAAATAAAGATCGAAATAAAAGTACATTAGGCTCTAATAAAATACTTAAGCCTTACGTCATCACAATCTCTAAATACCATATGAGTTTCTCTATCTAGATCAAGGAATATTTGGCCTCAACCTAACCTAAACCTGAAGATATGTGAGTGTTACTCAGGTACCAAAGTGAAATTGTGGCCTGAGTAGGGTTTCTATACATAACTTAGCAGGGAACCACCAACACAGTCTCATATATATCCAATAAATACCATGATATGTGTAGATGACATGCTCTAAATAAAATAAACTAATGTAAAAAAATAAACAAATAAACCATTATCAATACTCAGGTTCATGACACTGATTGATAATACCTACTTTGGTTAGTGCCAAAGTGTCTTTGATATCGTCTTAATGATCATTCCAACCATCATATCGACCTAGAGGTCTTTCACCTTGGCATATAGATAACAACATGGGGTCCCAATCCACCCCTAAGAGCATATCCCTATAAGTATGGGAGACTCAACTACGATCACTGAAGACCCCATAATCCAAAAATAGATAAAAAATCGTAAGAACTCTCTCTTATGCTCATAATCAATAATATCGAGTCCAAATTCATGTCTTCCCCACCAGTAGAGTCAAACCACCATACAAGGGGTGTTTTCTTTATTATTGTGACCCCACCATATAAAGTTTTCATGACCACACCATAGGTATATTTTATAACCTACACATAGGGAGTTTTCATGACCACCTCATAGGAAATTTTTATGACCTCTCCATATGGAGTTTTCATGACCACCCTGTAGAGAGTTTTCATGACCTCACCATATAGAGTTGTCACAACCTACCCATAGCTAGTTTTCATAACAACTCATAAGGTTGTTTTCTATATAATATAAAAGTCCACCCTAAGGTTATTTTATATTTTTATATAATAGGAAATATGAATAAATAATTGGGAATCAGTACCTAGGAAATCCCACCCCCAGCCTACAAATGAATCAATGAGTACTTGAAAGAATCCACTATCCTTGGGAATCTAATATCTTTTAATATCACCTCTATCAATTACCAAAATTACCATTAAAAACATTATTTCATTTATCATCCAAATTACCACACTTATATCATAGTCACAAGGCCTCATAGGTTCATTTCATGTTCTAATTTGACACTCACAAATATCACTACCCAAGGTCCCATATTCCCTCACATGGTTTATCATTCACTGGGAACCCACTGGGGTCCCAAAATCTCAACAACCATGTACACAAAAATTAGGATTTAAAGGTCCATAAATTCCAGATAACCCACTATCCAACCCCATCATACTGAAACCATAACCAAGATCATGTGATAGGTCCACAATGTACTTCGGATAACATGTCGGGTCCAAACCTTATCAATAAATTCCAATACAACATCCAATTTAATTTAATTTTACCATAATAAAATTGGTAGTGTAACATACCTCCAATTAATCACCATGAAACTGGGTGAATATATCATCATGGGATGTCCTCTTTCTAGGAATAGTGAAAGTCCCATCATATTCATCCAATTCCACCATGCTTCAGTGGAATCAAAATCAAACCCCTAACTAAAGAATAACAAAAATTAGAAATAAGGAAATGGGAGAAGAGATGAGGCCATAAGAGGGAGGAAATCACCAAGAATAACAAATAAAATTATATAAGAATTATCCAAATTAAAGTGGTTTAAAGGAGGAATAAGGGGGGTCCACCCCTAGTCTATGTGAGAAAGAAGAAGGGAGAAATATATATTTTTCACTCTAAAAACCCAAGGGAGGAAATGTCATATTTCAACTTTAAAGGACACCAACTAGATTGTACAAGGATACTAGATATTTGGTGTGCCCAAACAACCAACTAGGCCCCTGGCTAACCCAATGAATAGCCATTATTGGTCCACTGGATAGTTTTAGACCAAGTAATCCAACAAGGGAACTAGTAAATCCATCAACGAGCCAGTGGTTTCCGGCTGTAGAATCGGTCACCCAAAATTACCCTGGAGATCTCTTGTTACTCTTGACCAGCAATTTAACCTCATTAAATGTAAAAAAACACCCAATTAATTTTATAAAAATCTCATAATACTATTACATTCTTAGTTCTCAAAATTACATATCCACCAACTAGAAATTAAAATCCCCCCACCCCCACCCCCCCCCTGAATTCCATCTCCTATATAGGCACAAATTCTTACAACCTCTCCACCATAACACTTAACAACATCAATAATCCCTAGTGTTTATCTACTCATACATATCGACTAACTCAATCATCAATTCCCATTCAAAACTACCATGTTCCACTTATGGCATCAAACACACATTCAAAACACCACTCTTAAAATCAAGGTATTCCAACCACTAGAACCCAATCCAACACTAAAAACCATCATTGAAACAACATGATGAGGATTCATGGAAACCTTCTGTCCTATGAAGTGAATGTTTCATCATTTAATTCAAAATATTGTTTGTCGTTCTACTCTCCATATCCTCTACCCAAAGGGAAAATTTTGAGATATAATGCTCCCCACAATCAAAATTTTATCCTAAAATGAGGTTCCCATGTTCTAATTATGTGAATAATTCAATTCCCAACTCACCATGCTTCACCACCCATGAAAAATTGGTCATAGGATGATAAAACTCTTCATTTATTATTCTAAATCAAAATGGAAGCGTACTCATTATCCATTCAATAATCCCAAACACGCTAGTGTTTCCTCAAAAATACCCAGCTGGTTCTTGGAAATCACATATGCATCTCAAAACAACATTCTTGATATGGATTCTATCTAGACACATATAATTATACACAAGACTGACAATAAGACCTCCTGTATTCGACTTGTCTCAATATCACTCAGCCTCCACCATTGATGCATTACCCAAGATCACATGATCATGGCATCTTTAATCCAAAAAACCTCTGAATTCTATGCTCTATTCTTGATGAAATTCATAAATTGTATCCTAATCAGGATAATCCACTATTGTTCCATTCTAACCCATGAGTATTGATACACTATCCAACAAACAAACACTCTAACATCACTTTTCCATTCTATGATTGAATCCAACACTTGGAATCCATCATAAACCATGTCTAAATTCACATTTATAATCCATTAAGGAATCTAGATAAAACCAAGTTCATATAATCACTAATATAAGAATTCAAAAAAATCATCCCACATCCAGCTTCACAAATCCATGGCCCATCTTCTATGAGGGTCACACATCAATGACCAATGTGATGCTCCCCACTATAGGATTGTTCTCATAATCTCTATACTAGATCAAAAACATGATCTCCATATACCATAACTCATCCATCACTTAACACAATGATCAAATAACGTTAAACATCAATGCTACCTATTTTCATATCACATGGAAACCATCATTCACAAAACCTATATAAATTATTCTAATAATGAAGATCATGACCTCCAATGATTGATGGTGTGATCCTCACAATATAGCTCACCCAATATCTCTCTTCAAGTATAAATTAGATAAATCTATAAAAAATCATCATCCCTCAACTCACACATGTCCACTCACCAATTTACAACCCAATAAGAACCATGTTTGAAAAGGTGAAGTATCTCTTTCCTGATTAATATAATGGTCCATACTCTCATACCAACCAACCAATCACCAACCCAATCATTTTTCCACAAACAGAAGCATATATCCTTGTACGAATACTGGGATAATACAAAAAATAAATAGGGATAGGCACTAAACTAATCATGCCCTCAATTTCTAACCTTGATACCAAGAACTATCACTCAAGGTGATTCCACACTGATATCCTTTAAGGAATCTCCATGATTATTCCATATACCCAGTCACACCTCATGTGTGATGATCTCATACTCAAAAAAACTACCTAAGATTATCATCTCTAATGAAATCATAACCCCAAGATAACCCCTCACTCGATTTATCCTCTCACATCACTCATCTCATCAAAAACACATGGTTCACTAACATCATGATCCATATCCACAGAAACATTAGGCTCTCTTACATAATCCATAGGTTATAGATTATATAAGTCACTACTCCGGGTTAGCCTCATTGTTCCCTTCCTAATATCACAAGATGACTCAAAAACCAAAAACACCCACTATATAGTTATTTAATCCATGTAACTGGAATCATATTCCAAAATCACTACCCACACCTAGGGTACCCACCCTCTCTAATCATTTGCACATTAGACAGCTTCCTAGAGGATCAAATCTCATCCATATGCACGCATACAACTAAAATAACCCTATGATGATATGTATCCAGTGAATCATAGTCACATGTTTTGGTTAATTATAATTTCATTCCAAGATATATTGGAAAATTCCATATATTTTTTTCCTAAAACATTAAGTAACCAAAACTAAATAGTAACCGCCCACAAAGGGGTTCATCGTAAAGAAATAAATTTCATGTACCAACCTACTAGGGTCACCACATTTCTATATAAAAGGGAATTCATCAGAATCCTCATCATCGAGAATCTCACCGTAGATCCAAATTAGCATCTATCAAAATAAATATAAACATGTTTGCCTAGATAAGTATAATTCCACCAATAAATTATATGGTAAAACATTGTATGATCTATTTTTTACACTGTAAATAGTTTAACCCTATCACTAGTAATAATAATTCTACTATAATTCATATAATTGTCATATGAACCCTACATGCATGATATTGATTCATGAAACACCTATTTCCTTTATATATAAGATAAAATTCTATAATAAATCACAAACCATAAATTCAAACATCATGTGCATCACATGATGTGAAATCACAAATAACCATCATACCATAGGGAAAGAACCTAAATCACATACCCATGGTAACTTGGACTTCCACCAGAAAAGGTGTTCACAATGCATTAGTCTAGGTTTCTTCACAATCCCTAAAATATTTCTATATATTTAATCTACCATCTCCCCCAAATAGTAATAATAAAAAAAACACCTCTGATACCAATTTGTAAAATCCTATCCCAGTTCACTATGAATAGTAGTTTAACTATTGGTTCAATGTGGCCTCAATAATTGCTCCTCATACACGAGAGGATGCTAACTAGTATCAAGGATCTAAGGTGGTACTATGAGCAGACTATACCCCTTTTATCATAGCATCAATAAAATATATAAATAACTAAGTATCATACATGATCCATAAACATCAAATTATATAGATATAATAAATAAATTTTACATGTTACAACAAAATTTAACGCAATCATACAAGAATACAAGACCTATTGCTCACCAGGACGATCATATATACAAAAAAAATATAGGAATAAATAAATATTTTTAAAAAATATATATAGGAGGCTCCAATACAATCAGTGAGCCTCACATCATCATAATATCCAAATAAAATTTGAGATTATCTAGATCGATCAAGAAATATTGGGCCTCATCCTAACTTGAACTTACTAACAAGTGAGATCTACTCAGGTACCAAAGTGCAATGCAGGCCCAAGCCAGGTGTGAGTACATAACTCGGTAGGGAACCACCAACACAGGCTTGTAAATAGCCTATAAATACAGAGATATGAGAATGTGAAATTCTATAAATAAAATAAAATAAAACTATTGTAAATAAATAAATAAATAAACTAATATCGATCCCCAGGTCTGTGACCCCAATCAACCATACCTACTTCATCCAGTCCCATAGTGTCTCTGAGCACATTGTGATGACTGTGCCAACTATTATAAGGACTTGGAGGTATTTTAGCTTAGTATACATATAACAAAACGAGGTCCAGACCCACCCTAGTTTATAAAACGTTTCTTCCAATATATCCCCAATAGTGAGGGATACCCGACAATTCCCACTGAATACCCCACAAGCCCCTGGAAGATAGCACGTGGTAGGAATACTCTCTCCTCTACCCAAAAAAATACCAGTTCTAAATCCATGGAATCCAAAGTAGTTGTGAAAAACCACCCTACAAGTGGTGTTTTCATTAGTATCATGAACTCCCCATATGAAGTTTTTATGACCTACCCATAGAGATTTTTCACAACCTCCCTATAGGGAGTTTTTACAACCTCCTCATAGGGAGTTTTCATAACCTCCTTGTAGGGAGTTTTCATGACCACCCATAAGGGTATTTTTAGTATAATATAAAATACTACCCTAAGGTAATTTTATATTTTAATATAATAGTAAATATGAATAAATAACTATGCATGAGTACCTGGGAAAGTCCACCCCAGTCTATAAACAAATAAATGAGAACTTGGGGGGATCCACCATCCCCATGGGCCTCACATCTCTTTTATGATTACCTCTATCAGTTACCAAAATTACCATTCAATACATTATTCTATTTAACACCCAAATTAACACACCTATAGAATATCCTCAATGCCTCACAGGTTCATTTTAGGTTCTAAGGCGACACCTGAAATTATTAATACCCAAGGTCCCACATTCCCTCACATGGTTCACCATTCACTAGACACCCACTAAGGTCCTAAAATATCAACAACCATGGAAACCCTAAGTGGTAATTATTTATACCCTTACCAGTTCACCTACCATATGAAATATCATGGTCTTCATTTCTACCCCATGGTTTAACATGTGTTTTGAAATTTTAAAAAGGCATGTATTGGTTAATCACTCCAAGCCATCACCTACCTCAAAAGGTAAAATTTCTAAGGCACCTACACAAGGTTTAATAAGGACTACTAGGGACAAAGTATTTAATCCATCCCACACTACTAAATAGATATGTCTCCGGGATCCGATACTAGGGTTGGCATGGTTAAAACATTTTAATTCACTCATTTTATACCCCTCGAGGGGATTAAAATAAATATGACATATGTTAATGAAATGAATCGACCATCGGTGGATAAGACATTTGAGCCAGAGAATAAGGCCTTTAATGGACTTGTTAATTCATTTATTTATTTTTTGTAAGGATTTTAATTTAATAAAAAAAATTATTTTAATTAAGTCATCCCACTTAACTTCAACATGGTATACCATTGTAGTAGTGTGACCACATTCCATATGAAAAAAACAAGGCATACTAAAATAGGGTTAGCTACCAAGGACCACCTTTCTTATATGAATCTTTTCCCCTTTTAAAGTATTCTAATAGATCATGTTGAGACTCATACAAGGAATATCCATGATAAATCGGTCATCAACTACCCCCATGGACCTAACTAAAAACAAATCAATTGATTAAATTAATTATAATCATTTAAAATTAATTAAATAATTTAATATGAAAATAAATAAATGTCATATAACTCACTGGTTAACCCCTACGCACTAAAATCATGACCAAGATAATATGGGAGGTACACTACATAATCTTGAAAACATATCAATCCTAAACCATAAAAATTAATTCCAATACAATGCTCAATTTAATTTAATTTATATTAAAATTATAATAAAATCAGAAATGCAATATACCTCCAATGAATCACCAGGAAACAAGATGCAGATGTTATCACAGGACATCATCTTACTAGGTAGAGTGAAATCCCCATCATATTTGGATGATTTCACCATTATTTGGTGCAATTTTAACTTAATACCTCACCAGAGAACATAAAAAATTAGTTATAAGGAAGGAGAAGAAGAGATAAGGTCTCCATAGGGATAAAATCACCTAGAATCGCCAACAAATATGCCTAGAACATCCAAAATCTAAGGGGTTTGAAGGTAAAATAAAGGGAATCCACCCTTGGACCAAGAGAGAAAGATAAATTGATAAAGAGGGGATGACCCTACTAAAAGCATGAGGTGTAAAATTTCATTTTTTTCTTTAAAGGAAAATGGATAGCCCAGCAGCTAGCTAATACTGGGCCACTGGCTAACCGTTGGACCCAGCATACCTATATGGATACTGTCCTAGATACCAGCTTATTGGTGCTTGCATGATGAAAAACCAACCACCCATCCTTATATTATATCTATCCCGATGCTCCTAGTCACCACCCAAACATTTTTCTACCTCCAAAAACATGTATTTAAGGTTCTCAAACTCTTTAAATATTGTGCTAAGTACCAGTTCTCAAAAAAACTCATCCACCAACTAAAAATTCAAATTCCCCCTAAATTCCATATCTCATATGAACATGGGTTCCTATAGTTTTAATGGTATTGGTATGGAAATTGTTTCATTTAACCTTATACAATTATGAATGCGGGGAACTAGTTTGGACATAGATATTTAGGGGCCATTATGAATGATGTTATAACCCTTGTTCCATGGATACCGACTAGGACATAGGTATCATGGCCCCCTGTGATCTGATTTAAGGACCAAGATAACAAAATAAAAATATTTATGTGATAATTCATTGATTTTAAATTAGAAAAATCAATAATGGTTTATGTATCATTTTAATAGGTTGCATTTAAGTTATAAATTTGAACCGTGTTTATGCAATCTATGTTTAATTATTTTAACCTATGTTGATATGATGTATTCTTAATAATTATGCTACATACCTTATGATAAATTTATCCATGCTATATTAAACTTTTTTTCCTAAAATGATGTTTAATGTAACACCCCAATATTTCATAGTACCTTATTCCTTCAAAGTAATCCAATAACTTGTGCTACACGCAACACCGAGTTCGAGCGCACCACGAGTCACCTTTCAAAACACGGTTATGAATAGTATTAACTGAATTCTGAATTTTATATACTCTATAAAATTTTAGAATCCATATTATGTGTTTCTTAGACGTAATATAAGAACAAAATCATTTTTTCAGATAAAAGCAGTATTTTTTCAAAAATGCAATTTTACTGCCTTTTAATGGAGAACCCTTTTTAAAACCAATATTTGACACTTTTATATATTCAAGTTAATGAAAATAAATTCTTATTTATAATCGGGACATAAAAATTTAGTTTTGATAAATTTTTGGTGTTTTTATGATAACTTTCATATTTGGGTGAATAGCGAAAAATGCTAAATTTTAACTCAAAACAACTTTTTTAATCAAAATAATTTATAGTGTTCAATTATACATTTGAATGGTGTGGAATTATAATTAGATTATATTTTTACCATTTAATCCAATATTGGTCATTTTAAGTAATTTCACTTTGAAATTGGACATAAACATGTTTCAATCTTTTGGTAGTTATTATTTCTTAAAAATACGTTTTTTGGTTTTGACAACGTGAATTAATTTTAAATTAATTAATGAAACTTCTATGTTTTGAAATTAGTAAAATAGAATTCATTTTTGAATTCATAATATCAAAATTATATTAGGGTGAATTTTCTGTATTTTTCTGAAAACATTCAATTTTTGATGAATAGTGAAAAACACTGAGTTATTGGTTAAAAATGACTTAATATTTAAATAATTATTTATTTTATTTAAATTTATTTTAGGTAAAAATAGATACATAATACCTATATAAGTTCAATTTAATTAATTGGAGACATTTTATAATAGGTTTAGATATAGAAAAATTTTATTGGACTTTTACCGTTTTTTACCCACCTCCTATGAGCTTTTGTAAATTTGTATAAAACTTAATTTTACCACTTCTATGAGTTGAATTTAAAAAATCCGAGAGACCCGGTTGATATTAGTAAGTAAAATGTGGTTCAATAAGATAAAAATAATTTTTGGTGAATAGTAACTTTTGACTTTTATTTACCACGGTTAAAAGTAAATAGGGTAATTAAAGGTAAAAATGATATTAATATTACCTTAAAACTTGTCCTAATTCTATTGGATAAATTTAATTAGACCAAAAAAACCTTAGTAATAAAATATGATCCTTTAGATCCACTATGATTAGACTAGGACATTTATTATTATTTTATTTAAAGAAGAGTTAAAAGAGTTAAAATCAAAGTTTAAAAACTAAAACATTTTTAATATAGGGCTATACATAAGATAAATTCGATTATAAATATTCATTAGAAAGATAAATAGATTTAATACATAATGGTATTTTATTTATAATTTTTATACATTAAATAATTTAATTTATTTATGACACAATGATGACGAAGTAATTACCTTATTAATGAAAGATTAAAATAATTGATATTATAAATACCCAAATAAATGTAATTTGAGACTTTTTATGAATTAAACTAATTTTATAGGTTAATATGACATTTTAGGGTTGATTAAATAAAAAAAAATTGAAGTAATAATGCTGTTATGAATTTAACAAAAACAAAATACCAAATAGTGTCATAATTGACATAAAAGAGTTTATAAAAACAAGTATTATATTATTAATTGATATTATATTCCTAAAAATATATGTTTAGGCCAAAGTTCATAAATAATATTATATATATCATTAATGAACCACTTTAGATTCTCTTGGAAGTTTATAGTATGTTTATTAACCATATAATATAAAATAATATACAAAGAGACATGGTAAATGTCAAACTAATTAACTAAGAGTTAAATCTAAAAGATAAGGTTAATATAGTGATCCAAACCTATCTAAAACCTATTGTTTGAGTGGTTTTAGACCCATCCCCACCTTATCCTCTAAATAAATCATTTTTGAGCCATTATAAACCTAAAATGATTTTATTATAAAATAATATTTCAAGATTTTCCTAAAGTGACCCTCACCTCTCTTATAAAAGGGCACTTTCCCTTCTATCAAATTCACACCTTCAAATCCATTTGGCTTGGCCAACCCCTTCCCAAATATCCTCTAAATTGTACTACCTTAATCCTAGAGGCATTCCTTTAGTCATAAATCTAACCTAAGGATCCCTTTTGATCAAATCAAAAGGAAGAACCCGAAGAAGAGGTAAATATTTCATCACCTCTTTCAAGTTCTTTTCTTCTTCCACTTCTTCTTTAATTTTTGTTTCCATTATAAAATAATAACTCCAGTATCATCTATATACTGTGATGTTATTATAAATATGGTACAACCATATTCATTATTCTATCCATCCTTTTAATGACATGTCACCATACGTGCATACGTACGGCTTACCGTCTCCACGTCGTGGTGTAGTTGTTATTCAATATATTATTATTTGTATGGGTATAATATTGATGTATAATTGATGTAAATAATAAATATAACATGATAATTATTCTGTATATATGATATAAAATCCAATTATATATGATTTTAATATCAAAAGAATGATATTGTTGCTCGTGTGTACGTACGGATTACCGTCTCCATGAACGCGATGAGATTCATTCCACATCGTATCCATTCAAGAATAATTTTCATTTTATGGTTAAAAATAATGTCTAAAGACATAATATAATTCTGTATATAAATAAAATATATCCTATTCATAACACACATGGCTTACGTAACCACGTATATAAAGGAGAACGAATTAGTTAACACCCGAAACGACGATAATACTAAAATATTACTAACAAATCAATATTAGAAGATCATATATGATATCATATTTATGTATATGTTTCTTGTATAATTTAATAACAACTATTTAAATATTATACAAGAGGTTAACATACCCTCAAACAAGGAAAAGTACAATGTAAGGATTAATTTCACAATCTCTTTATTATCCAAGGTTGTTTTTACGTAAGTATATACTAGGACCACTACTGGAAATCTAAAATTTCCCAACGGTTTAGAACCATTGGGAAAGGCTGCAGAACCATTGGTATATGTTATACCAACGGTTCTGCAAACCGTGGGGAAGTAAGCCGTTGGGAAAGGCTTTTCCCAACGGTTTACACAGAACCGTTGGGATAGGTTAGAAAAAATCAACCTATCCCAACGGTTCTTCCAAACCGTTGGGAAAGGCCTTTCCCAACGGTTTGGCCCATTGGGAAATCAACACATAATTTCCTTTCCCAACGGTTCCATGAACCGTTGGTAAAAACCACCATGTGACAGGGTATCCCAACGGTTTCAAACCGTTGGGATAGGTGTTTTTACCAACTGTTCCTTGAACCGTTGGTAAAAACAGCTAATAGAGCCTATGCCAACGGTTTGAAAACCGTTGGCATAGGCTTTGCTGTGCAAATTGCACAGCAGCCTGCAATTTGCAGCGCAGGTTTGGTTTTTGGGCATTCACCCTCGATTTCAATTCAATTTTCAATCCAATTATGCCCTCGTTTTCAATTCATTTTTCAATCCAATTATTGTACCTATAACACATATAATTCATACATATAGAGAACAAACCAACACATACAAATAATGAAAACCAACCAACCAACACATATAATACATCCTGAAAATATACTCATCCATAATTAAAGTAGAATTCATAACATAATTATAAACATACATAATTCATTTAGAATTCATTTTAAAATTTAGATGACAATCATATGTGGAATCCAGAATTCAATTCATAATTTGATTGGTTTTTCATATACCATATATTTTTAATAGAAATGATATCCATTTTAAACAAAATACATATATCTGGAATGATACCGGTCACACCGTGCCTCGGATTGAGGCGAGGTTAACTCGTACACGTCACAAATGAATCATTGATCGTTGTCCTAAAGTATCAACATATTCCGAAATCGTTTGGTCGGTTTTGCGTATGTCAGTTGTTGTTTTCACTTAAAATGAAGTGTTTTTTAAATAAAAGAGAGACACTTTGAATGGTGTCGGCCACACCGCGTCTCGTATTGAGGCGGGGTTAACTCGTACACATCACAAATGACCCATGGATTATTGTGCTAAAATATAAACACAATCATAATGAGTTTGGTTGGTTTTCCGTATGAATTTAAAATGTAGTCCATTTTAAAGAAAAGAGATACACTTAGAGTGGTCTCGGCCAAACTGCGACTCGGATTGAGGCGTGGTTGACTCGTACACGTAACATATGACCCATGAATCGTTGTCCTAAATTTTCAACAGATTCTGAATGAGTTTGGTCAGTTTTTCATATGTCAGTTGTTTATTTCACTTATAATCTTGTCCATTTTAAAAAAAAGAGACACAATCAGAGTGGTACCGGCCACACCGCGTCTCGGATTTAGACGGGGTTGACTCTTACACTTCTCAAATGACCCATGGATCATTTTCCTAACGTATCGACACAATCCGAATACGTTTGGTCGGTTTTCCGTATGCCAGTTGATATTTTTCACTTAAAATGACGTCCTTTTGAAACAAAAGACGGACACTATGAGTGGCGCCGACCACACCGCATCTCCAATTGAGGCGGGGTTGATTCGTACACGACACATATGACCCATGGATCGTTCTCCTAAAGTTTAAATGGAAACCGAATGCGTTTGGTCGGTTTTCCGTATGTACTTAAAATGTTGTCCATTTTAAACAAAAGAGTGACACTTAGACTAATCCTGACTACACCGCGACTCAGATTCATCCCGGGTTGGCTCGTACATGTCACATATGACCCATGGATCGTTGTGATAAATTATCAAAAGATTACGAATGCGTTTGGTCGGTTTTGCATATGTTAGTTGTTCTTTTCATTTATAATCATGTCCATTTTAAACAAAAGAGACAGAGTTAGAGCGGTGTCGGCCACACCGCATCTCGGATTAAGACGGGGTTGACTTGTACACGTCACATATGACTCATGGATCATTGTGCTAAAGTATCGATAGAATCCGAATGCGTTTGGTCGTTCTTCCGTATGTCAGTTGATGCCTTTCACTTAAAATGACGTCCTTTTGAAACAAAAGACGGACACTTTGAGTGGTGTCAGCCGCACCGCATGTCGGATTGAAGCGGGGAAGATTCGTACACGTCACATATGACCCAGGGATCGTTCTCCTAAAGTTTCAACGGAAACTGAATCCGTTTGGTCGTTTTTCCGTATGTACTTAAAATGGTGTCCATTTTAAACAAAAGAGAGTCACTTAGACTTATCCTGGCCACACCGCGACTCAAATTCATCCTGGGTTGTCTCGTACACGTCACATTGACCCATGTATTGTTGGGATAAATTATCAACAGATTCGGAATGCGTTTGGTCGGTTTTCCGTATGTCAGTTGATGTTTTTCACCTAAAATGACGTCCTTTTGAAACAAAAGATGGACACTTTGAGTGGTGTCGGCCACACCACGTCTCCGGATTGAGCTGAAACCACCGTGAAACATTCTAATTATTATTCGTGATGTGTACGTGCAGATGGCACGTCAATCGGACGTGCGGTTTGTGCGGTACGACTCAATATTCGTGTTTTAAGTGATGTGTGCGCTTCGTAAACGCGCGTGAGGGGGGTCCAAATGGGCCGAACGAAGTTGGAATGGCCTGAAATCAGACAAAAAATACGGGAGAGTGATTTATGAAGTGGTCGAGCAGACGGCACGTCAATCGGACGTGTCGTGTGCCCGCGGTGACCGACAACGTAGTTCTGGTGTCAGAAACGGCCAAAATGGGCGTCCAACGGTCAAATTCATAGCGGACGACCTCAGATTGAGCTGAAACCACCGTGAAAAATTCTAATTATTATTCGTGACGTGTACGCGCAGACGGAACGTCAATCGGACGTGCGGTTTGCGCGGTACAGCTTAATATTCGTATTTTAAGTGATGTGCGCGCTTCGTAAACGCGCGTGAGGGGGGTCCAAATGGGCCTAACGAAGTCAGAATGGCCTGAAATCAGATGAAAAATACGGGTGAGTGATTTCTGAAGTGGTCGAGCAGACGGAACGTCAATCGGACGTGTCGTGTGCCCGCGGTGACCGACAACGCAGTTCTGGTGTCATAAACGGCCAAAACGGGCGTCCAACGGTCAAATTCATAGCGGACGACCTCGGATTGAGCTGAAACCAACGTGAAACATTCTAATTATTATTCGTGACGTGTACGCGCAGACGGCACGTCAATCGGACGTGCGGTTGGCGCGGTACGGCTCAATATTCGTGTTTTAAGTGATGTGCGCGCTTCGTAAACGCGTGTGAGGGTGGTCCAAACGAGCCCAACGATTTCAGAATGGCCTGAAATCAGACGAAAAATACGGGTGAGTTATTTATGAAGTGGTCGAGCAGACGGTACGTCAATCGGACGTGTCGTGTGCCCGCGGTGACCGACAACGCAGTTCTGGTGTCATAAACGGCCAAAACGGGCGTCAAACAGTCAAATTCATAGCGGACGACCTCGGATTGACCTGAAACCACCGTGCAACATTCTAATTATTATTCGTGACGTGTACGCGCAGACGGGATGCCTATCGGACGTGTGGTTTGCACGGTACGACTCAATATTCGTGTTTTAAGTGATGCGTGCGCTTCGTAAACGCGCGTGAGGGGGGTCCAAACGGGCCGAACGAAGTCGGAATGGCCTGAAATCAGACGACAAATACGGGTGAGTGATTTTTGAAGTGGTCGAGCAGACGGCACATCAATCGTACGTGCCGTGTGCCCGCAGTGACCGACAACGCAGTCCTGGTGTCATAAACGGCCAAAACGGGCGTCCAACTGTCAAATTCATAGAGGATGACCTCAGATTGAGCTGAAACCACCGTGCAACATTCTAATTATTATTCATGACGTGTACGCGCAGACGGTACATCAATCGGACTTTCGGTTTGCACGGTACGGCTCAATATTCGTATTTTAAGTGATGCACGCGCTTCGTAAACGCGTGTGAGGGGGGTCCAAGGGGGAGGGGGGTTGTCCAGGGTCCAAGAATGAGGGGGGTTGTCCAGGGAGTTCACAAACATACAACCACTAAAAGACAACAACATCCATAAAAACAGACAATATATAAAAATAACTCAACTCCAATACTATACTACGAGTCTAGATAAAACCAACAACTAGAATAGATTAAACATCAAATCTCAGTAATATAAGTCAAAAATGTAACGGATCAATATGTCCCACATCAGTATCACCATCACCATCATCATCATCATCATCTCCCTCGTCATCGTCCTCCTCATCGTCCTCACCCTCCACAGAGCCTTCCTCCTCGCCTTCGCCCTCCTCCTCGCCCTCCTCATCTCCCTCCTCTTCCGCATCAGACTGCTCGCCATCATCATCTTCAAGCTGGACATCGGCCTAACCACCACTGGAACTGCCACCTGGTGCACCATATATAGAATGTATCGACGACATGTATTCATCAATCGCGGGGCTGGCCTCTTCTGGAAGTTTTGGATGTAGAACTTCAATAAATTTCATAAATGCACTGTTTGCCCTAGCAGACTGTTCTGCCGTCTCTGTGGCCCTTTTCTCAGCCTGTTCTGCCTGTGCCCTAACTTGCTGCATCTCGGTGGCACTACAACTCGTACCTGAGGCAAGTCAATACCTCGTCGGGGCTATCCTAGGTCGGCAACGTACTCTGCCAGAATGATCCTCTCCCAACACCTGATGTAAGTGATCAGATGGCCCAAAATTGCCTGCTTCTTGGGCATCGAGGGCCTCTAAAGCATCCTGTTACAAATATAAATATATTATTAAGTTACGAAATAGATATTAAAATATAAAATCAACAGATTAAAACTTACAATCTGCTGCTGAGTCGCTTCGTTGACAGCACTTCCATCCTTTTTTCGTCTACTCGAGCAAAACAGTTTTGCTCGAGGCACACGTCCTTCAATATTTTGTACTTACCTCTACAATGACATTGAAAACAAAAGTTATATAAAGACTTAAGAAAATAATTAAATAATTGAGGAAACAAAAAAAAATTAAGTCATAAAGAAAACTTATAAACAATTGTCATACCTGCTGCCTCTCATGATCCGGCATCGTCGTGCGTCCTAGTGTATGGAGGTATTTTTTTGCATCAATGTTTTTTTTATTTTTTCCAGATCATTCCTAAATAAAATTCGATAATGCAAAGGATAATATTAATGCAAAACTTGAAAGTTATTATTTAAATACCTCAAATGTAATTCATACCTTAAACTGGGTACTCGTCCAATGAGTAATCATCTGACGATACTGCTCTATAGGACAATCATCCACGACTGGTACCGCCTCTAACTCAGTGCCAACTCTAGCACGCCATCCAATATACAGCTCATGCTTGTAGGATCTCCAAAGCTTGCCTAAATCCTTTAGACGTTCCAGTCGTGCACCCTCACCATCAGGAAAATTAAATCGAAGCTGAAATGAAAATATTAATTCATATAAATACAAAAAAAAATCATGGAATTAAATACAACAGATTTTTTTACCCATATCTCTGCCCAAGCTCTATCTTTGACCTCATGTGGCAAATGTCTCCACGACAGCGGGCTGATGGGAATGATGTCGGAGTATTTGGCAAGCGTCACCATAAAACTCCGACATTGCTGCCCTGTTTTCTCAACCATCTGATTGTCTTCATTATATTCCACCATAACCTATGTGCGACGGTTCCACACCGAACGCATGCGTGTACGGCCCCGCCTCCTGTCAGTAGATGTATCTGTCATGAAAGAAAAACAAATATTTTATCAAAACATGTTATAATGAAAATAAATATTGCTATAAAAATTTGTTAGGGTTTTATAAATATACTTGTGCTAGTCTGATCAATGAGTGGAGCCGGATCCACAGAACCTGATGGAACACCCTCTGGTGGAACAGGAGTCGAAGACGATGGAATATAAAAGCTCGGAGAGATAGAAGTAGAAGGAAATGAAGATGGAACAGCTGTATGACCTGATGCTGACTGGGGAGTGGGAATCATCATGGGATGTGAAAATGATGGGGCAGAAGATGCAGAAGGTAGCGAAAACATGGGAGGTCTAAATATCCTGTGTGTCCCTAACGACACACCGGGATCAGAATGTGGGAGGCTGAAATGTCAGTGGGAGGGGCAGGGTCTAGTTGGGCACGCGCAGCTCTACGTCCACCTCTGGTACGAACCCTCCTCGTACCACCGGCCTGAGTACTAGGACCAGTACTAGGCTCCTCGTCGAATAACTGTCGACGTAATGTTGGATCCTACAAAAAAGTTTACAAAAAAAATTAATCACATGACATTATATATTCTGTATATATATATATATATATATATATATTTGAAATAAAGTACTCACTATAGGCACTAATGGTGGAATTCCCATCTCCGCCATCCGACGATTGTTCTCCGCCATTTTTTTTCTTTGTCTCTCTTCAATTGGCTGCATTTCCTGCATTCGAAAACAAATATGTAATTAATTAGAAAAATAAAATTAATGTGTAAACCAAAAAACTAAATATATGAGGGAATGAGGGGATTCATTGGTAATTTAGCTATCAATTGTTTTAGAAGAGCTTGAATGAATTTAATAAAACATACAAGTTGTAAAGTTCACCAAGTTAGAAATATTGTTTGATTTGGTTTGAATACAGTTCAATTCCAAATTAGAAAATGCAATTCAAATAAAACAGCAACCAATAAACATTGAAAATTCACATAACGGTCAAGTCAGCTAAAACATATCTGTGATCAATACTAAATAAATATGAATATTACCAACCTTAACAACCCAACTCGAGGTAAACCAAAAGAATTGAGAACATGGATGAATGATTCTATATATTTCCAACCACAACTTCAGGTTCACAATCAACTCTGACAATTGAGCTATTGGAGTCATCAAAAGAAATAAATGGATTGTTTCCAATGGAAATAGGGACAGTGTCAATTCCATCATCAGCATCATCAAAAATATGTCTTGGAATTACTTCAACTATGACACCAAATTCAGGTTGAAGTTGATCTTTGACATAAAAAACTTGTTTAGCCATTGATGCCAACACATATGGTTCTTCGGTTGCAAGAGTGCGGGTCATATTAATTACTCGAAATCCACAATCATCAATAAATGTGCCATGTCTCGTCATCGAATCAAACCAATGGCATTTCATCATTGTGAATCGTCCATGAGAGTAATAATACAATATTATTATTTTCTCAATGACTCCATAATAACCCACATTTTCAAGTCGTGGTCTACTATCTGATGCACTGGCATAACAATCTGTTGTGGCAGTAACCATAATACCATCATGTTGTGTTCTCATGTTTTTGTCTCGTTCAGTGACAATAAATCTGTACCCATTGATAACAATTGATTTACAGTCACGAACCACGGTATTAGGACCAAAAGCCAAAGCTCTTATTTCCTCAGAGACAGAGTCAGCAGACAAACTCAATACCTTCAATATAAATGACAGTTAAACTTAAGTAAATATTGAAATAATTAATTTAAACAGTAATATTTTTACCTTCAATTTTAACCAAGCAGAAAACTCTTTTCTATGCAAAGTCTCTCTCCTTCTCAAAGATAAAGAATGATGCTTCCTATTTATCATTGTTTTATGTTCCCTGTAGATAAAAAAATATGAATAGTTTAACAGATATATATGTAAGATATACATATTCAATTTTTTTACCTGATATAGTCATCGAACAAATCACAGTTGAACAAAACTGTGCGATGTGCCATCTCCCGCTCTTCATGGCTTAATGTCTTCAATGTATATGATCCAGGAATTCCTCCTGTTTGAGGAAGTGATGGAAAACTGGGTTCAATTTGCTCATATTGTTCTTCTTCATTTCTCATTGGTCTGTTCATTCTTGTAGTAAGATCAGACAAATACATTGAACAGAAATCCATACATTATTGAGCTATGTAACCGTTCACGATAGAACCTTCGGGATGATTCTTGTTTCGAACATAAGACTTTAATGTGAACATATTTCTTTCAGTTGGATACATCCAACGAAAAGAAACAGGTCCTCCGAGAAGTATTTCAGTTAGAATATGGACAGTCAGATGCAGCATGCATGTGAAAAATGATGAGGGAAATATTTTCTCCAACTCACACAAAATTAATGGGGCATCTGTCAACATTTTTTGCAAGAAAGACTTGGACAACTTCTTAGCACAAAGATCTCTAAACAAATGGCACAACCGAATAACACCCACCCTTACATTATTGGAAAAAAGATAACGGATTGCAATTGGAAGCAACTCATGCAGTAGAACGTGATAATCATGAGTCTTCAAAGATTTTAGCTTCAACTCTCTTCTGTTGACCCGTTTAGATATGTTGCTTGAATAGCCATCAGGAACTCTAATAGTCTCTAATACTTCCAAAAATTGTTTTTTTCAGTAGGTGTCATCACATAAGAAGCACATGGAAGTTGCCATTTATTTTCACTGATACGCACAGGATGCAATTCTGGTCTGATGCTCCAATCCACCAAGTCACGTCGAGATCGTAAATCATCTTTTGTCTTCCCCTTGACATTTAGAAGATCTGAAAGCAACATTTCACATATATTCTTTTCAATATGCATTACGTCTAAGCAATGACGTAGCAAATTGGTTGACCAATAAGGCAAATCAAAAAAGATACTCATCTTCCTCCAATTGTAACATGTTTCTATGGAAACATTCTTTCTCTTTCCAGATTTCATTTGACCCTTCCCGAACGAAAAACTGAAATCTTTCAATTCATTAAGCATATCAGTTCCAAACATACGCTGAGGTGGATCATCGGTCTCTATATTATTATCAAATCTTCGACGATTCATTCTATATGGATGATCCTTTGGCAAAAATCGTCGATGTCCCATAAAACTGAAACTACAACGATGTTTCAGTCTTCTGGATCGTGTATTCTTCATACAAACTAGACATGACATTTTTCCCTTCGTGCTCCATCCAGACATCATTGCATAAGCCGGAAAATCATTGATCGTCCACATAAGCGCAGAATGCATCTGAAATATGTCTTTCAAACATGCATCGTATGTGCGCACACCCACATCCCAAAGAAGTTTCAACTCTTTTATTAAAGGTTGCATGTATACATCAATATCAATGCCGGGATCAGAAGGACTAGATATGAGTATACTCATGAAAGTGAAAGATTTTTCCATACACAACCATGGGGGAAGATTATAAATGTGTATAAAAACTGGCCATGTGCTATGCGAAGTAAGCATCTACCCAAACGGATTAAAACCGTCGCATGAAAGACCCAGCCTCACATTGTGCACGTCAGCTGCAAAATCAGGATGTCGAGAATCAAATCTCTGCCATGCAAATCCATCTGCAGGATGAACCAACTCATCATTAGTCTTCTTTCTCTCGGTATCATGCCATCTCATTTTTATTGATATGTCATCAGACATAAAAAGATTCTGGAGTCTGGGGATCAATGGAAAGTGCCACATTACTTTCTGTGGAACGCGGGATGGTGTTCCATCAGATTTTGACTTCCAGCGGGATGTGCCACATTTTATACATTCATTTCGTTCAGCGGTTTCTTCCCAGAATAAACTGCAATCTTTCGGGCAAGCATGAATTTTTTTTCTGGAAAATCCAAGTTCTTCAACTAACTTCCATGCCATATAGTGGTTTGAGGGAATATCTACATCATCTGGAAGTAAATCCTTCAAGAGGGTAAGAATGTAATCGATTGCTGTATTAGAAATCTCATACATAGTTTTTCCATGAAACAATCGGATTAAAAATTCCAGCTTTTTCATTTTATCGCATTGTCGATATACTGGAGTCGTGGCAGAATCATTCAATTTTTTCACCCTATCAATATCATCATTTTCACTAGATGCATCAGTTGTCCTCATATCGACGTCTTCTTGAGTCGAAATCCTTTCTTTTTCATGATGACAAATAAACGGAAACCGATCATCTAACAAATTCTCCATTCCAGTCCTTTCATTTCGATCATCACCAATTTGAGATTTCATTTTCTCCCCATTGTGATACCACACAAAGTAGTTTGCTTGAAAACTATTTTTGGTTATGTGGTAGCTGACTTCTTCACGACTCAACCAAGGTCTACCAACACAATTGGAACATGGGCAGTGTATGCGACCACTATCTGAAGCATTGTGAAATGAAAAATCTATAAAGCTCTCCAAATTGTTTTGAAAATCGCTTGAGATACGATCGGTTTCATACATCCAACTTCTGTCCATTCTGTAAAAAAAATCATATAAGTCATTTTGTCATAAACAATTCAATAGGATTGAACTTTAATAGAAAATAAATTTAAGTAAACGATAAAGGAAGAAAATAATCATGGTATCAACTAGACATGTGAAAAAAACATACTAATGTGTTATTGAAAAAATGTAAAACCAACAAGAACTTAATGTGTTATCACATCATAGCATGCCTCATCCCATAACCATATTAGTAGGGTACCCTCGTGGACAGCCCTGCCCACCCCCGTGGACAACCCACCCACCCCCGTGGACACCCCCTACCCCCTAGACAGCCCAACCACCCCCATGGACAGCCCACCCACCCCCCTCGACACCCCTTCTCCCTATGGACATCCCCCCACCCCCTTGGATAGCACGCCCACAACCCTGGACACCCCTACCCCTGTGGTCATCCCACCCACCCCCCTGGACAGCCCGCCCACCCCTCCTTTGTTGTACTCCTCTCTCTTGGATTTTAATGATCACAATCACTCTCATCGTGTTCTAACTTGTTTTCAAGTGTTTTGATGCTAGGAAAAAGGTTTCCCAGGAGTTGGCCCAAGAAGTCTGATAGTGGACTCTCTGAGTCCACCGGCTCGCCGGTGGATTTCCACCGGCCAGCCGGTGGTCTCTGGCAGAAGCATTGCATTCTGCCAGAGCCACCGGTCAGCCGGTGTTAGCGCACCGACCAGCCGGTATGGGCACCGGCCAACCGGTTCTTTCCCACCGGCCAGCCGGAGGACCCAGGCAGTAGCCTTGCCCACTGCCTGGTGCCACCGGCCAACCGGTGGATGACCACTGGCCAGCCGGTGGAACCCAGACAAAAAGCCTGCTCTGTCTGGACCACCGGCCAGCCGGGAGCTCTGCACCGACCAGCCAGTGGACCACTGGACAGCTGGTGAGACACCACCTTCCAGCCGGTGTGCCCAGTCAAACTACCATTGGGCTTTGACCAGACTTGTACTTTTGACCCCCAACGGCTCCGGAAGCCCTCCAACGGCCATATCAAAGTGTTTATGGGTATTTCTCCTATAAATAAGAAACCATGGATGCCGGGAACATAACCTAATGATATTTTTATGTCTTGACGCTCTAACGACAAATCTCCAAGGCCTCTTGTGATCCATTGCCATCCTTTAAGCTTGATCTCCCTCTCCATCAGCCCACCCACCCCCCCTGGACAGCCCACCCACCCCTCCTTGACAGCCCGGCCACCCCCGTGGACAGCCCGTCCACCCTTGTGGACAGCCCGCCCACCCCCGTACCCCCCTGGACACCCCGTACCCCCCCTGGATAGCCCCGCCCACCCTCCCAAACAGCCCACACCCCCCTCCCCTGCAACCCCACCACCACCACCTAGACATACCACCCCCCTGGAATGTGTAGAAATAACATAAAAATACATGATATATAGATAGCACAAAATACTCAACCTATGGGTTCACATTAATTACATAATCACACACTTCACTACTACCATAAAACACATAAACCACACCACCACCACACAAGACGCATAGCATTTCTCACATTCATTTATAAGCCACTTCATTCACACTTACATTTTCCATTCATTTAATGTTAAATTAATTAAATCCATTTACCACACATCCATTTATATTCCATCTCATTTATTTAACATCTTGTTTTTTTGTTTTAACAGCATAATTTATTCCATAGATAACCAGGAAACTAATAAAACCACCACACAACAACTCACCATCTCACAATAACCATCGACACCATGTTACATCGACCAACCATCTCACCAAAACAACCACATATCACAATAAAAATATTGCACATCACAAACCACCGCACAACCAAAACCACCTCACCACATTATACACCACAACTTCATCACACAACACCTCCACACGACACAACACCACCACACATCATCACTATCATACAACTTCACATGACACATCCATGCCCACTAACCATCACATTACAACCCCACATATCACAAAGCCCAACTGGTCACCTCAATCCCCATAAAACATCCTACAACATACAATGAAACACAACAAAAAACCTCTCATAGAGGCAAAATACCCCAACTTCCACAATTTATTTATTCAAGGTCTTTTATTACATTACCCCTTTATTTAGCATGGACATTATAACACAACTGATATTCCAGGGGAAACTAATTAATTAACAAAATATTTATTCATTTCCCTATTTTACACGGTGAAATCAAATCAAAATCCAAATATAAAACTAAAATATTAGATCAATAACAATAAAAACATGGTACCATATGTGTATAAAGAAAAAATTACTTGATTTGAGATGATTCAAATGGGTTTTCACCTATTCAGATGGGGGATTTGGAGAGCAGAAGAGAGGTGGAGGTGGATTGATAACTTAAAACTAAAATACTAAAGCAATAAAAATAAAAATAAGGAAGTATATGTGTATAAATGAAAAGATACATGATTTCACCTCTTCGGATAGGGGATTTCGCCAGAGGAGAGCGGTGGAGCGGATGAAATTAGTTTCTGTGCGAATGGGGGAGAGCAGGATTTGGGGGAAATAATTCCCAATGGTTTTAAAGAACCGTTGGGAAAGAGATGTTAAGGACCCCTTTGCCAACGGTTTGAGTAAACCGTTGGCAAAGGGGTGACCCTTTCCCAACGGTTCTCTTGAACCGTTGGCAAAAGGTGATTAACACACCCCTTTACCAACGGTTTGAAGAAACCGTTGGCAAAGGGGTGGATTTTCCCAATGGTTTCAATGAACCTTTGGGAAAGGCTTTATTAGTCCTTCAAGGCCAACAGTTTTAGCAAACCGTTGGTAAAAACCCGTTGGGAAAAACAGCATTTCCAATAGTGGACCTCTTTATCATCCACATCCATGTTTTCTTAAAAATATATTTCAAAACATTTTTACTATGGGTTAAAGTCATTTATACCCTTATTTGACCTTATATGTTTTGAAAAAAATATTTCCGTCGTTTTCCAAACAAGGTACTTTTTGACATTTTCGACAAAATTAAGGTAAAAATGTTTTTTAACTTATAAGGCGGGTGCGGCTATTTTCCGCCATTATAACAACATAAAATATTACCTTAAAATCTTATAAGAATATTTTCAAAATAAATATTTTCTTTTATAATTATGAGACTTTAAATGATTTCAAAAAAATAAAGAGACATTTCTCTCAAATATTTTTGATTTCATCCATGTCAACATCCTTTGATGGATTTTATACTTGTTTGAAGATGATTAATTATTATACAAATCTTCCATATTGTATTGAAGTTTTTGTGATATGTTGGACTGTGGATGTGTTATTTTTATACCATTCATGGTTTATGGTTAAAGTATTGACATTTCGTATGCTAGTTTTAATACGAATTTTTATGTTATATTTAAACCTTTTTATATGAGGAATGTATTGGACTTAGTATGTGATGGGTGGAGCCCGCTATTGCTCCCCAATGCATCAGTAGGTATCATGAGACAATTATACGTGGAATTAGATGAGGCCTTTTCCAATTTGATATATAGTTTTGGTCAATGCCTAAATCATTTTTAGACATCTTGGTCGAGGCCTTGACAAAATGTTTCAGAATGTCCGGAAATATACATTCCCTCATTATGAAAATAATATCGATGGTTCATGTGGTCATTTGACTAGTAGAATTCTCATGATTATGTTTTATTATGACATTATTTACCCAACTCATATTCCTACCACAAAAGTATTCATGTTTATTATTTGTAAAGGAATGTGTTTTCAATTATTCACTATGCTTAATATTTATGTTATCTTCCACTGTATTGTTTACCCTTACTGAGCATTTGTTCTCACCCCTTTCTTATGTTTCATTTTCCCAGGATATGAAGAAGTTAGTTATGAGTGACTTTCAGGCATAATCTAGGAGGCTTGGATGTTTCTAATGGAATAAATTAGTGTTGTATTTCTTTTCAAGTTGTAAAGTTGAACTTTTGTATGAATCTTATTTCCAATAATACTAAACTGATCGGTCTTTCGAGACATGATTTCCTAGTGATCATGCCAATGTTATGTAATAATGCACTGACTTTGGGTAACTGGGGTCAGGGCATTACAGTTGGTATTAGAGGACGTTTAGTACAAACCTTGGAAACTAGATTTAGATAACTCTGATTAGATCACATTACCCTAAGATAGAATTTGAGGATTATTATAGAAGAACTTCCTATAATTTTGGTATTTTAGAGATTTTGTGAGTTTTCCAATAAATACATCCATGACTGGATACGAGCAGGTAGAGGTGTCTCTAGCACATATGTACCTAGGGGTAAAACCTATAAACACCAATTTGAGCTAGACTCGAACAGGAATTGGTGCACGACAACAGGCCTTGCTGCACTCTTGGTTACAACACTCCCGGGGGATATGGTTAGGATAATTCTCATTTTTGGGTTTATGAGTATATACTTCCTCAAAGAAAACTTTTTTATGATTACGGATTATATCCATAAACTATTCAATTTATGTTAAGTGTTTTACGAGTATGGAATTATGTATTACAATTCATAAACTGACCTAGTGTATGTCATTATTTAGAAATGGTGCCCAGTAGAAGGAATGAGAACTCCAGCAATACGCATGATCCCAAGAGTAAGAAGGGTCATATCTTTCAAGGTCTTAAGCCAGCATTTATAAGGGAAATAGTCTCCCACGTATTATCATCATATGAAGATATAGTATCATGTGTTGATAAGATAACTAAAGAATTATCAAAGTCCTATGGATTTGAAGGGAAGCCAGAGAAAAAAAAGGATGGTGGAGAGAAGGACAGATAAAGGGAATAAGGTAAAGAAGGATTTTCCCATATGTGATAACTGTGGAAAGAATCACCTTGTAAAATGATTGAAGGGAATGGGATTATTTTATAAGTGTGGAGAAAAAGGACACCACGTTCATGATTGTGAGGGTAAGAAAAAGGTTTCAAATGTACAATGCTTCATCTGTAAGGAGTTGGGAAACTACACAAATCAATGTTCAAATCATCAGAGTATGCCTCAAATGATGCTACTGGATAATGATAAAGTTATGATACTACCATAGATGAAGAGGAATGACTAGTGTTATTATGTTGTTATTAAAGAATTATTTCATTTGAGTTTTGTATCAATGATGTACTCATTATATGAATTATGGAATTAAATAAGGATTGTACTGTAGTACTATTTCATTGAGGATTTGATATTATATAGTTCTATGAAAATTGAATCAACAACAAGTTAAAAATTTTGTAAAATACATGGTTGAAGGAAAAATAAACCTTAATAGAGAGGTAGTAATTTTGGAATAAGAGATGGTTGATTTGGATAAATTATATTGGATATTCTTAACTACCTTGGAACTGATTAATGGTTTATTTATTCCATCTTTGTTGGAGTATTCAAAAATTTTGGATATAAGGAATATATCTAGTATTATATAAGTAATAAGGGAGAATGAATGTAATAAATAAGGTTTTATGGTAATTCAGGGTGTTACCATGTTTTAAGAGAATGTATGATGAAGGTATTCACATGTTATTATATGGAAAAAGAGATCTTCATTATGTTTACCTTCCTTTTAAATTTTTGGACTATGAGTCTGTACACAAGTATTTTGGATAAGTCTAAAGGTTTTAATGTATTAAGTTGGACAATTGACACTATGGTTTAAGGTCAAAAAATTTCTTAAGATTATTTTTTGATTTTTTTAAAGGACAACCCGAAGGTCGGGCGACAACCCGTCGTGTCCGGCAAGGCCGCGAGACATGAACTCAAAACTGAAGGGTGACAGGGGTGAATCACCTACCACTAGCCTACGTGATGTCCTGATTTTTATAACGTAGTATTTTTTATAGTATGAAAAATTAATTTTAAATTCATTATTTTTTGAACCCTATACGATTAAGATAAATAGAATATTTTTGAATTCTATTTTTTTTTGGAGTGAAAGATGAGTTTATGGTAGGAATTAGTTGAGGGATGAAACTCTACTTACCAAGTATATTTTTTTTCTTATTCTATGAATAAATTAATTCTTAAACTTTAGGGAAGGGATCTTAAAACCAAAAATGTGTTATCCTAATACCTTATGTTTTGTTGAACCGATGATATTTTAAATCATCATAGATTGATGGCTTTGATGACCTCAATTTTACACTTGTTTTTGATTTATGACCTCAATCACTCCCAATAAGTATTTATGTTTTTCCTCTAATTATGTGATTATAATTTCCACCAATGTTCTCCTATTTGAAACCCTAATTTGGTGGTGACTTTCTCATTTCCCTTTCCCTCTTATTAAGACTTTATTTTATTAACCCTATTTTTGATGTGGGTTTTCCACAAAGGTATATTCTATTTTCAACCTTTTATTTTCTAAGAACAATTTAAAATTTCAAGGACACAATTTATTGAAGGAGGCTATAATGTAACACCCCAAGATTTCATACTACGTTATTTCTTCAAAGTAATCCAATAACATGCGCTACACGCAACACTGAGTTCGAGCGCACCCCGAGTCACCTTTCAAAATGTGGTTATGAATAGTATTAACTGAATTCTGAATTTTATATACTCTATAAAATTTTAGAATCCATATTATGTGTTTCTTAGGCATAATATAAGAACAAATTCATTTTTTTCAGATAAAAGAAGTATTTTTCAAAAAATGCAATTTTACTACCTTTTAATGGAGAACCCTTTTTAAAACCAATATTTGACACTTTTATTTATTCAATTTAATGAAATTAAATTCTTCTTTAGAATCGGGTCATAAAAATCTAGTTTCGATAAATTTTTGGTGTTTTTCTGATAAATTTCATATTTGGGTGAATAGTGAAAAATACTAAATTTTAACTGAAAACAACTTTTTTAATAAAAATAATTTATTGTGTTCAATTATACATTTTAATGGTTTGGAAGTATTATTAGATTATATTTTTACCATTTAATCCAATTTTTTTCATTGGAAGTAATTTCACTTTGAAATTGGACGTAAACAAGTGTTAATCTTTTGATAGTTATTATTTCTTAAAAATACGTTTTTTGGTTTTGACAACGAGAATTAATTTTAAATTAATTAATGAAACTTATATTTTTTGAAATTAGTAAAATATAATTCATTTTTGAATTTGGAATATCAAAATTATATTAGGGTGAATTTTTTGTATTTTTCTGAAAACATTCAATTTTTTATGAATAGTGAAAAACATTGAGTTATTGGTTAAAACCGACTTTCTATTTAAATAATTATTTATTTTATTTAAATTTATTTTAGGTCAAAATGGATACATAATACCTATATAAGTTAAATTTAATTCATTGGATTCATTTTGTAATATGTTTAGATATTTAAAAATTTTATTGGACTTTTACCGTCTTTTACCCACCTCCTAGGGGCTTTTGCAAATTTGCATAAAAAATAATTTTACCACTTCTGTGAGTTGAATTTTGAAAATCTGAGAGACATTATTGATATCAGTAAGTAAAATGTGGTTCAATAAGTTGAAAATATTTTTTTTTTGAATAGTTACTTTTGACTTTTATTTACCATGGTTAAAAGTAAATAGGGTAATTAAAGGTAAAAATGATATTAATATTACCCTAAAACATGTCCTAATTATATTGGATAAGTGTAATTCAACCAAAAACAAACTTAGGAATAAAATATGATCCTTTAGTTCCACTTGGATTATATTAGGACATTTATTATTATTTTATTTAAAGAAGAGTTAAAAGAGTTAAAATCAAATTTTAATAACTAAAACATTTTTAATATAGGGTTATACATAAGATAAATTAGATTAAAAATATTCATTAGAAATATAAAAATATTTCATACATAATGGAATTTTATTTATAATTTTTATACATTAATTAATTTCATTTATTTATGAAACAATGATGATGCAGTAATTACCTTGTTAATGAAAGATTAAAATAATTGATATTATAAATACCCAAATAAATGTAATTTGAGACTTTTTATGAATTCCACTAATTTTATAGGTTAATATGGAATGTTAGGGTTAATTAAATAAAAAAAATTGAATTAATAATGCTGTTATGAATTTAACAAAAACAAAATATCAAATAGTGTCAAAATTGACATAAAAGAGTTTTTAAAACAAATATTATATTATTAATTGATATTATATTCCTAAAAATGTAAGGTTTGAAAAAAGGTAATAAATAATATTATATATCTCATTAATGAACCACTTGAGGTTCTATTGGAAGTTTATATTAAGTTTATTAACCATATAATATAAAAAATAAAAAGATACATGGTAAATGTCAAACTAATTAACTAAGAGTTAAATCTAAAAGATAAGGTTAATATAGTGATCCAAACCTGTCTAAAACCTATTGGTTGAGTGTTTTTCGACCCATACCCACCTTAGACTCTAAATAAATATTTTTTAGCCATTAGAAACCGATAATTATTTAATATAAAATAATATTTCAAGCATTTTCTAAAGTGACCCTCACCTCTCTTATAAAAGGTCACTTTCTCTTCTCTCAAATTCACACCTTCAAATCCATTTGGATCATCCAAACCCTGACCAAATATCCTCTAAACTGTCCTCAATTCATCATATAGGCCTTCTTTTAGTCAAAAATCTAACCTAAGGAGCCATTTTGATCAAATCAAAAGGAAGAACCCGAAGAAGAGGTAAATATTTCATCACCTATTTCAAGTTCTTTTCTTCTTCCACTTATTCTTTCCTTGTTTTTTACATTATAAAATAATAAATATAGTATCTTATATATACTATGATGTTATTATAATTATGGTACAACCATATTCATTATTCAATCCATCCTTTGAATGACATGTCACCATACGTGCGTACGTACGACTTACCGTCTCTACGCCGTGGTGTAGTGTTATTCAATACATTATTATTTGTATGGGTATAATATTGATGTATAATTGATGTAAATAATAAATATAACATGATAATTATTCTGTATATATGATATGCCATCCAATTATATATGATTTTAATATCAAAATAATGATATTGTCGCTCGTGCGTACGTATGGATTACCGTCTCCACGAACGCGATGTGATTCATTCCCCATCGTATCCATTCAAGAATAATTTTCATTTGATGGTTAAAAATAATGTTTAAAGACATAATATAATTCTGTATATAAATCAAATATATTTTATTCATAACAAATATGGCTTACGTAACCAAGCATATAAAGGAGAACGAATCAGTTAACACCTGAAACGACGATAATACTAAAATATTACTAACAAATCAATATTAGAAGATCATATATGATATCATATTTATGTATATGGATCTTTTATAATTTAATAACAATTATTTAACTATTATACAAGAGGTTAACGTACCCTCGGCTAAGTAAAAGTACAATGTAAGGGTTAACTTCACAATCTCTTTATTATCTGAGGTTGTTTTTACGTAAGTATCTAATGGGACCTCTTTATCATCCACATCCGTGTTTTCTTAAAAATACATTTAAAAACATTTTTACTATGGGTTAAATTCATTTATACCCTTATTTTACCTTATATGTTTCGAAAATAATCTTTACATAATTTTCCAAACAAGGTACTTTTTGAGCTTTTCAACAAAATTAAAGTAAGAATGTTTTTTAACTTATACGTCGGGTGAGGCTATTTTCTGCCATTATAACAACGTTGAAGCTTCCCTTACAATATTATAAGAATATTTTAAAAATAAATATTTTCTTTTATAATTATGAGACTTTAAATGATTTCAAAAAATAAAGAGACATTTCTCTCCAATAGTTTTTATTTCATCCATGTCAACATCCTTTGATGGATTTTATACTTGTTTGAAGACGACTCATTATGATATAAATCTTCCATATTCTATTGAAGGTTTTGTGATATGTTTGACTATGGATGTGTTATTTTTATACCATTCATGGTTTATGGTTAAATTATTGACATTTCGTATGCTAGTATTAATACGAATGTTTATGTTATATTTAAACATTTTCATATGAGGAATGTATTAGACTTAGTATGTTATGGGTGGAGCCCATTATAGATCTTCAATGAATTGGTAGGTATCATGATATAATTATATGTGGAATTGGCCTAGGCCTTTCCCAATTTGATATATGGTTTTGGCCGAGGGCTAAATCATTTTTAGACGTCTTGGCTGAGGCCTTGATAAAATGTTTCAGAATGTCCGGAATTATACATTACCTCATTATAAAAATAATATTGATGGTTAATGTGGACATTTGACTAGTAGAATACCCATGATTATGTTTTATTATGAAATTATTTACCCAGCTCATATTCCTACCATAAAATTATGCATGTTTATTATTTTTAAAGGCATGTGTTTTCAATTATTCACCATGCTTAATATTTAGGTTATCTTCTGCTGTATTGTTTACCCTTACTGAGCATTTGAGCTCACCCCTTTCTTATGTTTCATTTTCCCAAGATATGAAGAAGTTAGTTATGAGTGATTTGCATGCATAATCTAGGAGGCTTGGATGTTTCAAATGGAATAAATTAGTGTTGTATTTCTTTTTCAAGTTATAAAGTTGAACTTATGTATGAATCTTGTTTCCAATAATACTAAATGGTTCGGTCTTTACAGACATGATTTCCTTGTGATCATGCCAAATTTATGTAATAATGCACTGACTCTGGGTAATTGGGGTCAGGTCGTTACATTTAATTTCACTTTTCATAAAATTCCATGAATATTTTTATGATTATAATTTTAATGCATGTTAATTAAAAACCTGTAAGATAATTTTAGGAACTAGAAGTTTTATTTTAAATTAAAAAAATGTTATAATAATGTGATTTTATTGATGATAAAGAATTTATAAATATTAATGTTTAATGTGTATAAATTTCTAGAATCATATTCATTATGTATACATTGACTCAATGTTGATTGAGTTAAATGATTTTGAAATAAATATTTTGAAAAGATGTTTTAGATTTTGAACCTCTTGAAATGAAATATAATTCGATGTGTTAAGATGAATTAATAACTCGATAATTAATTGGAATTAAATTCAAGTTGTGAGTATAGATATCATTTACTTACCATGCATGTTTTAGTTGTGAATTTTTTTTAGTAAACATGTGAGACTTAAATAAATATTTTGTTACCTATTGTATATAAATTTGAATTAATTATACTTGATTTAAATTGTGAAGTAATGTGTTATACCTTAATTGAATGATTATTGACAACATTCATAGGGATGTTTAATTTTATACATGATTTTTTATACAAGAATTATAATATATGTGACCTATAATAGTTCTTTAAGCCATGTTAAGCATGATTAATTTATTGTTGTTGTTATGGATTTATATTTTTTCCCCTAATTTATTATGAAAGATTTTGATTAATTATGAATTATTAAAGAAATATAAGTGGAAAATATGTGATAAACTATAATCATGCTAAGATATTAATTAATAAGTTATTATGATGTTATTATTGTAAGAATTTGGTTATTCTTTAAACATATATAAATATTTAAAGTATAAGTACAAGTATTCCATGTTAAACTCCCATGAAATATTTTTCTGACGTTATCAAATTATCGTTGATCTTTATCTTGACTATTTAAATCATGGAATGAAATTTTGATGAAGTGTTTTCTTAAATATATTATATTGGTCTAGTGTCCATTGATTTATAATCATTTGTGAAATCAATCATTTTAAATATGTTATTAATATCCTCATAAGGATATGGGATGAAATCATATGGAGGGTGTGGTTGATGGAGGAATGATATGGTTAGTTTGGAAAATGACTTAAATATGTCATGATGGTTGGGTTGATATGTGGGGGGTTATCTACTAATGTCTCATGTGTTAGAACTATTTATTTATTTATTTTTTATTACTTGGTATTTCTATTTGTGGTTAGCTTGATCTCTATCCATAGTTTATTAAATTCTTTGATTTGGTAGAATTTTATCATGTAAATATTATTTGGGTGTTTAATTATTGTTAGAATTAATATTTTTATTCTTTATAATCCAAGAAATTGATCCCTTCCTATGATTTAATGTTGGAGCCCAATTTTGGGTTGGTTGGAAGATTATGATGCCTTCTATATTTTTGATGTGATTTATAAGGTATGTTTTAACCCAGTTGTTTGGTGTTAGATGAAAGATATTCCATAAAAACATCTACAAGATGTTGGGAAAGAGAATAAGAAATTGGAACATTAGGATGAAGATTTACTAAAGTTACAGTAGTAGGAAGTACCAAAGTCCCTCATATGAGGATGATGAATGGTTCAAAGACTTTATAGATTCTTTTGACCTAGTGAGGACTCCAGATCAATTCTTATTCCCACTTATGGTTGGTTTTATTTGGGAGGTAGCTTGAATATGGTGTAAGTTGAATCATGGTTACCATATTATGATGCTTTAGGTAAAATTTCCTGAGTTATACAAGAATATTTTCATCTCTCCTATGTTTATATATAATCTAAGTGGTGAGTCTCAAAGTTAATAGAAGAGGATAGTGGGACAATATGCTAGAGATCAACCACAACATCAATCCTTGGGTTTGAGTAGATCAAGGTATCCTATGTTAGGTTAGCTGGTCTATTTCTATTTTATAGTTTTGGGTAATCATCAGTAAAATTTCCCAATGGCTCATGGTGTTCCTTGAATTAAGAAAGGTATTTTTTTTGTTCATTACAAGGGTTGGGTTTTATTGGGTAGTGAGTTGGTGTATAGTTAGTTCTAATTGAGGTTCTAGTGGTGAGTATATCATGAGTCACTAAGATTAATCTTTTCATAATAAATTCTTAATTTTAAAATAAACTTTGGAAAAAATTAGTTTGAAGTGATTTTAAAATTTCTATTTCAAAATAAAATAGTGTGTTGGTTTTTTTTATGTGAATAAATTCCTTCCACTACTAGGGTTTTCAACCACATTCTAAAATTTTTTAAAGGGAAATTATTTTCAAGGAACTTAAAGGATTTAAATGGTACATGGGTTGGTTTATGTGATGTCAATGATGTTTCATCCTCTCATGATATGAGTTAGAGGAGCTCTTATTATAGAAAGATCCTTGTTTGAGATGTATCTCATGGAATTTTTTTGTGACATCCCTTCCTCTCTATGTTTTTAGTTATCAAGGATATTTATTGTTTCATAGGTATATAATGTAAATACATGTACTTCCATTAGGTATTTCATTTTATTTTTTATAGGAGTTTTGGGAATCAAAAGGGAGTTCGAGGTGTTTTGAGTGAGGTGAGTCAAGTATAGGCACTCTGGGGTCCAAACTGCCTATGGATATAACTATAGAGAAGTTCATGGACTTATAATTTTAGTAGTTGCGAGTATAGTGAGTCAATATTCTATATTTTTTGCTATATAAATCAACCATTGTAAATATTGGTGCACTATAGAGTCTGAAATTCCTATGGTTGAAGACATTTCATTTAGAATGTTTCCCTGTGGGAAATGGGTAAGGCCAACACACCATGTTGATCAGCATGGTGGTTGTGTCAACGTGAAGTCGTGTTGCATAATATTGGGGGAAACTATGAGGGAGGATATCTTATACCATGGTGGTGAGTGTGGAACCTATAATTTTATAGAGGTTTATCCTATAAGAAATGGGGAGACCAACACACCATATTGGTTGTCATAGTGGTCCTGGGATGAGGTGAATTTGAGTTATATGAGTGGTGATAAAAATTGAGAGGGTGGCCACACCACATCATGGACATGGGTTTCGTTAGATAAAACAATGATGGAAACTTACCTAAACTATAGTTTTAGACATGGTAATGGTAAACATACTTTTAAATCATCCAAAACAACCACCAAGGAAGGGTTATCTGGCTATTTCAAATTGACTAGTTCCATTACGGCTACTTTGAGTTTTTCTACAGTGTGGTGGAGGTTGGTTGATTTCTATATAAATAGGGGTCAACCATTCTCCTTTTTTTTGAATTTATTTATTAATCTCAAACCATGGATGGTTCCAGGGTCTCTTGTGAAGTTTTTTATCATACCTTGTAAATCCTAGTCTTCTCAAATCATATCATTAATCCCCCTGCAATCTAAGGAGTCTCTCCCATCCCTTTTATTTGTTATTCTTATTTTTTATTTGGGGATGGTGGAATAATATTTAGTGCTTATCTTTTATAGGTTATAGTTCATGTTTTAATGATGAATGTGATTTTATATGTTCAACAAAGCTTCTCATGAATTCATTGGTGCTCAATTTCAGTTATTTTGATATAGAGTCACTTGGCTTCCTTGTGGTGTGGGATTTCTGATTATTGATTCTATATTTTGAAATTACATGTCTCTTGATATGATATAGAACATATATGTTACCCTTGTTGAACATATAACCCTTATATATTCAACCCCTTAAATTGAAATAAAATAATTATCATCATTCATTTTCAATTGATAGGCCCTTCACACAAATGCTTGGAGCTTCCAACATTCTCTTTGATTGAAAACCTCCTATGGAATCCTATGACCCGTGATCATTTATACCAATTCAACCATTTATTATCAACCTATACCCAAAATTCACTTATAAATATTAAGTTATTACTCTCTCCATGGGCTTAATGGAGAAGGTTTGGGTCTGGGGGGATACAATTTACTTATGATTTTACTATCCTACTTTAGTCTTAGGAACTTGTTTGGTCTGGAGAAAGGGGTTATATTTACTTATTATTTTTTTATCACAAAATTCTACTAGAACCTTGTTTATTCTAGGGGAAGGGGTTACCTTTATACTTCCCATCATCATCATTATCATCAAATTTTTATTATCAAAGTAAATCAGGTTCACACAGAAAGAAGGACCATCAAGAAAGGAAACAGAGACAATGGATTTAGGGAGACTAAAAATACTGAAGATGAAGATCATCTACTACCACCATATTAAACCCCTTGTCCATTATATAATTAATACTATAGAAGCATTGGATCCTTTCACCTTGATGTACCTTTGAATCAAGGAAGTCAGATACATTGTTACCCTCTCGCTGGGTGTGGAGAATAGTTGTCTAGTTACTAATAAGACCCCTACACCATATAATAATGTATAAAATCATCCAAGGTATAATACCGATTCTATGTAGTTATTTCTATAGTGTAATGAAATATGTTTTAATCTCCATCAAACTAAAATTCCTTTGTCTATATAAAAGAATCTTTATGACCATCCTCATTGCCTCTACTTGGAGGGAGTCCATGTTTCCAAAATATGCTACGAACGCAAGAATGAAAGACCCCCTATAATCATGACCCACACCTCCACCCCTAATTATGCCCATGATAAAAGAACCATCAATGTTGAGATTTATACCAAATAGGGGGGTTTCCAACAGACCCAATTCCCCTGAGCGATCTTGGAGGATTGAAAATATAGTTTACCTATAAGGATCAGTCTGATAGTTAGTGCATCCTCCCAATTTTTGATGAGTCGATACAAATCTACCAATAGATTACCGGTTCTGATAGTAATGATGCATCTCGTGCAGGATATGCCATCGAACCGGCCGCCATTATGTGCCTGTCATATTTTCCAACAACCTGCTAATAGAACCAAAGTCATTTCCCTTAATTCTACCCCATCTTTCCCTATGTCTTGGAACCAAAAATCTATAAAGTTAGATCCTTTTACACCATGGGATGAGATTACTTGAAATCCCAAAATGAATGCTAGACTAAGAGATCCTAGAATCCTTTGAAAAACAAGGGATGTAATCTCTCCTCCCTTCGATCCCTGTAGCACAACACCTAGAAAAATATTAATACTAGTGTGTTTAACATTCTCATCGGTAGCGAGGTCCCAGTTACAAATTCTCCATAGGATAAAATTATACTTCGTATAGATCTCCTTACACCACAATGCCTCACCCAAATTATCCCCTTGATTAGATGGTAGCATCACCCTCCTATAATCCTTTTCTAATAAATCTCCTAATGAGGTTCCTGTGAAAATACACTTGTCTTGTTCATTATTCATCTCAATTAGATCCAAAAGACTCCATAGTTGATTATAAAGTATATCATTGATGAAGCATTGATGTATTTATGTACTTATGAAGGTTATATCTAGAACTCATCATACAGGGAACCCAAATTTAGATCCATTTGAGTTATGGTTCCAAAAATTAAATTTCTCCCCTTCCCACAATCCCATCAGGTATGGCCTTGAAAGTTTAGGATATGAGGATCAATTATAGGCCATATTGAAAATGATTCACCTCTCACCATATTTGTGCGGCCACTATATATCATTAACATGAACCTACCTTAAAGGGTCCTCTCATCAAGAAGATCCCATTCCAACTTTGCATGCATACCATGGCGTGTATCTGCAAGATTTTTCACATTTATACCACCCTATTTACCGGTCCTGTCCATTATTCCCTAGGAGGACTTGTGGTATTTTCCATCTGAATGGGAATCCCATATAAACAATGCTAAGATTTTACCAATGTGGTAAATGACTACCTTTAGAACCTTAGTTGTGGATCGGTCATGAATCTAAATAGAGTAAAAGATTTTATTCACTAGAGAAATTATTCCACCAAAGAATTGGTAGTGATTTTTACACTTTCAGATTCTACTAGTGATCCTCTCAATCCCATTAATAATCCCTTATCTCATGCTCGATGTTGTTGATTTTGTATAGGTTAAGGTTATGTAATATTATTCTATAATTAAATTACTTGATATTAACAATGCCTTCTTTATTGTGATTACTTTATTGTTTGAACTTCTACTCTAGTTTTACAATGTTATGTTGTCATATATAATTGCTATAGAATCTGATTGGAATGAGACATGAATCATTTTATAAATTGGATATGGGAATGTAATTGAATTATTTATACATTATTTATTACATGTGTAATATGAATACTCGATTATATTTAAAAAAAGTCATCATTAATATGATAGATTAGGCTATAAAATATATAAAATATGGGCATATGAATGAATACATAAATATATAATTAAAGATAAAAAGATGGGAAGAACCCTATGAATGGAAATAATAATAAATAGGCAACATAAAATTATTTTTATATAATGTTAAATGCAATGTTTTGGGGTTCTTATAGTGTTGGTTCATAGCTTGAGTTGAATGGGTACTTGTATTCTTGTAAGTTTATACCTCATGGTATAGTTAGCGGATTGGTTGGGATTAGATGATAGTTCTTCCCACCTAATTCTGATAGGTTACTATGGGTTGGTTATAACCTTTAGGAGAGATGAGGTAGTGTTTTCTTAATCCTATGGGTGATTTCATTGTCCAGTAATCCTTTCCATTCCTTAGAAGGATTCCTTGAACCTTGTGTTATGTAGTGAGAATATACAAGTCCTTGGAGGAGAAGATCTTGATTTCTCTTTGAGTTCAATGCTATTAGTTATGGTTGAAGGGTGATTTATGTGCAGTTTAAGATTAGAGGAGGTATGTGAAGGTGTTTTTTTGTGAGATTTGGTGCAGGGAGTTGGATGGTATAGAGGTAGGACTTGAGTGGGGCTACTTATTATTATGTGATAAGTTATGTAATCTTAGAGAGTCGTATAGTTATAGTTCTAGTTTGGGATTTCCTATAAAATGGTGGTTTAAGGTTAATGTGTGAGTCATAGTTATTTAAGGGTTTGAGTCGATGTTGGAATTAACTTACTAGACATATAGGTTGAATAACTAAATTAATTTACATCTTATATTAGAATTATAAATGCACTAGAAATCCCATATTTGGTTCTAAATTATGCATGTGACGAATGAAGAATAATTAAGAGGTTTGAAAATTATGATTATGAACCCCTAGAGGATTTTTAATGATTACAAGATGAATTTCAATTATGTAATGAAATGGTCGTGTGATAAATAAAAGAGTAAGAAGTGAACTTCCTTATTGATAATGGTATTACCTTGATTGTGACACCCTTGTTATAGTGATTTTCATTAGTCACTTTGGCTATCATATTGTTTGTTTATTAAATGATTCTTTCTCATGGTTATGAAAAATGTTATGTGGTGTATTAAAAATTAGTATGATGCAAGTGGTAATGAATCAAGGATATGACCTGTGCACTGATTATAGGATTTAATGGATTAAGGTTACATTGTATATACATTTCCATTAGGTTGTGATGGCTTAAGGTTATGTCATATTCTTAGGTTGTAATGGATCAAATCTATAACACTAGTCAATTAGATGATGTTGAGATGATGTGATGGATGTGATAGCCTATATGGGGTTTAGTGCATGGTGATAATATGGTTATATGGTGACTATATAACTGATTCCAACCTGTGAGTTGGGCCCTATGTGCTACTATGGTAGGAAAGGTCAAGGCCTGACCCACATTAGGAGTGTCATAATATATGGGCTGCATGGGGTGAAAAATATGATGTTTTATTATGGTATTATTATTGAAAACTGATGTAAAAATAGAATTTTGGGACCTACAGGATGTTGTGATAGGTGGTGATAATTCCCAGCCACAGTAAAGGAGAATTGATATGGTGGATTGATTGACTGATGTAAACATTTAATGTAGGGCCCTATAGGTGACTGGGGTGGGTAGGGATGTATTCTGATTCACATAAGATGCGATAATAAATTGGTTTGTTGGAATGGTTATTGTTGAGATATGATATATATCCCTTAGTTATGATTGTCTGATTAAACTTGTTCTTATTTTCATCTTGTATTACTTATTAGTTCTTACACATATTTTTTATGATGGATTAATTTCACATGGATATTTTTATAATTTGAAATATGAATCTACTGAGTACCCCTAAGAAATCACCCTTGTATAGTGTTTATCTAGTAATTTTACAAGATAGTTTGTGGGATATTAGGGGATAATATTATTTAGGTAGTGAAAGTGGAGCTTAGGAGCTTGGTATTTCATTTCTTCTAGTTTAATTATTTACAAATCATATATTTGTATTCGGGATAGGGAAATTTTAACCTTCCTTTTATTTGTGAGTTAGAGTTGATTGGTGGATATTATCACTCGTCTATGATTCTATATATAAAGAGGGAAATGTCTCCCATGATCTTGAAAAAATACCCTTAGTGTTAGTTGTCACCTCATGGCCTATTGGAAGAGGTCTTCGTGGGTCACTCCTCCCTTCACTACTGGCCCAAGAGGGGCATTACTGGAGGGAGGGTTGTGAAAAAATCTAAATCTATCTATATCAATCCATTTGGAATAAAATATTTTCAAATATTCTTCATAATATAAAATACAACCTAGTATCTACATATTTTAAAATATATACATCATCTCTACAATGATTAACCTTTCTATATTTAATATACTATTATATCGTAAGGATTTAAATACTTATAGAATGTAGTGCATGTACTTTCCATATCTAAAGGAATAACGCATGTGCGGATTCAACATGCCCTTTTTAATTTTGTCATGCCTCGTGTTATATTACATAACCTCCATGTAATCCATGGATGATTATTAAAACGTCACTAATAAGCGGATTTTCCTTTACAACACTTATCATAAACCCCATGGATATTATTATCTCATTATATAAATAAATATTATCATAAAATATTTCTTTTAAAAAAATTCACTACGAACTTTTTATTTAGAATAACCAATAACCAAATGTCATAATCCTAGGATTAGCATCCCTTTTAAGAAAAACGTCATTTTTTGTTCAACACATTCTCATAAAAAAATTATAGTTTTAAAAATAATTATAATAGTAAGATATAAACCATATTCCCATTAACTTTTCAAGATCAAAAACCATTACCCCCTTTAAATATTCAAAGTATCATAATAATCAAATTTCATAACATATATAAATATAATCTATCATAAATATTTTTTTAACATAATTCATGACTCACCCCTAATGGGAACCTTTCTTGGTCCTAAAGTGATAAAGTGTCCCTTGAGGCCTACCTATAATTGGACACGACTTGGAGACTAGCACTAAGGTTATAAATCATGAATATTGGAGGAATTACACTAGTATAAAATATATTTTTCCTGGCACATTTTCCACATCAGTTATCTATAACTGACGTGGAAGATAAAAGTACAATATTTTTCACATTGGTTATTAAATAAATGATTTGAAAAAATTTGTCATTTTATTTTTTACCTTGGTTATTCAATAATTGGGATGGAAAATAAGATATTCTGTGTCAGTTATTGAATGAACAAAATGGAAAATAAAACCAAAAGATTTTTCATGTTAGATATTGGATAACTAACACGGAAAAACTTATTTTTTGTTTCAGTTATGGAATAAACAATTTTAAATATATAATTTTCCATATTTATTATTTAATAACCAATGTGAAAAATATTTATAATTTTAATCAAGACCATGAGGAGTAATTTTTTTCTTTCTTTTGCATGACAACACTCTTTTTTCTCTCACATGGTGAACCCTAACCCTAAAAATCTTTGATCTGTGGATTCAAATCCACTCATTATTTAATATTTAGCCTCAGATTTCTTCATTATTTGATCCATGGAATTATATATAATTCATTTGGTATTTACCACCACCATCCACGGTCACCATTCAGTCAACCGCTGCTCACACTTCTTTTCATTATTGTTGATCATCCCAGTTTCGATTTCAATATAAGGTTATGGTTAATTATTTCCATTTTACATGCATTCTAGCTATTTTTATTTTTAGTTTTAATTTTTATTTTTATTTTATCTTTATATTTCTGTTGGAAAATACCACTAACATCTACAGTCACCCATCATTGACCTCCACTCACGATTCTTCTCATTGTTGTCGCTTGTCCCAGTTCTAATTTCAATATACGGATAGTGTTTATTGTTTCCATTTTTTGTGCATTCTATATATTTTTATTTTTAGTTTAAATTTTTATTTGACATATCTTTATATTTTAGTTGGAATATACCACTATCATCCATCATCATCCTCTTGTGAATTATTATCATTGGTGTTCACTTATCAGTCATCTTGAACTTGATATAAATTTACATTTTGTATTTTTTTTGTTTCAATTGATCATGTGTCAGAGGTATTCTCATTTGTATTTATATTTAAAATTTTATATTCACGTCTCCTTATCTTTCAGTCTGCATTCACCAACATTGTCCATAGCTACCCATCATTGGCCACCCCTTGCACCTTCTTACCGTTGGTGTCCCCTTCCCAATCATCCTAGTTCAAATATTATTTTTTTGTTTATATTTATTGTTTTGATTTTTGTCCATATAAGGTATTTAATTTTTTATTTTTGGTTCAATTTTTTCATTTAAGTCACTTTATTTTTTCTATTTATATTTTTAGTTTTTATTATTCTCACATATTAAATATTTTTTAATTTATTAATGGTTTTTTTAGATTAAGGTTTGTGATTTTTTTATTAAATAATCATAATTTAATCTGTTAAAAGTTATATTTTTTATCAAATATGTTGTATTTATTTTATTTTTTGTGAAATATGTCATGGTTTTTTTATTATTACGTATAAAAGTAAATTTGTAATTAAATTTGAGATTATAATAACTTATTTTCAGTTTTTGATATTTTTTATAGATAATAATAAGTCAAAGTTGGATTACTGAACTTAAAATATGTAATGAATATGATGAAGGTGTCAATGATTTTTTTGAATTTTCTAAACCAAATATTCCAAATAATGACATTATTTTCTTTCCATGCCTAAAATGTTTAAATATGAAGAAGTTGAAAATCATAGAAATCAAAGATAATTTAATTTTTCATGGTTTTAATCTAAGTTACGACCCTTAGATTTTTCATGGTGAAACTGGGAAAAAATTTATATCTATTTATGATAATGATTTTTAATATGATAAGTCATATCAGATTTAATAAATTATTCATGATATTTAAGTAGAGGTAATTGATAAACAACTGAGAATTGAGAGTCTACATGGTGATGCTAAAAAACTATTGTATTCGGATTGTATGGAATTTTTAGTTTTATCGAGGGTGTTAATATTGATTAACATGAAGGAAAAAATGGATGGAGTGACAAGAGTATTATAGAGTTTCTAAAATTATTGGAATGCATTTTTCTTAAAAATAATGATCTTACTGATTCACATTATAAAGTGAAGAAAATATTATTCCCAATGGGATTGGGGTACAATAAAATACATGTCTAGATGAATGAATCTATGATTTATATGAAGGGATGTGATTTTATTTCAGAGTATTAAAAATGTGGGATTTCATAGTATAAGTTGAAAGAAAATAAAAGGGTAATTTAGAAGTTACAAAGACTCTTGTCAAGGCATTTTGGTATCTTTCTATAATTCCTTGTTTGAAACGTTTATTTGAAAATTTAAAATGATTAAAAAAGGTTAATATGTAATGAATATGAGAGGATATGTGATGGAACATTATGTCATCTAGATTATTTTAAATAGTGGAATAAAATTGATCAATGGTTTCATATATTTTAAAATGAATTTAAGAATCTCATACTTTGACTATGCAAAGTTGGAATGAATCCATATCGAAGACTTTATATAACACATAGTTTATGACTTGTTTTATTGGTAATTTACAACTTATCTTCTGAATTTCATATAAGGTGAAAATATGTCATGTTGAGTTTAATGATATCTGGACCAAAACAACCCAAAAAATGTTATTTATGTTTTATTTTAACCATTAATTGATGATTTAAAACTTTTATGGGGGGAATTTATTAGGGTGTATGATTCTTATAAAATGGAATATTTTAAACTTATTTCAATGATTATTTCCATAATAAGTGACTTCCCAGTATATGGAAATTTGTCTGGATATAGTGTTAAGAGGCATAAATATTGTCTAATTATTGAAAAATAGACTTCATATTATCAATTTCAACATGGGCGGAAACATTATACATAGTTCATAGAAGGTTTTTTTCTATGGATCACTATTGTTAAATATTAAAAAAGAAATTCAATATCTCACAATAATTTTTCATTTTTTCAAATCCTTTGTCCATAGATCAGTATTTTTAGAGGGTGAAAAACATCTATGTGACATTTAAAAAGTCACAAAAAATTTGGTAATGATAAAAAAAATTGGTAGAAACATTCAATGTTTTTTGATCTACCATATTGGATATATCTTAAGGATAAACATAACATTGACGTCAATTGACCCCATCTTTTCATACATTGCCTAAGAGGGATAAAATTAGATTTTTTGATTTATACAAGATATCAAAGTGCCATAGGGTTATTCTTCAAATGTAAAAAAAATTCATTAAAGGATTTAAAGTTGACAAGTATGAAATATCATGATTTTCATATCATGATGAAATATATCTTATTAGTTACATTGCATGGAATATTTCCCATTCATGTCAGAATGACTATCATAAAGGTGTATTATTTTTTCAATTCAATTTTTAATAAGGTGGTTGATCTAAATTCTTTGAAAATTTTGGAGAAATAATTATTTTTTATACTTTGTCAATTGAAAATGTATTTTACTCCATTTTTTTGATATCATGGTGCATTTAATGGTTCATTTGGTGTGAAAAATAAATCATTTTGGACATGCATATCTACGTTGGATGTATCATTTTGAAATATATGTAAAGATATTTAATAGGTATGTTAAGAATCCGTATAGACCTGAAGCCTCCATTTTTTAGAAGTATATTTCTAAGGAGGTTTCAATGTTTTTTACAAACAACTTGACTATAGTTGAGCACATCGGTTTACCTACATCTCACCATTAATGAGTAAATTATGGGGGAAAGGGAATATATGGCTTAAAATTAAAATCATTGACTATTGAATAGACAAAGAAGGTATATTTATACATATTCAATAACATAGATGATTCTCAACCATATTAAATTGTAAATTAATGTGTTAAAACAACTTTATCTAAAGAATAAATATATGTAGATTTTTAACGGGCATAAGAAAACATTTTTCCATGGTTTAAATAGATTGTTCTTGGTATATGATATTCATCATAAACATTGATATAATTTTTCGTAAGTCCATGTTTAAATTCGATAACATGGTCTAGGTAAAATATTAATGGCTATACATTTCATATTAAAGATCAGGACAACATAAGTGTAGTTCAGAATAGTAGTGTATTGGTCATTATAGAAGCAATGCATTTTTCAAGTTCCAAAAAAAACCCAATATCCATATAAATTTTATATTATTGAGTCATTAAAGAAATATGGAAGGTCGATTATATTAAAATTTGAGTTCCAGTTTCTAACTAAAAATAGATTATCGATAACAAAAGTGTCAAACACGATAAATTTGGAGTGACGCTAGTTGATCTAAATAGATTGGAATACATGGACAATCCTTTTATCATGGAAACACATGAAAAGAAATTATTTTTTTATCAATCTCACATACATTGATCTATTATTTTACAAGGAAAAAGATAGAATTTTGGTGATGAAAAACTTGGAAAATATGATTATTTATGTGGTATCCCTACTTCTATGGAATGATTAATTGATAATATTGGTGATCACGCCATAGAAATGGTTTGTAGCATATGGAATGATCATGAAAAGGTAATTTGGGAAAACAATCCTTTAGTATATTTCCAATATTACAGGTAACATATGTTTATTTCTAGTTTACTTTTTTAAATTTCATAAAATTTTAGATATATTAGTTTTATTTTATTTATTAAAACACATATTATAACAAATAAGTTAAATTATTTTTCTATATTAGTTTATTTTTGTTTATTTTACCATGTTTACCCTTACTTAACTTATCTATTTGTTGATTTTTTGGAAAAACTATTACTTTAAATCTAATATGTTAAATAAAATAAAAATATTGTATAAAATATTATATTCAATGAATGTTATTTTTGGTGTAAAAAATGATTTAATACATTGGAGAATTTTTACTATTCACATGCCATTTATGGATTTGTTTTCATTCTTATATGTCTTTTTATCTCCCATTAATGTTGTCATCATTTTAGTTAACTACTCTAACAAATATGAATAAAAATTTGGTAAGTTTAGTTTACTTTTTATTATATCATTCTCCATAAATTCAAAGAATGTTCTTTTTAATGGGAAAAATGGTGCGATACATGGCAGCATTTTACTATTTAAACACCATTTTTTGATTTGTTTTTCAGTTATTTGTCACATTTCATCTCTGATTAATTTTGTTATCATTTTAGTTAACTATAAAAAATATTAATAAAATGTGTTTAGTTGAGTTTACTTTTTGTTTTTCAATTTTTCATTTTTTATTTAAATTTGTATGTAATAGTTGGATTCATATAATTTTGTTATAATTGTTTATTACTTTTATTTTTAGGATAATGACATATCAAATATATGATCTACCAAATACTTATATAGATGATAACATACATACCTATGGGGAGGAATGAATACATACTCTTGTTGGTGAGACTCCTCATCCTTTTGTACAAGAGGAATTTACTTCCATATGGAAAAAGAGTTTGAGGGATGGTAAATGTGAAATCACACATTTACTAAAATTTTCATCTGCAAGTAGTCAGGACCATAAGATGCAAGTTTAATTTGATGATAATGATATTCCAATAGGTCTAAACTCAAAACAATTCAATACATTTATTGCAGTGTAGGATAAAATAAAAGTTAGTATTTTGATTGATTAATGGATAAATGTTGACAAAATGGAAATATCTCAATTATGGGACATAGTTTTAGTATGCACGTTTGTTATTATTTTACTTATATTGAAATTTTTAAACTAATATAGGTTTCCCCTACTTATCATATGATATATGATATACCTAATACTAGAGGATTCAGGAGGAAATGTTTAACATTGGAATCTAGGGGATGTAGTGATTTTAAATCAACCCTCATGTTATATTTCATTTTTTGTTATAGAAAACACCAAAATACATGTGATATATATACACATATATATATATAAATATATATGAAATCAATTTGTTGAAAGTATATGAAAATAAGCGTTTTTGGTAATTTCAATGTTACTGTTTGGAATTTTTTATATCAATGATCATATTAATAATTCCTTTATTCTTAATTTATAGAAAATGAGGAGATAACATCAGGAGATCCGATCTAAAAATGTATATGCTCGTGCTTTATCTTGGGGAGGGTATAAATTATTGGGAGAACAAATGATAAATAAAAATTTTCAAAAACCGAGAGTTGAGTCTTAAAGCTCCATAGAGGTTGACCCACTTTCCCCCCAACTAGATAGGAAAAATTGAAGAGGTCTTGGATGAGAATAAAATATCAATATATTATGGAATAGTCGAGCGTTATAGCTAGTAGGAATGTAATATGTTTACTTTATTTATTTATTTAATTTAATTCAATTCTTTATATATTTTGATTCACTGTATATTTTTTCAACTATTCTATACAGGAATATTTTGAGGAGCAGATAACTTAGGGGGTCTTTATAGCTGAGGGTATGAAGGATATTTTAGCTACCAAATCAAGAAAGCCTGAACACCTGGGTCATCTATGAGGATACTCAACATGTGTACCGATAAAAAAAAGTGTTTCAAAATTCTAAAGCTTCTTAAATGGAGGATGTTTATAAAATAAATAGAATATTTGGAAGCTATGGTTTAGGATATTCATGAGACGATAGAGGACATTATCAGAGATTTAGTGCAATCAATGTTTACAGACATACAAATATAGTTTCAGGTTGTTGATCTCACTCCTACACCTCTACCTAAAGATCCCAATAATCCTACTTATCCAACTCCTACACCTCCTCCATTATACCTCACTCCTCCTATTTATCCTACACTTATACCCTCTCCTCTATATCTTTATATTTATTGTGAGTTATATGTTGATGATCCCCAACATCATATTGTTTCATATGGGATGATATATTATATTGGAGATACCATTCATCATCAAAAGATAGAGATATAGAATCATAGGGTCACTGTATAGGATATTATAGATAGATCAGCAAGAATACCATTTTCTATAGATGAGTTCCGTACAGTTGGACAAAGTATCATCTATTTATTAGTTTGTCCATCTAGACTTGTTCAAAAAATTACCATATAGGTATGTGTATATTATATCCTTTATTTAATTGTACTGTTAAATTTTTTTAACACTTTAAAGTTTATATATTTATATATTTTTTATAGGAATACTTTAAAGGTAAGGAAATATTGTATAGACAATAGCCAATACAAATTTTTATGACGTTGAATAAATCTTCTACTAGTCTTGATAGATTGCCAATATATTCAAATTTTTTGTAGGATGTTTATGATATTCTAATAGAATCTAGAATTTATGGTCATGTAATGACTGTGACGTTTTTTAAAAAAGATATCGTGAATCTTGTAACTGAAGATGAGTTTGGCATCAACATGATGCAAGTTTTTTCCATATAAGTCGATCGACCTAAATATTTTCATTATTTTAATTTATTAAAAACTTATACATATATTTTATTTGGAAATCAACAAGAGGTAAAAATATTTCTCTCAATATTGACATCAAGAATGCTTTCGACACTATGGATTGGGGTTTTGTCTTCAATGTTCTCTCAATATTTGGTTTCAACTCAAAGTTTGTTAGTTGGATCAAAGTTCTATTTATATATTCCCACATATCAATTCTTATTAATGGTTTTTAGAGGTATAATTCAACTGTTGTAGAGGGATGAGATAAGTAGACCACATCTCTACTATTCTATTTTTTATAGTTGAAGATTGCCTTAGTAGGATTTTTCTTCATATGGTGGTTAATGGTGATTTCAAAACCATAAGGGTAGACCGAGGTATTTCAGCCCCATACCACTTATTTTTTACTTATGACATAATTATTTTTACCTAGGGAGATATAAGAAACATCAAAATCATCAAAAAAGATCTTGTTCACTATGAAGAAGTCTCGGGTCAGGAATTTAATTGGGGAAAATATTTCATTTTATTTGGTAAGGGAATCTCTCCTTATAGAAAGATGAACATGATAAATGAAATGGGTATTGGAGAGGTATCTCTCCCCTTCATCTATCTTGGTGTGCCCATGTTTTGGGGAAGACCACCTGTCTCTTATTTCATTAACATCCTTAGTCAAGTAAGGACAACTCTGGCCTCCTGGAAAGGTAAATCCCTATATTTAGTAGGTAAAACTTGTCTTGTGGAACATGTAATTGTTTCGAAGCTGGTTTATCCATTCATGGTTTACTCATAACCCATCTCAGTTATCAAAACTATCAACTCTTTTATGAGGAATTTTATTTGGGGTGGGAATATTCTTGAAAGAAAAATCATTATTGTTTCATGGAAGAAGTGTTGTATGCCTATTGATCTTGGGGGTATTGGAATTAAGAACTTAACACTTTTCAATTAGTCTCTTTAGGATTAGTTAATATGGAAGCTTATAAATAATAGTAAAAACTCACTTTCTTTTCTCAGATGCAGGTTTCTTGATAATCTGAAGGAAGGGAATACCTGCTACATGGATTCTTCGGGTTTTTCCTGGACTCAAAACTATTTCTTAGGAATTCTTCATCCAGGATCAATAGATATTCATTTTTACTTATTCTATAATATTTTTGTATTAAAATGAGGTTGGAATCCCTCTTATAGAAAGGATTGTATCATTGAACCAAGGCATTTATGTTAGTAGCTCTATTAGAGACCATATGTCCAACCTGAAGTTACTTTAGGATGAAATTATTTAGACTATTTAAAACTATGAGTTTTTAAACCATTGATACATTCTTATGTGGGAGCCATCTCCCAATTTCTATCTTGATTCCAAATATTTCTATAAGAACCTTATTCCAAGAGTTAGAAAATGTGTTGGACAATTCCAAAAATCCCGGATTCCCCCTTCCATGTATACTCTACTTTGGAGGCTCCATATTAATAAACTCCCTATTGATGCTAAGATATAGCAGGTGGGAATTTATTTATGTTTGAGGTGTGTTCTCTGCCCCCAGAACTGTGAGGTCATTGACCATTTATTCCTCTACTACCATTCTGCCTCTTCTCTATGGATTTCAATTGTTGATATGTTTGGTGTTCATCTTCCTAGTGCAAGTAGGATGAATTATTTCCACCTAGCCCTACTTGACATCCAGATGTATAAGTAGGATGTAATTTTGTATTAATATAGTTGTGTGTAATTACTACATACCATCTAGAGAGGTTGGAAAAAATCCATTTATGAACAGGCTCGTTTCAACACCAACACTACTATTTCCTAAATTGTGTATGAAATTCATAACTCAAATTCATTGCATTATACATGATGCACCAATTCAATGGAGGACTTCTTGGTGATGATGTGGCTTAAACTGCATGGCAACTACCCTCCTCCCCACTACACCTTTGAGGTTTTATAATATCCACCTTTCACTAGATGGAAAAAGTGAAATTTTGATGGGGCCTCAAAGGGTAACCCTAGGAAATAAGGCTATGGCTATGTGTTTAGGGACTCTTCTGGTGATGTTATTGATCTCAATTATGGGCATTGTGGAATGGTAACGCCATTCGAATCTGAGATGTATGTTTGTATCAATGTTCTCAGGTATACTAAGTAAAATAACTAGAATAATATTTGGTTAGAAAGTGATTACACAACCATTGTTCAATATGCCAGAACTAGGAAGGTGCATCTCTCTTGGAAGCTGACAGTGAGTTAGGCCAATTTCATTGACCATCTCTCTACTATGAGCTACATCATTACACATATATATCATCAATTAAATTCCATTGTATACATTCTAGAAAATAAGGGAGAGAATGAGGAGTTTTTTTCTTTTCCTAACTCACTTACCAATGATCTATTTTCATTGTTGCAAAAGGAGAAGTGTAAAGTTCCCACATTCAGACTGATGTAATATTTTCTTTCTATTTAATTAAAGATCCTTGGATCTCACTTTTCTCCAAAAAAAAATAGAATATTTTAATAATTTTATATATTTAAATTAAATTAAATTTCTTTTATTCATATTATTTTCAAATAGGTCATGAAATTAATTTAGAGAGAAATAATAAATAAGAGAGTCAAGATCAGATATATAAAAGCAAAGGTGACTTTTCATTTACAATTACTACATTTTAGTTACAGTACTTGAATTGTTATTTTGAATTGAAAATTTATTTAGAAGATAAATTTAATAAAATAGAAGGAGTAGAGTAATTTTGATACTATGTTTTAATATTTATTTTTGAAATAATTTCACATAAGATAGTTACGAAGTTTAAGAATGTTATATTTTTTTATAAACCTTTCCTTTAATTTTTCATTTGTTGTATTCAGAATACAGTTTAAATTATTTCCTTTTAAATTGTAGATTTTTATGACCATCATCCTTATACTAGACAATATCTAAGGCACTTAAAAATTAAACAGTGAATCATTTCACATGTCTTATTGGGTTTTAGTTTATTTGTAATATAAATTTTAAACTTGAAAGTTCAAATTTTAAATGTCTTTTCTACTGCATTTTTTCTGCTATTGATTTTCTTTTATACTATTTTTTTTACTGCTGATCTGCTGTAATTTTGGGAGGGATAGAATTAATAAAATATTTTTTGAAAAATATTTTTTTTTCATCAGATATTTTATAACTGACATGAAAAATGTAAAAAAATATTCACCATGTTGGTTTTTTAAAAAATATAGATTTGATAAAAGATTTTTCATGTCAGTTTTAATATAAATGATATAGTAAAACATGAATAATATTCTTTTTCACATCGTTTATATCAAAAAAAAAATGTGGAAAATAAAATATTACAGTTCTTTCACATATATTATTAAATAATCAACATGAAAAACTTCCACTAAAATGTATTTATAATGTACATTTTATTGATATATGTTAAATTATTTAAAACATATCTTGTAATAATGTCGTGTACTAGCTGACATAAAAAACAAAAAAATGATGTGAAAAAATATTTTTTGCACTATTATTACCCTCATATATCCTAGGATAATAATAATAAATCCACCAATCAATTCCATAATATAAAATAAATCATAAAACCTACAATAAACCACAATGAATGATATTTTATATGAATACAAGCCTCTAAAATAAATACAAAAATGAAACTCTTACGGTATAATATCCAACCAAAACTCTGAGATCTGAGATAGTATTATTTATCTCAATCACCAAAATCACCCTAAAAACCTAAAAATATTTTATATAAATATAGGTGATCATATATTTATATTCAACAGGATCCTCCCTAAGATCTATCATGAAAATTTGTAAGAATCGTACTAATACTTCGGTGAATAAACAGAAGAACCATTAATAATTTACCAAGGAAAATATCACCCATACTTACAAAGTCTCACTCACCTAATAGTGAGTCTAATTATAATAACATAGAAATAAAAGAATATAAAAAAGGTTAACCCATAGCAACTTTTACACTGGTTTTTCACTCTCATTACCCAATGTCAAATTTCTTATTCTTTCATCCCTTCCATATCATCATAACCATATCCACAAAAAATTCATACCAATTCAGATATAATGTGGTTTAGACTGTATCCCTACCTATCCTAACACATAAAGGATCCAACATACTCATTTGAATCAATCCACAACCTCAACCTCATATCCACATCTCAATTGCACATCACTTTTCTGTGATAAAAAGGTATCGTGAACATTAAAGACATAAACAACATTCACTCTTCCTACCATGTATAACCCTTACTATATATACCTCATCATCATCCCACCATCATCACATTAATTTCACTATAAACCTTTGGTTATCATATACATACCATGTTTGGAAGATAGAGTAGGGAAGATGGGGTATTCATCCACATGTTCCCTTTCTAACTTGGATGTTTGGGAAAATGCCTAGAACCCAAAACATTTGGGAATTGGAAAGGTAAATAAAATTGGGTAGGGTGAAAAAATAAATAATAATAAAATGAAAGTATGGTATATACACAAGTAAGCCCAGATTAATAGGTTCATGTTAAAATATTATTATCACAGTTCATAAACACCATTGTACCTATACCACATTACACTAGAAAACATTTCCACTTATACCTTATCAACCAAACCACATTCCAATGAAAAACAACCAAAACAACAATTCATAATTCCCATTTAATCACATTATTTAATATTTTTTCATATTCTTCATTTAGAAACTATTTTACATTTGATATATTGTTCAAATCCATATTTAATGACAACCCATTCTTAGTCATCACCCATGTTTGACGCAACCATTACCCATTCATTTCATTATTAATATTATAGTTTATTGTTATCATGAAACTATGAAATAATCCCACATCCATCAACTAACCACCAAAAAACCATCATGCAACACATAATATACCAACCATTGCAATCCACTGTATAAACCACCACACAACCAGATGTTAACAACCCCTAGCACTACCAAAAAACATTTCCTTTACACAATGACCAACCACTGACCCTCTACCCAATACACTCCACATACAGACCCATCTATAAAAATTACCAAAAAAATCACCCACAATAGCCACGCCAGTCACATCATAATAACATAAAAAAATCAACACTCAATTACAGCATCTAGACAGTTACACACTCCCCATTCTTCCTACAAGAAACATCAGTTCAATATCAAGTCTCAAAAAACTGGTTCATTTTTGTATTTATTATATTAATATTTTAAGATTATTGATTACATAAGTATATCCACTATAATACAAAACAATATTAATGAAAATAATAATTTTTAGCAATAGAAGAAATCATGCATTAATAACATGATAAGTATCATGGAAACAAGAAGACACATGTGGAACACCCTTTCTCATCAATTCCCTTTTCAATTTAATTCATTGTCTTGTTTATATCAACCCTTTCCATCCACCCAATGAAATAAATATAATTAAACATCCAAAATTTATATATAGAAATAGAGTTCTTTAATACCCTACCTCAAAAGAAACTTTACAAGCTATTATGCATGAGCAGGTGAAGAGAATACGGTAAAATCCTAGGATAATATAATGAGAGAGAAAAAAAGTAAAGAGGAGGTAATATCATATTGTATTATAAATTGTGGATATCATGAGACTGTAGATCTAGGATAAGAAATAGTTCATTTAAAGGCCTCCCAAAAATACACTTATGGTCTCCCAATATTTAGAGAATTAAGGGAATAGAATGAGATCATTATGTGTTTTTGATTTTATACCAAGACTAGAAGAAACAAAACTACAATGCAATGGGTGAGGTCACACCATAATGGGTTTAAGTTGAAAAAAAATCTATAAATATCATTGAATATATCCCATATATCTTCCCTCATAAAACCAATCATCTTTATAAATATATTACAACTAAGGGAGGGATGGAGTGAAAAGGAAATCATCACACTGCGGAAACCTATCTCTTGAAACTGAAAGGGATACCTTAATCCCAACAATGGTGTACTGTACATTCCATGAAAGTGGTGTACAAAAAGGAAGAACCATCAAAACCAACCACTCCAGAAACTACACCATAATAGTAATAACCACAAAAGAATCCATTGAATTCCCTTTATCTTGATCAACCCAAGACCAAAACCACAATGCAACTAAGGATCATGGTGCAAGGACCCCTAAAAAAGGAAAAAATAAGGAATCGTAACCCCTATGATCCATCATGTACCTCATAGATCTATACTAAAAGGCTATTAATGGAAGATTAAACAAGTCCCAAAAACCATTTCATGCTACATTTGATCCAACCACATTGTAGCACCCCCTCTCCATATAGAAATATCAACTTCATCTCCACCTTAGTTCCTATAATCTTCAATCAGCACCTCCAATGCCAAAACCACATAAATTAATGGGACATAAAGGTATGGGTTATTACATTATATTCCTCTCAAATTATTATCATTCATAATATTCAAAACAAACCCAGAGAGAGACAACTAAACTATAACCCAAACATCCCCCATTAGATACCTCTCAAACTGAACAACATTGTCACCAAGAAATAAATCAATGAAAAAATAATCAGCCTCAAATTAAATCTCCAAAGAAAATTATATTTATCAATATAGTAATAAATCAAGTATTTAAAACATTATATAAAAACAAATTTCAAAATATATTAGGATATTGAGTGCATATCTATAACTCATGTTCCCTTTTACTTTTTTCCAAGTCACCACACCTCCAAAAAACTTAAACCAAATGAATATCTTACCTGCACAACATCTTCTATCAACAATCCTAAATCTCCACTAGACACTCTATTAATGTCACATAATACTTAATATCCAACTCTTCCCCCTAATCAAATGCATGTGAATATTTACAGAGGTATTAATGAATCTGTGATAAATAGAAAATATTATGGACCCAGCCCAGTAATAGATGAAGCACTAACCAATACACCAATTCACTAATTCCACCTAATAGATCAAAAGGTACAATAAAATGGAGAGATAGCTTACTCCCTCAACTAAACCTTCACTTCCCACAATGATGGGAAACACTCAAGAACACCTGATTTTTGACCTTGAACTCTATAAGTATCCTCCTTGGATCTGTATAAAACTTCCAATTTCCCTATTCGACCTTTATCTACCCCTAAATTATCTAAAACTTCTATATAACATTTTTCACAACATCTAGTCAAAGGATAGCTAACTTTCAAACCTCATTCCATCACAATGGATACTTGAAAGGTCATCCATACAATGCCTAGAACAAATCTATAATATTGGATGAGTGATAACTATTATTGTAACAAAATCAGCCAAAGATTGGTGCCTCGCCCATGAACCACCAAAATCTAGAACACAAGATCATAGCATATCCTTCAGTATCTAAATGGTTTTCTCTATATTCTTTCCCATCTAAGGATATAAGTTAGTTCTTAAGTGGAGGTGAGAGTAAAAATCATGTTGAAGACCCCCCCAAACCCATACAGTAAAATGTGGGTCCTGATTAGAAACGATGGTCCTCAGTTTCCATAAATTCACACTATCTCATCTGCATACTTCATCACCTAAACAGCCAAATCACCCAACTCCCTAGTCTCTAAGAAATGAGATTATTTTTTTAATCAATCCATGATCACCAAAATAGAATCTGATAATTCTCAAGCTTAAGATAAATCGATGATGAAATATATCAATATGTCATCTTATTTACACTCGAGGACATCCAGTGTGTGTAACAAACCACAAAGAACATGATTATCTAACTTTATCTATTGGCATGCCAAATATCACAAAATAAACTCCGCTACTAACCACTTCATTCCAAACCACTAAATATGACTCCTGATGGAATGATACATCATGGAAACTGCATGGTGTACTTCCAAATCTAGGATATGAAACTCATACAGAACCTCTTATCACATCACTAATATAATAAACAATATCCAAATGAACAACATCTTATATCTACCATCCTTTAACCATCCCTCTAGAGCATCACCATAAAATACATGGTCTCATATCACCTACACCTATGAGCATCCCCATTGAGACTCCCCTATCTGATTCATAAAAGATGAATGAACATTGATCTAATACATGTTACCTATACCACCAATGTTAACCACATCAAGATGCATCAATGCAATCTCTTCCATCGCCCTCCAAGCATCTTCAGAATCTTCAATAACATCTCTCTCTGATTTTATAATCAATATATCAATAACTAAATTCCCTTTCCCCAAGATATAGAAGATATTGGAGTTATAGTCCTATAATAACTCCATCCACCTATATTGAACGAGATTTAGATCCCACTAAGAGAAACACTAGTAGAGAAATATGATTCCATGTAGGCATTTTAACATCGGTTTTTCAAAAACCAACATCACAATGCACACAGAGGGACTTTTAACATCATTTTTACTAAAAATTATGTTAAAAATATTTTTAATACAATATTAACATTTTTTTGTAAAACCAATGTTAAAATTATATAATTTTTTATTTTTACATCGGGTTTTAGTAAAACCACATCAATTTTTTTTTTGATTTTTGACATTGATTTTTACTCAAATTAACTTCAATATATATATATATATATAACTTCTGACATCTACTTTTATAAAATAATTAACATTAAAACTATTATAATTGGATTTTTTAACATCGGTTTTATACATAACTAATGTAAAAATTAAAAAAAATTCATCATAAAAAGTGGGGTTTAATTTTTTCACAACGCACTTTATAATTTTTCAGTTTCCACCTAAAATTTATTATATATCACCATACGTTTTCAAGAATCTTATAAAATTTTTCACTCTATAAAATTATTGATTTCTAATCTATTATTTTAATCCTCACCATCATTCCACTAGTTCTTGATTTGGTTATTTTGAAATGGTTTTTATAGTTATTCTCACATTACATAATTTATTTATGATTAGTTTTATCTATCAATATACTTGTTAATGATTCTATATTTTTTACGAAGGATACTCTATCATATTCAGTAAAAAGTTTAAATATTCCGCATGATATTTATAGGCTAAAGTCTAAAATGTTTTAAAACCCACAACTTCAAATGCATCATGATTTCTTCCCTCCAAAGAAAATTAAGTCAATGGACACTAAATCAAGCATTTAAATTTAGTTGAATATTTAGAATTATTTTTCTAGATTTCACTTGGTTTCTACAATGTTCTACTTCATCAATCTTTGATTTTTATCCAACTGAGTTGATCCTTTAAGTTAAATATTTGTATTTTATTTTATATATTTTTTAATTTCTAAAATTTTCTACTACATCAATAATTTATTATCATCCATGTGAGTAATTAGAATTATAATATTTTAAAAAATATAGGGTTTTGACATCTGGTTTTATTATAAATGCCATTGAATGTGAATTTTGATGTTGGTTATAACACAAAACCAACATCAAAAGTCATCCAGTGTCACTTTCAACATCATTTATAACAAAAAAATTGAAATTCATCGAGTGGAACTTTAGAAGTCGATTACAAAAAAATCTAACATAGAAAGTCTCTTAATTTTTATAAAAAAATAATTTTATCATTGGTTTTAATAACCAATATAAAAAATGTATTTACAACCATAATCACAAATACCTCACCCAAAATACTGAAATAAAACATAAAAAATAACATTAAAGGACTTTTTAATACTATTAAAAATATACCTCAGGTGAATGTTATCTATGAATAATATAAATAACTCACAAGTGTTGTAATGTTACCACAACTTTAGAGAGAAAACTATTGCCACCAAATCAATATAAAGGGTGGAATATTTATTCATGTGAGGATTTAACTGTTTGGAACCATATGAGATAATCTATATATATTGTATCAAGATAAATCTTAGACTGAGATGATAAGTATTACTGAAAACATCAAACATCACTCCCTCTTCTGGAAAGTAAAGGATGGGAGCACTAACCAACTTCTTCTTCGGGTAATCGAAAGATGCATGAAACTGATTAGTCGACATAAAATCTTGGTCGTTCCTGGTCAAATCTATCAATAAGTATATATCCCAATAGAATTCATACATGAACCTATGATAATATCCTACGAGACTAAGGAAACTACATACCACTATAATATTCTTAGATTCCAACCAATACACGCCCACCTTGATCTTCGAATGATCAATTATCACTACCTATTGAGACACTAAACTCCTCATAAAATGAACCTCTTTCATAGAAAACATTCACTTGGACAATTTCCTATGAAGTTGATGGCACTGTAGGACTTTCAGGATAGCCCTGAGATGCCTAACATGCCCCTCCTCTGACATTGAGTAGACAAGAATGTCATTGATGAATACCGCCACAAACTGATCCAGGAACGCATAAAACCCAAAGTTTATGAGAACTATGAAAATAGATAGGATGTTAGTGACACATAATAACATAACCATAGAAAAAAGTTCCCATAGAGACATCTAAAATAATTCCTCAAGATATCATTTTCCATCACCCTCGTCTGGTAATATCTAGGTTGTAGATTGATCTTTGAAAACCAGCTGGATCCCATCAACTAGTAAAAAATATCATTAATCCTTTGGAGGGGGTAACATTTCTTGATTATAATCTGGTTAATTAATTGGTGTTCTACACACAACATCATACCCTCATCCCCCTTATTGATGAATAATATTGGATCTCCCCACGATAATACACTGGGTTGGATGAAATCCTTCTTCATCGGATCTTCGATCTAGACCGTCAACTCACATGGCTTAGAAGGTATCATCAGATAAGGTTATATCAAAATTAGAGAGACATAATGTTGAACCTTTATCCCAAAATTGATGTCACATTGAAGGAGTATGGTCATAACCTCCATGGAAAATAAATTTTAGAATTCCTCAACAACTCTAGGAATCCCCACCATCAATGCCTCTAAAAAATCCAATGATAACACCTCCAACTATGATAGAAGAGTAATTGATGGCCTAAAATCCATTTTATAATCCCAATAACCAAATAATTCCAAAAAATTTAACCCCTCATCATATAAAACTACTCTCCTCTAGAAACAATCGATGGCCCCATGCATGGAATATAGCCAGTCCACGCTAAAGATGACAGTATATAGTTATATCTGTATTAAGAATAAATCCTCGAATGATGGGTATTTCCCCATCATCAACTCACAACCCCAACAAACATCAAGAAACTTTTTCTAACCTTCAACTAGTGCGGTCAGTGCTAGAAGAACTAGAAGCCTCTCCTCCTTGATTCCTAAGTCATAGACCAAGGTGAGTGTAATAAAGGTGTGTGATACTCTAGAATCAAACAAAGAATAAGAAAAGGTATACAATAAGAATATGGTGATTCAAATAATATCTAGAACATATAGCACCAGAACTTCTATTACATGCAACTACATGTATCCATCATCTCTACCTCACTACTGAAAACCACCTCCATAGCCACATTCGTCCAGATTCCCCTAGGGTTAAGGAACATCATGAAACTGAAATTTACCAAATCCATCTCCTCTCAATGTAACACAAACATGTTTTCCATGATGTAGATATATCCTATAAGGTAGTGTGACACCCCGATATTGTAATATATGATTACCTTTACATAATTCAATGTTTTTTATATCTTTTTCCACATACAATGTTGAACTTAAACGAAACCACGATATATTTAGATAAAATATAAATATTTAAGTATGATCATTAAAACCTAGTTGTTGAATTATATGGAATGAATAGGATTAAATTCTTTATGAAATATATGTATAAATAGATTAAATGATACTTTTAATATGAATTAAATTAGTTTACCTAAATGACTAATAAGATCATTTATTGGTTAGAAATGTACTTTTCTAAAAAAAGCAATACGATATTAATTTCTATTTCAAGAAATATTTTATTAATGATTATAAATTTTTTTTGATATTAATAATTTTTTAAAACCAATTTATTTCATAAATTATATAAAAAAATAATAATAATAATAATAATAATTAATATTTGAAAATGTCATTTTCCAATAAAGACGGTTTTTCGTTATATTTTATGATTTTATTCAAAAACTTAATTTATAAATTTTAGGATTTTAATTTGAAAAAATTAATATCATTTTTGGATTTATAATAAAAATATTAGCTTGATATGAATTTTTTTTATTTTTCTGAAATAATTGGTTTTTAAGTGAATAATGAAAGATACTGATTTTGATAATATTATCAATTTTATATGACTTAGAAGTTTTTGTAACTATTTTGATATAAAAAATATATATTTATAAATTAAAATAAATCATTTAAAAATAATATTTTTGATTTATAAAATATATGAATATCATTTTATAAAATCAATTAATATTTTAGGAAAACTATTTTTCATCTGTTTATTTAATTACATTTATGAATGGGAAATTAGGTTTTGGATTTATTTAAATGTCACATAACTATTATTTTAAAAATAATAATCTTATTTATTTCATTATAATTAATAATTCTGATAATATTTTTCTATACATAAACTTTATGTTTAAAAATGCACTTTTTCAAAAAATGGATTTTTACACACTATATGCACTAACATTAAAATTAAATATCCTACATACAGAAATTAGACTTGATAAAATGAATAAAATATTTCATATCATCATTTTAATATTATTTAATAAAAATAATCTAATTTTTAATATAATCTAATTTTTACCATGGTTAATGTTAGTTACCACATTAATGGTTAAAAGTTAATTTTGAATTGTTTTAATGACGATGCATAATTTTTATCTAATAAATTATATTAATATATTAAAAATGATGAATATAATATTATTTTTACACACACACACATATATATATATATATATATATATTAACACTCATTTAATTGTAAATAAATACTAAATAATATTAAGAACACATAATAGAGAAAACAATATTTTTCTACAAAAACAATTTTTCTATATATAATATGTTTTAATTTAAAAGTTAATTTTATGTCACTTATAAATTTAACTGGATTAAATGGATATTAAATTTTGGTTTATAAGATAAAAATTAGGTAATATTTTTTAACTTTTATATTTAATAATATATAAAATTACTTATTTAAAAACTAGTTATCATAGTAAAAGTTAATTTGGGTAAAAGGTTAAAAGTAAAAAAAATAAAAGTCTAAAATAACTCTTACATTGTATAAAAATAAATGGATTAAAGTATTTTTGACATTTCCTTTTCCAAAACCCCATATTTCTCTAATTTTTATCCATTGATCATTAAATAATGCCATGTAATTACTGAAAAATGATGAGTGTTTCTAAAACTTCTTTTTCCTCTCTTACAAAATGATGCAACTTACACCCTTTAAAAGTTACACTTAACCATATAATTACTCAATAAAAAAATTCCATTTTTATACCTCTAAAACTTAATCCCACTTCCTAAATTCCCTTTTCACACTAATTTAGCCTTATACCTTCAATTCTATGGAGTATCCTAAGGAAAGATCAAGTCTCCAACACAAGTATTTTCTCCTTTTTAAGTTTTTCTTCTTAATATTACTCTTAAAAATATCATATCACCATAATAATATAATTAATTAGGTATCATTATTATACTTTTATTTTTTTATATTAATGTTATAAACCTTATTTATTCATATCCATCAACTTAGAAAAACAAAGGAACGTCAATCGTGTGTGTGCACGAACTACCACCTCCATGAAGAACCATTTTTCATTTTTCATCTATCTTTTCATTATTTATACAAACATATTAAAATACAGTTCACTATTATAAAAAATATCATTATGGTTCTATAATAATTATACTATGTCAAAATAAACACCTACTTAACCATACTCACCCATCGAGTTAAAGTGTGTTCAAGTTTGAGTCAGCATAACCACCTACATAAATGATGCTATAAAATTATATCATGTATGAATATGGGAATATAAATAATAATATTAATATAATATAATAATAAAATCATTATTTTTATATGGTTATGGAAATATTATATTAATTATTTAACTTATTATTAAATTGTCATCTCTGTTCGCTAAAATCACTGAAATATGCTAACACCAATTCCATTTTCAAACAGCATAACTAAAAAACTTATGGAATGATATAAGTTATTTATAAATAAATATAAGTTATATATTATTTTATATTAAATGATATATTAATTATGAAATTGGTATCAAATAATGGGTAATGATATCAACATTATAAAATGTGTGCAAACAATGAAATTTATTAACACTCGATGGTTGAAATAAGATATAACAAACGAATATACCCACAATAAATGATTATAAATGAGGGATGTAAAAGGTAACACATATGAATAATGATATTAAATATATTATTATGGTATCTATTTTTTTACATGATGATATATTTTCATCAATTAAGCAAGGAAACAAGGTAAGTTTTTTCATCTCAAATTCCTCTCTTTGAGACATGTTGGGTATTATGCATCTAATTTCATCCATGTGGTGTAAATACTGCATATTTTACATATAATATCATTAATTGTCCTTTAATAATGGTATTTTAAGTTCAATTACAAGCCCTATATTTTAAGGGTTTTTTATTAAATGATACTCAAGTCATAAGGTTCCTTTGTCTCAAACTTATAATCCTTAAGACATGTTTATATTGTGTGTCATGTTTCCTTTTTATGGTATATCATACTACTTGAATTTCATGGGATTTAATATCCAAATCATGTTCCCTTATTCAAGTGTATTTTTCTTTAAATGATTCCCTATTAGTAAGGTTTTTTTTAATATAACTTTCGTTCATTAAGTTATGGTCATTCTATTGAACTTATTTCATATAAGTTGGGTACATTCTACTATTTGATTATTATATATGGTATTATATAATTATTTTTTTGGGGATATACATTCCTACCACATATACCCTTTGAAAAATATTTCTCACGTATTGTGTTATATTCTTATTCAACCATCCACCATCTTTATCTGGATGGATTATGATTATGTTATCCTATTATAAATTTAGTCATATACTCATTACTCTATATAGTGTTAACAACACATTTTAAATAATTTAGATTGGATTTTGTTCATTTATAAATAATTTCATTTTATTTACATGGTAAAAAGTATCAGAGTTTTGTAAATTTTTATTCCAATTAAGATGATGTTTAGAAATTTGACTATGTATTTTTAAACATTCACCTTCTTCCTCTGGATGGGTTATGATCACATTATCCCTTTTATTAGATTGGGTATAAGTATTGGTGTTATATATGTTATTATACCAATAATGATGATTATTGTAAAATTTGATTATGATTTATTTATTTATTTTCTCGTATGATGAATGCATTGGACTTAAACAAGTGATAGGTGGGGACTAAAATTATGCATCCTCTCGATGCATTGGCGGCTCTTATGAGACAGACATGTTTGAGTATTTTAGTGTATGTCTGCCCAAAACGAAATATTTTTCGAATAGTAAGATAATCATGTCTTGGTTTATGGTATCAAATTAATTATCTAGTAATTTTCATTTCATCCTTAAGGATCCAGTTTTGGTTATCCTTATGATATATTTATTTTCATTGATATCCATGTATATATTATGCTCTCAATTTTATGTCATGATTTCCTCAGTTGTATGTTTTCACTTACTGGGCTTTTGAGATCACCCCTTCATATGTTTTCATTTCCCCAGGTTATGAAGAACATTATTACACATAATATGTCTTACAAGATGACCAATTTGGAAAAAATTTGGGAGATGCTGAAGACTTAATATGGTTAAGTAGTTTATAATATAATGAAAAAAATATCAATTGGTTGAGAAACACATGGGTCTTGTTAGTTTATGTTTTTTCCTAATTATCTGAAGCTATAAAAAAGGCCTTGGGAATGTATGTAATGAAATATTTTATTTAAGTTAAGTAATTATGGGATAGTTATGTTTGATAATATATTTTTGGTATCTAATATAGTATTTGAAGTATGTGTTTATGGCATCGGATCTAGGAGTGTAGGTACAGAGCATCACAGTTGGTATCGGAGTAGAGTTTAAATAACTTTGGAGATTAATATGTTTGTTGAGGATAATTTAAGAGCTGATAATTTTGGGTTGATCATAATTTTAAAGGTATATATAACCCTTTGGGATAGTATATGATTTAATATTAAGTTAATAATGCACATTTTATTTAGGTCTTAGGGTTAGATAAGCATAGTGAAAACCCAAGAGATGATTCTAATTAAAGGATGACATCTAGAAGTGTTTGTAAAGTAATTATTAGGTGTTTATCTTAGTAATATATCCCTATTTGGATATTGGAAAGTGGATATAGATGTGGTCCAGATGAACATATAAGTAATCACCCTAAAAAGGGTTAGTTGAGCATTGACTGTATCTTTACCCTGATGCCCTATGAGTGGGCTTAAAACTACACACTTGTCTAGACACTCCTATGGTATATTACTTGGTTAATCACATTCTATTTATGAAATACTATGAAGGAATAATTTCTTGGATTATTTAAGTGATTAGGATAATAAGTACAAGATAACCTAACTGGAAGCAAAGTAGATTGAACTTGAGGTATTAAAGGATTAAATGACAGTTTTACTAGAGAAGACATATTAGGATTGAGTTTTTATATTAATCTAATAATTTCATCTAATTTTATTAATAACCATTTTGGGTTTTAGTATTTGGTTGAAAAATGATCATGGAAATGAAGTTTAGAAAGGTATATACCTAGAAACCACACTGTCTTATAACCAAATAAGGGATAATACTTAAATGGTTGAGAATATTATTATTTTTCTTTTATGGTGGAAAAGGTGAGTTTTCTAGTCTTACCTAAGGCAGTGAGATTCATATTTTAATAGAAATTAAATCTTGAAACTCTTATCTATTCCCATTAGTGAGTGATATTTATCGATTACATTCTGGTATATTTTAAACGTTATGAGTATAGTGTGAAAAATATAACAATTATTCTTCATTAGTTTTACTTTAAAGATATAGAAACATATATTAAATGGTATTAATAACCTTGAAAAGTGATTTTATGAAAAGTTTATATTTTTGGGAATACCTATTGGTAAAACATGATTGAGGTATGGATAAATCATAGGTTTAATATATGCTTGATGTTAATATAATAAAGAGTGGTTTGATTTTTATGAAGTAAGTTAAATAGTATTGGTAACCTTATGAATTATAATTGATTCATGATATTTTTTATGAATTTTAGTGCATTTTTTTATTATGATATAAACTAACTAGTATGTGACCTTATTAACTAGTGGTTAATACCATTTGAGGGTTAAATATAAAGTTACTTTTTCAGGAATATATAAATTCGCAATAGTTTATTGACTTATAGATTCCGATGGTTTTTGGAAAGGTATATTTTGGAGAATGTATGATTAGATAATATACATACTTAGGTATAGGATTTTAGGAATGATTAATATTGTTTTAAGAAATATAGTTAACTTGGTATACCTTAAGAGAGTGGTAGATTTCATACAGGTTATACACCAAATGATGAATATGTTAAGAATACCCTCACCTAATTTCTTCAATGAGCAATAATTAAAATTGGGAGGATGAAATTTATTTAATTGGGGTATAAATTAACACCCCTAAGATATTAATATATGATTACATTTAAATATTTAAATATTATTTATAGCTTTATCCACATGCAACACTGAACTTAAACCGAACTGTGGTATATTTAGATACAATATAAATATTTAAGTAGGACTATTAAAACCAATCCATTTAATTTGTGAGAATAAATAGGGGTAAATGATTTATGAAAAATATGTATAAATAAAATAGATTCTACTTTATTATGAATGGAATTTAATAATTTTACCAAAAATAACTAATAAGATCATTTATTAGCTGGAAAAGCATTTTTCTAAAAGTTACCTTCTTTGCCATATAAATTTCTATTTCAAGAAACATGTTATTAATGATGATAAATTATATTTTATATTAATAATTTACTAAAACTAATATATTTGGTAAATGACATGAAATAAGAATAATAAGATTAAATATATGAAAATGTCATTTTCCAATAAAGACGGTTTTCATTATATTTTATGATTTTATTCAAAAAATTAATTTATAAATTTTAGTATTTTAATTTGAAGAAATGAAAATCAATTTTGGATTTATAATAACAGTATTAGATTAAGATGAATTTTTGGTATTTTTTTGAAATAATTGGTTCTTAGTTGAATGGGGAATAATAATGATTTCGCTAATACCGTCACTTTTATATGAAATAGAAGCTATTGAAACCTTTTTTATATACAAAATATTATTTATAAATTAAAATAAATCATTTAAAAATAATATTTTCCATTTATAAATCCCATGAATATCATTTTAGAAAACAAATTAGTACTTTATGAAAACTATTTTTCGTTTGTTTATTTAATTAAATATATGGATGGGATATTAGTTTTGGGGTTTATTTTAATCTCACATAACTATTTATTGAACAATAATAATCTTATTAATATAAATATAATTAATTATTTTGATATTTTTGGTTTATACATAAATTTATGCTTGAAAATACACTTCCAAAAAATAGGTTTTTACGCATTATATGTGAAAATATTAAAATTAATTTTCCTAATTATAGAAATTAAATTTGATAAAATGGATATAGTATTTGAGATCATCATATTAACATTATTTAATAAGGAAAATTTAATTTTTTATAATAAAAATTGGATTACCATGGTTGATTTTAATTACCACATTAATGGTGAAAAGGTTACTTTTGAATTATTTTAATGATGTTGAGTATTTTTTATCTAATAAATTGTATTAATATATTATAAATTATAATTAAATTTTTATTATTATTAAACATATATATATAAATATTTTAACACTTATTTAATGTTTAATTGTTACTAAATAATATTAAGAGAACTTAATGGTGAAAACAACCTTTTTCTACAAAAACAGTTTTTCTATATATAATCAGTTTTAATTTAAAAGATAATTTTATATCATTTAAAAATTTAATTATATTAAATGGAAATTAAATTTAGGTTCATCACATAAAACTCAGGTAATATGGGTTACCTTTTATATTTAGTAAAATATTAAATTACTTAGTTAAAAACTATTTACCATAGTAAAAGTTAGTTTGGGTAAAAGGTTAAAAGTAAAAAATAAAATCCTTAAATCACTCATATCATGTCTCAAAATTATGGGTGAGATGATTTTAAACTTATATTTTCCCAAACCCCATATTTTTACACCCATAACCCATATTTTTACACTTTTTATTCATCCAAACTTGAGTGGTGTCATGGCATTATTGAAAAATGATGAGTGCTTCCAAAAGTTCCATTTTCTTCTCTTAAAAAAGGATACCACTTCCACCCTTTAAAATATACACTTCACCTTATAATTACTCATTGAAAATAAAAAAAATATCCCACTATAAACCACTCCAACTTCTTAAATACCCTGGTCACACTAATTTATCCTAATCCCTTAAATTCCAAGGAGTATACTAAGTAAAGATCAAGTCTATAATATAAATATTATCTTATTTTTAAGTTTTTCTTCTTAATATTACTCTTCCAAATATATTATCACCAGAATAATATGTTGAATTATTAATAATTAAAATAATTATATATTCTTATATTAATTTCATAACCCTTATTTATTCATTTCCATCGACCTATAAAAACAAAAAAAATGCAAAACGTGTGTGTGAGCGGATCTCCGCCTCTGCGAAGAACCATTTTTTATTTTTTATCTAGTTTTTAATTTTTTATAAAAAAAATTTGAATATGGTACACCATCATAAAAAAACATAAAATAATATCATTACTATTCTATTATAATGATATTATTTCAAAATAAACACCTCCTTAAGTGTACTTACCCATCAAGTTAAATTGTGTTCAAGTTTGGATAGATTTAACCACCTACAAGAAAGATTTTATGAAACTATATCATGGATGATATGGGAACATAAATACTAATATTATTATAATATGATAATATAATAATTATTCATATATGGTTACTGAAATATTATATTAAGTATTTAACTTATTGTTAAAGTAACATCTTTGTTCACTAAAATCGCCGAAATGGGTCAACACTGGTTCCATTTTCACATAGTATAACTAAAACACTTTTGGAATGATATAATAGATTTATAAATCAATATTAGTTATATATTATAGTATCTTAAATGATATATTAATTATGAACTTGGTATCAAATATTTTTTAATGATATAAACATTATAAAACACGTGTAAGCGGTGAAAGTTATTAACACCTGATGGTTAAAATAAGATATAAATAACAAATATTGCCATAATAAATAATTATAAATTATAGATATAAAATTTAAAATATCTAAATAATGTTATTAAATAGATTATTAAGGTATCTGTATTTTTTTATAGGATATTATAGTGTCATCAACTAAGCAAGAAAATAAGGTCAGGGTTTTTCATCTCAAATTCCTCTCTTTGATACATGTTTGGTGTTATAAACCAAATTTAATATATGTATTATATATGATACATGTTTGACATATCATATAATGAATTATTATTTAATAATGGTATTTGAAGTTAAATTACAATTCATATCTTTCAAGGTGTTTTTATTAAAATGATACTCAAGCTGTAAGGGTCCTTTATCTCAAACTTTAAATCCTTAAGACATGTTTCTATTGTAAAACATGTTTGCATTTTATAGTGTATCATACTTATTATATTTCATTTTATTTACTATCTGAATCATTTTCCCTTATTCAATTGGATATTGGTTCATTTTTTCCCCAATAGTAATTATTTTCCTTAACTCAACTTGTGTTTATTGAGTTACGATCGTTCTCTTGAACTTATTTCATATAATTTTAGTATATAATTATCTTTTATTATATTATGTGTTATTATATCATTTTTATCTAGGTATATACATTCCTATGATATAAACTCCTTGAAAAATATTTCTCTCTTCCTAGGTTATGTTCTTTTTCAACCAACCACCTTCTTTTTAGGGATAGCTTATGATAATTTTATCCCAGTATTGACTTATTTATATACCATTTATTTATACATTGTGAAAATAAAATTTTACATAATTTATATTGGATTATGTTAACCATGAAATAATTTAATTTTATTTAAATTGGGAAAATTATTTTCATTTTGTATGTTGTTATTCTAATACAAATGATTATTGGTAAGTTGATTATATATTTTGTATGTAACATCCCAACCATTTATTTCAGGTATTTTCTTTGGTTTAACATGTTATATTTTGATATTTAAGTTAGTAAATATCAATTTCAGAATATTTATATGATCTTGGTGTATTAAAATAGGTTTTTGGACTTTTTCAGTGAAAAATGGGTTGGACCATGTCCTAGTCTAATCCATTTTTCACCTAGGTGTAACTTATGTGAAACGGGTTTTGTCAAAATGGATTACACTGGTCATGATCGAGGGTGTTACATGTTGTTGTTTTACCTATCCACCATAGGCAACAAGGCCCCACCAGGGCATGGTGGAGGCTATAGAGAGGCCTAAAATGGATTATACGTTTTCACCAAGGTATTATGATGGGTGTTTCAAAATTTGAAATTCCTGAATGGCCACTTAAACTTATGAGGTGATTACCCTAGACACGTGTCATAAAAATGGATGGTTTTAGTGTTTATTTTAGCTCTATTTATCTCTATTAAACAAGTACTTCTCCTCCCTTTGGCTCGGATTTCTATCCTAGGGTGTTTCATAATATGTTTTGGAAATTCTATATTTTATAAAATGTGATTCAATCTTATTTTATTGGTTCTTTATATTCCTTATTGGGAGATTTGCGTAAGTGAAATAGATATTGGTTTTAATTGACCATTGTGTAGGAATAATTTTGAAACCTTTTTCTCTCTAGTTTTGGATCCCTTTTGGATGGTTGACAATACCATTCTTGAGGTATGTGGTTTCACAATTCAATTCTTGTCAATTGAAATCATTATTGCATGCATGATTTGAAATGGATTTCTAATTGAATTTAAAAATATGAAATTAGATCCATGATAAATGCTTCTAAGATGGAATTGTGTGTATTGAACCTCTTTGATAATGGATTTTCAAATAAACTATAGACTTTTGGAAAATAATTCTTAATTGAAAAAATGACTTTAATAATTACTTTGATGGTGATTCTTGAGAAATTAAGGAATAAAATGTTTTATGGTTTTTAAATGAAATGATTTTTTTTTAAATGATTTGTTTTTTATGAAAAATCATTTTATGTTGGTTTTTGAAATGAAATGTGTGTTTTGAAACTTGATTTAGGTATTCTTGAATGATGAATAATGAAACTAATTTGAGATGAATGATTTCACACATTATTGATTTTCTTGAATCACATGGGAACCTGGGTAGTTAGGTGGGTGACCTTGGATATGAATGAAAGGAATGTATTAGATATACCTACCAATGGATTCATGAAAAAATTATAACTAAACATCATGAGGGTGGGTGGTTCATTCTTTAGGGTTTACTTTTATTCCCCCTAGGCTTGAGGTCTAGGGAAGTGTCCACACCTAGTGCCGTATTTCACTAAGAATGTGTGTAACCTTAAGACTTATTATAACAAACCCCAAGGCTTATAAAAATGGTTCTATGAATGGGAATTAATTATATAATCCAATGTTTATAAAATGGTTTATTCATTCTTTTTTTGTTCAAGATGCTAATACATGCCTAAATTAAGGGAAATAAACTTTTTGTAACTATTTTATACTATCCATTAAAATGATTTGAAAATAATGTTTTATATTGAAATGTGAAAAGATTAACATGCCATGTTTTATTTAAAATTGAGAATATTTGGTATATTTTATATGGGATGCTTATGAAATGTCTTGGTATGGTCCAACTAAGCTAGTGTTTCTCACACTATACATTTTCATTTGGGTGTCTATAGATTTTATTTTCTTAAGTACAAGAAAAGGGAAAGCACCGCTTGGAGGTAGTGGGTGTCATTGACAGTTGGACCATGGGAGTTAGAAATGACATGTAGATTATGTGATATTCTTATTACAAGGATATCATGTAATGATTTTGTCTTTGGGTTTTGTGGTATTTATGGGTTCATGCCTATTTTTTGGAACTTTAATCTTGATTTCATATTGTAATACCAAATGTTTATGTTTTCTTTTCACTATTATCCTTTTTATTTTTATAATTATAGTGAAATCATTCCCTCTTATTTTTTATGCCCATGTGCTATTCACCAGTTCATGGGGTTCGAGAATGCCCTTCGGGCCATTTCAGGACTAATTCGGGTATTGTTTTAGTAGGTTATACAGGTTGGATTGTGAAAAAATAGTTTCAAAGGAGGTTGTGTATGTTCTTAGATATTTGTATGTAGTTTAGGATGTCTTGGTAGATAGGAGATTGAATTTTCGATACTTAATGGGTATGTTATGAGTGAGTGCCCAACTATCTCTAATCATAATGAGCCATAAGTTAACATGGATGTTTGGGAAAAATGTGTTTGAGGGGCTTTTTGGTCTCATTCTAGAATATTCCCAAAACAATTTCTGAGATTTTTGTTTTTAGATGATTTCTTACTAATATAGTTGATGTTTTTGTGTCTTCGTACTGATTTTTCCTTATTATCTATTGATTTTGTGTAGTACCATTCCCTACAGAATATTCTAATCATAATTTAAGCGGGATATACTAGTGAGCCATATAAAGAAAACCCTCTAATTGAATAGAACCACATAGAGGTAATTGTTTTCATGGTCCAAGATCTAGGCCAAAGATACACACCTATCCTTATTCAGGATATAGATGTGGAATATTGAAGGGAAAATAGTATATACTAAATCCAGAAGTTTCTTCATTATAAACCACCATATTTATTGGGAATGAACTATCCTTAGGAATTAGAGTATTGGTTGGGAATTATTTAATGATTCTCCTAGTTCTTATAGACACTAGATTCCATTAAGGTTAAATGTGTCATCTTCAAGCTTGAGGGGGCTAGTTGGAGATGGTGGGGTGATATAGTTCTGGAAAAGTAGAATGATAACTTGAAGTATAAATACTTAAAGTCTCTTTTTAAATAGAAATTATATCTATATTAAATGTTGTTGGATAATTCCATGGAGTTTCATAACGATCACCAATGTGATCAAAGAGTTATTTAGTATGCCAATCGTTTTACTAAACTTTATCAGTTTTCACCTTATGTTTTTTCAAACTAGAAGCTAAAGACCCATAGGTTTTAGATATATATTCAATTAGATACCTGATCACAAGTATTTATTCTAAAACTTACCTTTTACACTAATGTTCTAGATAGTTCTTTGATGTAAGAAATTGACATGGATAGTAAGTCAGGTTTGATAGGAGTTCCTCATACTCATAGTGGAAGCTTTATCACTTATTTTAAGGGGAATAGGAATCAAAATGAGACTCATGGTGGAAATAGTAGTGGTGGTCCTCAATAAAATAATTCCTCTAAATATATTGTAGTATCGAGTAAATTCTCACTAACTTGTTTCCAATTTTGTGATATTGGCTACTCAAAGTCTGCTTTCATGGGGGAACTAAAGGTTTATGGATTATGTGAATGTTCAGGCCACTTAGAGAAGATTTTCCATATTTTATGTCATGACCCGTCCTAGTGGGGACCACGCCGTGACTCCCCAAGCCCGCCTCCAATAGGCCAGGGGCTGGTGACTAGCACCGAGTAGGCTCATTACTAACATGGGAGGCATTGCCTAAGTACCTATACACATGCACACATCTCCAAGCCCACAAATGCTGAAATGTAAAACACTAAGGAACAAAATGCATGCATACAACTAAACCCAACCAACAGAGTACGATGAAAGGTAGAGTACTGAAAAAGTAAACTGGGCCAGAATACAAGCCCACCAAAAACAACAAGAGTCAGAAAACTGCAAAGTCCAACCTGTAAACACAAAAGGTATTGGGATTGCTGCTCATAGCCGTAGGGACGCCTCGTCCTGTAGGTAACTCAGAAAGATCGGTCATGCCCTGGTCTACCCTGGACTCTCTCGAAAGGCTGCTCATCTACACAAGACACCAGACATGCGAGCAAAGGCCAGGCAGGGGTGAGTATAACAATACTCAGTAGAGGACCCTGAAAACCACAAAGCAGTACCAAAGTAAAGGTATAGTCATCTATGCATAGTATATGTCTACAAAACATATAGAACAAACAAGATATACTCCAAACCCAGACCCATAGTCTAGAGACAAGTCGCACAACCGCATACCCCCAGCTAGGGGTTCAATTCAAAGATTCCACGAAGTACTCGTTTCAGGAGAACACACTCCACGAGTCATATAGCTCTGATGACATTCTCCTGAGAAGTTCTGCTGATCGGGAACCATCACGAGAGGTAGCTACACTCATTATGGGAGACACACTCCTGAGTGGGTAAGATCAGTGGATAGATGCACTCATTACGGGAGACACACTCCTGAGTGGGAAAGATCATGATACACAGATGAGGATCACTACCAGGGCCATGGAGGATACCGCGACTCATCCGGAATTCACCTGCTAGGTAGAGGATAAATGCCCGGTAGAGTTGGTCATGTCGATGCCTGACTCTAACTAGGGTCTGGAATGGATAGAGGATCTCGATCTGGGCCTCTCAGATGGATGTCTCACTCTATCACAGAATGTTCTGCTGAAGGGATCATAATCCTGAAAGGAAACGATACCTGACCTTCTAGGGAACGAGAAGAAGGGTCACTAATCCAAACGAAAGATATTCAAGATGCAGTGAACAAGAGGACCATTCCATTTTCTAGAAGGTACACGGCATGTAGAAAAATATACACGCCCTGTTGTCTGACCTCAGGTACTGCCCATGTACAACGTCTCGTGTCATAAGGCTGGTCGTGTAGAAAAACTGAGTACACGGCGTGTAGTATAGTGTACACGCCGTGTCCGAGCGATTAGGGTTGGCTCTGTGCCACTGGCCAAGCACCCATACACGGTCATCAACCTGTGTACTCCAACCCATGTCTGTGTATCCCCTGTATACACACCGAGTTCTGCGTAGCCGCTTCTGTCAAGATGTACACGCTATGTCGCCTGAAGCCATGTAGTTCATCTCGTGTCCGTGTACTACCCAAAGTCCATGCCGGGCCTCGGGGAAAGTTAAAAACATCGTGTGACCGAGGTCACACGCCATGTGATTCCTCTCTGACCCCCGAAACCCTAGCCGCTGCCAGCACTACATAGCGTGTTCTTCAGAAGTACATGTCGTGTATTTTGGAAATTTCCAGAAACGATGCTCTTCGCTGGAACGCCTCCCATGATGATCCATTTCTCGTTCCAGCCATCTAATAACCACGAAACCTTCAGGTTTTGTTCTCCCCAACACCATGAAGCCACTTTCGGTGTTTTCGGGCCTCCGATCGGCTCCGAAAACATGTTCTGATCTTCCTGGACGAAGAACGCTCGAAGAACGCGCTTTCTGATCCGGTCTGATTCGTCATCTGTCATAGTTGTTGCACCTCCGTAGAGTCATTTCAATGTCGGATCTACGGTTTGGGATTGTTGCATTTCAAGACGGTTATGCAATGATCTGTTGTTCTTCACCCTGCGAAGAGCACAAAGAACGCGCGAGAAAGAGAGGGGGAAGAAATCCAATCAACAAATTGAGGAAAGAACCTCTGCCATCGTTCGTCATGGTGTTGATCTGCTCCCATTAATAGGCTTAAACGGAGCAAGAATCAACAACAACATAAAGCATGGATCAATTCCCCATAATCCTCCCAAAGAAAATCTCTCCCGCAAGAACGTACGAATCCGTGGATCAACTTGTTCATGTTTGATCTGCGTTCGTCATTTAAGCTCAAATATGGGGAAAAGAAATTGAAATAAAAACCCCTAACTTTTGAAAGGATCGATCATTGGCACAGACATCACGCTGTCGTCATCATCGAGATCCTTTGACGTTGTTGGCGCAGCGATTCTCAGCTTCAATCCGTCGTCGTTCGTTGTCGAGAAATTTCTCCAACTCCCCGCGGATTCTGCAGAGGTTCCTCTCAATCATCGCCAATGATCAACAATTGTTTAACCCATTAAAAAGGGAAACATGTTGTCATTTAATTATGTGGTAGTATTAATGACTCCTACTTGCCTATTCTTGAGTCATTATGAGGCAGCATTTAATTAAGGAAACAACTACCCTTATTCCATGCTACAGCGGTTGTTTCCATAAAATAAAATAAACATTTAGATTTTTATTTTATTTTATTTTTTATTAAAAAATCCGAAAAATAACTTTTTCCCTCGACCTGCGCCGGTCAATGTTAAGCTCATTCTTAGGTAAAGTCATCATCTTGGATGCAACGGTGTGCTCAGATTTTCAATCCCGCCATCCGTTTGGAAACTGCCACAACCGCGCACAAGTGCCGACTTACTTAACTTAAAAATTTCAAACCACCATTCCGGGCTCACGGGACCTCGGAATGATGTGTCATCTTCGCGCCCGGTCTCGAAATAATTCCATGTAATATTTAATAATTAAACGTAAAAATTTGAGACATTACATTCTCCCCACATTGGGGCTTTACGTCCCTGAAAAGACAAAACAAGGGCTACTCAAAAAGCTGAGGGTAATGAGCATGGATATGAGCCTCCAGCTCCCACGTGCTCTCCTACATATTACCTGCTACCATCAGATGCGCACCAAGGGAATCGATCACCCTTGAAGGATCCTCTCCTACCGACCCTCGATCTCCACCAGGTACTCAGCAAAGGTCCCTCCATCTTTGATGTCCAGCTCACCCCAGTCGATGATGTGTGATGGGTCATGCGCGTACCTCCTCAACTGAGACACGTGGAAGAAATCTTGTACCCGATGAAACTGTGGTGGTAGATCTAGGTGGTACGCCACCTCGCCAACTTTGCACAGTATCTGGAAAGGTCCGATGAACCTCGGAGATAGCTTGCTGCCTCAGCCGAATCTCTATAACCCTCTTCGGGGTGAGACCCGAAGAAAGACATGGTCTACCTCCTCGAACTCTATAGGACTCCGTCGTCGGTCAGCATAAGACTTCTGCCAGCTTTGTGCAGTCTTCATCCGCTCCCGGATGATCTGCACCTTCTCGGTGGTAGCTCGCACTAACTCTGGGCCCATGAGTGCTGACTCTCCGGGGTCGGTCCAGCAAAGCGGGGACTGACAGGGTCTCCCATACAAGGCCTCGAACGGTGCCATACCAATGGTGGAGTGGTAACTATTGTTGTATGAAAACTCCACCAGTGGTAGGTGGTCCTCCCATCTGTGACCAAAGTCCAAGATACAGGCCCGCAACATATCCTCCAGCACATGAATGGTCCTCTCCGTCTGACCATCTGTCTGGGGATGAAACGTTGTTCTAAAGCGTAGATGAGTCCCAAAAGCCTCATGTAATCCCTTCCATAACCGGGATGTGAATCGGGTGTCTCGGTCTGAGACTATAGTCGAGGGGATTCCATGAAGTTGAACTATCTCCTGCACGTAGAGGAATCCCAATCTCTCTACGGAACTCTGCTCCCTGATAGCTAGGAAGTGGGATGACTTGGTGAGTCGGTCAACGATCACCCAGATGTAATCATGCTCCTTGGACGTTCATGGTAAGCCTGTCACAAATTCCATCGATATTCCATCCCACTTCCACTCTGGAACTTCCAGGGGGTGAGCTAATCCTGCTGGAACCTGGTGCTCAGCCTTCACCTGCTGGCATGTGAGGCATCGGGAAACGAACTCTGCTACTGCCTTCTTCATGCCTGACCACTAGAACTAATGTCAGAGATCCTGGTACATCTTTGCCACTCTAGGATGTACCACCAAAGGGGATGTATGAAACTCCCTTAGAACCTCCTCCTACAACGCCACTGGTACAACGGTGTGTCCTCTGAAAAGAAGTGTGTGCTCCCCACCTTGTGAAAATCCATCAGGAGCATGTCATGTGGATAACTGAGCATGTAGGGCCTCATAGTCAACATCCCCAATATATGCTTCCCTAACTAATTGTAAGAGTGGAGGAGTGAAAACCATCGACTGTAGGTAAGTTGTACCTTCTCTGTCCACGAAGGACAACTGCACCATGGCTAACTGCTCTGCCACCTCAGTCAACAGCTGTGAGCTCGACCTTCTGCTCAGAGAATCCACCACCTTGTTCCCCTTTCCAGGAGTATAGAAGATCTCGAAATCATAATCCTGGAGGAAATCTAGACAATGCCTCTGCCTTAGATTTAGATCCTTCTGTGAGAATATGTACTTGAGGCTCTTGTGGTCAGAGTAGATGATAAACCGCTCACCCATGAGGTAGTGTCGTCGCATCTTCAATGAGAAGACTACCGCTGCCAACTCGAGATCATGGGTCGCATAGTTCTTCTCATGTGGCTTAATTTGGAGTGAACCATAAGCAATCATTTCTTGTCTCTGCATCAGGACACAGTCAATCACGATCCCTGATGCGTCGCAGAAAACTATGTACTCGACATCCTCCTCCGGCAATCTCAAGATTGGGGCGCTCGTCAAACTATGGCTCAGCTGCTCGAAAGCCTTTTGTCACTTCTCCGTCCACACGAAGGGTTTCCCCTTCCTAGTCAAGGCCGTCATCGGTGCTGATATCTGGGAGAAATCAGTAATGAATCTTCGGTAATATCCTACCAACCCAAGGAAGCTCCGCACCTTCATCACATTCTGAGGTGGCTCCAATGCTAACACAGCCTCCACCTTGGCTGGGTCCACAGCTACTCCATCTGCTGAGATGACATGCCCCAGGAAGTGGACCTCCTGAATCCAGAACTGGCACTTTGAGAGCTTCCCATAAAGCTGGTGCTCCCGAAGTACATCTAAGACCATCTGCAAGTGTCTCACATGCTCCTCTTCTGACGCCGAGTACACAAGAATGTCATCGATGAAGACTACTACGAACCAGTCCAAGTATGGCTGGAAGATCTGGTTCATCAGTCCCATGAACACTACGGGGGCGTTCATCACACCAAAAGGCATCACCAAGTACTCATAGTGATCGTAGCGGCATCTGAAAGCTGTATTCGGTATATCCTCATCCCGTACTCGTAGCTGGTGATATCCTGATCAAAGGTCAACCTTAGATAACCACTGTGCCCCTCTTAGCTGATCGAAGAGGTTGTCGATACTTGTAAGTGGATACTTGTTCTTCACCGTCACCTGGTTCAGGCACCGGTAATCCACGCACAACCTCAGACTCCCATCTGCCTTCTTGGCAAACAAGACCGGAGCCACCCAGGGTGAAATGCTGGGTCTTACGAAACCCTTTCTATGCAAATCCTCCAACTGTACCCTCATCTCGCGAAGCTCTGCAGGATCCATCCGATATGCCGATGAGGAAATTGGTGCCGTCCCAGGGTGTAAGTCGATGTAGAAGTCGATTTATCGGTGGGGAGGTAATCTTGGAACATCTTCGGGAAAGATGTCATTGTACTCCACCACTACTGTTGGGAACAAGGAGCTCACAACATCCACTTCTCCGAGGGCAAGGCTTGCCAACTCATGAGCAATCGGCTGCACCCTCCTATGGATGAGCCCATTCTGTGCTACCTGGGTCTCCCTTTCTCCGACAAAGGAAAACCTTGATCCATCATGGAGGACACACCGCACTCTTTGCCTAAAACAGTCAATCTGAGCATGGACCGAAGATAACTAATCCATACCGAGAATGACGTCGTAAGGCCTCGATGCTACCACCAAGAGGTTCCAACCGAAACTCTTGCCTCCAAGGGTAATATCACACTGTCTAAAAAGGTGCGTGATCATCAAGTCTCCTCCTGTAAGTGTCTCCAAGCATAAGGATTGAGTCAACGGTTCTACCGGAATCTCAAGGTTTTGTACAAGGCATGTGGCTATAAGGGAATGACTGGCACCTGTGTCTATGAGTACGGAAGCTAAGGTAGAAAAGACACATATCGTACCTCGAATCATCCCTGGAGCCCCTGGGTCGTATGCCTCGACTGCATGCAACTATCCCCATCCCTGTCCCCCAGCTCCCTAAGCCTGGTGAGGACCTCCTAGGGGTGGTGGTGCAAGTAAGTTGAAGCATCTGCCACCACCTGCAGATCTTCCTGCTCCTCTGCCACGTCTGCCGCCTGGCGGGTCTTCCTGTTCCACTCTCTGCCTCTGCCCTGGTGGCCCATCCACCGCTTCCCTGTCAGCAGCTCGACGGGTCAGGCAATCTCTAGAGAGATGTCCCCTACCGTCGCATGTGTAGAATCGCTTCTCCCTAGGATGACTGGATCCCGCCTGAGATACCTGGACTGTTGATCCTCTGTCTTGGGTCCTCTTATGACGTTTCCCACGTCCAGATCCCTGTGTCTGATGCCGGATCCCTACTGTCGGTGTCCCCGCACCTGTATGTTTGCTGCTGACTGTCATTGGCTGTCTCTGCTCCACCAAGAATCTCTCGATCACCAAAGCTCGCTCGAGCACTCCAGCATAAGTGGAAATGAATAGAGGCACGTCACTAGCTCAGATGTCACACCGTAGACCTCACTCGAAGGTCTGAGCTATGAAGTACTAATCCCTGACCATATCTATCGAGTACCGGGCAAGGTTGGTGAACCTCGATGAATAGTCAACTACTATCATACTGCCTTGCTGGAGTTGGAGAATCTCATGGATGCTCACATCTCTCAGCGTAACCAGAGATAACTTCTCCCTGAAAAGTCGCTCAAACTTTGTCCATGAAAGAGTCTCCTCATCGTGATTCTGTGTGGTCAGACTCCACCATCGTCCCGCCGAACCCTGAAGAAGGCTCGCTCCTAGAATCACCATCTGGTCTGTTGTTGTCCTCACTAGACGGAAAACTCTGGTCACCGCCTCAAGCCAGTCCTCAGCCGCCTAAGGGTCGGGCTCGCCTCAGAACCTAATGGGTCTCTGTCTCTGGAACTCATGGAGTGCGCTAAGCCTACGCTCCTCGTCGGTCGGTACTGCGGGTACCACTTCCTGCTCCAATGTTGGTGGTACAGCGGGTGCACCACTTGGTGGAAACGCCTGGGGAACTGGTCCCTGTATCGAAGCCTCATCACTGAGGTGGTCATCCTCGTGATCGTGCTGTTGAATCCTAGAGGGTATGTGTCGCGGAGGCATCCTATAAGGAAACAAGATGTATCATGGTCAATGAGTATATCTGGATAGCTGACACAAAGGACATGGAAAACACAACCCATTACTATATGATGCATGTACCTTTTATTTCCCCGCAACAAGCGTTTTCGTGTACCGAGTCGAAAAGCAGGTTATCAGAGTCCTGGTGTATGGATTCGTCGGCTGCCGCACTAACACTGGAGTCCCTGGCCTGAAAGCCGAACCCAAAACACTTAAAAATGTTGCCCCAAATGAACTCACAGACTCTTGGTCTTAAGGTAGAACCGACCACCTCTGATACCACTCTATCATGACCCGTCCCAGTGGGGCCCGCATCATGACTCCCCAAGCCTGAATCCAATAGGCCAGGGGCTGGTGACTAGCACCGAGTAGGCTTATTACTAACATGGTAGGAATTTCTTAAGTACCTGTACACACGCACACATCTCCAATCCCACAAATGCTGAAATGTAAAACACTAAGGAACAAAATGCATGCATAAAATTAAAACCCAACAAACAGAGTACGGAAAAAGGTAGAGTACTGAAAAAGTAAACTGGGCCAGAATACAAGCCAACCAAAAACAACAAGAGTCTGAAAACTACAAATTCCAACCTATAAACACAAAAGGTATTGGGACTTCTGCTCGTAGCTTTAGGGACGCCTCGTCCTATAGGGAACTCAGAAAGCTTGGTCCTGTCCTGGTCCGCCCTGGACTCTCTTGAAAGGCTGCTCGTCTGCACAAGACACCAGATGTGCGGGCAAATCCCGTGCAGGGGTGAGTATAACAATACTCAGTAGAGGACCCCGAAAAACACAAAGCAATATCAAAGTAAAGGTACAGACAGCTATGCATATTATATGTCTACAGAACATATAGAACAAACCAGATATACTCCAAACCCAGACCCATAGTCTAGAGACAAGTCGCACAACTTCATACCCCCAGCTAGGGGTTCAATTCGAAGATTCCACAAAGTACTCGTTTCAGGAGAACACACTCCACGAGTCATATAGCTCTGATGACGTCTGCCCGAGAAGTGTTGTTCGTTGGGAACCATCATGAGAGGTATCTACACTCATTACGGGAGACACACTCCTGAGTGGGTAAGATCGGTGGATAGATGCACTCATTATGGGAGACACACTCCTGAGTGGGAAAGATCACGATACACAGATGAGGATCACTGCCAGGGCCATGGAGGATACCGTGACTCATCTAGAATTCACCTTCTAGGTATAGAATCAATGGCCGGTAGAGTTGGTCACGTCGATTCCTGACTCTACCTAGGGTCTAGAATGGATAGAGGATCTCAATCTGGGCCTCCTGGATGGATGCCTGACTCTATCACAGAATGTTCTGCTGAAGGGATCATACTCCTGAAAGGAAACAATACATGACCTTCAGGGGAACAAGAAGAAGGGGCACTGACCCAAACGAAATATGTTTAAGATGCGGTGAACAAGAGGACCGTGCCGTTTTCCAGAAGGTACATGACGTGTAGAAAAATATACATGTTGTTTTTTCTGACCCCGGGTACTGCCCGTGTACAACGGCCCGTGTCATAAGGCCGGTCATGTAGAAAAACCGAGTACACGGCATGTAGTATAGTGTACATGTCATGTCCGAGCGAGTAGGGCTGGATCTGTGCCTCTGGCCAAGTGCCCGTACACGGTCATCAACCCGTGTACTCCAACCCATGTCCATGTATCCCCTGGATACATGCCGAGTTCTGCGTAGCCGCTTCTGTCAAGATGTACACGCTGTGTCACCTGAAGCTGTATAGTTCATCCCGTGTCTGTGTACTACCCAAAGTACATGTTGGGCCTCGGGGAAAGTTCAACACGCTGTGTGATCGGGGTCACATGCCGTTTGATTCCTCTCTGACCCCCAAAACCTTAGCCGCCACCAGTACTACACGTCGTGTTCTTCGGAGGTACATGTCGTGTATTCTGGAAATTTCCAGAAACGATGCTCTTCGCTGGCACGCCTCCCGTGATGATCCGTTCATCGATCCAGCCATCCGATCGCCATGAAACCTTCAGGTTTTGGTCACCCCAACACCATGAAGCTGATTCCAGTGTTTTCGGGACTTCAATCGGCTCGGAAAACGTTTTCCGATCTTCCCGCATGAAGAACGCTGAAAGAACGCTCTTTCCGATCCAGTCTGATTCATCGTCCATCATAGCCGTCGCACCTCCGTAGATTCGTTGTGATATCGGATCTCCAGTTTGGGATCATTTCATTGTAAGACGGGTACGCAATGATCCATTGTTCGTTGCCCCGCGAAGAACATGAAGAATTCGCGAGAAAAGAGAGGGGGAAGAAATCCAATCAACAAATTGAGGAACGAACCTCCACCGTCGTTCGTCACGGCGTTGATCCACTCCCATTAATAGGCTTAAACGGAGAAAGAATCAACAACAACATAAACCATGGATCAATTCTCCATAATCCTCCCAAAGAAAATCTCTCTCACAAGAACGCACGAATCCGTGGATCAACTTGTTCGTGGTTGATCCGCGTTCGTCGTTTAAACTCAAATACGGGGAAAAGAAATTGAAATAGCAACCCCTATCTTTTGAAAGGATCGATCGTAGGTGAAGGTGTCACACTTCCATCGTCTTTGAGATCCTTTGACGTTGTCAGCGCAGCGATTCTCGATTTCGATCCGTCGTCGTTTGTTGTCGAGAAATTTCTCCAACGCCCCGTGGATTCTGCAGAGGTTCCTCTCAATCGCCGCCAATGATCAACAATTTCTTAACCCATTAAAAAGGGAAACACGTTGGAATTTAATTACATAGCAGTATTAATGAATCTTACTTGCCTATTCTTGAGTAATTATGACGCAGCATTTAATTAAGGAAATAGCTGCCCATATTCCACGCTGCAGCGATTGTTTCCATAAAATAAAATAAACATTTAGATTTTTATTTTATTTTATTTTTTATTAAAACGTCCGAAAAATAACTTTTTCCCTCGACCCGTGCCGGTCGATGTTAAGCTCATTCTTAGGTAAAGTCGTCATCCCGGACGCAACGGTGTGCTCAGATTTTCAATCCAGCCATCCATTTGGAAACGGTCACAACTGCGCACAAGTGCTGACTTACTTAACTTAAAAAGTTCAAACCACCATTCAGGGCTCACTGGACCTCGGAATAATGTTCCATCTTCACACCCGGTCTCGAAATAATTCCATATAATATTTAATAATTAAATGAAAAAATCTAAGACATTACATTTTATTACCTATTATAGTGTCATGGTATCTTCAATACTGACAGGATATGTATCAAAGTCAAATGTATAGAGAAAAATGGGGATCTATACATTGGTATCAAGAATGATGAAACTTTACATAGTGGATGAATATCTAGTGGGAACTTGAAGTTCAAAAGTATCGAATAACAACTAATAAGGGGAGGGGGTTGAATCAGTTGTTCACTTTTTATAAGTTTCAATACTTTTAGAAACTTAACCCCTATAACCTATTAATATTTTTTCCCTTATCAATTTTTAGTAAATACTCATGCATGAGAAATTAGGAAAGCAAGTAAAGCACACCAGATTTACAAGGTTCATCCTCAATGTGAGAACCCACATACTTTCTAAAGCCACTCCCATTGATCTATGGAAATAAACTATTATGAAGAAGTGAATACAACTTATAACAACTCTCGTTAGACACCTTTTATCTCCTGATAAGAATGATTATACTGACTCCAATCAGTTTACATTGTTTTCTTATAAAAAAATTGATCCAAACAAAATAATAATGACTATGTTGAAACTTATCCACAATTGCTCAGTCTTTATCCCCGGTTCGATTTCGATAGATCTAATTTTCTCAATCAAATGATTCTGGATCTGATTCTCTCAATATAATGAGTCTGGATCTGATTCTATCAATATGATGAGTCTGGTACCGATTCTCTCAATATAATGGATCTGGATCTGATTCTCTCAATATGATAGACTCAATACGATGAACCCATTCTCAATTTTCAAAACTCAAACTCTACTCTAATTCTCAATACGATCTTTCTCAATTTGGTAAAAAAACATTCAATTGTATGATCCTCCTAATGAAATCTATGTTCAACAATGAATTTCACTTGATTTCTTCATCACTCCACCTTTTCTGGTTGCATGAAAAGCTACTAATGAATAAATAATCTGAGAAATTATTTATAGGAAACTCATATTACAAAAAGTAGGAAACTTGGAAACTTTCCCCACTTCCTCATATTTCAAAATCTTTGAAGATCTCTCACATTTAAAGTTCAATATTGACTTCTTCAATCCTCCTTATAATTTTTTGATATTTACACAGAATTGAATTTCAAGTTTGACCTCTTCAAATCTTCATAAAACATCTGGAATTTTATTTTTTAGTATTCTTCATAATCATCTCATTAAGATTATATTTCCTTCTTAAATCATTATGATTTTTTTCCCTATCATCTCATTACGATTTCTATTTCTTTCTCAGCTCATTATGATTTTTTTACTCTTCATCTCATTATGATTTCTACTTCCTCTTCATCTCATTAAGATTTTTTTTCTACTCATCTCAGTCTGATGGAATCCTCATAATGATGAAATTATCATTATGATGTAATTATCATTATGATGTAAATATCATTACATTAAAATTCCCATTACAATGGAATCTTCATACTTTAACTTTGAAATTCTTTAAACTTCCTCAGCTTCGCACATTATGACTTTTGGATCTGATCTTATGAAACATTCTTCCATCGATGGATTTCTTCATAATGATGGAATACCCATTATGATGAAATTCTCATTATGATGGAATTTCTCATTACAATGGAATTATTCACTCTGCAATTTTTAATTTATTCAAAATGCTATACCATTTCTTCAAAAGATTTTATCATGAAAGTATTCATTATTTTTTAGAACTTCTTGATCGGTAAAGCATCGTCTGATGTGGTTTAGAAAGTATTAAAAATTTCTAACTCCTCACTTCACAATCCTATTTCAAAACACTTCATCATCAAAATGACTTCTTCACTCAGAAACTTCATTATTTCTTTGATTACGATAAAGGAAAACTTCTAGAAAACAAAAATTTATTACTTTTATTATTTTGGATCTGATGATCTGAATACAATACAGATGGAACTGATTATTTCATAAAATTTTGACTTTATTACAAAAAGCTCATTATGATGGACTAGATCTGATTCCTATATAAAAAACATTCTTATACAAAAATGTTAGTTATCAATAAATACAAAACTTTTTTAAAATAAAACACAACAGAGGTTCTTCAATATCCCCCTTTCAATTTGTTGAAAACCCTTATTAACAACTTTTCCAACTCTCATAATTTTTTCACAACTCAAGTTTTTTCACTTTTATCAAAACATAGCCTTTCTCAAAAGATAGTGTCTTAACACCACACTACTAGATAAAGTAATTTTTTAAATTAATTCCATCCCTCTATGGAAATAAAATTTTGTGTCCATGTAAATATAAGATTTACTCACTTTTATTTTCTCCTCTTGCACTTTTTTTTTCTCTCTCCCATTTTATGATAACCATAGCTTCAGATTTATAAAATAAAGATAAGTAAAAACTTTTTACTAAGTATAAAGTGGTTAATTTATCTCCTCATTTGTCAACATAATCCAAATAATAGTGGGGGTACATCTTTATGAGGTTTATGAAGACATGGGAGGAGCCTAAACATGAAGTTGAAACCTTAATTCCACAAACCATTCCTTCAACATTGCAATTGTAAAGATATCAGAAATCTGATAATTTTTTGAAATGTATTCCAGCAAAACATCTCCAGCAGTAACTTTCTATTTTACAAAGTGAAACTTTATATAAATAAATTTTGATCTTGAATATTGGACAGGATTCTTAGAAAGATCAATTTCACTCTGATTATCACAAATTATCTTCAATGGTTTAGAAACTTTTACTTTTAAATCTTCTAACTGAACTATCATCCATAACATTTTAGTACAATCCTAAGTAGCTGCAACATATTAGGATTCAGATGTGCTTAAAGTTACTGAACTTTGTTTCTTACTATTCCAACTCACACAACATTCACCCAAGAAAAATGTTTATCCTAAGGTTGATTTTCTATCATTACAATCTCTAGCCCAATTGGCATCAGTAAAACCATGAAACCTAATATCACTATTTCTTTTGTATAAAAACCCATGTGAAGTTGTTCCTTTGATATATCTTAGAATTATTTTTTTTCAATATATATGATTCTTTCAGATTACTTTGATACCTTGAACATAAATTCATAGTATAAAAAATATCAGGCCTTGAGAGTGTAAGGTAAAGAATACTTCCTATCATTTTTGGAAAGTCTTTTTGATTCACACTTATTCCAGATTCATCTTTACTCAACATTGTTCTCACTGAAGTAGTAGTTTAAAATTCTTTGGATTTTTTCATCCCAAACATCTTTAAAAATTCCCTATCATGATTTTCTTGAGATAAGAAAATATATTTTTTCTTTTTTTGAACTTTTATTCCAAGGAATAAAGTTAATTCTATTAACATAGACATTTCAAAATTCTTATTAATTTCCTTAGAAAATGTATTAAAAACATCTTCTCTATCCTCGAGAAACAAAATATCATCCATATAAACAATTAAAAATAGAGCTCAGGAGTCAACATATTTTACATATATGTTTCTACCAACTTTTCCTTTATAAAACTTCAACATTCTTAAATAATTGTCAGTTTTGGAATATCAATCAGTTTGAGCTTGTTGTATCCCATAAAAATCTTTCTTCAATTTAAAATTTTTTTTTATCCTCATCAAGTAGAAACCCATAAGGTTTTTCAATATAAACTTCTTCCTCAATATCACCATTTAAGAAAGCTGACTTTTCATTCATATGATAAACTTTTTAATTTTAATTTCCAACCACTAAAAAAACATTCTAATAGTTTATAATCTTGCAACTGTGGAAACAAATTCTTCAAAATCCACACCTTCCACCTATGTATAGCCTTTACAAACAATCATGTATTTGTTTCTTGAAACATCTCCATGTTCATTTAACTTGTTTCTGTAAACCCACTTAGTTCTGATAACATTTTTATTTGTTGTTCTTGAAACAAGTTCTCATGTTTCATTCTTCTCAATTTAATCCAACTCTTCATTAATATAATCCAACCATTATTTTTGTTGAATATCTTCTGAAACTTATTTTGCTTCAACTTTTGAGATAAGTGAAGTCTGATTATCTAATCTCAACTTTCTTATTGTCTAGAATAGAGCCTTCTGATTCCCAATAATGTTTTTGGATTCAATATGTTTTTTTAAGGTAAGAAATAAGTTTCTTTCTAACTGAAATTTCCTCATCACATGATCCTTTTGAATCTTGATAAGGATGTTTTGAATTTCTTTCACTATTTTTCAAATTCTCTAGTTTACCCTCCTTAGAATTATCAACAAATTTTGTTAAGGAGGTTTTATTTTCAATTACCTTCACATCATTTGATTCCACCAAATTTTGTAAATGTTTGTTCCAACATTTGTAACTTCTTCCATTTGGTGAATAACCCATAAAATTTCCTTCCTCAACTTTCTCATCAAACTTTCCCAAATCCAGAATTTTTATTTTGAGAAAACATGGAATTATAAAAACATTGAAATATTTAAATGAAGGTTTATTATTATACCACATTTCATAAGGAGTCATGATAGTTTCTGGTCTCAACAAGCATCTATTTTGAACATGTACAGTAGTACTAATGTCTTCTCTACAAAATAATTTTGAAATTTTGTATTTCTCTAACCTACTTCTTCTCATTTCCTCCAAAATTCTATTTTTTCTTTCTTTTACTCCATTCACTACTACAAAACTGGGTTTATCCATTGATAGGTCTTTAACAGCGTGAGCTAAAAATGTTGTTAAAGACTTCATTAGTTAGCGCTAAAAAAATCATTATTAAAGGGGGTATTTAACGGTGCTAAAAAAACACTGTTAAAGGGGTACCTTTATCAACACTTTTTATAAGTGCTGATAAATGATGTCTTTTATGAGCACTTGTAAAAAATCATTGATAAATGGGGGATTTTATCAGTGATTTTTTAGAAGTGCTGATAAAGACCTCCTTTATCAATGCTTTTTTACAAGCATTGATAAAATCATCCTTCAAAAAAAATCATTAAAAATAAAATAATAATATATAAATATATTTATATTGATATAAATATAATATATATTTTTTGAAATATGTTTTAGATAAGGTAAATAGGCATTTACACTTAATATGTAAGATAATTAATGAAAATAGATAATAAAATAACTAAAAAATATTTTTAATTAATTATTTGATTATTATAACCAAGTAATAGTAATTTAATATCAATTTGAAGATAATAAAATTCAAAAAATAAAAAAATATCTAAAATAAGTTGAAAACGTAACTCAAACTTCAAATAGCCATAACTTTTGATCCGGGTGTCTGTTTGCACTCTACCACATATCAAATCGAATCCTATGATGATATTTATGCCTTGGTGAGTGAGGGTAAACCCTCCATCATGTTTTCTAAGTCTAAAAAAGGAATTTAAGTCCCCCAAAACTGCTTTTTTAGTCCGGGTACCCCATTTTTTTATCTTTTGATAGATTTTAAGCCTCATTTATGGGGGTATTTTTTCCCTTTTTCAGTGGGGACTGAATTTATTCCCAGGTATTATATTCATATTCATATTATTACTTTTATATTTTATCATTTTTCATAATTTAATTTTATATATAATAAAATATATAACAAGATATACATATTTTTTATATATTCACTCATTACAATTTAATTTTATAAATAAATAATTAAACATATTTACATACAAAATATATTTATTAATATATAAACATATATATAAATATATGGATCAAAAAATGTGACAAAATATATATAAATATATAGATATATCATAAAATCTAAAACAAAACAGTATAGCATAGTGGAAAAGTCGATGCTGTGTAACATAGAGGTCTAGGGTTCGAAACTCACTGGAGACAGGGGCGCGTGCGGAAGACTGGGATTATCTAAATGGGTGGGTGGATGGAAGTTCTGATAAAAGGGGTGGGTTAGTCATGGAAAAAAATTATATACACATTATCAGTGGGGCCTTTATTAGCGCTAAAAAAGTGCTGCTAAAGGCCCCCTTTAACAGCGCTAAAAAGCACTAATAAAGGGGTCCTTTAACATTGCTAAAAAAGGTGATGTTAAAGGACCCTTTTAACAGCACTTTTTTAGTGCTATTAAAGGGGGTCTTTAGCAGTGCTTTTTTCTAACTAATAAATTTTTCGGGCTTTTAATCGTGTTTCGATTATCCGCACTTTTATAGCACTGATAAAGTTTGTTTCTAGCGATGTTAAAGGTTGATTTTGTAGTAGTGATTTTTTATAGAGTATATGGAACACTATACTGATTTTTAACACCATTATTTATTAGATATGTTTCAAAATTATTTTTTTGTGAATTCTGTAACATTATATCTTCTCAACTTCTTTATGGAAACCCCAATTTCTTTCTCAACATATTTTCTGAAGAATTTTAACATTTCAATAGCCTCTGACCTATGCTTCATAAACATGATGTTTGTTATTCGAGTGAAATCATCAATAAAAGTGATAAAGTATAAATCTCTTTTTTTATTTATGTATCATTGGACCGCATAAATTAGAACGAATAAGTTCAAGAGGTTTGGTAGATTGAATCTCAATTCTCTTATGACTTGTTTCAGTTATCTTTTCTTTTTGGAACGTAATACAAACATCTGCATCTCTTCTTTTCAACTCTAAAAAATTCTGAATGGCATCAAATTTAGGAATTTTGTTCATACTTTTCTATCCAAGGTTCACAAGTCTTTGGTTCCATGATTTTTTTTCATCTTTTGCACTCAAGTAATAGGAGTTACTGAATTCGCCTATTTGAAAGAGATTCCCACTTGTTCTTTCTCCTTTTGAAATGGATTTTCCATCTTTTACACGTTTGATGATACAAAAATATTTTCTAATAAATTTTTCCTTCATCATCACAAAGTTTACTTACACTAATTAAGTAATGTTTTATCCCATTAAAAAATAAAACTTCCTTAAATTTCAACTTTTCGGCTTCAATCTCAACCATTCTGATTCCTCTGATTTTTAAGGAACTATCATTACCAAAGGTAAATGATCCTCCATCATGATTTTAAACATGTTTTAATATTTTTATATCACATGTCATATGTGAATAACATCCACTATCAAATATCCATGGTTTTTTATTTTTAATTTCTTTCAAATCTATCTCAGTAACAAAATCTATTTCCTCAACTTTCTTTTTTTATCTTCCTTTTCTTTTCTATTATAATAAACTTGTTTTGAAAGGAGTGTCTTAAATTTTTTTTCATGATGAATAAACTTATCACATATTTTACAAGATTCTTCCAAACATTCAAATTTATTTCTTATTGGAAAATTTCTAACATCTTGAGAATTCACTTTTTCAGTTTTATGGAAGTTAAGAAATTTTCTCATTATATTTTCACTATTTCTTACACTTTTCTGAAACCTTCTTATAGGTAAGGATAAGTTGTGAAAACAATTTACTTGTTCCCATAGATTCCACAACACCAACAATAACTATCAATTCTTTATTTTCTATTGAAATAAGATCTTTCTCTATTGAAACTTTGTTGAGGTTGGTAACTTCACTCATCACTAACATACTCTGGATGTGGACCATCTTTTATTTTGAGTGATTTATCTACTTGTGTAGATTTGATTGGTCTCTCACATCCTTTATCCACCTAATATTTCCAAATACTTTTTATAGAACCTAAAATGTTAGAAAAATTGAACGAAACATTATTTTTGGTAAGAGAATATTTCACATGATTCTCATATTAAGCCTTATCAGCATATTTAGAAGTCTTAGCTTTTACTTATGAAGATTTTTTTAATTTTTCATTCATATTACTCAAGGTACTATCAGACTCAATAGGTTTTGATTGAAACTTTTAACCTTTTTTTATTTAGCTTCCAACTTATTACTAAGATCTTCTATCATCTTTCCTTGTTCAGAAATTCTAAGTTTTTAACTTAAAATCTCTTGAATGTATTCAAAATCTTGCATGATGAAATATTTTCTTACATTAGAAACATCTTTAAAATATTTATTAATTACTCTAATTTCTTTCTTAAGATTTTTTTTCTCAAGACATTCAACAAGTTATATTCTGAGATGATACTCTCTATAACATTCTTTTCCACCTTCTTCACTCTCTAAGGAATCTTTTGTTTTCTCAAATTTTGCAATGAAGGTTCTGAATTTTTATAAATTTTCATCATTAAAAGAATTTTTTTCAGTTTAGTCTAATTCAACTTTCATACTCAACATACTTATTTTGTTTCCAGTAAACTTCTTCTTGTATCTATTAGAATACTTTTCTTCTTTATCATTTTTTCCACTTCTTCCATAAAGGTTTTTGAACGAAATTATCTTGATATTCTCTAACTTTATTCTTGGGTAAATTCATAGGAAAGTGTCTAATTCCACCACACTCAAAACAATGAGAGGAAGTTTATCTCCATAATTTCCTCTTCCTATTTGATATTTCTTAGATATAAGAGACATTATTTTTTCATTCAACTCATCATCCTCTTTATCTTCGGACTCATAAGGATCAGTTTCTTCAACATCTTGGATTTTTATCTTTATCATAGATTCAAAATACATTTCATCTTTCATCTTCTTTTTAAACATTGGATCTTTCCTCATTTCATAATAAATAATAAATTTATAAAATTAATCAAGAGATAAATCATCCTTATCTTATAAAGAATAAATTTTAGAATCAAACATGTCCTAAAAGTTTCTCATAAGTTTCTTCACAATTTTAGAATCATCCAAGATATCTTTGAATCCTATGATGTTGCAAAAAAAATTACTCTGGTGAATTATTCATGAATTGTCTCTTCATATCTCATTACAATGTCTTTACACTTACTATTCCAGATTTGTAGCTTTTCTTCCTTATCTTTCATATTCCCTTAAAAAACACTTTCCAGCTTTTCCAATATACTTTTTGATGTTTTGAGACCCATAACTTTATAATAAACATTTTCTGATAAGGGCATGAGAATAGAATTTCTATCCTTTCCATAAACTTATATATTTCTCTTATTAGAAAAGGTTATTGGGGAATCTTTATCAATAGGTTGAAACCCAATAGTAGCTACATCAAAAACTTCCAGGACAAGAGATAGGAGATAAGGAATCATCCCATTTTTTATACATAATAATTTTTTCCATTAAATATGGGAATTCGTATACTATTGATAAAATTGATATTTTCCATTATAAGGATTCAATAAAATAATATCCCTTGTGATACCAATTGAAGTTCTTAAGGATCGAATAAGAACTAATAAGGGGGGTTGAATTAGTTAATCAATTTTTATAAGTTTCAATACTTTTAGAAAATTAATCCCTCCAACCTGTTAGGATTTATTTCCTTAACAACTTTTAGTAAATACTCATGCATGAAAAAGTAGGAAAGAAAGTAAAGAACACCAGATTTAAAAGGTTTGTCCTCAGTGTGATGACCTACATCCTTGACATAGACACTCCTATGGATCTATAGAAATACACTATTATGAAGAAGTGAATAAAACTTGGGTTGACTCGCATTAGACACCTTATATATCTTAAGATTAATGATTATATTGGATCCCATTAGTTTATAATGTTTTATTATAAAACAATTGAGCCAAATAAATGAATAAAGAATTTTTTGAAACTGCTCCACAATTGGTCAGTCTGAATCCTCAGTCTGATTAGGCTGGATCTTATTTTCTCAATCCAATAGGTCTAGATTTAGTTCTTTAAATATGATGAGTCTAGATTTGATTCACTCAATATGATGATTTCAGATCTGATTCTCTCAATACAATGGTTCTCGATCTGATTATCTTAATACAATGAACTCAATATGATGATCTTGTTCTCAATCTAAAAAAATCAAACTATAATCCAATTCTCAATGTGATCTTATAAATACAATTTTTCTCAATCCAGTAAACAAAAAATCAACTATTTTATCCTCATCGTGATATATCGTACCATCAATGAATTTCACTTGATTTCTTCAATGCTCTACCTTTTTCACTTGTGTGACAAGTTACTAATGAATGAATGATCTGAGAAAGTATTTATAGGTGACTCAGAAAACAAAAATTAGGAAACTTGAAAACATTCCTTGCTTCCTAAAATTTCAAAATTTAAAAATATCTCTCACATTTAAACTTCAACATTGAATTCTTCAATCCTCCTTATATATCTCATAGATTTACACAAAATTTAATTTCAAGTTTAACCTCTTAAAATCTTCATAAAACTTATAGAATCTTATTTTTTTAGTTTTATTCATAATCATCTCATTACGATTCTATTTCCTTCTCATCTAATTATGATCAGTTTCCTTCTCATCCCATTACGATTTCTATTTCTTTTAATTCTAATTATGATATTTTTTTCTCTTCACCTCATTGAAAATTATGTTTCCTCTTCAACTCATTACAATTTATAGTTCCTTCTCATCTCAGTCTAATGGAATCCTTGTAACGAGGTAATTCTCATTACAATAGAATTCTAATTACAATAGAAATCCCATTATGGTGAAATTCCCATTATGATGGAATCTTCATAATTCAACTTTGAAATTATTCAAACTTCATAAGTTTCACACATTCTGACTTCTAGATCCGATCTTCTGAAACATTTTACCTTCAATGGACCTATTCATAATTATGGAATCCCAATTATGATGAAATTATCATTATGATATAATTTCTCATTAGGATGGAATTATTCACTCTGTAATTTTGAATTTATTCAAACCTATCCACCATTTATTCAAAATATTTTATCATGAAAGTCTTCATAATTTTTGGGGACTTCTTGATCAGAAAAGTATCTTCTGACTTGGGCTAGAAAGTATGAAAACTTTTTAACTCCTCACTTCACAATCTTCTTTCAAAACACTTTAGAAACAAAAAAACTTCTTTACTCAGTAACTTCTTTATTTTTTTGATTATGACAAAGGAAAACTTCTAGAGAACAACAATTTTTCCCTCTAATTATTTTGGATCTGATGATCTGAATATGATGAAGACGGATCTGATTCTTTCAGTAACTTTTTACTTTCTTACAAAGTATCATTACAATATACTGGATTGAATTCTGGAATTAAAAAAACATTCTTATACAAAAATGTTAGTTGTCAACAAATACAAAACTTTTTTAAAACAAAACACCACAAAGGTTATTCAGAACAAATGCGGTTCCTATGATGGGATAGGTACCATTTCTATTGCCTTATCTTTAGTGACTACTTTATTTGATATCGGTGACTTGTGCTCTTTAATATCAACTCACACTATTAACCTATTGGGTCTTCCAATGGATCTTATACCTTTTGTGATGGAAATTTCAATGCCTCTCAAGATAAAGATATAAAAGTGTCATTGATGCCACTCTTGTTATTTTTATTTATCATAGATTAATATGATTTGATATTTTTTTGGTTCTTGAATTGAGGTCCCTGGATATTATTCTCAGGATGGACTGGTTTGTTAATCATAAATATTAAATTGAATGTTATCATTAGTGAGTATTCTTTACTTCCCCCAATGGAGAGTTTCATGTTTTTTAAGAATAATGGGGCCTAATGTTTAGTAGATCCAAGCCTCATCTTCTAGATATAGGTAGGATGATATATTTATGTGTTGTTGATCTAGAGTAGGAAGTATCTTATAGTTAACTTCCTTCGGTAGCTATTGAGTTTCTAGAACTGTTTCCTTAAGAATTTCCTATTCTACCACTAGAGAGGGAGGTAGATTTCTCTATCAACTTGGTGTTGGGTAACCAACCAATATTTATTCCCTCCTATAGTATGAATACAGCTAAAATGAAGGAGCTAAAGACTTAGTTGAATGACTTGATGGACAAATTATTCATTAAACCTAGTGTGTCAGCCTATGTAGCACTAGGTATTTTCACCAAGAAGGACAATGGAACCCTTTGATTTTGGGTTGATTACTTGAAGCTCAATTGGGTTACGATCATGAATAAGTATTGGTTTCCCTACATCGATTATTTTTTTGATTATTTTAAGGGATAAAAGTGGTTATATAAGATTAATCTTTAGTCTGGTTTCTGCCATCTTAGATTCAAGAAGTTTGATTTCCCAAAAATAGCTTTGAATAGCATGTATGGCCACTATGAATATCTTGTTATGCCATTTGGTCTGATCAATGCTCCTATTGTGTTTATGGAACTGATGAATAGGATTTTCCACCAATATATTTACCCTTTCATTATGGTATTTTTGGATGAAATCTTGGTTTAATCTAAAACCAAGGAGGATCATGTGCTTCTTTTGAGAGCAATTTTGGACATCTTAAGGAATCATCAACTTTACACCAAGCTATCAAAGTTCCAATTCTAGATTTGGAAGGTGATATTCTTGGGGAACATGGTATCATGACATGGAATATTAGTTGATCCTGAAAATGTAAAATATATCTTTTCATGGGAGGAACTATGGAATTTATTTTAGATTCAGAGCTTTATGGTCTTAGTAGGGTATTACTGCTGATTTGTAAAAAATATCCAAGAAATATTGTTCATTGACTAATTTCACTCATAATGGAGTGAAGTTAATTTGGGATTCAAAGTTCCAGGCTTCCTTTTATGAGTTGAATAATTGTTTTTATTCATCGCCATTTTGTCTCTTTTAGAGGTTTTTCAAGGATACTTGGTCTTTTGTGATGCTTTAGTTTGTATTTTGGGTTGTGTTATCAAGTAGGTTGATCATGTGGGGGCTTATGGATCTCATCAACTTTGGAAAAATGAGAATAATTATACCACACATGATCTAGAACTCACAATTATGATTCACTATCTTAATATTTGGTGGAACTACCTTTTAATAAAAATGTTTACCTTCTTCTCTGATCACAAAATCTTGAGTTATATCTTCTCATAAAAATATGTGAATCTCTATTAGTAGCGATGGGTGGAGTGTTTTTAATATTTTGACTTTGATATCACCTACACCCCTATAAAGGGTAACATTGTTGTTGACACTCTTAGATGGGATTTCCCATATTAGGTTATGAAGTATTCATCAAAATATTGGAATCTCGTGGCTCTTTTTGATCGCATGTGGTTGGGAGTTTGAGAGGATGAGACTAATTTTTCTCTATCAAGTGTTCAGTTGGAATATTCCCTTCTTGAGATAATCCTCCAGGAGAAGAATCTTGATGATGAGTTTGGAGGTATCAAGAACTCTTTATATAGTGGGGATACCATTGGTGAATGGTCTCTATCTCTATAGGGAATCCTTTTCTTCAGTAAATTTCTTGTCATTTCATCACTTATGAGAAAGGTTATGATGGGGGATTGTCATCATTCCCATTGGGTGGTTTACCTAGGCATTACTAAGATGTTTTATGATATGAGGCATCAATTTTGGTGGTCAAGTATGAAATAGAAAATCAATGATTTTGTCTCCCATTATTAAGCCTATAAACAAATCAAGGCCTGGAATTAGAATCCTTTGGGTTTGTTTCAACCCCTCCCTATTCCGACATGGAAACTCGATGAGATCTTGATGGATTTTTTTGTTGGGTTTTAGAATATTTTTCAATTAAATAATTCTATTTGGGTTTTGATTTAATGATAGACCAAATAAACTCACTTTATTCCCATTCATGATAAATATAATGTTGTGGAATTAGGAAATATGTATGTGAATGAGATTGTAAGATTGTATAGAGTTCTGGAATCTATTTTTTCTGATAGGGATCCTTGGTTAACTTACAATTTTTTGAGAGGCCTCTAGTGGTGATTGGATCCTAGTTCAATTTGATCATATCATACCATCCTTGGATATATGGTCAGATGGAATAGACTATATATATTCTTAAGGACATGCTTCATGCTTGTTTCCTTCACTTTATAGGATCTTGGGATTTCCATTTGGGACTGGTTGAGTTTTACTATAACAACTTCTATCATTCATCCATAATAATGGTACCCTTTAAGTCTTTTTATGGTCAGCCTTATAAATCTAAACTCTATTGATCAGAGATTAGTGAATTTTTCCCTATGCGACCTAGTTTGGTCCAATATATAGTGGTGAAGATATTGAGGATTCATTAAATATTATTGATGGTGCAGAGATAGTATAAATCTTATGCATGTAATCATAAAATTCCATTGGAATTATTGGTTTTAGTCTATGTTTTTTTGAGATTATCACCTCAGTTGGGTCATCGATGAATTGGAAAATAGGGAAATTTAGCCCTGAGATATGTGGAATAGTTTGAGGTTATTGATTGGATTAGAAAGGTGGTGTAACTTTTTTATTTCCACCTTAAATTAATCCAATCTATAACATGTTCCATTTTTCATAACTCAAATAAATATATTTCAAGCTCATATCATGTTTTTTTATTGGGAGGACCCTAATGTGGAACTTGATATGATCGTGACTAAGAAGCCGGTTTAGAATATTGATTTACAAGTGAACATTAATCATGGGATTTTCATACCTTTAGTATAGATTCTATGGAAACATAGTTTATATGATCATGAGATGCAGGATAATGAAGCATTTATGAGTGAACATTGGCCTCATCTCTTTGTGTACTAGTCATCTTGATGAGGCTTTTTAAGGGTAGAAATATTTTATGGTGTGTAGAATTGTAACATCTCAAACTTTTCTTTTAGGTATGTTCTTTGGTTTACCTTGTACTATTTTTGAGCCATAATATGGTTAATCTTGGTTTTATAAGCTTTGGAGGATATTGGTGGATTAAAAGTGGTTTTTATAATTTTCTAATACAAAACAAGTTGGACCATGCCCTAGTCGATATCGTTTTTATCCTGGGTTTTACCTATGTGAAATGGGATGTGCCAAAATGGTCTACACTAGGCATGGTCCTAGGCATGGGGTGTTTTTGGTCACCTTGTCCACCAAGGCATAGTTAAGGTCATATCCAATCCCAAAACGTCCTAGACTTTTTCACCAAGGCATGGTGATGGGTGTTTCAAAATTTGAATCACTCGAACGGGTGATTAAACATTCAAGGTGATTACTCCATCCACATGAAACCATAATATATGGTTTAATGTGTCTCTTAACTCTATTTATCTATGTTAAATTGGTCATTCTCCTCCATTTGGCTCAGATTTTATTTCTACAGTGTTCTAGAAGATTTTTTGGGCCATCAAGATTTTTTAAAAGGTGATATGTTCCTCTCAACTTAGTTCTTGATCTTACTTGTTGGGATATTGGTGTGAGGGAAATAGAGGTTGGTTTTATTTGATCATTTTATGGGAATCATTATTTATCCTTCTTTATTTATGGTTTTTGATCATTTTTTGGGTGTTTGAAAATACCATTCTTGAGGTAGGTGTTTTTTGTAATGCAATTCTTATCAATTGAAACTATTGTTTCCTGCTTGATTTGAAATGGATTTATAATTGACTATCAAAACATTAAATTTGATAATTGATAAATTTTTTCAAAATGGAATGGTTTGTGGTTACCCTATTTTATAATTTATTTTCAAATAAATCATTTATTTCTATAAAATTATTTTGATAATTATTTGAAGAAAAATTTAAATGATTATTCTTGATAAATTAAGGAATGTAATGTTTTTATAGTTTTGAAATGAAATGATTTATTTTCAAAGGAATGAGTTTTGATGAAAAACATTTTATGCTAGTTTTTGAAATGAAAGGCATGTTTTGAAACCTGATTTTGGGTTTCTTGAATGAAGAATTATGAAATTGATTTGATATGAATGATTTTACCCTTGATTTATTTCCTTAGAGTACATGGGAGACTGGGTAGTTAGGTGGGTGGCCTTGGATAAGAACACAAGGAATTTATTAACACTACCCAATAATGGATTGATAATGTAAAAACTAACTAAAATTGATGAGTTTAGGGGGTTCATTATTTGGTTTATACTCTTATTCCCCATAGTCTTGATATCTATGGAAGTATGTGCACCTAAATATATATTTAACTAAGATTGTGTGGAACCTTTAGCCTTATTATAATAAACCCCAAGGCTTATAACCATGGTTCTGTGATTGAAAATTAATTATACATTCCAACATTTATGAAATGATTCATTCATGCCTATTTTGATCAAGATGTTTATACATTCCTTATTTGATGGAAATGAGCTTTTATACATATTTTATAATTTGAATTGAAATGATTTGAAAATATTGTTTTATAATAAAATGTGAAAATATTACCATGCCATGTTTTATTTCAAATTGAGAATATTGGTATTATTTGATATAGAATATTTATGTAATATCTTGGTGGGATCCTAATGGGATAGTGTTTCTCATACCGTACTTTTTACTTAGTGCATTTGTAAACTTTTTTCAGGTCCAGGAAAAGGGAAATCACCTCTTAGAGGTGGTGGTTATTCTTAATAGCAGTAATGGGAGTCGGTGGTCATAATTGGAGTGTGTGATCCATTTGTTATGAAGAGATATTTCAATGATTTTATCTTTGGTTTTCGTGATATTTATGGATTATTATCTATTTTTTGGTACTTTACTCATGATTTTGTATTAGAATGATAATGGTTTATGGTTTCTTTCTGTTATTATTCTTTTGATTGGTTATTTTTGTGGTGAAATTGTTCCCTCTTATTTGTTTTTGATAAAAATGTGTTAATCGCTAGCCCATGGGGATTAAGAATTCTCTTTGGGTCATGTCAGGACTAATTCGAGTAATGTTTGTGAGGGTTATCCAGGTTGGTTTGTGATAATTTAACCATCCACCTTCTTCCTCTAGATAGGTTATCATCATGTTATCCCTTTTATTATCATGGGAAAAGTATTGGTGTTTCATATGTTATTATACCAACATGGATGATTATTAGGAAATTTGATTATGAATTTTTTATCTATTTTCTCATATGATGAATGCATTGTAATTAAACAAGTAATGGGTGGGGATCGGCACTATATATCCCCTCAATGAATCGATAGGTCTCATGATACAAACATTTTTTGGTATTTTGGTGTATGTATTCCAAAAACAAGATATTTCCTTCACAATAGGATCATGATGTATAAGATCATGATGTATTGGCTTATGGTATAGAATTAAATGGCAGAAACTATGCATTTCATCACTAAGGAAATAGTTATTGTTATCTATGTTATCTATTTATTTTCACTACTATCCATGGATATATTATACTCTCAATTTTAGTTCATTATAGAATTATGATGGTTAATTATTCCTACCATAATATTTATGTCATGTTTATTCCAAGATTTCCTCAGTTATATGTTTTCCCTTTCTGAGCATTTGATCTCATCCCTTATTATGTTTTCATTTCTCTAGGTTATGAATAAAAATATTACACATGATATTTATAATAGGATATCCTATATAGATAATTTTCGAGAGATTTTGAAGACTTACTATAGATTATATAGTTTCTTATATAGTGAAAATATATCCATTTGTTGAGAAAGGCATTGGTTTTATTATATTATGTTTTGTCCTGATTCTCTAGATCTCTAAACCTAAAAGGTTTTGTGAATATATGTAATGTAATGTTTTCTTTAATTCGTGTAATTATAGGATAGTTATGTCTGGGAATCTACTGTTAGTATCTGTAGGGTCCTAAAAATCTAAAAAGGAGGATGAGAATCCCCTTAAATTGAGAAAGGATTTGTCCCAATTTACCTCAAAGAATTGGGAAAAAATGTGAAAATTACTCAAGGTTGGAAAAGGACGGACCGGTCCGTGTACCGGTCCAACATTGATGGTACGCGGCCGGTCCAGTGAGCCGCACCCTTCGTGAACCAGCATCGTTCGCAAAATGGAGGCGGGGACCCCTATGCGAGCGAGAAGTAGGATGGGCACTAGGCCGGTCCACCATCACGAACCGCCCTGCCACGAACTGTGCCAATCGGCCCACGTCGTGCGTGCCATCATTCGCGTAACAGAGGCAGAGCCCTGCGCGTCCGCAAATCAGCCCTCGAACTGACTTGATTCGCGGGTGAGGTTCATTCAATGAATCCCCGCGAACTGTGGATTGACTAAGTCATCCGTGGGCCGGGTCTTTGGTCATAGGCCTCCACAAAAGGTTCCGCATAACCACAATATACCCTTTTTCTCCCCTCTATAAAAGGACGTTGAGGGGGAGAAGAAGGGAAGATCGATCGAATTCAGGTGGAAGGATTCCCGAGGAAAGATCTTAGGTTTTTGCGAGCAAGTGAAGTTCCAATTCGCGAACTAGAACAGGTATGAAACTGGAAATGAATTAATAAGGAACCTAAAAAGGCATAACAAATTGGGGAAACGCGAACTTAAAATAAAAAAACCACGAGCCATGGCCCTTCTGTGGATGTACTCCCTATGGACCAGGGAGTTTATGACCCTTTTTCGATCTGACGCACCGCGTAGCACCCTCCTCTATGGGCGAAGCACTGACCGGCGAACCCCCGACTGGCATCGCCCCTGGTCGTCACTGCTCGCGTGGACTCCATCGCGTACCAACCTGGTATGCGGGCCGAACCCGAATCCGCGTACCTCCCTGATACGTGGAAGACCCATCAATCTATGTACCACCCTGGTACGCGGATAGCCCCTCCATCCGCATAGCACCCCTTTATGAGAAGGGTGCCACTCCTCATGCACCCATGAGGCCCGCCAACTCCTTTGATGTTCCCATTCCCCAAGATAGATAGAACCCTTCCAATCCGTCCTGATCCTTCTTAATCCCTTCATTAGCCTATTCATTGGCCCCAATCCAAGGCCTCTACTGAAGCCATCGGACCCGTATTATGAAACCTTCAGGCGCATCAGCGTGCCACTTTGAGTTCACATACCCACGGTAGGTGGGGACAAAGGGGTTTCCCCAGCCCTTGAGCGGATTCCAGAGGCATTCCTGGGTTCACATCCCCACTGTAGTGTAGGGTCCAAGTCCGGGAGTCCCCTTTCTACCTCTCCACTTGCCAGGATTGAGATATCCCGCTCGTGTTTCCTTTTGACGAACGCCAGCGGTGAGCGCTTCTCCCCTCTACTGGGAGTGGATGGGCATCCCTCCTGGAGTAAGCCCCACACCATCCTTACCGGAATCCAATGGCCTCCCCCCCCCCCCCGTCACGGAAGGTTCATTGCTTCACTGCGCGACTTATACCTTCCTCCAACATTAAGGAGGAGAGTCCAGTAGTCCCAGCCTTCTCCTCCACTCATCATCTTCCTCCCCTTCCCTCAGTAGGAAGAAAGTGAAAGGCTTGTCAAGTATTTTTCATTCTCTTGTTTCTCACACCGAGCATGACTCACATGGGATTATAAATTTGTGATGGTCACGGCGTCCGCACAACGACGGCCCTCAAAATGAACTATGTGGGTTTTGATCCCTGACTCCTAAGCAGGGTACATAGCAAGCCTCCTCGAGGTTCAATCCCAATTCGGGCCACTAACCATGTGTAAGTACCAATCATGCCCCATAAATGAACTACGTGGGTTTTGATCTATGTCTCCTAAGCAGGGTACATAGGAAGCCTCCCCGAGGTTCAATCCCAATTCGGGCCACTAACCATGTGTAAGTCCCAATCATGCCCCTCAAAACGAACTATGTGGGTTTTGATCCTTGTTTCCTAAAGAGGGTATGTAGGATGCCTCCCCGAGGTTCAATCCCAACAACAGTCAACCCTCACGTGTAAGAGCTAATCTCCCCGAACTACGTGGATTCTGATTCCTCCCACGAGGATACGTAGGAAGCCCGTATCACAGGTTCGATCTAAATGCTCAAGTCATTATCTATCCCCCATAGATGACAATAAACTACAGAGAACCCAGTTATGAGGCCATAAACCAGTATCGTCTTAATGATTCCAGACTCCTCTGAGTCATTAATCCAATGAGGGGTGGTAAACCTTGGGCCTAAATGATTCTGAATCCCTGTGTTTAGATGACAGTTTCCAACCAGGGGTAATCCGTGGATATTATGCTTGGGTATAAACCAAAGATTCGCAAACATATGAATACATCTTAAATCTATAAGAGAGTCCCAGAACAGGTAATAATTACCCCCAAAAGGGTGCGATGAGCCCGACTTCCCATCCTCTCGACCAATGTGAGTTTTTAAGCATCACTGGCCAAATCACCCAGGGAACACCTACCTTTGGAAAGAAAGTCCATGTATCATTGGATGTGGAACCATTGGGCATTTTGAAATGAAAACGGTGCACCTGATATGAGTGATTAAGCAGAACCCAACCTTCTCTAATCAACCATCGGGCAGTGCACATTTGTTTTTCCCCCAAAATCATTGCGAAACAAAAAAATGGTGAACCCAACGTGAATATTTAACCAAGCATGATGGATTTAACCTAATCCCACTCTGTTCCCCCTTATACTCACAAGGAGGGCCAAGAAAGTTTGTAAATTACGCATGGGATCATGAGATGCTGCTTTGATGGGTTTGTTGTTTGTATTTTTTAAAATATTTTATAGGTACCAATCAGAAGTCCCTTTGATCCAATGGAATCATGGAGGAACTCATAGACGCGTACTTCAAGCAACACAATTACCAGACATCCTCACCAACGAAGGACCCCGTCACCTAGTCAGCGTATTCAATGTTGGGTCTCGGAAGCATTGATCTGAGACTACCACTTGAATGGTACTCTCCCAACAGTGGAGGCAGCCATGCACGCCCTCCAATCCGCCATGACCCGCCAGCCGCCTGCCCAGCAGTGGCCGCAAAAGCAGATCCAGACAGATCTTGCTGCCATGTCAAACCGTTTCGAGAGTCTATCCCCGGAACGAGACAACGCGTACCTCCCTTATCTTAGGGAGGCTGATGAGGTTGACACTGAGGACTTCATCCCTGCTGAACAGGGGTTCTTCTCTAATTCTCCTACTGGAAGATGTCGTCGTGGTTACGCCGCGACTCAATATCCTCACACTAAGGATGATGTTGCCCCGAGGATCCAGGCCCACGCTCCCCAAGCTTCGGCCCCTCGGACCACCCGACGAGGGCAGCAAACATACAACCAGGGACCGGTCATCACCCTTGTCCCTAAGGAGGAGCTCTGCTGCCCAGTCACGGATACATGTTGCGAGCAGGAACATACACCTATCCGCTCCTCCAAAGACCACCATCCAGACATGGTGACATCATACGAGCAGGTGCGCATCCCCGCCGAGCTCCATCAGGCTTGTCACTCACGCAGGGTGACACCTACCCGGCAGGCACCTCTCCCTGCCTAGGGTCATGAAGCCCACCAACTATATGTGGTGGAAACCCAGTGCCTATAGGACCAGCTCCTAGAATATTCTCCTGACACCTACCATCCTGATGTGGTGGTGATCAACAAATCCTGCCATCCAGATGTGGCGGAAATTAATAGGCAGGCACGTCTCCCTGTCAACAAAGGCCACCGACTCAATACGGTGGGGAACCAAAATATGCAGGGCCAGCTCCATGTGGATGCAAGTAAAGTTTGGCATCCCGATGTGGCAGAAAATGGAGAGATAAACCGGCATATCTCGGCACAGGGGTAGACTCGTTCACCTGCCCCGACATAGGATAATTGTCAGTACCCACTGACCATCGGAGGACCGGATCAGGATATTCCTACTCCGATACCGAAATGGGCCATCATACCCATTCTAGCCAAAGATGTCTCTCTGCATATCCTGGCAATGATGGAGGAGTAGGTATCGATCCCAGATCATATCTTGCAGACTTGCTAGAATTTAATTGCATCAGTGGCAACAGCAAGGACTCGGGCTCATGAGCCCATCTCCCCAATTGAGGCGACTCATCTAAGAGACGAGATAGCCGCCTCGGAGCATATATGCATCCTTGATTCCTCCCCAGAGGGTCGTCGGCTATATTCCATGATACAAGGGCAACCAGATCAAGCTGATTCACTCGTTCCAACTGAGGGACACCCGTCTATCATGGTGGATGCTCCAGAACATGCATATATCCCTGCTAAAAGTCAAGATGTTTGTCAGCATATCCCAGCAGCATCACGGGAACCAATTAGAAAGGGACCCAAAGGTGAAGGCAGTTATCAATAGTAGATGGTCCCCACTTCCCGCAAGAAAGTGCCCCGAACGTGCCAAAGGCAGCCAGAAAATAAAGAGTGGGTTCATAACTCTGCTATGCTGGAAGCTGAGGTTTCCAATGCTGCTAAGAACATATCAAAGACTCATAACCCTGCCCACCCATTACCATATTATGGGTGTGGTAGTAGCAGTTGCGAAGGTCCTCCCTACAACGCCGCTACCAGCAGCTCTGAAGGTCCTCCCTAGAGCACCTGAGGGGGATTCCCCCATGGGAATTTAATGATCGATCACAAGAGCTTCTATTTTGATGCGAGTCATGGAAACCCTCCGTGTGACCAGAAGATCGAGCAGCAAGAAGGCCCTCCACTTTCTGCGGTCCACCCTGAAGGTCCTCCCCGGGGTATACACTGCAAACACTCTCCGTGCAGTGGGACCACAGATTATGATAGTAGTTCTCTCTATCGTAGTCTCAACTGTGAAGGCCCTCCCTGCAGTGACATCTCATCTTAACAAGAAGGCCCTCCCCTTGTCATGGCCTTCCCTGAAGGTCCTACCCAGGGGTTACGTTGAAACGACACTACACGTATTCAGGCATCATATCACAATGGTAGTCCTCGCCACTCTGATAATAGAGGTCCTCCCCATAGAGATGTCGATCAACGAGAAGGCCCTCCCCTCGTTGCGGTACATTCTAAAGGCCCTCCCTAGGGTGTACCCCCACAGACATTCTCCCTGTGGTATCTATGATGGTAGTCCTCGCCATTGCGATAGCTGTGATGGTAGTCCTCACCACCACAACCGCCATTGCGAAGGCCCTCCCCGTAATGGCCCCAAGCAACAAGAAGGTCCTCCCCTTGTTTCATTGTGTCTTGAAGTTCCTCACCATGATACACATCGAATGTCAAACCATGATGGTCATCCTTGCCATGGTGGCAGTTGTTGCGAAGGCCCTCCCCGTAACAATGCTACACAGCTAGAAGGTCCTCCCCTTGCTGTGACATGCCATGGAGGTCCTCCCCAGGGTATACACTACAAAAGTCATCTATGCAGTGAGGCGTCAAGCAGTAATGGTATCCCTCGCCATTACGACACGGATAACGGAGGCCCTCCCCGCCTAGACTTCGATCAACGAGAAGGCCCTCCCCTCGTTGCGGTACATTATGAAGTCCCTTCCTAGGGTGTACCCTACAGGCCCTCTCCATACGGTAGTTGTAATGGTAGTCCTTGCCATTGTAGCTTCCATTGTGAAGGTCTTCCCCGTAGTGACATATCATATCGATAGGAAGGTCCTCCCCCTATCAAATCAAGCACAGAAAAGACCTCATATGTTGAGGCACTCAGAATGACGGGATCAAGCATTTCAGATTCCCAACTAGTCGCCAACGACGCCCTTCTACAATTAGGAGATGGTCTGGGGCCACGTTCATCTTCTGAACCACCTCAGAATCGCCCACATGATAATCCAATACCTACCAGCCTCACTACCTCTGACCACACTATCGGTGAGCATCTCAGTTGGGCCAACCAGGTAGAGGAATCACTAGAATAGGAGTATGCCGACATGTTACACCTGAGGAAATGACTGTCCAGAGATGATGTACCAGTTATGTTTTGGCCCACGACCACCTCTCAATTCGACATACCCAGAAATTTGTCAGAATAATGTGTGCATGACATCCGCTCCAATATATGGACAACCCTCCGCCGGCTGAAATCAAGCTTCCTGCCCTACGATGGGTATGTAGACCATGTCAAGACAATAGGAGACCTCCTACGTCACATCGACCTATAATCTCTTCCTTTAGTGCGGAAACTGTGGCCTGAGAGGCATAAAGGAAACCTTGGGTTAGCCTACCTCTGTGCACTGCGCCAGTTACACCACCTCATTGGTGAAGCTCCGATGGGAGTCCATATCAGAGGATGGGGAGAACATGGAGCTCTGCATTTCACTCTGCTCCCCTCCCAGAAGAACATGTTCATCATAATGTCTTGCAATGTCATCACATCAAAACAGCAATCGAGTGGGGTCCATGTTCAGGAAAGGCAACGCACCCAACAGAGACAGGCCATGAGTGACTCCCAGAAGTGTCAAGCCCAACGGGAACAAGCCATTCACGAACTCCTGAATTAGGCCACAGAAAGCATACAACGTACCTATCACCCAAGAGAGTTCAATCAGCAGTCATTGTTTGCCTCCCCGGAGAGGATTGATTCATAGGTGAATTCGGCATCAGATCCAGTTCAACCCTGAATGGGGGCATGCAAGATCAAGCAGGTAGTGATAGCAGCAGCCACTGCCATAATCCAGGGTCAACCCCATCCTACAGGGTTGGAGTAATTTTTAACGACAAATTCTCTCGTAATACCAATAAAAACGGGAAGAGACTCAACGTCCAAGGAACGGATCCAACCCCAGCCTTCAGGGCTAGGGGAATTTTTACCACCTTAACAATAACCTCCCCCATGAGAATCAGTATTATCTCATCTAGGGAGGACAGTCAGAAGAGGAGTTTCCCACCCTATCGCGTCCTTCAAATCATCATCCCCTTCAAGAGGGAGGTTTACCATAAGGTCGCATCAAAGAACTCTATGTGTCACCCTTTGTCAAGGAGTCTGAAAGCAATCCCGGGACAGGAAGGGGAAGACCAGTAAAAGGTATGGGAGATCCTCTTCCTATTTGGAAGATGAAATCTTCTCCACCCCGCGATATGAATCCATCAATTCCATAGATGTTAACCCCATGGATATCACCGAAGATGACGCAAATCCGGATAGATCAGGAGATGATGGTTCCGTTCAGGCTGTGACTCACAACGAACCACCAGGTGTGCACACCCGGAACCAGAGGGCTGCCCTAAATATGGCCGCCCCTTCAACTAACCCTCCTCCACTTACCCCGATAGCTTCTAACAAGGATAAGAACAAAGGACCGGTTACCCTTAACCCTCCCCCTTCTCTTAATAAAAACGATCCACTTACGCTCGAAGAGATATTCACTCGATAGGAAGAGGAAATGAAAGAATTGAGGCGGCTTAACACCAAGCTACTCAAGAGGAACCGTCTTATTGAAAGCACTTCCCAAGAAGAGCCACATATTGCACTCCCAGAAAGTGCACCTCAAAGACCAAGGTTTTCCCTGGCAAACGAAGCACGGTTAGGGCCCCCGACCAATGTGGCGCCCGGCCCGTCCAACTACCTGAACGTGGATTCAGATGAATACCAAGACTTCCCCCCACTAAAGAAGCAACCGGAGTGAGTACGTCTGAACCCTCTGAAGGTGTCACAAACAGCATATGCACCCTTGGTGTCGGCCGAGTAAGATCCTCAAGCAATGCATCAGGTTACACCTGCCCAAGACCGGGCCCAACAGGATGTAAACCATGGTCTTGCCAACACCACCGAGGTACTGACAGATCGATTGGAAGCTATGGAAGGTCGACGCACTCCGGTACAGCCATAGAAAAAACCCTACCCAGATTGTGTGAGCAACACGCCTCCTCCACCCAATTTTGGGAGCCCTGTATTCCCTATTTTCAATGGATCAGGCGACCCAGAACAATATTTGGTGCACTATGTGTCTTATTGCGACCCTATGATGGGAACTCCGGAATAACAAGAAGCAGTGAAACTCAGATGATTTGTGCAGACCTTGCAAGGATCTGCCTTTGTCTGGTATACGAGTCTACCAGCTCAGTCAATAAAAAGCTGGGAAGACCTTCGGCAGTAGTTCCTGTTCCACTTCAGCTCAACGTTACCTAAAACAATGGTCAGCGACCTCATGAATTGAAAATAGAGGGAGAACAAGAGGGTCTCAAACTTCATCGTCATATGAAAGGGTCTGACCTACTCTCTAAAGAGGCCAATGCCCCAAGATGAGATGCTTTCCATTTGCATCGATAACCTTCGAGATGATCTGCGAACACCTCTCATAACAGTGGAGTGCGCCACTGGATTCCGCCATCTCTCTGCCATTTCCCAGAGAATTGAAGACTCCCTACAGCAGACTAATATGAAGTCCGGAATAACCTCACAGGCTCCCGCAAAGAGAGTAGTTAGAGCTGAAGCATCCTATGTCACGCTCAATCCAGCCCCTACGCCTGCTCCACCGCTTAAGCCTCCACCAAATTGTCAAGGTCTCCCTGTATATCAGTGGTCGCCTTTGCCCAAGCGGGACGATCAAAAATGATCAAAGAGGAACCAGTTCGAGGAATGAAGACACAAAGTATAATTGTTCTGAGAGGAACAAGTCCGTGGCTACTTCATCGCCGCCATGAATTGCAATTTTCTCTACCTCCCAGAGCCAAGGAAGCTCGAAGAAGTCAGCCATGATGACAGAACATATTACTATCCCTACCATAGAATGTTGGGGCACAATATCTAAGAATGCTTCATCTTCAAAGAACTCCTGCAAAGGATGGTAGACTCCAGTCAGGTCAAGCTGGGACTACCCCCAGCACATGTGATGTATATTTATACCACCGATTACGACAAAGGGGAGGGGTGGTAGGAATTCACCAACAAGAAGGGTCAGAAATTTGATGAGTGGATGACTCGAAAGACTGTAAATCGATCTCAGGTCATACTTCGGGCTCAACTACAGCAGTTGGTGTTGCCGCCAACAACCCCTAATTCCGCACAGCTGACAAAATCAACCTCACAACCCTCCACGAGCCGGTCATCCAAGCATAATCGAAAAGGGAGGAAACAAGAACAAGAGGAGCAGTCCACAATGAGGCTGAAGTTAGCCCTGACATTGTTAGATTTTATGCCCTAAAATTTGGAACCACGGGCACCGACCCACCAAACGGCACCATTAGGGACAACCGACCAAGTTGACCCATCACAGGACGAGGAGCTAATATTTGGTTCCATCAATGTCATCCATCTAATGGAATCATTCTCTGATGAAGGGTATGGTTATGAACCTGAGTTCCCAACACAAGGGGTCAGGAGGAGGAGTCGCAGAGGTAGGGGATACCAAGGGAGGCGCAGTGCGGCCGAAACCAACCCTATGGTTTTACCCTGGCCCAAACCATTAATATTGCAGAAATCCATAGAAGATCCCTTCAACAGACTCAGCAGGAGAAATAATATCCATCCACCTCCCTAAGCATATATTATGGCCCCGTCATTCCGCGGTACCCATCAGAGGAGGAACAAGTGTCTAGCCACCTAGTGCGCACAAACAGACCGGCCAGGCCGATTCCCCAGAACATGGAAACACCGTCGACATTTGACCCCATGGTCGGTCCCTCCTCGTCACATACTCCAGCTCCCAAAGTGCCTGCTAAGACTCTCCCGCTAATGGAGAAGCGTCGACCGCTGGATAAAAAATACGACATCCTTAAGCAGCTAGTGTTAGTACCAGTCAAGCTATCAATCCTGGATGCCCTGAGTTTGTCAGTAGACCACAGGGAGGCACTTGTATAAGCCTTGAACAGCCCCCAGGAGTTTCAAGCCGAGGTATCCACTGTCGAGATTTACTGGACAGAGACTGGCCTAGCTGAATGCAATGTGGTGATTTCCTTCACCGATCAGGATTAAGATTCCATCATGCAAGGACACATCAAGCCACTATATGTGTCCAGCATGCTAAATGATGTTGAGATCCTGAAATGTTTTATTGAAAACGGCTCAGGATTTAACCTCCTTCCCCTACGGACACTTCATAAGTTGGGATACAGTGAGGATGATATAATACCCTCAGCCACTACTTTGTTAGGTTACGACAAGAGTGAACATAAGCCAATGGGACAAATCAAGCTAAAAACCCATTTTGGTGACCTTGTGGCCTACTCAGAATTCCTGGTGGTCCAGCAGAACACATTATTCAATTCCCTGCTAGGAAGGTCGTGGCTCCATAAGCACATGGTTGTTCCTTCATCCTACCACCAGTGTATCAAATATTTCATCAATGGACAAGGTGTAACATTACACGCTGACAAGCCCCCTTTCGATCTCTCCGAGTCACATTACATTGACGAAGGATTTTATGAGAAAAAGAAGAAGAAACCTTCAATTGACGGTATCGACTGGATCACCGCTCTAAACGGTCTGGAAATGGTTCCTGATGACCCCCTCAAGCAGCTCAGCAAAGACTACGTACTGCTCATCAACCATGTTGAGAGTAGGGGTTCAAGTCCGGACACACACTTAGTTGTCCTCATGACTTTAGCCATAACGGTCGAGCATGACAATGCAGAAATGACCTCTAACCCTCAATTTGGGGGAGAATACTTGAGAGAGGATGCCCAAAATGCCTCACCTCTGGACTCCCAAGAGCCAGTGTCAAGATCTCTCCCCTTGTCAGATCAAGAAGATGAGAGTGTGGGGGAAGAAGAGGAGGAAGATCTTAGGGATGCACCTCCTGCATTTGAGGAAGGTATATCCACCACTATGGATGAGCTCAAGGAGATAAACCTGGGTACCGAGGAAGACCCAAGGCCCACTCTAATTAGTACAGCCATGTCTCCCAAGGAGCAAGAGGTATATACCTCTTTCCTGAGGCAACATCAAGATGTTTTTTCCTGGAATTACAAAGAAATGTCAGGACTCGATCCCGAAGTGGAAATGCACCACTTAGGTATACCAGAAGACCATCAGGGCTATAAGCAAGCCACCAGAAGGACGCACCCAACACATGCTTCCAAAATAGAGGCTGAAGTCGATAATCTTATTAAAGCAGGCTTCATTTGGGAGGTCCAATACCCCATCTGGCTAGACAAAATTTTCCTCATCAAGAAAAAGAATAGACAAATCTGTGTCTGCATAGATTTTAGAGATCTCAATTGGCATTGACTGAAAGATGACTTCCCGATCCCGATCATCGAGTTATTAATCGATGCAATGGCCGGGTATGAGGCTCTCTCCTTCATGGATGGTTATTCTGGGTATAATCAAATCAGGATGGCCTGAGAAGACGAAGAATCCACTACCTTCAGGGCCCCTAAAAGAGTATTCTATTACAGGGTCATGCCCTTTGGTCTCAAGAATGCGGGTGCCACATATTAGTCTGTTATGCATCATATCTTTAAACCATTCCTAGGGGGATTCATCAAATATTACGTGGATGACTTGGTGGTCAAGTCCAAACAGTGATCAGATCACCTGTCAGACCTTGAAACTGTCTTCAACAAACTTCGACAAAGATGAACCCCTTGAAATGCGCCTTTGGGGTTACCTCAGGGAAATTCCTTGGATTTGTCGTACGCCATTGTGGCATCGAAGTTGACCCTGAAAAGACAAAGGCTATCCTTGGTTTACCATCTCCCGGCAATCTCACTAAGTTTAGAGGATTCAAAGGACACATGGCCTACATTAGGAGGTTCATATCCAACTTGGCAGGTAAATGTTTACCCATCACCAGGTTAATGAAAAAAAGGGGTTACGTACCAATGGACAGATGATTGCCAAGAGGTATTCGACAGCCTAAAGAGGTACCTCTTAAGCCCACTGGTTCTCATGCCCCTGGTTGAAGTAATACCTCTTATCCTATATGTGACATCCCTAGAGTGGTCACTGGGAGCCTTCCTCGCACAGAAAAATGACGCTGGTAGTGAAAACAGTCTCTATTACCTTAGTCGAACCATGATCGATGCTGAAACTCGATACTCAGACATCGAGAAGAGTTGTTTGGCCTTGGTCTTCACAGTTCAAAAATTGAGACATTATCTGCAGCATCATGAAGTCTATTTGGTCTTATATAGTAACCCGCTCGAGTACATCCTCAGCCGCCCGATGCTGACAAGGCGCCTATCCTAATGGGCAGTCATCCTGAAACAGTTTGATATCCAGTTTGTGCCTTAGAAATCCATCAAAGGGCAGGCATTAGCGAATTTTCTGGCAGATCACCCATCAACAGGGACCACCGCACCAGACATCAAGCTACCTGATGAAGAAATCTTCTTGGTTCAAGAGGATTTCCCAACATGGGAAATGTACTTCGACAACGCATCCTGAAGCCCGATAGGGAAGAGGATGGAGGATCCCAAATTTAACAAGGTGGGTTTAGGGATCATACTCATGTCCCCAGAAAATGCAGTCTTTCCATATTCCTTCCTCCGGTTGGAAGGATGTACGAACAATGAAGCAGAGTATCAAGCCCTCATTGCAGGCTAGGAGCTCGCACTCCAGGCACAAGTATAGCACCTTAAGGTAAAAGGTGACTCGGAACTGGTCATCAAGAAAGTCAATGGTGAATATGCTATTAAAAAGGAGGAGTTGATTCCCTTGTTTGACCATGTCTGAGGGTTAATGGCACAATTCTCCATAGAACTAGAATTGACCTATATTCCCCAGTCTCAGAATTCCTAGGCTGATGCATTAGCTAATGTGGCCACAGCCCTAAATAACCCAGACCAGGATGAAACAATTATCAGTATTGCTCATCGTCGAATGGTCTTGCCGTTTGTTCAGAATAAGACATAAGAAATCAATGAAGTCAGTCCTATCCCTCAGCCATATGCTCCTGTCACCAGCTGGATGACCCCCATTGCAAACTACCTTCAAAGGGTAGAACTTCCATCAGACATGGCTGAACGAGAGAAAATGCGGATAAGGGCAATCAACTTTGTCCTATATGGTGGCATCAGTCAGCAAGAAGTCCTCTATAAATGAGGCCTCGATGGAGTCCTCCTCAAATGCATTGATGGAGAGGAAACCACTACTGTCATAAATGAAGTACATGTCAGAGTATGTGGAGCACATCAGTCGGGGTCTAAGATTTCTCATCAGGTTCGAAGGCTTGGGTATTACTGGCCCACTGTGGCATGATATTGTGAGCACTTTACCGCAAAATGCCACTCCTGCCAAATTCATGTCAACTTCATTCACTAACCCCCGGAGTTACTTCATCAGGCCAAGTACTCATGGCCATTTTTCATATGGGGAATAGACGATGTGGGACCATATCCTCCCACCATGGACAAACAACTGAAGTATATCCTCACAGTAACCGACTTCTTTTCCAAATGGGATAAAGTTGTACCCCTCAAATAATTCGGGGCAAGAAACATTCTCAGCATTGTGAAATCCAATATCATCACCAGATTTGGCATCCCTCATACAATACTGATGGACAACGGCACCAAATTCTACTCTGCTGAATTGGAGAAACTGTACCAAGAATATGGTATCAAGGCTAACCACTCATCCCGCTACCATGCATAGACCAACGTACAGATAGAGGATTTCAATAAGACCCTATCCAATAATCTCCAAAAAATGGTGGACAAAGACAAGAAATCATGGCCGGATAAACTCTTTCATGTATTGTGGGCTTATCGAACCAAAATCGGCACCGCTACTCGGGCTACTCCGTACTCATTAGTATACAGGACAGAAGCGGTCTTGCCCATTGAGATCTATTTTCCCTAACTCCATTTTGCCATTTGTGATAAGTTATCCAATGATGAGCAATTAGAAAAATAGATAGGTGAATTGGAACATCTGGATGAGAAGCGGTTTCACACTTTGCACCATCTGGAAGTATATCAGAACCGGATCGCATGAGCCTTCAATAAAAAGGTTCTTCTTCGGTATTTCTTGGAGGGAGAATTGGTTTTGGTCCTTCAGACCCCAATGATACCCAGAAAGAAACCTCCAAAGCTGGATCCCAAGTGGGAGGGACTGTATGTTATACACAAGGTCTACTCCAACAGAGCATATGCCCTGATCTCCATGGACGGGCATTTCACTACTGCTCCTACGAATGTGAGATTTCTAAAGAAGTATTTCACATAACCAAAAGAAGTTTTTGTCCGAGCTGTAGGATGTTAAACTGCCAAGTGCCTATCGTCTGAGCTATAGGACGTTAAACTGCCAAGCCCTAATGATCCAAACTATATGACCCTAAACTAAGAGTATTTCTTCCTCACCGCACGATGTTAAACTGCACAGATTTCAAATAAATATGTACGGCTTGATTCCTGCCCTTGCAGGATACGTAGCACTTCCAGGGTTCACCATCCTATCTCACCCTTCCCCAAACAAAGTTAAAGATTCTCTCTTCTCCCGTGTATGGACCAACCATGCACGGGATGTACCTTTTCGTTTAATTCTTATATTCATTTTTCGTCCGAGCTGCAGGACGTTAAACTACCAAGCACCGATCGTCTGAGATGTAGGAAATTAAACTGCCAAGCCCCAATGGTCCAAACTCTATGAACCTAAACTAAGAGTGTTATGTCCTCACCGCACGATGTTAAACTGCACGGATTTCAGAGAACTACGTATAGCTTGATTCCTTCCCTTGCAGGAAATGTAGTGACACCAGGGTTCCCCATCCTGGCATAGCCATCCCCAAACAAAGTTAAAGATTCCCTCTTCTCCCGTGTACAGACCAACACTGCATGGGATGTACCTTTTCATTTAATTATTATATTCATTTTTCTTCTGAGCTATAGGATGTTAAACTGCCAAGCACCTATCATCCGAGTTGTAGGACGTTAAACTACCAAGCCCCAATGGTCCAAACTCTATGACCCTAAACTAAGAGTATTTTGTCCTCACCGCATGACATTAAACTATACAGATTTCAAAGAACTACGTACGGCTTGATTTCTTCCCTTGCAGGATACTTAGCGACGCCAGGGTTCCCCATCCTGGCCCAGTCATCCCCAAACAAAGTTAAAGATGCCCTCTTCTTCCGTGTATGGACCAACCCTGCACAGGATGTACCTCTTTTAAAGAACTACGTATGGATTGATTCCTTCCCTTGTAGGATATGTAGCGATTCCAGGGTTCCCCATCCTGGCCCAGCCACCCCCAAATAAAATTAAAAAATTCCCTTTTCCCCTGTGTACGGACCGACCCTGCACGGGGTGTACCTATTTTAGATAACTACGTACGGCTTGATTCCTACCTCTACAGGATACGTAGTGACGCTAGGATTCCCCATCCTGGCACAACCATCCCCAAATGAAGCTAGAAATACCCCCTTTTCCCCATGTAAGGAACAGACCTGCGTGGGGTGTATTTCTCTCCCTTACCGCATGACGTTAAACTGCACGGATTTAAAAAAAATACCTTTTCTCCCATGTATGGACTAGACCTGCACATGGTGTATTCCTGAAAGAACTACGTGTGGCTTGATTCCTGTCCTCGCAGGATACGTATCGATGCCTGGATTATGTATCCTAGCCCAACTGCCCTAAAAAATGGGGTCCTTCATCCTTACCGTATGACATTAAACTACACGGACCCAAGAAAAATAAATATGCCCCCTTCCCCTCGTGTACGGACCAACCCTACACGGGGTGTACTCCGAAAAGAACTACATGTGACTTGATTCCTGCCTTCACGGGATACGTAGCGATGCTAGGATCTTATCTCTTGGCCCATCCATCGATAAAAGGAAACATGAGTATACATACCCTTTGTCCTTACTGCACGATGTTAAATTGCACAGTCCAGTGTTCTTATCGCATGACATTAAACTGCACAGAATCCCCCTTTCACGTCTATTTATCATCATCCTCACCGCACGACGTTAAACTGCACGGACTGTGTCATCACCGCATGACGATAAATTGTATGGACTTCATTGCGACCCACTCAATATATATGGCGAAACAGGATGGGAATACTCCTTGAGCATTTGGATACATCCTCTCCATACATCATACTCAACTACCCGGATAATTGCGGATCTTCATAACCACCCATGGCCGTCGAAACTGGAAATTCATTGACCTAAGTACATGTTTGCATGAATATGCATACCATGCCCTTAGAGGTTCTGCATATTGATATCCCATGGCCCGTCTACCAAAGGCAAGATTTCCTCAGGCGATACACTTCCTATCTCTGTACGCTTACCAGCCTCAGAGCCCCCATATCATATCTCTTGATCCAAAAATTTATGGAGCAGTGGTTTACAAGTTCGTTCCCCTCTCACATCCAAACATTGCCTGGGTATCCCTACCTGGTTAGCCTATGTATCTGCCCGTGGTTCACATGACGATCTGCACCAACAAACATCAAGCCAGGGCTAGGCTACTTTGACTCAACGGAAAATTATGGTGAAGAAGTTTCTTGTATGCTTGGACACCATTATACCCATATGTCGAACTCTGTGCTATGAGAAATCCTGGATTTTCATAATCATCCATGGCCATTGGAAGTGGAAATTCATCGACCCGTGGACATATTTTCATGACTATGCATACCATTCCCTCAGCGGCTCTACATATTGATATCCCCTGGCCCGTCTACCAAAGGAAAGATTTCCTCAGGCGAGGTTCTTCTTAGCTCCGTACGCTTACCGACCTCAGAGCCCCCATACCACATCTCCTAATCTGGGAAACCTCAGACTTACAGTTTACACCCTCAATCCCCCACCCTGTTCAGAGTATACCAGAGCGTGTTAACTTAGTTATCCTTCGGGTTATTGTAGAAATAGTCACCCAATGGTCCGAACTCTATGACCGTTAAACTAATAGTACTATGTCCTTACCGCACTATGTTAAACTGCATAAAGTAAAGTTACACCCCATGCGCAAGATAAATTAGCATAGGGAACTCTGTGAGCTTTAACAGTAACCAGGGATGAACATCCCCGACATGTCCAGATATTTCCTTACCAAATGACAGACTTCGTGGCCTGGACAATCATGGATCCTCATAATCATTCATGGATTCGGATGTGGAAAGTCATCAACCCATGAACACCTTTGCATGACTATGCATACCATGCCCTCAGCGGCTCTGCATATTGATAGCCCCTGGCCCGTCTACCAAAGGCAATATTTCCTCAGGCAATAATCTTCCTAGCTCCGTACGCTTACCAGCCTCAGAGCCCCCATATCATCTCTCCTGATCCAAGAATCCCCAGGACCACGGTTTACACCTTCAACCCCTCTCAATGTCTTGGACATGGCGAGATATTCGGGCCTAGTTACATTCTAATCAAGAGTGGCCTTTGCAACTACGTCCTTACCACATGACGAGTAAAACTGCACAGAACATGCCTTTGCTGCTTGATGTGAAGATAAAAAGACCAAGCATTGAACATCCAGGGAAATTATTCCAACTACAAGCATTTTCACGGATTTAAAAATGCCCCTTGTCCTCATAGCACGACGTTAAACTGCACAGTAATTTTGAAAATGCTCCCCGTCCTTACCGCATGACACTAAATTGCACGGAATTTAAAATACCCATACGTCCTTACTACATGACAATAAACTACACAGTATCAAATAATAATAATGCCCTTCGTCCTCACCGCATGACATTAAAATTCATGGAATCCATCCTCACCGCATGATGTTAAACTGCACAGAATTTAAAATGCCCTCTTCCTTGCCACATGACGTTAAACTGCATGGTCAAACCTGTCCTGGGTTCAGTTAGGAATGGAGGTTTTCCTTTGTCCCTCAGTTCACGGGCTAGACCTTCACAAACCACCATCTCACACCAGCATGAGAAAGGATGGATTCACCCATTCCCAGGAAGTTTATCCTAGATGTTTCTCCTATATCCAGGCACCCTCTTTTCATAAACCATACTTTGTACTCAGAAAAAAAAAAGGCGAACTCTCGTAAGACGCCCCTGGTGGTCTTGAATCTCAACTTCCCTGAAGTTGACCAGCTATCGGGAGAATACAATCATTGACCTAAGGACACCTTTGCATGACTATGCATACTATGCCCCCAGTGGCTCTGCATATTGATTTCCCCTGGCCCATCTACCAAAGGCAAGATTTCCTTAGGCAATACTTCTCTCTGTATACCTCTTAGCCCCTGAGCCCCCATGTCCATCCCGGGATTCGGAAATCCTCTGAGCTATAGTTTACCAACCTTTCTTCACAACCCTACCTGAATATGGTGGAACTTCTCTGATGAGATTACTGAGAACCAGGAGAAGTCGTCCCATTTTGAGGAATTTCCCAGCCTCATGACTTTAAATTGTTCCAAGCTTTAACCATCCTCCATGCTAGATAAATGCATAGAAAAGGGACCCTTCATCCACACTCTTGATTAGTACATATAGTCCCAAACCCTTTCAAACATCACATACCCTTTCTGAGCCACCCCTGGTGGTTTTTCATAATTCTCCAGGCCACCCATGGTGGTTTCCTTAATCCGGACTTCCATGAAGTCCTCAGGCCATCAGAAATGGATAGTCATTGACCTAAGGACACCTTTTCATGACTATGAAAACCATGCCCTCAGCAGCTCTGCATATTGATCACCCCTAGCCCATCTAATAAAGGCAAGTCTTCCTTAGGCGATGCTTCTCCTACCTCTTCACGTCGATACGGCTCCCATACCTTGTGACATTCCCTACATGTTATTCAAACCTAAACATGTCCCCCCCCCACATGCATCTGAAAGGTATTGAGACATATTTTAATCAACCAAACCTTGTTGGGGACCTTTCCCCACCATATCTGGTCAAATTTGTTCGACTTAAAACATCAGTAATGATAGTCTTGTCGGCGGGACTTTAAATCGCCCACAAAAATAGGCACAAATCCCGTTAGGCCAAAAACCCGAAAAGGGTGACTTAAGAAAAAGTCGGGCTATACCCACTGGGTCCACACTAAATGGGCCCAGGAAAAATTAGGGTATTGATGGAAAAGATGAAAAGTTTGTTGGGTTTTTCTACAAAACCCTAGCAATAGTCAAACTATGCTCGCTGGATCCCATGGTCTAGGAAAAAAATTAGAGCTCATTTCTATTTTATCATTTTCCTAATCTATGATTAATTCTGATTTAGTGAGTTGTTATTTATAGAATAGTCGTTCCATTAACAATCAAATTGTATAGCAAGGAAATATTGACAACAGATTGTATTCCATTTGGACAAAAATGAAGGACATCCACAAGCCGAAGTCTCTCCTTCACAACAACAAAAGAGGTGAAACAGAGTGTACAGAAATAACTCTGGAAATCACAAAGGAGCTTGGCTCTCCCTCTCCATTAGATCGGCAACCATGCGATGAAGGTTATTGCAAGTTTGCTCCAGCATGGCCTTCTCCCTAGCCTCAACTACATCCACCAAATGAGTTTGCCTCACTGTTGTTTGGAGACTGTTGATCCCTCTCCTGGTAGCTTCAAGGTCACCAGTCAAAGATGACAACTGATCCCTCAGCATCGCTGCTCGAGCTTCGCATTCATGCAGCTTGGTGGATAGGGTGGTCACCCAATCCTGGGAGCTCGCCTCTAGTGCTATCACCTGATGGAGCTTCACTATAGCTTCCTAAAAATCTCGGGTCCTGCAATGAGAGGCAGTGAGGTGAGAAATTTTGTGTTCACTAGCAAAAACCTCCCCCCGGGCAATGACAACCTGGCAGGCGAGAAAATGAAGTTGTCAATAGTCAAATCCACCTGACCTCAAACCTAGGAAGAGTTGTCAAAGGGATTCAGTTTTAGTCGCCATCTCGTCCAGAGGAGTTTCGGAAAAAATATCACAGATCTGAGGCTAGTCCCACCTTCGCATTGCTCGGTGGTCCACCATGACATGAGGGTCTTTGGTATCCTCTCTAGATAACACCGGAATGAATTCTGTCATTGCGGTCAGCGCAGACATGTGTGCACTAGAAAATGTTTCCAAGACTGGAGGGTCAGAATCTTCTAACCCTAGTTCAAGCTTAGGAGTTGAGCTGGTAAGTCCAGTATCGACCGGCGGAGCTTTGGGAATTACATCATGGGGGCCCGAAGTCACAGGGTCATCCTCACTTACATCCAAAAGGATTGGATTTGTCCAAACTTCGACCACATGGGGGTGGGAAGAGGAAGATCCCCTGAGCCACTTCGACTTGTGATCCATCAATCAGTCCTCCCTCAAAGTCGATGAGGAAGGTGCGGTACGCATAGTAGCCATAGTAACCCCCGATTTGGGAAATTTCCGGACAGTCTTCCCCAGGATCCCATTGGGATAATGCTTTATCCATGTTCTTGCATACTCCAAGGATAGGTTGGCAGCTTCTCTTATGTCAGGAAAGGGAATACTTATGCCAGATCCCTCCCGCATCAACATCAACCACCATTGACAGAGAGTGGATTGATGCAATCCTCAGGCCCGAGGATGGGGAAGGGAAACCTGTAGTTTCATGCATCCAAACTATCGAGAAAAATGGTATGGGGCATACAAGTCGCACAGAGAAACCCCATCAATCTGCGAGGATAAAATCCCATCCTACAGTGAAATCATGTAAGAATGCTCATCTAAGCTCCCCCTGCGGTCGTCAACTACGATGCTAGAAGGAGTGGGGTAGGGAGTGAAAGAGAACTGGGAAAAGTCACTCAGAAGCTTGACGACTCCATTAGAGCTGAGGGACTTCAGATGAACTCCAGCTATATCGAGCAGGGTAGGCTGAAGATTAGAGAGAAGAATGACTGTGTTATGATGATACTCATAATAGCAGCAATGATCTGATACCCAGCCATATAAGAATTGAAATGGCCCACTCAGACGATAGGGTGACCCACCCTCCTGCATGTGACTCAGTAATTCATAAATACGATCCAAAGTGGGCACGGCCAGATTCACTGGGTGGCCCCTCACCAGCTCAACTTCCATCATCAAGGTGCAAGCCCTGACTCCTAGGTTGACATCCCGAGATGGGAATAGCCACCCGCTCAAAAACATGGCGAAAAGTCCTGCCAGCCGGAGCATAGGTGGAACATTGGGGCGCACCTCATAACCCCATGAAAGATAGACGCCTGCCTCCAGAACCACCTAGTAGGAACCTGGGATAGTTTTTGATTGTTGAGAGGGGTGGGTCCTGGGGCGCTTGACCTTTGGCACAGGATTGGTGGCCTTCAGAAACAAATCTATCCAGGTGCTGTAGTGAATAAGAGAGCGGGTTCACAAGGGCTGACCCAGTGACCGCTCCACCATAACCAGTAGGTCCCTCACCAACGAAGTCACCCATTTGACATCGTCCCATGCGTTAGGAGTGGGAAAGAACTCGTCATACATCTCACCAATGATCAGAAGCCCTCCCAGTTGGTAGATGCCCCATAAACTAATACTAACTTCACCATGGGAGAGGTGGAAAGTGTTAGTACTTGAACACCAGTGACTAAGCGGGTCAGGAATGATCGAAGATGGTGAGTAAACAGAAAACTAGGAAGCCCACACTGTGGAGTACAGATTTACCACTTCTAGTGAATTGGGAAATTCCCGGCAATGATGATGGACCCAGAAGGCCCAGGCCCAGTCATCTGAGAAAATCCCACCAGACCGAAGATCCCACCTTGGGATCCATCCCGCGTCCGGATCCACTCGATCAAGGTTGATAAAGGAGGGGTAACTCTTGAGGAAGGCCTCTTGAGAGAAGTCTTGATTGTACCAATCACTTTGGGTCCAAATGGAGACTCTCAAAATAAAAGCATCTTTCGAGTCAGAATCAGAGATCATCTCTCCTGATAAGGAAAGGTTTGCTTGAGCGCACTTCGGCGACGCTTCCAAACAAGGGGATGGCAGACCTAAGAAGATAGTAGGGATAGGGATGTCGTCCTAAATGTTGAAACCATAAATTGGAAGACAATTTGATAACGGATATCCCAGAAGTTTGGGAGAGATAAAGTCCTTAAAAACACCATCGTCGGGAATGATGGATCGGCTAGGGTCCTCTTCGATGCTCTCAGCTCTATGGATCATAGCTAGACATCTCCTTGGACCAATTGGAAGAGGCTCGGTAGCAGGCCTGAGTGCGGGTCGAGGAGGAACCATATTTTCTCCCTATATTATGAAAAAAACCAGGAAAATGGTTAGTCCGGAATAATAAAATCTGGAAAAAAATACCAAGTATTTGGAAAAGGACTCCATAAGGAGCCGTTATGATGAGATTCACGAGCTAGCCCCAAGAGGTAGTTCGTGACGACTTCATCCCGCGAACTAGCCCTATGCGAAGGAAGTCCGCAACACTCTGGCCTATGGAATGTCGGCCAGAAAGCCGTGAACTAGGCTGCTCCGCGGAATCTTAATCCTAGATTAAAATGTTTGAGTTTGCAAGACTTAAGAATTTTCAAAGTCTGGAAGATTTTCAGTTCGCATACCATCAAAACTACGTAGCAATGTCCTACATGACCCATCATTACTTACATTTTAATTTATTAAAAGTTTTAGTTCGCGGCTGGAAGATTGGTCCACGGGTGAAGGCAAGCGCGAACGAGGAACGGTTCGCGGAAATGGAAGCTGGTTCGCAGACAAGGAGTTTCGCGAAGGAGGCAAGCACGCGAAGACAAAAAGAGAGATCTGTTTTTGCAAGGAATTCAGTAAAAGACAAGGTTAGGGACCCCTTTTATTTATAAGCGTGTCCCCTACCAGGTCCACTCCTCTACCGTAGACTATCTCAGTTTCAGGACCACTCTACATCAGAATAGCCTCCTCTTTGTTCCGATCGGACCTCATTCCGATGGGGGGAATTTGTAGGGTCCTAAAAAATCCACAAAGGAGGATGAGAATATCCTTAATTTGAGAAAGGATTTTACCCAATTTCCCTTAAAGAATTGGGAAAAATTGTGGAAAGTACTCAAGGTTGGAAAAGTATGGACCGGTCTGCGTACCGGTCCAACATTGATGGAACGCGGTCGGTCCAGCGATTCTCCCCCTCCGCGAACCAGCATTGTTCGTGAAACAGAGGTAGGGACCCCACCATGGGTGTGAAGCAAGATGGGCGCCAGGCCGGTCCACTTTCACGAACCACCCCACCACGAACCGCGCCAACCGGCCCATGCTGCACGCGCCGTCATTCGCGGAACAGAGGCGGAGCCCTGCGCGGCCGCAAAGCACCCCTCAAACCGACTTGGTTTGCAGTTGAGGTGAATTCAATGAATCCCTGTGAACTGTGGATTGACTAAGTCATCTATGGGTCAGGTCTTCGGTCATAGGCCTCCGCAAAAGGTTCCACATAACCACAATATAACCTTTTTCTCCCCTCTATAAAAGGACGTCGAGGGGGAGAAGAAGGGAAGATTGATCGGATTCAGGTGGAAGGATTCTGGAGGAAAGAGATTAGGATTTCATGAGCAAGTGAAGTTTTAATTCGCGAACCAGAACAGGTATGAAACTGGAAACGAATTAATAAGGAACCCAAAAAGGCATAACAAATTGGTGAACCGCGAACTTAAAATAAAAAAACAATGAGTCATGGCCCCTCCGCAGATGTACTCCCTGCGGACCAGGGAATTTATGCCCCTTTTTCGATCCGACACACTGCGTATCACCCTCCTCCGCAGGCAAATCCCTGACCGGAAAACCCCTGACCGGTGTCGCCCCTGGTCGCCGCTGCTCACACGGACTCCACTGCGTACCAACCTGGTATGCAAGCCGAACCTGAAGCTGCGTACCGCCCTGGTCCGCGGAAGACCCATCAGTCTACGTACAACCCTGGTACGTGGACGGCCTCTCCAGCCACGTAGCACCCCTCTACACGAAGGGCGCCACTCCTCATGCACCCATTCAGCCCACCAACTCCTTCGATGTTCCCATTCCCCGAGCAAGATAAAACCCTTCCAATCTGGCCTGATCCTTCGCAATCCCTTCATTGGCCTATTCATCGGCCCTGAGCCAAGGCCTCTACTGAAGCCATCGGACCTGTATGATGAAAACTTCAGGAGCATCAGCACGCCACTTTGAGTTCACATACCCACGGTAGGTGAGGACAAAGGGGTTGCCTTGGCCCTTGAGCGAATTCCCGAGGAATATTTGGGTTCACATCCCCACGGTAGTTCAGGGTCTGAGTCTGGGAGTCCCCTTTCTGCCTCTCCACTTTCCAGGATTGAGAGACCCCACTCGCGTTTCCTTTGGACGAACGTCGGTAGTGAGCAGTTCTCCCCTCTCTTAGGAGTGGCTAGGCATCCCTCCTGGAGTAATCCCCACACCATCCTTTCCGGAAGCCAATGTCCTCCCCCCCCCCATCAAGGAAGTTTCATTGCTTCACTATGTGACTTCTACCTTCCTCCAACATTAGGGAGAAGAAGAGTCCAGTAGTCCCAACCTTCTCCTCCGTTCGTTGTCTTCCTCCCCTTCCCTCGGTAGGAATAAAGTGCGAGGGTTGCTAAGTCTGTTGCATTCTCTTGTTTCTCACACTGAGCATGACTCACGTGGGCTTAGAGATTTGTGATGGTCACGGCGTCCGCACAACGACGGCCCTCAAAACGAACTATGTGGGTTTTCATCCCTATCTCCTAAGCAGGGTATGTAGGAAGCCTCCCCAAGGTTCAATCCCAATCCGGGCCACTAACCATGTGTAATTATCAATCATTCCCCTCAAAACAAACTACGTGGGTTTTGATCCTTGTCTCCTAAGCAGGGTACATAGGAAGCCTCCCCGAGGTTCAATCCCAATTCAGGCCACTAACCATGTATAAGTCCCAATCATGCCCCTCAAAATGAACTACGTGGGTTTTGATCCATGTTTCCTAAATAGGGTACTTAGGATGCCTCCCCAAGGTTCAATCCCAATAATAGGAAACCCTCACGTGTAAGCCCTAATCTCCCTAAACTATGTAGATTCTGATTCCTCCCATGAGGATACATAGGAATCCCATATCACGGGTTCGATCCAAACGCTCAAGTCATTATCTGTCCCCCCTGGATGACAATAAACTCCAGAGCACCCAGTTATGAGGCTTTAAACCAGTACCGTATTAATGAGTCCAGACTCCTCGGAGTCATTAATCCAATGAGGGATGGTAAACCTCGGGCCTAAATGATTCTGAATCCCTACGTTCAACTGACCATTTCCAACCAGGGGTAATCCGTGGATACTATGCTTTGGTATAAACCAAAGATTCGCGAAAATATGAATATCTCTTAAATCTATAAGAGAGTCTCGGAACATGCAATAATTCCCTCGAAAAGTGTGCGATGATCCCGACTTCCCATCCTCTCAACCAATGTGAGTTCTTAAGCATCACTGGACAAATCACCCAGCGAACGCTTGCTTTTGGAAAGCAGGTCCACGAATCGTTGGATATGGAACTGTTGGGCATTTCGAAACGAAAAAGGTACACCTGATATGAGTGATTAAGTAGAACCCAACCTTCTCTAATCAACCATCGGGTAGTGGATGTTTGTTTTTCCCCCAAAATCATCATGAAACATTATCAAATCCATTATGTAAAGTATGTGTTTATGGAACTAGATCTATGAGTATGGGTATGGGGCATCACACAAAACTATTCCTACTAGGGATTATAAGGAATATGACCCCCATATCATGATGAACCCCAATAAAAATTGGTCACTAATATCATTGATGGACATGACCTACACAAAAAAAATATATATAGGAAGAGAGCTCCTGATGGATACATAAAAATTTCTAGACCTATAAAAACGTGAAGAGAAAAATATTGAAGCAAACTCCAGCTATTTGGAACCTTAACTTCCCCAACATATATGATCCACCAATAATAGTGCTACTCCTCAAGGATCTCTAATGAATTCCCTCTTGAGATGATACTGATTGTACATAAAACCTCTAAATCACCTTGGCCTTCTTTTTTACCTCTAAATTCATAGGTAGAATAAATGGAGTGAATATATATCGAATGACTGGGAACATAACCTCCTATAGATTTCATACTCTAAACTCATCATTAGAAAAAAAAATATCTTGGGAAAATACCCTAATATACTTGAATTGGATCTTGAGATCTCTCACACTCAAGTACCCTTTCCAAATTGAGATAAAACCCTACCTATTTATTTTTATCATGGTTGAAAAAGAAACTATTCATGAAAATACCTCTAAAAATAATCCAATGTAATATTTTCCTCCTTCCACTCCCTGAGATACAAAATATACCACTTATGTTTCACCCCATACATCTAACTAGTAGCTAGTAGAACCTGATACAATACCTTATCTTAGATAAAATTGAAGGAAATATCGAGATCCTCTAACTAGTACTCCATCTCCATATCAGAGTATCTCCCCTCATACTTATCCATTATCTAATAATGGAACTTTCACAATGTATTTCTCCAAGTCTGATCCTCCTCAATCAGATTAATCATTTATTTATCGACTATATTATCCTGTTAAACTACATTAACCTAAGGCATGTGAAAATGGTGACCAATATGAATCTATATAAAAAGGAAAGAATCTCATAAGCATAGTATCATGGAATTAATTTAAGGTTTGTTTTATTAGATTCATTTTATTTTCCCAATATCACCCTGTTTTCTAATACTTCTTCTAGGGTGCACATAGGGATTCACTTTTCCACTTCTATAGAGGGTCTACATCCTTGGACTGGTCACATCCCCTCCAGGTTGTCGATCCACATTACCATTTTCTAAAGGTGGGTGGCCTCTACCACCATGGTTGATGATATCAACTCCTTAATCATTATAGGATAATGGGATGTCAGATCCTCCTTCCATAGAATACTCCTGGGAGTTAATTTCCTAATTCGACTCTCTCTTATAGATTTGATACATTTTCATGAATCTCGTTCATGATTACATCTTCAAGTGGACATTAGTTAATTACGCTACTTTTTTTCATGATAGCACAACTACCAGTAGTCAGAGATGATGATATCAATGGGAACGTCTAGCATATATGGATGTTGGGTTTCTTGATAATGTTGGGTGTCTATAAAATTATTTATCATTTGAATTTGGGCGAATATCACATATGAGTCATCTTTGGTGTATGACCAAAGGAATATTACATTAATAATGAGAAAAATTATGCAAGGGGTGTAATGTATCCAAGGGTTGTTACCTTAAGCATCATGCCCTTTTCATACAGGGTGACTCACATTTATTGTGTGTTTTTAAATGCATCTAATGATAGTCACATTAGGAAACTTATGTTCATCATATAAGGCTTCCTAGTATTTTCACCTAAGGAATATCATTATCACCACATGAGGTAGGGGTTCTAATACATCAATAGGGGTCACAAGTTTAGAGTCTTGTAGGGATATAGTCGCAGATTTAAGGTCTTATGGGGATGTGGTCATAGGTTTAATGTATTATGGGGATGTGGTCATAGTTTTAAAGTCATGTTGGGGTGTGTCCACTGGTTTAAAGTCATTTGAGGATGTATTCATAGGTTCAAAGTCTTGTGGGAACATGGTCATATATTTAAAGTCATGTGTGCTTGTTTCCCATATATGCTTGTTACGTACTGGGCCAAATATTGGATGGTGTTGCATGGAACCACCAAAGTCTAATGGGAACCAAAAATTTTGATAGTGAGAGGTTGAGTGTGTCCCCAATGGGAATAGTCACAATTTAGGGTCATCTCTTCCTAGGGGATAGATAGACAGATTGATGTTAGGATATTGGGATTGTACCACAATGAGGCATCCTATGTACCCTATTAGGAGATAGAGATCAAAACCCATGTAGTTTGTGTGCATAGTTTAAGTTCTTGTGGCTATATTGATCCATTTAGTTTATCATTGTACAGTAAGGATTATCAAGTCATGAAAGGAGTAAAAAAAGTGAAGGTGTGGGGATTATTTATAGAAGCTACCAATAATATGGGATATCATCCCATGACTATCGCATGAGGTATCCTATGCTCATCGCATAGGGTAAGGATACATCTTAATTTCATGTGCTGAGGAAATTAGTGCTATATAGTTTAAAGTTATAAAACTCAAACATGGATGGTACTTACACATAGGGGTCCCATTTCTATGTAGGGTGGGAGGAGAGGAGAATATAGGGATCCTGCATTCCCTCATAGAAGGGAAAATAAACCTATTTTCCTTAATGATTCCACTACTGAGGCAGAATATAGAAGTCTAATGATTATGGAGCCTATGCTTAGGAGAAAAAGTTAATGAGATTTCCTAGGCCATGCTAGAATAAAAGGTATGTTCATGAGGGTTGATGATACCATTCTTGCAGGTGATTAAGTAATGATTAAACTTAGCTTGGATGGGCATAAGTCCCATGGGAACTTTACTTTTGTGATGCTATATCTACTAAAATGAGGCATTTTATAGGATCCTTTGAGGTGGTTTTTGTGAAGGTTGGGAGTTTCGTAAATATCAAGGGGTTCAAAGAGATGAGGATTTCATGAAACATTGATGTCATACCTTAGGATGGTGCATTGGTCCCCATGGGAGGGGTTTCATGAAATATAGAGATCTCATAGAACCCTGTGAGGCATGAGGAATATGCCTATATCATATAGGATTTAATCCTTCATGAAAGTTACCTCAACCATGACCTTAGGTTTTAAAACTCTCATGGGATTTCACTCATGAAAGATGGATACCTGTATAAATCCATTTCATATTTGGCTCATAAAGAATGTATTTTCATGGATTGAGAGATTCAACTAGAAGTCAAAAGGTCATAGTCCCCTTAAATGAGGAGTGAGGGGGTATTTATAGGTGACTCAAAGGTTGAGACATACATTGCATGAATTCATCCCCTAGTAGATTTTGAGCTTATTTTGGCCTATATTTTCCTCTAATCATTGGTGAATTCCTCAACATCTCCCATAACGCATGTATTTTTTTAGTGTCAAAAAATTCCACCCTCAAGATAGGAGATGATGGGGGAGAGGTGGATTGAATTATAAGGAAAAAAACATTTAAATCCAATTATGGGAGAAACCTGGTTCATGAAACTTAGCCCACCTATTTTCTATAAATAGAAGGGTTCCCAGGGGAGACCATGATATTATCACAAATGATCAGCCGGTTCTATTTTTTGTGAAACTAAAAACCTTCATGTTAATTTTTTGATCAGTATACTTAATGCTTGTGATACTTTTTATCTCTATGAACAAATATTCCATGAGGATAATCTTTCATGAAGAGAATATTCCATGAATTTAATAGTTTTATGAGAAAACCCTTAATGAAACAGACTTCAAAAGGTTACAAATTCCTTGAGATTGATGTTGAAGATGTTGAGGTCACTGCTGCTCAAAGGAAAAATATGATCGAGAACATTCTAATCAAGGAGAGATTTTGAACTATGTAAAACTATAGAAATAATATCAAAAATATTATCCACTCTTCCACAGGATTATTCTATATGGGTTTGGGATGAGGGATGATGTGGTGATCCTAAGTGAAAATTGATACACCCTTGACTACGAGTTTAGGATCTCTCAAAGGTTGTATAGTTGGAACAAGACACCTTCTAATTATTACGTCGATGAACATACATTAATCATATCCTACTCCCTTTGGAATCCTATCAAGATGAACAACTGGGAGTAACTTATTATAGATACATCACCCCCACAGTATGAGAGGCTTTCCAAAGCTAATGTCTATGGAATTGTTAAATATGTCTGAGATAGAAAAATAAAAAGAATTTTCAACTCTTATTTTAGTAAGCACAAAGTTGAGTAAATATGAATCCATAATAAGTGTGAATCAGAAAGACTTTCCAAATCTGATAGGAAGACTTCTTTACCTTATATCCTCATGGCCTGATATTTTTTATACTGTGACTTTGTGTTCTGGGTATCAAAGTAATATGAAAGAATCATATATGTTGGAAAAAAATAATTCTAAGATATGTCAAAGGAACAACTTCACATGGTTTTTTATAAAAAAGAAATAGTGAGATTAAGTTTCATGGTTTTATTGATGTAGATTGGCTTAGATATTGTAATGATATAAAATCAACCTTAGGATGAACATTTTTCTTAGGTGAATATTGTGTGAGTTAGAATAGTAGGAAATAAATTTCAGTAACTTTAAGCACACCTGAATCTAAATATGTTGTAGCTGCTCAGGATTGTACTCAAATGTTATGGATGAAAGTTCAGCTAGAAGATTTAAAAGTAAAAGGTTTTAAACCATTAAAGATAATTTGTGATAATCAGAGTGAAATTGATCTTTCTAAGAATCATTTACAACATTCAAGATCAAAATATATTTATATAAAGTTTCACTTTATAAAATAGAAAGTTATTATTAGAGGTGTTTTTAGGAAATACATTTCAACAAAGTATCAGATTGATGATATCTTTAAAAAATCAATTCCAAAATAAAGGTTTGTGGAATTAAGGTTACAACTTCATTTTCATCCTCCTCCCATGTCTTCCTAAACCTAATAAGGATTTACCCCTACCATGCTTTGGATTATGTTAAAAAAGGGAGAGAGAAAGTAACAACTTTATACTTAGAAGAAAGTTTTTACTTATCTTTCTTTTATGAATCTGAAGTTGTGGTTATCATAAAATGGGGGAGAGAAAAAGAAAAGTGAGAGAGGAGAAAATAAAAGTGAGGAAATCTTATCTTTACATGGGCACAAAATTTTCTTTTCATTTTAGGGATGGAATTACTTAAAAAACATCACTTTATCCAGTAGTGTGGTGTCAGGACACTGTATTTTGAGAAAGGCTATGTTTTGATAAAATAAAAAAAACTTGAGTTGTTTACAAAAGTTGAGTTGTGAAAAAATTATGAGAGTTGAAAAGGTTTTTAACAAGGGTTTTTAACGAATACAAAGGGGGGTATTGAAGAAAATTTGTAGTGTTTTATTTCAAAAAAAAATTATTTAATGAAAACTAAACTCTTTGTATAAGAATGTTTTTGTTATCCAGGAATCAGATCCAGTCCATCATAATGATCTTTTTAAAGAAATTCAAAATTTTCTGAAAGAATCAGATCCATATGCATCGTATTTAGATCATCAGATCCAAAATAATCAAAGGCATAAATTTTTGTTCTCTAGAAGTTTTCCTTTTTCATAATCAAAGAAAGAACGAAGTTACTGAGTGAAGAAGTTGTTTTGTTGATGAAGAGTTTTGAAAGAATATTGTGAATCAAGGCATTAGAAATTTTTCATACTTTATAAATCACATCAGATGATGCTTTTCTGATCAAGAATTTCTCACAAATCATGAATACTTTCATGATAAAATATTTTGAAGAAGTGTTAGATATTTTTGAATAAATTCAAAATTTCATAGTGAATAATTCCATTGTAATGAGAAATTACATCGTAATGATAATTTCATCATAATGGGGATTCCACCATTATGAATAAATCCATTGAAGGAGGAATATTTTATAAAATCAGATCTATAAGTCATAATGTGTGAAGTTGATGAAGTTTAAAAAAAATGTACAGTTAAAGTATGAATATTCCATCATAATGGTAATTTTAATGTAATGGGATTTCCATCGTAATGATTATTCCATCATAATGAGAATTCTATCATTATGAGGATTCCATCAGACTGAGATAAGAAGGAAACAAAAATATTAATGATCTGAAGAGGGAAAAATCATAATGAATTGAAGAGGAAACAAAAATCATAATGAGTAGAGAAATAAATAGAAATTGTAATGAGATGAGAAGGAAAAAATCATAATGAGTTGATAAGGAAACAGAATCGTAATGAGATGATTACGAATAAGACTCAAAAAGAAAATTCTATAAGTTTTATGAAGAGTTTAAGAGGTCAAACTTGAAATTCATTTTTTGTGTAAATATCATAGAATTATAATAAGGATTGAAGAATTCATTGGATGTTTATATATATAATTTATAGTGCTTTAAAATTATATAGAATTTATCATCCTCTAACAAGGAGATAGAACCGTGACTCAATATGAAAAATGATTTGATGAACTTGTTCAGTTTTCTATTGAGGTAGTGATGAATGAGAAGTTGAAGGATTGAAGGTTTGATATGGTTATTTGATCTAATATTTGATCTTAGGTATTCATGTTAAATATCACCTCTTATACATATGTGATGGATAGGGATTTGATGGCTGATACTGACCTTGATGGCATGTTGGGGTTGACAGTATTTCCTCTTACTCCCAGTGGTATTTATATTGGTTCCATCAAAGGAAAGAGGAAGTGTGATGAGGCTCGTGGTAGATCATGATAACAGCCATCATCTATACCTTCTTTTTTGTTTGGAATATTCCCATTTAATTTATTCTAATGTGGAAAGGTTGGGAATTCAAATCAAGTTTGTACTGAGGCGCCAAAGATTTTTTGTTTATGTGGCCGTTCAGGACACCTACAGAGTTCTGTTATGTATTTTCTACCCTTTACAGTGTCATAGGATCATAAAAACCTAAGGGTACTACATTTTAGTCAGATTCTTAAAGAGATAAGGGGTTCCATCCATGGAAATCGAGAATAATGTTTCTTCATGCAATTGAAGAGTCTCTAGAGGAATCTTATGTGGGCCCAGTGATAGTGAGTGGTACCATCACTATAGATTTGTCATTAGTGACTACTTTATTTGATAATGATGCATATTATTTTTTCATATCGACTCGTATTGTGAATTTTCTAAACCTTCTCATGGATTTTATGTTATATGTGATGTATATTTCTACGCTCCTCAGAATTAATAGAGAGTAGTGTATCTGATTCCTCTCTTGTATCTTCTCTTTATCATAGATCAAGAACACATAGAATTTTTTGTTTCTTGATATGAAACATTTATATGTCATTATCACGATGGATTTATTTATTTACCATAAATACTAAATTAATTGTTACCTTTGGTGGTTCTCCTTTACTGTTCCTGATTTGGTTTGTCATATTTCTCAGGGATAATGGGACTTGAGGTTGAGTAGAGTCAAGCCACCTCTTTTGGAGTTGGTCATGGTGATGTATGTGTTTTCTTTTGACCTAGAGAAAGAATATTTGAGTGGTTATCTTCCTCCAATATTCATTGAGTTTCCACCAATGTATTTTCATTTGAATTTTATGGTTTTACATTGATAAGAGTGGTAGATTTATCTATTATCTTGGTACCAGGTACCCAACCCATCTCTATTCCTTCTTATCATATAGCACCAGTTGAATTAAAAGAGCTAAAGAATCAGTCAGATGATTTGTTGTATAAATTCTTCATTTTCCTGAGTTTGTCTCATTGGGTGGAACCTCTTCTTTTTGAAAATAAATATTATGGATCACTTAATCTTTGAATTAATTACTGAAATCACAGTCAAGTTACGGTAAAGGATAAATATTTATTACCTCAAATTGATTATTTTTTGATCATTTGAAAAGGGTTAAGTGATTATCAAAGGTTGATATTTGGTCTGGTTATCACCATATTAGAATTAAATAATATGATATTCTGAAGACTTCACTTTGGAGAAGGTATCATCATTATGAGTAACTTGTTATGTGTTTTGGTCTAACCAATGCTCATGCAGTCTTTATTGTGCTAATGAATGGGATATTCCATGAGTATCTTGATTTTTTCATGGTGGTTTTTTTGGATGATATCTTGGTTTACTCTAATATTGAGGATGATCATGTTCATTATTCGAGAGTAGTTTTAGAAATCTTGAGAGATTTCCAGCTTTATTCAAAGTTATCAAAATGTAATTTCTAGATTAGGGAAGAAATTTTATTGGTACATGTGGTCTTAGAAAATGGTATTTCAGTTGATCATGAGAACATGAATTCTATTATGACATGGGAATAACTGCATAATTTTTTCAATATTTGGATCTTCTTGGGATTAGCATCGTTAGATATTTCTCAATGTTGGATTCTATAATGACCACTCTCACTCGAAAGGGAGTATAGTTCTTGTGGAACTCAAAATTTTAGAATTTTATTGATGAGTTGAAGTAAATTTTTAATTATTCTCTATTGTTGACTCTTCCAGAGGATAGAAAGGTCTATGTGATCTTTTTTATGCATTAAGTTTAGGTTTAGGAAACATTCTCATGCAGGGTGATCATGCAGTGTCCTATAGTTCCCAACAGTTTAGGCCATATGAAAAAAAATCCTACTCATGATCTTGAATTCACAACTATGATGTATGCTCTTAAGAGCTAGTGGAATTACCTTTTCAAATAAAGGTTTACTGCTTATTAATATCAGCAAATCATGAGTTATATCTTATCACCAAAATATTTGAACCTTAATCAAATATAGTGGGTGGATTACCTATAATCATTTAATTTTAATATTGTCTACACCATAGGAAAGGGGAATGTAGTTGTTGATTCCTTGAGTAAGAAACTTTTGACCCATGATGTGAAAGAATCATCATAAGAGTGAAACTTGATGGATCACTTTTCTCATATACATTTGGGAGTTCAATAGGATGATTCTGAGATTATTCTGGCAAGATTTTAGTTGACCTCTTCTCTTCTCGACATGATTCATTAATAAAAATAGATCGATGATGAATTATATGGATTTAGGACTTTATTTATAGTGGGGATACCATAGGAAAGTGGTCGTTATCTTCTGAGGGTATCCTATTCTTCCAAAGCTGGTACATCGTACCTTTTCCCATAAGAAAATATGTGATATGGGATTTCCATAATTTCTAGTGAGAGGTGCACCTGGGAACCATTAATATATTATATGAAATGTTGTGATGATTCTGGTATCAATGTATGAGGTGAGACATCCTCAAATTTTTTTCTCATTGTTATATATTTCATCAGGTCAAGGTCGATAACCTGAAACCTTCAGGTTTTCTTCAGTCCCTTCATGTTCCAACTTGGAAGTGGGATAACATTTCTATGAATTTCATGGTTATATTTCTATGTACCCCTAGAAATAATAATATGATATGGGTAGTGATTGATCATATAATCAAATTAGATCACTTTATACCCATTCGTGATACGGCCAAAGTTGAGGACTTGGGAACCCTGTATGTGTAAGAGATCATTAGATTGCATGGAGTTCCATCTGTTATAGTTTCTAATTGGGAGACCCAGTTTAGTTATCATTTTTGGAGAGGCCTCCATGAGGTTATGGGATTAAATGTTATATTGATCATGACATTTCATTCATATACTAATGGATATAAATAATGAGTTATATAAATCTTGGAGGATATGATTTGTGCTTATGTTCTTGAAATTGGTAGAGCTTGTGATCGACACTTGGGACTTCTTGATTTTTTCTATAATAATAGTTACTATTTGTACATTAGGATGGAACCCTTTGAGGCTTTTTATGGTCATATATTTAAATCTTCATTGTGCTGCTCAAATATTAGTGAAGCTTACCTAGTATGACCTGGTTTGTTTTAGGATACAATGTTGAATATTTAGTTGATTCTTCATATAATGGTGATGGAATATAGCTAATAAAAATCTTATATTGATCATTTTTTATGGCCTTTAGATTTTTCATTTGGTGACCATGTTTTTTTAGAGTTTCACCTTGATTGGGTCATTGATGACTTAGAAAATAGGGGAACTTATACTGAGATGTGTAGGACCTTTTGAGGTTTTTGAACATACAAGAAATATGGATTTATATTTTTCTTTTCCACCTCGGTTGATGTCAATTCATACTTTTTTCATGTATCATAGCTTAGGAAGTTTCTCTCTAACCTATATCAAATCTTGAGTTGGGAGAAACTTGGTGTGGAACCTGATTTATCCATGATGGAGTAGAGAGTTCAGATTGTTGATCCTAATATGAAGGTTATTAATGGGATGTATATATATTTGGTTAATGTGATTTGGAAGCATGGTTATGATTCTCATCAGACTTGGGATCATGAGGCATTTATGAGAGAGTAGTGGCCTCATATCTTTTACATGGAGTCTTATTGAAAGATTTTCTGGGGGAAAATTATAGTGGGGAGATTTTAACTTCTTTTTACCATCTTTTTAGTACTTATAATCCCTTATTTTTATCATATATTTTTTTCATGGTTTAGGTTGTTTCTATATCTTTTTATAGATTTTTTGGAAAACTTTGAGGTTGTGCGTGGTTGGCACGCGATTAGGGAAAACTGTGCATTTTTTCCTAGAAAATTGTGCACCCCATTTAATAGCACTGGAGGGTAGTAAATGATTAGTGAAAACCGTGTTTCTTCCCCTATAAACCATATATCCTTATACATAGTAGGTTTTCATATTTATTCTTACTATTTGAACAAATTATTCACTCTTTCTAGAAGCCTAGTGAGGGTTCACGGTTAGGTGAATGATTAATACTAATCATATGGCCTAATATAGAAAACCATGAAAATGGGTTTTTAATCCTATAAAAAATTAATTAAAATCATGAATCCCCCATTATAACTCCAAAACAACTCATGTTCAACCCTAATATAATCCTTTTTCTTTTTTAGGCTTTCAAGATGTAATTTTCCTTCTCTAACCTCTCTTCTTTTTGGATCAAATTGTTAGTGGATTCGATTGATCTCCCTCTAGTAAGTGAAAATTATCCTAACTAGAATTATCCCCTCATTTTATCTTTCCTTCTTAGAGAGTGATGGATCCTGGTTTTTTTAGTGGATATAAACCTAGATTTTATGGATTTTTATTCTAAGATTTCCACTTTGATCTTCCTTTCCTTCAATTCACCATTGGTGATTCTTATTTTGGGTGATTGATCATTTGATTGTGTGACCTAAAGGAAAGTGGTTCTATAAGGTTTTTCCCCCTGAAATTGAAACCATAATTTCTTGATTTAATTGAAATTTATTTTCAATTATTTTCTAAACCTTAAATTGTGATGATTTTGATGATTTATTTCAAATACATGAGATTTTTGAAATAAAACCTATTTTCAAAGTCTTTGAAAATATGTTGTGATTTTGAGTAAAGATGAATTGAAATTACTTGATGATGATTCTTAAGAAAATTTATTTAAATTTAAGATTAATTTTAATGTTATTAATTTGATGAAAACCTTTGTTTTTGTTTTGAAATTGAAATGGCATGTTGAAACCTAAAATTGGGAATTTGAACTTTGAATAATGAAATGATTTAAAATGAATGATTTTTTCCAAGATTTATAGATTAATTATCATATGAGCCTTATTATTTAGTGGGTGATTAGGATAAAAATTCTAGGACTCTGGATCCGTAAAAATAGATTGAAAATGAAAACTCTATCTAAACCGAGTTCAGCATGGTTTTTCTTAGAATGGGGTGCTGATTGATTTTATCTCGATGGCCTGATCCTTATAGGAATGTGCTCAAACTTGATCCATTTTAATTGGTTAATTAGTTATATTATCCTAGAGCTAGAAACTAACTAAACTTAGGGAATATGACTGTGGTGTTTTGTTTTAATCTAATTATTATATTCCAATGTTTTTTAAATTTCTTTATTCATGTCCTTTCCATTTTAAAAAAATCATTTAAACCTATTTTTTATATAAATCCCATAAATATTATTTGAAATTATATTTATACTAAAATTTGAAAATTACTTTTCATGGATTATATTTATTTAAATTGAATCATAATTGGTTTGATTGTTATGTAATTGCTTATGAAACATTTGGTGAAATCCTACTGGGATTTTTTTATCACAGCCTACCTTTGCCTTTGGTAATTTGTAGATTATGTTATTCCGTGTTCAGAAAAATGGAAAGTGTCACTTGGATATGGTAGGTTTTCTTGATACATGGGACCCTAGAGTGATGGTGGTGAGCAGTGGAGATATGGTCTACCAGTTACATGGGGATTTTGAAACTATTTCTTGGTAAATGTTGTGTTGTTTTCTTTTAGATGATTCACTGTTTGTGTTTTCTATATCTGTCTATTTTTTTGTAATTTTATCTTGGATTAGTGTTTTAAATACCGACTATGTAATGTTTTATCTTCCTCTATTCTATATTAATGTTTTTTTCTTGTGGAAAAATTATTCCTTTGATTTATTCTTAATATCAGTCACTGGTCTCAAGCCTATGGAGATTAGTAATGCCCTTTAGGCTATGTCAGGGATAGATCAAGTATCAGTGTGCCTAGTTATTCAAGCTTCTTCATGATAGGGGATTAAGAGTCCCAATTTCTATCTCTTCTTATGAATATGGGGACCTATTGGAGGATATTTCTGATATTTCACCCTTGCACGGTGTGGGTTTCCATCCCGGTATTCAGAATCATTGACCTGACTTCTCTGATCATCTAGATGATTGATTTTGATGACATTCATGTTGGAAATGGTTGGAGAGGGACCTTCATTTCTAATGGACGGATTAGCTCTGAGGTTTTTTATTTCTGGGGAAGGGAAATGAAATAGAGGGGAGTATACTGCCCCTGTCACCTAATCTTCACATGGGAATATGCCTCTCTCATGAAACACTGAAGCATGGTGATGCTCCTAACACAGGTATGCTAGAAGATCTAGTGGTACTCATATGATTCGGGGTGTTGAGACACCAGAAGTACTAAAATATTAACCTTATGTCACTTTTTATGGATATCCTCAAAATAATCAGGGATCCCTAAATAGGAAATCAAGTGATCTAAGAGGAAATTGAATGTCACCTAGATATTTTATAGGAGGATCGCTGCATGTCCTTAAGAAAGTAACTCTGGGATGGTGAAGTACAGGGTTTCAGGTGGACAAGACATGACTAGAAGCTAGTTAGTGTCCAGTATCTCCTATAATCTTTCCTCCAACTACTCATTTTCTGAAGGTTAATCCTATTCTTGATCACCCCAAGCTCTAATCGGTAATGATTGGGAATATGGGGTGGAAGTGATGCATACCTACTCTGTTATTGATTTTATGGAAGATGGGGTATCACACAGTTCAATAGTCCCTAAAATAGTAGAGTTTCATCTGAAGGTGGGGACAAATTCATAACCATTTCTATATAGGGTGGGGTGTCTATGACCACTTTCTAATTGGGGAGGTCATCATCCTCTGCAGATTAGTCAAGTTTTCACCATTATCTGAAGGTCTTAGTCCAAACCTTGAGGTCTCCCCTACTTCTATGGTGGAGGCATAGATGAGGGGAGATGATGGTAAAAAGTAAAATTTCATGGAGAGTCTTTATAAGGAATCCAAGACATCCTCTACATGCAAGTATTTATATAAGGATATGGGGACCTTGTGGATATCTTCTTCGAGGATGGTTAGCCTCAACCGATGGGCTCCTACCCCCATATCTGTTGGTGGATTCATAGGCATGACAACTAAGTTATTTGTCTCCTTATACTTTGAGAGGTCAATTGTGATGTGATGTTTTCCCTAGTCATATCTATGATGGTGTGGGAGTTCCCCAAACATGATCCTATGAAGGTCATGGGGATTTTTTTCTACATGTTCTATGGTCAGCACTGTGGTTAGGACCGCCATATAGGTTTCCTATTATTCCACCCTAATATGGATCTTCAGGGTAAGGGAAGTCTTCAGCATAAGGAGGACCCCTACGTTGGCTAATGGTGTTGCAGATAGTATTTTCATGGTGGAATTATTCATCATGGGGGGCATGATGGTTTCCAGTGGATCCCATGAGAAATTGATTCAACCCAACCTTCTTGGTATGTGGATGGGGTATCAATACTAATAGAGTGAAGATAGGCCCCCGCACAGTGGTTTCAGGGGTAGGAAGTGTGTCAGTGGTGTAAGGGGCTACTGGAGTTGTCATAGAGGCCTCATGTTAGGTAGGGTTAAAATCCTTCCCCTGATGCTAGTTCCATGAATTATGGGCTAGGGATGGCAGAAAAAGGACATGATTAACTTGTTCATCAGCCTATGGTTCCATACAATATTTTTGGAAATGCTTGGTGATGGGGGCACTCCTAGGAAACTCTTAATTGGTATTCATGGATAGTGAAACCCATATGTTCCCTACCTATTCATTGTAGGGTAGGGAGATATCTAATAATTATAGGGATACTCTAAAAATAGTTTGTATCAATAATTGGCGAGATTTTCTCCCTTCCTAGTCCATCTATGTAGTGATGTTGGTACAGAACCATAGCTTCTAGGTCTTATTGGGCCATTTCCCTTGTTGGGATAGCCCATTTTAATTTTTAATGATGAAAAGGGGAATCGGTCACCATCCTTTGAATGAGTTCGAAGGGGGGGAGGGAAGGGGTGCATGGTAGCTATGCAAGCAATAGTAATCATGTAAAGATCATGGTCATGTGGGATTGTTTCAATGTCAGCTCTCCTGCCCCCATGCTTATTGGTAGTGGGTTTTCAAGCATTTCTTATAGCTCATTTCCTATAGGATACATGAGTTTCACCATTGGTATATGTCTGATGAAGGATATTCTCAATGTGGACAATGTTATACATCCTCTTTAGGGTGGATATGGGATTCACACCAGTGATACTTAAAGTCAGTGATGCCTATTATTCATTATCTTCCCCAGTTGTATGAGAAGAGATTCATGTTTGGGTTTACCATTTTTTCTGATGTTTCCACCTAGGTGTACATCAGGATGTTATTTTCTTCTTTTGGAGAGCATCTGTATCCTAGGACTAGTCACAACCCCTCCAGGTTATGGTCCCTACATTCCTACTTTCTAAAGGTGGGTGTTCTATACCACCATGGTTGATCATGTCATCTCCTTGATCAAAACAAGATGATGGGATATCATATCCTCCTTCCATGGAATCCCCCTTAGAGTTTATTGCCTAATATATGACTCCATCATAGATTTGAGACATGTTCCTGAATTTTATTATCGTTTCCATCTTCAAGTGGACACCGTTTAATTACACTACCTGCTATCACAACAGGCAGCTACCTATGGTCAAAGATGACTATGGCATTGGAAATGTCTGGCATCTGTTTATGTTGGTGTCCTGGGAATATTGGGAATCTATAAAAGTTTTCCTTATTTGAAGTTGATGGAATCACATATATAATGTATCTAAAGTGTATAACCCAAGTCATCACGAGTTTGTTACAAGGAAACTTACATGAGGGGTATAAGGCATCCAAGGCTCATTGCCTCAGTCATCCTTCACTTATCAGATAGGGAGACTTGCATTTATTATGTGTTTTATGATGAATCCAATGTTTTTAATGTCAGGTAACTTATTCTAATCGTAAAAGGATTCCTAGTTTTATCACCTAAGGCATCTCATACTCACCTTATGAGGTAGGGGTTCTAGTGCATCAGAGGGATTCATGGGCTTAGAGTCTTGTAGGGACATGGTCATAGGATTAAAGTCTTGAGGGTAATAGGTTTAAAGTCTTGTAGAGACATAGTCACAGGTTTAAATACTTATGAGGATTTAGTCATACGTTTAAAGTATTGTGGGTATGTGATCATGGGTTTAAATTCTTATAGGTATGTGTTCATAGGTTTATAATATTGTGGTTATATTTTACATATACGCTCATCACACACTGGGATAAATATTTGATATCATTTCATGGCACCACTAAATTCCAATGGGGACCTCAAATTTGGATGTTGATAGGTTGACTGTATTCTTGGGGGGAACGGTAACACTTTGTGGTCATCACCACCCATGGGAGAGATAGATAGATTGATGTTAGGATATTGGGATTGAACCACAGGGAGGCATCCTACATACACTGTTAGGATACATGGATCAAAACCCACATAGTTTGAGCACACAGTTTAAGGTCAAGTTTCATGAAAAATCCATTTAGTTTAACATCATTCAGTAAATATGATCATGTCAAAAAAGGAGAAACAATAAGGGATGGTGTTGTGATTTCATGTAAAATATTCCTAGAATATGGGGTATCATATCATGCCTATCACATTAGGTATCATATGTTCATCACAAAGGGTAAGGCTACAGTTTAACATCATGTGTTAAGGACATTATTGTTATGAAATTTAAATTCATATAGCTTATATGTGGTTGTGACTTATACACAGGGGATCTCATTCCCAAGTAGGGTGAGAGGAGAGGGGGATATATGGATCCCACATGCAGTCATCGAAAGGAAAATCAACATGTTTCCCTTGATGATTCCACCGCTAAGGTGGAATGAAGAAGTCTTGGGGTTAGTGATCCTATTATTAGGAGTAAAGGGAAATTATATTCCCCATACCATGCTTAAAAATATATATTTTAATTATGGTTGATGATACTAGTTATACAGGTGGTTAAGGAATGAGTAAACCTAATTTGGATAGACACAAGATCCTTTGGAACTTGAATTTACCCAATTTGTATCTACTAAAAGGAGGAATCATGTAGAAACCTGTGAGGTCAGTTTCACAAAATTTAGGTGTCTCATGAAGGTCTGGGGGTTCTCGACGATGAGGGTTTCACGAAACATGGATACCCTGCCTTAGGATGGTGACTCAGTCTCCATGGGAGGGGTTTCATGAAAGATAGAGATCTTGTAGAACCCTATTGTGTGTGAGGCATATGCCTCTAGAATAAAGGATTTGACCCTTCATGGAATTTACCTATACTATGACCTTAGGTTCTAAAGTGATCATGGTAGGTCACTCATGAAAGATGGATACCTGTAGGAATCCATTTTATCTTTGGCTCATGAAGGATTGAGTTTCATGGATTGAGTGCTTTGGCTGGAAGTCCAAAGGTCACAATTCCCTTAAATTAGGGGTGAAGGGGGTAGTTATAGGCACCATGGAGGTTGATACATATGTTGCACAAAATTTTACCATCTTCACGTAATATGGAGTTTCATGGTTTTTCAAAATCCTTTGTGAAGCCTTGGTCTTTTGTGAAGGATAAGTCATTCACAAATCTATCCCCTTATGTGGGTTTTGAGCCCATTTTGGCCTGTATTTTCCTTGAATTGACTATGCATTCCTCAACATCTCTTGGAATGTGTTTTTTTTCAAAATCAACACAACCCAATTCAAACACAAGCATAAAAAATTATAATTCATGTACCTCTACTAGGTCTCAACCCTATAATCAACATAATATTTCCTAGGGTATTCAATAAGATTAAGGTCCTTATGTTTTATCACAAGGGGCCTTAATCACTTATAACCTAGTTAGACTCCCTTAATACATTACACACTAAGTTAAAATAATATTGTTTCCCTACCAAACCCATGAATTCCTCACCAGTTTCTAACTCCAAACTTCATTCTAACTCTCATATGTAGCCTTGATACTACTTTTTCATGACCTATCCCCAATGAGAACCCATCCATGGCATGCGGTGAAGATGAGAGTGACCCCTGATTCCCACCTCCAATCGGATCAAGTTTAAAGACTATCATTGAGGGTATAAAGCATGAAAATGGGAATAATTACCCTAATATATCCTAGGAATATAATAATAAATCCACCAATCAATGACATGATATAAAAAATCACAAAACCCAAAATAAACCACAATTCATGATATGTCATACAAATATAAGTCTCCAAAATAAATACTGAAATGAAATTCCTATGAAAATAACTCTAACCAAAACTCCAAGCTCCAAGATAATACCATTCATCTATGTCACAAAACTCAACCTATAAACCTAAAAATAGTTTATATATATCAGGGTGAGTATACATGTATACTCAGTAGGATTCTCCTTGAGATCTCTCATAAAAAATGTAGAAGAAGCATACTAATGTCTAAATGAATAAATAGCAGAACCAACAAGAACCTACTAAGTAAACAATCACTCATCCTCACAAAGTATCACTCACCTAATAGTGTATCTAAGTATAATAACATAACCATAAAATAATATAAAAAAATGGTACCATGCATGTAATATCCTGAGTTCTAGTATATATATATATATATATTTCCTCTAAATAAATATTATGTTAATAGCCTAATTCACAACTAAAATAAACTAAGATATATTTTATCATGAAGTATCTTTTATAAAATTAAATTATTTTCTCTATAAAATTCATAAATTATAAAATAAATTAATTTAAAATACTCATGTTATAAAAGTTATATGTTAACTATATTTGTATTTATTTTTTCAAGAAATGATATAAATATATATTTATTAAACAATAAATTGTTTTTAATATGTCTTCATTTCAAAATTTATACTTCATCTATATTTGAACCTATTTTATAATCAAAATAATATTATATTGTTGAAATTATTGTTAATATATTAAAATATTAAATATTTGGAATTATTTAATATATGTGAATGGTAAACATGAATTTTAGTAATATTATAAAATTTATTTGAAATCAATATATAAGATGATTATGATTATAATAGATTGAAAGGAAGTTTTGTTTGAGATATAAAATAAATGGAATATATTATTAAATATGTAAGAATATTTAAAATATGTCCGTAATGAGCTAATGGATTATAAGAGTTTTATTATTTTATAGCATTATAATTATAGTGTATAAGATAAACAGTTAAAATTTTATTCTATGTAGAAATGAAATTATGTAAAGGTAAGTTAAATATATATATATAGCTTGTGTAAGGGTAATTTATGGATTTTATAGGTTATGTAAAGGTATCTTGGGATTCTTGGGTAATGGTAGGTTTTAACATGTTGTGTATAGGTAAGTTATGTTGATCTGAATAAAGGAAACTTTATGTAAGGAAAAGAAACATGCTCATGTAAGGTTCATTCTATTTGTAAATAAGGTGAAATGGTTTTCACCAGTGGTATAGTTTATTTAAATTATGGGAAAGTGCTAGTTAATTCTGAGTGATGCATCAGTTAGGTATGAAGTGTTCGGGTCAACACACAAGCAGAAGATTGGTCTTTAGCCTCTCAGCATGAAAGTAGACACGGTAGTCCAATGGAGAGCACTGATCTATATAGACTTTATCGAGTTTTCTAAACTACATAATCATTTATGAAGAATCCCTATCTGGACTATGAAACTGGTGTGGGATCAGTTTACATGGGAACTGATCGTGATATTTAGAAGTTGATCATGAACAGTTCTAAAAGAAGTCGACACTAATTGTCATCTTCATCCCCATGTACAACTTTTCAAATATCAAAGGATGTATATATATATATATATATCATTACACTTAATGATTTCACTCAGTGGATCATTATCTGGTTTTGTTGAAAAATGAAGGAGTAGAACACTGCTCATTTAAAGTAATTTTTGTCTTCCTCATAGCATGTGACTATTTCATGGTCCTTGGTAAGTTATATATATACATGTTTACATCACATGGATAGATTTATGATGACATAAAAGTAGGTTCATATAAATTTAATAAGTTATCTTCAGGATAAGGTGGAACTAAAATAGAATTAGATGAAATCATTCATGTATGAAGTTTATTTCATGCCTATTTATCCATCACCGAATAGTTTTTTAAATAATTATTCGTTAATAAAATATAATTGGATTCACAATTGAGGTAGATTATAAAAGGATCACTTTCTCCTCTTATGTTAATCCAATGATGTTTTTCTAAGTTCCTTTCTTGAGGAGTATGATTTTTTCCTAGACAATGGTTAAAAAGAGAGAGACATTGGGAAAGGAGACTAAGTTTTAGGAGATACCTTTGGGATGGAGTTCTGTAAATGGAATTTTAGTAAGATTTTATTAGCATCATTTTGGAGTGAGGTAAGGGAGTTTTTTTAAAAATATATATTTTAAGGTATCAAATAATTCCTCTATTTTTACAGTTTCTAGAAACAAAACTATATTTATCTATGATATTCTAGAAATAAATTTGATCTTAAGTAATTGATTTCAAAGAAATTATTTTAGGTGTTTTAGTAAGTGTTTACTCCTTTCAAAGTTATTATTTTATGTTTAAAATTTTCTTTTCAAAAATTCTCCTCCTTTTTATATTATTTAATGATGTTTTATTTTTAAAATAATTAATTTTAATTAAAATCACGTTTTTTATTGAAAATAATTTATCTTCATGGACTAGGTTCTTTCACAATTATCATTTATAACACCCCAAGATATTAATATATGATTACCTTTAAATAATTCAATGTGTTTTATATCTTTCTCCACACGCAACATCGAACTTAAATGAAACCATGATATATTTAGATAAAATATAAATATTTAATTATGTCCATTAAAACCTAGTCATTGAATTAGAAGGACTGAATATGAGTAAACACTTTATAAAATATATTCATAAATAAAATAAGGCTACTTTTAATATGAATTATATTTAATTAGTTTACCTAAAATGACTAATAAGATCACTTATTGTTTAGAAAAGTATTTTTCTAAAAACAATTATCTTTGTGATATGAATTTATATTTCATGAAACATGTTATTAATGATTATAAATTATATTTTATATTAATAAATAGTTAACACAAATTTAGTTGGTAAATAATATTAAATAATAATAATAGTAGTTAATATGTGAAATGTCATTTTCCAATAAAGATGGGTTTTCATTATATTTTATGATTTCATTCAAAAAATCAATTTATAAATTTTAGGAACAAATTTTGAAAAAATGAACATATGTTTTGTATTTAGAATAAAAATATTAGTATATGATGAATTTTTCAGCTTTTTCTAAAATAATTGGTTTTTATTTGAAAAGTGAAAAATACTAATTTTGCTAATGTTATCACTTTTATATGACTTAGAAGTTTTTGAAGAATTTTGGATGTATAAAATATATTTTTATAATTAAAATAAATAATTTAAAAATAATATGATCAATTTATAGAACCCATGAATATCATTTTAGAAAATCAAGTAATATTTTATGAAACCATTTATTATTTGTTTCTTTAATAAAATTTACATATGGGAAATTAGGTTTTGGAATTATTTTATTATCACAAAACTCTTATTTAAAAAATAATATTATTATTATTATAATTATAATTAATAACATTTATACTTTTTTTCTATACATAAACTTTATTCTTAAAAATACACTTTTTAAAAAAATGGGTTTTTACACGTTATATGTGTTAACATTAAAATTAATTTTCCTACTTGTAGAAATTTAATTTTATAAAATGGATATGATATTTTTTATCATCATGTTAATATTATTTAATAATGACAATTTCATGTTTAGGCATAAAAATTAGATTTCAATGGTTAATCCCAATTACCACATTAATGGTGAAAATGTTACTTTTGAATTTTTTTAAGGACATCGCATAATTTTTAACTAATAAATTATATTAATCTATTTTAAATTATGGATATAATATGATTTTGATACATATATATAAATATATTAAAACTCATTTAATGGTTAATCAATATTAAATATGATTAAGAAAATTTTATGGTGAAAACAACATTTTTCTACAAAAACAGTTTTTCTATATATAATCTGTTTTAATTTAAAAGTTAATTTACTATCATTTAAAATTTAATTAGATTAAGAAGAGATTAAATTTAGATTTAACACATAAAAATTAGGTAATAGTTTTTATGTAACATCCAATAATTTTGAAGTGTTACAGACACTTATGTTACTATTCAAAATTTCTTATTTTATGTTAATAATGTGATCAAAAGTCAAAGGAGTGGTTCGGGAGAGTTTGGGGCATGTTTGGATCCTGGAACTCTGGATTTTGGAGAATCTGATTGAGTCGCATTGTTAGCACATAGTTAGTGCTAACTGTGATACTCAACTATGTAGGGTGCTCAGTGCATAGTTAGGGTCACACGGTTAGACTCAACTGTGTGACACAGGCCACATGACCATGTGGCTTGTCTCAGAAAAGTGATAGAGGAATTTTGCACGGGTTTCACATGGTTAGTCAAACTATGAACCTAGCCCGTGTGAAGGGGTTCCTTGGATAGAAGTTATTGCATGATCGGAACACGGTTTGGGTAAATGTGCATCCAAACCATGCAACCCTCTAATAAATATTAAAATACCCTTTTCCATTAAAATGTTATAAACCCTAACCCGTTTCTTTTCTCCTCAAGTGGAAAACTCATCTCCCTCACAAAGTTCTCTCCCAAGCATAAGCTAGGATTTTCCTTTTCTCCTCTCTCCAAGATTGAAATCAACCACTATTCATCTTTTTGGATTCCTCTCAGTAAGATATTTACTCCTCTTCTTTCCTTCCATCATTTATCTTTCCTTATTCTATGAAATTTTGGTGTGAGCGCGTATGCCCTATTTTCAGGTCAATTTTTCATTATGGAAATTGCTCCAGATCTAGCTTGATTCAAGGGCTGACTCTAGATGAGGAGAGTAATACAGGCCTAAGGTAGGTGGTTTGGATCTTTTCCCCAAAGTATCATTGCATTTATATAATGTTTCATTGTTCCGCGCAACAAAATTCTCTGGTGCCACCTCAAAAAAAATTAATTAAATTAGATGAATTTTCATGCTTAATACAATCCTAGATAATGGTAAATCAACATAGTTGGTTAATCTCCTTAATGTGAGACATGGATATGGGTGTACCCTTCTTTAAAGTCTTAAAGACCCATGTTTATAATGGAATTAAACCACCCTTGTAATAAATAATTTTGAAATGTTAATTGAACTAAGGAAAAGGGATTGTCCATGAGTTAGAACCTTGTGCTTATTACCAAATCCTTCCTTGCTTGAATTAAATGGATTTCCCAACTTATTTAAATTGTAATGAATGTAATTCCTTGTTAAATGTTATGAGTTCTTGATAGTTAAACCATACTTTTATACCAAGCTAAGGACGATGCAAGGGTATCGATTTAAGGGCACCTTAGATTGGATTTTCATGCTTTATAGTTTGGGATCATTGTGGATTATGAATACATCAAGATAAATACTTGGATTCTTAGTAGAATTCCTTTGATGGGATCACCGGGTAGATGATTTACATACCCATGAGTGATACCAGTTCCCTAGGGGAGTTACCTTGAACGGGCTTGGTGAAAAGATGGTTATACCATGCCATATGAAATAATTGGTCTCTGATGTGAGATACCTAGGACGGGCTCAGAGGGTCATTCTTTACACCATACCAAGAGTGATACTTGGGATTCCTTTGTGGATCACCCTGGATAGAATCTTATAGTTTCGGGTATTTGTAGTGCATCTTAGGAAATACTTGGATTCCTCTATATGATTCACCTTGGATGGGCCTAGGATACCTCTTATCTAAATTACAAAGATGCATTCTATATAATTCCAAGTTTACAAATTTTTTAAATCAAAATATGCATCATCCAAGCCAAATTACATGCTTGGATTCAGTCTATACTTAATACATGCCTTGTTATCATGCTTATATTTTCTTCTTATCATGTGTGATAGAGAACTTTGACACCCATATTATATCTTTATAGGTCAAATTCCATTCATAGATATCTGTATTAGGCTAAAGCAGGTAGTGTCGGTGAGGGGCCCTAAGAGGAACCTGGTACAATGTCATTTATTTATTTGTTACTATCTCACTTTTATAATTTTTCTGCACACTACCCATTTTATAAGAAAAGACTTGATTATTTTAGACATCATTGGTGGTGGCCTATTGAGTATATCTCACACCCTTTTCAGGCCACCTATGGAACCCTAATAGACTTCATGTTTGCAGGTATAGACAAAGAAAAGAGGCCAGCTTCTGATGTTTGATTTCCAGTACTAGGATCCAATACAAGAGTAGAGGATCGAGCCTATGCTCTTGATTCTAGTAGAGATAGATTTTTTCTTTTCAATATTTTTTGGTTTAGCATGTTTTATTTTCTTGTTTACCCTATATACCATGCACTTCATTTTTTATAGCTACATGACATGATCATCATAATGTTTATATTAATTTATGATTAAGTTTCCTTCTATTGGATATATTGGATGATTTATTATTATTCCATTGCTACTTATTTATTATTGTTTCCTCTACTTACCTTTACTATTTACTATTGTTCTATGATCTGATCCATGAGGAAATAGTCACCCTGTGGACACACCCTAATCCCTCACTACTAGTCGGAATCCTCTGGAATTCGAGGAGGTTCACTTGAGGTCATGTGTCTAACCATCTCGAGGAACCTCTTAGTGGCTTCTAGGGAGGGATTCTACAAAGTGCTATCAAAGATTTCTATTCCTTTTGTCTTACTATTTGGGTATTAGATAGGAGACTGTGATGTATCGGAATTTGGTAATGATCCTATGTTTGGGAGTATCCAACCCACATACAATAGAAACCCAAATTACCTGGGATATGTTATTGTTTTTATTGGTTTGTGCTTATTACAGTTGTACTGATTTCACTGTTGGTTGATGCACATGTTTTGTGATGTTATTATTACTGGCATTATTTTTATGGATTTCCTTTTTCCTTGGTCTAGTATGGTAAGGAGGTATCATCGTATGCATCATTAAAATCACTTAAGGATTCACATGTCATGCATTATTCCATTCCATATTTATATTACTAAGTTTATTGTCTATATTTTATATGATTTTTGTGAGTTCCTTGATTATTATATATGTAAATGTGATAATGTTTCTTATAGGGATAACATAATTAGATTAATTAAAGTTTATAGATAAATCTAACTGTCTTTTTCACATATAGATGACGATTTCATCTTAATTAACCAATTATTACATGTTTGAGCCATGAACCATGAGTTTTATGGACTAAAACATTTTTTGATTTGATTTTTTTAATGCTAATTGTAACTTATAAATCATTTAATTCTATAAATTGGGAATGGTAGTTTATTCTATAAAATCTTTATACATGACCTGTTACATCTTGATACCAGACATAAAGTTCAATTCATAGTTACTTGATGTACTAATTGTAAATAATAGAGTATGGGACTTTATAAATTTAGAATGGTGACACATCTAACTGGACTGATATATTTATATATACAATTAAACAAGTACGAACTTAAATAAATTTAAATTTAAATGAAAATGGTTACCATTAAATGGGATGTAAATTGAAAATTAAAGGGTGACTTCCTATATACCTTTCAATTGAAACTCCATATACTGGAATCTATTCTATGTTGTATAATACTTTAACCCTAACCTGGACTTAGTAGTGGAATAGTAGGCAATATCTCTTGAGACTTATGTTATCTTTCTTATCACCTACACCTAGATTTAGGAGTAGGTGGAGATGTGTGATTCATTTATAAGAAGTTTGTGTACCTTTCCTTTCATGTTATCTCAATTCTTATCTACTGATAAATATTATCTAAGGCATGCATTTGGAAATTATAGAGTTATGCCACCACAAAATCCTTGAGTCATGTGCTAGGAGGGTGGTGAAGGTCATGCTCTAAAGGTTGTGGGCCCTGGTCCACCAGTATTACCTCATGTAGTACCACATGAGGAACCTCCTATTGATCCTCCACTGGGTTTTCATGCTCAGTTCTAAGATAGCTTCTTGAATTTCATGTAGACCATACATGGATCTCTACGAACCACCCCTACTATGGCAGAGTTGACATGAGAATTTCAGCAGTAGCATCCTCTTAATTTCTCAGGGGATAACAGTCCTCAAACTAATTTTTTCTATAGACTATGAGGGTAGACCATGATAGAGAGTTTATGTACCTATAGTAGGGTGTTATTTCCATGATGTAGTATTCATCTTGTTTTACAGAGCTTCAGTGTTTCATGTTGATATTGATAGGTGATGGGTTAACGAATGTGATATGTTTAAATATGGGATTGAATATTTCATCCAATCACTAATGAAATTTTAATCTGAAAATCATTTTTGAGATAGTGAACCAATCCCTCATCACTGATCGGAAGATGAGGGAAGTTGGCAGCGTGATCCAGGGTGGTTCAACATCATGATAGGGAGATGGATTTTTTAGTGGCAGGAAACATCATTTTGAGGTTGCTCACGGTTGAAACACCAACTAGATGACACATACCAATAGTTATGTGGTGTATCATCAGTGTGGTAGGATTGTCCATAAAAATCCCTAGTATACGAGGAACCCAATTGAGTGATGAGCTTGCGGTATGATGGCTCACATACAGAATTATTGCCAAAATTACCTCTCGTACCTAGTGATAATGGATCTGTACCAACATTGTATCTTGGTACAAGATATGTAGCTCCACATTAGGCTAGGATCTAGTCTACTACCATCCAATCAGGCTGAGGAGGTGGTCATGGATGAGGTATTCAGAATTTAGAGGTTCAGCGCCAGCAGAGCATACCTGACCAAGTTAGTCGTATTTCATCTCAGAGTTATGGATATATCCATATATATATGCATTAAATCCTTTTCCTTGGGAGAAGAGTTTGTGTCCTTCTATGGTATGAGGTAATACTCTAGTATCCCCTACTTTAATTTCTTCGTTATTTGATATAGCTGCCTCAAAATCTTTTATATCTGTGGAAATTATGGAAAGTTTGGTAATATAAATGGAGTAATTCTATGGTGTAATGACTCTGAAAACATCATTATGGGTTCAATTAGAGAGTATATGACAGTGTAAGGAATGAAACCTTAATATAGGCGAGTACTGATTCCTGTTTAATTTCTTTTTCTTAGAGATGACCATCTTCAACGTCATTATTGAAATAGAATGGAAAGTACCTTACCATTAACATGTTGATTTCTATCATCAAAGGGTATATTTTAAATCACCAAAGGGAATTTATTATATTCATAAGGGGGAATGGGGTGTCTGATTGATTTGAGACAAACTCGGGCATTGTGGGATGGGCGGAGTGACAAGCTAGATGGAAAGTTTCTTTATAAGCAATTAGAGAATACAACATATGGAATTCCCTCCTACGGTGCATTATTTCAAGGATGTATTCCCTGATGAATTATCTAGATTTCCTCTTGTGATATAGGTATAGTTCACCATTAATCTAGTTTTAGGAGTGAAAACCATGTCCATTCCTCCCAATATGATGGAACCTACAGAGCACTAGGAACTCAATAGGTAGTTAGTGGACTTAGAAGAAAAGGGTTTTATATGACCCAGTACTTCACCATAGGATTATCTATCCCTTTTCAAGGATGGTACCCTTAGGTTTTGTTTGGATTGTCGATGGTTTAAGTAGCTTACAGTTAAGAACTGGTATCCATTACCTCATATAGATGACCTCTTTTTCCATCTCTGAGGAGCGATGATTTTCTCTAAGATTTATTTGAGTTTGGGCTATATCATGTGTGTTTAAGACCATCAGATATAACATTTACATCATTTTGTAGAAGATATGTCATGTACATGTATCTGGTTATGCTTTTTGGCCTCATGAATGCGCCATCAGTTTTTATGACTCTAATGAATTGTGTTTTCCACCCATATCTAGATTCATTTGTGGTAGTCTTTATAGATGACATCCTATTGTATTCTCATACTCGATATGACCATGAAAAACATCTTGATATTGTGTTGAATACATTGATATAGCACCATATTTATGTTAATATCACTAAATGACACTTTTGGATAAATAAGGTTCACTTATTGGGTCATGTTATCTCAAAGGCCAGAATGTATGTTTATCCAAATAAGGTGAGCACTGAGTTTCCAAGGAGTATCCCAATAATGTCTCTTCCATACATACTTTCTTGGTGCTATTTGTTTATTATAGGAATTTCATTCAAGAATTCTCACACCTAGTAGTGCCTTTTATGGGATTGAATAAAAAGGGTGCGAATTTATTATGGTCTAAAGTTTGTGTAAAAACTTTTTAGGAGTTGTAAGGGAGGCTAAATTCATCACCAATATTGATTTTTTTCATATTCGGGTAGAATCTATATGGTTTTTCATGAATTTTCATGAATTGTTCTAGGAGTAGTTTTGATACAGGGAGATTGGGTTGTGGCATATAGGTCTCACCAGTTGAGACCTCATGAGTGGAATTACCCTATGCAATACCTCGAGCTAGCAGTTGTGGTTTGTGATTTACGCTATTGGAGGCACTATTTATTGGGTGAGTGGTTCATCATTTACATGGAACATAAATGTATCAAATACATTTCCATGTAGCATGACATGAATCTCAGGAAAAGAAGGTGGGTAGAATAATTGAATTCATTTGACTTTGTGATTTCTTATATACCCAGAAAAATAAATGTTGTGGATGAAACCTTGAGCTTGAGGACTCAAAAACAGGTCATCTAGGAGGCCAGTAGTGAGTTGAGGTTGATGGACCTATTTTCTAAGATTCAACTATAGGTTCAGGAAAATAATGGGAATCTTTTTTTATAAATTATAAGTGATATCCTCCCTTCTAGAATGGGTGTAGACTAGACAAATTTCAGATATTGAGGGCCTGGTCCTAAGGGAGTGTATCATGTGAGAGCCTACTACCTAGTTAGGTTATCGATTAGTAAAATATTCTACACGTCCATAGAAATATATGGGTCCCTAAAAACATTTTGTAAGAGTTAATGTGTGAATATCATACCTTTGTTTGAGAAGTCAACCCTAGGAGTGCATTGAGAAGTCAACCCTAGGATTACCAAGATGTACTGATACATTCATCATCAGTATTGGTTGTCAGGTATGAAGAGGTAGATTGCAGGTTTTCTCACATGGTACTCCGCCTATCAATAGGTGAAGGCTGAGCACTAGAAACCTTTTATACTTTTACAATCTTAGTCCATTACTGAGTGGAAATGGGATGATTTCACCATGGATTTTGTGATAGGTTTTCCAAGATCACCTCAAGGAAGTGATGCATTATGGGTGATCATCGATAGGTTGAAAAAGTTCACACACTTCCTACCTATCTGAGAGACCCTATCATTTGATGATCTAGGGAGGCTTAATATTTGCGAATTGTATGCCTTTATGATGTTCCCATTTCTACCATATTAGACAGAGAATTTTTTTTTTACATTTCAATTTTGGTAGGGGTTGTATAAGGCACTATGTTTACAAATTCTTATAAGTATAGCATATCACCCTCAGACCAACGGGCAGTCTAGGCATACAATCCATGTGTTAGAGGGCATGATCCGATAATTTTTCCTTTATTTTTAATGTTCTTGGGAAAATAATATACCTCTCATTTATTTTTCCTATAACATAATTTTTTAATAAATGATTCATATAGATCCCTTTGAGTCCCTTTACAGTAGGTTTTTCCGTTCACCCCTGTGTTGTTTAGAGGTAGGTGAGGCAGTGCAACTGGGTCCTCTTCTCATTCAGGAGACTTCAAAGTAAGTACAACTAATTCAAAAATATGTGGATGCATCTTAATCCAGGTAGAATCCTTATACTAATCGCCACCTCTGACCTCTAGAGTTCGAGGTAGGATATTGATTATTTCTATGAGTTTCTAAAAAAGTGGGTCATAAAAAAATTTGGAGATAGGGTAAGCTATCACCTCGTTATGTTGGGCCTTTTGAGATTGTGGAGAGAGTTAGGCCGGTACCCTGTCGATTATCCTTACCCCAGAGGTATTGGTCTATGCATGATGTCTTCCATGTATCGCATCTTTTCCATTATCATTCTGACCCATCTGGGTGCTATGGAAGCACATCCATGTTCATGATGAGACCTTGGAGCTGGATGTTGATGTATGTGCTTAGTGGAAGGAACTTTTCTCATACTATGCATTACCACCCTCATAAGGGAAACTCAAGGATGAGTTGTTTAAAGGAGGGGTGGTTGTAACATCCCAGATTTTTTAAGAGGTTTGGAAACTAATTATTCTATTAAAACCCTTTAATTTTATGTTAATAATCTTATCAAAAGTCTAAGGAGTGGTTCAAGAGATTCTAGGTCTCGTTAGGAGCCCGAAGCTTCATATTTTGGAGAGGTAGATTGAGTCGCACGGTTGGAACATAGTTAGTACTGACTGTGGGTCACAATCATGTGGGGTTCTTAGTGCATAGTAGGGGGATGCACAGTTATACTCAGACATGTAACCTAGGTCACATGGCCTTGTGTTTTGTCTCAGAAACATTACATATGAATTTTGTATGGGAAATACACGGTTAGTCAAACCGTTCACCTAGCCCGTGTGTGGGGGTTCCTGGGGTAGTAGTTGTTGCACGGTTGGTGAACGGTTTGTCCAATCATGATTCCAAACCACATTACCCTATAATAAAGGTTAAATTTCCCTTTTACCTTAAAATTTTATAAACCATCACCCCTTTCTTTTCTCCTCCATTGGGAAGCTCCTCTCCTACACAAATATCTCTCAAAGCTTAAGTTAATATTAACCTTTGATCCTCCATCCAATCTCAGAATCAACCATTATTCATCTTTTTGGATTCCTCTTCGTAAGACCTCCACTCCTCTTCCTTCCATCCATTATTTATCTCTCCTTATTGTACACTAGTTTTATGAGAGATCGTATTCCCTATTTTTAGGAAATTTTTCCTTTTTGACGATTCTAGCTCGATTCAAGGGCCAACACTAGATGAGGATAGTACTACATGCCTAAGGTAGGTGGTCTAGATATTTTCCAAAAAAGTATAATTGCATTTATACCATGATTTTTTGTGCTACGCACTGGCCCTCTAAAGTGTTTCCTCCAAAATTTTATTTTAGTTAAATTTAATGTATTTACATGCTTAATATGGTCCTAGACAATGACAAATTAACATCATTGGTTGACCACCTTGACATGAGACACCCCTATGGGTGTTCCCTTAATTAAAGTCTTAACACCCCATGGTTAGAATGGAATTAAACTACCCATCTATTTGTTTGTTTTCCCTTGTAATAAATACTTTTAAAATGTTAATTGAACTAAGGAAAACAGATTTTCCATGGGTTTGTCCCTTGTGCTTATTGCCATAGCATGATTTTATTGAATTAAATGGATTGAAAAACTTGTTTAAAGTGTAATGAATGAAATTAATTGTTAAATGGTTTGATTTCTTGATCACTAAACTATACCTTCATACCAAGCTAAGTGAAATACAGGAGTCCTAATTTAAGGATGGCTTGGATGGGATCTTCGTGCTTTATAGTTTGGACTTGTTATGGATAGTAAATATGTAAGGAGAGATACTTGGATTCTTAATAAAATACCTTGTAAGGTATCACTGGGTGGATGATTTACCTACCCATGAGTGATACCACTTCACACCTGAGTAATCGAACCTAGTTCACTCATGAGTAACCGAACCTGGTCAGCCACATGTCCCCAAGCATGCCTCCTCATATACTAGGGGATTCTAACTAACATCGAGGTCCTAGGGTGTGTCTGTGGGGAGATTATACCCTTAGGTTAGATTGGAGCACAACAGATATAATATATGGATAAATAGTGGAAGAGATATAATAATTAATAAGACTAGTAGTGGAAATGAATATTACCATCTAAGAAATAAATAAATAACTCAAAGATTAATCAGAATCATATAAAAAATGATTATGTAATTTCATGTCTCTACAAAAGGGAAAACATAAATACATGGTAGTGGTGAGTCAGTAAAACATATGATATACAAAAGAGTAAAAAGGGGAAAAACTATCCAAGCATCCTTAGCTTTGTCTCATTCATCTTCTATCTAGCTCCCATTCTAAGGCAATAAAGTCAGGTGTCTAGAGTGGTACACTTCCCCTTCTCCAAACCTCTGATCATATAATCTACCTGGGTACCAAAGGCGGCCCAGATAGGGTGTGATACAAATATCAGTAGGCCACCACCAATAACATTTATATAAATCCAATTTATAAATATAAAGTGTAGAGTGTTCATGTATATAAAAGTAAAACAATACAAATAAACAACTCATACCTGATTCATCCTCATCTGGTGTCTGAACATGTAACCATTCAATTAATTATGATTCAGTATATAATAAGGGTTTCATATATAAAAGGCATTAGTAGTAATTTAAAATTAAATAATGATAATAGAGGATCCATGTTGTAACAAAGGCATCCTTGACCTTAAGGGTTGATCCAACTCATAATAGTATCACATGCAGTCTGGCTATAAGGGGTCTAAGTATAATCCAAGGGAAACTCCCAAGTCATTCCATTGTAAATGAGTCTAACTGAGTCCATAGAGCTTATCCATAGTAATCTCAAGCAAATCATGACTGGGCCCAATGGGGTGAATCCATGGTGCTATGTGTTTGAAGACATGAAGCTGAATCCAAAGAGTGTATCAAAGTAATTCTAATATCTATAAAAGATGTTAAGTGAATTGTTGGTACTATGCCAAGGCATTCACATGATAAGAAAAAGTATAGATTTTATGGTGGATATCTCCCACAAAAATCATATCAATAACTCATAATGGAATCCTCTGAGTGCTCAAGGAATTCTATTAAGAATCCAAGGTAGTCTCAAGTATAACCATCCCTATAAAGATGAAAAAGGTCCAAAGTAATAGGCACATTATGCTCATTCCATTTATATCATATGTAATCATGGGCCATGTAATACTCATTTTATTTAATCATTTAATAGGTTTATTCCATTACCTTTAATTATACATGAAAAGATAAATTAAGGACATGAAACTTATATCAATTCAATTTATAATCATTTAATAGGTTCATTACATTACCTTTCATTAACATAACAAGGTGGATAGAGGAAATGAAACCCATTATCAATTCATTTAATAATCATTTAACTATTCGAAGTAATTTTTATAAATATATACTATCCATAAAATTATTTTAAAGATTTATTAATTAGTAAGGAACACTTACCTTATTAAAGGTCAATTCAGACGCACCCAAATGGTGCCACAGATAGACCCAACATGGGTCACCAAGGGTATAACAAAGAATTCACCCTAATTGGGGTGTTTAACATTGAGGTCTCAACCTATAATGATGTCAAGTGATATTATAAGGGTATCAAAATATAATTTATAAAATTAAAATAAGGCTTATGAATTTAATAATAAATATCTAGTGAAAGTAGTGTGAATACAATGAAAACAATTTATAGATGGTGATACTTTAAGGGATGATTCATGACCACCTACCTTATACTTGTAGTAGATACCTTGTCTAGTATCAAGCCTTAATTTTTCCTGGATCAGAAGAAAAATGAAGAACGTATGAACACCCTAAAATAGGGTATATTAGATTGAACCAAAATAGAATCTTTGGTAAAAAGATAAATGGTGAAAGGAGCCTGAGGAGTGGAGATCTTACCAGTGGCTATCCAACGTGATAGACAAATCTTAAATCGGAGTCTAAATGGAGAGATAGGATTAAATACTATCTTTAGTCTCAAATGGGATCTCCTACGGTGGACCTATTATGTGAGAGAAAGGTGAGGGGGATTCTATCGAAAATAAGAGTCCCTTCCTCCTTTTAAAAAAATAATCTTGGGTGTTTACATTGTGAGTAAAGTTTACACACCGTGTAATGTTTGGGTTTTTCCTTCTAAGGAAAAAAGATTACACGCCATGAAAGGGGAATTTACATACCAATAAACATCGTGTATTTGATACCCTCCATGTATTTAAATACACACCATGTATTTTTCCTACAACCAGGTTTCATCCCCCCTATATCCTTCCTTCCAAATACAAACCAACTGGCCTAAAGTCATGATTTTGTATTTAACCCAAAAGAGAACCTCAAAAAAGGGTTTAACCAAAAAATAAAAGGATTTTTACCTGATAAAAAATTAGGGTTCTTAAAATATTCCTACCTTAAATGAAATCATCCTTGAGTTTCCATTTTAAGGTTAGTAGAACTTATTCTTAGAATAAATTTGTCCATTGAGAATATACATCGGCCTCCTGCTCCCTAGTCTCATCATGTACACAGTCATGATACCATATCACTCATACAAAAGGGATATACCAACCTTGAATATCCTTAATGGTTTGATCAACGATCCATATGGGATACTCCTCAAAATAAGAATTGAAATCTAATTCCATATCCTTAGGATCAAATGTATGAGATGGGTTGGCATGATAATAGTGAAGCTATGAAACATGGAAGACGTTGTGCATGGAATAGTAACTCGGAGGTAATAGAAACTAATAGGTTGTTGGCCATAATCTATCCAAGTTCTCAAAAAGTCTTGACAAAATGAGGTGATAGATTCCCTTTCCTCTGTATCCACCAATTCCCAAGCTCGAGTGATACCCACAGGTAAACATGATCCCTGACTTCAAACTCCAGAGGTCTTTGACAGCAATCGGTGTATGATTCCTGTCTAGAATGGGTAGTAGACATACATTTTATGATCATATGAACCTACTCTAAGTATCTTTAATGAGATGAGGACCAAGTATCACTACCTCTCCAGCCTCTAGTCAACACATAGGTGAATGTCATGGCCTACCATACAAGGCCTCATATGGAGCCATCTGAATTGTTTCCTAAAAGCAATTATTGTAGAAAAAAATCAATGAGAGAGATATGATTATCCCAATAACCATTGAAATAAAGTACATGTGCTAGAATTATGTCCTCCAGTACCTGTATCATCTGTTCTGACTAACTATCATTCTGAGGGGGGAAAGATGTTATCAGAAGCACCTGTGTACCCAAAGATTTCTATAACCCCTGCCAAAACTTTGATGTAAATTGAGAATCCCTACCTAAAATAATAGTATGGGGGACCTCATGTAGGAATACAATATCATGGAAATAAAGTATACCCAACACATAAAATGATAAAGTCTCCCAGATAGGAAGGAAGTGGTCTACCTTCATCATTTTATCCATGACTACCCAAACCATGTTGCTACCATGAGGTGACCTCAGTAAACCAGTCATGAAATCCATAACAACATATTCCAATTTCCATTCCAAGACTAGTAAGGTTTGTAACAAGCTAGTGGTACATTGGTGTTCCACCATCACCTTTGAATAGGTGGAACACCTAGTGATGAAATCCACAATTTTATTTTTCATCCCAGGCCACCAATATTGTTGGCGCATGTCACAATACATCTTAGAGACCCCTGGGTGTACTGCCCACTAAGAATCATGGTAATCTCGCATAAGTTCCTATCTCGTGTTTTTAGGAACCTAGATATGCCCATTTATACATATGATGTCACCTCCATCAACAAACCAGTTCGGAGGAAGGTCCTCACCTAAAATACTCTCCCGTAGGACCAAACCATTAGGGTCTAAGAATTTCCTTCTCTTCACCCTATCAATGAGTGGAGGTAACTATTTAGGTATATTTAAAGGTTGTTTGTAACTCTATTGAAAATCAAAATGCATATCAGAAATATGGTCTATAAATTTTCATTCATCACTAGCTTCCAGAACAGCTTGTTCCTAAGTTTTCCGGCTCAGTGCATCAGGTACCACATTTCCCTTTCCAGGTGTATAGGCAAGATCAAAGTAAAAATATTAATGGTATTCAACACATATTCACTATCTAAGATTCAATTCACACTAGTTAGAGATATATCTAAGGATCTAGTGGTCTATATACACCACAAAGTGCTCTCCCATCAGATAATACCTCAAGAAACATAGAGCATGAATGAACACTACAAGCTCGAGGTCATGCGTTGTGTAGTTACACTCGTGAGGTCTCGACTAGAGATACCCATATGCAACGAATCGAGTCTATTTAATAAATACTTCCCCCATCCCAATGCCTGATTCATTACAAAACATTGTATATCCTCTTCCCATCTCTGGAAGAATTGAAATATCTACTGAAGTAAGCCTTCTTTTCAACTCCTAAAAGGCCTTCTCACACACTTCAGACCACAAGAACTTCACACCCTTCTTAGTCAGACTAGTAATAGGTGTCGAAATTCATGTGAATTTCTATATAGAACATATTTAATATTTATCCAACCATAAGAAACTTTGTGTATCAAACAAGTTCTTAGGATGCTCCCAGAAAACCACATCACTCACCTCTCTGGGTCTATGGATACTCCAGATTTTGAGATAATATGACCCAAGAAGTGAACCTTGTTGATCTACAAGTGTCACTTCATGAGCTTAGTATATAAATAATTCTCCCTAGGTGTATTAAAAATAATATCAAGGTGTTTTTCATGGTCGCTTTGAGTATGAGAATACACCATGATGTCATCCACAAAAACTCTCACAAAGGAATCCAAATAGGGGTGGAAACCCTATTCATCAAGGCCATGAAAACAATGGGAACATTCATAAGACCAAATAGAATAACTAGATACTCATACAAACCATACCAACTTTAGAAATCCATATGTGATATATCTAAAGGATTGACTAACACCTGATGATAGCCTGATCTCAGGTTGATATTTAAGAACATGCTAGCTCCTCAAAGCTGGTCGAATAGAAAATTTATTCAAGGAAATGGATATAGGTTCTTAACCATAAGCTAGTTTAACCATTGATAATTTACACAAAGCCTAAGGGTCCCATATTCCTTCTTGGAAAAAATCATGGGTGAACCCCAAGATGAAGTGATGCGCTAGATAAAACCATTAGATTCTAAATCCTCCAACTATACCTTGAGCTCCTGGAGCTCAGTAGGTGCCATCCTATATAAAGGAATAGATACTGAAGATGCTCTTGGAACAAGATCAATCGTAAACTCTAGCTCTCTCTCATGAGGTAGTCCATAAAATTCTTCGAGGAAGACATCATTCAAATAATATACCATGGGAGGAAAATATATCAGACAAATTGTCTAGTCATCTAAAAAAAGATGGAAATTTGGGTTGTCACTCCTCCCAACCCATGATGCTCTAATCCATATTTGTTGTCTTGGACATCCCAATAACCCTTTTAAATATAACTATCACCTTCTGGTGATGTAAACAATACCCTATAGTGATAGAAGTCCACATAGGCATAATAGGGGACTAACCAGCCCATTCAGATAATGAAATTGAAGATCTTCATCTTGAGGATGAAGATGTGAAATAAGAAGCGACAACTACCTACCTTAAGGGGATAGTCTTTTCATTGGCGTATACCCACTAACCATACACCCAATGGTGTTTCCAAGGTCATAACCCCATATAAGTACTAAATTCACAGATTGAGACTTTCCACAGTCGATAAAGAGATAAAGGAGTGAGAGGAACCTGTATCAAAGAAATCAGAAATAATTGTAGAGGCCACTAGGATAGTGCCTTATATTGTAGAAAATAATACACTATGATCCTTAGGTATCGACTGTAATGCAAGAATTTGGCCTAATCCATAGACTTGAGCTATAGTTGAACTACCCTGAGCAGTTCTGCTATGTTGGTGCTGATAATCGGAAGTTTGGCTACCTCAACCATGACCTCCTCCATAGCCTATTCATTCAGTACTACTCCAACTTCCTACCTAACATGACATAGTTGATCCCAATTCTAAAGGTGGAGCTAGTGTATATAATATTCTTCTAGAATCAGGTGGAAAGGTCCCTACAAAACCTCTGAATATAACCCATCCAGTCGCACCCACGACACTCCAGCGGGCCTCTATCATACTAAGGCTTCACATGCCCCTAATGTCTACACCGATGGTATATAATGGAGTTGTTAGTGTAGATACTCTGGATACCAGTAATCTAATGAGAAACCTCAAGGATACACTTCCTACTACTAGAATAAATACATCTCTGTCTCGATACTGAACCTCTATGCCCCATACTATCAGCTTCTCCTAGGTTTTTCTTAGTCTGATTGACTGACAATTGATATTTTGTATTCCATCCAAGGCAATAAATCTAAGGTGGTGGAAAAAATTAAAACTAAGGGTGTAAGCCCTAACAAAGTCATTATATTCTTTCAGAATAGAACCCATATGTAAATAAATCAATAAGGTCTCACCCGAACCTTCTTTTCTCACCAAGGAGTCCACCGCAAAATTTACTTCTCTCCACGTGTTCTCAACCTTAACTCCAAGAGCCATAAGGTTCCTTCCCTTCCTGATAATATAATTAAATCCAAAAGGTATCTCCATACTTCCTTCCATCATATCCAAAAGCATCTTTGATTCATATTCCACTTCCCTAATGACAAAATTGTAGAGCTTGCATAGTTGTATACCACTAAGTAGTGCTCTTGCCTCTTCTTCGAGAGAATTTTGTGGGTCATAGTATGCATTGAATCCCAACAGAACTGACCCATTTTTATTTCTTAGAATCCCTCTACCTATCATATAACCATCATCACAAGACCCATCGACATTTATTTTCATCCCAATTAATGGTGGGTTCCAACACACCCAGTTCCCCCTGTTTGCACTGTGATTCCCATCAACTGCCATAACCACACGTGGAATCATTTTCTAAAGAGATGGAGAAGCATGCCCGCTTATCCAGAGTCTCCCCAGGTCAGACACCAGGTCACAGAGCCACACCTGGGTTCTATACATAGAGAAGGATATTACCACCCTTGCATTATTCCGCGACTCCCAGATGATCGACCACCCAGCAGTGAATAATATGCTTCCCACTTTAATCTTCTCCCCACACTCATCAGTCCCCTAAAACCATTTACATAGATATTAATCCATGGATTCACCGCCAACATTAATACTCATGAAAATTTACAAGTAGCTCCATAGTCCCACTATAATATCACTCTTGAAGAAAATGTTCCAACTAGGCTCTTTCCTTGGAATGTCACAACACCAACACCAAGAAGCAAGAGATATACCTTTCTTCTGAATCAGGTCCTCCATCAGAAGGTCCCTATTCTTCAGACACCAAACCAAGAAATTTATCTTCGATGGAATCCATTTACACTAGAGTGTTTATTCCTATTCATCGTTTATTTTCCTGACATGCAGGCATTCCTGAAAGGCGGTACCGCTAAAACATCCCGATTTCAACACTGTAAGAACAAATTTATTCAGCTCCTCATTCATAACAATGTTATAAAAAATCATGCATTGGTTGATGTTTAATGTTTCTAGGATAAAATATGGGTACCCATCCTCCTCTTTGAAGGAAAAACCTAGAGCTTGAAATCCAGGAAAAAAAGTTTCACCACTCCAATTATCTCTCTAATATTTGATCTCTCCACATCCAATCAACCAGTGAGAATTATCCTCCATAACCTCCAAAAGCTCAAGCATAAGGCGTGCTAAGTTCTAAAATTTATTTCCTCCCAAAGTCCAGCCACACCACCTCTCACTATACATGTTCTTCATGAATCTCACCTAAAGAGAATTCCCTTCAATAATCTCTCATGCCAACTTCACTTGCATGTTATACATGGTTTCCGTTATCTCCAGAATATTAACTCCTCCTTCATAAAATGGCTTTTATAACCTTTTATAGCTCTCCCAATGACATCTACCCATTTAATTGGAGTCCTAAAGGAACTATTTCATGGTTTTTTCAATTCTATCAATAATACATTTAGGGCCCTAATAACAGACAAAATATGCATTGTCATAGATGATATCACACTGTTAATCAAAGCAATAAAAACCCAAAAGGAGAGTAATACATTCTTTAAGTTACATATACTTCCTATTATATTATTTATTAGATCACTAAATAAGGACTTCTTGATTCTTCCATTCAGAATGGGGCCCCCCAAATACACCATAGAAAGTTGTCTCTTATGGATGCCCAAAATATTACAGATCTCTCTACCGCGTTGAGCCCCACATTTGCTAGAAATTTAAACACTTATCTTTTTTAAATTCATATGCTTCCCTCTTAGGTTTCCATATATCTTTATTAAATACTTCCATCCTTGAATTGAGTGCTTCCTACCATTGATAAAAAAGAGAATGTCGTATACGAACATAAAATGCGAAATCATTTTATCCCCTTCCCAGTTTTTATAAGGTAGAATGAGACCCTCCTCCATATTGAGATTTATATTCCTTGATATCACATCCTGGTCCATGATAAACAGACTCAGGGATATGGGGTCACCCTGATGAAAACCTCAAACCATTTTGAAGAAACCAAAGTTCTTCCCCATGAATGAGATAGATATCCATGGATACACAAAACACCTAAAAACCAAATCATACACCCAAGTACTAAAACCAAAACTCCTCAGAATCCTATGAGATAAAACCATTAAATCTTGTCATATGCCTTATCCATGTCAACTTTGATGATGAAATTTTACCCCATTGTCTTCTTGTTGATATCATAAACCATTTCTTGAGCAATTTCCACCTCCCCTTGGATGAATCTCCCATGAATAAACCCATGATGTTCATCAGAAACAAATCTTGGGACTAAGAAATCCATCCTTTTATTCAGGATGGATGGCAAGATTTTACACTTAAAATTACAAAGGCAGACAGGTTAATATTGGCACACTGTTTCAGGATGCTTCACCTTAGGAATCAAGACCACCCTGTATACACAAGTTGTTCTCAAGAGATCCCCTCCTTTGAAAAATTCCCAAATAGCTTCAACCACCTGACCTCTAATTATATCCCATGTATCCATAAAAAATGACCCATAAAATTCATTCGGTCCAGGGGCACTCTCAGCATTCATACTAAAAGTAACTTTCTTGATCTCCTCTGCAGACGGCAAAGCCTCAAGAGCAGCATTTCCATCCTCATTAACCATACAACAAATGCATTTCCAGAACCTAATCTTCTCCTCAACTAGATCCATCCACTCTTCTGGGTTGTAAGAAGGAACTGACAGAAGCTTCTTGAAATGATTAAGGGTCAAGTTTCCAGCAATATCCACATCGCTAGTGAAAGATCCATCTTAAAGTCTGATATTAACCATTCTAGGCACCCTTTTATCTTTAATACCTCTAATGACCCTAAGGCCTTAATTTTTTTATTTATTTTGATAATACACCTTTCAAGGTGTGAGGTGGAACCCTTACAAGGCCCATAGGAATAAGTATTACATGGCCCATAGGTCTTAGAGGAATTCATTGCCCATAGGCTTCAAACATTACATACAACCCACACTAATTACTTGGAACTACTCCTCCACAGCATCTTCATTGTGAAATAAGCTCTCCACCTTCGCATGGATATTTGGATAGGCTTTCCCATACATTCATAGGCTTGTCCCGATGGCAGGTTTCATACCTTCTCATTCTTGCAATCTGTTTAGCTTCTACTATGGTGAAAATATCCTTTCTCATCCTCCTTTAGGAGCTTGTTCCTTTTAGGTTTTCTGGTTTGCATCTGCACTTAAGGTGGCCCAAAGGCCTTAAGGTGGCCTGAAAGCCTTGAGTTGTCCCGAAAGCCTTACTGAACTGAAGGCCTAGGTGGCCCGAAGGAATTTAGTTTTCTTCAACCATGACTTGCCAACCAGCTACATAAAACCTTCCATCTTATCCCAACTTTCTGAATAAATGAACCACTATGGGCCCTTGTTCTCCCTTCTAATATTTAACATGATTGGAGATTGATCGGATAGGGTCCTAGGAAGATGTCTTATTGACATCTATGGGAAATAGTCCAAGAACTGCATATTTCTAATGAAGCAATCAATTATACTCCAAATCCACATGTTTCCTCTTATATTATTACACCATGTGAAGATCCCACCTTCAAACCCCATATCAAAAAGCTTTTTAGATTCCATGAAAGAGTTGAAATCCTACATGGCCACACTTGAGTAGTTGGTACCCCACTTCTTCTCCTGAGCCTCATCGATAGTGTTAAAATCACTAGCTATAAACCAAGACAAATTTCCAGCACAAAAGTTACCTAAATATTTCCATAACTCCCTCCTTCCATTGACCTCATAGTTAGCATAAGAAAAAGGTAACAAGTAACTATGCCGCTCCCACTTTAACCTTTATAGTAATATGCTGATACGAGACATCCACCATATCCACCTCAATCACTACTACAAAAACAGGATTTATCAACGCTTAAAATGGGCTTTAACAGCGCTAAAAAGGCGTTGTAAAGATCAGCGCTGATAAAGGATCCCTTTATCAGCGCTAAAAATAACTGATAATGGATCCCTTTATCAGCACTAAAAAAGAACTGATAAATGGGTTTTTTATCAGCGCTGATAAAGTGGTCCTTTATCAGTTCTTTTTTAGCACTGATAAATTCCCTACTTACTGTAACATAAAATTTTACAATAGTACACCCAAACAAGACCTGCAAAAAAATCAGAATCTCAACAAGTATACCCATAAAAAATTAACACATAATTCATAAGGTAATTACGCCAAGTATACCCATACAACAAGTATACCCATACACCATTAACACATAATTCATAAGTTAATTAAATACATAAAGAATTCAATTTAGGATTCAGGGGGTTGGGGGCTATTCAGGGGTTTGGGGTGGGTGTCCAAGGGGGAGTAGGGGGTTTCTGGTGGGATGGGGGTGTCCGGGGGGATAAGGGTGTCCAGGGGGTGGGGTGGTCCAGGAGGTTGGGGGCTATCCAAGGGGGGTGGGGTGGTGTCCAGGGGGTGGGGGTTGTTCATGGGGGTGGGGGTGTCCAAGGGGTGGGGGTTTCTAGGTGGTGGGGTGGTGTCTAGGAGGGGGGGCATCTAGGGGTGGTGGGGTGTCTAGGGGGGTTGTCCAGGGGGGTTGTCCATAGGGGTTTCTAGAGGGTGGGCTGGTGTCCAGGGTGTTGGGGGCTTTCCAGGGGGTGGGGGTGTCTAGGGGGTGGGGTGGTGTCCAGGGGGGTGGGGGTGGTCGTCCATGGGTGTGGGGGTGTCCAGGGGGTGGGGGTGTCCAGGTGGTGGGGTGGTGTCTAGGAGGGGTGGGGTGCCATCTAGGGGGTTGGTGGGTGTCCAGGGGGTGGGGGTGTCTGGGGGGTTGGGGGGCTGTCCATGGGGGGTTGTCCATGGGGGTGTCCAGGGGGTGGGGGTGTCTAGGGGGTTGGGGGGATTTCTAGGGGGTGAGGGTGTCCAGAGAGTTGGGGGTATCCAAGGGATGGGGTGGTTTCCAGGGGGTGGGAGCGGTCTAGGGGGGTGGTGGGGTTGTCCAAGGGGGTGGGGTGGTGTCCAGGGGGTGGGGGTTGCTGTCCATGGGGGTGGGGGTGTCTAGGGGTGGGGGAGGTGTCCAGGTGGTGTGGTGTTGTCTAGGAGGGGTGGGGGCGTCCAGGGGGTGGGGGTCGTCCAGGGGGTTGGGGTGTCTAGGGGGTGGGGGCTATCCAGGGTGGTGGGGGTTTCCAGTTGGTGGGGTGGTGTCTATGAGGGGTGGGGGTGCCGTCCAGGGGGTTGGTGGGTGTCCAGGGGGTGGGGTTTGTCCATAGGGGTGTCCAAGGGGGTGGGATTGTGTCCAGGGATTGACTCGTACACGTAAAAAATGACCCATGGATTGTTCTTCTAAAGAATCAACACAATCCAAATGCGTTTGGTCAGATTTCCGTAGGTCAGTTGTTGTTTTCACTTAAAATTATGTCCATTTTAAACAAAAGAGATCCACTTTGAGTGATACCGGTCACACCGTGACTCATATTGAGGAGAGTTTGACTCGTACATGTCACAAATGACCCATGGATTGTTCTCCTAAAGGATCAACACAATACAAATGCATTTGGTCAGATTTATGTATGTCAGTTGTTGTTTACACTTAAAATTCTGTCCATTTTAAACAAAAGAGAGACACTTTGAGTGATACCGGCCACACCATGCCTCTAATTGAGGCGAGGTTGACTCGTACACGTAAAAAATGACCCATGGATCACTCACCTAAAGGATCAACACAATCTAAATGCGTTTTGTTGGATTTATGTAGGTCAGTTGTTGTTTTTACTTAAAATTTTGTCCATTTTAAACAAAAGAGAGACACTTTGAGTGATACTGGCCACACCATGCCTCTAATTGAGGCGGGGTTGACTCTTACACGTCACAAATGACCCATGTATTGTTCTACTAAAGGATCAACACAATATGAATGCGTTTTGTCAGGTTTCCTTAGGTCGGTTGTTGTTTTCACTTAAAATTTTGTCCATTTTAAACAAAAGAGAGACACTTTGAGTGATATCGACCACATTGTGCCTTCGATTGAGGTGTGGTTTACTCTTACATGTCACAAATGAACCATGGATATTTATCCTAAAGGATCAACACAATCCTAATGCGTTTGGTCAGATTTTCATACATCAGTTGTTGTTTACACATAAAATTCTGTCCATTTTAAACAAAAGAGAGACACTTTGAGTGATACCGGACACACCGTGCCTCAGATTGAGGCGGATTTGACTCTTACACGTCAAAAATGACACATGGATCATTATCCTAAAGTATCAACACAATCCTAATGCATTTGGTCAAATTTCCGTAGGTTAGTTGTTGTTTTCACTTAAAATTCTGTCCATTTTAAACAAAAGAGAGACACTTTGAGTGATACCGGCCACATCGTGCCTCGGATTGAGGCAGGGTTGACTCATACAAGTCAAAAAAGAAACATGGATCGTTCTACTAAAGGATAAACAAAATCTAAATGTGTTTGGTTGGATTTACGTAGGTCAGTTGTTGTTTTCACTTAAAATTCTATCCATTTTAAACAAAAGAGAGACACTTTGAGTGATACCGGCCACACTATGCCTCGGATTGAGGCAGGGTTGAATATTACACATCAAAAATGACCCATTTATCATTATCCTAATGAATCAACATAATCTGAATGTGTTTGTTCAGATTTTCGTATGTCAGTTGTTGTTTACACTTAAAATTTTGTCCATTTAAAAAAAAGAGACATTTTGAGTGATATCGGCCACACTGTGCCTCGTATTGAGGCGGGATTGACTCGTACACATAAAAAATGACACATGAATCATTCTTTTAAAGGATAAACACAATTTGAATGTGTTTTGTTTGATTTACATAGGTCAGTTATTGTTTTCACTTAAAATTGTGTCCATTTTAAACAAAAGAGAGACACTTTGAGTGATACCGGCCACACTGTGCCTCAAATTGAGGCAGGGTTGACTCATACACGTCACAAATGACCCATGGATCGTTCTCCTAAAGTATCAACATAATCCCAATGCATTTGGTTGGATTTTCATAGTTCAGTTGTTGTTTTCAATTAAAATTTTGTCCATTTTAAATAAAAGAGATACACTTTGAGTGATACCGGCCACACCGTGCCTCGGATTGTGGCGGATTTGACTCATACACGTCACAAATGACCCATGGATCTTTCTCCTAAAGTATCAACACAATCATAATGTATTTGGTCATATATGAAGTTATTTTGTAGATTTTACTAGTTTTTCTTATCCAAATCCCAAAGAAAAGTGGTCCATCATTCTTGCATGTTTTTGGTGAATTTCATCTGTTAAAATGGGAAAATGACTCATTGGATAGAGGATTTTTTATTTAATAACAATCACAATTTTCCTACGAACATTTACATACAAAAATGTTTCATCTTTTTATCCCCTTAAGCCCTATCAAAAATGACCGCCAATTGTACATGTCCCGAAGTCATATCTTTATGCTATTTGTGTACAATCTTCCATCAGGTATATAGACCACTCGTTTCTGAAAAAATATATATCATCTTATGAGTATGAGGCTTTTTGGAAGTTAGAGTAGTACTAAAAAATATATAAATAATTAATTAATTAATAAATTAAATTAAATAGTAGTTTTTTTTGAAAATACATCTTTAGGGATGCTAGTTTATTGATGAAAAAAGATATATTTCATAAATTAAAAACATAATAACTGTAATCATTATCGTTTTTTTGTTTTGGACACTGCAAAAAATTTGATCATTAGGAGAATAAGTAACTTGTGTTGATATGTGTTTGGATAGTGAAATTTTATTATATATACCCTGATATTTGTCCAGATGTAGTACTTGCTCGCCTCCTTATGCTTAGACCATGTCCTCATTCCTTTTTTTAGATGATAATGATACACTACCCTATCATAAAAAAATCCTCAGTAAAAGATAATATAAATTATATTACTTGATGTTTAGACCTAAAACGTAGGATGTAGTGTCTTACTGATTCACAAACTTTATCATGTGTGGTCGGTTTGTTGGATATACTTGCATTGAATCCAGAAAATAAATCTTTGGAGTATCCAAGTTCACCACAATTAGCAGCCAATGTTGCCTCAAAACACAAAAAAGGAATAAGTAATAAAAGAAGTGAAAATATAATTGATATGCTTTAATCGTAGATTTTTACCCCTGTATGGTTGGTATTAGGAAGATTCGGTCATCTGTAATATTGCTTTCAAATGTTTTCAGTAAGCTGTTCACTATTTCATCCTTTTTTGCTGGCTCTAATTTCGTTAGATGTATTGATGTGGTATGAGGACTAACGAGTCCAAATTTTGGCTCATGGGAAAATTCCTTCAACTGTTTTTCATATATACATATTTCAATAATATAAAATGCATTTAGTCATAATTTTCACATTATATCAGCTTTTAGAAAATCAATTCATGAAAACATACCTCATATATAAATTTACAACTATGACGCCTAGCCAACCGTTTTCAAGGATCTCATTTACATTTTCAGCAGCAATGAAATCTTGACTTTACTCTCCATATATATTCTTTTCAAAAACCACTATATGACTACTACCACCTCTTAGCTTCATATCCACATGAGTCTTTAATGCTAGTAAATGTGGACAGAGAATATGTGGTGTTATTATGCTTTCAGTATCTCTTTTGGATTAGTTTGTTAATCCTTTAGATTCTTTTGAGCCGGTATTTCTTGTCACCCCCTTCCCTTTCTCCGTCTATAATAACATTCATTGGTTCAGACCCTTTTTCATTAATTATTAAAGGTTTAGCGTGAAAAAAAAAGGAAATAAATACCTTTTTGTCCCCATGTACTCTTACAAGTTGTGATGTCCATGCAATGAATGTCCCAATAGCCTTTTCGACCGTATGAATATCATCATTATCAAGTAGAATAGGTAGCTCTGCATTTGGATCAAGAGCTATAGTAATCGTCACTTTTAGATGGTCTTTCAGAAGTGGTATATTATGCAGCTTGTCCTATGGGATGTTGAACAATGTAGCCCTCTCTACAAGGTGATAGGTGGGTGTTGATAGATATGAATCACAATAATTATCACCCTGTAGAAGATCAGTATAGGAAAAGTATCAGTGTTTGTCTGATTCACATTTCATGGGAACAATTATTAGAATATTGATTACCATGGATAAGACATCTCTTTGAGGGGAATGGATCGCCTCAAAGCTGATGGGGGTGGGTGGGATCTTCACGCACTGGTTGTTCCTGAGTTGTGTCTTATCCTTGCTTCCCACCCATAAAAGTTGTTAGAAACTCTCCCTGTCATTAAAATCGTTCTTCAAGAGTTGATAGTCTTTTGTTCATTTGTTTCATTTTTTCATCTCTATCATCTGTTTCTTTTTTTCCTCAAAATATACTCGGGGTGTCACCCCAAACCCCGCACCTCTGACACGATCGTATTGTTCTGGTCGTGTCAAATCCGTCGATAATAGGTTTTTATCCGCTATAGGAGCAGCTGATTCCTGTAACTGAAGGATATAGAAAAATAACTAATTATTTTTATGTAATAGAAATTTAAAACAAATATTTTTATGGTCATGTCATACTTACACATATTTCCCACAATTTTTGTGTGTTTTCATCTACTAGATTCCCTTCCTTATTCACACGTTCCTCCTTCCATAGCACATGATGTGGGATGGAAGTGTCTTTGGTTTTAGACTCATCAATCTACATATAAATATATAAAGATAATTATGATGTTGTTTCTTGGAACTTAACAATATTACTGTAAATTTAAAATATGTACCATTTTCTTTTCTAGTGAAGAGTACCTCATCCTTGCTTTACGATAGGGGTATGTTGGTTTTGATGCACATTCCTTATTTTTAGTACTAAGTTCTTGTTTCATAAATGAAATATTGACAATCAAAGTGATGAATACACGTATCCTCAAACAACATATTATCACCCACAATGTACCTGAAACTTCTCATCCCTATGGCAGCCAATAAATGCATCCCATGCTTCTTTGGATATCAGGTGAGCATAGACAAGGGGTGGGTGCGGGTCTATTTTACCTTTGGAATCTTTTAGGTGACATTTTGTTAAAATAGTGAGAAAACCTCGATGAATCCTTCCTGGAAGCCTTAGTACATAATTCTTGTTTGATTCATCTACTAAAAATGTACTTTGTAAGATATTTAGAAGATTAAGAAAATGTTTCATTATTTTATTTTCTAGTAAATTAAATAATTAATATCATAATTTTATGGTAATTTCTTCCCAGATCACAGCCTTCAGCCTGGACACAACATGATTCCATGAATCTATGCCAATTGGCACGCATTGTCGAGTGAAAAATCCAATGTAACTTCTAAACATAGCCTTGTTGGAATTCACATGTTGGCCTCGTGCATTCCATCCGACATCAAATTTGATGCCTTTGCTTTTCACCTTAAGAACTTTGTCTAACACTGTCAAACTACGACGCACCTATGTTTTATGTGACTTCATTCCTTTATCCCCGACCATTTCATCGATATCAACATCATCTATATGTTCATCTGAAATGGTAGAAACGGCTTGTGCTAATGGTTATTGGACCTCAACACTAGGAGCAGCAATAGGTTTAGAAACTTGTTATTGCTCTGCACTATGAGCAGTCGCAGCAGCAGCAACAACAACAACAGTAGTAATAGCTTGAGAGACTTGTTCAGCCTCGAGGTTAGGAGCACCAGAATGTGCAGAAGTCATTATCTGGAAAAGTGGTTGAACGGTTAATTTAGATTACATAAATTCAGTAATGATAAGATAATAACATGATATAACAAGATCTATATTAAAAACAAAATATAAGCTATTTATTGAACTGTCTTTCATTTTTTCAAAGGCTAAAGGGATTTGAAACCTCTATCAATTATCCAAATCCCTTAATTGTGGTCTTCTATAACATACAAAACATCATCTACATTAGGACCGTTGCGAAATGATTGAAACGTACAACTGAAAGGATCGTCCTCAAATGAATTTTCATCGGACCCTTCATTAGTTTTGGATGATAACATAACAATCGACCACTTTCAGTTTGTGGGATCTGGAACATAAAAAACTTGTACTTCTTGTGATGCTATTATAAACTATTCATCTTTGTACCCTTCTTTACTAAAATCAACTTTTACAAATCCCAATTTATCTATTTTAACACCATTGTTGTTATCAACCCATTTTCATTGAAAAATTGGCAATTGGAATGTTGTATAATCCAACTCCCATATTTGTTTGATAATGCCAAAGTATGACATATTTGTATAAATTGGATTTCTGTCCTTACAACCAGAAACATGCATCACTTCAACCACAAGTGTAACTCCACTATTTTTCATGGTACTATCTTCATAATGTTCATCTATATAGAATGTATAACCATTAATTACATAACCATTGTAAGATAACACATACACACTTGGTCCGGCGACTAGCCATCGAAGTCATTCTGAAATTGAATTCGGATTTTCATCTAACTCCTTAAAAATATGGTCCTGAAACCATCCTATAAACTTGTGATTATGCATATTTGATATCCATTTTTCAGCCCTTAATGGATTCAACCGCCTAAGAATTTATTTGTGGGTTTCAATATATAGAGAAACCTCCCAACTGTTATGAAAAACATAAAGGTGGGCCTGCTCCCGATCTGTAATATTGATTGTCACAACATCTCTTCCAGAAATTCACTCACCCTCAATGCATCCAGTGTGACGAGATTTCAGGAGACCAATTCTTTCCACATCAGATAGGTATTCGGTACAGAATTCAATGGCTTCCTCAACAATATATCGCTCCATTATACAACCCTATGGCTGACTTCGATTTTTGACATACCCTTTCAAAATCTTAATATACTGTTCAACGGGGTACATCCATCTATAGTGCACAGGACCACAAATTTGAATCTCTCTCACCAAGTGAATCATCAAATGAACCATCATATCAAAGAATGTTGGAGGGAAGAACATTTCTAATTCACATAATATGATGAAAATTTCTCTTTCCATAGATGGAAATTTTGCCAGGTCTAAAAATTTTCTACATATAGCTTTGAAAAAGAAACAAAGTTTGGTTAATGTATGATGAACATTCTTGGGAAAATGCAACGTAAAGCTATAGGAATTAAATATTTCATCAAAACATGGTAGTCATGTGATTTCAAACCTTTTAACTTCAAATCATTCATTGACACAATGTACTTGATATTTGATGAATACCCCTCTAGAACCTTTACATCATTGAAGAAGTTGCAAAACTAATATCTCTCCTCCCTAGAAAGAGTGTAAGCAGCTGGAGGAAGAAAATTTTGATTTTCACCCTTCACGGGAGCCAAATCTTCTCGTATTCCCATGTCAACCATGTCCAACCTTGCCTTAATTTCATCCTTTGTTTTTCCAGGGGCATTTAGCAAAGTTCTGATAACACCGTCACATAAATTTTTTTCCACATGAATCACATCAAGAAAATGTCTGACATACAAGCAATTCTAGTATGGTAATTCAAAAAAAACCAATCTCTTTTTCCAACTAATTTTTGTAAGGTTTTTGGAAAATGGTTTACCAAAAATAGTATTCACATATTTTACTTTCTCAAACAGCTTATCACCTGTTAGTGGAGATGGTGTTGTGCATTGTTCTGAACTTCCATTGAATGATGTCGTCCAAGATCGGTACTTATGCCGATGAGGTAGAAATATACTATGTCCTGGAAACACAGATTTCGATGAATGTTTAAACCTAATTGACTATGTATCTTCTTTGCACATGGAACACCCTTGAGTTCCTTTAATGCTATAGCCTGACAAATTTCCATAAGCAGAGAAATCATTTATCATCCCATACAGCACTGCTCTCAATGTGAAGTATTCACTTTTATAAGCATCATACAACATAACATCTGAATCCCACAATAACTTCATATCCTCGATCAAAGAATCCAAATAAACATCAATACCATTACCTGGTTGTTTTGGTCCTGATATAATCATAGATAACATGATGAATTTATGCTTCATGCATAACCAGGGTGGAAAGTTATAATTTACCAATATAACAGGTCATGTACCGTGAGCGTTGGTTTGAAAACCAAAAGGATTCACTCCATCTATAGATAACGCAATACAAAGGTTTCTTGGCTCTTTTCCAAATTCAGGATACTCATGATCAATTCTATTCCATTGAGGACAATCGGCCGGAAGGCATAATTTCCCATCTTTATTTCTTTTATCTGCATGCCACGACAATCGTCTTGTAGTTTCTTCACTTCCATATAGATGTCTAAACCCTGGAATGATTGGAAAGTACCATACAAATTTCATAGGAATGGATTCATCTTTCTTGTATCGAGAAAAACCACACTTTGGGCATTCTGTAAGTGATTTTTTCTCCTTGCGAAACAATATACAGTCTTTCAGGAAGGCATGTATTCTTTCAGAAATGATACCCATCAAGCGTAGCATTCGTTTAGCTTCATATGTCCGGCTTGGGAGCTCATTATCTTCCGAGATCATGTCATTAAAGAGAGAAAGTAGTTTCGTAAAAATGACATCACTCCACCTGTTTCCTACTTTCAATTTATACAAATTCAGTATTGCTGACAATGTTGTATATTTAGTGCAACTAGCATACAAAGGCGTCTTTTCACAACTATTTAACTTCTCAAACAATTTTGGGCAATCACGGAGTTCATCTTCAATTGTCCTTGTCATTTACTCAATACGATCTTCATTATCATTGACATCTATAATCACATCCTCCGTACAGTCTTCTTCATTATCCATATTTGTACTCATATCTGATGATCAATAAAACGCAGTTTTATCCCATCCAGTAGCTACATTCGCTTTTTCTCTGTTTTTATTCCAACATTTATAACTCTGATCTATTCTGTGACATATCAAATGTTCTTCCAACTCCTATGGAGTAATTGTTCTAGAATAACAACAATATAAACATAGACAAAGGATTTGATAAGGATCCTTTGTGTGATCCTTTGCAAACTTGATGAACTCTTTCACTCCGTTCTCATACTCTATTGTCAAATGATTAGCATCCATCCAATATTTATTCATCTCCATCCTATTTGAATCTCAAATATTAGTATTTATGGTTCAAATACACAAAACAATACTTCCAAATACAGTATAAGATAACCACCTCCTTATAAGAATAGATATTAATAGAGCCTAACCATTTCCAATAATGATTTCGAAATCAACAGAACCAGGATAGACCCCCATTAAAATCAACACACTTTCCAACCCCCTTACCAATAGTTCTAGCACCCACCACCCTTACAGAAAAACATTAAACATCCTTTTAACCACCCCTACCAGCCACCTCATTCATAATAAAATAATCACATTAAACAGCCCAAAACTAGTGACCAAACTCAAATAAAATGAAAAAAAGGATATAATTTTGATGAGAAAACTAATATAGTAGATACATTTCCAAACACAAAGGGGTTCTTGGGGGGAAATAACCTAGGTTTATTCAAATTTACTATAAAATATCATAGGTTTTGTTACCCAAATTAACATAAGAAATAGAAAATTCAGGTTAGTGAACATAAATTCTATCATGAACATCTAAAGAATATAAAATATTACCCTCCCTTACTAACATGGAGATCTAAAAACGCCTACCATATACCTATAAAATAATTTAAAAAATTAGGAAAAATAGTTTATTGTACCTATTTCTAATAGTACTATAAGAAAATTATAACGAACATAGATCATACCTCCAAACACTCATGGAGTCTCATGGTAAAAATAATCTAGTGACTATAACTATCCGAGATTCTAACCACTAACTTCCCTGTGGTTTGACCTGGTTACTCACCAAATTATTTTTTGTGGTGACTCTGTCCACTTGTAGGGGAATTTTTTTTCACTACAATACGTTTACACAATGAAATTTAGTGTCATTACCAAGGACATTGTTAGGAACATGGGATAGATGGGGCTGTGTAAGGGGGTATTTACAGTTAAGGGGCAGTATAGTAATTTTGTAGTTGGTCTATTCTAGCCAGTTGTAGTTGATAGTGGCTAGGCAGGTCAGGTAGGGTAATAAATGGGGTTTGGTTGGTGCAGTGGTGCAGGATGGTGCAACAGGGGGGTTGGTGCAAGGGTAGGGAGTGGGGGAGGGGTTGGTTGGTGCAGGTAAGGGGGTAGGGGGAGGGGCTGGTGTAGTGCAGGGGGGAGGGGGAAGGGCTGGTGTAAGGGCAGGGGAGGGGGAGGGGCTGCTACAATAGGGGGGAGGGGGAGGGGATGATGTAGCATGGCAAGTGGGAGGGAGAGGGGATGGTGGTGCTAGTGGGTCTTGGGTAGCAGGGGGTGGGGGTGGTGGGGGTGCAGTGCATGGGGGAGGGGGAGGGGTCGATGCAAGGGAAGGGGGGAGGGGGAGGGGCAAGTGAAACAGGGGGGGAGGGGATGGTGTAGTAGGTGGGTAGGGGCTGGTGGTGGGGCTAGTGCAGTAGGGGGTAGGGGGCTGGTGGGGGAGGGGGTGGGCTGGTGCAGGGCAAGGGGGAGGGGGAGGGGTTGGTGGAGTAGGGGGAGGGGGAGGGGCTGGTGCAGCAGGGGGGGTAGGAGTTGTTGGGGGGGAAGGGGAGGGGATGGTGTAGTAGGGGGAGGGGGAGGGGCTGGTGCAGGGTAGGGGGAGGGGCTAGTGTAGTAGGGGGTTGGGGGAGGCGCTAGTGCAAGGGAAAGGGGGAGGGGGAGGGGCTGGTGCAGTAGGGGGAGGGGAGGGGTTGTCCCGGGCAGAGGGGGGTGGTGTAGCAGGGCAGGGGTGCAGGGGGGAGGGGGCTGGTGGGGGTGCAGTGCAGAGGGGGGAGGGGTTGGTGCAGTAGGGGGGATAAGGGGCTGGTGGGGGTACAGTGCATGGGGGGAGGGGGCTGGTGGAATTTACCATTGATCGAATTCAAGAAACATCCCACTATCCTAAAAATAATTAACCACCTAAATACAACTTCTCACATGTTCATACCACTATCTAAACCCAAATTCCTTTTCCAAATAATACCATTCACCTTTCCATGGATGTGCTAATCTAATCTCCTCATCTTCTGTGGCCTTAGTGTATGAAGACTGGAGGCCACTCCATGAATCTTGGTTTAATAATAAAAGAACCTAAATGGATTATAGGCTCCACTATGAACCGTCTCAAGGAGAGACTCAATTTAGAACACTATAACTTCATAAAGACACTCATCATCTCTAGTATATGGGTTGATGCATACACCATATCCTTACTAAGAGTTAACCATAAGTCTCCCTTATGAAGCATTCCATAATTCCTTGACATCCATAGGGAAGAAAAGTATTCTTCTTGCACACATCACATAAAACCATGCTCACCAACTAAGGGAAATATAACTTAACATCCATAGGGTTGGATACACTTTCTATATTTGAGGGGTCCTAATCACTGTCATAAATAGAACCTTCCCCATAAACACAATCACCAGCACATCATGACACCCACAAAGTGTAACCAATTAATAATGATGCAGGTACTATCAAAACTCTTATTTTTCATGAAGGGGTTTACAAAAAGACCACTTTCCCCGGTATAGATAAACCCACTCCACTATAAGGATGAGGAAAAAACACTCAACATTAATAGAATATTCATGTATAACAAGGTCTAGATTGAGGTTTCATGAGAATATCAAACCCTCATACATATGACACTTGGTGAAAAATGAATTCTATTTCTAAACATCATAAGTACCCATGGGGAATCATAAAAAAAGTCATACCTTAGTTAAAATCATCTACTAACCAAGTATAAGAATCCACTACGTGTGTTATTCCGTGACATAGATTGTTATAACTCTATGTTAGTTAGCATCTAATCCAAAGGTGGTGATCATGGGGAATAATCCAAACATCACACTAATGAAAACCAATCTCACAAAACCTATCCACCAAAAAAACCTAAAAGGAGAAGTGGGAGATTTACCTAGAGTAGATTGCACCTGCGATGGAGGGAGAGAAGAAGCGTCGAGCGGTTAGGGATCCTTCTGCGCTACGTCGGGAGGGTAAGGAGTGACCGCAAGAGGGAGAGGTGCATGGGAGGATCCTCTAACCATAGAGAAATGGAGGAGTAGGGTTCACAGGTAGTAGGGTCTAGCGGAGAGGAGAATAAGTAGGGTTTGTTGGGAGGAGGATCCGCGGAAGGGGTTCAAGGGAGAGGATAAGGAGTAGGGCTAGCGGTGGAGGTCTGTCAAAGAGAAGATCGGGGGGAGGGGAGTTGTCACAGGGGTACAATACCACGAGAGCTTGAGGACACGATAAACAGAGGATACTATGCACCCGATTTTATAAAATATGGGACTACAGTTTTATCAGCGCTAAAAAAGTGATGATAAATGCTTCTTTTATCAGCGCTAAAAAAGTGCTGATAAAGGCCCCCTTTATCAGTGCTAAAATTTTAGCGCTGATAAAGTCTTCCTTTATTAATGCTTTTTTAGGGCTTATAAAGCGTAATTTTTATAAGCGCTAAAATTTTAGCTCTGATAAAGGGATTATTTATCAGTGATTTTCTAGCGCTGATAAAGGGATTCTTTATCAGCGCTTTTTTCTTAGCGATGATAGAAGGTGGTGCTTCCCTTGCCCATTTTTGTATTAGTGAATATTACACTTCCAGAACACCCTAATCTAGAAGTTTCATGGATCTGCATGCAACCATCTACAAAAACCCATACGCTTTGCAAAATAGTTCATACGATCAACCAGTTGTTTAGGTTCTAAAAGGGAAAGGAAATATACTTGTAACTAGAAGGCCTCACTCCAGATGTAAGAACCTTTATACCTCATACCAAAATGCCTCACATTCCATACCATTACAGATGTCATTGATAAATATAAGAGGTGGCATTGCAGCTCGAAACTGATAACCTTTTACCGGGTGAAATATCTGAAGAAGACCTACCAAGGAAAGAGCGTGATCGAGACCACACGCAGGTCACCAAACCACATACACTAGGATATGAAAGATAAGGTTCCACCACATCATAGCTCATGGGAACCAATGATTCCTCAACATACACCGAGTCCCCCATGATCCCAAAATGGTTAGGCGAACAAACCGAGCCAGATCTCCCTTCCCCAGCTACACCAAAATAAATAATTATAAATGAGGGGTATAAAAGGTAAAATATATGAATAAGTTTCTTAAATATACTATTAAGGTGTCTTTGTTTGTTTTATAAGATTCTATAGTGTCAAAATTGACAAGATTCTAGAGTTTCAACAATTAACCAAGGAAATAAGTTAAGGGTTTTTCATCTCAAATTCTTCTCTTTGATACATGTTTGGTATTATGCACCTAATTTAATTTTTGTGTTATATATAATTTATATTGTATATATCATAACATGAATTATCATTTAATAATGGTATATAAATTTTAATTATAATCCCTATATTTTATGGGGTTTTGATTAAAATGATACTCCAGTTGCAAGGGTCTTTTGTCTCAAACTTTAAATCCTTGAGACATGTTTGTGTTGTGCACCATGTCTTCTTTTTATATTGTATCATACTCCTTATATTTCATGGTATTTACTAGCCAAATTATTTTCCCTTATTCAAGTGGATATTGGTTCAGTTTTTTCCCCAATAATAAGGATTTTTGGTAAGTCAACTTTCATTCAATGAATTGTGACCATTCACTTGAACTTATTTCATATAAGTTGCGTACATTCTACTATTTAATTATATTATCTGGTATTATCTCATTGTTTTTGGGGGATATAAATTCCTACCACATAAAGCCTTTGAAAAATATTTCTCACTTCTTGGGATGTTCTCTTTTTCAACCATCCACCTTCTTTTTATGAATAGTTTATGATCATGTTAACCCAATATTGACTTAGTAGTATACTCATTATCTATACGATGTGAACATCACATTTTATATAATTTTTATTAGATTACTTTCACCTATAATGAAGTTTATTTTATTAACATGGTGAAAATTATTGGTGTTTCATATGTTGTTATTCCAATACAAAAGATTATTGACAAATTGACTGTGTATTGTTTTACCATCCACCATCTTCCTCTAGATGGGTCATGATCATGTTATCCCTTTTATTGACATGGGTAAAAGTATTGGTGTTCTGTATGTTTTTAAAACAATATGGATGATTATTTGAAAATTTCATTATGAATTGCTTATTAATTTTCTCATATGATGAGTGCATTGGACTAAAATAAGTGACTGGTGGGTCCAATATTATATAGACTCTATATGCATTGGTAGGTCTCATGAAACAAATGTGTTTGTATATTTAACTGTATATATATCCAGAAAAAGATATCTCCTTGATGGTATGATTATGATGTATAGTATCATGATATACTAGCTTATGTTATTCAATTGGATATATGGCATTATACATTTCCTCTCTAAGGAACCAATTATTATCCATGTGATCTATTTATTTTCATTACAATCCACGGATAAATTATGCTCTCAATTTTAGTTGATTATATAATTATGATGATTACTTATTATTTTCATAATATTTATATCATTTTTATGTCATGATTTCTTTGGTTTTATGTTTTCATTTACTAATTGTTTGAGGTCATCCCTTCTTATGTTTTCATTTCCATGGGTAATGAAGAAAATTATTACACATAACATATCTAATAGGATAGAATATGTAGATAATTTTTGTGAGATGTTAAATAATTACTATGGATTAAGTATTTTCTTATATACTAAAAAATAGATTTCAATTGAGAAATACAAGGGTTTTTTTTATTTTATTTTTGTCCTAATTCCATGAAGATATAAATCTCAAAGGTATTTAGAATGTATATAATGAATTTTTTTTTAATCTTGTAATTATGGAATAGTTATGTATGAGAATATACTATTGGTATCAAAACTAGCATGTAAATTATGTGTTTATAGAACCAGGTCTAGGAGTGTGGGTCTGGGGCATCAATAATTTATGTTTAAAAAATTACATAGTGATGCACTTTTTCTATCTGTCTCCTCATCAATTTTCCATGTTATTTTGAAAAGTATTTCAACCCATGGTTTCATTTAAAAATTTATCTCTATGAATTTTTAGTTGCTTCTGAACCATGCATGTATTTCTTTAAAAGTGTATGCATCTCATAAAAACACCCCTTTTGAGTTTTCAACAAACTCTCATGCATTTTTTATATAAATGTCATTTTTATGAATTAATTTCAAATATCGTTGTTAAAGATTTGAAAAGAAATATTTAAAATAATTTTGATGAGAAATGAAATAAACTTATAATTTTTTAAAATATGTAACATGGGTATTGAAAATGATGATTAGGGATAGGGAGTGAACCCAAACCCTCAAGGGGGATTTGTCCACCAAGTAAAGGGTATGCCCTGTATAGACTTTAATTTCCCAGGTTTCCTCATGGATTTTTCTAAGCATGAAAATATGTTTTATCGAAAATAATTGGATTTTATTTTATAAGTAAATATTATTTTAAAAAGTAGAATTTTCATTTAAAAATGGAATTTGTGGTTTTATGAGGATTTAAACGTTTTTTTTTTAAATGGGGACTTCAACATTTTTTTAAAGAAAGTTTCCAAAAGCACCATCTTACTTTATATAGGTTTATGAATTTTTTTAAAATCTTTTTTACTTTAAAAGGAAATTATATGCTTAAAATTTATTTAATTAATCTCAAAGTATTTTTTTAAAGAGAAAATTATTAAGGTGTTTTCAATAATTTCAAAAGGGGTTTTCATTCTTCTTTAAAAATCCCTTACTGATCTTTTTTGCTCACCCAAAGTTTTAAAAAAAAAATAAGACTCATTGATGAGTAGTATCAATTATGGATACAGGTTTTAATTATGAGTTTCAACCTAAGTGAAGATGAAATAGATTTTGAATAGTTTTTATCAAATTGATAATATTCCCATAAAAAGAAATAATATTACTGTTGATAAGTAATATAATTCCTAAATCTATAAATATCTAAACCTAAAAATATCTTGGGAATGTAGTGACTTAATATTAGTTAAATGAAGTTTTAATTTAAAAAATATATAAATTTAGGTCACTTATTTTTAATCAGAGACAATGTGTAAAAGAGTGTATTTTTTTGTCATTGGACCCATGAGTGTGGTTCTGGGGCATCACACTGTGAACACTTCCCTACTAGTTTTTATCTTTAAAACCTAATGACAAACATCCTATTCTTCCATACCTTTAATGTCATCAAAACCATATCTACACAACATGCATACCAAGTCATATTTGATGTGGGTCAAACTGCAACCCTACCTACCCCGACCCATGTAGGGTCCAACAAACTCATTGGAACTATTCCACAACCACAACCACATATCCAAATCTTAACCACACATCACTTTTACATAATATAAGGTATTATTAACATGTGGGACATCAACCTTGTTCCCTCCCCATACCATGAATGGCCCTTAATATATATACAACATTATTATCTAATTATCATCACATCAATTACACTTTCAAACTCTGTCTATAATAATTATACCATGTCTAGAAGAGGGATGGGGAACAAGGAGTAGTCAGTCATCTATTCCCTCACCAACCTAGATATTTGGGAAAACACCCAGAACCTAATACATTTGGGCATTGGAAATGTTATTTAACTCAGGTGGGGTTTATAAAGAAATAATAATAAAATAAAAGTATATTAAAGCCACACACAATCCCATCCTAGAATGCATTGGTCAAAGATATATGGTTAGAGGGGTGAATTTCAATTTTAAAAATTTAAAGTAGAATAAAATATGAAAGAGATAAATTAATTAAGCAATAGCCATTAATTTGAGTTAATAAAGATAATAAAAATTTAATTTAAGAATGAAAATTATCAAACTGAATTTGTGAAAGTATGTGAATCAAGGTTAAATGATGAAATGTGAAAAAGTAAATAGAGAATAAACACAATTGATAAGGAGTTCAGTGAAAGATCTATTTATGCCCCTATGTCTCCACCCCTTGAATTTATAGTTCTATTCTATAAATATCTTGATCTCAATAGTTATCAAAAAAAAATATCCCTCATAATTTTTGTTTTTAATCACCCTATTGAGATTTATTAATAGTTATGGAAACCATATCTCACTTTTGAGGAGTGATAACCCATTGGAGAAATTTTATGAGAATAGAGAGGTTTTATTAAGGTAAAACCACTAAAAATATGATAAAAATATATTTTATGGATGATTACAAATTTAGAAGATATATTTGTGAGAAATTATGAGATTCTTGAGATATTGAGATCTTGAAGTTGGCTCTTTAAGTGTTTTTAGAGAAATATAACACTTCAACATTGATTTGAATCAAGATAAATGTTGGGAGAACGTTAATATTGGGATCATCCTTTATCCTCTATTTATATACTTCAAAAAACTTTGAAAATATTCTAGAATCCACCAATAGAAATTAAGACTTTGTAGACCGGATTTAAGAGAGTTTTGACCAATATCAAAAGTAGTCTGAGTCTGTCATAGGCTGAGAAATAGTGAACTATTCTCTGGTGTACAAACCTTGGAAATTTTTCCTTCAAAAACCCCAACACCACACCCTATAATAGGTCCATCATGTCATGAAATAGGTTTACCATACCCTCACACTTGATTTTTTTCATTTTTGTATAAAACTACAATAATAGGCTCTGTCTCTTCAAAGAATGATCTTCTAAGTTTATTCTCACATGATTCCAAATACTTAAGACATGTAATAATACTTCAAGAAGATCTTCAAAGATACTCAAATCCTTTGATAATATTATCCAACTTAAACAAGTTTTCTTCAGTTTATAATCACTAGAATATACTCAAATGAAATTTTTTGGAACATATATGAGTGTTTGTGATACTAAAAACATGATGAGATAGAGTGGTATAAAAAATTCCCCTTTTGATGATCACAAACACTTAATATAAAAAGATAAATTAATAATAAATCAATAATGAAAGAGATAGTAAAGAAATAGAAGATATTAACTAGATATATAATGAACTCAAAAATTAAATGCATTAAGCATGATATTAACAATAATAAAGAATAATTTTAATAGATCCCACTCTAAAAAAATTAATTACTTAAGAAGAATAACAATTTTTGTTAAGAAATCCCCCCCCCCCACATTTTGAAAGTAATTTTTAAAAGTTTCAAACCCTTTGACACACTTAAGTTCAATAAAATAACTCTCCCCATTTATGATTATCAAAAAAAGAGAGGAATTATAAACTTAATAAATATTTAAAAATAATTTTGAAAAGGAATATTTAATATATAATAAGACTTTGAAAAGAATAAAAATATTTTGAAAAATACTTTATACTTTCAAACTCCCTAAATAATATAACCATTAGATAGATATATATAGGAAAAAAGTGAATAAATTAAAAAAAAGGTAAAAAGGGAAAAAAATAAGAGTTTAAGAAAATAAGAAGAAGTAAAGAGAAATAAGAATCAAAAAAGAAGAAAATGAAAATAAAAATTTACATACCTTTGTCATGGAATCACTTTTCCTCAAAAAATGAATTTACCTCCATTGATTGATTTATTCATTGAAAAGATATTGATGAATAAATTATTTCAATGTAAATCATACTTCGTAGGCTTTCTTATATTTAAATTTCATCAAAGATGGATTAATAGAAAAGTTAGAGAGACAAGATTGTAAAAAAATTATGCGTCATTATTATTCTTTAAGAGAGATAAAAACATTAAAAAATAATAGATCATATATAAAGTTTCTCATATAAATTTTAAAAAACCAATTTAAAAATAGATTTAAAAATCAAAGGTACCAAATTTTGTTTTTAAAATCAATATTAATATTATAAAAACACTTATTATTGTTTGGAAATGTGATTCTGAAATTTAAAACTAAGAGAAAATATTTTAAAAAAATAATTAATTAATTTTGAAAATAAAATATCTCTCTTAAGAACAATTTCATAATTAAGAGATAATTATACCCCTAAAATGATATCATAAGTGACATTAAGGGATCATAACCAAGATAAAAATGATAAAATAATAAATTCATGTATAAAAATACTTGAAATAAGTGCAAGATAAATTTCAAAAATATAATTAAAGATATCCATTTATCAAATAAAGAGTGTCACAAGAAACCCATTCCTAATGATCAAGGGATAGAGGTTTGGTAAAAATATTAGTGAGTTAATATTACATGGGGATAAAATACAATTAGATTTCACCTTTTTGGGAGTGATATCTTAAGAAATGGTTTTGAAATCCAATTTTTTGGTGTGAGAGTGTTGGATAGGATTTTTAGAGATATTTATAGCACTATTGTTATCATTATTGATAGGGATATCATTAAATGTAATCCTAAAATCCAATAGATTGTGTTGCGTTCATAGAATTTGGGCATAATAACTCTTAGAGTCTATATATTTTTCTTCAGATTTAGACAAATAAATTGAGTTCTTCTTCTTACTACTACATGAGATAATTAATTTTCCTAGTAGAAGGAAAGTTTAGCTATTACTTTTCCTATCAAGTTGGTATCCTCTAAAATAATCATCGAAAAAATAATTTAATTCAAAAGAGGCTCTCTTAAAATAAAAAACTAAGATTTTTAGATCCTTTTAAATAATAAAAAGTCCTTTTGATGGATTTAAAATGGCATTTATTAGGACTAGATTGAAAATGAGCACAAAGAAAAACAATAAACATGATATCAAGTCGGTCATAGTAAGGTAAATTAAACTACCGATCATACATCTATAAATCTTATTGTCGACCAGTTTATCGGTATCATCCAATATAATAATATATTTTTTACTCATGGGAGTACTAATTTCCCTAGCATGATCCATTCCAAATAATTTTAAGATTTCTTTGGTGTATTTTCCTTGTTTTAAAAAGATACCATTATTTCTTTCACAAATTTTAAAACTGAGAAAGAATTTGAGTTCACCCATAAAGGTCATATCAAATTCCTTTTTCATTAAATCATAAAATTAAAAAAAACATCATTGGTAAATCTGAAAATCTCATCATAAATATAAATTTGAATGCATAAAATATCATTTCAGATGTGCTTTAAAAATAGAGTTGAATCGTCTTTTCCCATTTTAAAACCATTTAAAAGAAGATAATTTAAAATATATTCATACTAATCCTGAGGGGATTTTTTAAAACCATAAGGAGTTTTGGATAGTTTGAAAAAAGATTTTGGAAAAATATTATTTTCAAAACTATGTGGTTTTTCCACAAAAACATTTTGAAAAATAAAACTATTTAAAAAAGTTATTTTGACATCCATTTGAAAGAATTTTAAATTAAGATGATAGGTCAATTCTAGCAAGATTCTAATGTATTATAACTGAGATACAGGTGAAAATATTTCACCATATTTGATTCATTCTTCTTAATTATAACCTTTGGAATCTAAAATAGCTTTATATCTAGTAATATTACCATATTATTTGAATTTATTTGTAGAAACCCATTTAGTGACTATAACAGAATGATTGTTAGGTCTTTCCATGAGTATTCATACATCATTTTGAGTGAATTTATTTAGTTCATATTTCATGTAAAATATCCAATTTCCATCATTTAGGGAATCTTTATGGTTTTGGCATTCAAAGTGGGAGATAAAAGCAAGTTGTTCAACCTCATTTAATATCGTCCAATGAATACTGATTCCTATTTTTAAAACTCTGATGAAATTTTCTAGGTTATGGAAATTATATTTTTTAAAAACATTAGAAAAATAATATGAAGGATGTTATTATTCTTATTAATCTTCATTATTTTGAAAATTTTTATTTTAAACATCATTTAAAAGACTTTTTATTAAATAGGTCTTGTAAAACTTCTATAAAAAACATGGAATGATTATTCTTCCATTTTAGTCCTTTTGTTAAAAACATGGTAAGATTTTAAAAAGGTCAATTTGGGTTTTTTATTAATCCAAATTTTATAATGGGTTTTCTTAAGAAAAGGTCTTTTGAGAATATGATTAATGATATAGCATGCGGTATTCATGGCCTATGCCCAAAAATATTTTTTAATATAAAATTCATTTTAAAATAGTTTAAGAAATTTTATGTATTGTTCAATTTTTCCTCTCTACTACCCTATTTTATTGAGGGGTTTTAGGAGTATAAAAAAGAATTATGATAGCCTTCGGAATAACATAAATCATTAAATTCATTATTTTCATTATTTTCGAATTATCCTCCATGATCAGTATGAATTAAAATAATTTTAAAACCTTTTTGATTTTCAATATTTTTTTAAAACATGATGAATGATTTTAAAGCACCACTTCTATGAGTTAATAAATAATACCCTATGAATATTTTAAAGACAACAAAAATTATGAGAGTAGAGTTTTTACCTCTTATACTTTCGATTTGAGAAGGACTGAAAAGGTCAAGATAGATTAATTTAAGAGATTTTGAAGATGAAGTTACTTTTTTAGATTAAAAATAGGATTTGTGTTATTTATCATATTAGCATGCTTCAAAAACTATTTCATCTTTGAAATGAAATTTTGGAATATCTCATACTAGTTGATAAAAGGTTGTGTTTGAAAAGATATTTAGTGTTTTAATGACTGAGGAATTTATGCCAAATCCAAGACTCACTAACTTGTGAACTCGAACATTTAAAATTTTGGATATAAATAGATTTTGAATTAATTATATAAACATTTTTAAATCATGATTTGGTAAATATAATTTTTCCTTTTTAATTAAAAACTTTGTAAAAACATTTTTGAAAGATATCCTAAAACCTCTATCACATAATTTACTAATTCTTAGAAAATTGTGTTTTAATACTTTTATGAATAAAATATTTTTTATAATGTTTGAGTTAGAAAAAAAAAATGGTACCCTCATTGATTATCTTAACCCTAGAGTTATCACCAAAAGTTTCATGACCTCTTTCAAGTTTATTAATTTTATTGAATTCAAAGAGTTCTCCATACATGTGTCTTGAGAAACTAGAATCTAGGTAACACATTAATTCTTGAGTTTTTCATAGAAGTCACTTTTCTTAAAAAATAAAATTATTGAAGGTTTTGGTACCCACACTAACTTGGTTCCACTTATGTTATCCAATAATGATTTTAGAATCTAGATTTTCTTGGTAGGATTTTTTTTTTGAAAAATTGGAATAATGATTGTTGGAATTTGGTCTCCCATATCATGTTTTTTTTTCAACCACATTCATAGATTAAATTACCAACTATTTTGAAATAATTAAAAATAATTTATTGAGATAAACCTTTTACAAATGTAATTTTCATTTCATTTTTATAGGTACTTTCATGATTGGAGTATCCAAAGATGACCCAGTCTTTTATAGATTTTTGAGAGCCTAAAATTTTATTCAAATTTATTTCACCTTAAGTGAATTTAAAAAGAGAACTTTTGAGGTATTTAATGGTGGATTAAATATTATCAATATAAATTTGAATCTTTGTTTTAATAGAGATATCTTCCTTCTCCTTGAAGAGAAGATCCTTTTATTTTTAAAGATTATATTTTTCTTGAACTACGTGATTTTTTTTCAAGTTTTTTATATAAATAATAAAGTTTAAAAAACCATTTCTAATCTGATTTTAATAATATTTTAGTTCTTCGTAATTTATATGACTATAGGATAAAGAAGAATAAGAAATATGATAATATGTGGGAGAAGAATAAGAGGAGGAGGAAGTAAGAATGGGGGTATTAACCACGATGTCTTTATCAACATGTGCCATTAGGCACTCCAGGCTTGAGTTACTTGAGTTGGATGATGATTTTGAATTCATGGAGTCATCAATAACACTCCACATCATGACTTTGAAATCATTTTTAACTTGTTTATCTTATTTGATATTTTTCTTATAAACATGGCACTTCGGTTTGATGTGACCTTTATTTTTACATTCATAGCACATCACTTATGGTTCTGCCTTTTGATTTTACTTTTTGGATCACTTGTAGAATTTATTCTTTTGGTAGAAGTTTTACATGTTCCTAGAAGTAATATTAGGGTCAATTAACTCATCTTCAGATGGTTTATCATTGGTATGTCTAAAGGTGATGGTTTTCTTGACTTATTTATCTTCATTGACCTCCTTTTTTTCTTTTATTTTAATCGTGATTTTATATATCATTAGGGGGTGATGAGTTCCTCAACCACCATCTTTTTCATATCTTTATATTATTGAATATATATGACCTTGGGAGCCCAATATCTAGGTAAAACTCATAATATTTTATTTACAAGTGTTTGTATAGATAATTCATCACCTAGGGACTTTATACTATTTCAGATGTTAATAAATCTTGTAAACATGCTAGTAATAGACTCATTAGGATGCATGGAGAAACTTCCAAAATATTAACAACATATGTAATATTATATCTTTAACCTTATTGGTTCCTTTATGGGTAAATTATAGTAACTTCCAGATTTCATAAGTAGTTTTGAAAGTAAAAACATGATTAAAATCATTATGATCAAGTCCATGATGTAAAGTATTCATAACATTATTATTCAATTAAAATTTATTAATATCTTTAGGAGTCTATTTATCTTCATATTATTTAGTAAGAATATACTCATGCATTGACATTTTCCATGCAGGATAATAAATACTACCAAGAAAGGTTGACATTTGATTCTTCCAATAGGAATAGTCGGTGTTGTCAAAAATGGGAGCATGTGAATTGGAATTAGATTCCATAAGGAAATAAAGCTTTAAAATTGATTAAATATTTGAAAAAAAAATTGAAAACAATATATTTTTGAAAAAAAATCAAAGCATTCATTTGATACTGATTTTTTGTTAGATATATATGGAAAGAGGGGTGAATTTCCATTTTAAAATTTAAAGTTGGATAAAATATTAAATTAATAAATCAATTAAGAGATAGTTGATAAATTCAATTCAAGTTAATAAAGATAATATCAAATTAATTTAATCATGGAAATGATCAAACTAAATTTATTTAAGTATGTGAATCTATGTTAAATAAATAAATGCAGAGAAGTAAATAGAGTACAAACTAAATTGATAAGGATTTTGGCTAAAGCTCGATGTGAGCCCCTACGTCTCCACCCCTCGACTTGAGAGGTTTATTTTATAAATCCATTTATCTCAAAAGTGATAAATAAACATGTGCCTAGAATATTTGGTTTTTTAGAACCCTCTTAAGCTTCACAGGTACCCAAGGAACCTGTCCCATGCTTTTGCGGAGTGAGAACCCATTGGAGAAAGGTGATGAGAATAGAGAGGTTTACTTTAGGAAAACCCATTATAAATATTCTCACAAATATCTTAGATGGATAATTATAAATGGTGGTGATATATTTTATAGAAAGTATGAGATCCTTGAGAGATTGAGAACTTGAATTTGTCTCTTTGATTGGTTTTGAAAAAAGCTATCATTTTGGCATCGATTCGGATCAAGAGCGATGTTGGGAGTAAGTTGATATTGAGAGCCTCTTGATCCTCTATTTATATACTTTAAAAACCATTTAAAATATTATAGAATTCACCTAAATCAATTAAGACTTTAAAGACCAGATTTAAGAGAGTTTTGACCAAAATTAAAAGCAAATCAAGTTTTTCATAGACTAAAATGGCTTTCACTATGCCATAGTTTACAAAATCTGGTCATTTTTCCTTCAAAACACCCAGCACTGCACTATGGAATAGGTCCACCATGCCCTAGAACAAGTCCATTATTCCCTATCATTGGTTATTTTGACCATTTTTGTATGAAACTACAACAAGGGGCTCCTACATGTAAGAACCTGAACCTTCTTTTTCAGGTATTTTTTCCTTTTCTGGTCGTTTTTTAGAAAAGGAGGAGAATCTGGAAATTTTGTAAGTACACGCCGTGTACTTTTCTTCCGCTTGAGGCCGTGTGCTGGCCGTGTCTGGGACAGTCACACGGGGTGTAGCGATGAGGTGGAGTCCGATTAATACAGCGTATAGAAAAGGGGACTACACGTCGTGTACTCAAGAAGTACACGCCGTGTACTTTTCTTTTTATTTCATTAATTGGACTGGGGTTGCGCCTAATCCCCATTTTCATCTTCTTCTCTGCCTAATTATGACTAGAGCGACCTAGAGGGCTGATTCTTCTCTGAGCCACTGATCCTTCACCGGTTTTCTGAATCGAACGTCGTCAGGTGCGATAGAATCGTAACGGTGAGTTCTCGGTTCTCCTTTGGCCATGTTTTCTGATTCCTTCTCTTGTGAGAGTTATCTGAGGTTGAACATATTAGACGTTTTTGAAGATTTACTCCGTTCTAGGCTGATTCACAGGCCGAGGTTCAAGAGTATCGAACACCAAGGATTGAGGTAGGTGTTTTGTTTCCCTACGTTGAATGTCTTTGAGTTTTTGGTGAAAAAGTGTCGGATACCCATGAATCGGGTATCTCGGGTTAGGGTTTTGATCCTGTTTTGTTATCTCCCTTAGATTTCTTGTATGCTTGAGGTTATTAGATGATTAATAATTGCTTGTTAGCATGTTTGAGGATCACCCCACGGGTGTTTCCCCTTGTTTTGGTTGTTGATTGTCGTTTGGAATGTTTTGCCTACGAAGCAACCCTTATTCACATTGCTAGTATTCCTGTTGACTTGATTTCATGTATTGCCTGTTGTTTATATGCTTGTGGATGCTTTTTTAGCTATTAGAAAAGTAGTTTCTGAACTTACTTAGGCTGCTAACAGTCGATTACGCACGACTAAACTGCTCAGGGCTAAGTGAACCTGGCGTGGTAGACTAAAAGGGGAATTGACGATTAGGGATTCCCTAGAGAGTCTGTTATAATTAGTATCGACAGCAGGACCTATGGGAATGGGACTTTGTGCTTATTCAGAGTGTCCTTAGTTACGTAGCGAGACTATAGGGGGAATTAGACGTAAGTGCTTCCTCAGAGAGTCTATATCTTTCATTTCAAGACCACAGGGTAATTGACGGTGATAGCTTCCCAGAGTGTATGTGCCTTTGTATGTATACTTGACTAGAGGGGTTTGCTAGTAGGAGCCACCCAGAGAGTCAGTGCTTTATTTGTTGGTTGGTTGTGATGGGTCCACCAAGCCAAAGAACAATCTTGGGTTTGTACTGCTTGTTGTTTAGGTAGATTGTTGAGTTACCTGTTGTGATTACTTGCTTGCCTTGGGAGTATAGAGCTATTTCTAGGTTCCTTGGTTGATAGCTAAATGATTGTACTGAACTTCTAAATAAATGTGAATGGAGATTTGTAGGATTGTTTACTTTAGTGTATTTCTGTTTCTTTGCTGCATTTATTTCATTTACTTTTTCTATATTACTCACTGATAGTAGGGCACGGATCTCGTGGTGATTGCCTACTGGGATTAGTCTCACACCCTGTTTGGGTCCTGCTTTTCAGCCCAAACAGGTTATATGGTTGCAGGTGTGGATAGGGATTGTGGCCCTTCTACTTCGGGTGCGTGATTGCTGGTTGGAGCTGGAGATCATAGGACCGAGCTTAGGCTTGCGATGCTATTGGAGTTGTTGTTACTTTCATACTTTGTTTTCAGTTTTATTTCATCACGTTGTTGTGTTTGCTGCTTTCCTTAGATACTTTTACCTATTGCATCATTATCATTATCATTATGTGTTCATTGCTTCCTCTATTTAGTTTCAGTGTTTGTATGTTGTTTACTGCTTCCGCCATTGACTGTTGTTTTCTTGCCTTGTATACCTTACCAAATGAGGGCATAGTTTCCCCAATAACTTACCAAGGCCCTCGCTGCTAGTCGGCAGCCTCTGGAGTTTGGGGAAATGCGCCTGAGGTCATGTGGTGAACCGGGTACAGGGCACCAGGGAAGGGCTCCAGATTTGGGTCGTTACACTATACTTCAATGAATAGTCTTCTAAGGTTCTTCTTACTTAATTCCAAATACTTGATACACAAAATAATACTTAAAGAGATGTTCAAAGATACTCAAATATTTTTATAAGATCATACAACTTAAATAAGTTTAATTCATTGGATATTTAATATAATCATTGAAACTTATTCAAATTAATTTGTTATAAACATAGATGAGTGTTTGTGATCATGAAAACATCATGAGAGAGAGAGAGTTACAATATAAGGTTCATACCAAAACAATGATATCACAACCCATGAGTACTATCTTATCGCCACTATTTTCAACTAGAAAAAGTTGCCACTTATACCTTATCAACCATTCCACTTTCCCATGAAAAAAACCATAACAACCATTCATAATTCCCATTCAATCATGTAATTTGACCATTTTGAGATTTTCTTTTTACCAACCATTTTACATTCATTATGTTGTTAAATTTCATATTTAATGATAAACCATTCTCAATTATCACCCATGTTTAACCCATCCATTACCCATTCATTTCATTATCAATGTCATATTTCATTAATACCAGGAAACTATAAGACAATCCCACAACCATCCACTAAACATCTCAAAACTATCTAGCAAAACTTCCCATACAAACCATTTCCACTTTCTGTATAAATCTCCACACAACCAGATGTCAACAACCCCCACAAATACCACAAAACATTTCCTTTGCATGATAACCAAACAAAGACTAACTTCCTAACATACCCCACATAAAAAACAATCCATATAAATGACCACACAACATCCCCTATAATAGATACATGGGTCACAGTAAAATAATAATAATACAAACAATAACAATCAACACCCAATTCCAGTATCTACATACTTCTACACTTCCCTTTCTTCTAACAGAAACATCAGTTCAATATCTAGTTCCAAAAAACCGGTTCACTTGCTATCTTTACATTACTAATCTTTTATGATGGTAAATTCCAATGGTATATTCATAAAAATATCAAACAATCTTATCAGCAATAATAATTTTTATCAATCAAGTATCGACAATAAGATCAGTATCATAGAAATAAGTAAACACATGAAAAATACCCATTATCTTTAATTAATTTTTTATTTAAATTCATTATCTTATATAAATAAGAAAATTCATCCATATAATGAAATAAATAGCATTCAATAGGCACAATTTACACATAGAAAGAGAGTTTCTGAATCCTTTACCCCAACTGCCACTTCACAAGCTACTGCACACAAACAAGGGGAGAGAAGACCGCAAGAAAAAACCCACACAATAAAACCCTCAATCAACCTAATTCACAATAAACCCCATAAAAATACATATTATAATATCTCCAAAACCAAACATCGTCATTGCCCCAAACTCCCAAGACAGTGAAATGGGAGAAAATAAGTAGAATAGGTGGTAACCTCACCTTGGATTTTGAAAAAGGGATATCCTAAGATCGAGGATCAAGCTTGAGAAATAAGGGACTAAAAGTAATCTTAGAAAATACTTAAGTTCACCCAAGTTAGAGATAATCAAGGGAAGTATAATGATATTTTTAGGTGATTCTAATTTTATAACCAGGATTGAAGACACAAAACCAGGGCGTAAGGGGTGAGTCCATTTAGTAATGAGTTTTAAGTTGATATAATATCTAAAAATATTCTTGTATATTTCCTATATATCTCCCCTCTTAAACTTAGAAAACCTTACAAATTCGTTACAACCGAGAGAGGTTTTTGGTGCATGGGATATCACCATGCTATAATATCTTATCTTCTAAAATCGTAAGGGAACCCTCAATCCTAACTATGGTGAAACACAAGAATTATGGATCAGTGACATACAAAATGAAAGAACCATCAAAACCAACCGCTTTAGGCCCCATGCTGTAATAGTAATAACCACATCATAATCCATTTCCTTCTCTTCATCATGATCAACCTATGACCGGAACCACAGTGCAACTAGGGACTGCAACATAGAAACCCCTAAAAAGGTAGAACTAATGAATCCCAACCCTTAGGATCTATGGAACAACTCATAGGTCCATGTTACAAGTCTATTCACAAAAGAATAAACAAACCTCAAAAATAACTTCATGCAACAGTCGATCTAACTACACCACAACACCCCATATCCCAATAAGATTCTCTACTCCATCACCACTTTCCTTCCTCCAATATCCTCCCAACACCTCCAATGCTTGAACCATGAAAATTAACGAGTTGGAAAGGTCCAGGATGTTACATCATATATATGATCCTTTCTAATTTAATTCCACTATGACATATATATTTTATTTTCATATTTTTTCTATTATTATATCAAAACAAATTTTCATTTTTTTTCATTAACTATAACCCCTTATTTTACTTCTATGTTATCTTGTTAATCGTTCCTCTAATTTAAATTATGAATTATTTATTCATCATGAACTCAAAAAATATGCTACATCCATAAGGATTAAGTAAGAATAATCCATAGATCCACATGATTCAATTCCACATTGATGGATTTATTTCACCTATCACTCCCCATATATCATACCTCATTTATCATTCACTATCAAGGAACTCTGGGAGAACCACTAAAGAGAATATGGGAGGAATAAGTCTTGGTTATGTGAAGAATAGGATGACTAATACCTCCTTTTATATGTGGAAAACCCTCCTCTATAATAATTACCTCTAAAATAATAGTCTCGTTAAAATTGTTACCCATTTTAATTAAAACCATGAATTTACCATTTCAACATTCCATTAAAACTCCTGCATTAACATGATTAACCAAACTAACCCTCATTTCTTCTAACTTTAATTCCACTTCCAAATAATATAACATTATTTATTTATACAAAAAATTCTATAAATAAATACTAATTTTCACCAACTTCAATGTTATCCAAAAAGTCTGATCATCACAGATTTTTAACAAAACCACACCCAAAGGTAAAAAATTATATTCCAAGCTTAATGACATGCTTAAAATTTAACTCGGATGCTATAAAAACACCATTTTAACCAATATATCTCAAATGATCAACATTGTCCTCAATAATTTTTACAAATCCAAAATAAGAATTTTCAATTTTTTACACTACATATAATAATCATCCACCAATCCCATTTAAATCTGAGCAATATCTTAAGTTCATACTAATTCATGTTTAATCAAGTAGAATAATGAATGTCCATTAGAGGTTTATCATTAAAATTTAGATGAGTTTCTTGGTTAGTTTTATGTTTTTACTTATGAATCTACTTATAGTTTAAACTTATACCTCATTCATCACCATCATTAAAAATAAACACACATATATATATATATGCACATATGCACACACACATGCATATATGAAAAATAGATTTTTTGGAACAAACTGGTGATTTTGGCACACACCAAGTCTTGAATAACCTGAATTTTACTAGAGTGATCTCAATAAGTCTCAACCAACTCGTTTAATATTCATTATTATTTAATAATATACTAATTATAAAATTATTTTAAAATTATAAAATTATTTTAAAATTATTTTAAAATACTGAATTAGGTTGAGTTGACGAAACAATATTGACATATAATATAGACTGTGTGCATAATTCAAGTTGTTGGATAACGAAAAATAAATAAAAAATTGAATCTCCAACCCATGATTCTGACCCCCAAGGAGCATTGTATGAATTAACTTGATTCAATTTAAAAAATACGTTTGTTTTAATCATTTGTTCTATAATCTTGTTTAGATAATATTGAGTATTTATATTATGGTGTTAGATCACCATATATTCAAATTTTCTAATAAAATGGATATAATGTACAATGTCAATGATATTAGGATCCTTCTAACAATATCGATGATATTTAATTCAAGTAAATCAATATTTTATCATAAGAAATGCCTTATATTTGAATTTTTTAAATCAATAAAATCACAATTAAATAATCTCCACTTATTAATAAGTTCTTCTAGATTTAACGATCTTATGGTTTATAAAAAAATATTTATAACACCCATTATTTATGAAAAACACTTTGTTTTGATTTTGTGAGAGCACGCATGGTTATTCTTTAAACCAATATTTAGTCTGAGGCTCATTTTTTGAAAAAAATTAAAATTATTTAGTCTTTAAATTCATTTAAAAAATATGGAAAAACTATTATAAATAGGTTGATTATATCCACCACAGAACACTACGCAAGAAAGAAAATCACAATAAATATGCAGGACTGAGGACTTAATCCCACGGCCAGCCCCTCACCCCTAAACCCTTACCACCCCAAAACTTACAGTGGGACTATAGAAAAAATATTATAAATAAAACAAATTATAAATTTAATAATTTTTAAATTTTAGGAATTTCTCGGAAATTTAAAAAAAAATAGTGTAGTTATTTTTTTTAATCAAATAGAATTTATGTATGATACAGTAAATTTATAATGTTATTAAAAATATAAATTATAAATTTGAAATAATTATTTAATTATTGGTTTCATATATAATTTAAATTTATATAAGGAAAAGTAATATTAAAAAAGATAAGTAACTTAAAATCTCACCAAACTTCAAAAAAATTGTATAAAATTAAACAAAATTTTATTTTAAAAAAAATAATTATCATAAAAATATAAAAAAATTATTGATCTAATTAGGTTGAGTTGTAAAAAAATTTAATATTCATTTTTAGTTAATTTTTTTACATGTGAAGGAATTTTTTAGTTGTAATAGTGTTCTTGACACTGACTGGGTTTCTAGTTTGAGTTCTCTAGCTAATGGAATTCATATAGTAGTTATAATCGGAAATGTTCCCTATGTGTACCTTGGAGTGTGGGTGTGTGTGTTTAACTGATGAGTATTGGACACATCAACTTTTTCCCCTTCAAGGATGGTTATATTGAAAGGGTTGGGCATCATATTCTCATGGTTAGGCATTCAAATCTCTTAGATTGGGCTTCAACATTATAATGATACCCCTTGTGATTTTAAGGCCTATGATAGAGTGAGACGGTGTGAGGGAGAATAGTTTTGCCACATTAGTTTTAAATTTTCATTTTAGTGGAGGAAGTTTATGTAGGATCCAATGTAACACCCCAAGATTTTATGATATATTACTTTTTAAATAAATTTAATCTTTTAGATAGCTTACAATACACGCAACCCCAAGTCTAAATGAATCATAATATAGTATACCATTATAACCTAGCCATTAAATTGGTGGGTATAAATGGGATGAACTAAATTTTGAAAATTACATGGTTTACATATGTATAAAATAAATTCATTGGTTATCAATGGATTAGAATTAAAAATAAAAAACATTTTAAAATTAAATAAGTGTTTTTTTAAGCTATTTTTATGCACACAATGTGTTTTTATCTTAATAAATTAAATTAATCACTATTGGGTAGTTATTTAAATAAAATTTATATAATATATATTCAATAAAATATTTTAACATTAAATGAATAATTTTCTAGGAATGAGAGAAGAATAAATCAATTTTTTATGTTTAAAATGCTTTTTTAAGCGGTTTCATCGCCTTCTGAATGCTTATTTTAAAATTAATTTCTTCCATTTATAGGAATTAAATTTTATAAAATGGATTCTATATTTGGAATTATAAGGTTCAAATTTGTTATATAATTCCCTTTTATTTTTTGTTCAATATAAATAATGACCTTAGTAAAATTTATCACCTTAGAAAAGGGTGATACGGGTTAAACTAAGTTAAAAATAAACATTAAGGAAATAATTTTTCATTTAAATTATTATTTTATGAATTTAATTTTAATATTATCACATTAGTCTTGAAATTTAATAACTTAGGATACACTTTTCCATGAAAATTACCTATATGATATTTAAATCAAATAAAGTTACAAAGTGTCACTCTCGTAGTTTTAAATATCTCTTATGTGTCTACATGGAGAAAAAATAAATTTATGAAAGACTATAAATATATATTTTGAGAATAATTTTTTTTTTAAATGAAGAAATTTTTTATTGAAATAAAAGAGAGGGGGGGTTACACAAGTCTAAAGTAAGGAATTTTGCTGACATCCCGAGCATAATAAGTGATTAATTCAGAAGAGAGGTTATCCATCCAATGTAAGTTGTGAGAAATACCAAGGTTGGCAAGCCCATCAGCAATCCCATTGGCTTCGTGATAGGCGTGAGTGGAGATTAAGTTCAGCCCAACAAGAGAATTCAAACAGTTCATCCATCAGGTAGTAATAGGCCAAGCAAGGTGAATGGTACCATTCCAGATGGCCTGAATAATTGTAGTAGAGTCGCTCTCAATCCAGATGTTATTCCAGCTGTGTGATCTGGAAAATGTGATGGCATGGATGAAACCCATCATCTCAGCTTCCAAAGTATTGGAGGAACCACAAGATCCATATAAGCATCCAAGAATCTGGTCCAGGTGATTTCTGAAGATGTCACCACACCCCGCTGGACCCGGGTTGCCTTTGGAGGCTCCATCCACATTGATTTTAATCCATCCCGGAGGGGGGGGTGGCCAATACACTTCAAGAGTATAGTGGGGGTGAGGGTGGATCCCCTCCACCCCAATACGTCTAAGGATCCCAAATTCATGGACAGAATTATTGCAGTGAGCTTTTTGGATAGAGGACACTTCCTGAATAGCCATGAGAATTCTCGTTTTTCCTGCATTAATTTTAAAAGAATTATTGTGGAAAATTAAGTCATTTCTACCATACTAGATAATATGAAGAAGTTCCACAACTGCCTCCACCAAAAGTTTTTTGATTTGCTGGGATGTAGACAACTCCAAGAAATTCTGAATCTGCTTGTTGATGGTATCAAAAAATAGCCAACTGCACTCAAAAATGTCAAGAATATAATGCCAGAGAGTGGATGTTGTATCACATAAGAGAAAGAGATGATTTATATCCTCTCTATGCTGATTGCACATACGACATTTAGAAAAAAGAGTAATCTCGAAAGTTTGTAAGCAGTTATCAGTGGGAATTATTTGATGGGAAATCCTCCAGATTAAAGTGAATCTTGAGGGTTTTATCCAGGCTTTGTTGAATTTATCTATCTAGGGGTGATTATTGTCAACATTGTTGAAGAGGGATTTATAGTAGCCTTTGGAGTTAAGAGTTCCATTGTGCGCAGGTTCCCAAATAAGTAAATCATTAGCATTAGCGAAATGATAATTGTTAACAATTTGAGTGATATTCTCAGGGATATCAAGGTTATGCATATGAATAATCGAGTCAATTGAATCCTAGAGATGGAGAGGGGGTTTGTTATTATCCGATAAGGAGATCAGGGGAACGCCAGTCCAATTATCAAACCAAAATTTCAAGTTAGAATCATTAGTGGCAATCCATCTAGAATTAGACATAATAGACATGTAGGTACTTTTGATGGAGGGCCAAATGGAGGACTTAAGAGGATAGAGACGATTATTTATAAGATTTTCAAAGAAGAGAGCTCTGAGAAAATTCATGGAGGATGAGGTGTTGTGAATAATGTTCCAGGTAAGTCTAGCTTGAAGGGCCTCATTGAACCTAGAGAGATTTTTTATTCCAATCCCCCCTTTATTAATAGGTTTGCAGCAAGAGGTCCAGGGGATAGTTACCAATTTCCTCTCTATAGTGCTACCAGTCCAAAAAAAATTAATAGCAGTGTTAATGTGATTTAAAAGACTTTTTGGCCATTTATATATCATCATTGAATAAACAAGTTTAGAAACAGTTGTAGATTTAACCAATCAAATTCTCCCAACCATTGAGAGGGACTTACCCTTCCAGGAGGAAAGGTGAATAAGCGTGTGATCCGCAGTATGAGAGAAATAATCTTCTTTAGGCCTACCCCAAAAAATAGGCACACCAAGGTAAGTAAAGGGGAGAGAGCCTTCCTTAACGCCCAATATGTTAGAAATGGAAAGTTTTCATCCCGGAGGAAATTCTTTACTAAAAATGATATAAGATTTTTTCCAGTTGATGTGTTGACCAGAGACTTCCTGATAGTGTAGCAGGATATCTTTAAGTTTGAGAATGTTCCTCTTGTCCCCCTGGGTAAAGAGAATAATGTCATCAGCATAAAGAAGATGTGAGGGAACTTGTATGTTCTTGGAGGCAGAGATAGGTTTAATGATTCCTTTATCGTTCTCCTGTGAGATCAACCTACTCAGGTAGTCTTCCTCAATGGAGAAAATAATAGCAGAGAGAGGGTCACCCTATCTCACTCCTTTAGTTCAGTTGAAATAACCTCTCGGAGAGCCATTGATGAGAATGGAGATGTAGGCATATTTGAATAAATATTTGATACGAGTAATGAAAATTTCATTGAAGCCGAAATGTGAAATAACTTTATACATAAAGTTACAATCAATGGTATCAAAGGCCTTTGAAATATAAAGTTTTATAGTAACACTTCCACCTTTACTCTTTTTGTTTAAAATATTGGTGGACTCAGAGGCCGGATAGATGCAGTCTTGAATAGACCTGCCTTTGATGAAACCAAATTGGTTCCAAGAGACTATCTTGAAACATATGGAAGTCATTCTATTGTCAATTAATTTCGTGATGATTTTGAATAAATAATTGATAAGGGAAATGGGTCTGAAGTTCTGAATCACATCAGTGCTCTCCATTTTGGGAATGAGAACAATGAATTTGGAGTTAAGGCCATGAGGAAGAATACCTTTGGAGAAGAAGACTTTAACCAGACGACAAACATTGTCTTGAAGAATATCCCAATGCTTTTGGTAGAAGCCATTATTAAAACCATCCGGTCCAGGAGAACTGTCAGGATTAAGGCTGAAAACAGTGTATCTGATTTTGTGATCAAAAGGGATGCTATTCAGAAGAGTGTTATCTTCCTCAGAGACAAGAGCAGGAATGATGTCAGGTTTAAGGCCTTTGTCAATATTATCACCATTGAATATATTTTCAAAATAATAGACTAAGTGGTTGGAAATTTCTTCATCAGTGTCAAGAATTTGGTCCCCATTTCTAAGAAAGGCTAAAGGTATATAGGCTTTCCTAACCCTATGTAGAGAATTATAGAATTTAGTACTCTTATCACCATCATTAAGCCACTTGGCTTTGAAAATTTGTTTTTTAAGATTATACTTAAGGTTTAGCAAGGAAATAAGATTAGAGGAGATGGTGATTTCCTATTGAGAGTCCTGAGAAAAGTTTGAAGAATAATTTGTATTCTGAAGTTGGTTAAGTTCAGCTTCAAGAAGATTGATGTTATTGTCCATTTCAGAAACCTTTCCTTTGCACCAACTTTTAAGATTTTGCTTTAATATTTTTAAATTCATTGGACAGGCAAAAGGGTCAAACTAACCATGCATTTTATTCCATGTATTCTTTATTATGCTTATACATTCAGGGTCAGAAGACCAAGCAGTGTTATATCTGAAAGGATCTCTCAATTTACTTTTTTTATAGGAGAAGGAAAGAAGGATTGGATGATGGTCAGAGGAAATTCTCATAAGATTAATTCTAGAGATATTATCCCAACTATCAAGGGAGTGGGAATTAGTAAAGGCCCTATATAATTTATTGGAAACATTTCTATTATAGTGTTTCCTATACCAGGTAAATTTAGCACCTAGGAGTTTGACCTCAGTGAGGTTGTTCATTTCAATACAGGAATTAAATTACCTAGTGGAAATAGAAGCAGTAGGAGGACCAATCTTATCACTTGAAGCAAGGATGGAATTAAAGTCACCAATAATAAACCAAGGATGAAAAATAGAGGCATTAAGACTGGAGATATCATTCCAAAGATCCCTCCTATCTTGATATATGTTATAATCATAAACAAAAGTTGAGAAAATGTGTATGTTCTCAAAGATGTAATAACAAGTAATGGCCTGACTCAAACAGCTATATAGGTTAAAATTTTGCAAAGAAGAGTGAGCAAAGAGCTATAAGGATTCATAAGGGAATCCATTGTTGCAATCCCCTAGGAAATTGTATCCAGGAGGGGCTTGATGTGAATGCGAGGCAAAGTTAATTTTAGGTTCAGCAATAGAAATAAGGTTTGGAGTGTGAGTATTGGTGAATCTTTTAAGAAAGTTGAAGGTGTCAAGGTTAGAAATTACTTGAAAATTCTAAAATAGAATATTCATTTTGACCGTTTCTTGGTGGGGTTGTCCCCCTTTTTTTTAGAAGTAGCAGTCCTAGATCTGGTGGCAATGCCAGATGAGTGATCCTTCACAACATTCTCATGATGAACCTGCAATGTTGAGTGCATGGGAAAAGGAGCATCAGGTGTATCACTGCCATGTATGATAGAAATAGGTTGTAAAGGGAGAGTAGGAGGTCCCTGGTCATGTACAGGAGCATAGTTGGGGACAAAAGGTTCTGCAGCTCCAGAAAACAGGTGATTCTGTTGTGTGGGGTGTTATACATCAGTGGAAGAATGGGGAGGAGGAATGGAAGAGGGTTTCTTGTAAACAAGATCCCTAAGGTAGTAGAAGGAGGATCCTGGGTCTGTACTAGGACAGAGTTAGATCAAGCAGGTCCTGGTAGTTCAGAAATTTTGGATTCAGTCTGTGCAGCGTGTGGCACAGCAGAAGCTTGCTTTTTGGGAACCACGGATTGGGATCCCTAGACTTGTACATGATCAGAGTTGGGGACATGAGGTTTATCAGCTCCAGAAAGCATTTGATTATATTTTTTGGAGTGATCTACATTAGAATCAGAGTGCAGAGGAGGAGAAGAGGTGGGCTGCATGCGAGCATTATCCCTGAAGACAGTAGGATGAGAAGCCTAGACCTGTAACGAGACAGAATTGAGGATAGCAGGTCCTGGAGCTTCAGAAAGTCCAGATTCAGATTGTGCAGTGAGTGACCTAACATAAGCTTGATTTTTGTCCTTAGAAATAGGAGAGGAAAGGAGAGAAGCCATGTATCTGGACTCAGTAGTGTTGTTCTTTTCAGCATTGACCAATGAGGAATGGATTTCAGAGGGTTTAGAAAGGTTTGGAGGGTGAAAGAGTATTTTTCTAGATGAATGATTGTGTGTGACAGAGTTTTCGTTGTCCTTTGAATTAGTGGAACAAGGATTATGAGTATGAGAGTAGCTTCTCGGGGCATCTTTGTAAGCATTGTTGGAGGCAGAGTGAATGAGAATTCATGATTCCAAAGTAGGACCATCAAGTGAAGGGAAGATAGGGTCCAAGTCGGCTAAGGGATTGGAGAGGATGTTAATAACATCCTTCTCAATATCCCTCTTAAATTTTTGAATCAATATTTTAAGATCTTGTTCTTCAGCTAAATCAGCCCAAGCCTTTCCTTTATCAGAATCAAGTATGCCAAATGAATTGGCTTTAACAACCCATTTTTCTTCCCTCTTCTTGGATGTTTCTAGTTTGTAAGCAGGACCATCTTTATCTCTTCTATTTTTCCTGACCTCAGTCCATCCAGAGTTTTTGGATTGTTGAGGTTGATTATGTACTCTTCTACACTGGTGAATGGAATTTCAAATCAGTTTACAGAGTTCACAAAAATAAGGAAGTCTTTCATATTCAAACCTCACCACTATTTTATAATCTTGGGCAGTAAAGAGTATGGATTTTGGGGGGTTGTGATTCTAGGATAATTTAAATTAGCACCCTAGCATAGAGGACTAAATCCCCATTCAAGGTTCTTTGATCTATCTTAAGGAGAGTGCCTATAAAAACAGAGATATCATTTAGGATCTGAGGGTGCCAGAAAAACCAATTGAGGTCAAAGAACTGAACCCAAACCTATGTTGTGTTCTTCCTATGAGAGTTGGGGTTAAAGGCAAAGTCTCATTCAGAGATTCATAAGAGACCTGGCTTCAAATTAATGTTTCCCATATTCCAGACACAATCAATCTCAGCTTGTGAAGAAAACAACATATTAAAATAACCCTTTCCAAGTGGAACGAGTTTCCATCTAACCAAACCCCAGCAAGAAGATAATCTTGCTTTAAGATCAGCATAGGACCAAGTAGTATCACCTTTGAGGTAAGAAACACAGCCCATAACTGAAAACTTACAGAGTTGTGAACGCTGTTGAACAGTAATTGGATCTGCTTCCACACAGAAGCCGCCATCATCCATTTTCTTAATTCTGGTTGACTTCATCGAGAGCGCTTTAGCAGAATCAGTACCTGTAAGGGCTTCATGGAATGAGATGCTCTTACCCCTCGTATTTTCCGGTTGAGAAGATTTTTTGCTTTGTAGAGAAGCCACTTCCTTCGAGTGAATCTCCCCAGTGATGTCTGAGGACTCCATATCTGGCAGAAGGGAAGAAGAAGAGTAGAATCACAGGGAAGATTGATATTCTAGGGTTTGTGATGCAGGCTTTCCAACCGTTGGGGGAATTCGTTGGTCGAGAGCCATTAGAGTACCCACATCAAACCTCTATTTTGAGAATAATGAAATTATTTTCATTATGTATATTTATTTATAATTTCTATAAATTTTATAATTTCCTTAAATGTTTATGCAATGTCGATGTAGTATTTCTACAATTAATAGAAAAATAAAATAAATGATTTTACAAATATCAAAATTAATATAATTTGAATGATTTATATTATTATATGAATTTTATAGAATAATATGACATATTATTGTTCTTTTAAAGGATTATATTCAAATTAAAGCTTTTTATTTATACCTTTTAAGTCAAATTAAATAGTGTCAAAATTAACATTAATGATATTTTATCAAATTATTTAAAAATAAAAAAAATAGAACAAAGAGGATAATATATGGTCTGAAGTTTCACTCCTTGTCCATTTATGAGTCAATTTTCATCTTATATGTAAAATTATAACCCTTTAAAAGTGAAAAGGATGTTATCGTTGTTAAGGTTAAAATAGGTTAACTAAGGGGTTAAACCAAACTATAAGGTTTAAAACATAAATTAAACCTATAAAAATTGTATTGGTTGATATTATTTAAACCTCATACTATCTTATCTTAAAATACCTTTTTTAGTAATTTGGGATAGAGTATAAATTTATTATATTTAATCTTTTAAGAAATTCCAAGAGTTCCCCTCCCCTCAATTATAAAAGGTCACCCATCCTTTATCTTATTTACACCACTTTAAGATATCTATATCCACCATAACTTGAAAAAAATATCTTATAAAATTCATTATACACATTATAGAGGTGTTTTTATTCCCAAAAGTCCAACCTTGGTATCATTAAGAGGATATCTAAAAGAGTTCTTTCAAAGAAGTGGTAATCACCTCAACCGATCACTTTCTTTTTACTTATTATTTACCACCTCAAAATCTATGGTATTTATCATAAAATAATAAAATCAGTATCATAAATATAATTAAATATTATTATTATTATTATTAAATTACTATTATCCAACTTTTTTCATCAAATGGGAAGTGAAAGTATCACTTGTGCGTACGTACGGCTTACCGACTCCACGTAGAAATAGAATTCATATTCCAATACCATATGTCATTGATGATTATTGTGATTGGTTTAATATTTATATATTATAATTATTAAATAATTTTACTTCTTTAATTATAACATTAAATCTAACTTTTTACCTTTGTATATGTTGGAAAACAATAATGTCACTCGTTCGTACGTGTGGGCTACCACCTCCACGAAGAGATGTGATTTGTTTTTCATTTCTATTTTACTTGGATGATAATAAGGGTAAATTTAATTAATATGAATTATTATAGTGATACAATAATTATTATTGTTAGTTGAATTACTATTTATATATTTTTTTCATCCATCGAAAAATGAAAATAGAATTCATGCATATGTATGGCCTAGAGTCTTCATAAATGGTGTAATTCATTTTTCTATCTATAACTTTTATGGATGACTATAAATATGTATATAATGAATATATATGATATTTATATCATGATTAAAATTATATATATGATATAAAAATTCTAAAATTACAATTAATGGAACTACAGAACCAAAACATAAATGAAAAACAAAATAGTTATTACCCATAATAGTGATTTTAATGAAGAATTGTTAATAAATGGGTGATAAAAGATTATAAGTAAATCATATATAGTATGATATGTATAATTATTATTCTTGAATATATATATATAATGAATCTATATATATTATATAGGATGTTCGTATACATATTAAATAATTCAAACCTGACTGACTGAAAGTTAGATATTTTATTTTAAAACACTTATAGAAAAAGTGTGAAACCATCAAGTTATACCAAGAGCATCAAGCATTATAGTAGATGAAAAAATTGTTAAAATCCAACTTAAATCTATTAGAAGTTTCCTCCCTATATAGTTTCTAGGAAAGATCTATTACCTTTTTATCTGGATCGTCTGTGATCGTATCTTCAAATTGATAGGCCACTTTGTCCCACGCATGTATGAACTCTTCCACTATTATCTTCTTAGCGTTGAAGCCTTTGGTAAGGATTAAATGTTTCTTTTTGATCCACTCACTCTGCTCTTTGTTTGTGTCCACTTGAATTTTCCTCCCATTAATCCTTTTTGCATCCTAATGAGAGGCAAGAATAATTAGGACCTCCTCTAGCATCTCCTCCTCAGAGTGCATAAGAAGGACCCATGGGTTTTCCATGGTCTTTGCATCTGCAGCCCGCTGCGAGCCAACAGTATTAACCAAAGCAAGGTCACCACAATCTATTCATTATTCAGGGTTGTTTATGTTTATGTCACCACTATAGAAATTATTTTATATTTATATATTAAACCTAGCCTATTTTATTCTCCTATAGTTATTTATAAAAATTATAAGTTTTAACCATGTTTTATTTTCTATAAAAATGTTTCAAGTATTTTTTTTAATTTTCTAAATGAGGTACTTTTTTATTTTTTACCGAAAATGTAAAAGAAATCTTTGTTTTTACATACACAGCATGAACAGAATTTCCTTCCATCATGATCACCCAATGCTTTGAAGTTTCCTTTACAAATTTTAAAGTATCATTTCAAATAAAATGTTTTACTTAATATTTTCGAAACTTTTAGATCTTGAATAATTATTTTCAAAATGAAAAGTGTATTTTCCTCAAGAAATATTCTATTTATATTTTTAGAGAATATTCATTTATGTTAGTATTCTATGGTAAATATTATGATTTAATGGTGATTTACTCTTTTTATACCATTAACCATATTGCTCAGGATGGATTGTGTTTATGTTTATTGATTTTAGAAATTATTAACATTTTGTATGCTAGTTTTTCAATATGAATTTTTATGTTGATAATATATACCCCTTTCATATAACGAATACATCAGACTTAGTAAGTGGCGAGTAAGGCCTGTTATATCTCATTGGTGCATTAGTAGGTATCATGAGACAAACTATTTTTAATATTTGGTTGTGACCTTATCCAGTTATATATGATTTCTTTCCATGAGCCTTGATGGTAAGTTTTTGGTGTCCGACATTATACATTTAGTCATTATGAAACTAGTTATTATTATCCATGTGATTATTTATGTTTTTATGTTATCCATGTATTTATCCCCCTATTTATAGAATTAGTTATATGGAATATTTGATTGTTTTTTATCTTGGACACATTATTCATGTTTTGTTTACTTTGAGTTAGCTTTCATTGTATGCATACCCCTATTGATCTGAGATCACCCATTTTGTATGTTTCCTTTAGCCAAGATGTGAGAAAGTGTATTATGATTGATATTTAGGGAAATTATAAATGTAATAATGGTTTTTTCAAATAAAATACTATATTTTATTTTAGGTTTTCAAATGTAATGTGAGATTAAAGTATGTATCTAGTTTTCCAAGACTACTAAACTATTTTATCCTTTAGGATGTGATTGCTTATATATAGTATTAATGTAATAAATTAACCACTAGCTCTGGGATATTGGAATTGGGTCCTAATAGTTGGTAATAGAGTGAGATTTAGTATAAATATTGGGAACTAGATTTAGGAAAACATAGATTAGAGAATATGACCCTATGACAGACTTTGAGAATATTCCAAAAGAAACCAAGATTATGATTTTGATATTAGTTATACATAAATTTCCAATTTATGTTAAGTGTTTCACTAGTACTAAAATTATACATTATGATTCATAATGTTCTGATATGATCTAGTATGTTCCATTTTTTTAGAAATGACACATAGTGGAAGGAATGGAAACCATACCAATGCACGTAATCTATGTAGGGATTTCTCTCCTAGGAAAGATAATGGAGCTGGAGCATGAACTATTGCTCGAGCTGAAAAAATATAACTATTTTTTGGAATATGACTTGGGTTATAACCAATAAGATTATGTTTATGGATGAGTCTACTAATCCAAAATGCGGTGTAATAGTTTTAGACCACTTCATGTTTCATAAACCTCCATCATTTAATGGGACTTCAAATCCATTTGTAGCTGAGAAATAGGTGAGTTACTTTGAAAAGATATTTCATACTCTGGGATATAGTGAAAGGGAGATGGTTTTCATGGTATTTTTTCATCTCTAAGGGGATGTAGATCAATGGTGTTCATTTATTCAAAACACTAAGGATTGGGGGGGAGTAGCGAGCATGGAATGGAAGGATTTTGAGGAAATTTTCTTGGAAAAATATTTTCCTCACAAATGAGAAGATGTGGAGAGATAATTCTTGAGTCTAAGATAAAATAAAGAGGGAAATATTGAAAAGTATTAAGACAACTTTACAAGGTTAACAAGATATGTTGTGGACTACATATGCAATCCAAAGAGTAAGGTTGGCCATTTATTTTGTGGGATAAATCAAATCCTTTAAAGGGAACTAGTCACTCAAACTTTATCATCATATGAGAATATAGTATCACGTGCTATCAAGATAGAGAAAGAATTATCCAAGCCTTATGACTATTAAGGAAATAAAGATAAGAAAAGGGCAGATGATCACTCTATAAAAGGAAATATGGAAAAAATGTAATAAGGTAAGGGTGTAATTTACAACTTGTAATAAGTGTGGGAAGAAACACAATGGAACATGCTATATAAGAATGTTATTTTTCTTTAAATGTGGACAGAAAGGCCAGCAAGATCGTGATTTCAAGGGAAATAAAGAATATTTCAATGTTAAATACTTTAATTATAAGGATATGGGGTGATATTCAAATTATTATCACATAATCAAAGTGAATTCTTCCCAAAAAAGGCCAATAGAGCAAGGACAAGTTTATGTGATCACAACAGATGAGGTGGAAGTTTCTAAAGATTTAGTGGAAGGTACTTTATTAATATTCTCAAATTTATCTAATGATTTATTTGATTTTGGATCTTATCATTATTTTATATCTTCTAAGTTTTCTAATAAAATTATATATTTCCCTATCACCTTAAGAAGGGAGTTATCAGTCAGGAATCTTAGTGGAAGTCTCACTGTAACAAGTATGTGTCATTCAATTCCAATTATGACACATAAACGTGCCCTATTGACTGACTTTATTATTATACCTAGGGTGTATTTTGATATAATATTTGTTATGGACAGGTTTTCAAAATATTATACAAATTTTAATTGTGAATAGAAGGAAATTATGATTTTTGATGAAGATATGGAATTACAAACCTTTATAGGGGATGCATCATCATCCAAGTCATGTATATATCCACCCCTAGTATATATTCTAAATGATATTCTTAGAGAAGAAGAGCAGACACAAAATATAGATATAAATTTTAATCTTTAAATTGAGGATGTGCCTATTGTTCAGGAATACATTGATGTATTTCCTACGGAATTACCTAGACATCCACAAGAGCATGAAATTGAGTTTTCCATTGATTTAGTCCCTGATGAAAAACCTATATCAAAGACTATATATAGAATGTCATCTATAGAATTGGTGTAATTGAAGAAACAACAAGAGGAGTTGAGTAATAAGGTATTTATATGCCCTATTATTTTACCTTGGGGATCCATGTTATTTTCATTAAGAAGAAAGATGGATCTATGTGGTTGTTCATTGATTATAACAAAATAAATGCTATTATGATAGAGAAAAAGTATCATATAAATCACATTGATGACTTTTTAGATCAATATAATATAGTTCAATATTTTTTAAAGATTGACCTTTATTATGGGTATCATAAATTGTGAGTAAAGAAGGAAGATTTCTTGAAAACTGCATTTTTAATGAGTTATGGACATTATGAGTTTATAGTAATGGTATTTGGATTGACTAATGTGCCCTCTATTTTTATGGATCTAATGAACAAAGTATTCAAGGAATATATTTATGATTTTTTATGGCATTTATTGATTATATATGAGTGTATTATAAAATAAATTAGGACTATGAGAATCACTTGTGGGTCATTATTGAGACACTTAAAAGAAAATAATTATATGATAAATTTAGCAAGTGTAAATTATGGATTCAAAAAGTTTCTATTCTTGGTCATATTGTCTCCAGAGATGGATCAGTTTATCTTACAAAGAAAAATGAAATCTAAGCATGGAGTTCACTAAAAAAACATAACTAAGGTATGTGGTTTCATTGGCTTGGTAGGTTACTATCAGCGATTTGTCCAAAAAAATCCCAATTGGATAACCTATTAACTAAGCTTATTCTTAAATGGGTTAAGTTCATATGGATAAGGGAATGTGAATAATTCTTCAAATAATTGAATAATAAATTGGTGAATTCTCCAATCTTTACTCTACCATCAGGAAATGATGGATTTGTGATATATAGTGATGCATCTAAGAAGGTAATCATTGTTTCCTTATACAGAATGATAAAGTTATTTATTTTGTATCAAGGTAGTTAGAGACTCGTGAATAAAACAATACAACCCATGATCATGAGTTATCATCTATAATATTTTCTCTAAAGATATAGATACATTATCTCTATGGGAAAATATTTTAAATATACATAGATCATAAGATTATAAAATACATCTTTTCATAGAAAGAACTAAACATTATTCAAAGGTCATGACTTGAACTAATTAAGGATTATGATTTCTAAATACACTACCATCTAGGAAAGGAAAATAAGGTAGATGATGCACTGAGTAATAAATATTATAGAATTCTAAACAAAATGAGGATTTAAAGGGATATTATGTTCATGGATTTAGTAAAGATAGATCTAGGAATTATTAAGGAAGGGGAAACATCACTCCTTTTTCAAATGATTGTCAAACCATTTTTATTAGAAAAGATAAAAAGGTTATCATCATTATGATGATAATTTTCAAAATAAAATTAAAGTCATGAATGATGTAAAATTGGAATACTTCGTATATAAAGGTGGTGTTCTGAAATTTGGAAAAAAGACTATGTGTTCCATCTATACCTAAGATAAAAAGATAATTATTATATGATTCACACAACTTGAATTTCTATATACACCCTGGTAGCACCAAGATGTATAGATATTTAAAGAAATATTTTTGTTGGGATAATATGAAGCAATAAATTATTGATTATGTGTCAAGATACTTGGTTTCTAAATAGGTGAAGGCTAATAGATAGTATCCTAGAGGATTAATGAAACCTATGCCTATTACTATGTGTAAATTGGATGATATTACTATGGAATTTATCATTGGATTATAAAGACTAAATACTTCTAGAAATAATGATGAAATATGGGTTGTTTTTTATCTCCTTAGAAAATATACACATTTACTTTTTATAAGAGAATATTTACTAATGGAGTGCCTTGTATGAATCTATATTAATGAAGTTGTAAGAATTTATGGTAAAACTATTTCAATTGTGTCTGGTTATGATCCACAATTTACATTAAAATTATGGAAAATTCTTCAGAAGACTCTTGATACCAAGCTTCATTTGAGAACTGCTTACCATCCTCAAACCAATGGGTGGTTTGAAAGGACTATCCAAGATTTATAATACATGTTTACATTGTGATAACTTGACTTTAAAGGTATGTGGGATCATTATTTACCTTTTTTAGAGTTTCTCTATAACAATTGATTTCATTAAAGTATTAAAATGTCACCGTATGAAGCATTATATGGAAAGAAATGATGTACTCCAACTTGTTGGGGTGAAGTTGGTGAAAGGAATCTTGTAGTATCAGAACTTGTTAAAGAGAAAAAAATAAAGGTAAATACTATTCAGACTCATATTAGAGCAGCTCAAAGAAGGAAAAATAGTCATGTCAATAAATGGAGGAAATATTTGGAATTTCAAGTGGGAGACCAGATTTTCTTGAAATTATAACCAAGGAATTGTGTTATAAGGTTCAGTAACAAAGGTAAACTGATCCCTTGGTACATCTAACATTTTTAAATTTTGGAAATAATTGGAGTTGTGGATTACCATTTGTAAATTCCACCTAGCCTCTCTAAAGTACATGATGTGTTCAATATCTATTTATTAAGGAAGTAAATTCCATACCCAACGCAATAGTGGCTTCAAATTTTTCTCCATATTTTAATTATTTTAAATATTACATTATATTTGGTATTACTTCTTAAAATATCCCTTGGATCTCATTTATTCCTCTCCATTTAATGAATTCACATGCTTAATCAAAGATGTGTAAAAGTAGCTTCCATTCATTTAGTCTCCCCTAGAAACTCCCAATGGTTCCCACATCCATAACTTAGTACAGACCTTCTTTCCAAATATTATTTAAATAAGCTACATCATCTTAAAAAACTTATACATGTTCATGGATAGAGATTCCTCATTGTCATGGCTTGAGTATTAGGATATTTCCATGTAATAATGGCTTCAAATTATTCTCTATCTTTTAATTCTTTTAAATATTCCATTATCTTTGGTCTTCCTTCTTCAAATATCCACCTATGAATAAATTGAATTGGAACCTAATTTATCATATTTTTAAGAGCCTATAAAAATTCTGAATACTAGATAATAAGTGTTGAGTAATTATATGACTCAACTAATAAAGGTACTTTGGAGAGATCATAATATAGAAGAGGCAATGTGGGAATCTAAATAAATTACGATGAAGAACTACCCAAATCTGTTCATTATGTGATATTGTGGGAATTTTGAGGATGAAATTTTTTGAATTAGGTAATAATGTAACACCCTGATATTTTATGATATATTTATTTTTAAATAAATTTAATCTTTTAAATAGCTTGTGATACATGCAACCTCGAGTCTAAATGAAACGTAATATAGTATACCATTATAACTTATCCATTAAATTGGTGGGTGTGAATAAGAATAAATAAGTTCTTAAAATTATATGGTTTACACATATATAAAATAATTTCATTGTTTATCAATTAATTATAAATAAAAATAAAAATTATTTGAAAATAAAAGAAGTGTTTTTCTGAAAAATTGAATTTATGCGAACAATGTGTTTTTATATTAATAAATTAAATTAATCACTATTAGTGAATGATTTTAATAAATTTTATATATTATATATTCAATAAAAATATGTTAACATTTTTCTAATATTTTTCTAGGCATTAGATAATAATAAATCTAGTTTTATGCTCAAAAGTGTTTTTTCAAAGTTGTTTCGTCACATTTTCCATGCTTATTTTAAAATTAATTTCTACCACCTGTAGAATTTTAATTTGATAAAAATAATTTCATAATTTTAATTAGAAGGTTCAAATTTTTTAAATATGTCTCTTTTATTTTTGATTAATGTGAATATTAACCTCAGTAAAATTTATCACCTCTATAAAGGGTAAAACGGGTTAAACTAAGGTAAAACCAAATGTTAAGGTCTTAAGTTTTCATTTAAATTCTTAATGGATAGAGAAAATTTGAACCTTATCACCTTAGGATAAAAATTTAATTCACTAAGAGGCTATTTTCCATTAAAATTACCTATATTATATTTAAATCAAAGAAAGTTACAAAGTTTCATTCTCTTAGTGTTAAATATATTTTATGTGTCCACATAGAGACAAAAACCAGTTATGAATGAATATAAATGTCTGTTTTTATCATAATAAAATTATTTTCATAATGGAAATTTATTTATAATTTTTTGAATTTTATAATTACCTTAAATTATTATAAAACACTGATGTGTTAATTCTACAATTAATAGAAAAATAAAATAAATGATTTTAAAATTATTAAGGATAAAATTGGTCGACTAAGGGGTTAAACTAAAAGATAAGGTTTAAAACACCATTTAAACCTATAAATTTTTTATTATTTTATGTTATTTAAACACCATAATATCTTATCTTTTATTCCCTATAATTTTATATGCATTTTGGATAGTGTATAACTTTATTATATTTTAATCTTTTATGAAATAACAAGAGTACCCCTCCCATCAATTATAAAAGGGCACTCATCCTTTCTCTTCTTTACACCAATTTTATCCATATAGTTTGATCATCCTATACCAAATTACCTTATAAAATTCCTTATACACATTATAGTTGTGTTTTTCTTCCCAAAAGTCCAACCCTAGGATCCTTAAGAGGAGATCTAAAAGAGTACTTTCAAAGAAGTGGTAATCGCCTAAACCGGTCACTTTATTTTTAATTATTCTTTACCTCCTATAAATCTATGGTATTTATCATAAAATAATAAATTTAGTATCATAAATATAATAAAATTTTATTATGATTATTAAATCACCATTATCCATCCTTTTTCCCATCAACGGGAAGTGAAAGTATCGATCATGTGTACATACGGCTTACAATCTCCATGTAGTGATACAATTAATTTTACACCACTATATTTCATGGATGGTTATTATTATGGGTTTAATGTTTATATATGATAATTATAAAATAATTATACTTATATAATTATAATATTACATCTAACTTATTACCTTCCAATCCATTGGAAAACAATAACATCGCTCATGCGTATGTGTGGACTTCCACCTCTATGAAGCGATGTGATTTGTTTTTCATATTAGTTTTACTTGGATGGTAATAGGGGTATATTTAATTAATATAAATGATTAATTTGATATAATAATTATTCTATATATGTGAATCATTATTTACCATTCTTTCATTCCATCTCTCAAAAAATGAAAAGATCTCTCATGCGTACGTACGGCCTACCGTCGCCAGGAACGGTGTCATTCATTTTTATATCTATAAATTTTATGGATTAATATTAATATGTATATAATTAATATATATATATATATGAAATTTATATAATTATTAACATTATTTAGATAATGTAACCATGATCAAATTATAAGTACTAAAACTACTAAACTAAAACAAACATGAAAAGTGAAGCAGTTATTACTCAGAATAGTGATTTTAACAAAGAATTGTTAATAAAATGGTGATAAAAGATTATAAGTAAGTCATATATAGTATGATATGTATAATTAAATCAGAGAAAATGTTTTACTTAATATTTGGGAAACTTTTAGATCTTAAATAAGTATTTTTAAAATGAAAAGGGCATTTTCCTCAAGAAATCTTCCAATGATATTTTTAAAGTATATTAATTTATGTCAACATTATAAGGTGAATATTATGATTTACTAGGGATGTAATATTTTTATACCATTAACCGTATTTATATAGATGTATTGTGTTTATTTTTATTGATTTCATAATTATTAACATTTTTTATGATAGTTTTCAATATGAATGTTTGTGTTGATTATGTTCATCCCTTTCATATGATGAATGCATTAGACTTCATAAGTGATGGGAGGGGATTTATATAGACCCTAAATGAATTTTTATGTCTCATGAGACAAACTATTCTGGGTATTAATCCAATGAATTTCCCATTTATGTATGATTTCTTAGCATGAGACTTTGATGGTAAGTTTATGATGTCCAGTATTATGTATTTAGTCATTATGAAATTAGTTTTTATTATCCATGTGATTATTTATATTGTTATTTTATTCGTGTATTTAGTCACATATTTATGGTATTGGTTATATGGAATATTTTTTTTATCTTCACCATATTATTCATGTTTTATTTACTTTGAGTTAGCTTCCATTGTACGCATACCCTTACTGAGCATCTAAGATCACCCCTTTCTTATGTTTCCTTTATATAGGATGCCAAGAAATGTATTATGATTGATATTAATGGATATATTAAAATTAATAATAACGTTTTTAAAGAAAATTTTATGTTGTATTTTAATTTTTCAAATGTAATGTGATATTCAATTATATATCTAGTTTTCCAAGACTACTAAACAATTTGATCCTTTGGGGTGTGATTGGTTGTATCTAGTACCAATGTAATAAAATAACCACCAACTATGGACTACTGGATTTGGGGTTTGTACATCCAAGGAGGGATATTATTGATACTGAGAGGTGGTGTGAATCAGTATAGGTTTAATTTATACTTTTACCCTTTTATCCATTTTTCTTTAAACCTATTTCACTAGTTAAGGTGAATTGATTATCTTGTTATCTATCATTATCCACACTTACCTTTTTCTTTTATAGAACAACCAAACACACACACATATAAGATGTATAATGATTTACAAGGTTCGCCTCTCGGTTTGAGAAGGTTAATCCTTGGTGTGATCCAGTAAAACCCATGGTTACACAACCCCCTGGTAAAACCCTATAAAAATTATACTATTATCTACCAACAATGTAAAGTGTGTATCCCATAGATTTTTTTGGTGAATCACACACTTAGGTAAATTGTATACCTTTACAATTTAATATATGGGTAATAAAAAGATATTCTTATTCCACTGTAGAATGTTGTATTATTATTGATGTGTTGCTCCTTATTTTTCTTCCCTTACATAGTAGAAAGTCTCTTCTTCTTGTTTATATGCATGACATTGCACACAACTTATTCTTCTTATCTTAACATTAGAAAAATTATATGTTACTCATTCTTCTTATTCTTATTATGTGTAATAAGGGGTACACATATATCTTCTTCTCTATTCTTTTTTTCTTCTTATTATTCTTAATGTGCAAAAAAATATTCATAGTACTTAATTATCTTATTCTATTATTCTCTTTTTATTATTCATAACATAACAAACTACACTAGATCTCATTCTTATTCAACTCTTTAGGATGTATTTTAATGACCAGAGTTATCTCTCTCTTTTATACTTTGATACCAGTAAATATTCCCTTGATAATTCATATCAGATCTATAATAATGTCTCACACTACTAAAAACTCCTTCAACAACTTGAAATATATATATTTATAAGATAATAATAACAATAGAATATTTTTATCCTTCACATTATCTTCTCTCCCATATTTTATTCTACAATTTCTTGTTCATAACTGCACGTAACCAAAACCAATTATTCTTCCTTTTAATTCGGTCAGAATGAAACCCAAATTATCTTCCTTTTAATTATGTATATTATTTAGTGTATAATATCCTAGAATTATTCTTCATAACTATGGAATAAATCACAATCCATATATTGTGATTATATTTATTAGAGGCTTGGCGTAGTTGCATTGTCATGAATATTTCTTACATAACTTCCTCATTTAAATACCCTAATGAATCAAGTATTCTTCATTATTTTTATCTACATGGTTTACCCTAACATAAGTTGTGGAAAATAGATTTTACATTTACATAAGTATCAGTTTACCCATATATATATGTAATTAAAGACTTGATATAGCCTTACATAGGTCGCCCAAATACCCTTACACAGCCTCACAACCTGACTTTTACCCTTAAGTAGCCTCTAAGGTACCCTTACACAATTACCCTTATGTAGTTTTCCTTACGCATCCTTGAATATTTATCTATATCCTTATATAGGTATAGGAAACTCATTAGTACACTTATGTATTGGTAGGGATACCCTTACATAAGATTTGTTCTTCACAACATATCTTTGTCCTTTTCATATTTTCTTCAGTGCATCATAATAGTTAAACTAGATCTCACTTATTCTTACTTATATCTTCATTCAAAAGATCCTTTTCAATAATCATGATAGTATATATCATGAAATTTAAACACTAGAAGAGAAAATTTCTTTGTATCGGCTGAATTTGAAACAAACTTCCTGTTATGGATACTTAAGGAGTCCAAGGTCACTTCACCTACCATACATGTCAAAACTCCTTCATGTGGCCACTTGTTCATGGTCACTTGACCTACTATGAATTTACACATGTATTATATTTCTCTCATTCCCTTCACCTAATGTGATTGTCAACACTCCTTCATGTGGTCACTTGTTCACAGTTACTTGACCTACCATGTGTGTTCATATATGGTTACTTCCTCACAGTCACTTTACCTACTATGTGTGTTAAAACTCCCTCAAGTGGTCACTTGTTCATGATCACTTGATCTACCATGAATGTCCACATTTATCCATGTGGTTGCTTACTCATGTTTACTTGACCTACCATGCATGTCCACATTTCTTCATGCGGTCACTTGCTCATTTTCACTTTAAAAAACATCTTTTATTTAACCAATAGTAACACCTATAACCATATATTTTATTCATCCTTCATCCAATGCCTATATTTAACTCCTCAAAATCATAAAATGATCTTTTAACTTCAATAATAAGTGTCTACAAAGTTCCAAAGTTAAGATCACCATTTGTTAAAAACTTCAAGTCGATCCTCTAAGACATGTGTCATGTAAACATAAGGCATTAATAAAGTGACATGATACTTAGGAATATCTTATATATAAAAACTTCTTCTTCATCCATGTATATTTTTAAGTCTTCTAAAAATTCATGGATGGAACTCCTTCAAACATAATATTCCAAGAACCTTTGTTTGGTATGAAATAACTTCTTGGGTTCCCTTATACAATAGTCATCTTCTTCATATCATATTGAAATTGATTAACAATCAATCATTCAATGAAAACAAATAAAACTTCTAAAAAGTGGACTCAATAATATACCCCTTTGTATTTTTTGTTCAATACCAATTAAATGATATGTCAATATGTGTCATACCTTCTTTCCCCTTTTCTTATCAAAATTTCATTTCACTTTCCCTCCCCCTTACTGACAATAAATACCAAGTTCTTGGGAAAAGTGGTATCAATTAATACTTATAAATGTTCCACATACCATTCCACTATAAGTCTACATGATCCATGCTCAGTGTAGAAAAAAAAGGGTGTAATATAGACAACAAAGTTGTCCCTTCTGAAGATATAATGATTCGGTATGAAATGAGAACTCACAATCTTCTTATCAAGAACTATCCAACTATATCCCAAGATAAAACAATGATAGTTACCAATTGAAAAAAAATATAAACATAAGAATATGTCACTTAATTTAATAAATAGATTAAAAACATTCAAGTATAAATAGTGGGATTTTACAACAACCTTGGAACTTCTTCAAACTTTCATTTTCCATGTCATTGATAAAAAATTTCTCCCCCTTTAATTTAGAATATAATTTTTTTATTAAGGATGATAGATAATGAAAAACATGCTTTTTCAATTATTTTTTCTTCAAACACTTTCCGGGATGATTAACATCACCCAAAATCATTTTTATTTCTCTCGGGGATATCAAAGTACAAATTTATAAAACTCAAATGACATTAACTAATTTAAAAATATAGAAAATAGGAAAGAGAGGTCGATCCATAGAGAACATGATAAAATTTCTTAGAATATTTTTAGGAAAAATAAAATTAAAATAGAGGGGTAAAATGGGTTTTGAGAAAAGAGATAAAAAATAGTTTGGTTGTTTGAAAAAAACAATAAAGATAGAAAATAATCAATGAAAAATTGGTTTTGAAAATCAATTGAGAAAGGTGTATCAGATTTTTGTTGACTTAGGTTTCAGGTGAGATTATATTTTGGAAATGATTTTGATTAATTCCTAGTGGTTTCAAAGTCAAGATTAACTAGACCAAATGTTCTTGGTATCCCCTCCTAAACACAGCAATCTCCCTTTTCCCATGGTCAGGTAATTTCGGGAATTGTTGAATCAAGTTTGTCTCAATACCATTTTTAAATATAATTACCCTAAATGTGAAAATGGTCATGCCTAATTTAGGGTATACAGTTTTTCAATTAAAAGTTACTTTTCATATTTTCCAATCAATGGTCATGATTAAACAAAAATAAATAGATTGTAATTTTATTAATGAACCACAGCAACCCAAAACATGAATAGAATATAGAAAAATAATCCAACATACCTTCCCAATTTCATTAAATAACCCTATCACATGGAAGGAGTTACCCCCTCATTCTTGTAATGAGGGAGTAAGAGTGAAGGAGAAAGAAGTAGTAAAACATAAAGAAAATCAGAGATAAAGACTAGTGAGGAACCTGCACAGTGAAGTAAACCTCTATTTATAGATATTCAAGGTGTTATCAGTAGATTAATTCACCATAAATATAGTCCATCATGTGTCATAAAGATGTATTGGGTGATAAATGGTTGATTTGGGTAATAAGTCATTAGTCAGCCACTAAAATCCTATAAAAATCTCAAATCTAGGTCTTCTTGGACACTTTCATGGTGTGAAAGTGGGTATCACTCCATGAAAGTATCAACCCCCTATTTTTTTTTCTTTACTTCATGTCCTATCTTCACTTCACTCATTGTAAATGTTTCACATCCTCAACTTTATTCATTATTTTAATCTCCAATTTTCAACATATGGACCTCTATTTCACCTCATTTCTTTACTTTCAAGCTTTGTAAGTGTCCTATGATCATTTTTTATCATGTGAGGCCATATTTTAGTAAAAATATTGGTTTTTTTATCCCCTTTTACTCATTATCCTTAAATCATGGTATCCTTACAATGATTAATGAAAAATTAAACTTATATGTATGAATTAACAATTAAATTATCAAAATCAATGTTTTTATATATCAAAGATGTGTGCATGAAATATACATGTCAAAACCCCCCCACACTTGAATTCATACATGTCCTCATGGATTGAATCTCAAAATACTAAAAAGAATGCTCACCTTACCATGATTCAAACTAAATTTAAATAAAATTAATTAATTAAATGGGAAATTAAATATTCAAGCATCATAAGAATATTCATTAATGTCTCATTTTTCAAATAAAAAAAGCAAGAAAGTATTTTAATTTTTCTATTTTGAAATAACCACACCTCTTAATTCATCATTTTTTATTTTTCAATTGATTATTAAAATGCATTTCATTTTTAATTTACCTCACTTTGAATTTTTTTCTCACCATAGAGGTAAAAATTTTAAAATAGTTCAACACATACCTCAAGAACATGTCAATTACCATAATATTTCAAGGTATCTAGTATCTCCACCACGAAAAGATAGAGATCACAATTAATCATGAGGACTTTAATATCAAGTTTCAAATGTCTCTAAGGCTTTAGGGTATGTGGGTAATGGTGTGAAAACAAATAAATATCAAAAGTAGGTTTGACTCTAAAGTAAATTTCATGATATCAAAAGACAGGCTCAAGGAAAATCTCCTTTTACAGATGTCATCTCTCTCTTCCCCCAAAAAATATCAAAGTGGTATCATGGTAATAGTAGGAAAAATGAATGAATCATCCCCTCTTTAATTTTTTTCAAAAATTGTGTTTAATACAAATCCTGAATCCTCCACCTAACCACATACAATCAAAAGATCATCAGTCTAGTAATGGTGATTTTTGATCCTTCTAAGACATAACCAAATTTTTTATTATTATTTTATATATGTATTTTTAATAAGATAGGTGAGTGATAAAAAAAATAAAAAATATCATGTCCTCTCCCCAAATATCATGAAAACCCCCATCAATGTCTACTTAATGAAGTGTAACACTTTCCACCATGGATATCCTATCACCCATACTTATTCATTTAAATATAATTTATTACACTTTGAGTAGGGTGTGAATGGATATAATAGTATTGTAACATGGATCATTTCCTAACAACTTCATTTTTGGAATCTATGGGATTAAAAGGATTGATTCAAGGTGGGTATAAGGATAAAAGGTTAAAAAAAGATGCCTCGATCATATGAAAATTGATTTCTTTTAGTCATATATTTGATAAGATTCCAAGAAAGTTATAGAAGACAATGTGCACGAGCCTCAAGAAATATAATTAAGAAATAATGGAAAATATTAGGCTCATAGGATGTCTTTGGAACAAGAACATAGGGTTGGGACAATCACTCATGGAAATTCATACGAGTAATAAAATCAATTAATATAAATATATAAAATTAAATTCAACAAAATCTCAGAAAAATTTCATTTATAAAAATTAACATGCTCCCTTAAATCATGATTTTTTAAATCCAAAACCACATGCTTATCTATGATAATTCTTTCTCCCATTTTTCTCATTCAAATTAATTGAAAAAGAAATTTAAAATCATGGCATGGAAAGTATCCTAAGTAGGTTATGTCTCCAATACAAGTGATTAAATTAATAATCAAGGTAGGGTATAAAGTTGGCAGTTAAAAAGATATAAATAAATTAAATGTGTGGAATAAGGTAGAAAAATTCAGAATTGATGCGCTTACTCTCCTTATAATAATGATTTAAACATGGTTGTTCAGGTTCTTCCTATACTGAATTCATGATGTGATTATCTTTCATGACATGTATTTTCATGAATTCATGACATGAATAGGTTTGAAGATATGAGTTAGTCTTATAGATTCTTGTCCTGCTACCTACCAGGGTCTTGATGGTCCTAACAAATAAAAATACACTGGTGAAATTATAGACCATTATCAACAAAACTATAAAGAATCAGCGTAGAGTGCATGCGACTAAAAATAAATAAATAAAAATCCTAAAATCTTGGGTTGCCTCCTAAAATCTCTTTTATTTACTTTCATTGGATCGACCTTACCTCTTTTAGCTTAGGTGATGGGTGGTAGGAAAGAGGTTACCCAGTCATGATCTACAAAATTTTAAAGTTGTGATTCCACTATATAGATAGATATTATGACTTCTTTTGAAACTAGCTTCACTCTTCCTATAATAAGTACCTTCTCAAAATACATGGGCCAAATCCAATAGTTTTTTCCCTTATTGAAAAATAAAATGGTAGCTCACTTACTTCCCAAACATTTTAACCTTCTCTAAACTCTTTTTGGTTAGAAATTATTTTATTATCTTTAACTTATTCTATAAACTCCTTACCTTTCCTCATCTATTTTTTAGCTTCTTCTTTACTTTCTATAGTATCTACATGATCTCTTCTTCTATGTACAGTAATGTCCTTGACTTTCAATAGTCTACCCTCTATCAACTCCTCGCAGGTCTCTTCTAGATTTTTCATTGATCAGCATAATCTAAACTTCACTTATTCTCCACTAACTCTTAAACTCACCTCCACATATTGAAAGTAAATCAGTTCACTTCCCATATCTAGGAATGGTCTTTCCAAGATTATTGGGATATTCTATTCATCCATGTCCATTACAAGAAAATCCATTGGGAATTATAACTTCTCTACCTTAACTATGACATCTTCAAGAGTTCCTTAGGGATGTCTTGCTATTGTATCATCTAGTTGAATCACAACTAAAGTCGGTTGCATTTCCCTCAATCCCATTATGTTGAATGTTTCATATGACATTATATTTATGCTTGCACCTAGATCACATAAAGTACTACTGAACTCATTAGAACCAATATTAATCAGAATAGAAAAAATACCTTGATATATTTTATTTTTGATAGAATTATTGATACCACCACTGAACATTCCCCCGTTAGTAGAATAGTGCCTAATTCTTCAAGATTCTTTTTATTCGTCACCAAATCTTTCATAAGACTTACATTTATTGGAATATTTACAATTTTATTAGAAAATGGTATGTTGATGTGCATTTTTTTGAACATATCTAGAAACTTTTATCTTTTTTCATCAATATTTACCTACCTTACTTAATCTGGAAATATTAGTGGTGGTCGATATGGTTGTGGTTCTTCTTCAACCACCATTTTCTCCTCACTATTTTCCATCTCTTCAAGTTTTTCTTCTCATGCCTTACTTGATTCAGGATCTTCTTATGTTGTTTTTTCAAATATAATAATTATAGATTTCAAATTTGTGTAGGGGTGCCAATATGGGCATACTAGAAGTACTCTACTAGGACTCTCTTTCAATTGATTATCAATCTACTCTACTTCAATCTCTAGGTTTCTCATTTCAAATCACTGATTTTGTGATTTTTCTCTCAATTATTGGATTGTAAAACCTTGATCCTTGGATTATAATATCGAATTCTTCAGTGCATCTCAAATGGTTATCATAAAACTCACTAGATTCTCTTATAATGAATTTTATTGACTTATTAGTGATATAACTTGGTGTTGAGCTTGAAAACCTTGTGACCTTGGCTGAAATCCATGGCCATGATTCTGGTTCTGTTGTTGTGGTTGTTGTGGCCCTCATCCCTATGCATAATTCTGATGATTATAATCTAAATAATTTACATCTTCACAATACATACCTTGGAGATTTTGGTTGGGAATAATTACATCAAGGTTATTTATTTATCCTTCTTATATTTTCCATTGAAAACTATTATTGGACCTCTCATCCAACAACTCATAACTCTCTTCTGGTGACTTTATCAATAGTGAACCTCTTATAATAACATCAACTATTAAACGTTTTTTCTATTATAAACCATTGTAAAACGTTTGAATAAGGATACAAATTTAAATTTCATTATGAGAGCATCATATTATAAAACTCTTAAATATTTCCTAAAAAATATAAATATTCTTCATTTATTTGCTCAAATTTTAAAATACTTACCCACATATCGATATAATTTGACAGAAGAAAATACGTTATTAAGATCTTTCTTACTAGATCTTCCAAGGTTTTGATAAAATGCAGAGGTAGACTTTAAATCCACTCCTGTTATTTTTCCTTTAATTGGAATCTAAAGAGTCATAGTATCACAGCATCATTTGAAACATTGTTAAACTAGAATGTGTTTCACAATTCCAGGAAACTCCCAATATGAGAATTAGGGTCTTCATGGGGTAGCCCAGTGAATTGAATATAATGAGTAATCATCTGTATGATATCCAATTTGATCTAAAAGTGTTACGCAATGATAGTAGGTATGAGAATAATTGGATGAACCCCCACATTTGAGTGTCTTCCATAGTCAAAAAGTGCTTACACCTCAATATTCCTTCCTTTGAGCTCTTAGTGAACTACTTTTCCTTATTCCAATCCATCTCCCTGATATTGATCACTTCCAGCCATAATTTCCTATTCTTTTTGCACAATTTCCTTCAACTGTATGAGTTTCCTTTCAATCTTAACATCAAAGGTAGACACTTCTGTCTTCTTTCCTCTGGTTTAGCATTCGTGTGAAAAAATCATACCTAAAAAAACTGAATAAGAAGACCAAGTGAAAAATGGTGAATAGTGAAAAAAATGGGGAATTCCTAAAAATTATAAGCATAACTATACACCATTCCTCAGTGATGATATAAGTTTTTACATCACCCTAAAGTGTCATTATTTCTAATAGGGAAGTCAAAGTAAAAAATTATAAAATTCAACTAATTCTAACTAATTTAAAAATATAGAAATTTGAAATCAAGGTTTATCCATAGAAAATTGTAAAAAATGACTTAGAATATTTTTAGGAAAAACAAAATTAAAATAGATGTATGAAATGGGTTTTGAGAAAAGAGAGAAAAATAGTTTGGGTTTTTGAATAAAATGATAAATAGAGAAAAGAACCAATGAAAACGTAGTTTTGAAAATTAATTGGTAAAGGCATGTTGGAGTTTTATAGACTTGGGGTTTACGTGTGATTGGATTTTGAAAATAAGTTTTATTAATTCATGGTGGTGTTGGATTTGAGGTGAGGTAATCTTAATGGTCATGGTATCCACTCCTCAACACAGAAATCCCCCTTTTCTCATGATCAGGTAATTTAGGGTATTGTCGAAATGAGTTTGTCTCAATACCATTTTAAAACATGATTACCCTAAATGTGATAGCATTCATGCTTAATTTAAGGTAATAAATTTCAAAATAAAAAAGTAATTTTTAGATACTCTAATAAATGATCATTATTAAATAAAAAGAAAGAGATTATAATTTTATTAATGAATCATGGAAACCCAAAGCATGAATAAAATATAGAAAAATAATCAAATGCACCTTAACCATTTTGATACATCACCCAATCACATGTATAGAGTTACCCTCTCATTAAATTAATGAGGGATTAAGAGGGTATGAGAAATTAATAGCAAAACATAAATAAAATCAGAGAGAAATACTGGTGAGGACCCTACATAGCATAAAAACCTTCTATTTATAGATCTACAAGGTGTGATTGGGTGGATTAATTCACCATAAATGTGGTATATTATGATTCATAAATATGTATTGGGTGATAAATGGTTATTTTGGGTCATAATTTGTGAGTCTCGCGTTGAAATCCAGTCAAAATCTTGAAACTCGGTCTTCTTGGCCACGTTCATGATGTGAAAGTGTGTGTCACGCCATGAAATTATTGACCCCCTTTTCTTATTCACTTCGCATCCTATCATCACTTAAAAACTTAAAAATATTTCACATCTTGAACATGATTCATGATGTGAATCTCCATTTTCCAATTTTTTGACCTCTGTTTCACCTCGTTTCTTTACTTTTAGGCCCCATAAGTGTCTTATGATCACCTATTATCATGGGAGGACATCTATTAGTAGAAATATTGGTCTGTTTGGACCCTTTTTTTTGTTATACTCAAATAATGGTGTCCTAAAAAATATGAATAAAACATTATATGTACAGGTAGTGATTAAAAATTAAATTTTCAAAATCAATATATTTTTATATCAAAAATGTGTGCATGAAATGTATGTGTCAATGATCAAATATGCATGAGACAAATAGTTCTGGAAGCTTCTCAATCAACCTTCTGTTTGTCTCCCTCTCAATAGAATCACTCCTCGACATATTCATAATGGTTAATCTCTTCAGGAATGAATTTCAAGATGTACCAATATGGAGAATACACCAAAATGGATTCCTTTATGTGGTTGTCCAAATTTGAAAACTTCTACTTCTTCATCAAGGATGATCTTATTTAATGAATACACATAAATATACTAAATATAAGATCAAAACAAGATATTATATTCTTCATATTTGTTTTATTGAATTGATAGAACTCACTCCTTCTCAGGTTCTTTCCCTGAATCCATGCTTCACCTTCAATTCCCTGCATTGTAAGTTCAAATACAACACATAAAAGATTAATGGAATGAGGTGGTTCTCCTTGATCTTCAACATGAATAGAAAGGTTGATATTTTATCAACCAAATTTCCCTATTTAATCTAGTATTCATGATTCCACATCTATTTTCAAATATATTTTGGAATTTAGAATCATGGATCTCATCACTTCTTCAATTTATTTATGTGTGAACTTTCTCTTCATAAGATCTTTGAATGAACTTGTATCACTTGGTTCAACTTTCATCTTCTTTAAGAAATATTATTGTGATGTAATTATTATAAAAAAACTTTAAGATTTTATCTAGCCATGTTACACCTCATGCATAGAACTTATTCATCTTCATGTGTAATCTTTTCTTTTCCTTTTTCACTAGATGTTGCTTGTGCTTCTTACTTTTTTATCATATTCTTCAAATCATTTGTCCAGATGAATAACATATCATTAGAAAATTTGGAGGAAATTTTGTACTTTCCACATGTATTATTCATATTTTCATCCTTATTATTATTTATTTTAGATACTATAATTTACTTCAACTTCTTGTATTTGGAATCCAATGTCTTCTCAATTTTCTTCCTTCATAACTTATTGGAAGAATTTTTATTTGTATCATTTTTATACATACTTCCCAAGGATGATTCTTCCTTATTCACTAAATTCTATGGTCTAATTTTATTTTCAAATTTGGAAACATGTCAAGATGAGCATTCACCAATCTTATGACCACCATATTTTCCAAAATTATAGGTATTTTCAAACTTTCCAAATATATTGGAAGTTTTTAGATTTTTCTTACACTGTGGATGTTTCTTCTTCATATATGGCTTTCTCCCCCTTAGGTTGGGATCCCTCTATGTTTTTTCATTTATAGGATTGCACCAAAAATCTAATTTACAATGTCTTAATATATTTCAACACCAACATTGACCCACAAACCTTGGTTTTTAATATCTTTTATATGAAATTTTTGGGCCTTCTTCATAACTTGTGGAGATCTTTATGGGGAACCATATTACACACTCTTTTTCCTATACAACCTAGTCTGGTGGTAGGATTATTATAACCTTTATTCATCCATAATTGTACATATTTTTTTTTAAAACCTAAACTATTCATGAAAAAGTATTTAGAAACATTATTACAAGATAGTCTTTCTTCATAGCTTCTTGAGATAGGTCATTGAATGAAGTCGTGATATTCTTATCACATGTTGGATGTATTTTAACCTTAAAATCAACCAATGAGTGTTGAGTAGTAGCAAAAACTTTAAACTTATATTTTTAAGTCTCAATATGTGTCTTCTCAAGATTGAAAAACTTAACTTGCTATTCTAGACATCTCATATTGAGGGTGATTTTCTAATATTAAATCAAAATCACCTTCTCTTCACAAAACTTATTCATTATTTAAACTTCCTCTTCATGTGGTTTAAATTTTTTTTATAACAAAGAGTAAAGTTTCTTGGTCTTCTTGGATTTTACTTCTAATTAAAAATCCTTTACATTGGTACTATTTTTCATTTTTTCCTCAACTGCATGTATCTTTTCTTCTAAAGTCTTTGTTAATTCAATATTTCTCTTAAACTTCTTTGAGATGTTTATATTTGAACTCTGAGGAAATTATTTCAAGATCCACCTTTCATGTTGTAAAGGCTCCAACCTGTTTGGAGATCTTTATAAAATCTAGAACTTTTCTTTATAATTATTTCTTCATATTATCATATTCTTCCAGCTTGGTGATCTCTTCCTACATACTTAGAAATACTCCTCAAATAAGGGAGATTTTTTCTTTGGGAACAATATGCAAGTATCTATTGATCTATCAACTGATATATCCTTTGAAGTTATAGATTGATCATCATCATCACTTATGTTAGGTTCTTATTCTTTAGGATAGTTTGCACAATAATTTTCACATACATGATAATCACTTGGTCTTGATCCATTAAAGGTAAGAATGTTGTCCCTATCCTTAGTGGAAACTTGAACCACCTATTCATCACATTCCAATACAAATATTTATTCTTTATTAGTAATTCATGGATAAACTGATAATTTGTCTTCTTTAGATAAGAGGGATTTATTATTCATATTTCTTTTCTCTTTATTTCTCATGTTCATAATGGTCTTGGTAGAAATGGAATTCTTCTTAGAGATAACTGGATCTTCCTTAAAACTGAACTTCATTATAACATAGGAAAGGAAATTAAATCTTCAAAAGAAAATAGCTTCAATATAGAGAATCCAAATAAGGAAAACCTACCTATAATACCACTTATAGGATCCAAGTAGGGATATGATTGATACTAAGAGGAGGGTTAATCGATATAGGTCTAATTTATACTATTACCCTTTTATCCTTTTTTTCTCTAAACCTCTTTTACTGGTTAAGGTGAATTGATTCTTTCATTCTCTCTCTTTCTCCTCCCTTCCCTTTTTCTTTTCCATCATAAACAAACACACATACACATGAGAGGAATAATTATTTATAAGGTTCACCTATCAGTTTGAGAAGGCTAATCCTTGGTGTGATTTGGTAAAACCTGTGGTCACACAACCCACTAGTAAAACCCTATAATAGTTACACTATTATCTCCTGATAGTGTATAGTGTGTATCCCATGCACTTTTTTAGTGGATACTACACTCAGGTATATCTTTTACCTTTAAAATTTAATGTATGGGAAACAATAAGATATTCTAACTCTGTTGTATAATGTTTTATTATTATTTACTTGTTGCTCCTTATTCTTCTTCCCTTTCACAGTATAAATTATCTTCTTGTTATTTGTATGCATAGCACTACACACAACTTATTCTTCTTCTCTTCACTATAGAAAACTCATATGCTACTCATTCTTCTTCTTTTGTATAGACAAGTGTGCACATATATCTTCTTCTATATTCTTCCTTTTATTCTTCCTTTTATTCTTATTATTATTCATTTGAAAATAGATGTGCAAAGTACTTTCTTCTCTTCTGTTCTCTTTCTTCTTTAGTGCATAATAGACTACACTACATATCCTTCTTCTTCTTTGAATCTTTAAGATGTATGTGAATGACCATATTTGGATCTCTCTTTTCTTCTTTAATACTAATGAATATTGAAGGGTTTTTCTAGAGATTAAAAAAAACATGTTTAATGAATACAAAGTGATTAAACCCATGTCCAAGGATCATCCATGAGAGAAATATGAAACTATGTAAAAATTATAAATAAATAACACTATAAATATAGTGTACCTTGCACTAGAGAATCCAATACATCATCTTGATCTTTGTTTGATGAGTTTGATAAATATAATTAAGTGTTAACATAATCATCCCACATCTATTAGTATCTATGGGATAATCTGAAATGCTTGATTTTAGAGAAGTATTCACCTTTTCTATATGGTATCCTAGTACTTCTAATGTAAAGGATAAATGTAAAGAGAGAATTGGGATCTAGAGAGGTTCATCCAAGTAATGGTATGTACCATACATGTAAAATACTAGTTTTTATCAAGAGGTACATATTTTAATTTCCTGTTTTAACCTATGTTTGAGTCTGGTTGGGTTGGTTTGGACCCTATTTAGGGATCCTTGAGGAACATTGGGGTGATTTTAGGAGGAAGAATGAGATAAAGTATAAGTATGATTGCAGAACAATTTATGACATAAAATAGTGATTTATGCCATAAATAGGTAATTTATGGTTTAAACCCTTCATACACCATAAATGGCTTGGGTATACCCAAAAAAGATAAAGGACTTACAGTGTAAATCCCTTATTTATGATGTAAATATATCGAGTATCTTAAAAAGAGGGAGAAATTTCATTTTCTCCCCTAACGCCTTATAACCTAAAAATTATTCCTTCTCTTCTATTCATGCACAGAGGGAGTGAAAATGATGAAGAGATTTCAAGTTATACTCCCCTAGGATTTGGAAGAATTTTCTCATTTGAGATCAGAATCACTTTTCTTGGTTCACATTGGATCCATACCAGTAATCTCTTCAATCCTCTTTATTCCTCTTTTCATTTATCTTGTCATATGGAATGCTAAATCCATGTGAGATCTTTTGCTCTATTTTTAGGGAGTTCATCTATTTCTTCAATTTCTCCCATTATAGACTTAATCAAAAGTTGATATCAGATGGAAGTCTAATAGAAAGCTGAGGTAAGAGGTCTCATGTCTTTCCCTAAAATTCTATTGATGTATATATTGTGTTGTTTTTTGTGTATTGGGATTTCAATGTGTCACTTCCTAAAGTTATTTTTTCTTAAATTAAATGTGTGGTCTTATGTTTATACAAACCATGTGGCCTATAATCACTGATAAGCATTGAGGACCCCAAATAGAACCAATACTTTGGTTGTGTTTTTTAACTAGACAAACCCACCCTGAGTTGTTTATGAATTTTGACTCACCTTATGAGGTGTGATCCTTGCCCCTTGTAATAGGGATGTTATAATTTATTAAATTAAGTGGTTTATTAAATTGAATGGAATGAATTATTCCATGCTAAGCCTTTTAATCCTAGGATATGAATTAAACTACCTTCTGAGGTGAGTTATAATTATTCCTTATAAATGAAATGGATAATTGAATTAAATGTGATGTTAAATGGTATGGTTAGACTAAGAGATCATTACTATTAATTATTATATGTCATGGGTGAAACATGGGTTTCAACTTAGAATTCCATGGATGGTATCATCGGACTTATTTAATTCAAAATGAATTAGAGATGGGTAAATATCATGTTGTGATAGATACATGGGTTCTTATATGAATGAAAAGAACATCCATACCTAGCAGGTTGATTATGTTATTCCATGAGTGGCACTTGGGTTTCAGGTATGGAATTCCAAGGATGGTCTCAGAGGGAATTTATTTATATTATTCCATGACTAACACTTGGGTTCCTTGCATGGAATTTTAAGGATTGACTCAGAGGTAGGTTCTTTATATTATGACATGAGTGACACTTGGGTTTCTAACATGGAATTTCAAGGATGAAATTAGAGGGAAATGACCTTATACCATGCCTAGATTAATACCTAGGTTACTCATGTGAAACACCATAGACAAGATTGTAGGGTGATGGGTTCATAACACACTTGGAGTGATACATAGATTCCTTATGTGGAATGACTCATAAAGGCTTAGGTTTCCAATATTTAAATTGATTAATTAAACTATTTGATGCATCTTCTAAGTCAAATAACATACTTGGACTCATTCAATGATTTTTATACATGATGACCTTTCTTAATTCCTTATATTAAGTGTATTGACATGGGACATGTTCATCCCTTATACTATTATGATCCACAAGGGATTCCTTGGCCATGATTTGGGTCCTAATACTCTTACAAATTAAATCATAAATTGTAATCATTCTGATACATTCCATCTTAGGACAAAGGAGGTATTGGATGGGTGTCCTATTTGGAAATTGGTCTGACATGTGATTATGTATTTCATTTACATCCATCATGATTACCTTCACACTACTTATTTATATATTCATGAATTGGATGGAATTAGAAACTTTTGGGGTTGCCTACTGAGTATATCTCACAGCCTATTCAGACCTCCTATTGGTACCCGAATATACTTTATGGATGTGGGTAGGGATATGGGAAAGCGGTATTTTGTGGACTCTTGGTTTATCTATACTAGGATGGAGTACGGGAGCATAGAACTGAGCCTATACTTGCGATTCTATTAGAGATAGCTTTTGATCTTCTGTTAATTTTTGTATAGCATGCTTTATATTCCTTCTATTCTATTTCCCATGTATTCCCTTTTTTTATAGCATGATATGATCATAATTTTGTATTTGGATATGGTTTCTACTAGTTTATTTATAGTATCTAGAAGATTTACTTATTACACTATTGGTTATTTATTTATTATGATTTCTCTGTTTATTGCTATTATGATTCTAATGTTCCACCCTATTATCATGAGGGTATAATATCCCCTCTATCCTATTACATATCCTCACTACTAGTTGGAAACCTCTAGCATATTAGGAGGTGTGCTTGAGGCCATATGGCCACCGATTCAGCTATTATTATCAATTAAGCTGGGTCGGGATGTCAAAAAGTGGTATCAAAGAATTATTTTCCTTTTTTCTTACTATTTGGATGGGTATGTAGGTGTCTTGAAATGTGTTGGAATTTGGTAATTATATTATGATTGGGAGTATCTAACTCACATACAAGGAAAAACCAAATTACCTAGGAAGGGAATTTTTATTATGTATTATACCTATTATAGTTGTATTGATTTCACCATTGGGTGATGCACCTGGTATGTGGAATTTTTTATTATTTTTATGGATTAACTTTTACCCTTGTCCTAGTATAGTAAATAGGTATTGGAGTCATGCATCATTATAGGCATATATAGATTCACATGTCACGCATATGTCATTCCATGTAGATTTCATTTCTTAACTACCTGATTATATGTTATGCTTACTTTTACACCATTATTCTATGATTATTTCCATATTTATTAGTATTATTTCTCTATGATAGAATGTTTTTTTTACTTATGATACTAGATTTTTTTTTAAAATTGTATTCATCAACCTAAATATTGTTTTCCCATATAGCTTAATGTCACCACCTTAATTAACCAAATATGACATATTTGATCAATAGATCATTAGTTTCATGGGATGAAACATTTATGGTTGTGATTTAATGGGTTCCAATAACAATTTATTAAGTGTATGGACCTTTATAAACTAGTAAGGGTAACCTATATAATAAAACCATCATATATAAACTTGTTTCATTCTGATGCTGAATGTAAAAATCTAGTCACAGTTACATGAAGTGCCATTTTCAACTTATAAATCATAGTAATTTATAACTTGGGAATGTTAACTCATATAATTGGACCATTATATACATAAATGAGTATGAAATATTGATTATTAAAACTTAAATGAAATATTTGTTGTTAAATAGTTATGCTAATTATAACTTAAAGGGTTTTTTCCTCTGTAACTTGCAATTGATACACTATATACTGAAACCCCTGATAGGAAACGGATAACTTGACCCAGACCTGACTTTGGTAGTGGGAAGTAGGAAGTATATTTTATGATTCCTAGTGATCTTATATTTTTCCTATACCTAGATTTTGGAGTAGGAAGAGGGGTGTGACTATTATATAGGAAGGATTGTACTTGTCCTATTCTTATGTATGTGATCTGAATCATTATCAAATCCTTATCTAAGGTGTGCAATTGGCATTTATAGAGTTATTACACCATGAAATCATCAAATTATGTGCTTTGAGGGTGGTGATGACTATGTTCCAAAGGTGGTAGGCCCTAGTTTTCCAATATTACCTCCAATAGTTCCACTTAAGGAACCTCCCATTATAGCCACTCAGGGCACTGATTCCCAGTTTCAAGAGGGATTATTATGGATCATTAAGACCATGTTGGGTTCCCCATGACCTTCCCCAACTATGGTAGAGTTGAATAATTAATTTCAATAGTAGTATCCTCCCATTTTTTTGGTTGATGTTGGTCCATAGGCTATGGAGTCATGGTTAGAGGTTATGTTATCTATCATTAAGAATCTTGCAACAACTATTGAGAGGAGAGTGAATCTCACTACATATATTCTATGAGATTCTACCAAGATATAGTGGGATTTTATCACCCAGGTATATCATTTTCAATATATAGTTTAGAGGGATTTCCATATGTCCTTCTATGATTATTGCTATCCTGATACATTGAGGTTTGACAGAGATAGAGATTTTATGCACTTAGAGAAGGGTGATTTATCGGTAATGGACTAATCTGCATATTTCACAGAGCTCGATAACTTCGAACTGATCCTTCTAGGTGAAAAATTATCTAGGGATAGATGATTCAAGGATGGTATCAAGTATGACATCCGATCATATGTGAACATATTCTTGTTGAATACCATATCTAGGATAGTGAATTGGCACTCATTACTAAGCGTAACTTGATAGAGGATGAAGGTTTGATCCAAGGAAGTTCGGATCCTAGACCTAGAACTACTTCAAATAGCTATAGGAAGTTTCATTTTGTGTCTTATCATGGGATAAGTATTAGCCAAAGTTTGTTCTCAGGTAGTTAGGTGATATGCCATCAGTGTGGTAGGCCAGGACATATGAATACCCAGTGTATTAAGGACCCAGTTGAGTGTCGGTCTTACAAAAAGATGGGTCATATTTAAGGATTTTTTGATATTTTCCTCTAGTTTCTAGTGAGAGAGTATATTCAATGACTATATGTTCAAGAGTGGGTTCAGGATGAGGAGGTGTTCATGGATGAGGGATCCAAACATAGGATTTATAGTGCCAAAAGAATGGGATTTCCTAGAGTAGTCATGCTATATCGCAGGGCTATGGAAAGGGATAAATATATATAGTTCAACTGCTCCTTGAGGATCATAGTGTCATTCCATATACGATTAGAGTATGATCTTAATATCCTATACTCTAGTTTATGCTTTATTTAATACAGGTGCTTCCCACTCCTTTATTGTGGAGATCCTTGGGCTTGATATTGATTATTTTTGTGGCATAATAATACTTTATACTCTATTGGGAATTTTATTAGAGAGTGTATTCTAGTGCAAGGAATCCCCCTTAAGGTAGGTAGTTAACATTTCTTATGGGACCAATTTATCCTCAAGATAATGGTTTTGACATTATTCTTAGGATGGACTAGGTAGTTCATTATCATTATTATGTCAATTACTATTGTCAAAGGGTGTACTTCATATCAACATAGGGTGATAGTTATGTTAAAAAGGGTGAATGGGATTTCTAGGAAATTCAATATGAACCAGAGCATCGTGGGATAGGCAGGGTGACAACGTAGATTGTTAAGTGTTGTATAGATGATCAGGGAACATGTTAGGTTGACTTCACTCCTATAGTAGATAATTTTAGGGAAGTCTTTCCTGATGAATTTTTTGGACTACATCCTAATAGATAGGTAGATATTACTATTGATAAAGTTTCAGTAAAATCATCAATATTTATTCCTCCTTACAATATGGCTACTACTAAGTTATAGAAGCTTAAGAGGCAGCTAGAGGACTTGAATTCTAAGGGTTTTATATGGACCAGTACTTCCCCATGGGGTTCACCTGTCCCTTTTTCAATAAGGTGGATGATACTCTCATTATTTTTGTGTATTACCATTGGTTGAACTAGATTATAGTTAAGAAACAGTATCCACTACCTCATATAGATGATCTCTTAAAATAGCTTTGAGGAGTGAAGGTTTTCTCCAAGATCAATTTGAGTTTGGGATACCATCAGTTTCATGTTAAACCATCAGATATACTATGTACATCATTCCATAGTAGATATGAATTGTATTAGTATTTGTTCATATCGTTCAGTCTTATGAACGTTCCAGCGGTATTCATGGATTTGATGAATTGGGTTTTCCACCCATGCTTAGATTCATTTGTGGTAATCTTTATGGATGACATCTTGGTGTACTCACATAATCATTATGAGCATGACCAATATCTTGATATCATTTTGATAACACTGTGAGATTGAAAGATGTATGCTAATCTCACAAAATGCCACTTTTTGATCGATAATGTCTACTTCCTAGGTCAAATTATCTCAGATACAAGAGTATAAATTAACCCAGAGAAGGTGAGAGTCATTGTATCCTGAGAGTATCCAAAGAACATCTTTGATATATGGATTATATTGGGGATGATTGGATATTACATTCACTTCATTTAGGATTTCTCACATCTTCCCACACCGCACATGAACTTGACCAAGAAAGGTTTCAATTTTATATGGTCTAAAGTTTACGAGGAATATTTTCATGATCTTAAAGGGAGATTGAATTCAGTGTCGATCTTTATTTTACTTGAGACTATAAAATTATACGCGGTTTATTATAATGCATCATTCATTGTGATGGGAGATAGTCTAATGTAGGGAGATTGAGTCATGGTCTATGGGTCTCATTAGTTGAGGCCTCATGAGGATAATTACTCAATGCATGATCTTGAGCTAGAAATCGTGGTTCATGACTTACATTATTAAAGGGATTACTTATTGGTAGAGCCTTTTGTGGAGTATATGGACTACAAAATACTCAAATAAATCTTCACCATATGTGAATTGAATCTCATTAAATGAATATGGGTTGAATACCTATAGTAATTTGACTTTGAGATTACTTATACACCTAGTAAAGAAAATGATGTTGCTGATGCTATGAGCCGGAAGACTCGGACATAGGCAGTTTAAGAGGACAGTAGTGAATGGAAGTTAATGGACCTCTTCTCTAAAATTAATTTGGAAGTTCAAGACTGTCATGGATAGTCTTTACTTACATTGTTATTAGTGACCTCTTCACATTTTGGTCCTATGGGAGAGAGTTTCAAGTAAATACTTACCACCTAGTTGGGTTATTGATGGGGATAAGATCTTGAAAATACATGGATACATATAGGTTCTAGTAGACATATAATAGGAATTGATGTGAGAGTCTCATTCTTATGCTTGGGAATTACATCCTGGACATATGAAGATGTACCATGATTTGGGCCGCCAGTATTGGTGGACTAGTATAAAAAGGGAAATAGCTGGTTTCATTACTCAATGTCCCACCTGTCAGCAAGTGAATGTGGAACACCATCATCTAGTAGGGATTATATAGTCATTTCCCATTCCTAAGTGGAAATTGGATGAGGTCACTATGGATTTTTTTGATGGGATTACCTAGGTCACCTCGAGGCTATGATGTAGTATGGGTGATCGTAGAAAGGTTGAAAAGGGCCACTCACTTTATACCTGACAAAGAGAACTTTTAATTGGATGGTCTAGGAAGGCTATATGTTAAGGGGTTATAGAGGTAACTGGACTCACATGTACAGTTGAGTACAGCCTATCACCCACAGACCAATGGTCGATCTGAGTGTATGATACAGGTTTTAGAGGAAATTATTACGACATGTGTCCTAGATTTCTAAGGTTCTTGGGAGAAACACTTACATCTCATTGATTTCTCTTACAATAACATCTTCCAAAAAAATATAAAGATATATCCTTATGAATATTTATATGGTAGGTCATAGATTTCACCTCTATATTGGTTAGAGGTAGGAGAGTCAGCGCTATAGGGACCTTATCTCATTTATGAGACTTCAGAGAAAGTACAGTTTATTAGGAAGCATATGGCTATAGTTCAGTCTAGTTAGAAGACATATGTCAATCGTTGTCAAAGACCTATGGAATTTGAGGTTGGATATCGGGTATTTTTTCATGTTTCTCCTAGACTGGGACATAGATGGATTCAAATACATGGTAACATTTCTCCTCGTTATGTAGGGAACTTTGAGATTTTGGAGAGAGTCAGGCCAGTAGCCTATCGTTTATAGTTACCTCATATGTACCGATCCATGCACAACATCATCCATATATCTCAGTTATATCATCATCACTTAGAACCATATCATTTTATTCAGACTAATGAGGTTGATTTATAGGTAGATGTATCCTTTGAAGAGAATCCTATATGTATTATTGATTATATAATGAAGGATATCTAAATCAAATCAGTTTCTCTAGTATGTGTGCTATGGTTGCATGATCGTGTATAGGATGAGGCCTAGGAGTATGAGACTGATGTACATCCTTAGTGACTAGAGTTATTCTCATGTGATGTTTTACCACCCTGGGAATGGAAACTCAGGGATGATTTGTTTTAAAGAGAGAACATTGTAAGATCCCAGTTTTTTTTCATGAGGTATGGATATTAATTTCCACTTTTAACCTATTTTTGGGTTTATTCATATAGGTTTGGACCCTGTTAAAGGATCCTTGAGGAAGTTTGGGGTAATTCTGGGAGGAAGTAGGAGTTACTGTATAATTTTGGCTATAGAACAATTTACAAAGTAAAATAGTGATTTACACTATAAATATTTAATTTATAATGTAAACCCTTCTTACGTCATAAATAGATTGGGAAGACCTTGAAAATAGGGGGACCTATAGCATAAATACCATGTTTACACTATAAATATGACAAGCATATTAAAAATAGGTTAAATTTCCTTTTCTCCCCTAATTTTATATAACCTAAAAATCATTCCTCCTCTTCTCTTCATGCACAACATAAGTGAAAAAAAATGAAGCGCTCCCAAGTTCTCCTCTCCTAATATTTGGAAGAACTTCCTCATTTGAGCTCGAAATCTCTTTTCGTTGGTCACGTTGGATCCATACCGGTAATCTATTCAATCATATTACTTTTTATTTTTGTTTATCTTGTCGTATGGAATGTTAAATCCATGTGATCTTTTTTCCCCTATTTTCAGGGATTTTGTCTATTTCTTTGATTTCTCCCCTTTTATGCCAAATCAAAAGATAATATCAAATGTGGTGTCTACTACCAAGCTATGGTAAATGTTATCATTATTTTCTCTAAAATTATATTGATGTGTATATTGCGTCATTGTGTCGTGCATCGAGATTTCCATGTGTCACTTCATAAAGTGAGTTTTTCTTAAATTAAATGTGTGGTCCTATGTTTATACAACCCATGTGACTCGTAATCATAGATAAGGGTTTAGGAACCCAAATAGAACCACCCATTTATGTGTTTTGATAAACTAGACAAAACTTCCATGAGTTATTTATGAATTTTGATTTACCTTCTAAGGTTTGATCTTTACCCCCTATAATAGGGAGGTTTTAATTTATTAAATGAAGTGGCTTATTAAATTTAATGGAATGAATTATTCCAGGTTAGGTCTTATAATACTAGGATATAAATTTAACTAACTTTTTAGGTGAGTTATAATTATTCCTTATAAATGAAATGGACAATTGAATAAAATTTGATGTTAAATGGTATAGTTACACTAAGAGCCCATGACCATTTATTATGCCATGTCGTATGTGAAACATGGTATCTAACTCAGAACACCGTGTATGGACTCATTGATCTTATTGAATTCAAAATTAATTAGAGATGAATAAATATCACACCATGAGAAATATATGGGTTCTTATATGAACACAATGAACGGACGCACATGGTGGGTTGATTATGTTATTCTATGAGTGACACTTGGGTTCCTGATATGAAATTACAAGGACATGCTCAGAGGGAAGTGTTTTATATTATTCCAAAAGTGATACTTGGGTTCCTTAAATATAATTATAAGGATGGACTCAGAGGGTAGTGCTTTATATTATTTCATGAGTGACACATAGGTTTCTCACATGGAATGCTAAGGATGGACTCAGAGGGCAATGACCTTATACCAAGACTAGAGAGATACCTTGGTTACTCATACAGAACACCATGGACGAGCTTATAGGGTGATGGGTTCATAGTGTACCTGGAGTGATATCTAGGTTCTTCATTTAGAACACCTCAAATGGGATTAGATTTCCAATATGTAAATTTATTAATTAAACTATATGATGTGTCTTCTAATTCAAAGAACATACTTTGGATTTGGTCAATGATTTTTATACATAATGTCCTTTCTTTCTCCTTATATCATGCGTGTTGATGTGGGACATGTTCATCCCTTACTGTTATGATTCATGGTGGATTCCTTGTCCATGATCCAAGTCCCAAACCAATTTTACAAATTAAATCATAAATGGTAATCATTTAGAGACATTTTGTCTTCGGACAAAGCAGGTGGTATCGGACAAGTGTCTTGTTCAAAACCTGGTCTGACGTGCTATTATGTATTTCATTTACAGGTTTCATGATTACCTACACACTTATTCTTTGTTTATATTCAAGTATTATATGGAATTAGACAACATTGGTGGTGTCCTACTGAGTATTTCTCACACCCTATTCGGGTCGCCGATTAGTACCCAAACAGACTTCATGGATCTAGGTAGGGATAATGGAAAGAGGTTTAATATGGATGATTCATTTATCTTTACTAGTATAGAGTATATGAGTAGAGGACTGATCCTATGATCATGATGCTATTGGAGATTACTTTTGATCGTTTTTTTATTTTTTTTATAGCATGTTGTATATATATTATCCTTTGTTTCCCATGTATTACCTTTTTTTATATCATGACATGATCATAATTTTTGTATTTGGATATGGTTTCTACCAGTTTATTTATGGTATTTGAATGATTTAATTTTATTATTGATGGTTATTTATTAATTATTATTCTATTGTTTATTGCTATTGTGATTCCAATATGTCACCCTTTGATCATGAGGGTGTAGTCTCCCCATCATCCTCTTATATACCCTCGCTACGAGTCAACATCCTCTTGCGTACGGGGAGGTATGCTTGCGGCCATGTGGCCACTGGTTCAGCTACTGTTATCGAGTGAGATGATTCGGGATGTCGCAACACATGCACTTCCATCGCATGGAAATGATATATAAATCCACAAGTATAACCCTTGGGTTATATCATTTATTCATGCATTATAAATGCATGATTAAATGATTCTTTGGCTAGTTCATGTATTATATACATAAATGAAACTCTAAATTATTTCTTTTCAATTAAGGGGGCTCGACCCTCATCATTTAAAAAAAATTCAACTCTCAAACATCTTATCTCATGAAACTGTATAGTAGATGATAGCTACTATGGGTGAATAATAAGTGATAACTATTTATCATTTAAATTTCATGGAATGATATACAATGCATGTAAATCATAATTTTCATGTAGTTTATATATATATCATATAAATATATATAAGGATTTTGGGAATATCTCTTTCAATATCCCACTTCCACTAAAGCCTAATATACTTTGTGTCATTTCACCTTATATTGTATCATATATAGTAACTTGTGAAATCATATCCAAAAATACTTTTGGATATCTTCCAAAAAAAAATTAAAAATCCCTAATTAACTTCACCTTACATTACATCATATGAAATACCTTGTGAATACCCATCCATAACACTTTTGGATTAACTCTAAAACACTTTTAGAGTTGCTCTGATTCAAAATTAATCCTTAGTCAGTCAACCACAAAGTGTGACCCCATGATCCTTTTCAGCATTGAAAACAATACAAATCTATGGATATATATTTGTAATCAAAGATAAACCTCTAGAAAATCATTAATGATACTCAATCTTTAAAGGGATATTGTGTGATCTCCATCAAAGACATGTATCTTTATACTTTTGTCCTCCAGTATGCATCATATTCAAACATGTATTCTCATATTTTCCATTTATCCAACACATCGAATGACCTGGGGAATAGATCATGTCAATACCATATAGCCAACTCATCTATTCTTGATTCTCATAGTATAGACTGAACTGATCAATGAATACATCACATGTCATTCATCCTTCTAGATAAGCACATCACATATCCCTTATCCTGATAGATATACAATATCTAGGTGTATCCATACACTCCTATGGTCTATCTCAATTGAGGCCCCTGATGTCATACTCTTCATAAAATAGGAAAAATATCATCTTGGTTGAGCTCAAACCAACAACATGATCAACAACATACCTAACCCCTCCATGATTAGCTAAGTTCATATGTTGACTTGTGTAAGTATGGTATCAAAGTATGAAGGTTATCATACTAGGTATATCATCAACCTTAGGTAGCGGGGACTCAAATATGATCCATGCACCCCTAGAATAACAAATACATCTATGCATGACACTCCATGAAGAATACTTAGTAGGTCATCCAAACCACAAAAAGAATCATATTTTTTGTCTTGTGCCTCATGATCATATTCTATATCTCTATACAAGAATCTTACTCATGATAACCTTAAATTTTTTCATAAACTATAATACTCCATAAATAAAATCGATTAGGGATAAACTCAAAGTCATACTTTGAGAGGTTAGTTTTCATTTTCACTTCATGAAATGTATATCTATATATATGTGTGTGTGTGTGTGTGTGTGTTAGTGTGTGTGTATCCAATGTGAAATAATGATAAAATAGAGGTTGACTTTAAAATAATACATTTTAATGTTCTTAAAAATGATACATTTTAATATTCTTACACTCTTAAATAATATTTAACAGAACCAACACAAGCACTAGTTTTTTGTATCATATATGTTAAATTACCAGAGTAGCATTATATTTTATACACTTTATAGGTTTTTTTTACACATTACATTGTACGTAATTCCCATCACATCTCTATATGACCACATTACATCTCTATATTACCATTTTATAAAACCCTACCACTAAACTCTTTAGTGAGAAACATCTATAAAGTAATCCAATTTGAATAATGGTGTGATTTAGGAATCATATTCCTAATTATTCAACTTTTGAACATATTCAAACTTCTTAACTTCTCAACATAAAATTTTACAATGTTAATTTCTATTGTCTACTTAGAAATCTTTCTAATTTCAACATCATCATCCTTGGAACCATATTCCATCAAAATATTTCCTTGAAATGATGTAATTACTTTCAATATTGTTAACTGATCCTCCTAAACTCTTTTAGGATAAAGTGACAATCACTTTAATATGGTAACTAAATATAACTCTTTACATTTCTCTTTACCGCAACATCCTAAACTATTTTAGGATAAATTGATAACACTTTTTTATGATAAATAATGAAACTATTTACATATCTATTTACTATCATACCCTAAAATATTTTAGTATATAAAGTATAATTCACTTTTTATTTTGACTGGTATAATCCTTCTAGAAATAGAATCCTTCAATTTTTATGATAACTAAATGTAACTCTTTAAAAAAAATTAATCACATATCATAAATTATTTTAGAATATTTAGTGAAAAACACTTTAATATTAAATTGGTATAAACCTATTTTAAATACTGATATCCACTTTCTAAATGGTAATTAAATGTAACACTTTACATTTTTCTCTACCATCACATATCCTAAACTCTTTTAGGATATTAAGAGGAAAATATTTTAACTTAAGATTGGTGTTGTAATTTATCTATTAATTTTTAAATTTTCTAAGTTTAATGATACTCCCAATAGATTATTAGACACTATATTATTTTCATAATATCTTTCTATGATACATAAACCCTTTTATGTTAGAAAATAACATTTATTTCCTTTTGGTATGAATATTTAAAAAATAAACTATTGTTTCCATATCATATATAGTATTTGATATATTTGGAACATTTTTCATAAAGAATAATTTATTAAAATAATACACTGGTGGGTTGTGGGAAGAAATTCTCATATATTTAAAAAAAAATTGGATAAACATTTTATCCTAGATAAAATTCTTTTATCCATATCTTATTCTCAAAACACATTATAGAAATTGATGAATCATAAAACATGTGTATACGTTTAATCATATCATACATGCTCATAAAAAATATTTATTATCAAACATATTATATTATCACATAATAGAAATGGGATAAAGATCCACATTTTTACTTAGATTCATCTAATCTTGACATTATCCTTTACATTTAGATGTAGAAACTCTTTGCTCCATGAATGTAAATTACATGCTAAAAAAATTATTCCTTTTTTTCAACTCATGTATATTTAAAACACTTGTAAAATATATATTTGGTATCACATGCCCTTCAAAATTTATTTCTATAACATCCATACCTAATATGGAGTTTCAAAAACTCCTTCAAGTATTCTGGATAATCCTATGATATGGAATTATTATTCCTCTTTCTTGAAAACCCTAGGTTTTAATAACCTTGACTGAATTCTTAAAGAAACATTGTTAAAGTTTTCAAATAACTATTCTTATTTTGTTTTTAACTTTTTACCACTAATATTATCCATACAACACAGAATCCAGAAATCATATACCCAATTCATCCATTCTCAACACTTCGAGAAAATTGGGTAAATTTTTTCTTGAATTCTATTATATTTTCAAATCATTTCCATATATGAAAATAGGATAAATTACTAAACCAGAACTAACCATTTTTATCATCCCCTTAAAGAATGTTATATAACCAAACAAATCATAAACTATGTGTATTAAAACATCCATATCATTTCAAAAAAAATATTATTGTTTATATGCTCTTTGCAAGAGAGAAATGAGATAATACACATCTTATGAAAAGTTCATCCAATCTTGAGGAATCCAAGTTACAAATGTAACGACTCCTTTGATCCATTACTTGAAATAAACCTTCAATATCTAATTATTTTCTTAACTTATGGCCTTCTATATATTTACCAAACTATGAAAATGATACAGTTGATATCATATATGTTTCATAATAATAGAATTTATTTTTATAACCATTAAAGTTTTAAGGAAACCTTTAGTCTCACTGATTCATTTAATATATTCAATCATATTGAATATAATTTGACACATCCAATCATATTGATTATATGATACTAAAATCATTGATGTACCCAATAATATTGAGTACATGAGTGGAGGATAAGATTCCTTTATGTGGGACCCCAGAACACCCTGAGAGGGGAGGGGTGAATCAGGGTGTCAAATTATTCTTTTAATGTGATAGATCTTGTTCTCACGTTGGTAGGAACTCACTAAACATGTATTATGTATTCAATCAATAATAAAACATTCACATACAGAATGAAAACATAGTAGTTTTACTTGGTTCACCACTAAGGTCTAGTTCAAGGAGCATATGATGAAAATGTTTCAGTCATACCAGAATCCACTAATATTTACTAGTTTTGGAATACAAGATTTTATACACAGCCACTCTGTTACAGGCACACTGCCTTTACAAGATTTTATGGATAGCACATTGCGTAACTTGGAACACTTCAATCAACTCCCCTTATCCCACTGCTTTGAGAGAAGTATAACTCAATTTATTGACTTGAAGGTCACTTTAATGGATTTTCATTAAAGTCTTTATCCCTATCTAGAACGAGACTCTTATTTCACCATATACCTAAGTTGATGCACTCTGAAAGCACTGATCAATGAAAAATTGATATTCAAAACTACCTTTCACTAAGCTCCTTTGTGAATATCAACCCTTCATAAAGCTCCTTCATGAAGATCATCCCTTCACAAAGCTTACCACCTTCACACTCACTGAGTCAATGCAGAATACCCCATCATCGTGAAGCACCATTTACTTAGAATAATTTTCATCAATCAATACTAAACTATTCTTTTCACGATGATCAAACTCACGTAGAAAACCCAAATTCACAGAGCTCCAAAAGCTTCACAAAATCATAGTGATTCTAGATTTTCCCTAAAGAATTTTTTGTAAAATGGAGTGGTGGTATCCTTATATTTATAGGCTCATCCGTTTGTGATTCTCCACCACCTCAAGTGCATTTTCGGATCTTTAAAAAACATTTTCACAATGCTCCTCCCTTTACGATGCTCCACTCATATTTTATGTATTCATGGAGATCATCATTGAAACATCATGCTGTCGTAATTATCCACTTCTCATAATCATGAAGATAACCATCTCCATTTGTGATGCTACATATCTTCACGATCCTCAACCTAGTCTTTTATAAACTCATGCCTTTACCGTAATTATGAATAGATGATTCTAGAAAATAACCTTTCATGATTCTAGCCCTTCCTCTGGATTTTGAGCCCAAATATTTGGAAAAAATTGGAAAACGATACCACATTAAACATTTTTGTCAGCCTGTATGGTTGCGCCCAAATTTACCCTACTGGTAAAAGCGGTCGATGTAGTACATGTAGGGGTCGAATCCACAGGGACTGAAGAAGTAACCTTGAGACGCTATGATTTGGTGAAGGATGGGCTATGAAGTATCCAACTTTGGGTTTGATTTTGAATGGTTTAAAGAACACTAAGAAAACTAAGTGAATTAAATTCAAATAAAATGGGTTGATCTTAGGATTATTCTCGGGGTGGATTGAATGAATTTTACTTCTTTATACAATTTTGGTTTTATTAATTCTTGATGAATCCATTCTTCAAAAATAACATTACCTTCATCATTTTCTGGTTTGGTGCTTACTAAACACAATTACTAATCCCCTATACACTTATAGAACCAAATTCATGATCTATCCAAGGTATATGGTCATTTAGTAATTGAATTTAGTTTTTTCAAACACAGTAAATATGAAGAGTAGAAATAACTGAAGAATGGATGTCTTAAATTAATTATCCAATTAACAACAATTCGTTCATAAAATAACATTCAATCCAGCCTTTGAATCCTCCTAAGATCAACCCATTAAAGGGTTAGCCCTCCATTGATGGTATACTCTCAATGGTGGGTGGAAGATGGCTAACAAGAATTGGATTGAAGAAATTAAAACTGCGGAAATAACGAGCACTCCTCTGTGTGTGTGAATGAAATTCACACCTATGTGTGAACTAATTCACAAAAACACAGATATATCATTGTGCTTTGTGATAATAAAGTTTTAATAAATGAAATGGAAAATAGAGAAGAGAAATAATTTTATTAAGAACATAAATATACAAAAAATAAACTTACATGGAAATGGAAAACATTACAAAGGAAATTTGGAAGCATAACCTTACAATGAAACAAGCAACAAAAGAAGATATGAAAAATATCCACCACCTATTACCTTCACCACTAGCTCCTTATATAGGCATATTAGGAGCCTTAGTTCCATCCCCAAACAATTAATTCACCTCCCAACAATTAATAGAGTCAAATGGAGGGTGAATAATCAAAATAAAATTGATGTTTCGAATTTGACCCGGAAAACTGTCCAGATTCGTCCACCATATTGACGTGTGAATTATCAATTTAAGAAGGCCGAATACGGAGAGTTTGTAGAAGAGAAATATCTTCTTCCATCTGTCCTATATGATCTGTAAAAATTTCAGGATATTTGGATCATCCGTTTGAAAGTTATGGTCGAAATGGTGGGACGGATTTCTGTGCATTAATGTCGGGTCCACCATTTAAATCTCAACTTCAGATCCCTTTATCATCATGAAAACATCAGAATTAGCTCTGGCCACAGTTGAATAAAATTATCCTCATATTTTTATATTTCTACTGTATAAATTTGAGCTTCATTGGGCTTGTTTTCTGGGCCCCACATTTGTTTGATGGGCCTTAGGCCCATTATGCTTTTTCCAGCAAGTTTCTGCCTTCAGGTGCAAAATTATACATCTTCCTTTGGGATTCATCCATCGGACCTAAAAGATAAAATGTTACAAAAAAAGTGATCAATAATATCCCAAAATTTCAAATTCATAAAATTAATATAATGTTGTCCACAAACAAATGAATTATTGGGCCCAAATTTTCATTTTAAACATGAATTGCATTTTTGATGAGAAATGAAGTTCTATTTATGTAATGCACTAAAAACAATGTTTATGGACTTTGGAAAAATGAATATAAAGATATTAACAATTAATATTAGCCAATTTCAGTGACTAATCACACCCCCCAACTTGAGTTTTGCTAGTCCCGAGCAAAATAAATTACAAATATGAAATTCAAATCCCCTTTTCCAAAAACATTTTAATACACATTGCTCACCCAAATATCTAATACCAAAAAAATTATGAAAACCCATAAAAATCATTAAAAACAAGCTAGGTTCATAAGCATATCCCAAGCCCAAGCCCATTCCTTTGTTCAAATTCATCGCCACATTTCATCCAATTCCAATTAAGCATGATAAAGTGTTGTGCATCATAAAAGATATGGGGCCCATTTTATTGTTCAAGGGAAAAAATGGAAGTGCTAGGTGGGAATCACATTAAACCTTAATATGAGTATCCATTTTTTTTATTTTTTTTATTTTATTTATTTTATTTTTTTAACCACAATAGATATGAAAAGACTAACTCTGGGCAAGACAACTATGGAGTCACGATCCCCAAGTGTCGGACGCCACACATATTTTCAATTTCATGCTCTACAATAGAGATATAAAGCCTAACTCTGGGCAAGAAAACGATGGAGTCACGATCCCCAAGTGTCGGACGTCATGCATTTGGACAAAACATTTCTCTATGTGGTCATTTTTTTTTGTTTTTTTTTTTTTGTTTTTTTTTTTGTTTTTTTTTTTGGATACTCAAATTAAACTAAAAGTGACCCCAGAACACTATGCTATAATGAAAGGGACCCAAGAACTCAAATTTACACCCATGATCTAGTAGACGTGCATTGTGGCATTTTTATTAGGAGGATGAAAATGTAAACATTGAAAAATCACATCAGACAACCGCACTTTCCAAAAACTATGCTCATGAACTTTAACTTGCATTAAAATAAGAATCAAGGCATGAAAAATTTAGTTGATATCCAGTTTTAGAGTTTGTAATGTGTGTTATCATGTTCAAGGTTAATGGAATTTTCTTTTTCATGCATGTTTTTATTCAAAAAAAATCATTTTTTATCTCCCCCCAACTTAGAATAACACTGTCCCCAGTGTTTAAAGAAAATAAAAGTTAGAAGGGGGTAGGATAGGAGTTAAAAGATGAAATTGAGAATGATAAACATGGAAAAAATTCACCTGGTTTTTGAAGTTGAAGTTCATGATGCTCCAGGTTACTCCTTTGATCTCTTTTGGGATGTAGGCACCTCCTTGATTGAACATGTATCACCCAAAATAGTTCCTGAATCATAAAAAGAAGGAAAAATAAGACAAAACAAACAACACATTGATTTATTTAATTCCAAGTATCATCATTTTTATGGGTTTTCATGTTTTTTTTAAATCAAACTAATGATACATTGTTTTCTTTTAAATTTCTGGGTAAGGTATTACTCAGGGATAACACCACATGAAATGGATGAATACGGTGATCCCCTTTCATACCCATCCATACTCATAAAAGAAGAACAGGTCAAGAGTCTAATTTTTTTTTAACCTACAAAAGCATAAATAAAATAAATTGATGATACATTGTCTTCTTTATATTTTCTGGGTAAGGTATTACTCAGGGATCACACCGTGTGACACGGATGAATACGGTGCTCCCTTTTCATACCCATCCTTACTCATAAAAGAAGAACGGGTCAACAGTCTATATAAAAAAATAACAAAATAAAGCAGAAGGAAACAAAAGATGATTCACAGTGATTGGAAACATGAAAACCACGGGTTGCCTCCCGTGTAGCGCTTTTGTTTAACGTCGTTAGCCCGACTTGTACCCTAAATCTACCAATTTTTCTCTGGTTCATATGTTGGCTCAGTTAACTCCTCATTGGTTTCTTGTTTATTCAATGATTCAATGAATGGTTTTAACCTATGACCATTGACTTTGAAGACATGACCACTTGTGGGATCCTGAATCTCTATTGCCCCATGAGGGTACACATGATGCACTAGGTATGGACCAGAACATCTGGACCTTAGCTTTCCTGGGTGTAGATTAAGTTTTGAACTATACAAGAGCACAAATTTTCCCGGTTCAAAGTGTTTGACTTTGAGATTCCTAGATTGGTAGGCTTGAACTTTAGATTTATTGATCCTTGAATTTTCATAAGCCTCCATCCTAAGTTCCTAGAGTTCATTAAGATCTAATTTCCTTTTTGTTTCAGCCAAAGAAATGTCAAAGTTCATTTTTTTTATTTCCCAAAATGCCTTATGCTCAATTTCAACAGGTAAATGACATGATTTTACATAAACCAATCTATACGGTGACATGCCTAGGATAGTTTTTGAAAGCAGTTCGATATGCCCAAAGGGCATCTAAGAGTTTCTGGGACCAATCTTTCCTATAGGGATTGACAGTTTCTTCAAGAATTTGCTTAATTTCTTTATTTTCCAACTCAGCTTGACCGTTTGTTTGAGGATGGTATGCAGTGGAAACTTTATGAGTAATACCATAATTAGACATGAGTGAAGAGAATGGGTGGTTGCATAAATGGGTTCCACGATCACTGATTATAGCCCTAGGAATTCCAAATCGAGAAAATATATGCTCTTTCAGAAATCGGATCACAACATGGTGGTCATTGGACTTGGTGGGAATGGCTTAAACCCATTTTGAGACATAATAAATAGCTAAGAGGATGTAGAGGTATCCCTTAGAGTTTGGAAAGGGTCCCATGAAATCAATTCCCCAACAATCAAAGATTTCAACGACCGGAATGGGAGTGAGGGGCATTTGATTCCTTTTGGTAATGGATCCTAATTGCTGACACTGGGGACAAATTTTTCAGAATTGGAAGGAATCCTTAGTCAGGTTCGGCCAGTAGAAACAACTTAGGAGGACCTTTGAAGTGGTTTTCTTTGTAGAAAAGTGGCCTCCACATGCCTCTCCATGACAAAATTTTAGAATGGACTCTTGCTCAGACTCGGGAATACATCTCCTGATGATTTGATCAGGACAGAACTTGAAGAGGTAAGGATCATCAAACACATTGTGTTTGACATCAGAAACGAATTTCCTCTTAGCTTGGGTCCCCATGAATTTTGGAATGTCACCTGTCACCAAATGGTTTGCTATGTCAGCATACCAAGGGCAATCACTCACTGAATAGAGGTGCTCATCGGGAAATGAATCAGACACAGAGAGGTGGTGTGAGTTGTCTTTGAATTCCATCCTAGAGAGTTAATCAGCTACAATATTTTCAACACCCTTTTTATCCTTAATGGTTAAATAGAACTCTTGAAGAAGAGGGACCCACCTAATCAATCTATCCTTGGCATCTTGTTTTTGGAAAAGGTATTTTAGGGTTGAATGGTCAGTGAAGTCAATGATGGGTGATCCTAAGAGATAAGACCTGAATTTCTCTAAGGCAAAGACAACAGCAAGTAACTCTTTCTCAGTGGTGGTGTAGTTTATTTGTGCATCATTTAAAGATTTGCTTGCATAAGCAATGACATGTGGAGTTTTCTCACACCGTTGTCCTAAGACTGCTCCTACGGCGAAATCACTTGCATCACACATGAGCTCGAAAGGAAGTTTCCAATTTGGAGGTTTCATGATAGGTGGAGATATAAGAGTTGACTTGAGTATAGAAAATGATTCCTCACAGATTTCTATCCATAAAAATAGAGCATCTTTTTCCAATAGAGCACAAAGTGTTCGAGAAATAGAGCTGAAATTCCTAATAAACCTTCTATAAAAACCAGCATGTCCTAAGAAGGACCTCACTTCCTTAATAGTTTTAGGAGTGGGAAGGTGACGAATGATGTCAACCATAGATTTATCAACTTTAATCCCTCTACCAGATACCAGATGACCTAGAACAAGTCCTTCCCTTACCATGAAATGGAATATTTCCCAATTTAGTATGAGATTATTATCCTATCACCTTGACAAAACCTTTTCAACATTTATAAGGCATCCCTCAAAAGTATACCCAAATATGTAGAAGTCATCCATGAAGACCTCTAAAAAATCACCCACCACATCCGAGAATATTCCCATCATGCACCGCTGGAAGGTATCGGGGGCATTACATAACCCAAAGGGCATGCGCTTGAAGGCAAAAGTGCTGAATGGACAAGTGAAGGTTGTTTTCCCTTGATCCTCTAAGGAGACTTCAATTTTATTATACCCTGATAATCCATCTAAAAAGCAATATAATTGATGCCCCACCACTCGCTCGAGGACTTGATCAATAAAGGGTAAGGGGAAATGGTCTTTCTTCGAACAAGAGTTGAGCTTCCATTAGTCAATACGAACTCTCCATCCACTACTGACCCTTGTTGGAAACATCTCTCCATCCTTGTTGGTTATTACTATGATTCAGCCTTCTTTGGAATCACATGGATTGGGCTAACCCACTCACTCTCAGCTATAGGACAGATGATACCAGCTTTTAACAATTTCAAAAGTTCTTTTCTCACTACTTCCATGAGATTAGGATTGAGTCGCCTCTGAGGTTGACGACATGGCTTTGACTCAGAATCAAGAATAATTATATGAGTCCTGATAAGTGGGCTAATCCCAGGAATATCAGATAGGGTCCATCCAATGGATTTCTTGTGTCTCCTAAGAACATCTAGAAGCATCCTCTCATGATTGGCTTCAAGAGAGGAAGAAATGACAACAGGAAAGGATTGATTGTCCCCTAAGAATGCATACTCCAGTGATGAAGGTAAGACTTTAAATTCAAGATTATATTGGTCAAGACTTCCCAATAAAGGATGAGACTTTGTATTGAACTCAGTTTTTTTGTTCATATTTCTTGACAAAATTGGTTCCTTGTGAACAGAATTTTCATCCACTAAATTTTCCAGAGTAGTATTATGCATAGATATGGACTCAATGTTATTTATGTCAACCATGGTATCATTGATTGGTGATTCTAGAAATTCATAAATAGAGCTATCTGAAAGAGATTCAATCCAAGGAGACAAATTTCCATCATGTGAATAAAGAAAATCAATCTCTTCTTGACTTAACCATCCTTCGGTAATTCCTTGATGTTCATTGAGTTCATTATCAACACTACCAATCCAATTAACCTCATGGATCTCTTCATCATCCCCAATTTGAGAGTTTGTATTGTAGATATTCAAGTCTAGACACATGTTCCCAAAGGTGATGGTCATGTTCCCATTTCGGACTCGGATAACAGAGTTGATTGTTGCAAGGAAAGGACGACCAAGTATGATTGGGGTTTTCTCCCTAGGACCTAAGCTTGGGTGATTTTCTAGAACAATGAAGTCAGCTGGGTAAATAAAATTTTCAACTTTCACCAAAACATTTTTTAAGATCCCCTTTGGAACTTGAACACTATGATCAGCAATTTGAAGAGTGACAGATGTGGGTTGGAGTTCTTCGAGCCCTAACTGACAATACATGACATAAGGAATGAGGTTCACACTGGCACCTAGATCACACAAGGCTTTGACAACTTTGTTCTCTCCTAGTTCAACATTTATGTAAGGGCATCCAGGGTCTTTCATCTTAGGAGGAATGGTCCCTTGAATGGTGGTACTCACATTAGCAGCCAAAAGGACTTGGTTTTTATGTGAAAATTTTCTTTTAAAAGTGCACAAGTCTTTAAGGTACTTTAAGTAGGAAGGTATGGTTTTGATGGCATCGAGAAGGGGAATGTTCAACTTGACTTGTGAGAAGATTTCCCTCAATGTGTCACTCAATTCAGGCTTGGTTTTCCCCCTCATGCATTGAGGAAATGGTGTCGGTTGTTGAGTTGTTTGTTGAAGTGTTGTTTCTTTCACATTTTTATCAGTTTCTTCAGTTTGAGCTTGTGGTTCATCTGAAATTTCATTAGATTTTTATGCTTCAAATGGTTTCTGACTTATTTTTTCTGGTTTTTCAATTGATTTCCCACTTCTTAAAACGGTCACAGCCTTTAGTTGTTCGTGAGTTGTTTGAGTGAAACTTATCTCTCCCCTTGATGTTTGTTGTGTAATGTCCTGTGTGGGCATGGGTGCCTTTTCAGTTTTGATGGTTTGAAGTTCTTGTTTAATGCATGAGAATTCTGAGTTCATTTTGTCCATTTGTTTGCACAGTTGTTCTAGTAGGCTTTGTGGAACATTTTGGGTTGGTGCTTGAGCTTGTGGGTTTATTCTAGGAGGATACTTTGGTTGTTCGATAGGTTGTTGATATTGGACATGAGGATATTTGAATTGGACCATTTGTGGTTGGAATTGATTATGAGGTTGAAAGTTTTTTTGAGGGTATGGGTTGATACATTGTTGTTGTGTTGGTTGTTGATTGTCCTTCCAATGAAAGCCTGGATGGTCATTATACCTTGGATTGAAGGTGTTCTTGAATTGTGGCTTTTAAAAGTTCATTGCATTAACTTCTTCTGGTGGTCCTCATAAAAGAACATCCTTGATGGAAGTAATGGTTGGGAAATTATCAGTCTTGTGGTCATTCTTGTCACAAATTGTACAAACAAGCTCAACAGTTTGGGTTTTGTGGACCTTCCTAAGATCAATCTCCTCAACTTTCCTCGTGAGTGCAGCAAGTTTTGCTCTAAGGTTTTCTTCTTCTCCAAGATTGTACATTCCACCAGATTTCGGTGGCTTCTCATAGTATGGTGATGTTCCCCATGTTTGGTTTTGTTCAGCAAGATTTTCTAGATACTCGTAAGCATCATTTGGGGCTTTGTTTTTGAAGGTTCCATTACACATCATATCAATGAATTGTTTGTTTCCGGGACCCAACCCTTCATAGAAAATTCTCACTTGTTTTGGGATTAAGAAACCATGGTGCGGTACCATGTTTAATGTGTCCTTGAACCTTTCCCATGTTTCATAGAATGTTTCTCCCTCTCTTTCAAAAAAGTTTTGTATGCCCTTTTTAAGTGCAATTGTTTTGTGATGGGGGAAGTATTTTTTATAAAATTCTCGTTGAAGTCGGTCCCAAGAGTGAATGGATGCTGGTCTCAAATTGTTTAACCAATTCTTTGCTCGGTCCTTAAGAGAAAAAGGGAAAAGTCTCATTTTAACAGATTCAATTTGATTTGGTGGGCACATGGTTTCGACAATGTCATTAAATTCTTTAACATGAAGGTAAGGCATCTCACACTCCATCCCATGAAAGGTTGGAAGGTGGTTCCGGACATGGGGTTTGAAAACATATTGGGAATATCCTATGTTATCATGCCTAATGCATGAGGGTGCATTGGTCCAAGTTGGTGTGAGGTAGTCATTCATGGTCGGGTCTGCAACAATTCCCAAGTTAGGGTCTTGCCCGTTATTTTGGTTCCCTCCCCGGTTTATGATTTGGTTTTGTGGGAGATTCTCCATTGTATCGAACTCAACGTCTGAATTTAGAGTATTAGGAAGATTTGGATCTCTAATAAATATACCCCTTTTAGTGCTTGACTCCCCATCCATAGGAGTATCCACCCTAACTAATCTATTTGAGTTGTCTTGGGTGTAGGCGGACATGCGCCAAAAGAAAAAAAAGCGAGAAAGGGAAAATATAAGAGAATTGGGATGAGAATAGAAGAATGGGGGTAAGAAAAGAAGATTTTTGTTCTAAGGAACTTAATTGGTCCCCGGAGATGGCGCCGAAACTTGGTTGCGCCCAAATTTACCCTACTGGTAAAAGCGGTCGATGTAGTACATGTAGGGGTCGAATCCACAGGGACCGAAGAAGTAACCTTGAGACGCTATGATTTGGTGAAGGATGGGCTATGAGGTAGCCAACTTTAGGTTTGATTTTGGATGGTTTAAAGAACACTAAGAAACCTAAGTGAATTCAATTCAAATAAAATGGGTTGATCCTAGGATTATGCTCAGGGTGGATTGAATGAATTTTACTTCTTTATACAATTTTGGTTTTATTAATTCTTGATGAATCCATTCTTCAAAAATAACACTACCTTCATCATTTTCTGGTTTGGTGCTTACTAAACACAATTACTAATCCCCTATACACATAGAGAACCAAATTCATGATCTCTCCAAGGTATATGGTCATTTAGTAATTGAATTTAGTTTGTTCAAACACAGTAAAGATGAAGAGTAGAAATAACTGAAGAATGGATGTCTTAAATTAATTATAAAATTAACAACAATTCGTTCATAAAATAACATTCAATCCAGCCTTTGCATCCTCCTAAGATCAACCCATTAAAGGGTTATCCCTCCATTGATGGTATACTCTCATTGGTGGGTGGAAGATGGCTAACAAAAATTGGATTGAAGAAATTAAAACCGCGGAAATAACGAGCACTCCTCTGTGTGTGTGAATGAAATTCACACCTATGTGTGAACTAATTCACAAAAACACAGAGATATCATTGTGCTTTGTGATAATAAAGTTTTAATAAATGAAATGGAAAATATATAAGAGAAAGAAGTTTATTAAGAACATAAATATACAAAAAAGAAACTTACATGGAAATGGAAAACATTACAAAGGAAATTTGGAAGCATAACCTTACAATGAAACAAGCAACAAAAGATGATATGAAAAATATCCACCACCTATTCCCTTCACCACTAGCTCCTTATATAAGCATATTAGGATCCTTAGGTCCATACCCCAACAATTAATTCACCCCCAACAATTAATAGAGTCAAATGGAGGGTGAATAATCCAAAGGAAATTGATGTTTCGAATTTGACCCGGAAAACTGTCCAGATTCGTCCACTATATTGACGTGTTAATTCTCAATTGAAGAAGGCTGAATCCGGAGGGGTTGTAGAATAGAAATATTCTCTTCCATCTGTCCTCTATGATCTTTAAATATTTCAGGAAATTTTTCTCAGCCGTTTGGAAGTTATGGTCGAAATGGTGGGACGGATTTCTGTGCATTAATGTCGGGTCCACCATTTAAATCTCAACTTCAGATCTCTTTATCATCATGAAAACATCAGAATTATCTCCGGCCATAGTTAGATAAAATGATACTCATATTTTTATATTTCTAATGTATAAATTTGAGCTTCATTGGGATTTTTTTCTGGGCCCCACGTTTGTTTGATGGGCCTTAGGCCCATTATGCTTTTTCCAGCAAGTTTCTGTCTTCAGGCGCAAAATTATCCATCTTCCTTTGAGATTCATCCATCGCACCTAAAAGATAAAATGTCCCAAACAAAGTGATAAATCATATCCCAAAATTTAAAATTCATAAAATTAATATAATGTTGTCCACAAACAAATGAATTATTGGGCCCAAATTTTCATTTTAAACATGAATTGCATTTTTGATGAGAAATGAAGTTCTATTTATGTAATGCACTAAAAACAATGTTTATGGACTTTGAAAAAATGAATATAAAGATACTAAAAATTAATATTAGCCACTTTTAGTGACTAATCACACCCCCCAACTTGAGTTTTGCTAGTCCCGAGCAAAATAAATTACAAATATGAAATTCAAATCCCCTTTTCCAAAAACATTTTAATACACATTTCTCACCCAAATATCTAATACCAAAAAAATTATGAAAACCCATCAAAATCATTAAAAACAAGCTAGGTCCATAAGAATATCCCAAGCCCAATCACATTCCTTTTTTCAAATTCATCGCCACATTTCATCCAATTCCAATTAAGCATGATAAAGTGTTGTGCATCATAAAAGATATGGGGCCCATTTTATTGTTCAAGGGAAAAAATGGAAGCGCTGGGTGGGAATCACATTAAACCTTAAGATGAGTATCCATTTTTTTTAACCACAATAGATATGAAAAGACTAACTCTGGGCAAGACAACTATGGAGTCACGATCCCCATGTGTCGGACGCCACACATATTGTCAATTTCATGCTCTACAATAGAGATATAAAGCCTAAATCTGGGCAAGAAAATTATGGAGTCACGATCCCCAAGTTTCGGACGCCATGCATTTGGACAAAACATTGCTCTATGTGGTCATTTTTTTTTGTTTTTTTTTGTTTTTTTTTTTTGTTTTTTTTTATACTCAAATTAAACTAAAAGTGACCCTAGAACCCTATGCTATAATGAAAGGGACCCAAGAACTCAAATTTATACCCACGATCCAGTAGACATGCATTATGGAATTTTTATTAGGAGGATGAAAATGTAAACATTGAAAAATCACATCAGACAACCACACTTTCCAAAAACTAAGCTCATGAACTTAAACTTGCATTAAAATCAGAATCAAGGCATGAAAAATTTAGTTTATATCCAGTTTTAGAGTTTGCAATGTGTGCTATCATGTTCAAGGTTAATAGAATTTTCCTTTTCATGCATGTTTTTATTCAAAAAAAACATTTTTTATCTCCCCCCAACTTAGAATAACACTGTCCCCAGTGTTTAAAGAAAATAAAAGTTATAAGGGGGTAGGATAGGAGTTAAAATATGAAATTGAGAATGATAAACATGGAAAAAATTCACCTGGTTTTTGAAGTTGAAGTTCATGATGCTCCAGGTTACTCCTTTGATCTCTTGTGGGATGTAGGCACCTCCTTGATTGAACATGTATCACCCAAAACAGTTCCTGAATCATAAAAAGAAGGAAAAATTAGACAAAACAAACAACACCTTGATTTATTTAATTCCAAGTATCATCATTTTTATGGGTTTTCATGTTTTTTTTTAAATCAAACTAATGATACATTGTCTTCTTTTAAATTTCTGGGTAAGGTATTACTCAGGGATCACACCGCGTGACATGGATGAATACGGTGCTCCCCTTTCATACCCATCCATACTCATAAAAGAAGAACATGTCAAGAGTCTAATTTTTTTTTAACCTATAAAAATATAAATAAAATAAATTGATGATACATTGTCTTCTTTATATTTTCTGGGTAAGGTATTACTCAGGGATCACACAGTGTGACACGGATGATTACGGTGCTCCTTTTTCATACCCATCCTTACTCATAAAAGAAGAACAGGTCAATATTATATATAAAAAAATAACAAAATGAAGCAGAAGGAAACAAAAGATGATTCACAGTGATTGGAAACATGAAAACCACGGGTTTCCTCCCGTGCAGCGCTTTTGTTTAACGTCGTTAGCCCGACTTGTACCCTAAATCTATCAATTTTTCTCTGGTTCATATGTTGGCTCAGTTAACTCCTCCTTGGTTTCTTGTTTATTGAATGATACAATGAATGGTTTTAACCTATGACCATTGACTTTGAAGACATGACCACTTGTGGGATCCTGAATCTCTATTGCCCCATGAGGGTACACATGATGCACTAGGTATGGACCAGACCATCTGGACCTTAGCTTTCCTGGGTGTAGATTAAGTTTTGAACTATACAAGAGCACAAATTTTCCCAGTTCAAAGTGTTTGACTTTGAGATTCCAAGATTGGTAGGCTTGAACTTTAGATGTATTGATCCTTGAATTTTCATAAGCCTCCATCCTAAGTTCCTCTAGTTCATTAAGATCTAATTTCCTTTTTGTTTCAGCCAAAGAAATGTCAAAGTTCATTTTTTTTATTTCCCAAAAGGACTTATGATCAATTTCAACAGGTAAATGACATGCTTTTCCATAAACCAATCTATATGGTGAAATGCCTAGGATAGTTTTGAAAGCAATTCGATATGCCCAAAGGGCATATAAGAGTTTCTCGGACCAATCTTTCCTAGAGGGATTGACAGTTGTTTCAAGAATTTGCTTAATTTCTTTATTTTCCAACTTAGCTTGACCATTAGTTTGAGGATGGAATGCAGTGGAAACTTTATGAGTAATACCATACTTAGACACGAGTGAAGAGAATGGGTGGTTGTAGAAATGGGTTCCATGATCATTGATTATAGCCCTAGGAATTCCAAATCGAGAAAATATATGCTCTTTCAGAAATCAGATCACAACATGGTGGTCATTGGACTTGGTGGGAATGGATTCAACCCATTTTGAGAAATAATCAATAGCTAAGAGTATGTAGAGGTATCCCTTAGAGTTTGGAAAGGGTCCCATGAAATCAATTACCCAACAATCAAAGATTTCAACGACCGGAATGGGAGGGAGGGGCATTTGATTCCTTTTGGTAATGGATCCTAATTGCTGACACTGAGGACAACTTTTGCAGAATTGGAAGGAATCCTTAGTGAGGTTCGGCCAGTAGAAACCAATTTGGAGGAACTTTGCAGTGGTTTTCTTTGTAGAAAAGTTGCCTCCACATGCCTCTCCATGACAAAATTTTAGAACGGGCTCTTGCTCAGACTCTGGAATACATCTCCTGATGATTTGATCAGGACAGAACTTGAAGAGGTAAGGATCATCAAACACATAGTTTTTGACATCAGAAAGGAATTTCCTCTTAGCTTGGGTCCCCATGAATTTTGGAATGTCACCCGTCACCAAATGGTTTCCTATGTCAGCATACCAAGGGAAATCACTCACTGAATAGAGGTGCTCATCGGGAAATGAATCAGACACAGAGAGGTGGTTTGAGTTGTCTTTGAATTCCATCCTAGAGAGGTAATCAGCTACAATATTTTCAACACCCTTTTTATCCTTAATGGTTAAATCGAACTCTTGAAGAAGAAGGACTCACCTAATCAATCTATCCTTGGCATCTTGTTTTTGGAAAAGGTATTTTAGGGTTGAATGGTAAATGAAGACAATGATGGGTGATCCTAAGAGATAAGACCTGAATTTTTCAAAGGAAAATACAACAGCAAGTAACTCTTTCTCAGTGGTGGTGTAGTTTATTTGTGCATCATTTAAAGATTTGCTTGCATAAGCAATGACATGTGGAGTTTTCTTACACTGTTGTCCTAAGACTGCTCCTACGGTGGAATCACTTGCATCACACATGAGATCGAAAGGAAGTTTCCAATTTGGAGGTTTCATGATAGGTGGAGATATAAGATTTGACTTGAGTATAGAGAATGATTCCTCATAGCTTTCTATCCATAAAAATATAGCATCTTTTTCCAATAGAGCACAAAGTGGTCGAGAAATAGAGCTGAAATTCCTAATAAACCTTCTATAAAAACCAGCATGTCCTAAGAAGGACCTCACTTCCTTATCAGTTTTAGGAGAGAGAAGGTGATGAATGATGTCAACCTTAGCTTTATCAACGTCAATCCCTCTACCAGATACCAGATGACCTAGAACAAGTCCTTCCCTTACCATGAAATGGAATTTTTCCCAATTTAGTATGAGATTATTATCCTCGCACCTTGACAAAACCTTTTCAACATTTATAAGGCATCCCTCCAAAGTATCCCCAAAGATGGAGAAGTCATCCATGAAGACCTCTAAAAAATCACCCACCATATCCGAGAATATTCCCATCATGCACTGGTGGAAGGTACCGGGGGCATTACATAACCCAAAGGGAATTCGCTTAAAGGAAAAAGTGCCGAATGGACAAGTGAAGGTTGTTTTTCCTTGATCCTCTAAGGAGACTTCGATTTGATTATACCCTGAGAATCCATCTAGGAAGCAATAGAATTGATGCCCCGCCACTCGCTCGAGGACTTGATCAATAAAGGGTAAGGGGAAATTGTCTTTCTTCGAAGAAGAGTTGAGCTTCCTATAGTCAATACAAACTCTCCATCCATTACTGACCCTTGTTGGAAGCATCTCTCCATCCTTGTTGGTTATTACTGTGATTCCAGCCTTCTTTGGAACCACATGGATTGGGCTAACCCACTCACTCTCAGCTATAGGATAGATGATACCAGCTTTTAACAATTTTAAAAGTTCTTTTCTCACTACTTTAATGAGATTAGGATTGAGTCACCTCTGAGGTTGACGACATGGATTTGACTCAGATTCAAGAATAATTCTATGAGTCCTGATAAGTGGGCTAATCCCAGGAATATCAGATAGGGTCCATCCAATGGATTTCTTGTGTCTCCTAATAACATCTAGAAGCATCCTCTCATGATTGGATTCAAGAGAGGAAGAAATGACAACAGGAAAGGATTGATTGTCCCCTAAGAATTCATACTTCAGTGATGAAGGTAAGACTTTAAATTCAAGATTATATTGGTCAAGACTTCCCAAGAAAGGATGATACTTTGTATTGAACTCAGTTTTTTTGTTCAGATTTCTTGACAAAATTGGTTCCTTGTGAACAGAATTTTCATCCACTAAATTTTCCAGAGTAGTGTCATGAATAGATATGGACTCAATGTTATTTATGTCCACCATGGAAACATTGATTGGTGATTCTAGAAATTCATAAATAGAGCTATCTGAAAGAGATTCAATCCAAGGAGACAAATTTCCATCATGTGAATAAAGAAAATCAATATCTTCTTGACTTAACCATCATTCGGTAATTCCTTGATGTTCATTGAGTTCATTATCAACACTACCAATCCAATTAACCTCATGGATCTCTTCATCATCCCCAATTTGAGAGTTTTCATTATAGATATTCAAGTCTAGACTCATGTTCCCAAAGGTGATGGTCATGATCCCATTTCAGACTCAGATAACAGAGTTGATTGTTGCAAGGAAAGGATGACCAAGTATGATTGGGGTTTGATCCATAGGACCTAAGCTTGGGTGATTGTCTAGAAAAATGAAGTCAGCTGGGTAAATAAAATTTTCAACTTTCACCAAAACATCTTTTAAGATCCCCTTTGGAACTCGAACACTACGATCAGCAAGTTGAAGAGTGACAGATGTGGGTTGGAGTTCTTCGAGCCATAACTGACAATACATGGCATAAGAAATGAGGTACACACTGGCACCTAGATCACACAAGGCTTTGACAACTTTGTTCTCTCCTAGTTCAACATTTATGTAAGGGAATCCTGGGTCTTTCATCTTAGGAGGAATGGTCCCTTGAATGGTGGTACTCACATTAGCAGCCAAAAGGACTTGGTTTTTATGTGAAATTTTTCTTTTAAAAGTGCACAAGTCTTTAAGGTACTTTGAGTATGAAGGTATGGTTTGGATGGCATCGAGAAGGGGAATGTTCAACTTGACTTGTGAGAAGATTTACCTCAATGTGTCACTCAATTCAGGCTTGGTTTTCCTGCTCATGCGTTGAGGAAATGGTGCTGGTTGTTGAGTTGTTTGTTGAAGTGTTGTTTCTTTCACATTTTTATCAGTTTCTTCAGTTTGAGCTTGTGGTTCATTTGAATTTTCATTAGAGTTTTATGCTTCACATGGTTTCTGACTTATTTGTTCAGGTTTTTCAATTGATTTCCCACTTCTTAAAACAGTCACAGCCTTTAGTTTTTCGTGAGTTGTTTGAGTGAAACTTGTCTCTCCCCTTGATGTTTGTTGTGGAATGGCCTGTGTGGGCATGGGTGCCTTTCCAGTTTTTATGGTTTGAAGTTCTTGTTTAATGGATGAGAATTCTGAGTTCATTTTGTCCATTTTTTTGCATAGTTGTTCTAGTAGGCTTTGTGGAACATTTTGGGTTGGTGCTTGAGCTTGTGGGTTTATCCCAGGAGGATAATTTGGTTGTTCGATAGGTTGTTGATATTGGACATGAGGATGTTGGAATTGGACTGGTTGTGGTTGGAATTGAATATGAGGTTGAAATTTTTGTTGAGGGTATGGGTTGATACATTGTTGTTGTGTGGGTTGTTGATTGTCCTTCCAACGAAAGCCCGGATGGTCATTATACCTTTGATTGAAGGTGTTCGTGAATTGTGGCTTTTGAAAGTTCATTGCATTAACTTATTCTGGTGGTCCTCATAAAAGAACATCCTTGATGGAAGGAATGGTTGGGAAATTATCAGTCTTGTGGTCATTCTTGTCACAAATTGTACAAACAATCTCAGTAGTTTGGGTTTTGTGGACCTTCATAAGATCAATCTCCTCAACTTTCCTCGTGAGTGCAGCAAGTTTTGCTCGAAGGTTTTCTTCTTCTCTAAGATTGTACATTCCACCAGATTTGGGTGGCTTCTCATAGTATGGTATTGTTCCCCATGTTTGGTTTTGTTCATCAAGATTTTCTAGATACTCGTAAGCATCATTTGGGGCTTTGTTTTTGAAGGTTCCATTACACATCATATCAATGAATTGTTTGTTTCCGGGACCCAACCCTTCATATAAAATTCTCACTTGTTCTGGGATTAAGAAACCATGGTGTGGTACCATGTTTAATGTGTCCTTGAACCTTTCCCATGTTTCATAGAATGTTTCTCCCTCTCTTTCAAAAAAGTTTTGTATGCTCTTTTTAAGTGGAATTGTTTTGTGATGGGGGAAGTATTTTTTATAAAATTCTCGTTGAAGTTGGTCCCAAGAGTGAATGGATGCTGGTCTCAAATTGTTTAACCAATTCTTTGCTCGGTCCTTAAGAGAAAAAGGAAAAAGTCTCATTTTAGCAGATTCGATTTGATTTGGTGGGCACATGGTTTCGACAATGTCATTAAATTATTTAACATGAAGGTAAGGCATCTCACACTCCATCCCATGAAAGGTTGGAAGGTGGTTCAGGACATGGGGTTTGAAAACATATTGGTAATATCCTATGTTATCATGCCTAATGCATGAGGGTGCATTGGTCTAGGCTGGTGTGAGGTAGTCATTCATGGTCGGGTCTGCAAAAATTCCCAAGTTAGGGTTTTGCCCGTTATTTTGGTTCCCTCCCTGGTTTCTGATTTGGTTTTGTGGGAGATTTTCCATTGTATCGAACTCAATGTATGAATTTGGAGTATTAGGAAGATTTAGATCTAAAGGAAATACACCTATTTTAGTTCTTGACTCCCCATCCCTATGAGTATCCACCCTAACTAATCTATTTGAGTTGTCGTGGGTGTAGGCGGACATGCGCCAAAAGAAAAAAAAAGCGAGAAAGGGAAAAGATAAGAGAATTGGGATGAGAATAGAAGAATGGGGGTAAGAAAAGAAGATTTTTGGTCTAAGGAACTTACTTGGTCCCCGAAGACGGTGCCAAAATTTGGTTGCGCCCAAATTTACCCTACTGGTAAAAGCGGTCGATGTAGTACATATAGGGGTCGAATCCACAGGGACCGAAGAAGTAACCTTGAGACGCTATGATTTGGTGAAGGATGGGCTATGAGGTAGCCAACTTTGGGTTTGATTTTGGATGGTTTAAAGAACACTAAGAAACCTAAGTGAATTCAATTCAAATAAAATGGGTTGATCTTAGGATTATTCTCGGGGTGGATTGAATGAATTTTACTTCTTTATACAATTTTGGTTTTATTAATTCTTGATGAATCCATTCTTTAAAAATAACACTACCTTCATCATTTTCTAGTTTGATGCTTACTAAACACAATTACTAATCCCCTATACACTTAGAGAACCAAATTCATGATCTCTCCAAGGTATATGGTCATTTAGTAATTGAATTTAGTTTGTTCAAACACAGTAAAGATGAAGAGTAGAAATAACTGAAAAATGGATGTCTTAAATTAATTATCCAATTAACAACAATTCGTTCATAAAATAATATTCAATCCAGCCTTTTCATCCTCCTAAGATAAACACATTAAAGGGTTAGCCCTCCATTGATGGTATACTCTCAATGGTGGGTGGAAGATGTCTAACAAGAATTGGATTGAAGAAATTAAAACCGCAGAAATAACGAGCACTCCTCCGTGTGTGCGAATAAAATTCACACCTATGTGTGAACTAATTCACAAAAACACAGAGATATCATTGTGCTTTGTGATAATAAAGTTTTAATAAATTAAATGGAAAATATAGAAGATAAAGAAGTTTATTAAGAACATAAATAAACAAAAAACAAACTTACATGGAAATGAAAAACATTACAAAGGAAATTTGGAAGCATAACCTTACAATGAAACAAGCAACAAAAGATGATATGAAAAATATACACCACCTATTACCTTCACCACTAGCTCCTTATATAGGCATATTAGGAGCCTTAGGTCCATCCCCAAACAATTAATAGAGTCAAATGGAGGGTGAATAATCAAAAGGAAATTGATGTTTCGAATTTGACCCGGAAAACTATCCAGATTCGTCCACCATATTGACGTGTGAATTCTCAATTTAAGAAGGAAGAATCTGGTGGGGTTGTAGAAGAGAAATATCTTCTTCAATCTGTACTCTATGAGCTGTAAAAATTTCAGAAAATTTTTCTCATCCTTTTGAAAGTTATGGTTGAAATGGTGGGATGGATTTATGTGCATTATTGTCGGGTCCACCATTTAAATATCAACTTCAGATCCTTTTATCATCATGAAAACATCAGAATTAGCTCCGGCCACAGTTGAATAAAATGATCCTCATATTTTTATCTTTCTACTGTACAAATTTGAGCTTCATTGGGCTTGTTTTATGGGCCCCACATTTGTTTGATGGGCCTTAGGCCCATTATGATTTTTCCAGCAAGTTTCTGCCTTCAGGCGCAAAATTCTCCATCTTCCTTTGAGATTCATCCATCGGACCTAAAAGATAAAATGTTACAAACAAAGTGATAAATCGTATCCCAAAATTTAAAATTCAGAAAATTAATATAATGTTGTCCACAAACAAATGAATGATTGGGCCCAAATTTTCATTTTAAACATGAATTGCATTTTTGATGAGAAATGAAGTTCTATTTATGTAATGCGCTAAAAACAATGTTTATGGACTTTTGAACAATGAATATAAAGATATTAAAAATTAATATTAGCCACTTTCAGTGACTAATCACACCCCCCAACTTGAGTTTTGCTAGTCCCGAGCAAAATAAATTACAAATATGAAATTCAAATCCCCTTTTCCAAAAACATTTTAATACACATTTCTCACTCAAATATCTAATACCAAAAAAATTATGAAAAACCATCAAAATAATTAAAAACAAGCTAGGTACATAAGCACATCCCAAGCCCAAGCCCATTCCTTTGTTCAAATTCATCGCCACATTTCATCCAATTCCAATTAAGCATGATAAAGTGTTGTGCATCATAAAAGATATGGGGCCCATTTTATTGTTCAAGGGAAAAAATGGAAGCTCTAGGTGAGAATCACATTAAACCTTAAGATGAGTATCCATTTTTTTCGATTTTTTTTTTGATTTTATTTTTTTAACCACAATAGATATGAAAAGACTAACTCTGGGCAAGACAACTATGGAGTCATGATCCCCAAGTGTCGGATGCCACACATATTGTCAATTTCATGCTCTATAATAGAGATATAAAGCCTAACTCTGGTCAAGACAATTATGGAGTCATGATCCCCAAGTGTCGGATGCCACGCATTTGGACAAAACATTGCTCTATGTGGTCTTTTTTTTTTGTTTTTTTTTTTTTGTTTTTGTTTTTGTTTTTTTTTTTTGGATACTCAAATTAAACTAAAAGTGACCCCAGAACCCTATGTTATAATTAAAGGGACCCAAGAACTCAAATTTACACCCACGATCCAGTAGACGTGCATTGTGGCATTTTTATTAGAAGGATGAAAATGTAAACATTGAAAAATCACATCAAAAAACTGAACTTTCCAAAAACTATGCTCATGAACTTAAACTTGCATTAAAATCATAATCAAGGCATGAAAAATTTAGTTGATATCCAGTTTTAGAGTTTGCAATGTGTGTTATCATGTTCAAGTTTAATGGAATTTTCCTTTTCATGCATGTTTTTATTCAAAAAAAAATCATTTTTTATCTCCCCCCAACGTAGAATAACACTGTCCCCAGTGTTTAAAGAAAATAAAAGTTAGAAGGGGGTAGGATAGGAGTTAAAAGATGAAATTGAGAATGATAAACATGGAAAAATTCACCTGGTTTTTGAAGTTGAAGTTCATGATGCTCCAGGTTACTCCTTTGATCTCTTGTGGGATGTAGGAACCTCCTTGATTGAACATGTATCACCCAAAATAGTTCCTGAATCATAAAAAAAGGAAAAAGCAGACAAAACAAACAACACATTGATTTTTTTAATTCCAAGTATCATCATTTTTATGGGTTTTCATGTTTTTTTAAATCAAACTAATGATACATTGTCTTCTTTTAAATTTCTGGGTAAGGTATTACTCAGGGATCACACCGCGTGACATGGATGAATACAGTGCTCCCCTTTCATACCCATCCATACTCATAAAAGAAGAACAGGTCAAGGGTATAATTTTTTTTTAACCTAAAAAAACATAAATAAAATAAATTGATGATACATTGTCTTCTTTATATTTTCTGGGTAAGGTATTACTCAGGGATCACACCGCGTGACACGGATGAATACGGTGCTCCCTTTTCATACCCATACTTACTCATAAAAGAAGAACATGTCAACAGTCTATATAAAAAAATAACAAAATGAAGCAGAAGGAAACAAAAGATGATTCACAGTGATTGGAAACATGAAAACCACGGGTTGCCTCCCGTGCAGCGCTTTTGTTTAACGTCGTTATCCCGACTTGTACCCTAAATCTATCAATTTTTCTCTGGTTCATATGTTGGCTCAGTTAACTCCTCCTTGGTTTCTTGTTTATTGAATGATTCAATGAATGGTTTTAACCTATGACCATTGACTTTGAAGACAAGACCACTTGTGGGATCCTGAATCTCTATTGCCCCATGAGGGTACACATGATGCGCTAGGTATGGACCAGAACATCTGGACCTTAGCTTTCCTGGGTGTAGATGAAGTTTTGAACTATACAAGAGCACAAATTTTCCCAGTTCAAAGTGTTTGACTTTGAGATTCCTATATTGGTAGGCTTGAACTTTAGATTTATTGATCCTTGAATTTTCATAAGCCTCCATCCTAAGTTTCTCGAGTTCATTAAGATCTAATTTCCTTTTTTTCAGCCAAAGAAATGTCAAAGTTCTTTTTTTTTATTTCCCAAAAGGCCTTATACTCAATTTCAACAGGTAAATGACATGCTTTTCCATAAACCAATCTATACGGTGACATGCCTAGGATAGTTTTGAAAGCAGTTCAATATGCCCAAAGGGCATCTAAGAGTTTCTCGGACCAATCTTTCCTAGAGGGATTGATAGTTTTTTCAAGAATTTGCTTAATTTATTTATTTTCCAACTCAGCTTGACCGTTGGTTTGAGGATGGTATGCAGTGGAAAATTTATGAGTAATACCATACTTAGACATGAGTGAAGAGAATGGGTGGTTGCAGAAATGGGTTCCAGGATCACTGATTATAGCCCTAGGAATTCCAAATCGAGAAACTATATTCTCTTTCAGAAATCGGATCACAACATGGTGGTCATTGGACTTGGTGGGAATGGCTTCAACCCATTTTGAGACATAATCAATAGCTAAGAGTATGTAGAGGTATCCCTTAGAGTTTGTAAAGGGTCCTGTGAAATCAATTCCCCAACAATCAAATATTTCAACGACCAGAATGGGAGTGAGGGGCATTTGATTCCTTTTGGTAATGGATCCTAATTGCTGACACTGAGGACAACTTTTTCAGAATTGGAAGGAATCCTTAGTGAGGTTCGTCCAGTAGAAACCACTTTGGAGGACCTTTGTAGTGGTTTTCTTTGTAGAAAAGTGGCCTCCACATGCCTCTCCATGACAAAATTTTATAATGGACTCTTGCTCTGACTCGGGAATACATCTCCTGATGATTTGATCAGGACAGAACTTGAAGAGGTAAGGATCATCAAACACATAGTGTTTGACATCAGAAAGGAATTTCCTCTTAGCTTGGGTCCCCGTGAATTTTGGAATGTCACCCATCACCAAATGGTTTTCTATGTCAGCATACCAAGGGAAATCACTCACTGAATAGATGTGCTCATCGGGAAATGAATCAGACACAGAGAGGTGGTGTGAGTTGTCTTTGAATTCCATCCTAGAGAGGTAATTAGCTACAATATTTTCAACACCCTTTTTATCCTTAATGGTTAAATCGAACTCTTGAAGAAGAAGGACCCACCTAATCAATCTAGCCTTGGCATCTTGTTTTTGGAAAAGGTATTTTAGGGTTGAATGGTCAGTGAAGAAAATGATGGGTGATCCTAAGAGATAAGACCTGAATTTCTCTAAGGAAAAGACAATAGCAAGTAACTCTTTCTCAGTGGTGGTGTAGTTTATTTGTGCATCATTTAAAGATTTGCTTGCATAAGCAATGACATGTGGAGATTTCTCACACCGTTGTCCTAAGACTGCTCCTACGGCGAAATCACTTGCATCACACATGAGCTCGAAAGGAAGTTTCCAATTTGGAGGTTTCATGATAGGTGGAGATATAAGAGTTGACTTGAGTATAGAGAATGATTCCTCATAGCTTTCTGTCCATAAAAATAGAGCATCTTTTTCCAATAGAGCACAAAGTGGTCGAGAAATAGATTTGAAATTCCTAATAAACCTTCTATAAAAACCAGCATGTCCTAAGAAGGACCTTACTTCATTAACAGCTTTAGGAGAGGGAAGGTGACGAATGATGTCAACCTTAGATTTATCAACTTCAATCCCTCTACCAGATACCAGATGACCTAGAACAAGTCCTTCCCTTACCATGAAATGTCATTTTTCCCAATTTAGTATGAGATTCTTATCCTCGCACCTTGACAAAACCTTTTCAACATTTATAAGGCATCCCTCAAAAGTATCCCCAAAGATGGAGAAGTCATCCATTAAGACCTCTAAAAAATCACCCACCATATCCGAGAATATTCTCATCATGCACCGCTGGAAGGTACCGGGGGCATTACATAACCCAAAGGGCATGCGCTTGAAGGAAAAAGTGCCAAATGGACAAGTGAAGGTTATTTTTCCTTGATCCTCTAAGGAGACTTCGATTTGATTATACCCTGAGAATCCATCTAGGAAGCAATAGAATTGATGCCTTGCCACTCGCTCGAGGACTTGATCAATAAAGGGTAAGCGGAAATGGTCTTTCTTCGAACAAGAGTTGAGTTTCCTATAGTCAATACAAACTCTCCATCCACTACTAACCCTTGTTGGAAGCATATCTCTGTCCTTGTTGGTTATTACTATGATTCCAGCCTTTTTAAAGCCACATGGATTGGGCTAACCCACTCACTCTTAGTTATAGGATAGATGATACCAGCTTTTAACAATTTCAAAAATTATTTTCTCACTACTTCCATGAGATTAGGATTGAGTCGCCTCTAAGGTTGACAACATGTCTTTGAATCAGATTTAAGAATAATTCTATGAGTCCTAATAAGTGGTCTAATCCCAGGAATATTAGATAGGGTCCATCCAATGGCTTTCATGTGTCTCCTAAGAACATCTAGAAGCATCCTCTCATGATTGGATTCAAGAGAGGAAGAAATAACAACAGGAAAGGATTGATTGTCCCCTAAGAATTCATACTTCAGTTATGAAGGTAAGACTTTAAATTCAAGATTATATTGATCAAGACTTCCTAGGAAAGGATGAGACTTTGTATTGAACTCAGTTTTTTTGTTCAGATTTCTTGACAAAATTGGTTCCTTGTGAACAGAATTTTCATCCACTAAATTTTCCAGAGTAGTGTCATGAATAGATATGGACTCAATGTTATTTATTTCAACCATGGTATCATTTATTGGTGATTCTAGAAATTCATAAATAGAGCTATCTGAAAGAGATTCAATCCAAGGAGACAAATTTCCATCATGTGAATAAAGAAAATCAATCTCTTCTTGACTTAACCATCCTTCGGTGATTCCATGATGTTCATTGAGTTCATTATCAACACTACCAATCCAATTAACCTCATGGATCTCTTGATCATCCCCAATTTGAGAGTTTTCATTGTAGATATTCAAGTCTAGACTCATGTTCCCAAAGGTGATGGTCATGTTCCCATTTCGGACTCGGATAACAGAGTTGATTGTTGCAAGGAAAGGATGACCAAGTATGATTGGGGTTTGCTCCCTAGGACCTAAGCTTGGGTGATTGTCTAGAACAATGAAGTCAGCTGGGTAAATAAAATTTTCAACTTTCACCAAAACATATTTTAATATCCCCTTTGGAACTCGAACACTACGATCAGCAAGTTGAAGAGTGACAGATGTGGATTGGAGTTCTTCAAGACCTAACTGACAATACATGGCATAAGGAATGAGGTTCACACTGGCACCTAGATCACACAAGGATTTGACAACTTTGTTCTCTCCTAGTTCAACATTTATGTAAGGGCATCCTGGGTCATTCATCTTAGGAGGAATGGTCCCTTGAATGGTGGTACTCACATTACCAGCCAAAAGGACTTGGTTTTTATGTGAAAATTTTCTTTTAAAAGTTCACAAGTCTGTAAGGTACTTTTAGTAGGAAGGTATGGTTTGGATGGCATCGAGAAGGGGAATGTTCAACTTGACTTGTGAGAAGATTTCCCTCAATGTGTCACTCAATTCAGGCTTGGTTTTCCCCCTCATGCGTTGAGGAAATTGTGTCAGTTGTTGAGTTGTTTGTTGAAGTGTTGTTTCTTTCACATTTTTATCAGTTTCTTCAGTTTGAGCTTGTGGTTCATTTGAATTTTCATTAGAGTTTTATGCTTCACATGGTTTCTTGGTTATTTGTTCAGGTTTTTCAATTGATTTCCCAATTCTTAAAACAGTCACAGCCTTTAGTTGTTCGTGAGTTGTTTGAGTGAAACTTGTCTCTCCCCTTGATGTTTGTTGTGGAATGGCCTGTGTGGGCATGGGTGCCTTTCCAGTTTTGATGGTTTTAAGTTCTTGTTTAATGGATGAGAATTCTGAGTTCATTTTGTCCATTTGTTTGCACAATTTTTCTAGTAGGCTTTGTGGAACATTTTGGGTTGGTGCTTGAGCTTGTGGGTTTATCCCAGGAGGATACTTTGGTTGTTCGATAGGTTTTTGATATTGGACATGAGGATGTTGGAATTGGACCGGTTGTGGTTGGAATTGATTATGAGGTTGAAAGTTTTGTTGAGGGTATGGGTTGATACATTGTTATTGTGTTGGTTGTTGATTGTCCTTCCAATGAAAGCCCGGATGGTCATTATACCTTGGATTGAAGGTGTTCGTGAATTTTGGCTTTTGAAAGTTCTTTGCATTAACTTCTTCCGGTGGTCCTCATAAAAGAACATCCTTGATGGAAGGAATGTTTGGGAAATTATCAGTCTTGTGGTCATTCTTGTCACAAATTGTACAAACAAGCTCAATAGTTTGGGTTTTGTGGACCTTCCTAAGATCAATCTCCTCAACTTTCCTTCTGAGTGTAGCAAGTTTTGCTCTAAGGTTTTCTTATTCTCCAAGATTGTAAATTCCACCAGATTTGGGTGGCTTCTCAAAGTATGGTGATGTTTCTCATGTTTGGTTTTGTTCATCAAGATTTTCTAGATACTCGTAAGTATCATTTGGGGCTTTGTTTTTGAAGGTTCCATTACACATCATATCAATGAATTGTTTGTTTCTGGGACCCAACCCTTCATAAAAAATTCTCAATTGTTCTGGGATTAAGAAACCATGGTGTGGTACCATGTTTAATGTGTCCTTGAACCTTTCCCATGTTTCATAGAATGTTTCTCCCTCTCTTTCAAAAAAGTTTTGTATGCTCTTTTTAAGTGCAATTGTTTTGTGATGGGGGAAGTATTTTTTATAAAATTCTCAATGAAGTCGGTCCCAAGAGTGAATGGATGCTGGTCTCAAATTGTTTAACCAATTCTTTTCTCGGTCCTTAAGAGAAAAAGGAAAAAGTCTCATTTTAGCAGCTTCAATTTATTTGGTGGGCACATGGTTTCGACAATGTCATTAAATTCTTTAACATGAAGGTAAGGCATCTCAGACTCCATCCCATGAAAGGTTGGAAGGTGGTTCAGGACATGGGGTTTGAAAACATATTGGGAATATCCTATGTTATCATGCCTAATTCATGAGGGTGCATTGGTCCAGGCTGGTGTGAGGTAGTCATTCATGGTCGGGTCTGCAACAATTCCCAAGTTAGGGTCTTGCCCGTTATTTTGGTTCCCTCCCCGGTTTATGATTTGGTTTTGTGGGAGATTCTCCATTGTATCGAAATCAATGTCTAAATTGGGGTATTAGGAAGATTTGGATCTAAAGGAAATAGACCACTTTTAGTGCTTGACTCCCCAGACCTAGAAGTATCCACCCTAACTAATCTATTTGAGTTGTCGTGGGTGTAGGCGGACATGCGCTAAAAGAAAAAAAAAGCGAGAAAGGGAAAAGATAAGAGAATTGGGATGAGAATAGAAGAATGGGGGTAAGAAAAGAAGCTTTTTGGTCTAAGGAACTTACTTGGTCCCCGGCAATGGTGCCAAAATTTGGATGTTCCCAAATTTACCCTACTGGTAAAAGCAGTCGATGTAGTACATGTAGGGGTCGAATCCACAGGAACTGAAGAAGTAACCTTGAGACGCTATGATTTGGTGAAGGATGGGCTATGAGGTAGCCAACTTTGGGTTTGATTTTGGATGGTTTAAAGAACACTAAGAAACCTAAGTGAATTCAATTCAAATAAAATCGGTTGATCTTAGGATTATGCTCGGGGTGGATTGAATGAATTTTACTTCTTTATACAATTTTGGTTTTATTAATTCTTGATGAATCCATTCTTCAAAAATAACACTATCTTCATCATTTTCTGGTTTGGTGCTTACTAAACACAATTACTAATCCCCTATACACTTAGAGAACCAAATTCATGATCTCTCCAAGGTATATGGTCATTTAGTAATTGAATTTAGTTTGTTCAAACACAGTAAAGATGAAGAGTAGGAATAACTGAAGAATGGATGTCTTAAATTAATTATCCAATTAACAACAATTTTTTCATAAAATAACATTCAATCCAGACTTTGCATCCTCCTAAGATCAACCCATTAAAGGGTTATCCCTCCATTGATGGTATACTCTCAATGGTGGGTGGAAGATGGCTAACAAGAATTGGATTGAAGAAATTAAAACCACGGAAATAATGAGCACTCCTCCGTGTGTGTGAATGAAATTCACACCTATGTGTGAACTAATTCACAAAAACACAGAGATATCATTGTGCTTTGTGATAATTAAGTTTTAATAAATGAAATGGAAAATATAGAAGAGAAAGAAGTTTATTAAGAACATAAATATACAAAAAATAAACTTACATGGAAATGGAAAACATTACAAAGGAAATTTGGAAGCATAACCTTACAATGAAACAAGCAACAAAAGATGATATGAAAAATATCCACCACCTATTCACTTCACCACTAGCTCCTTATATAGGCATATTAGGAGCATTAGGTTCATACCCCAACAATTAATTCACCCTCCAACAATTAATAGAGTCAAATGGAGGGTGAATAATCAAAAGGGAATTGATGTTTCGAATTTGACCTGAAAAACTGTCCAGATTCGTCCACCATATTGACGTGTGAATTCGCAATTGAAGAAGGCCGAATCCGGAGGAGTTGTAGAAGAGAAATATCTTTTTCCATCTGTCCTCTATGAGCTTTAAAAAGTTCAGAAAATTTTGCTCAACCGTTTGGAAGTTATGGTCGAAATGGTGGGACGGATTTCTGTGCATTAATGTCGGGTCCACCATTTAAATCTCAAATTCATATCCCTTTATCATCATGAAAAGATCAGAATTAGCTCCGGCCACAGTTGAATAAAATGATCCGCATATTTTTATATTTCTACTGTATAAATTGGAGCTTCATTGGGCATGTTTTCTGGGCCCCACATTTGTTTGATGGGCCTTAGGCCCATTATGCTTTTTCCAGCAAGTTTCTGCCTTCAGGCGCAAAATTCTCCATCTTCCTTTGGGATTCATCCATCGGACCTAAAAGATAAAATGTTCCAAACAAAGTGTTAAATCACATCCCAAAATTTAAAATTCATAAAATTAATATAATGTTGTCCACAAAAAAATGAATGATTGGGCCCAAATTTTCATTTTAAACATGAATTGCATTTTTTGATGAGAAATGAAGTTTTATTTATGTAATGCACTAAAAACAATGTTTATAGACTTTGGAACAATGAATATAAAGATATTAACAATTAATATTAGCCACTTTCAGTGACTAATCACACCCCCCAACTTGAGTTTTGCTAGTCCCGAGCAAAATAAATTACAAATATGAAATTCAAATCCCCTTTTCCAAAAACATTTTAATACACATTGATCACCCAAATAACTAATACCAAAAAAATTATGAAAACCCATCAAAATAATTAAAAACAAGCTAGGTCCATAAGCATTTCCCAAGCTCAAGCCCATTCCTTTGTTCAAATTTATGGCCACATTTCATCCAATTCCAATTAAGCATGATAAAGTGTTGTGCATCATAAAAGATATGGGGCCCATTTTATTGTTCAAGGGAAAAAATGGAAGCGCTGGGTGGGAATCACATTAAACCTTAAGATGAGAATCCATTTTTTTTGATTTTTTATTTTTTTTTATTTTTTTTTTAACCACAATAGATATGAAAAGACTAACTCTGGGCAAGACAACTATGGAGTCATGATCTCCAAGTGTCGGACGCCACACATATTGTCAATTTCATGCTCTATAATAGAGATATAAATCCTAACTCTGGGCAAGACAACTATGGAGTCACGATCCCCAAGTGTCGGACACCACGCATTTGGACAAAACATTGCTCTATGTGGTCTTTTTTTTTGTTTTTTTTTTGTTTTTTTTTTTTGTTTTTTTTTGGATACTCAAATTAAACTAAAAGTGACCCCAGAACCCTATGCTATAATGAAAGGGACCCAAGAACTCAAATTTACACCCACGATCCAGTAGACGTGCATTGTGGCATTTTTATTAGGAGGATGAAAATGTAAACATTGAAAAATCACATCAGACAACCGCACTTTCCAAAAACTATGCTCATGAACTTAAACTTGCATTAAAATCAGAATCAAGGCATGCAAAATTTAGTTGATATCCAGTTTTAGAGTTTACAATGTGTGTTATCATGTTCAAGGTTAATAGAATTTTCCTTTTCATGAATGTTTTTATTCAAAAAAAATAATTTTTTATCTCCCCCCAACTTAGAATAACACTGTCCCCAGTGTTTAAAGAAAATAAAAGTTAGAAGGGGGTAGGATAGGAGTTAAAAGATGAAATTGAGAATGATAAACATGGAAAAAATTCACCTGGTTTTTGAAGTTGAAGTTCATGATGCTCCAGGTTACTCGTTTGATCTCTTGTGGGATGTAGGCACCTCCTTGATTGAATATGTATCACCCAAAATAGTTCCTGAATCATAAAAAGAAGGAAAAAGCAGACAAAACAAACAACACATTGATTTATTTAATTCCAAGTATCATCATTTTTATGGGTTTTCATGTTTTTTTTTTAAATAAAACTAATGATACATTGCCTTCTTTTAAATTTCTGGGTAAGGTATTACTCAAGGATCACACCGCGTGACATGGATGAATACGGTGCTCCCCTTTCATACCCATCCATACTCATAAAATAAGAACAGGTCAAGAGTCTAATTTTTTTTTAACCTACAAAAACATAAATAAAATAAACTGATGATACATTGTCTTATTTATATTTTTTGGGTAAGGTATTACTCGTGGATCACACCACGTGACACAGATGAATATGGTTCTCCATTTCATACCCATCCTTACTCATAAAAGAAGAACAGGTCAACAGTCTATATAAAAAAATAACAAAATGAAGCAGAAGGAAACAAAAGATGATTCACAATGATTGGAAATATGGAAACCACAGGTTGCCTCCCGTGCAACTCTTTTTTTTAACGTCGTTAGCCCGACTTTTACCCTAAATCTATCAATTTTTCTCTGGTTCATATGTTGGCTCAGTTAACTCCTCCTTGGTTTCTTGTTTATTGAATGATTCAATGAATGGTTTTAACCTATGACCATTGACTTTGAAGACATGACCACTTGTGGGATCCTGAATCTATATTACCCCATGAGGGTACACATGATGCACTAGGTATGGACCAGACCATCTGGACCTTAGCTTTCCTGGGTGTAGATGAAGTTTTGAACTATACAAGAGCACAAATTTTCCCAGTTCAAAGTGTTTGACTTTGAGATTCCTAGATTGGTAGGCTTGAACTTTAGATTTATTGATCCGTGAATTTTCATAAGCCTCTATCCTAAGTTCCTCGAGTTCATTAAGATCTAATTTCCTTTTTGTTTCAGCCAAAGAAATGTCAAAGTTCATTTTTTTTATTGTCCAAAAGGCCTTATGATCAATTTCAACAGGTAAATGACATGTTTTTTCATAAACCAATCTATATGGTGACATGCCTAAGATAGTTTTGAAAGCAGTTCGATATGCCCAAAGGGCATCTAAGAGTTTCTCAGACCAATCTTTCCTAGAGGGATTGACAGTTTTTTCAAGAATTTGCTTAATTTCTTTATTTTCCAACTCAGCTTGATCGTTGGTTTGAGGATGGTATGCAGTGGAAACTTTACGAGTAATACCATACTTAGACATGAGTGAAGAGAATGGGTGGTTTCAGAAATGGGTTCCATGATCACTGATTATAGCCCTAGGAATTCCAAATCGAGAAAATATATGCTCTTTCATAAATCGGATTACAACATGGTGGTCATTGGACTTGGTGGGAATGGCTTCAACCCATTTTGAGACATAATCAATAGCTAAGAGTATGTAGAGGTATCCCTTAGAGTTTGGAAAGGGTCCCATAAAATCAATTCCCCAACAATCAAAGATTTCAACGACCGGAATGGGAGTGAGGGGAATTTGATTCCTTTTGGTAATGGATCCTAATTGCTGACGCTACGGACAACTTTTGCAGAATTGGAAGGAATCCTTAGTGAGATTCGGCCAGTAGAAACCACTTTGGAGGACCTTTGTAGTGGTTTTCTTTGTAGAAAAGTGGCCTCCACATGCCTCTCCATGACAAAATTTTAGAATGGACTCTTGCTCAGACTCGGGAATACATCTCCTCATGATTTGATCAGGACAGAACTTGAAGAGGTAAGGATCATCAAACACATCGTGTTTGACATCAGAAAGGAATTTCTTCTTAGCTTGGGTCCCCATGAATTTTGGAATGTCACCCGTCACCAAATGGTTTGCTATGTCAGCATACCAAGGGAAATCACTCACTGAATAGAGGTGCTCATCGGGAAATGAATCAGACACAGAGAGGTGGTGTGAGTTGTCTTTGAATTCCGTCCTAGAGAGGTAATCAGCTACAATATTTTCAACACCCTTTTTATCCTTAATAGTTAAATCGAACTCTTGAAGAAGAAGGACCCACCTAATCAATCTACCCTTGGCATATTGTTTTTGGAAAAGGTATTTTAGGGTTGAATGGTCAGTGAAGACAATGATGGGTGATCCTAAGAGATAAGACCTGAATTTCTCTAAGGCAAAGACAATAGCAAGTAACTCTTTCTCAGTGGTGGTGTATTTTATTTGTGCATCATTTAAAGATTTGCTTGCATAAGCAATGACATGTGGAGTTTTCTCACACCGATGTCCTAAGACTGCTCCTACGGAAAAATCACTTGCATCACACATGATCTCGAAAGGAAGTTTCCAATTTGGAGGTTTCATGATTGGTGGAGATATAAGAGTTTACTTGAGTGTAGAGAATGATTCCTCACAGCTTTCTGTCCATAAAAATAGAGCATCTTTTGCTAATAGAGTACAAAGTGGTCGAGAAATAGAGCTGAAATTCCTAATAAACCTTCTATAAAAACCAGCATGTCCTAAGAAGGACCTCACTTCCTTAACAGTTTTAGGAGAGGGAAGGTGACGAATGATGTCAACCTTAGCTTTATCAATTTCAATCCCTCTACCAAATACCAGATGACCTAGAACAAGTCCTTCCCTTACCATGAAATGGCATTTTTCCCAATTTAGTATGAGATTCTTATCCTCGTACCTTGACAAAACCTTTTCAACATTTATAAGGCATCCCTCAAAAGTATCCCCAAAGATGGAGAATTCATCCATGAAGACCTCTAAAAAATCACCCACCATATCCGAGAATATTCCCATCATGCACCACTGGAAGGTACCGGGGGCATTACATAACCCAAAGGGCATGCGCTTGAAGGCAAAAGTGCCGAATGGACAAGTGAAGGTTGTTTTTCCTTGATCCTCTAAGGAGACATAGATTTGATTATACCCTGAGAATCCATCTAGGAAGCAATAGAATTGATGCCCCGCCACTCGCTCGAGGACTTGATCAATAAAGGGTAAGGGGAAATGGTCTTTCTTCGAACAAGAGTTGAGCTTCCTATAGTCAATACAAACTCTCCGTCCACTACTGACCCTTTTTGGAAGCATCTCTCCATCCTTGTTGGTTATTACTGTGATTCCATCCTTCTTTGGAACCACATGGATTGGGCTAACCCACTCACTCTCAGCTATAGGATAGATGATACCAGCTTTTAACAATTTCACAAGTTCTTTTCTCACTACTTCCATGATATTAGGATTGAGTCGCCTATGAGGTTGACGACATGGATTTGACTCAGATTCAAGAATAATTCTTTGAGACTTGATAAGTGGTCTAATCCTAGGAATATCAGATAGGGTCCATCCAATGGCTTTATTGTGTCTCCTAAGAACATCTAGAAGCATCCTCTCATGATTGGCTTCAAGAGATAAAGAAATGACAACAGGAAAGGATTGATTGTCCCATAAGAATTCATACTTCAGTGATGATGGTAAGACTTTAAATTCAAGATTATATTGGTCAAGACTTCCCAAGAAAGGATGAGACTTTGTATTGAACTCAGTTTTTTTGTTCAGATTTCTTGACAAAATTGGTTCCTTGTGAACAGAATTTTCATCCACTAAATTTTCTAGAGTAGTGTCATGAATAGATATGGACTCAATTTTATTTATTTCAACCATGGTATAATTTATTGGTGATTCTATAAATTCATAAATAGAGCTATATGAAAGAGATTCAATCCAAGGAGACAAATTTCCATAATGTGAATAAAGAAAATCAATCTCTTCTTGACTTAACCATCCTTCGGTAATTCCTTGATGTTCATTGAGTTCATTATCAACACTACCAATCCAATTAACCTCATGGATCTCTTCATCATCCCCAATTTGAGAGTTTTCATTGTAGATATTCAAGTCTAGACTCATGTTCCCAAAGGTGATGGTCGTGTTCCCATTTCGAACTCGGATAACAGAGTTGATTGTTGCAAGGAAAGGACGACCAAGTATGATTGGGGTTTGCTCCCTAGGACCTAAGCTTGGGTGATTTTCTAGAACAATGAACTCAGCTGGGTAAATAAAATTTTCAACTTTCACCAAAACATCTTTTAAGATCCCCTTTGGAACTCGAACACTACGATCAGAAAGTTGAAGAGTGACAGATGTGGGTTGGAGTTCTTCGAGCCCTAACTGAAAATACATGGCATAAGGAATGAGGTTCACACTGGTACCTAGATCACACAAGGATTTGACAACTTTGTCCTCTCCTAGTTCAACATTTATGTAAGGGCATCCTGGGTCTTTCATCTTAGGAGGAATGGTCCCTTGAATGGTGGTACTCACATTAGCAGCCAAAAGGACTTGGTTTTTATGTGAAAATTTTCTTTTAAAATTGCACAAGTCTTTAAGATACTTTTAGTAGGAAGGTATGGTTTGGATGGCATCGAGAAGGGGAATGTTCAACTTGACTTGTGAGAAGATTTCCCTCAATGTGTCACTCAATTCAGGCTTGGTTTTCCCCCTCATGTGTTGAGGAAATGGTGCTGGTTGTTGAGTTGTTTGTTGAAGTGTTGTTTCTTTCACATTTTTATCGGTTTCTTCAGTTTGAGATTGTGGTTCATTTGAATTTTCATTAAAGTTTTAAGCTTCACATGGTTTCTGACTTATTTGTTCAAGTTTTTCAATTGATTTCCCACTTCTTAAAACAGTCACATCCTTTAGTTGTTCGTGAGTTGTTTGAGTGAAACTTGTATCTCCCCTTGATGTTTGTTGTGGAATGGCATGTGTGGGCATGGGTTCCTTTCCAGTTTTGATGGTTTGAAGTTCTTTTTTAATGGATAATAATTCTTAGTTCATTTTGTCCATTTGTTTGCACAGTTGTTCTAGTAGTCTTTGTGGAACATTTTGGGTTGGTGCTTGAGCTTGTGGGATTATCCTAGGAGGATACTTTGGTTGTTCGATAGGTTGTTGATATTGGACATGAGGATGTTGGAATTAGACCGGTTGTGGTTGGAATTGATTATGAGGTTGAAAGTTTTGTTGAGGGTATGGGTTGATACATTTTTGTTGTGTTGGTTGTTGATTGTCCTTCCAATGAAAGCCCGGATGGTCATTATACCTTGGATTGAAGGTGTTCGTGAATTGTGGCTTTTGAAAGTTCATTGCATTAACTTCTTCTGGTGGTCCTCCTAAAAGAACATCCTTGATGGAATGAATGGTTGGGCAATTATCAGTCTTGTGGTCATTCTTTTCACAAATTGTACAAACAAGCTCAACAGTTTGGGTTTTGTGGACCTTCCTAAGATCAATCTTTTCAACTTTCCTCGTGAGTGCAGCAAGTTTTGCTCTAAGGTTTTATTCTTCTCTAAGATTGTACATTCCATCAGATTTGGGTGGCTTCTCATAGTATGGTTATGTTCCCCATGTTTGGTTTTGTTCAGCAAGATTTTCTAGATACTCGTAAGCATCATTTGTGGCTTTGTTTTTGAAGGTTCCATTACACATCATATCAATGAATTGTTTGTTTCCGGGACCCAACCCTTCATAGAAAATTCTCAGTTGTTCTGGGATTAAGAAACCATGGTGCGGTACCATTTTTAATGTGTCCTTGAACCTTTCCCATGTTTCATAGAATGTTTCTCCCTCTCTTTCAAAAAATTTTTGTATGCTCTTTTTAAGTGCAATTGTTTTGTGATGGGGGAAGTATTTTTTATAAAATTCTTGTTGAAGTCGGTCCCAAGAGTGAATGGATGCTGGTCTCAAATTGTTTAACCAATTCTTTGCTCGGTCCTTAAGAGAAAAAGGAAAAGGTCTCATTTTAGCAGATTCAATTTGATTTGGTGGGCACATGGTTTTGACAATGTCATTAAATTCTTTAACATGAAGGTAAGGCATCTCAGACTCCATCCCATGAAAGGTTGGAAGGTTGTTCAGGACATGGGGTTTGAAAACATATTGGGAATATCCTATGTTATCATGCCTAATGCATGAGGGTGCATTGGTCTAGGCTGGTGTGAGGTAGTCATTCATGGTCGGGTCTGCAACAATTCCCAAGTTAGGGTCTTGCCCGTTATTTTGGTTCCCTCCCCGGTTTATGATTTGGTTTTGTGGGAGATTCTTCATTGTATCGAACTCAACGTCTGAATTTGGAGTATTAGGAAGATTTGGATCTAAAGGAAATAGACCTCTTTTAGTGCTTGACTCCCCAGCCCTAGGAGTATCCACCCTAACTAATCTGTTTGAGTTGTCGTGGGTGTAGGCGGACATGCACCAAAAGAAAAAAAAAGCGAGAAAGGGAAAAGATAAGAGAATTGGGATGAGAATAGAAGAATGGGGGTAAGAAAAGAAGCTTTTTGGTCTAAGGAACTTACTTGGTCCCCGGAGACGGTGCCAAAATTTGGTTGCGCCCAAATTTACTCTACTGGTAAAAGCGGTCGATGTAGTACATGTAGGGGTCGAATCCACAGGGACTGAAGAAGTAAACTTTAGATGCTATGATTTGGTGAAGGATGGGCTATGAAGTAGCCAACTTTGGGTTTGATTTTGGATGGTTTAAAGAACACTAATAAACCTAAGTGAATTTAATTCAAATAAAATGGGTTGATATTAGGATTATGCTCGGGGTGGATTGAATGAATTTTACTTCTTTATACAATTTTGGTTTTATTAATTCTTGATGAATCCATTCTTCAAAAATAACACTACCTTCATCATTTTTCGGTTTGGTGCTTACTAAACACAATTACTAATCCCCTATACACTTAGAGAACCAAATTCATGATCTCTCCAAGGTATATGGTCATTTAGTAATTGAATTTAGTTTGTTCAAACACAGTAAAGATGAAGAGTAGAAATAACTGAAGAATGGATGTCTTAAATTAATTATCCAATTAACAACAATTCGTTCATAAAATAACATTCAATCCAGACTTTTCATCCTCCTAAGATCAACCCATTAAAGGGTTATCCCTACATTTATGTTATACTCTCAATGGTGGGTGGAAGATGGCTAACAAGAATTGGATTGAAGAAATTAAAACCGCGGAAATAACGAGCACTCCTCCGTGTGTGTGAATGAAATTCACACCTATGTGTGAACTAATTCACAAAAACACAGAGATATCATTGTGCTTTGTGATAATAAAGTTTTAATAAATGAAATGAAAAATATTGAAGAGAAATAAGTTTATTAAGAACATAAATATACAAAAAAGAAACTTACATGGAAATGGAAAACATTACAAAGGAAATTTGGAAGCATAACCTTACAATGAAACAAGCAACAAAAGATGATATGAAAAATATCCACCACATATTCCCTTCACCACTAAATCCTTATATAGTCATATTAGGAGCCTTAGGTCCATCCCCCAACAATTAATTCACCCCCAACAATTAATAGAGTCAAATGGAGGGTGAATAATCAAAAGGAAATTGATGTTTCGAATTTGACTCGGAAAACTGTCCAGATTCGTCCACCATATTGACGTGTGAATTATCAATTGAATAAAGCCGAATCCAGAGGGGTTGTAGAAGAGAAATATCTTCGTACATATGTCCTATATGAGCTGTAAAAAGTTAAGGAAATTAGGCTCAGCCGTTTGGAATTTATGGTCGAAATTGTGGGACGTATTTCTGTGCATTAATGTCGGGTCCACCATTTAAATATCAACTTCAGATCCCTTTATCATCATGAAAACATCAGAATTAGCTCCGGCCACAGTTTAATAAAATGATCCTCATATTTTTATCTTTCTACTTTATAAATTTTAGATTCATTGGACTTGGTTTATGGGCCCCACATTTGTTTGATGGGCCTTAGGCCCATTATGCTTTTTCCAGCAAGTTTCTGCCTTCAGGCGCAAAATTATCCATCTTCCTTTGGGATTCATCCATCGGACCTAAAAGATAAAATGTTCCAAACATAGTGATAAATCATATACAAAAATTTCAAATTCAGAAAATGAATATAATGTTGTCCACAAACAAATGAATTATTGGGACCAAATTTGCATTTTAAACATGAATTGCATTTTTGATGAGAAATGAAGTTCTATTTATGTAATGCACTAAAAACAATGTTTATGGACTTTGGAAAACTGAATATAAAGATATTAACAATTAATATTAGCCACTTTCAGTGACTAATAATTGTACTATAATATCATCTTCCTTACAAACTCTCTGATATTCCATGTTGAGGATTGATAACAAACACAAACTAGACTCTATTTCCAGCAAAGAACAAATTTGGTTCCAACAATCTCCCCCTTTGGGTTTATTGACAATTTATAGATAAATTCAATAAAGAACCAACTGCTATCATGACCTGATACTTGAGAAACCAATCGTCCAAGACTCTAAGTCTACATGAGAAAAGCTCAGTGTAGAAAATAAGAGGAAATCATGAATTTAGTTCTTGTCTTTTTGGAATGATTAAATATGTACAATCTAAGCTCTCATTGTTTACTCATAACACTGAATTCTCATTATCCTTTCTCATTCTCCGGTCTCATTATCCCCCTTTTTAATCATTGAATTCCCCCATTCTCCCCCTTTAGAAATAAACCCAAACAACCTGTATTTTTACTTGTAGAGATCAAAACACACTCCCCCTGGATCATATCTCCTAAAGGTTCTGAGCGCAGAAAAAGCGCGATTAGGCCGGTGCCCAAATTTAATTTTTTCCATGATCAATGATTATTCTAGGATCAATACGAAAATTAATTCCAATCTTCATAGAATAGAATAAAAGATTTAGATAAATAAGGAAGAGGCCTGAAACCTTTATAGAGGATCTTTCACATCATGTTTATAATTAATTTAATTAAGTTCATGAAGAAAACAATACCTGGATCTTTGGTACTTTCTTTGTTGATGATGTTGATCGTCTAGAATGACCCTTTAGAATTATCTTATTACGCTTTCAAGGATCCAAACTAGAATCCATCTAGCGGTGATCCACACGTGCTCTGATGGCCTCTGATCGACACCACTCATTCTCTGGGTGCTAGCGTAGCAAAGTGAGTGACTTGTTTCAGTCATTATTGATCACTTCTTCTTAGACCTTGAAGAACGTCTCTCGTTTTTGAGAGAGGTGAGAAGAGGATTATAGAGAGAAATTATTTATCTCAACAATTCTCAATTCACCGGGCCTACAGTTTGGTACATGGCACAATAGACGTATGTTTTTATTTATCGACATAGGGCTTCAATTAAAATATCTAATTGCATAACAGAAATTAAATATATTCATAACCTTAGATAAAACCCATGATTTTAATAATAATACTGCATCATTATTTATGGTGTGCCAACTTGTGCAAAACATAATTATAAATAAAATTCTACATCACAAAATAATAGTAGCGTTATTATTATTTTAATTTGTGCCAACTAGTTAAATAATTATTTACCATCTTGCAAATAATTATCTTACTACCAGACCAGCCTTGGTCCACTCGAACTCCACTTCCATTTATCGAACACCCAAATAAATAAATAAATAAATTATTCTCTTAAATAAATATTTATTAAATGTTCAATAAAATAAATATATTTTACCCACAATATAGTGTAAAAATAATAATTTAATTTATGAAATCAATTTAACAAGAATAAAATTATTCCACTCTCTTGAGAATAATACTTATTAAATTAATTAAATTAAAATATAATTAAACTGAGACCACCAAAAACACTTAGTGTGTGACCCTCTAGCATTATTTCTCATTGGAATTAGGCAGGCTTTCCTAAATTTCAAGAGTACTGTCTAGAAATGGGTTAAGGCATCCAAGAGAAAGAACTTAAAGTCACAACAACGACATCCACATACGAACGTACACTATGTAATATAATCCATTTATCTCAATATCTCATCAATCAAGTTTCATGATAGTGTCATCAACCTTTGTGTGTGATACGTCATTCTTTGACTACCTAAAATAAACTCGTCGTTACACCATGGCCATGAAATTTCACGCAACAGTTCTATTTCAATCAAGGGGACGAGATATCAACTTCCATAAATAGAAGGTACAAATCCTTTCTCAGTTTATCTATTAATAACATGCCACTTGTGACGCACCCAATGTACCCCACTTCCCACCAACTGTATGCATGAAGATTTTTGTCAGTAAATCAAATTGCATGAGTCGTGATATGTATTAATCATAATCTTAAAGTCTAAGGATCATTACACACGCTCACAAATACGAATTTTCGATAACACCAAAATATACGGAATTCCTATTGGTGGGTCTTTTCTCATAATCTACCATCTTAGATATTACCAAGTACAAACTTCGTGAGAGGAAGTCTCATATTCTTATGAGTACTCACACCTGACGGTCTGTATACTATGTTTCCCACTATAGTATGTCATCCAACCGTAGAACTATATTTAAGAATATTGTCATAGCACTTCAAGGTTCTCATCGTAGCGGGGAACTGCTATGACCTTGTCAATGTGACAAATACTTCAGGAAATTATTATATTGTAGTCATGCAAAACAATGAAAAATATGTAATAAGATGTTTAATATTTAAATATATTAAATATTCATGTAATAAAATTACAACCAGTTGGTTCTAGGATACCAACTCTTACAAACTCCCACTTGGACTAGATCCAACTGCCTACGACTTTTAGTCGTCTAGACCTCATGTGATGATCATGTTTCTTCTGAGTCAAGGCTTTAGTCAAGGGGTCTGCCACATTGTCTTATGTTGAAATACTGCTCACTACAACTTCACCTCTCTGAGAAAAATCCCTCAAGAGATGATACTTCTGAAGTATGTGCTTCGTCTTCTAATGTGACCATATCTCTTTTGCGAGAGTCACCGATGTAGTATTATCACGGTATAGTGTGATGGGATCTTGACTTCTAGGTATCGCATCCAACTCCCGGATGAAGCTTCACATTCAAACTGCTTCTTTAGCTACCTCAGAAGCTACAATATACTCATACTTTATTGTAGAATCTTCAACCAAACTCTACTTTGAGCTCTTCAAGCTCACTTCACCTCCATTAAAAGTGAATATGTATCCTTTTTGCGACTTCATGTCATCTTGATCAGTCTAGAAACAAGAATCTTCATATCCTCTAATGACTAGTTCCTCATATCCTCCTTAAACTAGGAACATATCCTTAGTACATCTCAGATACTTTAGGATAGTCATGACTGCCATCCAATGGTGGTCACCTGGGTCAGCTTGATATCTTTCTACCGCACTCAATAAGTAGGTGACATCCAGCCTAGTACATAGCATAGAATGCATGACTGACTCAATCGTTGATGCATATAGAGTCCTTTCCATTATTTTCTTTCCTCATGTGTCTGAGGACACATTTTCTTGGAAAGAATAATGTCATGTGACACTGGAAACAATCCCCTCTTGGATTGTTCAATACTGAATCTCTTCAGTATCTTATCAATGTATGTACTTTGACTTAGGACCAGCAATCTCTTGGATCTATCACGATAGATCTTGATCCCAATAATATATGTTGCCTCACCCAAGTCCTTCATGGAGAATCATTGATTCAACCATGCCTTAACAGACTATAATATTGATATCTCATTTCTAATAAGTAATATTTCATCAACATATACTATTAGGAAAATGACTGCACTCCCACTAAACCGTTTGTAGACATAAGGCTCACATTCGTTCTTGATAAAATCAAATTTCGTTATGGCTTCATCAAAACGAATGTTCCATGACCTGGATGCTTTCTTTAATCCATAAATGTATTTCTGTAACTTGCATACTTTATTGGAATCCTTTGGAGTCATAAACCATTCAAGTTTTGTCATATAGACATCTTTCTGAAGATTAAGAAATGTTGTTTTGACATCTATTTTCCAAATCTCGTAGTCATTGTAAGTGGAAATGGACAATAGAATTCTGATAGATTTCAATATTGAAAATGGGGAAAAGGTTTTTTCTTAGTCAATTCCTTAACACTACTTGAACCCTTTTGCAACTAGTTTTGCCTTATAGGTACTAACTTGTCCTTCCATGTCCAGTTTCTTCTTGAATACCCATTTTCAACCAACAGGCTTTACATCAACTAGAGGATCTAACAAAATCCATAATTGTTTTTGGTACATGGAATCCATTTTAGAATTCATGGATTCTTTCCACTTGTTAATATTTGTGCCAATTACTGCTTCCTTTTATGTTAGAGGATCATTACTATTAAAAAATAATGATTCACCATCCTCGGTAACTAGAAAATTGTATTGTTCCAGTTCTCTAACCTCTCTTTTACTTCTACATAGTTCTTGTGTCTCTGGAATGGTTCTTTCTTCCACAGGGCTTTGTGGAATCTTTTCCTGTACCAACTCTTGTATACCTTGAGCCTCAACTTCATCAAAGTCTATCTCGCTCCCACTATCTCTTTTGGAGATGTTCTCCCTCTCAAGGAATATGGCATGTCTTTCTATATAACCTTTTTTTCTAAGGGGTTGTATAGGTAATATCCCCTTGTTTCCTTAGGGTATCCTATAAAGGTACACTTTGTACCTCGGGGTGAAATTTTGTTACCTGAAGAGGCCTTAAAAAACACATATCTTACCCACACATGTAAATAAGATAACATGGCTTTCTTTCCACTCTAGAACTCATATGGAATATCATTTATCAATTTAGTTGGTGCTTTTGTTAGTATGTGCACCTATATTTGTAATGCATATCCCCAAAAGGATAATGGAAGACTCGCATGACTCATCATTGATCTCACCATGTCCAACAAGGTGCGGTTCCTCCTTTCGCTCACACCATTCCACTGGGGAGTGTAAGGAGGAGTGAGTTGGGATAGGATCCCAAACTCTTAGAAGTAATAAATGAAGTCTTGATTAAGATATTCTCCACCTCAGTCTGAGTAGAGTTTCTTAATCTTCTTATCAAGCTGGTTCTCAACTTCATTCTTGTATTCTTTGAACTTATCAAAAGAATATGACTTATACCTCATTAAGTAGATATATCCATATCTACTAAAATCATTGGTAAAAGTTATGAAGTATGAGTACCCTCCTCTTTCTTAAACTTGAAATGGTTCACACACATCAGTATGAACCAATTCAAGAATCTCTTTAACCCTTTCACCTTTCCCACTAAATTGGGCTTTGTTCATTTTTCCTTGTAAACATGCATGACATACGACAAGTGGTTTTAGTTTGAAAGAATATAAATATACATCTTGATATAACTTTTTCATGCATTTCTCATTTACATGACCTAGCCGGTGATGCCAAATTTAGGTGTGGTATGAGTCATGTGAAGTATCTTTGTTATTGATTGCCATTACTTGGTTTATGTAATCCAACACGTAAAGACCATTGTATAAATTTTCCCTACCAAAACAAATGATAACTTTTTAAAATAATCAATATTAATTTCCAAACATGAAAACAAATCCATCTATATCTAATCTGGATACATAAATAATGTTTTTAGTAATAGACGACACATAATAAAAACCCTTTAACACCAAGATCATCCCAGTTGGAAACATGAGGTGGTAGTCCCTGACAGCTATAGTAGTGAGCCTGGATCCATTGGATGCTTATAGATCTACCTCCCCTCAATCAATATTCCTGAATCTACTTAGTTCTTGTATTTGGATACATATGTGATCACCAAAATCTATATCAAATACCCAATTTGTAGAAATGGATATATTACATTCAATAAAAAACGCACTTGAAGCTTCCCATTACTTCTTAGGTTGGGTGTTTTTCTTCTTCTAGTGGCCCTTCTTACCACATGCGAAACAAACAGCTTCTTGTTCCTTTGCCTCCCCTTTGATCTTCCTTTTCTTAGAAGGGCATGAAGAAGCTTTGGCTTAAATATATTCACCTTCCCTTCCCTATTATTCACCATAAGGATAGAAGTATTTTCACACTTCATAACTTTGTTCACTTGGTGAATGAGGATAAGAAGATCTGATAGATACTTCTCAATGTTGTTCATATTGAAATTAACAACAAATCTGGATAATCTATGAGGGGGTGATGCAATAATGAGATTGGTACCTAGTTCTTCGGGGATTTTAAACCCTAGAACCTCTAAGCGCTCAATGTAGCCAATGATCTTGACTACATGAGGCCCAACTGGGGAACCTTTTCCAAGCTTACTCTGAAAGAGTGCCTTGGATATCTTAAATCATTCTTGTCTTTCTCTCTCCTGGTAAATACCACAGAGGTTCTAGAGCATGCTATAGGCATCCATGTTTTCATGATACTTCATGAGCTCACTAGAAATTGATGATAGAATAAAACATCGAACATTGACCACGTTGTTCATATGTTTATTATATACCAAGAACTCTTCATCACTCGCCTCTTGGGTAGGTGGATCAGGTAATGCTGAATTCAGCACATAAGACTTCTGTTCATGGTGTAGAATAACCTAAAGGCATCTAAACCATTCCTAGAAGTTACTGCCAGTGAGGATGTTGTCTTTATCCAAAATTGATCACAGGGATAGTGTGGTTGAAGAGTTTTTCATTTTATTCTACAATTAAAAGAGGATATCATTATTACTTTCTTGATTTCATTTTATGAGAAATAATAAATTAATTTTATTAAGTCTCCCACTATTTTATCAAGTCCCCATGGCCCTCACCATTGAACTCAGAATGTCCAGTTTTCATGAAATTCTAGTGGCAAGGATCCATATTCCCCTTCACATAACCCCAAAAGGGTTGGTCAAGCTATTTTAAGGTATTTAGGTAGGTAGGTCTTTTCCAACTATTGTATTATAGCTCCTTGATCAGTTGATTGGACTCCCCAATCCTAAAATCTTGACTTTGGATTTCCTCAACTATTGCCTCCAATATTATACCAAGTCTAGAAAGGGATACTCTTCTTGATGTGATATAGTTAAGTCAACACGAAACCTTTCATAAGATATTCCTCTATAAAAGTAAGTGTCCTAACAAGGGTTGGTCAAAGACATAGTTTTATTGAGTTTTTCTCTTAATCAAGTAACGGAAGGCTTGGTATGACTTAATATTTTATTTGAGGGATTTTTATCTCTTATGTGTGACTTGTTTATTATCTTTATCACATGATTGTTAATATTAAGTGGAACTTACTTAAGTTATTAACCATGTCTTTATAATATTTACTCATAAGCCTGGTTGATTTTAGTTCCATCTTTCATGCTTGTTTAATTCATTAATTATGTGATCGTGACAACACATCCATAATGATAAACCATGCAAATGATAGAAATAAAATAAATAAAAAGGCATGATCATGAGATTTTATAATGGTTAGTTTATCTAGAAGTTGATAAACTAACCCTGACCTAGGGGAGAAACACATTGTACCTTTTGGGTTTGTGTTTACAGATTTCCACTTGTCCACCTTTGTATCTCCTGGGATGGGTTTCGTCTTGGCTCCAGCTTGAACCGCCTCCTCTAGATTGGGAGTTTCATCCATTACATATGATTTTTTAACTCACACGCAGGTGATGGGTAAAAAGGGAGGTTTACATAAAAGAAACCATGGGCACGCATGCCCTACATATTAATGAGAAGAGATGGATCACAGGACAACAATTAATTTAATAAATAAATTAAAAGGAAAACAATCACATACAAAGGTCTTGGTCTATCTCATGATCTCCCACATACATGTAATGAGTTACATAATTAATAAAACTAGTATTAAATTCTTTAATCATTCTTGATTAAGATAAATCATGCTCGAATCAATTAATTATCATCTTTAATTAATCAATCCTTTTATCTTAAACCCTTTTTCTTAATTTCCTTGAGATTATCATCCATCATAATTTTAAACAAATAATTTTTTTTTAAATTATCTTTTTACATGACTTGTACCTTGGAGGAAACCTGGTGAATTCTCGTTCATAACTACCCAATGAGTAGGAATAAACATTATGCAGATGTTAAATTAAACATATATATATATATATAACACCTATCACGTGTTGTGCCCCAGCTTTACACATGCACCATGGTACACGTCTCAAGGTTTTATATAATATAATAATAAATTTTAATAAATATACGTAATTTGGATGAGTACACGGCGTGTAGTTCGTACTACATAGTGTGTACTATCATTCATCATCCATATAAAGTACGCACCCAGGGATACGGCATGTATATGTACTTTGGAAATCCTCAAAGTACACGGCATGTCCAGTGCGCCACACGCCGTGTAGTATCCGTGTTACATTGTCTTCAGCCGGGCAAGCCGTGTATGAGGTACACGGTCCAACCCTAACCCGAAGGGACTACACGCCGTATCTAGTGAGCCACATGGTGTGTAATCCAAAAACCGTGTGCCACCTATTCTTGGTCAGCACATGGAGTCTTTAAGACTTAGACAAACTCCAATGACATGGCTTGGTTTAGTGGAACATTCCCAATGCATTGAACCTTGATACACAGTATGTGAATCCAACTACATGCTGTATATTCTAGTTTTGTATGGACAGGAACCTTTGGCACCTCCAGATGAGATCCTCTATTTTATTTTAATCAAAATTAAAAGAAAATATTTTTTCTGTAAGGTGAATGAGAAAAGAAAGAGGAGGAACAGATCTTGAGATTCATATTTGTATAACGATTAACTTGAATTGAAAAACTAAATTATTAAACCGTAAATTATCAACGAATTATTTAAATAATTATAAACTACGATGTAACCGCTCTGATACCACTTGAAGGTTTTGAGCGCAGCGGAAGCGCGGTTGGGTCAGCGCACAACTTTAATTTTTACCATGATCAATTATTATTCCGGGATCAATACGATGATAAATGCCAGTCTCCACAGAATAGAATCAAATATTTAGATAAAGAAGTAAGAGGCCCAAAAACTTTAGATAGGATCTTGAACATCATGTTTATAATTAATTTAATTAATTTCATAAAGAAAAGAATACATGGATATTCAGTACTTTCTTCATTGATGATGTTGATCGTCTGGAATGACCCTTCTGAATTATCTTGTTGTTCTTGTGAGGATCCAAACTAGAATCCCTCTAGTAGTGATCCACACATGATCTGATGGCCTCCAATTGACACCACTCGTTCTTTGGGTGCTTGCACAGTGAAGCGAGTGTCTTATGTCGATCGTTCTTGATCACTTATTATTCATCCTTGAAGAACATATCTACTTATTGAGAGAGGTGGGAAGAGGATTACAGAGAGAAATTGTTTAGCTCAATAATTCTCAATTCACCGGGCATGTAGTTCGGTACATAGCACAATAGACGTATGTGTCTATTTATCGACATGGGGATTCGGTTACAATATTTAATTGCATAATAGCAATTAAATACATTCATAACCTTAGAGAAAATCCATGATTTTAATAATAATATTGTGTCATTATTTATGGTGATCCAACTTGTGTAAAATGAAATTATAAATAAAATTCGGTGTCACAAAATAATAGTAGCGTTATTATTATTTTAATTTATTCCAACTAGTTAAATAATTATTTTACTACCGAATTGGCCTTGGTCCACTTGAAATCCACTTCCATTTATTGAACACCCGAATAAATAAATAAATAATTTATTCTCTTAAATAAATATTTTATTTACAAACTATTGAATAAATATTTATTAAATGTTCAATAAAATAAATAAATATATTTTACCCACAATCCAATGAATAAATATTTATTTACTTTATGAAATAAATTTAACTTGAATAAAATTATTCCACTGTCTTGAGAATAATATTTATTCCATTAATTAAATTCAAATAGAATTTAACCTAGACCACCAGAAACACTTAGTGTGTGACCCTCTAGGATTCTTTCTTATTGGCATTAAGCGGGATTGCCTAAAGTACAAGAGCACTATCTAGAAACGGGTTAAGACACCCAAGAAAAAGAATTTAAAGTCGCAAAAATGACATCCACATATGAACGCTCACTATGTAATATAATCTCTTTGTCTCGATATCTCATCAAGAAGGTTTCATTATAGTGTCATAAACCTTTTTTCTTGATACATTGTTCTTTGACTGCCTAAAATAAACTCGTCGTTACACCATGGCCATGGAATTTTGCATGATGGTTCTATTTCAATCAAGGGTCTAAGATATCAAATTCCATAAATGGAAGGGAAAGATCCTTCCTCGACTTATCAATTAATAACATGCCACTCGTGACACACTCAATGTACCCAACTTCCCGCCAACTGTTTGCGTGACTGTTTTCGTCAGTAAATAAAAGTGTGTGAGTCATGACACTTATTAATGATAATCTTAAAGTCTAAGGATCATTACACATGCTCACAAATATAAATATCTGATGACACCAAAACATTAAAAATTCCTACTGGTGGGTCTGTTCTCATAATCTCCCGTCTTGGAGATTACCAAGTACAAACTTCATGAGAGGAAGTCTCGTTTTCTCACGAGTACTCGCACCTGAAGGTTTGTATACTATGTGTCACACTATAGTATGTCATCCAACTGTAGAACTATATTTAAGAATATTTTCATATCACTTAAAGGTTCTCATCATAGCGGGGAACTGTTGTGAGCATGTCAATGCGACAAATACTCCAAGAAATTATTACACTATAGTCATGCATAACAATGAACAATATGTAATAATATGTTTAATATTTAAATATATTAAATATTCATGTAATCAAAGTATAATTAGTTGGTTCTAGGACATTAACTCTTACATCTCTCCCATAAACCAACGTCATATCCAAAAACATATTAAAATAGTTCACACAACTAGGGAGAAGAGAAAACTCATAACCTCCTCATGTACTGGGAGGTGGATGAACACCGAGGTTCAACCGATGTTTCTCGAACACATGTGATGCCAGTGGCTTGGTCAGAATGTCATCCACTTGGTCATCAGTTCCAACATGATCCATTTTAATCAACCCTTGTTCAACTTTTTCCTTGATGAAGTGATATCTAATTTCAATATGTTTCATACGAGAATACTGAACAAGATTCTTTGTAAGATCAATCACACTCTTGTTATCACAGTAAATCTTCATTGGTTATTTCACCACATCACCAATATTAGTCATTTATTGCTTCATCCACAATAGTTGAGTGCAATCCTTTTTAGCAAAAATATACTCTGCTTCAGTAGTACTAAGAGAAGCACTTTATTGCTTCTTACTCAACCATCCCACACATTTATTACCAATAAAGAATGATCTACCACTTGTGGAATTTCTATTTGCCACATATCCAGCCCAGTCAGTATCAAAAAATGTTGATAGTTTATTATCAATTCTTGTAGAAAAATATAATCCATAATTGTGAGTACCTTAAGTGTACCTCATGATTCTTTTAATTGCAACTATATGTTATTCCGTCATATTAATTTGAAATTGGGATACTAAGCATGTTGCAAATACAATATCTTTCCATGTTTCGGTTAAGTATAATAATCTTCTAATTATTCTCTTGTACATGGTGGGATCCACATAAGTTCCATCATCATGATTTCTAAGTTTTGTCCCAACTTCAATTGAAGTTGACATTGGTTTGGAGTAATGCATATTGAATTTCTTTCGCAACTCTCTTGGATATTTTTCCTGATAAATGAAAGTTTAATCCTTTTTTCTAAATAACCTAATAATGTTGAAAATGATATCATCCATGTACACCAGCACCATAAATTGATCTTCCTTAAAATTATTCACATAGATATTATGGTTGAAACCTCCTCTTTTAAATTCGAACTTCTTTAGATAAGAATCCATATGAGAATACCATGCTTATGATGAGACCATGGAGCACCTTCTTTAAGCTGAAATCCTTCATTTCATCATTACCAAAAAGAAAACCCACCAGTTGTCCAATGTAGACTTCTTCTTCAAAAACACCATTTAAGAAAGCTGTTTTGACATCCATTTGATACACATTTTATTTTCTTTGAATTCCAATAGCATGGAAAAGACTGATCAACTCCATTATTACTATTGGAGAAAAAATTTCTTCAACATCAATTCCTTCTTCATATGAATTTGTATCGTGCCCACTAAAACTCATTTTTCAATGACATGATATTCAAGAAATTTCTAGAATAATCAGGTTTGATAAAAATTGAAATAATGATTCTGGAATTTTCTTCATAATTCTTAATTTTTCTTCCCCTCAAGGGAAACACTTATCATCATCTTCATAATGGTGGATCTCATCAAGAATTAATTTTAAGAAATTTAAGTATGGAGAATATGTAAAGACCCAAACTTCTATAAATGAAGTTTCCATTTGTGATTTAATTAAATGTATTATTATGTAATATGGTCATAGAAAACACATGAACTTACTCAGTTGTATATTTGGATTTAAAATACCATTAATAATATTACCATTTTTAATATAGTCATTAAATAGTAATCACATTATTAATATAAATATAAGTATTTAACAAATCCAATTGACACAGACAAAGGAAGTGATGGCCTCATTCAGTAGTATTGTACCCTATGAAGCCTATATATCATAGCTTACAAGGGAGATAGAATCACTAGGATTTTCCCTTGATCAGGACTAAGCTAATATCCAACAACTTAACCATGAACTAAACCATTTATGGTAGAATTTCAAGCTCATTGAGATCACAACCCAAACCACATTCATTGAACGGCCCCATGAAAGTCTCACTATCACGCACCTTACTCTTAGAGAGTACATCGGTATAATAAATCTATAAGTATCAAGACATTAATAGTATTAATATGTATATTTTATATAATAATGAATTTATTTTCATTTTTATTATTACTTTATAAATGATTTTTATTTTGATTCAATTAAACACAAATTTCATTTTCGGGTAATATTCAAATTCAATTAAGGGATTTATTTTGAGGGATTAATGGATTTTTGAAATAAATAGTATTTTAATAAAATTTTATTATTAAATAAGTTTTATTAATTATAAATGGTCATAGAATTTTTATTAAGTGAAATGTTCTTTTTATAAGGGTTCAAAAACTAATATTGTCAAAAACCCAGCATTTTTCAATAAATGTCAAATATTATTTTAAAAGTAAAAATAAAAATATGTATAAAATTATTTAGATAAAATAAATATTATTTTTGGAATCATAATATCTAAATTATCTAATGGTGAATTTTTCATAATTTTCTGAGAGTTGAATTTTCAGGTAAAAATTAAATACCATATAAATATATGGTGTGTTTTATGACATCATAATGACCCAAAATGATGTAATAGATAATATAATGTATATATTAAAACAAATATATGTTTTACCCTTAAAATAATGTGAATTTAAGTTTATTTGATTAATTTTATTAATCCTTTATGAATCCTTCAAAACCTTTTTTATATTTTAAATTTTTAAATTCATTTATTTAAAAGTGTGAATCGCCTCCACATAAGAAAGGGAAATATTTTAATATTTTAGGAAATTTTTATAATATAATAATTAAAATCTCTCCACTTTTTCAAAAACCATGGGAAGGATTGTGGTTTTGAATATTTTTTTATAGAGAGTCCAAAACCTAAGTTTGTGAAATATTAAAGAGTTACCCTCTAATTTCCCATATAAACCCACAAAATATCCCACTTATATTCACTAAAAATACTTGCATCATGTCCTCACTCTACCATCCCATCTATATAATCCTCTCAAGTCACCCCAAGCTCTCAATAATCTCCTTTTCAAGCTTTTGGAGCCACACATTCAAGTAAGGGTTCTTGCCTTTCTTATCTTTATCCAAGTTTATTTATCTTGTTATGACCTTTTATTTTAAATTAATAATTATGGGGTATATTTTTTCACCTTACCCATACTTCCCTTATTATTTATAAATGATGATATACCCATTTATCTCTCATTAATTCCTCCCATGTGCACCTGTTACCAAGCTGAAATTTCATAAGCATCCTTTCTTTTCTCGTTTTCTTCAAGCTTATTTATTATCATATGCCTTCTTTTTTTTATAACTCTAAATGTGTGGGAATTTCCTAACATGTCCCTATTACTATAAACTTAATTTACAAATGATTATAGGCCCATTTCTCTCTCATAAACTCATTTTATTAATTTTTAAGTGACGTCGTTATGCTACTGAATTTTCATCGTGATTTTCCATGCCAAACAATTTATATAGTGAATGTCATACCCATTTCCTATAAAGGGTGTTGACCTTTATAAATATATACCTTTTTTATTGGGGACTTAAATTTATTTATTTCAGACTCCTTGATCATAGAATAAATTATAATGATGATTGAATTCATGTTTTATGATATATGTGGCACACTTAAGCATAAGAATGAAATGAAAGTGACGAGTGCGCCTGGAATTATATACTGATCCAATGCATTGGGTAATGTTTAGTATCATGATACATCATGTTGGGACAGGGTTATACCTAATTAATTTATGGGACTTTTTCCACCATGGATTCTTGGCGGTTTAGCATCGACCTATGATGCAGTGTTTTAAGTTATTGTCACATTTCCCATGTTATGATTATCATGCTATATGATGTCTTATTATTCGTGTTCTTTTATGACTCATTGATATTCATTGTATAAAATGTATTATTATCTTCATGTTATTCCATTTCTATTACCTTACTAGGATTTATATCTCACCCCTTTATTATGTATTTCTTCAGGTTATCTAATGCAGTTTTAAGATCAAGCAAGTTAAAGAAGTTTTCAATAAAGATGTTGTAATTCATGTTTAAAGTTGTAATGAAATGTACCTAATTCCCAAAGACACTAGAATTATTGATCTTTCGGGTTGTATTAAGTGTAATTTTATGTAATTAAATCATGTATTAATGTGTAATAAATAGAATATTTGTTATAGTTGGTATCAAAGGAAAAGTTTAGTTATTTTTGGGATTTGGATTAGAAAACTCTATAGAAAGACTTAGGGATAATAATAAGTATAAGAATACATACATAAAATTTTGGTGATTATAAATTAAGTGTTTTATCAAGAAAATACATCCTTGTATGGATACTACAAGTGGACGTGGTTCTACCACAGATGTACCTAGGAGTAACAACTCTGACAAGGTGTTTCGGGCCTAACTTAGGGTAACCTAGTACACGACAACGGGTCTTACTGCACACCTGGTTTGACACTCCCAGGGGATATACTTTGGTAATTTATAATCTCATTACAAACCATTATTAAGGGAGTATATTAAATTCACATAATATTATATGTTATGAAATAGATCTTGGATAACAAATACTAAAGCCTAGAAATCCATAAGTTAAGGAAATATGTTTAAGTTATAAGTTATCCCTTTAATGTCATTAAATTATCATTTATGTGTTTAAAAGTTAAATATAATCATACTTAATTTTCCTTTTATTCTATCCAGTGTCCAGAAATAAGAGGAATCAAGTAAACAATCAATATAAAGAGCAATGTGATGACTGCCCCAATGAGATGTCCAACCCAATGGGAGCAAGAATCGCACACTTCATGAAGATAATCTCTCATCTAACTCATGTTTTCAATAGAAAGATAGGTCAGGAGGAACTTCTAAATCCCCCCAAAATAGAACAATCCATAATCGAGAGCTTCATGCAACAAAATCCTCCTACTTTCAACAAATCATCTGATCCCTTAATCATAGAAAAATGGATCAACTCCATTGAGAATATCTTCTTCGTCCTTCAATGATCCAAACAAGAGAAGGTTCTTCTGGATGTTTATAGTATGGAGGGTGAATCTAATCAATGGCGGACATTGATCAAAAATACAAATCTTGAGGAAGGGATCGAAGAAATGGTGTGGAAGGATTTCCAGAAAATGTTTTTTGATAAATATTTTCCTCACACTCTCTATATTAAAATAGAAAGGTATTTCCTCTCCCTCAATAAAAATGAAAATTAATATATCAGTTCGTACGAGGAAAAATTCATAATACTTTCATATTATGCCTCTGTCTTTGTCGTTACTCCTGAATGCAAGGTTGAACGCTTCTTTGGTGGGATAAAACCTAGACTGCAGAAAGACCCGGTGATCCATGACTTTGATAGCTATGATAAAATTGTTAGATATTCCCTCAAAGTAGAAATAGAGGTTAAAAAATATTAGGGGTATCACAGGGATAAGAAGTGGAAAATGGATATCAATTCTAGCGATTTTATAGGGATATCTAATGGTGCCAAGAAATTTAAACATACCACTTGCCAAAGGTGTGGAAATAAGCACCCTATAAGTTGTCTGAAGGGGACGAGGAAATTCTTTAGGTGCGGGAAGGAAGGGAACCTATATAGTGATTTCTGATAGGATAAACCCACTACTGTGATGCAAGAAAGGAATGATCTGGTTAACCCTTAGTATATTGTTCATTGCTACAACCACAAGGAAACGAGGAACTTTGAAAACCAATGAATAAGCCAAGGGTTTTTGTAGACAACCAACAACCTCCAAGGTAGAAAGGGAGAGATTTTTCCATTACTACCACCAAAGTGAATCTCAAAAATGAATTGGTGATATGTACTCTAGTTATTCATTCAAGAATAGAGAATGTACTTTTTTATTCTAGTTTTACACATTCCTTTATATCAAAAAATTTATTAGAACTATTCAAACACCACCACAAATCATGTAAGTAGTGATGTCAATGAAAATGGAAAATGGGGAAAATATTGCATCCCAAGTATATTATTCCTTCCCTATCAAAGTTTGTGGGATGAAATTCCCATTAAACCTTGCCATACTCTCTTTGGTGGAATTTGATGAAATTCTAGGCATGGATTGGATTTACCTATATAGATCCAACATAAATTTCCATGATAAGTAAATCACTCTCCGTATTGTGGATTGTCTTCATATTCTATAAAAATTTAAGGATAAGGATGAATCTTCTTTAGCACCATCATCTTAGGAATGGATATTATTTCCCTATAAGCAAGTGTATCTAGATCAAATGATTGGGTCTAAGGAACGAATCATCCTTGAAGACATACCCATTTTTAGGGAATACACTGATGTCTTTCCTGAGTAATTTTATGATCTTCCTCCTAGCTGAGATGTTGAATTTTCAATTGAGCTTATACCCAGGGCATTACCATTATCCAAGGCTCTATATAGAATGGATGTTGTGGAACTTGAGGAGATGAAGAGATAACTACAAGAGAATTTGGATAAAGGCTTCATATACCCAAGTTCTTCACCATGGGGTGCACCGTTCCTCTTCATCAAGAAGAAGGATGGTTCAATGCGCCTTTATATCAATTATTGTGAGCTCAACAAGATCACAATAAAGAACAATTATCCTCTACCTCAGATTGATGACTTGTTCGATCAGCTACATGGAAAAAAATACTTTTCCAAGGTGGATCTGTGATCAAGATATTACTAAGTTAGGGTGAAGAAGGAGGATATACCCAAGACTACTTTTTGTACAAGGTACGGGCACTATGAATTCATAGTAATTCTTTTTAGACTCACTAATGCTCTAGTAATCTTCATGGACTTGATGAACAGAGTCTTTAGAGATTACCTTGAAAATTTTGTGGTAGTCTTTATAGATGATATTCTAATATACTCCAAAAGTAAGTAGGAGCATGAGGAACATTTGAGTATTGTGCTAAATACCTTTTGAAAGGAAAAACTTTATGCTAAGTACCGCAAATGTGAGTTCTGGTTGAAGGAAGTCACTTTCTTGGGGCATATCATCACAAGAAATGGGATGTCTATAGACCCTTAAAAAATAGAAGAAATTTAAGGATGGTAAAGTCCAATATCTATGATAGATATCTATAGTTTCCTTGGGTTAGCTGGGTATTATCACTGATTCATGAGAAATTTATCACGATTTTCGAACCCTCTTACCAAACTAACTCGGAATGGAGTCAAGTTTTCTTTGAATGATGAATGTAAAGAAAGATTTAAGGAGTTAAAAAGGAGGCTTATCACTGTGCCTATTCTCACACTACCCACAAATGGAGATATTTTAGTGGTATTTAGTGATTCTTCGAATAAGGGACTAGGTTGCGCATTGATGCAAAAAAGACAAAGTCGTTGCCTATGCTTCAAGGAAGTTGAAATTTCATGAAAAGAACTACCCAACACATGATCTAGAGTTTTATATGGTGATTTTAACTTTAAAAATTATTTGGGGAGAAGTTTGAAAAATATACAGATCATAAAAGTCTCAAGTATATATTCACATATAAAGAGATGAATATGCACCAATGAATATGGTTAGAGCTGAATATGAACCAATGAATATGGTTAGAGCTGATCAAATAATATGACTACTCAATCCACTACCATCTTGAGAAATAGAATAAAGTGGTAGATGCTCTAATAAGATAAGATCCATAAATTCTTTTATTTATGAGAATTGATAGGGATCCAATCTTCTTAGATTTGGAAAGTATGGAATTGGGAATAATAAAGGAAAGAACATCATCAATCCTTTCAAAAATGATTCTTCAACCATCTCTTTTGGGCAGGTTAAAGGATGTTCAAAGAGTTTATATGGGAATTCAAAAGAAAGTGTAATCTATAAGGAAAGGGAAATACTTATATTTCAATGTTAATGATGAATGTGTTGTGAGATTTGTCTCAAGACTATGTGTACCATCAAATCCTGATTTAAAGAATGAGATGTTTGATGATGAACATAGATCAACCTTCTCCATCCACCCAGGAAGCACAAAGGTGTATCGAGATCTCTGAGAAAACTACTGGTGGGACAATATGAATAATAAGATCACGAAATATAAATCAAGATGTCCTTTATGTCAGCAAGTGAAAGTGGAAAGGAATAAATCCAAGGGGATGATGCAACCATTACCCATACCTATATGGAAATGGGAAAACATCACTATAGACTTTGTCACAGATCTTCCAAAGACATCCAGAGGGAATAATACTATATGGGTTGTGGTGGGTTGTCTTACAAATACTTCACACATTATTTCAATATGATAGGAATTATCACTATATCTACTTACATCGATATACATTAGGTAAGTGGTCAGGCTGCATGGAGTACCAATATCGATTGTATCCGATTGAGATCCAATATTCCCCTATAAGTTATGGAAGAGTCTCTAGCACACTCTGAATACTGATTTGAACTTCATTATGTCCTATCACCATCAAATTGATGGAAATTCTGATCAGACTATCCAGACATTTGAGGACATGTTGAGATCATTCTCAATGGACTTCAAAGGAGGATGGGATCAACATCTTCCTCTGGTCGAGTTCTCTTATAACAACATTTTCTAAACGAGAATCCAAATGACTCCCTATGAATCCCTTTATGGGAAGAGGTATAGGAAACCTACATGTTGGGATGGAGTTAGGGAATGAAAATTTCTAGGTCCTGAAATGGTCGAGGAAATGGTGGAAAAGTTTAAGACCATTCAGCAGCACATCAAGACTACTCAGAGTCGAAAAAAGAGCTATACTGACAATCATCAATGAGACCTATAGTTTGATGTTGGAGACATGGTATTACTTACTATATATCCATGGAAAAAAGTGATGAGATTTTGGAAGAAGGGAAATCTTAGTCCAAGATACATCATCCCCTTTGAGATCCTTGATCGTATCGGAGCAATGGACTATCGACTTTCACTCCCACCTAACCTATCTAGAGTTCATGACATATTCAATGTATCAATATTGAAGAAGTAAATACTTTAACCCTCACATATACTCAATCCATATATGGTACAACTGGAAAATTATATTTCTTATGAGGATCATCCAATAAAGATCTTAGATCATAGAGATAAAGTTCTATGAAATAAGATGATACACCTTGTCAAAGTGCTGCGGAGAAACCACAAGTTTGAAGAAGCAATGTGGGAATCGGAGTAAGTGATGAGATAGAATTACCCTAATCTATTTTAAGTGGGGGTGAAATGAAAATTTAGAGGGAAAAAATTCTCAAGGGGGGATATTGTAACAAACCAAAATATTATAAATGAAGTTTCCCTTTTTGATTTAATTAAATGTATTTTATTTAATATGGTTATAGAAAACGCATGAACTTCCTTGGTTATATATTTGGATTTAAAAGACCATTAATAATATAACCATTTTTAATATATCCATTAAATAGTAATCACATGATTAATATAAATATATGGCTTTAATAAATCCAATTGACACAAAGGAAGTGATGGCCTCATCCAGTAGGATTGTACCCTATGAATCCCATTTATCAGAGATTATGAGGGAGATAGCATAACTAGTATTTTCCCTTGACTAGGACCAATTTTATATCCAACAACTCAAGTATGAGAAAAATTATTTATGGGAGAAGTTCAGTCTTATCGAGATCACGTCTCAAACCATGTTCGTCGAATGGCCCCACGAAAGTCTCACTATCACGCACCTTACTCTTAGGAAGTATGCCGGTATAATAAATAGATATGTATCAAGAGATTAATAATATGAATATGTATATTTTATATAATAATATATTTATTTTCATTTTTATTGTTACTTTATAAATGATTTTTATTTTGATTCAATTAAACACAAATTGTATTTTCTAGTAATATTCAAATTCAATTAAGAGATTTATTTTGATGAATTAATGTATTTTTTAAATAAATAGTATTTTAATAAAATTTTATTATTAAATAATTTTTATTAATTATAAATGGTCATATAATTTTTATGAATTTAAATGTACTTTTTATAAGGGTTCAAAAACTATTATTATCAAAAACCCAGCATTTTTCAATAAATGTCAAATCTTATTTTAAAATTTAAATGCACATATTTAGAAAATTATTTAGATAAAATAAATACTATTTTTGGAATCGTAACTTCAAAATTTTCTAATGGTGAATTTTTCATAATTTTCTAAGACAATCGAATTTTTGGGTAAAAATTAAATACCGTATAAATATACTGTGTGTTTTATGACATCATAATGACCAAAAAATGATATAATAGATACTATAATGGGTATACTAAGACAAATATATTTTTTACCCTTAAAATAATTTTATTTTAAGTTTAATTTATTAATTTTATTAAGACTTTATGAATCCTCCAAAACATTTATTATATTTTAGAGTTTTAAATTCATTTATTTAAAAGTGTGACTCACCTCCACATAAACAAGGGAATTATTTTAATATGTTCAGAACTTTACCTAATAAAATAATGAAAACCTACCCAATTTGTTAAAAACCATGGTAATGATTTTGGTTTTGAATATTTTTTTTATAGAGTCCAAAACCTAAGTTTGTGAAATATTGAAGAATTACCCTCTCATTTCCTATATAAACCCACAAAAACTCCCACTTATATTAACTAAAAATACTTTTAGAACATACTTACTCTTCCTTACCCTCTCTATAATCCTACAAAGGTTCTCCAAGCTCTCAAGAATCCCCTTTTCAATCTTTTGGAGCCACATATTCAAGTAAGGGTTCTTTTCTTTCTAATCTTTATCCAAGTTTCTTTATCTTGTTAAGCCCTTTTATTATCTATTACTAATGATGGGGTATGTTTTATAACCTCACCCATACTGACCTTATTATTTATAAATGATTATAGACCTCTTAATCTCTCATTAATCCCTCCCATGTACACCTGTTACCATATCAAAATTTCGTAAGATTCCTTTCTTTTCTCTTTTTATTCAAGATTATTTATTATTATATGCCTTATTTTTTTGAACTCTAAATGTGTGGACCTATCCTCCCATGTCCCTATTACTTTCCAATTCATTTCCATATTATTATATACATATTTCTATCTCATCAACCTATTTTATGAATTTTTAAGTGATTTTGTTATGTTATTGAATTTCACTGTGATTTTCCATGCCAAACCATTTAAGTGGTGAATGTCAAACCCATTTCCTATCAAGGGTGTTCACTTTTATGAATATATAACTTTTTATTGGGGACTTACATGTATTTATTTTACACTCCTTGATCATGAAATAAATTATAATGATGAATTAATCCATTTTTTATGATCTATGTGGCACACTTAAGCATGAGAATGAAATGAAAGTGACGGTTGCGCCCAGAATTATATAGCACTCCAATGCATTGGTTAATGTTTAGTATCATGATACATCATGTTAGGATAGGGGTGTACCTGATTCCTTTATGGTACTTTTTTCACTATGAAGTTTTGTCAGTTTTTCCTTGACCTATGATGCATTGTTTTAAGTTGTTTCCACATTTCTCATGTTATGATTATCATGCTATATCATGCATTGTTATTTTTGTTCCTTTATACCTCATTGATATTATTTATTTAACATGTATTATTATCTTCATGGTATTCTGTGTTTATTACCTTACTGGTCTTTATATCTGACCCCTTTCTTATGTATTTCTTCAGGTTATCCAAGCTTAATCATGTTAAATAAGTTTTCAATAAATATGTTGTAATTCATGTTTAAAGTTGTAATTAAATGTACCTAATTCACAAAGACACTATACTTCTTGATCTTTTAGGTTGTATTAAGTGTAATTTTATGTAATTAAATCATGTATTAATGTGTAATAAAGAGAAGGGTTGTTATAGAATACACCAAAATGGGTCTTCAATTTGTGATTTCCCACATTAGATAACTTTCACAACATCATAAAGGATGATATTCTTGAAAACTTATTTTCCAGGATACCATAAGTAAGATCAAGCCATGATGCTAACTTATTTATCCTAATTTTACAGAATATAACATCTTTATCTTCATCAAAAAAATGATCCTCCATCATATCTGTATTTGAATGTTGAATTGAGGAATTGTTCAAATATGGTGACTTCTTTAGCTTGGATATCAAGACTTAAAATCCCTATTTACTTCTCAATTTCTCCCCCTGAGAACCTTCTTCACCTTCAATTCCCAAAATTATATGCATAAATACAATACAAAAAAGATTAGGGGAATAAGATGGATCCTCCTTACTTCATCAATATGAACTGAATGGTTGAGATGATCTTCTCAAACATGTTGCTCTATTTGATCCATTATTCATGCTTGCACATATAAACATATGTTATGATTTATATTTTCATTGCATGGATCTCTTCACATTATCTTTTTCTTTTTGTAGAGAATTTCTCTTCTTAACATCCATCATGGATGATACATTCTTACTCCTCTTAAGGATGGGTTCTTGCTCTGGTATTAAGGTTAAACATCCTTTTACAATGTGACCATATTTCATACATATCTCATATAGAACATATATAACACATGATTTTTCTTTTGTTTTCAAACTCTCATGCACTTTGTCTTCATCATGTGGAATATTTTATTTTCTTTTTTCATCAACCTTGGCCTGTGAATCTTTAAGTTTTCTCATTCTTTCCAAATATTCTGTCCAAATAACTAACATGTCATTAGTAACTCTTAACAAAAGTTTGGATCTTCTATATGGGTTTTTTTGAGTGTCATATATCTTAATAGTTATTTTTGATGCACTGTCCTTTGAATTCATGGATTTAGAATCCAGGGTATTCTCAGCTTCCTTACTTGAGATCTTCTTAGGCAAATTTTTGTTTACAATATTCCTCTTATTTCTTCATAAGGTATCTTCTTCATACTTAGATAGATTTTGTGGTCTTATTTCCTTATCAACAATGATTTAATATTGAGATAAGAATGTACCAACCTTTTTACCACTGTAATTTCATACATCACAAATGTTATCAATCTTCCCAAATCTATTAGTAGTATACATATTCTTATGGATATATGGATGTTTCTTCTTATTCTATGGATTCCTCCCCCTTGAAATAGTCTTCCTTTGTGCTTCTTAATTTAGTGGATTATACCAAAAATCTAATGCACAATTCCCAAATCTATTGCAGCACCAACATTAACCAACAAACCTTGATCTACTTATATCTTATGTATAAGGTTGTTGGATCTTCTTAATGACTTGTTGTTATATTTGTGGGTAACCTGATTCTATACCCTTTTTCATATCTACCCTAGTCATTATGGTAGGTTTATTATCACCATTCTTCATCCATACTTGTCTAGTATTTTTCTTACAACATTCACTCTTTATGATAATAGGTTTAGAGACATTAAAATAAGTTGGATGGATGGTACCTATTTCTTCTCAGCTGCTTGAGATAGATCATCAAAAGATGTCGTGATATTATTATCACATTTTGGGGGTCTTTTAGCTTTAGAATCATCCAATAAAACATTTTATAGTTGCAGCAACCGTTACTTTTATTTGTGAAGTATCAGTATATGTCTTCTCAATATTTACCAACTTGTCTTCCAAATCTTGACATTTCATATCGAGGATGATTTTTTGATCTTAAATCATAATAATCTTTTCTTCACAAGCCTTGTTCATTGTAACAACTTCTTATACATGTAGCATCACTTTATTCTAAATCAAAGAGTTAGGTTCATTTATCTTCTTGGATATTCCATCCAATTGTAGACCCTTGAAATCAGTGCTATTTTTTCAATTTCTCTTCAAGAACATGGATCTTTTCTTAAAGATCATTTTTTACTCCCTATTTATCCTCAAATTCTTTGAGGTATTTCAAGGAAATTATTTCAAGTTGCCTCTTTGTTTCTTAAAAGGATTCGACTGGTCTAGAGAGCTTTAAACATCCAAGAACTTTTCCTTCCAATCCATTTTCTATAGCATCATCTTCTCCTTCTAACTATGTGATCTCTACCTATATACATTAAAATATTATACAAACAAAAGTGGATCTTTATTTGGGAATATCATGTAGATAATTTCTTAATATCTCAATTGAAAATTCATGTGAGGTTGTAGATTAATCAACATCACCACTTGTGCTAGGATCTTTATTTTGAGGAAATCTTAAAAGGTTATAACTCATACCTCCTGATCATGTGAAGATGTTGATTTACATGAGGTATAAGTGTTATACTTTTATTTAGTGGAAACCTTATCCACCTTCTCTTTACATTCCAAGCCTGGTATATCTTTATTTTTCGAAAGGCATGGCGAACCAGATATTACCTCTTCTTTAGATAATAGGGACTTTTTCAATTGTCTCTTATCTTTCTTTTCCCTGTCTATAAGGTCTTGGTGGATATAGACTTATGATCAGAGATAACTATATCTTCATCAAGACTGCACTTCATTGTTGACACAAGAAATAAAATCAAATATTCAACAGATAATAGCTTTATTGTAGAGTATCCAACATACATGAACCTCGCTCTGATACCACTTATAGGACCCTAGAACACCCTGAGAGGAGAGGGGTGAAACAGGGTGTCAAATTTTTCTTTTAATGTGATGGATCTTCTTCCCAAAATGGTAGGAACTCGTTAAACTTGTATGATGGATTTGATCAGCAAACAAACATTCACATGTAGAAAGGCAACACAACAGTTTTACTTGGTTCAACACTAAGAGATATTCCAAGGAGCATACGCTGACAGTGTTTCGGTCATAAAAAAATCCACTAATATTAACTAGTTGTGGAATAAAAGAGTTCAGACACAATCAATCTATTCTAGGCACACTACCTTTAAAATATTTTAGGGATAACACACTACATCACTCGAAAAACTTTCATCAACTCCCCCTAGCTCACTGCTTTGAGAGAATTCTAACTTAGTTTTTCAACTTGAAGGTCACTTCAATGGATTGAAATTAAAGTCTTTTTCCCTGCATAGCATGAGACTCTTCTTGCACCATAGAACTGAGTTGATGCACTCTAAAAGCACTAATCACTGAGAAACTGATGTTCAAAACTTATTTTCGTGAAGCTCCTTCATGAAACTCAACCCTTCGAGATGCTAATCTTCTTCATGGAAAAAAAATTCCTTCATGAATCTCACTAAGTAAACACAGAATATCCCATCATCATGAAGCACCCTTTACTAAGAAGCATTGGCATCATTCAAGACTAAACTGGTCTTTTCTCAATGCTCAATCTCTCATAGAAAACTCATATTCACGAAGATCCCCTAGCTTCACGAAATCAGAGCGATTCTAGATTTTCCTTGAATAATTTTTAATAAAATGAAGTGGGGTAGCCTTATATTTATAATCTTATCTATTCACGATGCTCCACCACCACTAGAACATTTTTCAAATATTTTAAAAACATCTTTTGGTGCTCCTCCCTTTGTGAGGCTTCACTCAGATTTGACGTAGTCATGGAGATCACTATCAACACATCGCATTGTAATGATTCTCCACTTCTTGTGATCATGGAGATCACTGTATCCATTAACTATGCTACACATATTAATGATCCTCAACCCAGTTTCATGAAACCCATCCATATTTATGAAGAGTTGATTCCATAAAACAACATTTCATGATGCTAGCCCTTCCTTAGGATTTTGAGCCCAAAAATTTGGAAAACACTAGGAAACGACGCCACATTCAACATTATTTCTAGCCTATAACATAATATCACTTTACTTGAAAACTCCATGATCTTAAATTTTGAGGATTAATAATAAACACAAACCAAAATTCATTTCCAGAAAATAACAGCCTTTGTTCCAACACTTTGGTCATTTTGTATCTAATGCCTTTAAAACCCTTAAATGATTCACTCTATGCTTCCATAATCATATAGATTCACTTTTTTAAAAACTTAAACACTTGGTTGCTGAGGAATGAACTATTCAAACACATATAATTTTCCTTAAGAACTTTTCCTAAATAACCAATCTATATTAAGAACGTTTCTTAAGTTTCTAGTCTTATGAGTAACTTACTTTAAGCTTCTCCTTTAAAGGATTGATCACAAAGTTTATATATGATCATTATCTACAAAATAAGATTTTATTATATGATTATCATGTATTATTAACTATTTAATAATGACTTTTAGTAAATGGGTTCCCATTAAATAATAACCTTTTATAAAAAACCATCGCATCCATTAGTGGGCCAAGATCCGTATTTCACCATGAATCACGCCGGTTATCATGTAAATAATCCATGGTTATTTAGGTAGGGAATTATCCCAATAATATCATATATAATTATTGGATAGCTAAGTGGACAACTATTTTTCCAATCTATCGCATGGATAAACTCAACTTTATTCCTTTGGTATCATAACTATTAGGATTTTCCAGCTAGTGTAACCCAAATCAAACACCAGGAATAAGATAATAAAATACAACAAATGTATACTTGTTATGAGCATGAAAATACCCCCATAATAATCCAAATTTACTTAAACTTACTTTTCTTACACAAGATAATTTAGGGGAACTCATGATGAGCTCAAGAATACCCAGTTGAATGATCAAGGTCTTGACAAGTTTCACTTTGGAAGGAATCTCACACTTAGTATTTAAAGTGTATTTTAATCTTACCATCTTATCTCATGTTATTCCCTTTATGTATGCATGATTTTATTTATTTAATTTTGGAATGTTATTCCCTCCACCAAACCAATATGTTCAAACCATATTGATGTGTAATTATTTATAGAACCCACTAGTTTGTGTTACTCGCCCAAAAATATAAGACAAACATATTCATACATATCCATATGCATTATATACATAAGGTAAATAAACACTTCATATAAAGGTATATATTTATCCACATGATTAACTCTAGATTGATATATATCCAACCCCATTCACTATCCTTAACAATGTATAAGCCTCTAGGTAGGTAGGTAGTCTGTACCAAATTCCATTTATCTGGGGATACTTTACTCAAGAGAGAATCATGAATCTAATGCCTTGATATGAAAAAAATATATTTAATAACTAAATTCAAGTTCAGAACTTCAATTAAAAACTAAGTTCAAGGTAGATGAAAAACTAAATTCATTGTGGAGTCAATCCTAGCATGTAATACAAGGCTCTATTCAGAAGCAATTTAACAATTAAGCTAAATCATACAATATTGATCATATAAAAACTTATAACTATGAATAAAACAAGGAATAACTTTTAAATAAATGAACAATTCAAATATTTAAACATGATATAATAATTTATGATAAATTCATAAATCAAATATAATTATAAAACCTTTAATAATTTTCAGCTCTAACATTATAGATTTTCCATAATTTTGAATATAAACTTTTATATTCATTCTAATATAAACTCTTTCATATTTATCATTATATGGTATTTACATTTTAAATATATGATATTATATTAATTGTAAACTATTTATAATCCAATTTCTATTATGTTAACATTTTACATAATCTAAATATCATATACTTAATATTATTTAAACCATGATCATATCAAAACACATTTTGATGTGGCTTAAACAATATCCAAATAAATCCCCTTTAATTTGAACAATTCAAATTAATTAATCATGAACAATTCCCAATTTAAATGTAATAATTTTATATTTTGGCCTTATTTCATAATTTATAACCCTTTATAAATTATTTCTTATGATTTTTAACTAAACCATTTTATTTCTATATCATAAGAATTTACATATAACTTTGTAAAATGTATTTTAAATATTAACAGTTAATATTTGGGAAAAATGTTTCATAAAAAATTAATAAATTATAAATAATTTATAATTAATTAATTTTTAAATATTTTATAAATTAAAATGTCTCAAGATACCTTTTATAATTATTTATAAACTTTTATAAATAATTTATATCATTTAATAAGTTAAAAACAATTTTTTAGAATTTTTCTGGTTACTCTTATGTAGGAACCCATTCTTGTTTAAGGGTATCCTCTATTTACCCTTATGAAAACACTCTATGTAAGGGTAGACTAGTTTGGGAGCTCTTGTGTAAGGGTGAAACCCCATGACCCTTACACATTACCACTGTGTAAAGGTAATATTCCTTCTACCCTTACATAGATAGTCTATATAAGGGTAGATTCTCATGACCCTTACATTGAATGAAGATAAAAATAAAATTACCCTTACATAAATGCTTCACTTAAGGGTAAGGTTCAATTTACCTTGATTCGGCTTTGAAAAAAACTCAGATACCCCTATGTAACACCTTTATGTAATCTCCCATATATAGGTAATACCTTTTCTCAAGGTACATGCATAGAGGCAATCTTAATTTTATTACACAACATAATGGTAAACATTAGAGACCTTTATAAAGAAACTTTTGTACCTATAATTGTAAGGGTAAAATGCTCGGTTACCTTTACATGTAAGGTTAAAAAATTCACTACCTTTACACAACCAACATTTCATGTAAGGGTAAGTTGTTGTGTACATTTATGCAGCCTTAGAAAAACTATGTTTACCCTTACGTGAACCCTTTCACATAAAGGTAATCCATGAGTTACCTTTACATATATACCCTTATTCAACTCTATTACATAAGGTTAAGGCCTAAGTTACCATTACACAGCCCAACTATATAAGGGTAAAACCATTTTTCCAGATTTTCATAAAACCTGAAAAAAAACTGCTTTATTTTGGTGTTTTATTATTCATTTCATCCTAAGTTTCATAAAACTAAACATGGATAAATTTGATACCACTACAGGGTTTTTTAGAGATTAAACAACACTTTTTTAATAAAGATAAAGCAATTAAACCCTTGTCTAAGGATCTTCCATGCAAGAAATATGAAACTGCATAAAAACCAGAAATGAAGAACATTATAAATATGGTGTATCTTATACCATAGAATCCACTGCATCATCTTTATATTTATCTGATGAGTTTTATAAAGATCATTAAGTGTCAAACATAATTATCCCACCTCTTTCAGTATCCATGGTCTAATCTAAGTCACTCAACGTTCAAACAGTATTAAACTTTTATCCATGGTATGCTAGTACCTATAACATAAAGGATAAAGGTGAAGAGAGTGTCGAGATCTAGGGAGGTTCGACCAAGAAATGGTATTCACCACACACATGATTCCATCACATGGAAGTGAAATATAAATCCATAAGGATAACCCTTAGGCTATAGTATTTATTCATAGTTTATAAATGCATGAGTAAATGATGCTTCAACCAATTCATGAATCATATACATAAATGAAACTTCTAATTGTTTAATCTCATGAAATGGTATAATAAATGATAACTAATATGGTATAATAATAAATGGTAATTATTTATCATTCAGATTGTATAAAATGATATACCATGCATGAAAATCATAATTTTCATGCAATATATATATACACACATACAAGGATCTGTGGAATATCTCTTTAAAATATTCCCTTGATAATTTGTATGGGATCAATAATAACATCTCATAGTACTAAAACCTCATTTTATAACCTACAATGTATATATGTATATGATAATAATAACAGCAGTGTCGATTTCTCCTTCACATGATCTTCTCTCCCGTATTTTCCTCTATGATTTTTTCCTCATAACTACACATAACCAAAAGCAGTTATTATTCCTTTTAATTCAGTCATAATGAAACCTAAATTGTCTTCTCATTAATTTTGGATATTATTTTATATATAACTAGTACTTACCCGTGCATTCTCATGGAAATACGTTCAATGCTTATTTTCAAGATGGAAAAACTATATTTAAAAGTTAATAAAGAACATGAATATTGAATATATTGAAAAAAAATAGTGATACTTAATATTGAACTATAATCGGACAAAATATAGAAAATTGAAAACATTGGAAAATAAGAAAAAGAAAATAACATAGGAGAATATGTAGACCATTGAAAACATATTGGAGAATATAAGAGAATATATATAGAATACATAAGTATACCATCATTGTACAAAATAAACCATACAAATACATGATGGAGAATATAAGGAAATCATATAGAAGAATATAGATGGAAAATTAAATTATTTGAAAACATAGAAAACATATAGAAGAATATATAAGGAAAAGAAAACATACATTCAAATTGACAATTGAATATAGTAGATAAACATTCAATTGAAAAAAAAAGACCATTTTTTAAAAAATTGAAATGAATGTGAATGAAAACATAAAAGAATTAGAAAAAGAAAATAGGTCACGATGTAGAAAACAACATAAGTATCCAACTTCAAATACATGAATAAAAAGAAAAAATGGATAGTAATAAGAAAAGTACATTTTAAAATGAACATGAATGAAATAACATAAATATTAATGTCACTGAGATATTATGAAAAGAACATGAAAGAATTATTATACAACATTAGTATAAACCGCACAATATTCCAATGGACGTGAATGAAAAGAACATTCAAATGGAAATTTGAATTTCAAAACATACAACATAAGTATTAATGTCACTAAGTATTAATGTCACTGAGAAATTATGTCAAACTATAAAAATATCCAACTTCAAATGAAAACATCACTTCTCGGCCTCAGTCCCTTGATAATTATATATGAGCTGATCACTGCATAGCCTATGAGTATTCACTAACCTAAATTCTAGAATAATGTGATTCATGGAACAAAATTAATAACATTGAAGCATTTGATGATTAAAATATTTTAGAATATGTAAAACTATAAATCAATTTATCCAGGATTCATGTAATGGGATTATTTTTTTTATGAATAAACACATTCATATGAAAATAATCGGTTGCCTAAATATTTTTAAGAAGCTCAATAAAGTTCATACATAAATGGAACATAGTAACACTCATTATAAATTGATAATATCATATACTTTGATCTGAATGACAAATTTAAATCATAGAACTCATGAAATAAGGTTTATTCCCTTATCACCTCAAAATATCAACCATTCGAGCTTGAATCAATATTGATATTTAAGTCATAAAAAATATTTAGAGTATAGAGACCCTCAATGGGTTAAGGAAGAACTTAATCACTGTTATTGATTAAATGTCATAGATGAAATATTTTAGATGAACTGACCTCTATAGATGTGTTTTTTAAAATTATATAATAATACCTTCCCAATGATTTCCCCGCATGAGTGTTCTCAGTAGCTGGGCTCCACTGTACAAGCAATCTGGTTTCAGTAACCCTTCAGCTGTGAGTATCGGGGTCCACTCCTAACTTCCCATGACATTGAACCATGTTGGAACCTCCATAAACATCATTATAGATCACATAGTGGTTCCACCTTCTCCCATTCACTTATTTTGGGTGTTATGAATGCCCTAATACACTCGCCTTCTGCTTGAAGCTAGAATGGTATACCTTACTCCCACATCAAAAGTTGATCTCTATATTTTTCATGCCCTAAAGTTGAAGCTGGAATGGTAGACCTTCCTCCATCAACACCATTATGAATGCTCTAATAATTTTTTTCATTACCTAAAGTTGATCTCTGTATTTTTCCTGCAGTAAAACATTATTCAAAATAAACTAAAGGTTTACAATGCTTCCAAAAAATAAGTATAGTCATTATTTTTATTATGATTAAAAAATTTAAAAATCTAAATAGTTTCAATGGAGTAACCTTAAAGCAGAAAAAATGTACAAATCAAAAGAGGTAAAACATACCAATTGAACATTAAGGAATAAAGGAACCTGTGTCACTGAAATTTTTTAAATCTAATTGAAAATAGGTTATACCACATCAGGCCCCCCTCTGCCCAGCCCCCTCCCCCAACCACTCCACTCTCTGTCGAACCTATTTCCCCAGTAGCCCCCTCCTCCCTCACCTCCCCCCGAACCTGCCCACCCCCCTTCCCTCATCCTCCCCTCCCCTCCAAGCTGCCCACCCCCCCCTACCCTCATTATCCCCAGACCTCCCCTCATCCTCCCCTCCCCTCCCCTCCCCCCTGGGCAACATCTTACCCAAGCAGTCCCCTCCCCTCCCCTCCCCCCTGGCAAACCTGTTCCCCAATCAGCCCCCCCCCCCTCCCCTCCAGAATGCCCAGCGCCCTCCCCCCTGTCCTCATTATCCCCAGCCCTCCCCTCCCCTCCCCTCCCCCCTGGGCAACATCTTCCCCAAGCAGCATTTTAACCTCCCCTCCCCCCTGGAAAACCTGTTCCCCAAGCAGTCCCCCCCTCCCCTCCCCTCTAGACTGCCCAATGTCCTCCCCCATGTCCTCATTATCCCCAGCCCTCCCCTCATCCTCCCCTCCCCTCCCCTCCCCTCCCCCTAGCCAACATCTTCCCCAAGCAGAATTTTAACAGAACATTATGAGCAGAATAAAATGCTGGATTTAAATAGAGAATCTTATATTGAACTGAAACATAATAAATAATGCACCCAACTTGGGAACTGTACTAAAACAGAACAAAACACAGACTCACCACATGAATTAAACTGAAGCATAGCAGAAAACGGACCCAAATCAAATCCCTAAGGCCTTGCTAAGTGGTAGTAGTCCTACAGGGTCATAAATACATGTGCATTAATTAAATGTAGCACAGAGTACATAACAATTTATAAGTTGTTACCTTTTAATAACAATAACACATTGTAATACATTTTTTCAAATTTTAGATATGCATAAGAGAATATCACCAATAACCTCACAGGATTTGTTTTTGTAGTCTAATAATCAAGTCTAAGATAGCCAATAATCATGTGTTATGTAATGTCATTCATATAAACCATACAATGAGCCAATAAAAATGTAATGCAGTACATTACATAAGAACGTACCTTGAATGGACCATTAACGGTTCTAAAACTGATTGTGGAACATATATCAGCCAAATATGGAAACCCCTGCACTTTGTAAAGAAATAAAAAAACTATCAATGTTTTTAATGAAAACTCATTAATATATTGTACATACTAAAAACCCTCGAAATTACCCCTAATGTTGTTGGGCACAGACAGAAGGCCCAATTATGAGATGAATTTCTAGACCTGATTGCTTCTCCAGCTTAATGAATTTTCCCAAATAATATCCCCCTTCTTAATAGTATTGCTTTCAAAGAAAACAGACAATAGAGTGATGCTAAAAAAAATAGACTAACTGAAAATAAATATACCAATTTATGACTACAGACTGCAGTAAAAAATCACCCATTTGCTTATAATGGAAACAAAGGATCAAGTATTCATTGCTTAAACTTGGCTGGAAGTAAATTGGAAGCCATACTAACTTAGGAGAGACCACGGTTGAGTAGTACACCATAGCATACAGATTCCTGGAGGTCAGTACATGCATCCCAGCTAGTGCTGATTGTTGAAGCCTTATGTACTTGACATTTCTTGGTATTTCTGGTATTATGTGGCTGGGAATATTTTCCATTTCAAAAAAATGATAAATAAGAACCCAAGCATATGGAATAAACATGAATACTTCAGCTTTTAATGAATAATGTACCTTGTCTCAGTTCATATCATTTGAATAAAATGGTCCATCTGGTGAGATATATTAGAGACGGCTTCAATTGATATATATATGATAATATATAGGGGAAAATCTAATTAACCTTGCCTGAGATTACAATGGAAGTATAACCAAATGCAGTAACATAAATCCAACTCTGTTGAGTGGGGAAGAAATGGCAACAGAGAATAATAATAGTATAGAAATAAAGTGTGTTCTGCGCTACAGATATCCAATGACCACATATAAAAAATTTCACGATGATCTGAAAAAAAGTCACTGGTCAAATTAAAAACTAAGTAAATTTCTAAAACATTCTAGCAGCACTTAGACACTTCCACCATGGGATCCATGGGTGTTTTGAAGCCCAGAGAGTCAATAGAATAATGCTTAGGAATACTCTAATACTTTTGTAACAATAAAATAGATATGTGACAAAAAATTTGAATCAATAAAAAAATCAAACTTACCATTCCAACAGTACTTACATACCTCCACCATGGGATACACCGGGTGTTTTGAAGCCCAGAGAGGCAATGAAGGCACGGTTAGAAATACTTTTTTACTTTTGTAACAATAAAATAGATAATAATATAAATATAATAGATTCTATAAATAAAATCAAGGTTTTCATGTAATTTTAAATTTGATATCGCAAAGAGAATTGAAAATTTTTAGCTCATGTTGTTTAATAGAAATCTATAGGTGTGTTCTTATGTGTAAGGGGTGATATGGTTACAAATGAAAATAGACTTAATTGTAAAATGCCTTACTTTTTTTCCAAAATCCTCCATTATTTTCCTCAATTGAATATAACTATCCAAAACACTTCAAAAATTCCATCATTTAAAAAATAATATCACAATGTTAGAACTCAAAATCATAGAACATCTCATCTGCAATAACTAAAGATCAACATCATCCAATGAACAGTTGTTATTGGAATTCATTTACAAAAACTGTAACAGAAATAGTATACATTATTTTCATACCATCATTCTCCTCAACATTATAATCAATCATCTTCATCATCATCAAAATCAATATTCTACAAGAAAATAATCAGAAACCAAATCAAAGGTTTTTTCCCCATAGCAATGCTTGGTGAAATCATGATTGGTATTAAGTGAGAACCTGATTGTAATCATCGTCCTCACTGTGCTCTTCATTCTCATCCTGGATCTCATCCTCTCCATCCTCATTTGCACCTTGCTTATTTTCCTTTAGTCCTTCACCATTGTTCCCCTACCCAATTTGAATTAGTAACTTGAACCAAGAAAAATAATATAATAGTTAAAACATCTCAATGAACTCCTGGTAATTATATGAGCAATCATATTGATATGGCACAACTTTACATTATAAAAAACAATTACATCATCACTTCCTTGATAATTTATGGTACCATAATATCTATTTTTTATATCAACTAAACAAACTGCAATAAACACATGTTCTCTTATCTATAAAGAACTTCATTAATATAGAAAAATAGAACTATTGATAAAAAATACAATGATATTTTCAATTGAAAATACAAACTAAAAATATAAATCTTGTTATGTTTTAATTAATCCAACTTCAACAATCAAAAATCACACCCAATCAAACAAAAACAAACAATATATGGATAAACAGTGAAAAGAAACCTCTGTGGTAGAATAAAAAACAATCAGCATCATCCAATGAACACAACTCAGGTGGGTGCGATCAATCATAGAATAACTCATCTGCAATAACTAAAGATCAACATCATCTAGTGAACAGTTATTGTAATTCATTTACAAAAAATGTACAGCAATGGTTTACATTATTTTCATACCATCATTATCCTTGACATTATAATCAATCATCTTCATCGTCATCAAAATCAATATTCTGCAAGAAAACAATCAGAAACCAAATCAAAGGTTTTGCCCCAAAGCAATGCTTGGTGAAATCATGGTCATTCATGCTCATCCTCAGATAAAATTTGCTTGCATTTCTTCATTTCGAAACAATGTTACAGGAATAACATATCCATCTCTCATTTATCCAGAAGCTCTGTCTGTCAAAAACGGAGGTCCTTCATCATCTATAATGGCAGCAATGAAATTCACATTTTCCAAACCTTGACTCAAGCCCTAACATGGTTAATTTCCTAGGCTTAAAAAATATAACCAATCCAAATGTCAGCTTCACATACCAGCAGCGATCTTGGAGGTGGTTCTTCCCTGCAAAGGCGGTCTAGGATCTTAGCAGGGGGCAATATCCACCAACATCTCAGTTAGGGATCTGGCTCGTCATCATCCTCGCATCAACGAAGAAATCGGTTCAAGCTTTTTATGTTGCAGCCCTCAACAATAGTGGTTCACCTGTTTTGTCTCCAACCTTCACAAACTCTTGGAGAAGTGAGTGGTGGTACTACGCCAGAGATCTGGTTATGTCTCTTATTGAGAAGTCAACAACGGCAACGACATTTTCTTCAATTCATGGTGGCGGCTTAGTTTATCATGTTTTGATAGCAGGACTCAACAATGGAGGAGCGAGTGAGAGGATTGTAAAGTCATGGGAAAATAATTCAGAGACAGTCGTACCTTGACAGAAAGGAAACACCTACAAGGAGAAGTGGAGAAGGCGGAGAAAGCAGAGATGGTGGACGTGTCGAAGGATCCAGATGCAAAGTAGGGAGAAGGAGCCAGACGTGGAACCCTAGAGTAGGGAGGTAGCCAAATCGAAACCCTATAGCAGGGAGAAGCAGAGAAGGAAGAGGTGTTGAAGGAGCCAGATGCGGAGCAGGGAGAAGGGAGAAGTGGAGATGGCAGAGCAGGGAGAAGCGGTGGAGACGGCGAAGCCGGGAGAAGCGGAGAAGCGGAGAAAGAAGATAAGGAAGAGATGGTGGAGCAGGGAGAAGCGGAGAAGGCGGAGGTGTTGAAATGAGGCGAGTTGCTAGAGGTGGAGGTGGAGGCGTGAGGCGAATTTCTATGCGGAGCTATGCGAATTTTTGTGCGGATGTGAGGTAAAATTCTCTGCGGAGCTGAAACCCTAGGTGCGGGGAGGGAAAGCCTGAGCAGGAGGAGGAACTGGTTGGAGGGAAAGCCCGAGCGGGAGGTCGAGGGCGATAGGGAAAAGAATTCTTAGGAAGAAAAGGCGGCAATGTGGAAGAAGGTAAAAGTGACACATTAGCAGAAAAATGCCAACTTTAGAAGATATATAGATATCCCAAAATTATTCTGCATAGTTGTAGAATGAATCACAATATAGATATTTTGATTATCTTCATTGGAGGCCCATCTTAGTTGCGTTGTCATGACTATTTCTTTCGTAACTTCCTCGTTTAAATACCCCAATGAAATAGTTATTATTTCTTCTTTTTTCCCATGTGTTTTACCCTTACATTAGATGTGTAAACTCGGTTTTACCTTTATGCAGGTATCATTTTACCTATAAATAGGTAATGGAAGACCCGTTATACCCTTACGTAGGTCACCCAGATACCCTTACGCTGCCTCACAGCCTAACATGTACCCTTACATAGCCTCATAGGTACCCTTACACATCCTTATATCATGAAAAGTATCCTTATTCATGTATAGTAAACTCATTGTTACCCTTATGTGATGGCAGGGATACCCTTACGTAAGCTTTGGTCTTCACAACATACCTTTCTCCTTTTCATCTTTTCTTAAGTGGACTAGAACAGTTTCACTATATATCACTTCTTCTTCCTTCTATATTTATTCTATAGATCATTTTCAAGAATCATGATAGTCTATATCATGATATTTAAACACTAGAATAGAAAATCACTTTATATTGATTTAATTTGAGACAAACTTCTTCTTCTTTCCACTGAAGGAGTCCACAGTCACTTCAGCTACCATGTGTGTCAACACTCACTCATGAAGTCACTTGTTCACGGTCACTTGACCTACCATGCATGTACACATGTGGTCACTTACTCAGGGTCACTTTAAAGGTTCCGAGTATAGTAGAATCACATGGGGTGAATAACCATAAAGTTTTTATCAGATTCAATGGATCATTTTTAAATTGTACAAGATGTAATTGCCATAACCAATAAAAATTTCCCATCAAATATTTACATGGAAAATCTTGAAACCTAGAGAGAGGATCTTTTCCATGTTAAATTTATAATTAATTTAAATATAATCAAAATAAAGGTTACCTCGACTTAGGAACTTTCTCTGATTAAGATATTTTTGATCATCTAAAAAAAACCTTTTCAGACTACCATCGTAATTCTTGTAGGATCCAAGTGTAAAATTACTCTAGTGGTAATCCACACATGTACCTATGATATCAAAATGACATTGATTGATTTTTGGGTGCTAGCATGACAGATAAATCATCTTGCATTGTTTGACTTGATCACTTCAAGATCCTTCAGGCTTGAAGGAGATCTTATCGTTCTTGAAAAGTTGAGAGTAGGAAGAATCAAGAGAGAAATTTGTTGTGCACAACGATTCTCAATTTTTGATTCTCAATTAACCCTACACAATAAACATAATAGTCTATTTATAAAGTTAGGGTTTAGGTTAAAATAATATTTAATTTCAAATCAATCCTTAAATAATATAATAAACTTTATATAACCTTATGCCGTATAATAATTTTTTTATTTTTATTTTTATGGCTTGCGCTAACTAGTGCAATGATAAATATTATTTTACCAACTTTTAAATTCATATTTATCACCGTAAACGATCTTGGTCCACTCATCCTCCTTAGAATTTATTGAATACCTAAATAAATATTTAATTAAATATTTAATTCAGAAATAAATAATTTATTTAAAATCTGATAAAAACATATTAAATATTCAATAAAATATTTCTGATCGATAAAACATGAATAAAATTATTCCTCGGTCTTGAGGATAATATTTATTTCATTAATCAAATTCAAATAGAATTTAATCTAGATCAATGGATACACTTAGTGTGTGGCCCTCTAGGATTCTCTCTCATTGGCATTGGGTGGGCTTACCTAAAGTACAAGATTACTGTCTAGAAATGGTTCAAGGCACCCAAGAGAAAGAAATTAATGTTGCAATGTTGAAAACCAAATATGAATTATTACTATGTAATATAATCCCTTTGTATCAATATCTCATCAAGAAGGTATCACATGTGTTTCATCAACCTATGTACTTGATACGTCTTTCTTTGAATATTTGAAATAAAGTCATCATTAAAAAATATCTATGGAATTTAATGTGACAATTCCATTTAAATTAAATTGTCGATAGATCAACTTCCATAAAATGGAAGTGAAAAATATTTCCTTGATTTATCCATTAATAATATTCCATTCATGACGTACCCAACTTCTCTATGAACTGATGTCATCGTGGTTTACAATAATACATCAAAGTGTGAGAGTCATGGAATGTATTAATAATAATCTTAAATTCTAAGGACCATTATATGAGCTTACGTATAGAAATATATGATGACACATAAACATGTGGAATTCTTACTGGTGGGTCTATTCTCATAATATCTCATCTTAGAGATTACCAAGTGAGAACTTCATGATAAGAAGTCTAAGATACTTACAATTACTCACACCTAAAATTCAACATATTATGTGCCTCATTATAGAATTTTATCTGAACATAAAACTATTTTTAATAATATCATCATGGAATTTCAAGGTTATCATCATAGCGGGAAACTGGTGTGACCTTATCAGTGAGATAGATACTCTTGGACATTATTATATTATAGTATGAAAAATAATTACCAATATGTAATAAGTTGTTTTATTAATATTCAAAACTTCAAATATACATGTATCCAAATTAAAAACAGTTGGTTCTAGAACACCAACTCCCAAAAACTCCCACTTATACTAGAGACAAATTCCTATGACATTCAGTCTGTTGGACCTCACATGATGGTCATGTTTCTGCTAAGTTGAGGCTTTAGTCAAGGGGTCCACCATGTTGTCTTCTGTGGATATTCTTCTCACTATAAATTTACTTATTTGAGAAAAATCCCTGAAGAAATGATACTTCTAAAGTATGTGTTTCATCCATTGATGTGACAATGTATCCTTTACAAGGACCACCACTATAGTATTATTATAATAGATATTGATAGGATCTTTACTTCTAGGTACCAAATCAATATCTTGGATGAAGTTCCATATCCATACTACTTATTTAGCTACCTAAAAAGCCGAAATATACTCAAACTCTACTGTATAATCTATGACCATAGTCTTCTTTGATCTCTTTCAGCTCATAGTGCCTCCATTAAACATGAATATGTACCCTATTTTTGATTTTTAGATCATCTTAATCTATTTGGAAACTAGAACTTATACATCCTCTAATGACTAGTTCCCCATATTCTCCATAGAACAGGAACATATCCTTAGTACACCTTAGATACTTAAGGATAGTCTTGACTATCATCCAATGGTAGTCACTTGGGTCATTTTGATATATTCCTACCACACTCAAGGCATATACAACATATAGCATAGTATATAGCATAACATACATGATTGAACCAATTGCATGTTCATATATAATCCTTATCATCCTTTGTCTCTCCTCTTGTGTCTGAGGATGAATTTTCTTAGAAAGATGAATGTCATGTGACATTAGAAAAAATACCCTCTTGTATCGTTCCATACTGAATCTCTTCATTATCTTGTCTATATTTGTACCTTTACTTAGGTAGAGAAACCTATTGGATCTATCATAATGGATCTTGATCCCAAGAATATATGTTGTTTCACATAAGTCCTTTATAGAGGATCATTTATTCAACCAAGACTTAATAAAATGTAATACTAGTATTTCATTTATAATAAGTAATATTTCATAAATATATACTATTAAGAAAACAACTACACTCCCACTAAACTATTTATAGACACAAGGTTCACATTTGTTCTTTATGAAACCAAATTCTGTTATGGCTTCATAAAATCAAATGTTCCATGACCTGGATGTTTTCTTTAATCCATAAATGTATCTTTTCAATTTTTATACCTTGTTGGAATCCTTTGTAGTCACAAACCCTTCATTTTGTGTCATGTAGATATCTTCTTGAAGGTTCCCATTAAGAAAGGTTATTTTGACATCTATTTTACAAATCTCATAATCATGCCAAGCTGCAATGGAAAGTAGAATTTTGATGTATTTCATCATTGAAACTAGTGAAAAGGTTTCATCATAGTCTATATCTTGGAATTGTTTGAACCCTTTTTCAACCAATCATTCCTTATAAGTACTAACTTTTCCATACATATCCAATTTCTTCTTGAATACTCATTTAAAACCAACGGGCTTTACATTCATTGGAGGATCTACCAAAATCCATACTTGGTTTTGGTACATATAATCCATTTCATAATGCAGTTATTCTTTCCATTTAGTAACATTTGTGCCACTTACTTCTTACTTTTAGGTTATGGGATCATCATTATCAATTAATAATGAGTCATAATATTCAGTGACTAGAAAAACATACATTTTAGGTTCTCTAACCTCTCTTATACTCCTATGTAGTACTTATGTCGCTAGAACTTCTTCTTCCATGAGGCATTGTGGAATTTGTTCCTATGTAAACACTTATGTATCTTGATCATGGACTTCATTGAAGTCTATATCACTCCCACTATCTCTTTTAGAGATAAGATCCTTATCAAATAATGTGGGATGTATTTTTACCCTAACCTTTTTATCTGAGTGGTTATATAGGTAGTATCCTCTTATTTCCTTGGGATATCCTATAAAGATACACTTTGTGTCTCAGGTGAAAGTTTGTTACCTGAAGAGGCATTAAAAAATGATTCACATCCCCACACAGGTAAGTATAATAACATGAGTTTCTTTCTAATCCAAAATTGGTATGGAATATTGTCTAGTGTTTTAGTTGGCACTCGGTTTAGTATGTATGTGGTTGTTTTTAATTCATATCCCTAAAAGGATAATGGAAGACTAACACAACTCATCACTAATCTCATATTGTCCAATAGGGTGTGGTTCCTCCTTTCACTTACACCATTCTACTAAGGTCTATAAGGAGGAGTGGGATGAGATAGAATTCTAATCTCCCATAAATAATCAATGAAGTCTTGATTAAGATAGTCTACACCATATTCTAAGTGAAGTTTCTTAATCTTATTACTAAGATAATTCTCAACTTCATTATTGTATTCATTGAATCTGTCAAATGGACACTGCAAAAAAAATGCAGATGTTAGAGGGGGTTATTTTTGTGATTATAAGGGGTTATAACCCTTTCTTAATAGATTAGTAGTGGTTATGAGAAACTACCGCTAAATTGGCCTACCTATCTTGTTTAAGATATTTTTCAGGAAGTACTGGTAAGGTGGGATGAAATTTAACGACAATTATTTTAGAGGGGGTTTAAAAACCCCTATAATTTTAGCACAAATTTTTTAGAATCTGATCATTTAGGGGTGGTTTCAACCACTCCAAATAAATTTACAATTTTAGGGGTGGTTTTGGAAATCGTCCCTAATTTTTTTTAATCAAAAAATTTTTTAGAGGGGGTTTAAACCCCTCTAATTTGCTTACAACCACCCCTAAATGATTTTTAAACACAAATTTTAGGGGTGGTTTGGAAACCACCCCTAATTTTTTTTCATCAACGATTTTTTATTTTTTAAAATCACCCCTCCCCCAACCTCCATAGGCTCCCCCTCCCTCCCATGTCCCCTGTACCGCAGTCCCTCCATGCCCTTTGCCCATGCATGCGATCCCACTTCCCCCTATACATAGAATCCCTATGCCAACCCCCCCCCCCCTCATGAAAAACCCCCTACTGGGGTTTTGATCCTGCATTCCATGGATAAAAACCTCACACCCCTACCACTCCACTATATTGATTTTCTATTTATTTTATACAAATTGTTTTATTTATATATATTTGTATGTTTATTCAGATAAATATTTTTTCATAATATATTTAAATACATTAAATATATAACCTATATATACATTTATATAAATTAATGTATTCATTTATAAAACAGTAATGTATACATATATTTATAAATTAATGTATACATTTATATAAATTAATGTATTTATAATACATTTATATTATATTAGGTTTAGACATTTATATAAACTATATATTTATATGTGTACATTTGTATTAATGCATATATTTAAATACATATATTTATATTAATAGAAATAGAAATATATATAAATATATATGTGTAAATATATTTTTTACATATATTTTTAATTCTATTTATGTTATGTATATATACATGTATTTAAATAAATTATTTATATAATTAAATACATGTTTATATATTTTATAAATTTTTATATATAGATAATATATATATATATATATATTATGAATACAAATATATATTATATATTGTATAAATATATTTATATGTATACAAATATATATTATATATATAATATTTATATTATATATATATTATATATATAATATTTATATTATATATATACATATAATATAATATAATATTTATATATAGATAAAATTCCAGGAATATTTATATCTAAATATATTTTACGTATATAAATATATCTATACACATATTTATATTTATATATGTAGTTATATTATGTATACATTTATATACTTAATATATTAATTTTAATGATTATATGTATATTAATATAAATTTATTTATTTATTTATTTATTTATTTGTATATATTTATTTATATATATATATTGTATGTATATATTTAATAATAGGATATATATATATATATAATATATACATAATATAATTATATAATGTATATATATGTAATATAATATAATATATATTTATATTTATATAATTATTTGTATATGCTTACATTTATGTTTTTATATATATTTGTATTTATTTAATGTATTTATATAATGTCTTTATATAATATGTTTATAATGTAATTAAATACATTTATATAATGTCTTTATAAGACACATGCACACACATTATATAATGTGATATATTTTAAAAAGAATAAAAAATATCAGTGGTGGTTATGAATCCCCTCTAATTTTTTAAATTAGAGAGGGTTCAAAACCACCTCTAGTTATATGCATGTGTGTATAAGAATATTTATAATTTATTATTATCATTATTATTATTATTTAAATTATAAAAACTACAAGGGATTTTATATGATACATTTTTTAACTAAATTATATTTATGTATATATTTATATAAAATATGTATGATTTTATATTATAATTAATATTATATGAAATATAAGTTTATACAAATAAATATATATTAATGTACATATTATACAATTATATTTATGTATACCTATAAATAATATTAAATACAATCATATATATTTATATAATATATTCATATAATATATTTAAATACATTTATATTTTGTTTTTTAATTATATATATATTATATTATATTATATTATATTATATTATATGAATTTTTTTAAGAAAATAGTGGGGGTTCACAGCCCCCTCCAATCTCTTAAATTAGAGGGGGTTGTGAACCCCACTATTTTCTTAAAAAAATCATATTATATATATAGATTCTCTAAAATCCAACTCAATATAATATATATATATATAGTGCCTCTAAAATCCAACCAAATATTAAAAAAATAATGATAAAAAATTTAGAGGGTGTTGTGAACCCCCTCTAAATTCAATGATTAGTGGGGGTTCTGTATAACTCCCTCTAATTTATACAAAAAATTAATTTTGAAGGGGTTGTGTATAACCCCCTCTAAAAAACCAACACTAATCTACTATTTTTTGTAGTGGAATCTAAATTATACCTCATGGAGTATAAATATTCATATCTACTTAAACCATCAGTAAAATTTATGAAGTATGAGTGCTCACCCCTTGCTTCAATTGGAAATGGTCCACACACATCGGTATGAACTAATTCAAGAAGCTCCTTGGCACTTTCCCCTTTTTCACTAAATGGTTATTTGATCATTTTTCATTATAAACATATGTGTCATACACCGAGTGGTTTTAGTTCAAAGGAATCGAAATATCCATCTTGATGTAATTTAGTCAAAAACTTTTCATTTACATGACCAAGATGGTGATACCAAAATGGGTGTGGTATGAGTCATGTAAAGTATTTTCATTATCGATTGTCATTACTTGGTTCATTTAATCCAACACATAAAGACTATTATTTAAATATGCCTTATAGCAACCCTACTTTTTCTTGCATGTCTATTACATAATTTTAAAGATCAAGAACATAATAGTTATATATTCAAGGATCGAAAGGTTTAGTATCTTGGGAAAATTAGGACCATACATCACTTATATATAATAAATCAAAAAAATATTAAAATACTTATTATTTATCCACTTAAAATCTTTCATGTTCTCCTTAGAACATGTAGTTACCTAAGGATATACATCAAGAAAGGGGTGAACTAAAACCCCAGTAATGCGAAGGATAACATAGCAGAAATAAGAGACGTGAATCAATAGTACATGGGTGAGCATAATCATCGTAATAATGTAATAAGTATGGGATCATCATTATAAACATGATTAAGGCATGTAATGTATCATATGCATAAAAATGAAACATCACGTCATAGTTTTCAAATGCCACTCATAGTTGGGAACAAAGCTAGAATCATGTTCACGCATAACATGTGTGCATAAATCATAACATCATCATTGTGAACAAAGCTAGAATCATGTTCACACACAATACACATAATATCATAAGATACATCACATTACCTAATTAATTTGAGGTATATATAAATCTGAGACCACCCATCACATCATAATATTCACATAATCATGTATGCCACATAGAATGTATAAAAATCATAGTCATGAAATAACCCATATAAAGGAATGGGTTTCATAAGGATTCCAAAAATCATAATTTCATGAATAAAATTTGGGGTTCCCAAATGAATAATGGTAAACATATTTGGTATAAACGTCATCATTCTTGAGATAAGAAGAAACAACTCAAGTGAAGTCAAATATATGCTTTAGAAAGAAAATTATTTTTAGAAAATATTTGTATTTGGATTAAAAATTAAGGTGGAAACTTGTATATCCATAAAAATAAAATAGAAGAATATTGAAATTATATTTAAGTAACATTATAGTAATATCATATCAAAGATTTTTTGAAATAGGGATAAACCAAAGAAAAGGATTTGGGTTTGAGAATCCCTTTACCTTAAATCCTGTTTTATTTCAACGTTTTCCACCCCCTAAATAATAAACTTAGGTTTATTAAAACATTTATATAGAATTTAATTATTGTAATTTTTACCACTATTTATCAATTACAACAATTTTATTATATTTCTTAATTTTTCATTTTTGATGTTGAAGCATTTTGATACCAATTTTTCCTTAAAAATTTCATGTTTCTCTTCGATTTCACTATTTTATTCAAGGTCATTTATACATAAGTAGAATTAATTGCAGAAGTTTAATATATATATATATATATATTCATACATTTATATTTCATAATTAATGTATTATAACTATTCATAGGTTTTGTGATAAGAAAATAATTGGCAACATCCTCGTTGGTAGTTAACCGACCATTAGTGGGACATTGTCAAAAGAGCAGGAATGGGAAGTATGGAAATTTAATATGTTGTAAATATAACACTTAAAATAATTTAACATAATTAATATAATTTTAACATAATACTTAATAATCCTTGTAATATTTTTATTTTAAAGGGGTGGAGGAAAAGAGAAAGATGGGAGGAGAATGAGAGAGAGAACTGATGAGAACATACCCTCTTATCAATGTTTCATCTTCTATACAGAACTAAAATCATTTTATGATTGGATTTGGATGGATCTAGAACATCACTATATATTCAAAGAGTCTTAAGAGAGATGATTTGGATAGGAGTTATGGGGTTATTTATAATTGAGGAGAGGGGTATTTTTAGAATAAAATATTGAATAAAATACTATATATATTTTAAACCTTGTAATAGTGGATTTTTTATAATATAAATCATATATCAATATAATAGAATGGTTTTAAGACTTTAAAATCCTTTATAATTCAAATCTATTAGTTTATTAAAAATTAAAGTGAAAAAAAATAAAAAATAATTATTTTAAGGGATCATTTTTTACTTTAGACTTTGGAAGATACTTTTTAGGTTTTGAAGTTAAGTTTATTTTATTTTAATGATTCATTTATGAAATTAAATATATTTTTTCCAAACCTAAAATTCTAGAAATTATTAGTTAATTATTACATCACGAATGATATAGTTTAAGATACATCGGTTATGAGAAAACTATATTTTTACTATTCACTTGAAATTTTAAGTATTTTAGAAAATTACCAAAAAACACCCTTGGATAATTTCAATGTGATTATTTCAAAAATGATATTCATTTTATCAATATAAATTTATAACATAGTAAATTTTAATTTTTAAAATAAAAATTATAATTTTTTATGTAATCTTTTAAATTACAATTTATAAAAAAATGTGCTTATATTTTCTTTGAATTTTTTAATCATGATATTTATTTTTTGGAATTATAATATTTATTCACTTAAATTTCTCGTGATAAATATTATTTATATTAAATTTTATTATTTTGAGGTCAACTTACTATTTCAATGGTCTAGTTATTGTTCTCAACAGTCAGGTTACTATTCTAACAATCACACTTCCTCCTATAAATACTAATTCATTCCTTCATTAATTATTCATCTCAATTACTCTCAAGGTTCCATATTTCCATTTTATATAATGATGATTGGTTTATTAATATTTTGTTTCTTTTCTATATTTTTAGTCGTGAGGGTGATGATTCTAGTAGATTGGGGTGATCCTATTTTTGCATTCTACTTTTCTTAATTTATATTTTTTGACTCGTTGTAATGTTTTTCATTTTCATTAGTTTAGTTGTTGAATAATGTAATAGTATTTATTAATGAAATAAATTATTTTTGGTTTCTTTATGTGATGTATGTGTATAATACTATATAGTATAATATAACACACATTTATTTCAAGAGACAAATATCATTTATAAACTTTGGGTTTTTACATTCTTTCCCCCTTCATAAATTTCATCCCTAGAATTACAACTCATATTATTAGCTAAGAATAAGTGTGGGTGCTTATATTTCATTGTTTCATCTAGTTCACATGTCATCTTTTCATGTTTATGGTTCCTCCACAACACTTTGACAAGGTAAGTTATCTTTTTGGGTATAACTTTGTCTCTAAAGTCTAAGATCTTCATCGACTACTCTTCATACAAGAGTCTATTCTCCAGTTGTATCACCTCCAGATTCAGTACGTGTGAGGGATTGGGTATGTAATTCCTCATGATATATACGCGGAACCCATCATTAACATAAGTCATATTTGGTGGAAGTGAAAGTCGATAGGCTAGTGCTCCTATGTGATCAAGGATCTCAAAAGGTACAATGTACCTAGGGATAAGATTCCCTTTCTTTCCAAACTGCATGAATCTATTCCACATTAATATTCGAAGGAAAAAATATGTCTCCAATATCAAACTCCAAGTCCCTTCATCAGTTTTCATCATAGATATTATTCCAACTCTAAGTAACTTTTATATGTTGTTGGATAGATTAAACCTTCTATGTCATCTCTTTCCCAAGATCAGGTCCAAGTGGATTTTATTCCCCAACTCCATCCCAACATGTTGGAGTTCTACATCACTTCTCATATAGAGATTCATATAGAGTCATTTGAATACATGAGTGGAAGTTATTTTTATATGATAGCTCAACCAATGGGATATTTTGATCCTATACTCCTTTAAATTCCATTGAGCATGCTCTTAGCATGTCCCCGAGTGTATGAATAGTTCTTTCAGATCGACTATCAGTTTAGGGGTGATAACCCATACTAAAATATAATTTAGTATTCAGATCATGTTAAATATATCTCTATAATTTAGAATTTAAACTTGGATTATGATCAGATATGATCAAAATTGGAACCCCATGTAGCCTCACCACTTCATTAATGTATATCTTAGCAAGTTGTTTTAGTGAGAAATCTTCTTGAATGCCAATGAAGTGGGTAGTCTTAGTCAGTAGATCCACTATAACCCATATCACATTGTTTCCTTTGGATGTATTTAGGAGACCAGTGATAAATTCCATAATGACATTCTCCCATTTCCATGTGGTTATAGGAAATGGTTTCATCATCCCTTTGGACTTATATCACTCTGCTTTAACTAGCTAACATACCAAGCACTTTGAGGTGTACTCAGTGGTCTCCTTCTTCATTTTTTCTCACCATAAGTTCCCTTGAAGATCGTGATACATATTGGTACTTACAAGATATATAGATAAATATGAAATATGTGCATTATCTAGTAGTTATTTCTTTATATCAGGTGATGCAGGCACATAAATTCTAGTTCCAAATTGAATGACACCATTCTCATCGTTGTGGAACTCATATATCTTGACTTCCTTTACCGTTTTCACCTTATTTTAAATCTACAGGTCATCCCTTTTTTCCTCCTTGATCTTCTCTTGGATAGATGGTTAGGAAATCATTTAGTAAAGTTAGGATGTATTTCCTACTATTATGATTTTCAAATCCATCATTTTCATAACCATGAAGATAGAGTATTTCTCAATCCACATCATGGATAAAGTAGAAGGTTATTTTCTACTAAGAGAATAATCTACTTTATTCTTCCTTACCAGATGGTAGTGAGTAGATAAATTGTAGTCCTTGATTATCTCTAACCATATTCTTTGATGTATATTGAGATCCTTATGTGTGAAAATATACTTTATACTCTTGTGATCCATATAAATGCCATGATTCTCATCATAGAGGTAATTCCGCTAAATATTCAAGGAAAATATCACATCTACTAACTCCAGATCATGTGTTGTGTAGTTATTATAATGGATCTTTAACTTTTGTGAGTCATAAGCTATCACTTTATCATTCTTCATGATTACACAAAACAATCCTTTCTTTGAAGAATCATTGTATCTCACAAAAGCTTCTCCACTTGTGGGTAGTGTAAGTAAAGATGCAGTGACTAGCCTCTTATTGAGATCTTTAATGCTTTCCTAAAATTATTATATCCAAACATAATTTACCCCTATCCATGTTAGAAAAATATAAAATCATGATAAATTTCTCACAAAACATCAGTAGTACCCTACTAATCCAAGAAAACTATGGATTTATGTGACACTGGTGGGTCTAGACTATTCTTCAATTTTCTTTGACTTTGAAGAGTCCACATAAATTCCCTAACTTGTGATAACATGCCCCAATAATGTGACTTTTTTCATCCAAAATCCACACTTTCTGAACTTAGAATATATTTTCTCCTTATTTAATGTTTCCAACACAATCCTTAGATCCTCTTCATATTCCTCCTTTATCTTAAAGTAAATGAGAATATCATCAATAAAAACCACTAAAAATTTTTCAAGGTAGTCTCTAATGACTCTATTAGTCACATCCATAAATATTTTAGGGGCATTAGTAAGTCTGAATGGCATCACTATGAACTCATAGGGCACATACCTTGTACGGAAGGCAATCTTATAAATATCTTCCTTCTTCACTTTCAGCTGATGATATCCAAAATGAAGATCCACCTTTGAGAATTATTGAGATCCTCACAGATGATTAAACAATTAATCAATACTTGTAAATGGATACTTATTCTTTATGGTGATTTTTTTGATCTCTCAGTAATCTATACACAACTTCATTTATCTATCCTTTTTCTTTATAAAGAGAACTGGTGCACCCCAAATCGTTGTGCTAGGGTGTATGAACCTTTTTTCCAAATTCTCTTATAGTTGCTTCTTTAACTCCTCTGGTTTGATAGGGTCATTTTGGTATATGAGTGGATCCAAGTATAATCTCTATTGATAACTCTACCTCACAATCTAGTGGAATTACAGGAAACTCTTTGAGAAATACATTAGTGTATTCCTCAAAAATGTGAATTTCCTTAAGGTTGATGCTTTCCTTTTAATAAACCATTTGGGAAAGGTATGTTTTTTCATAGGGTATCAAAACCCACATCATTGAGGGATTTTCTAAAGGTGATTCATGATCTTACTTGAATTTTTATAGGATCATGGGATGGTTTGGAATATGAAAAGATATTTCCTTTTACCAATAATTGATGTGTTCTCTATATAACGAGATCCAATACATGCCCAATATAGTATTGAATTTTAACAGGGGAAAGATTAAAAGATTCACTAGAAGAATATTCCCACATATGCTAATAGTATAAGAGTCCAACACTTGGGTTACAATGATCACACCACTAGGTTTTTTTATAGATATCTCTACTTCAAGGTACTTGGTCTTCGATTCAATAGTTCTAGAAAACTTGCGGGATATAAGGGAATGTTCATAACTATAATCAAATAAAACTTTTTCCATTCTTGAGTGAATAGGAAGTGTACCTTGGATGACTTCATTTTCATGCTATACTTTAGCAGTAGTGATGGAATAATATTTCCCTTTATCCTTTATATTTTTTGGTTTCTAACACTAATTACCATCAAGGACCTGTGGTTTAGTGTATTGGCTTGCATAGTGACCTTTCTCCCTATAGTTTAAGCATTGAACCATGGGTGGTTCATTAGGAGGTTACTTCCTTTCCTCTATCATATTGGTTGGATTCTTCATGTCTCTTTCACAATCATGAGATTGGTGGCCTTTTATACCTCACTTGAATCATTTCCCTATCTCTTTAAGGTGATTCCAATGATTATTATACCCACATTTTTGGCATGTGGGTGGTTGGATCCTCTTTCCTCCTTTTTTATTTGACCCACTATCTTGAAATTCCATTCTTCTCTTCTTATCTCCATAACCATGGGACCAATTTCCAAACTCCATATCTACTTTGAAGGCACATAGAACTACTTATTTGTAACTCCCAAAGTCTTGGATAGTTAGATACTTTCAAATGTGTGGTTTTAATCCACTAAATAATATATATATATTGCTATCATTATTGATAATAAAACCCAAGGTGTATATTATAATCCTTTGGAAGTTTTCCTCGTAAGTTGTGACAGGTTCACCTTCCTTTTTCTTCAGTTCTAATAATTTTATCTCTATATTTTTTTTGAAGAGTTCAAGGGAAATACTTGTTAAGTAATATTTTCTTAAATTATTATCACTCCATCTCTTCCATTTAACCCTTCGGTTTGGTGTTCTTTATCAACTCCCACCATTAATCAGTATCTCCATCTAAATGAAAGACGAACAGTTTCACCTTCTCCTTTATAGAATAGTGGAGCACAAAAAAGATTTTCTCCATTTAGTTAACCCACTATTTCATGACAATTGGATTTAAAGATCCACTAAACATAGGTGGTTGTTACTGGATAAAGGAATCAGTGGCTAGTTTCTCCTTGGGTGAAGGTAGACATTACACTTGGTTCAAGTTATTGTTCATATCTTGATATAGCTAGGTAATCATCACCATAAATTTTTTAACTTCAACTTCATGTAATTGGGGATTTCATTCAAAAAATCATAGAATTGTCCCTTATACAAGTTGTTGGCCTGATATCTCCTAGTTCCAATCATTATATAAATAGAATTTTTTTTGAAAAAAACATAAGTCAACAAATAATGAATAAATAATTTATTTCTATGTGAAAATCAAGTCTAAAATCATATATTATGGGATCTATTTGTTTAGACTTCTTCTAAAATAAAGCTTTTAGGATGCTTACCTATACTTAGAATTATACTTATGGATTTCACTAATGTTTTCTAATCCTAATACCAAATTAACTAAAACATACCTATGATACCAAATATAATGACCTTAATTTTTCTTACATTACTATTACATCATTTTAAATATCAAAAACATAATAATTATGCATTCAAGGATCGAAAGGTTTGGTATCTTGGGAAAATTAGGATGATACGTCACTTATACATAATAAATCATAAACATTATTAAAATAATAATTCTTTATCAACTTAAAATATTTCATGTTCTCCTTAGTACATGTAGTCACCTAAGGATATGCATCAAGAAAGGGGTGAGTTAAAAGCCTAGTAAGGGGAAGGATAACATAGTAGAAATAAGAGACATGAATTAATAGTACATGGGTGAGCATAATCATAATAATCATGTCATAAGTATGGGATAATAATCATAAACATGAGGAAGAAATTTGAAAAAGGAATGGAATGTTTCATATACATAAAAATGAAACATCATGTCATAGTGGTTAAATATCACACATAGTTCTGAACAAAGATTGCATCATGTTCACATATAACATATGTGCATAAATCATAACATCATCATTGAGAACAAAGATAGCATCATGTTCATGCATAATACACATATTTTCATAAGATACATCACATTAACCAATGAATTATATGGATATATAATCTCAGTCCCACCTATCACATCATAATATTCACATAATCATGCATGCCACATGGAATGTATAAAAATTATAGTCATGAAACAACTCATGGAAAGGAATGGATTTCATAAGAATTACATAAAAATAATTTCATGAATAAAATTTGGGGTTCCAAAATGAATAAGGTAAAAAATATTTTTTATAAACATAATCATTCTTTAGCGAAGAAGAAACAACTCAAGAGGAGTCAAATATGTGTTTTGGAAAAAAATCTTTTTGGGAAATCTTTGTATTTGAATTAAAAGTCAAGGTGGAAACATGTATATACTAGAAAATAAAAGGTAATAATAGTGAAATAATATTTATAGAACACTATAGTAATATCAAACTTAATATTTCATGAAAGAGTGATAACCCAAATAAAAGGAGTTGAGTTCAAGAATCCCCTTACCTTAAATCCCACTTTATTTCATCTCTTTTCCGCCTCCTAGATAATAAACTTAGATTTATTAAAAAAATATCCTAGAAGTGAATTATTTTAATTTTTACCACTATTTATCAATTATAAAAATTATATTATATTTCTTAATTTTCCATTTGTTGATGTTGAAACATTTTGATATTATGTTTTCCATAAAAATTTCTCATTTTTCTTTGATTTTGGTATTTTGTTTAAGAAAATTTATACATAAGTAGAATTAATTTTAAAATAATAAAATAAATATATTTATAAATTTATATATCATAATTAATTAATTATAACCAGTCATAGGTTTGGTTATAAGAAAATAATTAGCAACGTCCTCGTTTCCGATTAACCGACCGTTAATGGGACATTATCAAAAGAGATGGAATGGGAAGTATGAAAATTTAATATGTCATAAATATAATAATTCCAAAGGGTTAAAATCATTAATATAATGTTAAAATACCACTTAATTATCCTTATAATTTTTTTGAAAGGGGTGGAGGTAAATATAGAGAGGGGAGGAGAATGAGAGGGAGAATTGATGAGAATATACCTTCTTCTCAGTGTTTCTTCTTCTCTACGATACTAAAATCGTTTGATGATTGGGGTTGGATGGATCCAGAACTTACCTAGGTATTCTAAGAGTCTTAATATGGATTATTTGGGTAGATATTTGACTTTTTAAAGGGTGGTAGGAGTGGTTTTCCAAGGGGAGGGAGAGGGGTTATTTATACTTTAGGAGAGAGATATTTTTAGAATAAAATATTGAATAAATATTGTATCCAAGGTAAACCTTATAATGGTGAATATTTTGACAATATAAATCATATATAAATATGATTTAATGGTTTTAAGACTTTAAATACCTTTACAATTTTATTTCGTTATTTTATTAAAAAGTAAAGTGGAATGAAAAAAGAAAAAATGTTATTTTAAGGGAACATTTTTTACTTTAGAATTTGGAAAATGATTTTTAGGATTGGAAATTAAGTTTATTTTATTTTAATGAATAATTTATGAAATTAAATATATTTTGGATAAACTTCAAGTTCTATAAATTTTTAGTTTATTATTACATCATGAATGATGTAACTTAAGACACACCGACTATGAGAAAAACTATATTTTTACAATTCATCTGCAAATTGAAGTATTTCAGAAAATTACCAAAAAATCACCCTTGGAAATTTCAATGTGATTATTTCAAAAATTATACTAATTTTATAAAAATAAATTTATAACATAGGTAATTTTAATTTTTAATATAAAAATTATGAATTTTACGAAATCTTATAAAATGTAGTTTATAAAAAATGTGATTATATTTTATTTGAGTTTTTTAATCATGATATTTATTTTTTGGAATTATGATATTTATATTTACTTAAATTACTCATTATAAATAAAATTTATATTACATTTTATTTTTTTGAGGTCAAAGTACTATTCCAATAATCAGGTTAATATTCCCAACAGTCAGCTTAATATTCCCAATACTCATGTTACTATTTCAATGGTCACTTTTCCTCCTATAAATAATAATACATTCCTTCATTCATTCATTATGCACATAAATTCCTATCAAGGTCCCATATTTCCATTTTTTATAATTTCTCTTGGTTTACTAATATTTTATTTCTTTTCTATAGTTTTGGCTATGGAGGCGATGATTCCAGTAGATTGGGGTGATATATATTTTCTCATTCTAATTTTCTTAATTTATATTTTTTTTACCATTATAATGTTTGGAATTTTCATTAGTTTAGTTGATGATTAATGTAATAGTATTTATTAATTAAATAAATTGTTGTTGGTTTCTTTATGTGATGTATGTGTATAATACTATATAGTATAATATAACACACATTTATTTCAAGAGACAAATATCATTTATAAACTTTGGATTATTAGATGCCTTACCATAACAAATGTTACCCTTATAAAAGAAGCAGTATTTATTTCTAAACTTGAAAATAAATCCATCAGTATCAATTTTGGATATAGAAATAATGTTTTTGGTAATGAATGACACATAATAATAACCTTTTAAATACAATATCATTATTTTCAGTAACATGAGTTGGTAGTCCCCAATAGCCATGATAGGAAGTCTATATTTTTTGGTTGCTTATAAATCTACAAACCCTAGGTCAATCTTCTTGAATCTACTTAGTTCCTGTATTTGAATATATATTTGATCTCCACAAACTGTATTTAATACCCAATTTATAGAAACGGATAAATTTCACACGATAAAAAAACTCACCTAAAGCTGCCCCTTGCTTCTTTTCTTGGGTAAATTTTTTCATCTTGTATCCCTTCTTGTCACATATAAAACAAACAACATCATATTCCCTTACTTATCCCTTGATCTTTCTCTTCTTGGAAGGGCATTACAAATAAGCTTTAGACTTGTAGCTCTTCACCTAACCTTTCTTTTTCACTATAAGGATGGAAGGATTTTCATGCTTCATCTACTTATCAACTTGTAAAAGCGGTGTGAGAAGATCTAGAAGAGACTTTTCTATGTTGTTCATATTAAAATTAACAACAAAGCTAGAGAATATTTGAGTAAATGGTGTAAGAATAATATTGGTGAACATTTATTTAGGAAATTTAAACCTTAGAACTTCTAGGTGCTCAATGTAACCAATGAGTTTGACTACGTGAGGCCTAGATGGTGCACCTTCTCTAATTTTTCTCTGAAAGAGTGTCTTGGATTCCTCAAACTATTCATGTCTATCTCTCTTCTGATATAATACATAGTGATGCTTGAGCATGCTTAAAGCATCCATGTCTTCATGAGACTTTATAAGTTCACTATATATGGATGAAAGCATTAAACACTGAACATCAATCATATCATTTGGGTTTTTATCATAAAATATCAGTTTGTTAGTACTTCACTTGATTGAAAATTTATGTGAGATATATTAATAATTTTAATTTTATTAAGTCTCCCACTATTTTATCAAGTCTCAACAAACCTATCAATTTAACTCATAATGTCATGTCACTATATACATTCTAGTAGAAATAATCTATATTTCCTTTCTTATAATACCAACAAAGTCCATGAAAATTACAAGGAAGTATTTAGGTGGGTGGTCTTGACGCCTATGGGATTGTAGATCCTTGATCCATTGAGTGGTCTCCCAATCCAGAAATCCTAACTAGGATTTCCTTAACACTTGCCTCTAAATTTTCAATGGACAAACATAGGTTGTTAAACCCAATAAAAATTCAGTTAAGTTGAACCTCTATCTAAGTTAAGATATTATGATAATTAAAAGTGCCCACAACATAGGTCAAACCATCACTTTATCTATGGGTTCATCATAATTTAGATGATGGAAGGATTAATGACTTAATATTAACTTAAGGTATTTTATTTTATTATGTGTAAAGATTTATTATTTAATACTTTACATGTCTTTTTAATATTTAAGGGGATTTTACCTAAGTGATTAACCATGTTTTGATAAAACATTTATGCATAATCTATTTATTTAAATTTTATCTTTTCATATTAGTTCATTTATTTATGTGATCGTGGTCTTGCATCCATAAAATAAATAATACATATGAAAAAAATAAATAAATGAATAAATGAATTGATAGTGAGCTTATGTAACGGTTGATTTATTGAGGGGACAATAAAACAACCTATGACCTAGGGGAAAATCATTGTGCTGGTCTTAGCACGAGTTGCAGCATTCTGCCTATTCACTTATGTATCGCCTGGGTTTGCATAATATCAGTTCCATATTTAACCTCATTCATGTGCCTTGGGATACTCCTTTAATTACATTTATTTATAACTTGCACGCAGGTGATGGGAACCAAAGTATTAGTTAGGGGGAATTACATAAATCACCTTGGACATGCATGTCCTACATAATAAAGGAGGGAGGGATGACTCACAGGCCATCATATTTAATTTAATATTAAAAAATTGAAAACTCATGCAATAAATTAAATTAAATAAAACCAACACATACGCGGGTTTAGGTCAAGCTCATGAACAGTCATACATATGCAATGAATATGCAGAAGTACATTGGTTAACATTCATTTCTATTTATTCTTTATTATTATGATAAACGTGCTTGCATTGATTAATTAATTAATTAATTAATTCTCTTTTATCTTAATAACCATATGAATTCTCTTGGAGATACTCATCATAAATTCATTCATGGAAAATAAACAGCATGACCAATAATTACAGATACTTACATTAAATTAATTTAGCATTTAATAATTCTTTAAAACCTTTATTACATATTCAAACATATCTGGTGTCAATAGTGTAATTAGATTTTAATGTTATGATTAATTATTTTAATGTAATTCAATTCTATCTTTTATTGGGAGACTACACGGTATGTACTTATGAGCTACACGTCGTGTACCTAGTTTTTCATGTACGCGGGATAAGCGCATGGAGCTTCGGTATATACCTCGACTGGACTACATGGAATGTTCTTACAAGCTACACACCATGTATTACGCTTTTCATGTGCCTGCATGACCCACTAAAGGATTCAGAATGTTCTTCAAACGTGGGACCACATGACATGTACTCTATCTAAACATTGTGTGTTCTGCTAGCTGTGTGTCCATGTACTCACCAAATGACATGATTTGTATCAAAAACTTGGGAAATAATGAAATATATTTCATGTGTGTAACACCCCAAGATTTTGAAAATAAATTTAATATTGAATGCAAGAAACACTAAGTATCTAAAAAATACCACTTTGTTATAACCTAGTTAGTAAGAATAATTTTACCACCTCTGTGGTTTGAATTTTTAAAAACTGACATACACGGTTTTGTTCAGTAAGATATTTAGAGTCTGATAAGATCAACTTACATTTTTGGCGAATAGTAACTTGACTCTTATGAATAGTAATATACTCTTATGAACAGTCATATGACCCTTATGAATAGTAACCACACCCATGAAGGTATAAATAAAATTTAGACACCTTATAAATGAAATAGAGTATTTTAGAAATTAATAATTAAGTGTTGGTATTTTTGTGAGTAATAAATATTTAATTACAATTTTAAATTAATAAACCGATTTAAAAGAAAATTAATTTTCATAAAATTTATTCTTAAATAAATATTTTTTTCCTATAATTTTATGATAATTTAATAAGGCCTTGGTTAATTTTTGAAAGTATTATAAAATCAGTTTTAAATTTAAATCTTTATTTTTCAAGTAAATAATGATTTTATTTAAAAAATAAATTTCTCTTATTTAGAAAATTATTTTGATAAAATTGAGTCCATTTTTTAATTCTATGTTTCAAAAAATGGTTAGGGTGAATTTTGGGGGTTTTCTGAAATACTCGAACTTTTGGTGAATAGTGAAATTTGATAATTTACGAAAAAACTAATTAAGTGAATTTATGCATCATGATTGAGTCATGGATGATGTAAATGGACATTTTTTAGAACTCACATGAACATATTACAATTCTTGGTCATAATAATCAATATTATTTCTTTTCTTGATCAAAACAATAAAATAATTAATAAGATAATCAAAAATCACTCCTCTCCTCCACTATAACCCTCCCCCCTCACTTCCTCTTCTATTCACTCCTATAAAGCATTGTAACTTGTCTAAATTTTGACCAAATATCCTCCCAATCTCCTCCCACACATACACCATACCTTGGTCTCATAAAAAGACCAAAACCTATCCCCTAAAGAGGCCCTCAAGGAAGATTACTTCAAGAGGTAAATTCCTCTTTTCATTTCTTTTATTTCAAGTTCCTTTCTTTTCTTTTTCTTTCCTCAACTCCTTTCATCAAAAATTTTTGATTACTATATTATCATACATGTAATATAATTTTTTTATGATAAATTAATAATTCTTCATCATCTCTCGTTTCCCCTTCTTTTATACTAGAAATGAAAATACCATCTGAAATGTGTTAATTTATCACATTCAAGATTGGCGGGTTTTCAATTTCTATTACCGTCTTCAATTATGATCATGAAACCATTTTGAGGATTGAAAAAGAATATAATATATTTATTATAACTTATTTAAGGTTCTTTAATCCTTTTTTACACATGATGTTAATTTATAAATCAAAATAAGTTTGTTATGATCAAAACCCGTCAATTAACCCAAACAATTGTCATTAAAGTTTTATATAATGATTCATCTTCACTCTCAATAACCAAAAAAAATTATAACAATGAAATATTATGGTTATTCACTAAAAACATTCAACTTCTATTCTGGACAACCATTCTCATTCTACATGTTTATCCGTACATGAATATAAGTAAACCGATCATGAAAAAGAAAACGCTCCCAAACAATGAAATTGAATCTCTTAACCCATAAAAAGGTTATGAATGAACCTAATAAGGTTATAATAAATAAATTACATGTATATTAGGTTCTTTACTCCTTAATTTATTAACCTATTTAGGTCATTAAGATCAAGTGAGGAACACCTTCAGACTTAAGGTAAGGGTTTCTTACCCGAACCTCCATTTTCTTTCGAGTTACTCTTTGTATCTCTTTATCCTAATTAATTTCTTAAATATTATTATATACTACTCATAAATTTTTTTTAATGTTATATGTATGTTTAAAAACCATAATCCTTCTTTCTTTCATGGGAGTTACATTTTCTAAAAGTAACATTAAAAAAATTTCCGAAATACAAGCCCAGTTCAAGGGAATTTCCCAATTTCTTACCTATTTTCAAGGGTACTCTATAATCTGTTTTTAGAAACCATTATTTTTATAAAATCACTCATTTTATTATGAAAATAATATATTACTTCAATTATGGTTTTATACAAAGATTTTTCCAAAAGAACTCTTCTTTTCAAAGTAAAAGAGTATTTATCTCAAGAATTACTCGATGATTTTATAAGAGTATTTTCATCTATTTCAACACTCTTGCTGATTATTATGTATTATTGGGTATAATATTTTATTATATAATATTCCATATTATTTTTAATGGTGTATGTTTTATTTTTATACCATTTATCTTACTACTCATAATGGTTGGTGATTATGTTACAGATTGGGGAAAGTTATTTCGATATCATGTGTATATGTTGTTTATGTTTATTTCCGTTCATATGAGGAATTCATTGGAATTAGTAAGTGATGAGTGGAGCCCTCTATATCCCCTAGATGCATCAGTAGGTCTCATGAGACAAATAGATATGGGCTTGGTCGAGGCCATGCTCATTTTTAGATATAGTTTTGGCCAAGCCCTTAATCATTTTTAGATGTATTGGTCGAGGCCTTGACGGAATGTTTCAGAATGTCTAGCATATAAATTTACCTCATTATGAAGCTATAAATTCATATTTCATGAGTTTATTAGACTAGTGTAATTCCCATGATTATGTTTTATTATGGAAATATTTACTCAACTCATATTCATACCATATTATGTTCAAGTTTATTTTTAAAGGCATGTGTTTTCAATTATTCACCATGCCTAATGTTTATGTTATCTTATACTATAATGTTTACCCTCACTGAGCATCTGATATCACCCCTTATTATGTTTCATTTTTTCCAGGACATGAAGAGGTATATTATGATCGACTTGTAGGTATAATCTTAGAGTGGTGGATGTTCCCAACTGAACTTATATATTGTTTTTCATTTCATGTTGTAATGTTAAACTTATGTATGTATCTTGTTTCCAAATCAACTAAATTACTCAGTCCTTTGGTATGAATATTCCTTGTTTATATTCCAATGTAATAAAATAAGATACTAGCTCTGGGAAATTGGGGTTGAGTCCTTACATTTTGTATCAGAGGAAGTTTAGTAGAAAACCTGGAAACTAGATTTAGAAAACGTAGATTAGGGAACAAACCCCTAAGATAGTCTTTGAGGATAAACTTACAATAACATCATGGAATTTTGTTAAGGAATAGATTATATGGATATTTCGATCAAATAAATCCCTATCTGGATACTAAAAGTAGACGTGGTTCTGACATCGATGTACCTAGGAGTGAAAAATCTGACAAGGAGTTTCGAGCTTGACCCAGGGTATCCTGGTACACGACAATGGGTCCTACTACACACTTGGTTTGACACTCCTGGGGGATATTCTTAGGAAAAGTCACATTTTCTTTACAAGTCATTATGAAAATTTAAATGTAAAATTTTCCTCAAAGAAACCATGTTTATGATTACGGGGTTAGTCATGCATAGGATTTCAATTTATGCTAAGTATTTTGCTAAGTTGAGATTATACATTATGATTCATAACCTAATCTAGTGTATTACATTATTTAGAAATGGCACCTAGTTGAAGGAATGTAAAATGCATGAATGTGTATATCCCATATATGGATTTCCCTCCTATTCAAGATAATGGTGTTGGCTCTAGAGCTTCGACTGGTGCATAACAACTTATAACTATACTGGGATAACTTACTCAGGTTATGAACAATAACCTTACCCGAATAGAGCATCTGATCCACAACATGGAGGAGCTATGTTAGATCACTTTATGCAACAACTTCCGCTATCATTTAATGGGACTACAAACCCATTTGTAGTAGAGCAGTGGATAAGTTCCTTAGAGAAGATATTTCTCGCTTTGGGAAGTAACAAAAGGGAGAAGGTTGTCATGGAATTTTATCATCTGTCAGGATATGTTGATCAATGGTGGTCACTAATTCAAAACAAAAAGGAGGAGGAAGAAATAGAAAACATGGAATATAGTGAATTTAAATAAACTTTCTTAGAGAAATACTTTCCTTGTGAATAGCAAGTGGATATGGAAAGGTGTTTTCTAAATTTGAATCAAAAGGAAGATGGGAATGTTGAAAAGTATGAAGATAACTTCACAAGATTAGAAAAGAATGATATTGACTATATATGTAATCTAAGGAGAAAGATTGATCGATTCTTTAATGGAATAAATCCATTCCTCCGACAGGCACTAGTCTTCCAAAATTTCTCATCATATGAAGACATAGTCTCATGTGTTATCAAGATGAAAAAGGAGTTCTCTATGTATTATGAATTTAAAGGAAAGCAAGATAATAAGATAGCTGCTAAAAACTTTGTAAAAGGAAATAAGAAAATGGGGAAGAAGGTAAGAGTTGACTTTCCACCCTATGATGATTATGGAAGGAAATACCTTGGGGCCTACTTAAAAGGAAAAGGGATGTGATACAAGTGTAGACAGAAAGTCCATCATGTTGGTGATTTCAAGGGGAAGAAAGAAGCTATTAATGTTCAATGCTATAATTATAGGGAAATGGGGAACTATTCTAATGATTGTACAAAGTGTCAAGGAAATGTGCCTCAGAAAAGGCCAAGGGAGCAGGGAAAAGCTTATACGATCACAACTACTGATATTGAATTTTCTAATGAAATAGTGGTAGGTGCTTTAATAATTTCCTTAAACTTATCCAATGATTTATTTGATTCTGGATCATCACATTCTTTTATATCTTCCCAGTTTTCTAAGAAAATTAGACATGTCCAATTTGATTTAATAAATGAGTTGTCAGTCAAAACTCCTAGGGGGTGTATCATTGTGATAAATATTTGTCAATCAGTCCCCCTCATGACACATAAACATGCTTTAGTTGCTAACCTTACTATCATACCCATGATTGACTTTGATATAATCCTTGGTATGAGTTGGATTTCATGTTATGATGCAAAGATCTATTGAAATAAGAGGGAAGTTACAATTTTTTAGAATGGTGTCGAATCCCTTATCTTTAGAGCATAAATATTGCCAGCTGATTTTTATCTAGATCTACCCCCAGTAGATCTACTGAATTCAATTATTGGGGAGGAAGGGAATGCAATAAATATGGGTGAGTAAAGGAATTTTCAAATGGAGTATGTGCCTATTGTGCAAGAATATGTTGATGTGCTTCCAGAGGATTTACCTAGACATCCTTAGGAGTGGGAAATTGAGTTTTCCATTGACTTAATTCATGGTTCAAGGCCCATATCAAAGACCCCTTATAGAATTTCCACTGTGGAATTAGTATAATTGAAGAAAAAACTAGAATAATTGAGTGGTAAAGGATTTATTCTCTTTAGTGTTTCTCTATGGGGAGCCCCAATTCTTGTCGTTAAAAAGAAATATGGTTCTATGAGGTTGTGCATTGACTACAGGGATATCAATGCTATAACAATAAAGAACAAGTATCCCCTACCTCGCATTGATGATTTATTTGATCAAATTCATGGAGACCAATATTTTTTGAAGATTAACCTTTGATCTAGATATCATCAGTTGTGATTGAGGAAGGAAGATATTCCAAAGACAACATTTCGAACCAGGTATGGGAATGACGAGTTTACAGTAATGTCTTTTGGACTGACTAATGAACCCTCTATTTTCATGGATCTAATGAATAGAGTTTTCAAGGAATATCTTAATTAATTTTTGGTGGTATTTATTGAAGATATCATGGTATACTTAAAAATCTATGAAGATCATGAAAATAACTTGCACACTATTCTGAAGAATCTTAGAATAAATGAATTATATGGGAAGTTTTTCAAGTGTGAATTTTGGCTTCAATCAGTTTCCTTTATTTGTCACGTTTTCTCTAAGGATGGAATATATGTTGATCCTATGAAGACAAAGGCTGCGCAAGAATGGCCTACTCCAACGAACATAACCGAGGTACGTAGTTTTATTGGTTTAATAGGTTATTATCGGTGTTTCATTCAGAAATTTTCCCATTTATCCAACCCAATGACCGAGCTTGCATGTAAAGGGGTTAAGTTCATATGGACAAAAGAATGTGAGGAATGTTTTGAGGAATTGAAGAGGAGATTAGTGAATGATCTAATTCTAGCTCTACCATTGGGGAATGGTGGATTTGTGATCTATATTGATGCATAAAAGAAAGGACTTGGTTGTGTCCTTATGAAGAATAATATAGTTATTGCCTATGCATATAGGTAGTTAAAAATTCATGAACAAAACTATAATACTCATGATCTTGAGTTGGAAGCTGTAATCTTTGCTCTGAAGATATGGAGACATTATCTCTATGGTGAAAGATGTGAGATATATACGGATCATAAGATATTTAAATATATTTTCTCATAGAAAGAACTCAACATGAGGCAAAGGTGATGGTTTGAACTAATCAAGGATTATGATTTTTCCATACACTGCCACCCAGGAAAGGAAAATAAGGTAGCTAATGCATTGAGCAGAAAGGATCGTGGAGTTCTAAAAAAAATGAGGATTGAAAGAGATAATATGTTTATGGATCTAGTAAATATGGATATAGGAATTATCAAAGAAGGTGAAACATCACTACTTTTTAATTTTGTTTCCCAACTATATCTGTTGGAAATGATTAAAAATTCTTAGTCTGATGATGAGAATCTTCAAAATAAAATTAAAGGTGTGAATGATGCGAAGTTGGATGACTTCATGTGTGAAGATGGAATTCTAAAATTTGGGAAGAGACTTTATGTTCCAGCTATACCCGATCTAAAAAGGGAGTTATTGGATGATGCTCATAGTTCAAATTTCTCTATACACCTTGGTAGCACAAAGATGTATAGAGATTTGAAGGAACATTTTTTATGGGACAACGTGAAGTTGGAAATTGCTAATTATATATCAAGATGTCTAGTTTTTGAGTAATTAAAGGCTGAAAGATAACATCCAAGAGAATTAATGCAAGATATACCTATTCCTACATAGAAATGGGATGAAATCACCTTGGATTTTGTCATTGGATTACCCAAAAATCCAAGGAAGAATGATGTGATATGGGAAATTGTTGATCGACTTACGAAATCTGCACATTTCCTCATTAAAAGGGAGGATTTCCACTAGAGAGCCTAGCATGAGTCTATATAAATGAGGTTGTGAGACTTTATGGAGAACCTATCTCAATTTTGTCTGATTGTGATCCACAATTTACATCGGAATTCTAGAAAAGTCTTCAAAAATCTTTGGATATTGAGCTTTGATTGAGTATTTCTTATCACCCTCAAACTGACAGGAAATCAGAGAGGACAATCCAAACCTTATAAGACATGTTGAGATCATGTTCACTTGACTTTAAAGGTATGTGGGATCAATATTTACCCTTATTTCAGTTTTCCTACAATAATAGTTTCCATTCAAGTATTCAAATGGCACTATATGAATCATTGTAAAGGAAGTGATGTTGTACACCGATATGTTAGGATGAAGTTGGTGAAAGGAATATTGTGGGCCCAAAGCTTGTAGAGGAAACAATAAAAAAGGTAAAGACTATTCAAACCCATATCAAAGTAGCTCAAAGCAGGCAAAAGAGAAATGTCGATAATCAAAGGAATGATTTGGAATTTCAAGTGGGAGATCATTTTTTCTTGAAAGTATCTCCATGGAAGGGCATTATAAGATTTGGGGAGAAAGGGAAACTGAGCCCTAGGTGCATTGGGCCTTTTGAAATCCTAGAGAGAATTGGATTTGTTGCAGATCAATTGGTTATGCCACCTAGCCTGTCTAAATTACACAATGTGTTCCATGTCTCATTGTTGAGGAAGTACATGTTAGACCCAACGCATGTCCTCACTTCTCAAGGAATAGAATTGTAACCTAACTTATCTTACTGTGAAGAGCCTATCCGGATTCTGGACACTTAAGAATAGGTGTTGAGGAATCAGATAACTCGACAGGTAAAGATACTTTGGAAAAATCATAAAATCGAAGAGGCAATATTGGAGTCTGAGGAGCTTATGATGAAGACCTACCCAAATCTTTTTATGAGGTAACATTCTGTGAATTTTGAGGAGGAAATTTTTGTGAGGAGGGTAGAATGTAACACCACAATATTTTGAAAATAAATTTAATATTCAATGCATGAAACATTGAGTCTCTACAAAACACCACTTTTTTATAACCTAGCTAGTAAACATAATTTTACCACCTCTGTGATTTGAATTCGAAAAACTAATATACATAGTTGTGTTCAGTAAGATATTTAGAGTCTAATAAGATCAAATTACATTTTTTGTGAATAGTAACTTGACCTTTATGAATAGTAACATACCCTTATGAATAGTAATATGACCCTTATGAATAGTAACCACACCCATGAAGGTATAAATAAAATTTACATTATAAATGAAATAGAATATTTTAGAAATTAATAATTAAGTGTTTCTATTTTTGTGAATAATAAATATTTAGTTATAATTTTAAATTAATAAGTAGATTTAAAAGAAAATTAATTTTTATAAAATGTATTCCTAAATAAATATTTTGTTTTCCTATAATTTTAGGATAATTTAATAAGACCGTAGTTAATTTTTTAAAATATTATAAAATCGGTTTTAAATTTAAATATGTATTTTACAAATAAATAATGATTTTATTTAGAAATTAAATTTCTATTATCTAGAAAATTATTTTGATAAAATGGATTCTATTTTTGAATTATACATGTCAAAAAATGGTTTGGGTGATTTTTTGGGGGTTTTCTGAAATACTCGAATTTTTGGTGAATAGTGAAATTTAATAATCTACAAAAAATGCTAATTAAGTGAATTTATGCATCGTGCTTGAGTCATGTCTGATGTAAATGGAAATTTTTTCAAAATCGCGTGAACATATTACTATTTTTGGACACAAGAATTAATATTATTTATTTTCTCAAGAAAAATAATAAAATAATGAATAAGATAATCAAAAATCACTCCTCTCCTTCACCATAAAAACCCCCCTCACTCCCTCTTATCTTCACTCCTCTTAAGCCTTGTTACTTGTCTAAATTCTGCCAAAATATCCTCCTAAGCTCCTCCCCCATGCCTAGAATCCCTTTTTCTCATAAAAATACCAAAAACCTCTCCCCTAAAGAGGCCCTCAAGGAAGATTACTTCGAGAGGTAAATTCCTCATTTCATTTCTTTTATTTCAAGTTCCTTTCTTTTCTTTTTCTTTACTCACCTATTTTAATCCAAATATTTTTATGACTCTAGTAACTTAAATGTACTAGAATTTTTTTATTATAAAGTAATAATTCTTCATCATCTCTCTTTTCCCCTTCTTTTATACTAGAAATGAAAACACCATCCGAGATGTGTTAATTTAACACATTCAAGGACGACGGGTTTTCAATTTCTATTACCATCTTCAATTATGGTCATGAAACCATTTTTATGGTTGAAAAATATATAATATATTTATTATAACTTATTTAAGGTTTTTTAATCCTTTTTTACACATGATATTAATTTATAAATCAAAATGAGTTCGTTGTGATCAGAAACCGCCAATTAACCCAAACAATTGTCATTAAACTTTTATATAATGATTCATCTTCACTCACAACAACCAAATGAATTTTATAACCATATAATATTATGGTTTTTCACTAATAACATAAAACTTCTATTCTATACAAGCATTCTCATTCTACTTGTTTATCTGTATATGAATATAAGTAAACCAGACATGAAAAAGAAAACGCTCCCAAACAATGAAATTGAATCTCTTAACCCATCAAAAGTCCATGAATGAACCTAATAAGGTTGTGCTAAAGAAATTACATGTAGAGGAGGTTATTTACTAATTAATTTATGAATATAAATTTTATTATTTAGGTAATTAAGATCAAGTGAGGAACACCTTCATACTTAAGGTAAGGGTTTCCTACCTGAACCTCTATTTTCTTTCAAGTTACTCTATGTCTCTCTTTATCCCAATTAATTTCTTAAATATTATTATTTACTACTCATAAATTATGTGTTAATGTTATATTTATGTGTATAACCCATAATCCTTCTTTATTTCATGGGAGTTACATGTTTTAAAATGAACTTTCAAAATTCTTTTCGAAATACAAGCCCAATTCAAGGGAATTTCCCAAATTCTTACCTATTTTAAAGGCCACTCTATAATCTATTTTTAGAAACCATTATTTTTATAAAATCAATCATTTTATTATGAAAATAATATCTTAATTAACTTCTATTTTTATACAAATATTTTTCCAAAATAACTCTTCTTTTCAAAGTAAAAGAGTATTTATCTCAAAAATTACTCGATGATTTTATAAGAGTATTTTCATCTATTTCAACACTCTTGTCGATTATTATGTATTATTGGGTCTAATATTTTATGATATCATATTTCATATTATGTTTAATGGTGTATTTTCTATTTTTATACCATTCATCTTACTACTCATAATGGTTAATGATTATGTTATATATTGGGGAAAGTTATTTACATCTCATGTGTATATGTTGTTTATGTTTATCCCCATTCATATGAGGAATGAATTGGACTTAGTAAGTGATAGGTGGGTCCAGATATATCCCCTTGATGTATCAGTAGGTCTCATGATACAAATAGATATGGACTTGGCAGAGGTCTTTCCCATTTCTAGATATGGCTTTGGCTGAGGCCTTAATCATTTTTAGATGTCTTGGCTGATGCCTTGACTGTATGTTTTAGAATGTATGACATATGTATTTCCCTCATTATGAAACTATAAATTCATAGTTCATGAGTTTATTTGACTAGTGGAATACTCATGATTATGTTTTATTATGTAAATATTTACTCAGCTCATATTCCTACCATATTATGTTCAAGTTTATTTTTAAAGGCATGTGTTTTCAATTGTTCACTATGTCAAATGTTTATGTTATCTTCCGCTGTAATGTTTACCCTCACTAAGCATCTGATATCACCCCTTATTATGTTTCATTTTTTCTAGGATATGAAGAGGTATATTATGATTGACTTTCAGGGATAATCTTTGAGTGGTGGATGTTCTCGATAGAACTTATATGTTGTTTTTCATTTCATGTTGTAATGTTAAACGTATGTATGTGTCTTATTTCCAAAGATACTAAACTTCTCAATCCTTTGGGATGAATATTCCTTATGTATATGCAAATTTAATAAAATAAGGCACCGGCTCTGGGAAACTGGGGTCAGGTACTAGATTACCCAAAACTCTAAAGAAGAATGATGTGATATGGGTAATTGTTGATTGACTTACGAAATCTACACATTTCCTCTCCATAAGGGAGGATTTTCCACTGGATCACCTAGAAAGACTCTATATAAATGAATTTGTGAGACTTCATGGAGAACATCTATCAATTGTGTCAGATCTTGATCCATGATTTTCATCAAAATTGTGGAAAAGTCTTCAAAAAGATTTGGATACTGAGATTCGATTGAGTACTGCTTATCACCCTCAAACTGATGGGAAATCAGAGAGGATAAATAATAGTTTCCATTAAAGTATTCAAATGGTACCATATGAAGCATTTTATGGGAAGATATGTCTTACACTGACATGTTGGGATGAATTTGGTGAAAGGAAGCTTGGGGCCCAGAGCTTGTGGAGGAAACAATAGCAAAAGTAAAGACTATTCAAACCCATATCAAAGAAGATCAAAGTAGGAAAAAGAGATAGGCTGATAATCGAAGGAATGATTTGGTGAAAGGAAGCTTGGGGTCCATATCATTCTTTCTTGTTCCATGTATCATTGTTGATGAAGTACATGCCAGAACCAATGCATGTCCTCACTTTTGAAGGAATAGAATTGGAACCTGACTTATCTTACTGTGAAGAGCATATCCATATTCTCGACAGTAAAGAACAGGTGTTGAGGAATCAAATAACTCAACTGGTAAAGATACTTTGGAAAAATTATAAAATTGAAGATCCAATATGGGATCATGAGGAGCTTATGATGAAGACCTACCCAAATCTTTTTATGAGGTAACATTCTGTGAATTTCAAGGACATAATTTTTGTAAGGAGGGGAGAATGTAACACCCCAAGATTTTTACAATAAATTTAATATTGAATACATGAAACACTAAGTCTCTACAAAACACCATTTTTTATAACCTAGCCAGTAAACATGATTTTACCACCTCTGTGATTTGAATTTCGAAAAATTGACATACATTGTTGTGTCAGTAAGATATTTAGAGTCCGATAAGATCAACTTACATTTTTGGTGAATAATAACTTGACCCTTATGAAAAGTAGTGTACCCTTATAAATAGTAATATGACCCTTATGAATAGTAACCATACCCATGAAGGTATAAATAAAATTTATACACCTTATAAATGAAATAGAGTATGTTAGAAATTAATAATTAAGTGTTGGTATTTTTATGAGTAATAAATATTTAATTAGAATTTTAAATTAATATATTGATTTAAAAAAAATTAATTTTTATAAAATTTATTCCTAAATAAATATTTTTTTAATATAATTTTAGGATAATTTAATAAGACCTTAGTTGGTTTTTGAAAGTATTATAAAATCAGTTTTAAATTTAAATCTGTATTTTTCAAGTAAATAATGATTTTATTTAAAAATTAAATTTCTATTATTTAGAAAATTATTTTGATAAAATGGATACCATTTTTGAATTCTACATTTCGAAAAATGGTTAGGTTTAATTTTTTGGGTTTTTATGAAATACTCGGTTTTTTTGTGAATAGTGAAATTTGATAATTTACAAAAAAAAATGCTAATTAAGTGAATTTTTGCATCATGCTTGAGTCATGGATGATGTAAATGTCCATTTTTTCGAAATAAAATTCACATATTACTATTCTTGGTTACAATAATAAATACTATTTTTTGTCTTTATCAAAATAATAAAATAATGAATAAGATAATCAAAAATCACTCCTCTCCCCCATTATAAAATCTTCCCTCACTCCCTCTTCTATTTACTCCTATAAGGCCTTATTACTTGTATATATTTTACCCAAATATCATCCCAAGATCCTATACCATGTCTATCATCCCTTGGTATCATAAAAAGACCAAAACATCTCTCCTAAAGAGGCCCTCAAGTAAGATTACTTCAAGAGGTAAATTCCTCTTTTCATTTCTTTTATTTCAAGTTCTTTTCTTTTATTTTTCTTTCCTCGCATCCTTTCATATAAATATTTTGATGAATCCAGTACCTTAAATGTAATGTAATTTTTTATGATAAATTAATAATAATTATTCATCTCTCATTTCCCCTTCTTTTATACTAGAAATGAAAACACCATCTAAGATGTGTTAATTTATCACATTCAAGGACGACGGGTTTTCAATTTCTATTATCGTCTTCAATTCTGGTCATAAAACCATTTTTATGGTTTAACCAGAATAAAATATATTTATTATAACTTATTTAAGGTTATGGAATCCTTTTTTACACATGATATTAATTTATAAATCAAAATGATTTCGTTGTGATCAGAAACCGCCAATTAACCCAAACAATTGTCATTAAAGTTTTATATAATGGTTCATCTTCACTCCCAATGACCAAATAAATTTTATAACTATGTAATATATTTTTTGTTAACTAATAACATACAACTTATATTCTAGACCACAATTCTCATTCTACATGTTTATCCATACATCAATATAAGTAAACTGAACATGAAAAAGAAAATGTTCCCAAACAATGAAATTGAATCTCTTAACCCATCAAAAGGCCATGAATGAACCTAATAAGGTTATAATAAATCAATTACATGTATAGGAGGTTATTTAATAATTAATTTATGAACCTAAATTTGATTATTCAGGTCATTAAGATCAAGTGAGGGACGCCTTTGGACTTAAGGTAAGGGTTTCCTACCCGAACCTCCATTTTCTTTTGGGTTACTCTTTGTCTCTCTTTATCCCAATTAATTTCTTAACTATTCTTATTTAATACTCATAAATTAAGTTTTAATGTTATATTTATTTTTAAAACCCATAATCCATCTTTATTTCATGAGATTTAAATTTTTTTAAAAGAACTTTCAAAATTATTTCTGAAATACAAGCCCGATTCAAGGGAATTTCCCAAATTCTTACCTATTTTCAAGGTCACTCCATAATATGTTTTTAGAAACCATTATTTTTATAAAATCACTTATTTTATTATTAAAATAATATCTTACTTCACTTATGGTTTTATACAAATATTTATTCAAAATAACTCTTCTTTTCAAAGTAAAAGAGTATTTATCTCAAGAATTACTCGATGATTTTATAAGAGTATTTTTCTCTATTTCAACACTCTTGATGATTCTTATGTATTATTGGGTATAATATTTTATGATATCATATTACATAATATATTTAATGATTTATATTCTATTTTGATACCATTCATCTTACTACTCATAATGGTTAGTGATTATGTTACAGATTGGGGAAAGTTATTTACATCTCATGTGTATATGTTGTTTATGTTTATCCCCGTTCATATGAGGAATGCATTGGAATTAGTAAGTGATGGGTGGGGCTATCTATAGCCCCTCTATGCATTGGTAGGTATCATGAGACAAATATATATGTACTTGGTTGAGTCCTTACCCATTTTTAGATATAGTTTTGGTTGAGGCCTTAATCATTTTTAGATGTCTTGGTCGAGGCCTTGACAGTATATTTTAGAATGTTCGGTATATACATTTAACTCATTATGAAGATATAAATTCATAGTTCATGAGGTTATTCAACTAGTGGAATACCCATGATTATGTTTTATTATGGAAATATTTACTCAGCTCATATTCCTACCATGTTCTGTTCAAGTTTATTTTTAAAGGCATATGTTTTCAATTATTCACCATGCCTAATGTTTATGTTATCTTCTACTGTAATGTTTACCCTCACTAATAATCTGATCTCACCCCTTATTATGTTTCATTTTTTTTCAGGAAATTAAGAGGTATATTATGATTGACTTGCATGGATAATCTTAGAGTGGTGGATGTTCCCAACGAAACTTATATGTTTTTTTATTTCATGTTGTAATGTTGAACTTATGTATGTATCTTATTTCCAAAGCTAATAAACTATTAAGTCCTTCGGGATGCATATTCCTTTTTTATATTCCAATTTAATAAAATAAGGCACCGGGTCTGGGCAACTGGGGTCGGTTATTGGATTACCCAAAACTCTAAGTAAGAATGATACGATATGGGTAATTTTTTATCAACTTACAAAATCTACACATTTCCTTACTATAAGGGATGATTTGACACTAGAGTGCCTATCATAACTCTATATAAATGAATTTGTGAGACTTAATGGATCACCTCTCTCAATTATCTCTGATCTTGATCCACTATTTACATCGAAATTCTGGAAAAGTATTTAGAAAGTTTTGGATACTGAGCTTCGATTGAGTACTACTTATCACCCTCAAACTGACAGGCAATCAGAGAAAACAATCCAAGCCTTATAAGACTTGTTGATATAATGTTCACTTTACTTTCAAGGGATTTGGGATCAATATTTACCCTTAGTGGAGTTTTCCTACAATAATAGTTTCCATTCAAGTATTAAAATGGCATCATATGAAGCATTGTACGGGAAGAGATGTCGTACACCAACATGTTGGGATGAAGTTAGTGAAAGGAAGCTTGTGGGCCCAGATCTTGTGGAGGAAACAATAGAAAAGTTAAAGACTATTCAAACCCATATCAAAGAATCTCAAATTAGGAAAAAGATCTACGTCGATAATCTAAGGAAGGATTTGGAATTTCAAGTGGGAGATCAGGTTTTCTTGAAAGTATCTCTGTGGAAGGGCGTTATAAAATTTGGGAAGAAAGGGAAACTGAGACCTAGGTATATTGGACCTTTTGAAATCCTAGAGATAATTGCAGCTATTTCATATTAATTGGATATGACACCTAGCCTGTCTATAGTACACAATGTGTTCCATGTGTTATTTTTGAGGAAGTACATGCCACACCCAACGCATGTCCTCACTTCTGAAGGAATAGAATTGGAACCTGACTTATCTTACTGTGAAGAGACTATCCATATTATAGATACTAAAGAATAGGTTTTGAGGAATTGGAAAACATGACTAGTAAATATACTTTGAAAAAATCATAAAATTGAAGAGGCAACATGGGATCTTGAGGAGATTATGATGAAGACCTACCCAAATCTTTTTATGAGGTAACATTCTATGAATTTTGAGGATAAAATTTTTGTGAGGGGGGAGAATATAACACCCCAAAATTTTAAAAATAAATTTAATATTGAATGCATGAAACACCGAGTCTCTACAAAATACCACTTTCTTATAACCTAGCCTGTAAACATAATTTTACCACCTCTGTGATTTGAATTTTGAAAAATGGACATATACTGTTGTGTTCCATAAGATATTTAGAGTCTGATAAGATCATCTGACATTTTTGGTGAATAGTAACATGACCCTAATGAATAGTAACATACCCTTATGAATATTAATATGACCCTTATGAATAGTAACCACACCCATGAAGGTATAAATAAAATTTATACACCTTATAATGAAATATAGTATTTTAGAAATTAATAATTAATTGTTGGTATTTTTGTGAGTAATAAATATTTAATTTTAATTTTAAGTTAATAAATAGATTTAAAATAAAATTAATTTTCATAAAATTTATCCCTAAATAAACATTTTTTTGTCCTATAATTTTAGGATAATTTAATAAGACCTTAGTTAATTTTTGAAAGTTTTATAAAATCAGTTTTAAATTTAAATCTGTATTTTTCGAGTAAATAATGATTTTATTTAAAAAATAAATTTTTATTATTTAGAAAATTGTTTTTATAAAATGAAGTCCATTTTTTAATTCTACATGTCGAAAAATGGTTATGGTGAATTTTTTGGGGTTTTCTAAAATACTCGAATTTTTTATGAAAATTGAAATTTGATAATTTGCGAAAAATGCTAATTAAGTGAATTTTTGCATCATTCTTGAGTCATGGATGATGTAAATGGAAATTTTTTCGAACTCACATGAACATATTACTATTATTTTTCACAATAATCAATACTATTTCTTGTCTTTAGCAAAATAATAAAATAATGAATAAGATAATCAAAAATCACTCCTCTCATCCACTATAACCCCCCCCCACTCCCTCTTTTCTTCACTCCTCTCAAGCCTTGTTACTTGTATAAATTCTACCAAAATATCCTCCCAAGATCACCCCCCACGTCCAATAGTCCTTGGTCTCATAAAAATACCAAAACCTCTCCCCTAAAGAGGCCCTCAAGGAAGATTACTTCAAGAGGTAAATTCCTCTTTTCATTTATTTTATTTCAAGTTCCTTTCTTTTATTTTTATTTCCTCACCCCCTTTAATCAAAATATTCTGATGAATCCAGTAACTTAAATTTACTGTAATTTTGTTATGATAAATTAATAATTCTTCATCATATCTCTTTTCCCCTTCTTTTATACTAGAAATGAAAACACCATTCGAAATGTGTTAATTTATCACATTCAAGGATGACAGGTTTTCAATTTCTATTACCATATTCAATTATGGTAATGAAACTATTTTGATAGTTTAACCAAACTATAATATATTTATTATAACTTATTTAAGGTTCTGGAATCCTTTTGTACATATGATATTAATTTATAAATCAAAATGAGTTCATTGTGATCAAAAACCGCCAATTAACCCAAACAATTGTCATTAAAGTTTTATATAATGATTCATCTTCACTACCAATAACCAAAAAAAATTTATAACCATGTAATATTATTTTTGTTCACAAATAACATACAACTTCTATTCTGTATAACCATTCTCATTCTCTATGTTTATCCATACATGAATATAAGTAAATCGATCATGAAAAAGAAAACACTCCCAAACAATGAAATTGAATCTCTTATCCCATCAAAAGGTCATGAATGACCCTAATAAGGTTATAATAAATAAATTAAATGTATATTAGGTTCTTTAATAATTAATTTATGAACCTAAATTTTATTATTTAGGTCATTAAGATCAAGTGAGGAACACTTTCGAACTTAAGCTAAGGGTTTCCTACCTGAACCTCCATTTTCTTTCGGGTTACTCTTTGTCTCTCTTTATCCCAATTAATTTATTAAATATTCTTATGTACTACTAATAAATTATGTTTTAATGTTATATGTTTGTGTAAAAACTATAATCCTTCTTTCTTTCATGGGAGTTACATGTTTTGAAAGTAACTTTCAAAAAAAATCCGAAATACAAGCTCGATTCAAGGGAATTTCCTAAATTATTACCTATTTTCAAGGGCACTATATAATCTGTTTTTTGCAACCATTATTTTTATAAAATCACTAATTTTATTATGAAAATACTATCTTAATTAACTTTTAGTTTTATACAAATATTTTTCGAAAAGAACTCTTCTTTTCAAAGTAAAAGAGTATTTATCTCAAGAATTACTCGATGATTTTATAAGAGTATTTTCATCTATTTCGGCACTCTTATCTATTATTATGTATTATTGGGTATAATATTTTATGATATAATATTTCATATTATGTTTAATGGTTTATGTGCTATTTTTATACCATTCATCTTACTACTCAGAATGGTTGGTGATTATGTTATAGATTGGGGAAAATTATTTACATCTCATGTGTATATGTTGTTTATGTTTATACTCATTCATATGAGGAATGAATTGGAATTAGTAAGAGGTAGTTGGGGCCTGTTATAGCCCCTATATTCATTAGTAGGTCTCATGATACAAATGTATATGGACTTGGATGAGGCCTTTCCCTTTTTTAGATATGGTTTTGGCTGAGGCCTTAATCATTTTTAGATGTCTTGGACGAGGCCTTGACAAAATATTTAAGAATGTTTGGAATATGAATTTACCTCATTATGAAGCTATAAATTCATATTTCATGAGGTTATTCAACTATTTTAATTCCCATGATTATGTTTTATTATGGAAATATTTACTCATCTCATATTCCTACCATATTATGTTCAAGTTTATTTTTAAAGTCATGTGTTTTCAATTATTCACCATGCCTAATGTTTATGTTATCTTCCACTGTAATGTTTACCATCACTGGGCATCTGATTTCACCCCTTCTTAGTTTCATTTTTTCCAAGACATGAAGAGGTATATTATGATTTAATTTCAGGGATAATATTAGATTGGTGGATATTCCCAATGGAACTTATATGTTGTTTTTCATTTTATGTTGTAATGTTGAACTTATGTATGTATCTTGTTTGCAAAGCTACTAAACCACTTGGTCCTTTAGTATGCATATTCCTTGTTTATATACCAATGTAATAAAATAAGGAACCAGATCTGAGCAACTGTGGTTGGGTCCTTACAATGTGTTCCAGCTACACTTTGTTTATTTCAATAATGTTACAGGTTGTTAGGCTCATGCAGTTTTGACCATGTATTTGAACACATGCTTAGCATGAATTTCACAGCTAAATCGTGTAGACTACATGAAATGTATATCAGATACAATCCATGTAATATGACAAGCCTTGTGTTTGGTTGGCACGGTCTACATATAGTGTTCAATAAATGCACTGCATGTAATTACTACTTGGTGTGTCGTGTATCCCGCGACACATCCAAGTGTAGTGTACTTGGGTACACGGCGTGTATTCTAGCTACACATCATGTAAACCATGCTATCCATCTAGAATCCTTAGCACTTACCAATGGTGTCTATAGTCATTTTTCATATGTTATTAATCCTTTAAGAAAATATTAATCTTGAATGAAGTAATTAAGATGTCGAAATCATGTTAATTAAACATCAAATTAAAGAACAAATAATTTTGAAATAAAAAATCTAACCATTATTGATCATATAGATCAGCAATCAAATAAATAATTATAAATTTAAAATGTGACCACTCTGATACCACTTGAAGGTTATGGTCACAATAGAAGAACCATGGGTGAATAACTATAAAGTTTTTATCAAATTCGATGGATTATTAGCAAATTGAACAAGGCATAAACATCATTACCAATGAATTTTTTCCATCAAATATTGACATGGAAAATCCCATAACCTAAAGAGAGGATCTTTTTCATATTAAAATTATAATTTACATAAATATTATCAAAAGAATTTTTACCTTAACTTAGGAACTTTCTTCGATGAAGTTATTATTGATTGTTTGAAAAAACCTTTTCGGATTACCGTCATTGTGCTTGTAAGATCTAAGTATAGAATCCCTCTAGTAGTGATCCACACATATACGTATGATCTTCGAATGACACCGATTGATTTACAGGTGCTAGCAAAATATATCAATCATCTTGCGTTGTTCGACTTGATCGCTTCAAGATCCTTTAGGCTTGAAGGAGTTCTTCTCATTCTTGAGAAGATGATAGAAGGAAGAATCAAGAGAGACCTCGGGTACCAAATGGGTTGACCTTGTCGAAGAGGAAGAAAACAACAAAGCACACACAAACAAATTAGAATTTAATGTTTTAGACAGCCTTAAGTAGGATACTGGAATTGTGAACTCTAGTTCCTGTACTGCTGATCAGAATAAGGAATCTTCCACTCCTCACACCTCTTACAATATCACTTTAACCACGGATGTGCAGAATGCTCCTCAGGACAACTTGAATATTATTTCGCAGGAGCCTCTCTCTTTGGTAAAAAACTCCACTAACATGCAGGATTCTATCTCTGACCTGCCAGAGGTGCAGTGTCCTTTGGAATTGCACATGGGAAAGAATATCAGTGAGAAGCATATCCCGGTTGTTCCACAGCAGGTCCAGGAGCATGCTTCCCTGGTTGCAGAGGCCTCTTATGCACTCTTCACTGGGAAAAGTTGTGCTTCTCACTCCTCACTCATAGAGCTAAGGTATGTTTCTCTTGCTACTCCCCATTCTGATCCGGATGTTTCATCAGGTACTTGCAGCATTTCTGTCCAGCATGATAGTTTACATTTGAATTGTGTTAATGCTGATAACAACAATGCTCTCATTTCTGTTTTTCCGACACCCAACAATAACAACACCCACGTTATTGACACCCAAACTATTTCGTTAGATGATTCTGCTACCATCACTATCCCTACCAAAGGCAAGAAATTTCCTACCTCAAGCCCCAACATGTCAAAAAATGTCAGAAGATCAAATAGACATAAAGGCTCGGATAGTAAGAAAAAAGGGAGTTCTAAATCCAAACGTAGATTTAAATGAATATTATTTATTGGAACTGTCAAGGTATTGCAAACTTTGACACCTTTAATTTTTTACAAAGAATGGTAAATGTTCAGAAGCCTTTAATTTTTGCCATTGCTGAACCTAAAACAATCTTTTCTACTGATCTTGTTCACTTTTATCGCTTTGGATACACCTTCATCGATGCTTGTCAAAACAACAAAAATTTTGATTCTCTTTGGACCTTTGCTCATCCCTCCCTGTTGAATGTTAATGTTTTCCATGTTTCTGATCAAAGTTTCACTTGTGACTTTATGATTGATAATGCCCATCTCTTTTGTTCCTTTATCTATGCCTAGAACAAATATCAAGATAGGAGATCTCTCTGGCGAGACCTCTCCTCTCTGAACTCAAAAATTCATTCCCCCTGGATCGTTGCAGGTGATTTTAATGCTATTACTTTAGCTAGTGAAAAAATTGGTCCTCTTCATTCAATTATGTCTATGAGGGAGTTTAAGGCTACAATTGAAACCTCTAATCTTACTGAGATTGCTTTAAAAGGCGCCAAATACACTTGGTATAGGAATCACTACAATAGGGTGGTTGCGAGAAAACTCGATAGAGCCTTTACAAATGACCATGCTTTAGATACTTGGGAATCCATTTCCAATACCACCCTTCCTAAGCTTCATTCTGATCATCATCCTATTTTAGTCACCATCTCTCTCAATACTCGGAAACCCTCTTCCCCCTTTAGATTCAACAATGCTTGGTTCTCTGATCCTGACTGTTGTAATCTCATAAAACATTGCTGGTCCTCTTTGAACCAACCCGATGATGATTTCCCTTGTCCCCTTAAATTAAAATATCTCAAACACAAGCTCAAAAGTTGGTGCAGCACTAAGGCGATTCAAATTGATAATGACATTATCTCTCTTGAGAATGAGTTTCATCAAATTCAAAACAATATCACCCACTCCGACTTCGCTTCTGATCACCATCACGAAGCTCACGTTACTATGAACCTGAATATGCTCCTCGCTTTCAAAGACAACATCCGCAAACATACTTTTAAACTCAAATGGATTACTGATGGTGATCGTAATACCAAGTTCTATAATGCTTTATAAAGAATTTGAAAAGCTAGTAGACCCCTTGCCTTCCTTAAAAATGGAGACAACCTTTTGGATAATGAAGAAGATATTGCTAATCATGTTGTGTCTTACTTCGAATCGTTATTCAATGGGCCTTGTATGAATAAAGACCTCATTAATGACATCATTACTAAAATTGTTACGGATGTTGATAACAGTTTTCTCCTAAGTGTTCCCCTTGATCATGAAATTAGAGACACTGTTTTTAGTTTGAATCCTGACAGTGCCCCTGGGCCCGATGGATTCAATAATGGTTTCTATCAAAATTATTGGGATATCATTCATGCTGATGTTTGTAAGCTTGTCAAATCCTTCTTTGCTAATGGCTTCTTACCTCATGGTTTAAATGCCCAATTCCTTGCTTTGATTTCCAAAGTAGATAATGCCTCTGAAATTCACCTCTTTCACCCTATTGCTCTGATCAACACCCTTTATAAAATTATCACCAAGCTAATTGCTAACAGACTTAACACTATCACTGATAAAATTATCTCCTGTAATCAATTTGGCTTTATCAAGGGGAGATCTATCCAAGACTGTATCTGTCTTGCTTCGGAATGCACTAACATGTTAAATAATAAGAATAGAGGCGGAAACATTGCCATTCAACTTGACATTCGGAAATCTTTTGACACAATGGATTGGAACTTCATTTTCAAAGTTCTTCATGGCTTTGGATTCAATGATAATTTAATTTCTAGAATTAAAACCCTCTTCCATTCAGCTCATGTTTCCATCCTGGTTAATGGATCTCCTAGAGGATTTTTCAAATGCTCTAAAGGAGTAAGACAAGGTGACCCCCTTTCTGCAATTCTTTTTTCCATTGTAGAAAACTATTTTAGCCGTATTCTCACCCAGCTGGTTGAGAAAAACAAGCTCAAACCAATTCATTCCTACAGAAACATGATTGCCCCCACCCACCTTCTTTATGCTGATGACATCATTCTCTTTTTAAAGGGTGACATAAAAAACATTAGAACTCTTAAAGATGCTCTCAAGCATTACGAGGAGGTCTCAGGTCAAGTCATTGGATGGAATAAATCTTTCATTTACTTTGGTAAAAACATCCCTCCTTCTAGGAAAAATAATATCATCAATGAGCTTAACATCAAAGAAGGTTCTTTCCCCTTCAAATACCTTGGCGTTCCCATTTTCTGGGGTAGACCTAAAGCTTGCTACTTTTCTACCATTGTTGACCAGGTTCTTAATCAGCTTTCCTCCTGGAAAGGAAAATCTCTCTCCGTGGCGGGGAGAGTCTGCCTTGTCAAGTCTGTTATTGTTTCCAAACTTGTCTATTCGATGATGGTCTATAAATGGCCAATTAGTCTCATAAAAAAATAAATGTTCACATAAAAAACTTTGTCTGGACTGGAAGCACCTTGGACAGGAAACTTGTGACTACCCCTTGGGCTAAATGCTGCAAACCTCTAAACATTGGTGATCTTGGCATTAAAAACATTAAATACTTCAATGAAGCTCTTCAAGCCAGATTAACTTGGAACCTGATACACAATGACACCCACCTCATTGCTTTCATCAAAAATAGGTTCATTGATAGATTGAAAAGATATAATAGGAGTTTCATGACCTCCTCCATTTGGCCCTCTGTTAGAGACACGTTTGACATTATTATGCACAACGCTAGATGGATGGTCTCGAGAAACTCCTCCATGAGATTCTGGTTGGACAACTGGACTGGCGCCCCTCTTATCTCTTTGATCCCCCTTGATGATATCCCTGATGACATCAACTCATCCATTTGTAATGTGCTTAATTCTCACATTGATAATCTTCCTGAAAACATTGTTCAAATTATTGATTCTTACCACTTTTCTGCCTCGTGTGACTTCTTGATTTGGGAACCTTCTCATAATGGGATTCTTAACTCCAAAAAGTTTTATAATAACTCCTTACACAACGCTGATAATGATTTGAACTGGATAAAAAAATTTGACAAACCCTGGATTAAACCTTCCAGACTCACTCTCATTTGGCGTCTTGCCTACAATAGGGTCCCCACTGATGCTTGTCTTCAAAGTTTTGGTATTCAACTTTGTTCAAAATGTCATTTTTGCAATCAGCATAGAGAAGATACTAACCACCTTTTTTTATCTTGTGCTACTGCCACTGCTCTTTGGAAATATATTTTTGACACTTTTGATTGCAGATGGCCGGTTTATAACTCTATTGATGAGCAGATTAAACGTTGCGTTACTATGGACTCCTCTCACCAAATTAGAAATTTGTTCCTAGCTGGGGTTGCTGAGATGATTCATGTGATTTGGTATGATAGAAACTCTATTCTACATAATAATTGCTCACACAAAACTAATGCAGGTAAAATGAGAATTCTCATCGCTATTCGGGAAGCTGCTTTGATCCAGAATGGTTCCTGCAACAATTCGGTGGCGGACTTTATGATCCTTCGTCGTCTTCAAGTTGAGGCCATTTTCTTGAAACCGTTGCGCACCTTTGAGATTTTCTGGAGACCTCCATTTCCAGGTTGGATTAAAATCAATGTGGATGGTTCCTCTAAGGGAAATCCAGGTCCCGCGGGATGTGGAGCTATCTTCAGAAATCATCATGGTCACATCGTGGGATGCTTTTTTGGAGGTTGTGGTATTGCATCCTCTCTGGAAGCTGAGATGCTAAGTGTTATTCATGCCACTGATTTTTCTCTTCGACATGGGTGGAACAACTTATGGATTGAGAGGGACTCTACTACTATTGTTCAAGCCATTTGGAAGGGAGATTTTCATCTTGCTTGGCCGATTACTACGCGCTGGATGAACTACCTTCAATCTCTCCATGACGTCAATTACATTGCAACTCATACTTACCGTGAAGCTAATATGGTTGTGGATGCTCTCGCTAACAAAGGCATTAATCAGGCAATAACCTGGATGGAGGAGCTCCCAGAAAACCTGATTCTGTTGCAAGTCAAAGATTGTAATTTGATCCCGTATTTTAGACTCTTGTAATCTTTCTTTTCTTTTTGCTAATAAAATTGCTTTGGTCTTTTGACCAAAGCGCCACCTTCTGAAAAAAAAATCAAGAGAGAATCTCATTGTGCACAAAGATTCTCAATCCTTGATTCTCGATTAACCCTACACAATAGATATAACAGTATATTTATAGAGTTAGGGTTTATGTTAAAATAATATTTAATTTCACAATTACCCTTAAATAATATAATAAAATTTATATAATCTCATGCCATATAATAATATTATTATTATATTTTTTATGGCTTGCACTAACTGGCACAACGATAAATATTATTTTACCAGTTTGTAAATTAATATTTATTAGAAGACACGATCTTGGTCCACTTGTCCTTGACATTTATTGAATATATGAATAAATATTTAATTAAATATTTTGTTCATAAATAAATATTTTATTCACAATCTGGCGAATAAATATTTATTAAATATTCAATAAAATATTTACGATCGACAAAACATGAATAAATTATTCCTCAGTCTTAAAAATAATATTTATTACATTAATTAAATTAAAATAGAATTTAACCGAGATAAATGGATACACTTAGTAAGTGACCCTTTGGGATTCTTTATTGTTGGCATTAGGCAGACTTGCCTAAAGTTCAAGATTATTGTCTATAAATGGGTCAAGGAACCCAAGAGAAAGAACTTAATGTCGCAACGTCAACAACCACATATGAATGCTTATTATATAATGTAATATCTTTGTCTCAATCTCTCATCAAGCAAGTTTCACACACATTTCATCAACCTTTGTGTTTGATGCGTATTTTTTTAGATATCGTAAATAAACTCATCATTAAACCATGGCCATGGAATTTAATGTGAAAATTCCATTTCAATCAAAGGGATGTGATATCAACTTCCATTAATAACATGTCATTCATGATGCACCCAATGTACTAAAATTCACCATGAACTGATATCGTTGTTGTTTATAATAATACATCTAAGTGCACGAGTCATGACATGCATTGATAATAATCTTAAAGTCTAAGGACAATTACACATGCTCACAAATAGGAATATCTAATGACACATAAACATGTGGAATTCTTATTGGCAGGTATGTTCTCATAATATCTTGTATTTTAGATTACCAAGTGCGAACTTCATGAGAAGAAGTCTCATCTGCTTACGAGCACTCGAACTTAACAGTCAACATAATATGTGCCCCATCATAAAATGTTATTTTACTGTAGAACTATATTTAAGAATATTGTCATATCATTTCAAAGTTTTCATCATAGTGGGGAACTATTATAACCTTATCAATGTGACAGATACTCTAGGACATTATTAGAATAAAGTCATGCAGAACAATAAACAATATGTAATAAGAATTTTTATTAATATTAAAAACTTTGAATATACATGTAATCTAAAGTAAAAATAGTTGGTTCTGAAACAAATCCAACACACTTTACCCATTGTGCTTGTCGACACTCCTTCATGTAGTCACTTGTGGACAGTCACTTAACCTACCATGCTTGTCCATGTGTGGACACTTCCTCACAGTCACTTTACCTATCATGTGTGTCAACACTCCATCATGTGGTCACTTGTTAATGGTCACTTGATCTACCGTGTGTGTCCACATGTGGTAACTTACCCACGATCACTTTACCTTCTATGCATGTCAACACTTCTTTATTCGGTCACTTGTTCATGGTCACTTGACCTACCATGCATGCCCACATTTCTTCATATGGTCACTTTATCACAGTCACTTGACCGACCTTATGTGTCAACATTTCTCTATGATATCACTTGCTCATGATCACTTCAAACCACGTCTTTTCTGCAACCAATGGTAGCACCTCTAACCACATATTTTCTTTAGCCTTTATTTAACACTTGGATGAAACTCCTCAAAATCATCAAATGGTCTTTTACCTTCAATAATAAGTGTATCTAAAGTTCCAAAGGTAAGATCACCATATGCTCAGAACTTCAAAATAATCCTCTATAACATGTGTCATGTAAGCATCAGGAATCCAATAAAGTGACACAATACTTAGGATCATCTTATACTTCAAAACTTTTTCATCATCCATGTATATGTTTAAACCTCTTAAAACAACATGGATTTAACTACTTCAAACATAATCTTCCAAGAGCCTTTGATAGGCATGAAACAGCTTCATGTGTTCCCTTCTACAATGGGCTTCTTCTTCAAATCATATTGAAATTCCTTAAGAATCAATCATTCATTGACAAAAAATACAACTTCCATAAAGTGGAATCAATGTATTACATTAGAAATAGCATGAATTGTATAGACCCAGTGTACGGTTGGCAATAGGGAAGGGAAATGATGGATCATGGGTGCCCCGCCCTGCCTCGCAGTCAGTGCACCTTATCTTTCCTTGTGCCTTTCCCCACATATGGGGCAGATCTGCATCCCCCTCCCCCATGCCCTGTGGATCACTATGAGTATCGTGGGACGTGAGAAATTCTAAAAAATATTTAAAAATTTAAAAATCCATGTAAAAAAATATTTTTTAAATAATTTTAAAATAAAACTTATATATATATATATATTAGGTGTTCGGTGATACAATTACGTTCAACTGCACGCACACCACACACACGGAGACTGGAAAGACATGTTATATCCCCCCAAGGTATAACCCACTCATTCATCCCTAATTATTCATATAATAAATGCTTATAGGCCCAACATTGGATGGCCCGAAAGCCCCTTTGTTGTTGATGGACCAACGAACTTGCTTGCATATTTCCTACATCATGACTGTGTCACCGCCTACCTGCATCATATTGGGGTAGAGCTTGATGTCACAACAGAATCATTCACAAAACACCATAAAATTCTCCCAAAGGATTTTTCCACCTAAAATAATTTTATACATCACCCAGAATAATTTTATAACACATATTTAGGATTTTTCTCTCAATAATCATAGGAATTTTTGTGTAATGTCCCTGACCTAGGAGCCACTAAATGGTTCCCCGATCCGGGTAGTTACATGACCTCAAGCGCACCTGCTCATATGCCAGAGGTTGCTAACTAGTAGTGAGGGTTTAATAGGTCACGTGGGGGGACTATACCCTCATTACCAGAGTAAGACACAATCGGTGATAATTTAAATAACTGAAATAGTATGCAACAATCAATAACATGCATAAATGACCCATTCCCATAAATTGGGTACAATCATATACAACAGTAAATACGTCTTGTTATGTTACCATGTCAAGTGAACAAAAACCTAAAAGAAAGAAAATAGTAGAATCCCAAAAATGGTCCAGACTCCAAGTCTGGAACCTCACCCAAACACATCACATATCCAACTCAACTCCCTAGCATAGGGTCCTTGCCCTTATCTTAACCTGCAAGCATGAAATCTGCTCGGGTACCCAACGGAAGCCCAAGTAGGGTGTGAGTATAACTCAGTAGGCCACCACCAACAGTGTCTACAAAATATCCAACAAAGTAGATGGTGCATTAAAGTGACAAATAATGATAAGTAAAGATAAACATTTCAATGATCCATTATAGACTATGTTCATTTAATTTATACTACCATTAAATACGGGTTCACTACTTAGGAATTTCTTGATTTAATATACCCTTGTCATGTGTTCAATGGATTAGGAATAATCAATATTATCAAGCATATGGGAATAAAATCAAGTCTTATCTCACTAGGCATCACATTATAACAACCCATAATCCTCACCTCGAAGCCTCAGTCCGGGTGGATGCAACCGTTAGGGGAATAGAACTCAGTCCCATTCCCTAACCCATGCATTTAGGGGTGGATCTAGAACCTCGGTCCAACTCAACTCATGGGAGTAGAACCTCAATTAGATTCCCCAATCAACCAAGACATGTGCACATACTTATTTATCATTCACCATAATTAACCATATCACAACAACACATCCAATATTATTTACAACATCACAACAATATCATTAAATGGGAAATTAACATTATTGTCTCAATCCATTAACACATTCATCGTTTATATTACTTAACCCTTTAACCCCATTTCACATTTCTCATGCCTATATCACTAAGCATATTCAATTATAAATCTAATCCCCTAGCATTTTCCCATTAATCCATTTCACCCTTTTCATGCCAACCACACAACCTATTAGGCCATTACCAAACCTAAGTGTATTACTAAACACCAATTACACGTCCTTCAGGAATATTAACATATTTATCATAGGCCTTATGTTCTCGCACAATGACCTTACACTTACTTAGCTAACTCTAAGTCCATAAAATATCATCACACCCCACGGGTGGCCCTAATTTGGTCGAGTCATCCTCCTTGCATACCAGGGGGATCAATAGGAGCTCAATTAACCATTTAGATACCAACTACACCACCTCATGTCAAAATAACCAAGAAATCATCAAAAGAGGGAAAGAATAAAAACCCTACATGCACAAATTTACACAAAAACCAAGGGATGTAACTTGTAGACCACCTACCTTGAATCTGTTGGTGAACGCTCTCTCAATCGAAGCCTTAGATCTCGATTCAACCAAACCTTGAATCTTTACCCTAAACCTCGCCGAAAAAGAAGGGTTTGAGAGCTTCAAATGGAGATATAAGAAGAATGGAAATGCTAAACTAAAAAGAAAAGAAATAGGGAGATTAGCCTTACCTAGATCTTCAATCCACAACCAATGACACTCCAAACGGCTTAGGAATGAAGGAGATCGACCCCTTGGAAGATCTTGGAAGCTTGGCTTGTCCCTAGTGTTGAAGGAGGAGGAAGGGGAGAAATCATGAGTTGGGAATAAAAATCTCGTCATGGAAATTTTGTAATTTTTTAGAAGTTTCCAGGTTGTACAGTTTACCCGGACGATTTTCCAAACCAGGCGCAAATTGTGCAGAGGCTACTGCCTGCACGCCCTTCCTCCCACACGATTTTCTAGACCATACACAAACCTTGTGGATTTCCACTTCCCACATGGTCTCCCCTCACATGGTTTTCCAAACCGTGCACAAACTATGTGGACTGTCCAAAAAGCCCCCTTTTCCCCTTTTTCATGTCCCAAACCCCTCAAAAATCCCTGATCCTTCAAAAGGACTTAGGAAAACACTTAATTAACCATAAAAGGGGACTAAAACTGAAACATAAATAAGAACATACCTTACAGAGAAATCTGGGATCTTACAACCTCTCTACCTTATAACAGCTCGCCCTCGAGCCGCTCTTCCGAGCATCATTGAGCTCCCAAAGGAAAGAGATCGGGCCACTGGGCCCACATATCTGATTCTCTCTCCCAAGTTTCTTTCTAAATGTTCCCATGATGCCATATAACATGAACCAAGGGCACAACCTTTCCCTAAAAAACTTTCTCATTATGATCCACAATAAGAACTGGGTGCTCCTCAAAGGACGCATCAGCCTCAAGCTCGACATCCTCGACATTTATCACATGGGATGGATCAAGATGATATTGTCGGAGTTGTGAAACATGTAAAGCATTATGCATCCCACTATACTGTTGTGGAAGATCCAATCGGTATGCCATGGGTCCGACCCTCTCCACAATCTCAAATGACCCCACATATCTAGGTGCCAACTTTCCCTGCTTCCGAATTTGATGGTGACCCAACCTTGGTGAAACTCGAAGAAACACACTATCACCCACCATGAACTCAAGAGGTCTACGACACTGATCTGCATATGACTTTTGCCTACTCTAAGCTGTTTCCATGCACTTTTGAATCAAATGAACCTTCTCTGATGTCTCCTACACAAGACTCAGTCCAAACATCTCAGACTCCCTAGCCTCTAACCAACATAAAGATGATCTACACGTTCTCCTATAAAGTGCCTCAAAATGTGTCTTATGAACTGTATCCTAAAAGCTATTATTGTAATCAAACTCAATAAGTGACAAGTTATTCTCCCATGAACCACTGAAATCTAGAACACATGCTCTCAACATGTCTTCTAATACCTGAATTGTACGCTCTGACTACCCGTTAGTCTATGGGTGGTAAGCCATACTCAAAATAACCTAGGTACCAAGTGCCATCTGTAGCCCCTTTCAGAAGCGCGAGGTGAAATGTGGATCACGATCCAAAACTATGGTTCTCATCACGCCATGCAATCATAATATTTTTCAAACATAAAATTCTCCCAACTGGTCAACTGTATAGGTCTCCTGAATCATCAAGAAATGGTCCACTTTGGTCGGTCGATCTACCACCACCCAAATTGCATCATTCTTCTGAGGCGTCCTCAGAAGACCCACCACTAAGTCCATCATGATGTCATTACACTTACACTATGGAATAGGCAATGACTACAATAACCCACCTGGATGCTGCTGGTCTGCCTTCTCCTGCTGATGAGTAAGGCATCGTGCCACAAAACTCACAAATTCTTTCTTCATTCACAGCCACCAAAATTTCCTACGAATATCACGGTACATCTTAGTCAAGCCCAGATGCACTGCCCACTTTGATGCGTGGAACTCATGCATCAACTCCTCGTGTACATCTGCCAACACCACAACATGACCATGAACATAAGAAAGTCCATCATCACCGAAATTCCAACAAGAAGGTGACTCCTCACCTTTAAGACTTTCCTTCATATCCAAACACTTCGGACCCACCAACTGACTCTCTTTAACTCGGCTCATAAGTTAGGATTCAACTGTTATGGATGTAAGGGTCATCTACTTGTGCCCATCTTGTACCTCCAAATGCATCTCCACAAACAAGACCATCATCACCCACTCTGAACTGGATTCCTGAACTACTTGATTCTGAGTCTTCTGGCTTAGAGCATCAACGACACTATTCCTTTTCCTTGGTGTGTACACCAACTTGAAATCAAAATACTGTAGGTAATCAACCCACCGTCACTGATTAATATTCAAATCCTTCTGAGAGAATATGTAAATGAGACTTTTATGGTCTATGGACACCGTGAAAGGTTCTCCCAACAAATAGTGCCTCCAAAACTTCAAGTTATGAACCACGACAGCTAGCTCAAGGTCATGAGTAGGATAATTTCTTTCATGTGGACTCAACTATCTCAGCCCATAAGCGACAACCCAATCATTCTACATCAACACTGCCTTAAGTCCAACACCAAACGTATCACAAAATAAGGTGTACCTCTTACCTAGCTCAGGTAAGATCAAAATCAGTGTGGTATTCAACCGCCTTTTCAGCTTCTAAAAAGCATTCTCACAAGCCTCCAACCAATCAAACTTAACCCCCTTCTTGGTTAAGCCTGTGAGTGGCACTTCCAAACAAGAGAAATCTCTAATAAACCTTCAGTAATAACCATCCAAACCAAGAAAACTCTGAATATCAAAGACATTCTTGGGATGCTCCCAAGACACCACAACCTTAACCTTTTCTAGATCCACTGACACACCTAACTCAAAAATGATGTGTCCCAAAAAGTGCACCTCATCAATCCAAAACTGTCATTTTGATAGCTTGAAATTAATCCTATGATCCCTTAGTGTACTCAAGATGATGTCAAGATGTTTGGCATGATCGTCGTGAGTTATAGAGTACACCAAGATGTCATCAATGAAGATAACTACCAACTGATCCAGATATGGGTGAAATATATGGTTCACCAGGGCTATGAACATAGCTGGTGAATTGGTTAGACCAAATGGAATTACCAGAAATTCATACAACCCATACCTGCTTCGGTAATCTGTCTAGGGTACGTTAGAAGGTATCACCCTCAACTGATGGTATCTCGATCTCAAATTGATCTTAAAAAACACCAAGGCACCTATGAGCTGATCAAACAGGTCATTAATTCTAGGAATAGGGTATCAGTTCTTAACTGTCATCTGGTTCAACTTCCTATAATCGACACATAGTCGCATTGATTCATCAGCCTTCTTAAAAAACTATACCGAAGATCCCCAAGGTGATGTACTAGGACGTATAAACCCCTTACGCTCCAATTCCTCTAACTAAACCTTCGGTTCTTGGAGATCTACCGGCACCATTCAATAAGGTGGAATAGAAACTGGCTTCGCTCCTGGAAACAATTTGATCGTAAACTCAACATCTCTCTTGGGTGGTAACCCCGAGAAGTCCTCAAGAAACACATCCTGAAACTAGTCCACAACAATAGGGAAGACTGGCTATCCTTTCTCCCCATCATCTAACATAAGGCATGATACTTGGGTTATGAGTTCTCCCAACTGCTGGCATAGCAGTCCTGCACGACCCGCTCAAGTATCACACTCACCATGAAGGACATAAGTGCTCCCATTGAAAGATGTGAACGTTACCCAATGTCGGTAACAGTCGATATGGGCTTGATATAACACCAACCAATACATCCCTAATATTAGGTCAAAAACTGACATCTTTGGGACAAACAGATCCCACAAAAAATGATACCCACCAATCTCTAGAGCACAACCCTTACACTGCCTGATGTCCTCAACTCATACCCCTAGAAGAGTAGCAAGTAACATTACCCCACTCGTAGTTTCTACAGTTAAGCCCAACAAAACTACCAAATGAGCAGAAGTAAAGGAATGTGTATCACTTGTATCAAATAAATCACTAGAAAGAGTAGAAGCTACAAGAATCATACCTCAAACAGTAGACGGTCCTGCCTCACCACCTTTAGGTGTAGCCTACATTGCATGGAGATGACATGTCCCTTTACCCTAAGCTCCAACCTGAGTACCCTGCACTGCACTACTCTGTTGGTAAGGGTGATCTCACCCTGGAGTTCCACTTCCACCGTCCCTACCAGTACAGCCCATGGAGCTACAACTGCTTGCCTGATACGGGGTAACTAACCCCCTATCTACACTCGCCATCTGCCTCTGGCCTCCATAATTCCCTGACTATCACGGGTTCCTACAGAACCTCTGCACGTGGCCTAACCTGTCGCATGCTTGGCACTCGACTGGTGGGTGGGGACATTGGTCACGCTTGTGCCCCGGCTTTCCACACTGATAATAGAAAACTTAGTCACCACCTTGAGAAGTTTCCCCCCTCTTCTGACTACTCTATGTGCTTCCACCCTGCTGAAATGTTCCAAAGTGGTACTTCCTACTATTAAAAGCCACACCACTTTCTCGCCCAGCTGGCACCACAAGTTCACTACCTGAAGCTCCCTTTAGGTTCCCCTCTAAGATAAGGGATTTATCCACCACTTCAGAAAACCTTTTTAGTCGAAATATATTCACTTGAGATCTAATCTCGTGTCTCAGCTCGTCCTTGAAGTGTTTCACCACAGCTGCCTCATCTCCCGTCAACGTCGGAACAAAGCGCCTCAAATCGGTGAAACGACTAGAATAGTCCATCACCGACATTGTCCCCTGAGTCAACCTCATGAAATCCAAAGCTTTCTCCTGCCTCAAGATTTCAGGATAGAAGTGCTCAAGAAACTTCTCCTAAAAATCCTTCCACATCATTCCCTCAGCCTACTATGTCTGAACCATAATGTTCCACCAATGTTTTGTTTGACCCCTCAGTATATAGGCTGCTAACTTGACTTGCTTCTCGAGAGGAGTATCTAGATGGTTAAGAATAGTTTGAATGAATTATATCCAGAACTCTACTGCTTCTGGATCACCCTATCTGGTAAAGGTCGAAGGGTGTTGCAGCTGAAACTCCCTGGTCAGCTCAAACATGCTCAGTGCAACCCGCCCTGGGTCTCGTTCCATCATCTGCATAAAACGAGCAAAGTTCTTCTAGAATTGCTCTTCCATATCTCCTTGGATCACCACATTATCTTGCTCTACTACTGGAGGACCGTTCTTGGCAACCTCCTCATGTCGCCCAACCAGCACATGTCTTTGAGGTGGCATTTCTCTACAATGCCAAACATGAGATTTAGAATGCAACTATAACACTTTTACAAAAAGAAAAAGATACATGTAGGCTCATCACTTTCCACCAGACCAGTTTGCATACACTTCCCAAATGAGGCCACTCACGACTGGATCACTACCCTTGGCCATCTCTCCTAAGACTATGGCTAACACGAGTATCTAATCCACATGGTTATGAGCCTTATCTTTTACTCCTATTCAAAACCATTTTCACATCCCAAATTACTCTTACAACAGATTAATCCACTTTTACTTCTTTATCAAGCAACATTTTCTAATTACTATTTGACAATTCCACTTGCCTTTTTACCCATTCATACGATCTCATTAGGCACAATTTTTCTTTACTTTTAAGAAAATATATGCATCCTAACCTTTATATCCTGCACACCCATCCTGTGTGTGGGCTCATCATGATGCATGCTACTTACCTGCATAGATGCCTAGAATGATGCATGAATGCACAACCTCATACCTTTCCAGCCACAAGAGAAATATCACAAAACTGTCAAATCACACAACAAGTACATCACCTAATGGTGAAATATCATCAAATATAACAACACACAATAAGAACAACAATCCCCTCCCAGGGTGACTTGGGTTTTCCCCCATACATGGGTTAGCTACTCCCAAGCACGAGCTCATTACCAAGGCCCGACACTTTCCTAACCTCTTATTTACCATCCCCAAATAGTAATAAATAGAAAATAACTCCTTTGATACCACTTTGTAATGTCCCTGACCCAGGAGCCACTAAACGGTGCCCCGAGCCGGGTAGTTACATGACCTCAAGCGCGCCTTCCCATACGCCAGAGGTTGTTGACTAGCAACGAGGGTTTAATAGGTCACGTGGGGAGACTATACCCTCATTACCAGAGTAAGCCACAACAAGTGATAATTTAAATAACGAAAACAGTAGGCAATAATCAATAACATGCAATGACCCATTCCCATAAACTGGGTACAATTATATACAACAATAAATATGTCATGTCATGCTACAGTGTCAAGTGAACAAAAACCCAAAAGAAAGAAAATAATAGAATCCCCAAAATGGTCCGGAATCCAAGTCTAGAACCTCACTCAAACACGTCCCATGTCCAACTCAACTCCCTAGCATAGGGCTCTTGCCCTTGTCCTGACCTGCAAGCATGAAATCTGCTCGGGTACCCAACGACAGCCCGACCAGGGTGTGAGTATAACTCAGTAGGACACCATCAACGGTGTCTAAAAAATATCTAGCAAAGTATATGGTGCATGCAAGTGACAAATAATGACAAGTAAAGATAAACAGTTCAATAAGCCATTCTAGACTGTGTTCATTTAATTATACTACCATTAAATCCAGGTTCACTACTTAGGCATTTTCTAATTTAATCTACCACTTTCATGTGTTCAATGGATTAGGCACAATCAATATTCTCAAGCATATGGGAATAAAATCAAGTACTATCTCGCTAGACATCACATTATAACAACCCATAATCCTCACCTCGAAGCCTCAGTCCATGTGGATGCAACCGTTAGGGGAATAGAACTTTGTCCCCTTCCCTAACTCGTGCATTTAAGGTTGGATTTAGAACCTCAGTCCAACTCAACACGTGGGCGTAGAACCTCAAGTCGATACCCCACTCAACCAAGCCATGTGCACATGCTTATTTATCATTCATCACAATTAACCACATCACAACAACACATCCAGTATCATTTACAATATCATTAAATGGGAAATTAACATTGTTGCATCAATCCATTACCACATTCATCATTTATATTACTTAACCCTTTAGCCCCATTTCCCATGTCCCATGCCTATCTCACTAAGCATATTCAAGTATAAAGCTAATCCCCTAGCATTTTCCCATTAATCCATTTCACCCTTTTCATGCCAACAACACCACCTCTTAGGCCATTACCAAACCTAAGTGTATTACTAAACACTAATTACACGTCCTTCGGGCATATTAACATATTTATCATAGGCCTATGTTCTCTCACAACGACCTTACACTTACTTAGCTAACTCTAAGTCCGGAAAATATCGGCACACCCCACGGGTGGCCCTAATTTGGTCGAGTCATCCTCCTTGCATCCAATGTGGATCAAGAGGGGTTCAATTAACCATTTAGACACCCACTACACCACCTCATGTCAACAGCACCAAGAACTCATCAAAATAGGGAAAGAATAAAAACCCTACATGCACAAATCTACACAAAAACCAAGGGATATAACTTGTAGACCACCTACCTTGAATCTATTGGTGAACGCCCTCTCAATCGAAGCCTTAGATCTCGATTCAACCAACCCTTGAAGCTTTACCCTAAACCTCACCAAAAAAGAAGGGTTTGAGAGCTTCAGATGGAGATTTAAGAAGAATGGAAACGCTAAACCAAAAAGAAAAGCAAGAGGGAGATTAGCCTTACCTGGATCTTCAATCCGCAACCAACGGAACTCCAAACGACTTAGGAGTGAAGGAGATCGACCCCTTGGAAGATCTTGGAATCTTGGCTCATCCCTAGGGTTGAAGGAGGAGGAAGGGGGAGAAATCCCAAGTTGGGAATAAAAAACCCGTCATGGTAATTTTGTAATTTTTTAGAAGTTTCCAGGCCACACTGTTTGCCAAACCGTGCAGAGGCTACTGCCCGTACGCCCTTCCTCTCGCATGATTTTTCAGACCATGCGCAAACCGTGCGGATTGCCACTACCCGCACGGTCTCCCCTTGAACGGTTTTCCAAACCGTGCGCAAACCGTGCAGACTACCCAGAAAGCCCCTTTCCCCCCTTTTTAATGTCCTGAACCCCTAGAACACCCTCGAGCCTTCACAAGGACTTGGGAAAACACTTAATTAACCAAAAAAGGGGACTAAAACTGAAACGTAAACAAGAACATACCTTACAGAGAAATCTAGGATCTTACATTTTCTATCACCTGGAGGCATTTTTCACCCACAAATGGACATACCATTTTTTTGTGTCGTTGATCATCATAACTGGGACATGTCGCTTCATCTCTGCAACCAATAGGACTTTTGATACATGGATCTCCATCATGGATCTCTTCTCACGTCGTCGTCGACAATTCTCTCATCATTGTGGCACGCCATTGTCTTCATCTCGCTTTATACGCCTTTGTTGGCAGTTGGGTAACTGCAAAGGTGGCACCCCCTTTGTTCCCTTTCAAAGCGGTTGTATCTTGCCAACCTTCGTCCTTGAAAGCAGTATGGTGTGTTCTTTTTATAAGCGTGACATGTGGGTCTCTCAAAAAAAATATCTCCTCTTTTTTTTTTTGAAAACTCTATATTTTTGCAAACTTTCTCATACCATGTATTGCTCTTATTTTTCAAAGACACTTATCCCCTTTTCTCTCTCTTCCAAATTCAAATTTTAAAATCAAAAAAATAAACAATCTTCACCTTGATTTAAATTTTGAATACTCCACTGCCATCTTCACCATCATCACCACAGTGATCGTCCGACTCCACTGTCATCGACTCTGTCATGATCAGGTCTTGTCACATCAACTCCACCTTAGTCAGATCTCTATCCGCATCGGATTATCCATGTCGACACTGGCATGGTTCATCGCACCCATTGTAGGTGTCAGCTTTGCAGATCTCTGACAAACTCCTCGATGTGACTCTTTCGCTACGTCTGGATTTTTTTAGGTCAGAACTGTGAACCTCTTCTGATATCAGTTATTGGTGTGGAGCCCAACGTCACAGTGGAAGCAGTCACAAAACACCAGAAAATTCACTTAAAGTATTTTTCTACCTGAAGGAATTTTACACACCGAAGGAATTTTACAACGCACCTGGAAGATTTTTTTCTCAACACTTGGAGGAATTTTTCTCACCTGAAAGCATTTTTCACCCACACATGGACATACCATTTTGTTGTACCATCGATTATCATAACCGGGGCACGCCATTTGATCTCTGCAACTATGAGGACTTTCGATACATGGCTCTCCATCGTTGAACTCTTCGCACGTCGTCGTCGACAATTCTCTCACCATTGTCGCATGTCATCATCTTCACCTCGCTTTGTACGCATTTCTCAGCAACCGCAAAGGTGGCACTCCCTCTGTTCCCTCTCAATGCGGCTATATCTTGTCAGCCCTCCTCCTTGAAAGCACTTCAGTGGATCATTTTTATCTCTCAAAAAAAAATCTTTTATTCTTTTTTCAAAAACTATGTCTTTTTTTTCCAGACTTTCTTATCCCACGTATCACTCTTATTTTTCAAGCACTCTTATCCCTTTTTTTCTATTTCTCCCATATTCAGATTTTAAAATAAAAAAAACTCAACAATGTCATGCCTGCGTCATTGACACCCATGTCAGCGTGTGCGTCAACGTCTGTATCATAAATCCCCCAATGGGGTTGCCAAGATTCAAACTCTGATCTTTTTATAGATAAATATTTTTAACATTTGAAATTTAACATAAACATGGTTTAAAATAAATATAAAATAAAAATATATATAATGTTCCGAGAGATTAAGTTGAGTGATACCCGTTGGTTGTACCCTTTACTCTCTCGAGGAACTGACCCAAGCTCAAATCCCACTGAATTCATAAATGAGTTGAAATTATGCCCACATTTGCTTTGGTCGGGGAACGCGGTGCTCGCCTCGGATCGACGAATCCACCAGTGGTAAAAGAGTGTTACCAATACACACGTTTTGTCAACGAGTCTATAGTTGAGTGATACAAGCTTCTTCTTGGCATCTATGAGGTCGGAGGTTCAACCCTCGACGCCCTCCCATTTGGGAGGTTTAACACGTTTGGTGCAACAATAGTGTTATAACAGTATTGTAGCAGGTGCATACACTTTTCATAGGTGGGCTTTCAGGCCTTTTTTGGGCTTTCAGGCCTTTTTTGGGCTTTCTAGGTCACTAGTCCTTCGAGTCATGCATGTAGGGTCTCGGGGCCATCAACAAACAAGTGTTCAAACGACGTTGAGGGATCAAACAAACAAGCTCGATGCATCAGGCATGCAACACAAGCACGATGACACGCAACTGTCACTGGATGAGCGACCTCGAAAGAGATATGAGTGTGTGGGCAACTAACAACCAACTATTTGTTCTCATAAGTTCACGATTTGATATAGATGGGTACTATGCCATGTGATCCTCAACACAACGAGATCAATCAGATGATGCAGACCAACAAGTTGGTGATGCAACGAGGTGCCACACAAGCAGTGTCGGGTGAACGGTTTAAAAAAGAGATAATGTGTTGACACCTATTATCCGACCTTCCTCCTATACACTGATGTGAGATGGCGGGGTATCTTGTCAAGGATGCAGCAACCTAGTGGGGGTGGGGTGGGGGTGGCACAACATCCATGACTAACAACATAGGTGTAATCACTATGGAAGGGGGTGACTTAAGACTAATGTTACAATATGATGCAGACTACTCATGCGAGGTCTTCAGATCATCTCCTTCAAGGGCCTATGAACCACACTCAACCGAGTCTTCGGGCTATGGGTCTTTGACTCAAGAAAAAGAGTTTTCAAAGCCACGAGTCATTTGAATCAGTGAAAATGTAATAAAACAGCCCAATGAGTGATTGTCATTCACTGTGGAGAGAGATAGATTTGACCCAATGAAATGACATAATGCGTGAGTTGTTTGAAGTTTGTAGTGACCTCCATCTATTATAAACACAATTTTATAAAATGCCCATTAAATATAAAAAAGTATGATTTTATTGAGTTACATTGTTTTTAATTTTAGCGTTATAATTTTATTATCGAATTACATTAATAATTACAAATAATATATAAATTATCAATAAATTATAAAAATGAAAAATATAATATTATTTTTTATAGGTCTCTTGGGGCAGGGCAACCCAATATTGCCCCACTCCCAAAAATTGTCAAAAAATTGTCAAAAAATTGTCCTGCACCTTGCAGCACGGACCAAACATTCATGCCACCCCTGCCCGCGGGACAATATTATTTCCCTCGCCTAATTGGGCATCCCAGAGGTTTATGCACGACAGGGGGAAAAAAAATCACCCTGTAAACTTTATTACCGATTTTTAAATCTTCTATTTACCACCAATAAAATTTTTACCCCCGCATTTATCGCTGTGGCGGGAGGCCTAATCTTCTCCCTAGCCTTGCGCGTCCTTACGCCGCTCTACCTCTCGCGGTCTCACGATCCGGCACAGTCGTGTAATCGGGGTTCGATTCAGGCGGCCGTTGTGCCGACGACTGTGGTTCCACATCACAAATCTTCTAACCTCTCTTCATCTGCCGGCGCCCGCGGTGTCGATTTAACAAAGGTATAACTGTCATTTCTTACGAAACCAATCCTTAACTTTTTTGGAGTTTATTTTTTTCGCTTGTTCTGATTGAAATTTAGATGTTAAGTTTAGCTTCTGCGCTCTTTTGTTTGTTCAGAAATAAACTGTAGTAAATCATGGGTATGTATGCGGGGTTTTTTTTTGGAGATTCGTTTGTCTCAGAAACACTCATCTTCTTCATTTCGTTTCCTCCTAAATTCCCAACAGATAGACTTTATTTTTGAGATTTCTTCTCAGGATCGTGATCCATTGCGACTTTAGACATTTTTAGTGACTAGTGAGTTGTTTTCGTCAACATTCAGTCCCTACAACCTGCTTGGTGTTCATAACTGGTGTCTTTGATTTTTTTCAGCAATTGAAGTGTCTTCCAACCTAATTTTGGTCGGTGTTCCCTATTCCTTCATCCAGGAAATCAAAATTGTGCGTATAACATGGCAATTATTTCTAACAAAGAGAAATAATATTATGTAGGTGATAAGAAAAGAATGAGCACAGGTTTAGCTGTTGCCAGTCACCGTCCATCACTCTTAATTATCTACAATCTGGCACCAACTGCTATATACGGCTGTCATGTGTCGTGCTATGGCTTATGTATGCTGTGCTGTTAAATGAAATTAATGACCACCCACTATGGTTGTGTGCTGTTGTGAACTTTTTAATGTACTTTCAGGCTTTGTTTGGAAATTTTCATAGTATGGATTGTGGTGGTCATCAATGAAACGTAAGCAACATGGAATAAGATGGATTTGAAATTTTTGTTGTTTGAGAGTTTTATGATGGAATGGAATGACCTTACACAACATTTGTTTGGAAGTTATTATAATATGAATGTAATGACCTAGCTTTTTCATCACATTTTCTTAAAATCCTTATCATCGTTATCCATTTACTCCCACTTATAATTTTTTTTGGATATTTTTGCAACTGTAAATCATTTTCCGGGCCATTCCACTGTTGACCTTCTGATTTCAAGAGGCTGGCACGGAAGAGTCAAGTAGGGCTTGGAAGACCATTATTTGTCATTACATCCTCTCTTAAAAAATTATCCCAAACAATGAATTTGCACCACAAACCACCCCATGCCATTACACGCCACTGAAATAAAACCCCCTCACTTATGATTGTTTATTGCCGCTATATGCTGCCATACATTGTTTGAATGCTTTACTGGCTTCATGAGTCATTAAATCTGTTAATCACCAGAAAAAAAATAATTTCAATTACTAACAAATATTCTGCATCTGGGTGCCATTACTATTATCTGATCTAGTATTTATTAGACATAGTTTCCTTCTTGTTTTTCTCTCAAAACATTGTTTATGGTTTTGTCACGAAGGAGCAAACTTAGTAGATATACTTAGGGGCTCAATCCCTATTTGATCCCCTTTTCACACATTAAATATATGTTCATAATATTCTCATGACATATAGTGGAACAACGGTTGAGAAATGAAAAATCACTATTGGTGGTTATGGATCACGGTCACCCTAGTATCAGGCTTTCTGAATTTTTTTAATTATTATCCAAAAAATCTTGGTTAGTGAGTCTTTATTTAAATTCTCTCTTGTTGCTAAACGGTTGAAGAAGCGAAGTTCGTGTCATTCCAAATATTGTAATTTCTGTTTGTGATTGTTTTGTAAGGATTTCTTGCTGCTTTGCGTTTTACCTTATAAATAATTAATGAATTTGAGGGGATGAATGTTTTAATGTACGTGGAAATTTGTGTGCCAGCTCGTTACAAATTTCAGTTATCTGTTATCACTCTCTCTTTGCTAATATTATTTTTTGAAGCAGATATTTGGGTTTCTAGCTGTCACAATAGCAATCTTTGCTGTCTGTCTGCTTCTCGTGTGGGAACTGGTTGAAAGATACCTGAAGGACGGGCGGCCGTCAAAGATATAAGTGTACAAACTCTAAAATTGTTTCCGCTTTCTTTGGAATTAATAGTGATTTGTTGGTCTCTGATTAACTTGCTGGGTTGCATGTTGAGTCTGGATTAATAATTTATTTGTGATCAACTTGGGTTTTTTTCAAAGACTTTTCATTATCATTCTAGGGTTCTCCTTTCCTTTCCTGAATTATTCTTTGCTATCTAGTAAATTTGGAGAATTTGTGCCCCCAAAGTGATATTATTGTTTCCTATTAGAGTATTTTATATTGCTTGAAAATTGATTTCCTCAAGCCAGTGATTGATGTAAGGGATTAATAGCTCTCTCTCAAAGATTCTGTGCAGTTGTAATACAATATTTGCTGGACAGCGAACTGAAGTCAAATTAATTATGTCAAACTGGTCAGGTTCCTTATCTCTCAAGCAAAAAAGGCTCGAACCGTCCAAAAGGGAACTGAACTTCTAGGTAAAATGACACCTGAAAACACATTTTAATGTTGAATATCTCAAAAGAAATGTTACATCAGTACCTGTTGGTCAAAAACCCTAATTTCCATATTAGACAAAATGAACAAATTTTTTATGTTTTCAACTAAATAGACTGCATAACTAACCAAATAAATGCATAAATCTGGGGTTAATCCCTATATTTTTTCCTAACCAAACAAAATTTTCAGTTATTTTGTGAGTTATTCTGTTCAATTTTTTGCTCATATCTTAGTACAAATGATGAATTTAGCATACTAGCGAGTCAACAGACATACTGAGCCTATAATTAACAAAAAATAAATAAAAAATAAACAATTATGGTTTATCATGTTTGGTGGCCAGTTTGAGCCTTAAATGGATTTCTTCTTTCGAGCCGTCTGATTAATTAAGCTATTGTATGAAAACTCAAATATATGCAAACGAAGATCCAGACTAGAATGAGCTATAATGGGTGGTAGGGTACATTCGAGAGACAGAGCCTGGTATCCATTCAGGTTGGGGGAGTGCTACATTGGGAAAAGCATGAACTGTAATGAGTCTGGTGGGGTTTCTGTACAAAAAAAGAAGATCCAGACTAGAAAGATTCTGTATTACTAGGTACCTTAACATATCCAGTGCACACTTTGTGAATGTCTTGATCATACATTTTTTCTCAAGGTTAATTCTCACTTATTTACCTCATAGATACAGATTTGATGGTATCTTCTGTAGCATCTAATTTTATTAAAATATTCGCCCTAGCCATTGTGTACATATCAGGTAGCCTAGGTATGTGGAACCTACGGTCTGAGGGCTGCATAGATATCAAAACCTTCTGCTAAAGCCTTCATGTAAAAAATCAGACATTTTGGTTGGCTTTTCTTTCTTTTGGAAATTTCTCCAGTTTGTCTTAAATGTCATAAGCTATATCTGGCATTGTAAAATAGGGATATAAAATTGCTTTATTCTTCCTTTTATACAAAACTGTCCTTTTTGTTCCTAGATAATGCAATAAAGTTGTTTCAATTTAATCATTTAGTTATTGCAATGCTCCCTGCAGGCATGATGTTTATATATCTGGTACCCTGACTTGAGGAATTCAATTGCATTTTATAGATTATATATATCGGAGAATGGCAGATGCAATATCAAGTTTTTGGGGTCCTGTCACGTCTACAACTGATTGGTGTGAGAAGAATTATATTTACTCTTCCTATATTGCAGAATTTTTCAACACCATATCAAATATTCCGGGCATTCTGTTGGCTCTCATCGGTCTGCTAAATGCTTTATGCCAACGCTTTGAGAAGCGATTCAGCATTCTTCATGTATCAAACATGATCCTTGCCATTGGAAGCATGTTATTTCATGCAACATTGCAACATGTGTAAGCATCCAATTCTTGTTTGGTCTTCAATTAGGTTTTTGATCCTCAGTAATTATTTTATAATTGAAATGAATTTTTACATGTTAATTATGTCCCCTATTTTGAGAGCCTCGAGCTATACAATTACTCGGACTTTGATGTTCAGAGTATCTTTTGTTGTTCAGGGCTCTTTTTTGAGGTTGGAGATTATGTTGTCAAAGTAAATGAATTCTATTCAAATTGATTAGCTAGTTCTTTAGTCACTTTTAAAATGATGCCTTTTTCATGCATTCTGAAAGTGAAGGCTCTGTTTGGTTATGGAAAACATTTTTTCTTTTCATTTTTTTAAAAAATGTATTAGAAAATCTATTTGATTATGTAAATGGAAAACATTTTTTAGGAAATGAAAATGAAAATGAGAGCTTTAGAAAAAAATGTTTCCATGTTTTCAGAGAAATGAAAATGGAATAAAAGGTTTTTCACGTACTTTCTTATTTTTTCTTACTATCCAAAATATTTTTTTCACGTTTTTCATACATTTTCATAATGAATCCTACCATTAGTTTTTGGTGCAAGTTATTTTTTAGACTTGACAGCCCTTTTTTTTGTTGCATCCTCTTCTTGATGACCTGAGCAATAAATTTGTCACACCTAGAGGTGGCAATTCCCATAGATTGCATGATGAAATGTCCAACTAGTTAATATCACATAAACTCAATATCCTAACCAAATTGAATTATTCCATTTTGACTAAAAATAACCTAATTAATATGAAATATATGGTATTCATGTTGTAACTCGACCCTCTTAAACCATTTAAAATAAATAATGTGTTATAAACATGTTGAATTATTTCAAATTAAGTTGATTATAAGAATAAAATATATTATGAAATTAATTAATATTACATTTTTAATCTTTTATATTATAATTATATTTTTAATAAGGATACACGAGTTAGACGGTTTAGTAATGGTCAACCTGAACTTGATCCAAACATTATTCGTGCCAGATTAACCTAATTACAACTTGAACCTATTTATGTTTTACCCAAACCCATGGGTTATTGTGCCGGGTTCAAAGTTGTCTCCTCTAGTCATTCCCAATAGCCATAGCGTGAAATAGGATTTTAATTTGTGTTTTGTTTTCGGAAATGTTCCCTGTTTTCATTTTCTAAAGAAGTTATTCGAAAATGAAAGATTTTTAGAAAAAAATGTTTCCATGCTTTGTGGAAAATGAAAATGCAAGTAGAGGCAAATCACTTACATTTTGCCCTATTATCCAAATTATTTTCCAATATATTTTTTGAAAATGGGAACAAAAAGCCTTTGTCAAAGCCAAACCCAGCCTTATGTTCTTAAATTGCATTTGACTGCACTTGTCAATTGCTTATTAAAACTAAAATGCTCGTTTGTTTTTAAGTGCTCATCATTTGGCAACATTTATTGAAAACTGCTTGTAGCACTGACCAGTTGTGGTAGACAGTTTCTGAAAATAACACTTGTTATACAGAAGCACTGAAGTGATGAGTAGTATAAGCAATTTTGAGTAAGTGATGTCAAATGGAGCCTCATCTATTTTTTGATAAGCGGCGCCAAATGCTGTCTTATCCTTGTAATTCCCATGGCAGGCAACAACAAAGCGACGAAACCCCAATGGTGTGGGAAATGCTCCTGTACATCTACATCCTCTACTCACCCGACTGGCATTACCACAGCACGATGCCTACAATCATCTTCCTCTATGGCGCAGTCTTTGCCGTCGCCCACTTCCTGTTCCGCTTCGGCGTTGGCTTCCGCCTCCACTACGTGGCCCTGTGCCTCCTCTGCGTCCCCAGGATGTACAAGTACTACATCCACACGGAGGACGCGGCCGCCAAGCGGCTCGCCAAACTCTACGCCGCCACTCTTCTCTCTGGCAGCCTGTGCTGGGTGCTGGACCGTACCCTGTGCGATGATGTGTCATGGTGGTCGGTCAACCCCCAGGGGCATGCCATGTGGCATGTCTTCATGGGGTTCAACTCTTATTATGCTAATGCATTCCTGATGTACTGTCGCGCACAGCAGCGCGGGTGGGCTCCGAGCGTGGTGCATTTAATGGGGGTGTTGCCCTATGTGAAGATTCAGAAGGCGAAGGTTCGGTGACTTTTCTCCTCAGGCAAACTGTAAGATTTTCCCCCTCCCTCGTTTTGGTGCTTTGTTTTTAGTTAATTTGTGTTGGGAAAAGTCTGATAATTTTTTCAAGGTCATGAAATTTTCCTTGAGCAGTGTACCATATTTGCATGCTTTTCAGTGTTGCAAAAATCAATCCTTGTTTTTCAATCAAGCATTGCAAAGTATAATTTTGACCAAGATTCGGTTGCAAACACTGGACACTTTTAATGACTGTTTAATTTGATTGCGTTATTACATGTTTGGATGATATAATTATTTGGAATGGAATGATATTGGTCATTCAATTTATTATTCAGTTCATTTTATAACATATTTCAAATAATGGTTAGGTTCAGGGAAAAGATTACTGAAGGTAAGTGTTTTTTTTTTTTTTTGAGTTCGAACTTGTTCAAGATTTAGACACGAACATTGCTAGGTCATCATTCAAATAACCTCAAAATCCTTAGTTTTGATCAATCCTAGCATATACATTTTCTATAAATTTTCGAAGGACTCATGATCATTTCAATGTTTAGTGGTGTGAGAATTTACAAATGTAACGCCTAGGCTCAGGTTACCGGGCTTGAGCTGGAGTGTCGTATCTTCATGCACGTTTCTCTAGTTGTGAACCAGTAGCGAGGAGTATCATGCCCAATGAATTTATTAAAGAGATTACAGTCAGAGAACAAATCAGTGCATAATACAAAATCACAGTTGCATGCTAACCATATAAATAACATTACCATGTGACAACAAATGGGATCTATGACAATCATATATCCACAATCATCACCACAAGCGGTTGTTCATATGCATGGTGTTAACAAAAGAACGACGGGTGTTTTAGAGCCAACTATTTTTTATCAACTACTTTATATTTTAGATTGTCAATGTATTCATGTGTTGTGATGCAAACAGGCGGTGAGATATGATGATGCAGGCATGGGGTAGATTCAGTCAGTGACAACGTAGCGCAGGTCTTTGGGTCATGTAATGAGCTTTCAAGCCTACCGAGTTTCTGGGCCATTGTATTAAAAATGGGCACGACCCATCCTTTTGGTTTGCAAATGTGTTTTTTTTGTGTTGTATCCCCAATAACCTTTCTGTGATTAATTTGAGTTTTAAAATATCTGTTGCATTGAAATGGTCATGACAGTTTATGATGATAACTTTGAAATGGCATCATGATATTCTATATGTTTAAGATTATTATCAATGCATGTCATAACTCGCGCATTTATATGTCTTGTCGTAAACCATGACGAGGCGTTTTATGGCGAAGTTGGATACATTGAGTACGTTATGAATGATGTGTTATTAATGAATAAGTCGAAGAATAACATGTCATTTCTATCTTTATGGAAGTTGATATTTTGACATTTTAATTGAAATTGAACAGTCACATTAAATTTCATGACCATGTTATAACGAGTTTATTTTAAATAGTCAAACAAAGATGTATCAAACATATAGGTTGATGACACGAGTATGTACCTGCTTGATAAGATATAATGACAGAGATTATATTACACAATGAGTATTCGTATGTGGTTGTTGTCGTTGCGACATATCCTCTTCTTTATGGGTGCTTTGACTTGTTGTTAGACAATGCCACTGAGGATGCTTGAGTTACACATAAAATGTTTCCTTTGATCTCAGTTAAATATTATATTTGACAGTAGAAATAAATATCATTCTTTGGACCGATAAGTGATTTATTTAGGATTTATTAAATGATTGCAAATATTAAATAAATATTTATTCACAAGGTAATTTTTAATTACAAGAATATATAATATTTATTTATCTCTTGTTATTTGCATGGTAATAAATAGTTATTTATTCATTAATAAACAATTTATTTAATTACATAAATATCAAAATAAATATTTTATTATTCAGATTGTGAATATAATATTTATTTATTTATCGAATGTATAATATTTATCTCTTGTTATTTGTAAGGTAATCAGTATTTTTTTTTTGAAGGAGAACGAATGAATTTCGTTTTTGGTTCGGTGATACATATTTATTTACTAGACTGTAAATAATATTTATCATTGCGCGAGTTAGCGCACACCATAAAATAATATTATTATTTTACATGACATGAGGTTTCTTTTGAGTTTAACATATTATTAAGGGTCTGTGCAATTAATTAATATCAAACCTTAACCCCGAGTTTATAAATAGACAATTATGAGAACTGTGAGAGGTTGATCATTGTGAACAACATTCTCTTCCCTAGAGAATTCTTTCTTAATGAGAATGCCTCTAGGGTTTTCTCTCAAGCTCGAGAGATTCTCCCCCCTTTCCTCTAAAACCAAAGAGATCAAGAGATTCCTTTAAGTCTGAATGAACGTGTTGCGATCAAGGGAGCGATGCAAGACGATTGGTACCGCCGCGCTAGCACCTATAGTACCATCAACAACTTTTTGAGATCAAAGAATCACGTGTAGATCACCGCTAGATGAACTCTATTTTGAGTCCTCATCAACACAATGAAAATATACTCGAACGACATTCGAACGATCAACACCTACATCGAAGAAATAACTCAAGACCAAGATATTTCTTTATGTTATTAAATTGATTATAAATGAACGTGAAAAATGTCCACTCTTGGTTCTAGCAAAATTTGTCAATATTCTTTGGAAAATTTTTCATTGTTCATGACGTTCATCGTCATGTGCATTGCGAATGACCCGTTGAATTTGATAAAAGCTGAGTTGGCCATAAGCTTAATAGTAGCTTATGTCGTGTTCGGTTGATCATTTATGTATTTAAAAGTTAGTTTTCATTTCAAGAAATTCGTTCTTATAATCTGATCGTTGAGATCTCTTCTTCCCCTCTTCGTTTCTTGCTTAATCTAGATCCGATTAAATATTAACGAAGAACATTCAAATAACCCATTCGATGGTGTCGACGATTCTGGTCGGATAACACAAGAGTACATGACGTGTACCCTGAAGGCACATGCCGTGTACCAGTGTTCAATGCACTAGGATGACTCTTGAATTAATTGGGAGCATCATGCATTAAATACACGCGACATGCATTAAATGCACACCACGTGTTGACCGAGTTAGGCCGACACACGACTCGCCGGTTTACACGCCGTGCAGTCTACATGTTTTCGCGGTGAAAAACACGGTGTTCAAGTCGTGTTGTGCATTTATTACACGACACAGGGACCGATAGCCGCGTAATAAGAAGATTACATGACACATACCAGATTTACACGTTGTGTACCTCATAAATGTCCGTGCAAAAATACACGTGCAGCCCCTAGACGTGCATCACATACATACGATGAGTGATATACACGGGTGTAGTTGGATGTACACGGTGTGTACCTAACTTGTTTATGCAGAAAAATTAAAAATTAATTTATTACTCCATAAACCTTATCATTATGTGTTCCATGTGTCATTCATTGACCCGTACACGCCATGTAATACATTTTATATGATATTAAATGCTCAATTAATTTTTTTACATAAAATTTAAACTACATATCATGTATAGTCGTAATACATTGACTGCTCTGTGCGCATTACAAACATTACATGCTACATTAATTAACATGTGTTCTGTGTGTCATTTATTGACTCATACACGCCATGTAATTACATGATAAAACATGTACGCTATATGTTGCATGAGTAGACTGTATACGATCTCAATACTTGTAGAGTAGTTCGAACATGTACTCACTGAGTTGCTTCTAAGTACAAGTTGTGTGCTTGTTTTTTAAATTTTAAATAAAATTAATTAATTTAATTTATTTAAAATCACAATGGATAAAGATCACACCATGAAGGATGAATCGGTTTAGCAGGTAAACTAGATGCATACATGATTTCCATATTACATTGGAAAAATAAAACATAGCATGAAAAACTTTTTTGCATCCTTGAAAATCATTTAAAGATTCTTCATATTCTGGGGAAAGAAAAACAAATAAAGGGTGAGTTTAGATGCTTAGTAAGGATTACGTACAGTGAAAACTACCATGATTAAATAAAGTATAAATCAATACGTTAGAGTGAATAATCAAAATACATGTCATTCAATCAATAACTCGAGTTTAAAATACATCTATGACTAATATCAATATAGCAATCACATGGATAATGAAAACTGAATTCACAATAAAGTAAATGTATAATTATGGACATTTATGATTTTTCCATCAAACCCTCAATCAAGATATCATGAATCTTATCATTAAAACCTCAACCATGACATCTTGTATATTGTCAATATCTCTTAGCTAAGGCATCTTACATAAATAGGCAAGACACACACCAAATACCCAACTATTATGACACGATCTTATAGTCTCGACCTATGCATCATGCCAACTTGTTTTGTCTCATGAGACCCGTCGATGTATCGAGGAGCTATCTATAACCGGGCCTCACCTGCCACTTGCACATCCTATGCATTCCTCATATATCAGTCGTATGATCAATACAATTCATTCTCATAACGCCTTATAAATCAACAATTATCCGTATTGAATCAATAATACAAAATATTTCACCAGTCAATAAAATAAATTTCTTAATAAACTTTCTTCAACTAATACCATATATAGAAATGACATATGGTCGAGACAACATCAAAGTGGTGGAAATGATGTCATATAAATCCACAATACTTAAAATATGGCCATAAAGGAGAAAATAATATTCAATAAAATGGAGAGTGATAGAGAATGTGATCATGAGAAAGTTAATGACCACAAAACCATAAATAAGTAAAGGATTAAAGAAGATCATCAATTTATCAGAAATGAAGGTTTTGTAGTAAAACCAAACCTTTCAAAAGTAGAACAGAAAATCAAAGAAAAACATTAAAAATAACTTTCCTTGTAACTTTGCATATGAACAAAGTTATAAATAACTTTCAAAATTCTTTTTATTCTTTTAAAATAATACCCTTTTCTTTAGATAACAAATTCAATAAAAATTCTATGAATATTGAGAAAAAGTAACCATGGAAAATTGTAAAGGTAGTTTCAAAGTAAATAATGGTCATGTGGTGAGAAAAATTATTCATTCGGTAAACTTTAAAAACAAATATTCTTTTCACACTTTTGGTAAAAAGTCATCATAAAAAAGAATATTCTTGAAAACATTTTAAAAAACATAAACATGAAAGAAAAAGTTCATCGACCAAAAAGAAAATAAGGTCGACTTTTCTTAAATTTTTTTTCTTGATCATTTTAAGTACTAAAGTGAGGAAAATGAAAGAAAACATATAAACTAGATAACCATAGGAGGAGAAAAAATGGAATTTAAAAGATAAATAACTTATAATTTCCTTTAATGGAAATTTGAACATAAACAATTTCGAATAAAAATGAGAATGTAGAATAAACCCTTTCTACTTTGGAAAATTTTAAATCAAAACTCCTTAAAAGAGAAAACATCAATAAAAAACTTTTAATACCATGAATAAAGAGGAATTCATGATATAACGTGTCAAAGAAGCATTATATACATTATTTAAAAGAAATTAAGTGCATAATTTAAAACATATCTCATTGGAGTGGAAACAAGACGAAATTACCTTTACCTCAAGTTTAACTTGCTTCGTATGTTCTCTTAACCGCATATATAATAAATTTAAATTTATTATATATCTATAATAGAACCATATTCATAGTTATCATATCATATATGACGCACTTAAAAACATTCTATCACCAATTTATTAACAATTCTTTATTAACGTCATCTTCTTTGGTGTCAACTGTTTTGTTTTTCATACAAGTTTCGGTTTGATAGTTCCGGTCCTTGAATCTTGGTCATGATTTCATCATCTCCAGGATATTAATCATGACATAATTATCATACTTATATATTAAATACAAATTTAGAATCATTCATGAAAGGTAGACATAAAAAATGAATCACATCGCTTCGTGGAGCTTATAGTCCACACATATGCACGAACAATGTTACCACTTTCCAACAGATAGAAGGGTAAGAATATAAGTAATATACTATCTTTTCAGAATCATAATTATGTCATGCATATCATATATATTCATTAAATCAATCATAATAACCAATCTTGTGAGGCATCAATGAAAAATGAAACATATCACTTCGTGCAGGTAGTAGTTCACACGTACACACAAACAATATTTTCATTTCCCATCAGATGAAAAATGAGATGAATAAGGGTTGTGCCATTATCATAATAAAATTTTAGTATATAAAAGATGCTGATGTTATTATATCAGCATGGTTAGGACCAAATTGAATGAGGTAGAAGAAGAAATAAAATGAAAGAACTTAGTTAAGAGTTACACCTCTTTGGAAATTATCCTTTGGATTACGCCTTATGCCTTATTAGGATGGTCTTAGGGGAAGGCTATAAGATCTAGGTGAATCTAGAAAGGTATTTGTGTAGGGATTGGTTGGTCTAAGCAACCTAAAGTTTGTGAATAAGAGTGGAGAGGATGTGCCTTTTTATAAGTGAGGTGAGCGACAAACTTATAAATACTTGAAAATTAATATATAATATGTGTTTAACTCATGTTAAATGGATCCAAACCGCCTTAACTTAAAAGATAAGGAGACTAAGGTCAAAATATAGCCAACCAATCAATTTTAGACAAGTTTAGCTATCATTTTGAACCTTATCTTTTGATTTAACATCATCTTTAACTGTATTTAACCTCAACCGTTGTAACAAGTTTTTCACTCTTTAAGAGTCATGAAAGCAATTTTAAAAATGCCAAGTGACACATACACGAACCATGCATGAAAAACTTTATAATTTCCTATAAACTTGAGTTAATATATAATTTTATAATCTTTTGATTTTAAAATATTTTTTAAACATTAAATACCATTTAAGGTCATTTTCATGACTATTCACATGTCTTGACTTTAAAGGCATTAAGATAACAATGAAATTTGAATCTAAACTCTTTCACCACCACTTATACATTATAATTATCTAAGAAATTCATGGGTAACCATAATTCATCCAAATAATATTAGTTTTAATGTTTTTAAAATCATTTATTTGTTTTTTATAACTGCTTGCACAAGCGATGTGTCGACGTGCGATGTGTCAATGTTATGTAAGTATTCAAGACAATTATACCATCACTAAAAATTAAAAATAAATTACTATCATAAATATATTTTAATCATTATCAATTTTATTATCTAGATTCCTCTATATGTTTTTTATCTATATTCATATTATGATAACATATTAAGTGAGAGAAAATGACATTTTGTAATTATCCTTAACTTGAAATAATATAAAGGTTGTGATCAAAGTCAAGTGGCACCGAAATGCTATATTCTCTAAGGAAGGATGGTTATGGTCAAATTCATACCATCCAATGAAATAAAGGCGAATGTTGGGTTGATTTTTTGATATTATACCATTGTTTTAGCCTTAATTAACCAGTTGTACCCATTACCGTGGTGATAAACTTTTACCATGGTTGCTATTCATTATGAATAAAAAAATGAAATTGACCTATTTATCAAATATGAACCTTATAATTCTAAATATTAAATCTATTTTTTCATGATTTAATTCCTAGAATTAATAGAAATTTATTTTAATATAAGTATGCAAAATGCATCGAAAACAATTTCTAGAAAAATGCATTTTTAAGCATAAAAATGAACTTATAACAAAACCAACTATAATGATGATTCATATGAAATTAATTAGTTTGTATTTAATCAAAGGGATATTATGTTACTTTAAAAATAAATATAAACAACATGATACTTTTAAATTACTTTATTTAAATAAAAGAAATGACATTTTTTCAAAAATCAACATTTTCACGATTCACTCAAAAATCAATCTTTTCAGAACAATTCTAAAATTTACAGTAAGATAATTTTGACATGATAATTTCAAAAATTATTTTCATTTTGTAAAATATAAATTTTAAAAGCATAAATTAATTTTAATTACCTACGTATAAAACACCTAAACACCATTTTATAAGAAAAATAATTTTAAAACATAAAATGAATTTATTCGTATTCTTTACCTAATAAAAACAATTAGATGAATGTTAACTTTCTTGATTAAATTCATTATTTTTATTAAGGAATAATTATCTTACATATAATTTATGATGTGGTTATTCTTATTCATATCCGTCAACCTAACGACTAGGCTATAATAGTTAGATTTAAATAATATTATTTTGTGGTTCATTTAAGCTCGAGGCTGTGTGGGATGTATGTTATCGAACATAGTGTTATTTTAAAAGAAAAATATAAACTAAAATATCGAGGTATTACATTCTCTCTTCCTTACATAAATTGCGTCCCTCTGATTTTAATTATTCTTTTCTAAACTAAATATATCATAACACAGTAATAAAATTGGATATAGATTTTAACATAAGATTTAATTTCTAGGTTATAACCAAAAAATTTATCATGCACGTACCTTTATAAGACTCATACTTACAAATGAGTTTATGAAAACGTACCTTGGTATTTGATTGCTTCTTTTCACATAAGACTTGATGAATTTATCTCTAGTTTTCTTATGTTTGAGAAATTCCTTTACCATTGAGATAAAAGATATGAAAAAATTTACTTTTATTATTTCTTCCCATTATATAAGCATGATTTCATCATTCACTGTGCATCATCATGATCATGATGACTTTTTCATGTTTGAAGAACTAAAATTATCTTTTAATTGACTATAACATCCGCAAAATAATTAAATGTTATTCCTCATATTTAAAACCAAAATGGTTAGCACAAGATAAAATAATAACTAATATGAATAAACTTTCATAAAAATTAATCTCCAAAATCTTAATAATAACCAAATATCAATTTAAAACTCCTCAAATATGCTTGATTAAATTTAAAAACAAAAATCAGAAAGGTTTGATCACTTACTCTTCATTTTATCCCCAAACAACCTTTACCACTTATACTGTTGCGTACTCAAATATGTATATTCCCTAATTTCATATTCCAAAAAATATAATTTTTTTCAAATAAACTGAATTACCATGATATAAATTACAAAAAATACAGTAAATTTCACTAAGGACCATCTTATAACATCAAACAATAACTTTAAAATTCATCTATACATTCTTCCAAAAATACCACATTGTCATAAAAATCACTTTTTTGTATGATTGATACTATTAAACATATGTTTCCAAAATTAACATTTTCTAAGTTTTCCATACAACTGAATATTATTTGACAAATCCATGGATTTTTTATCTTAATCCTCATACCAAACTACCATTGATAAATACTATTAAATCATAATCATCCATTCTTCAAATTAACCATAATTACTCTGAATTCAAATCCTTAAAGGTTTCATTCATCCATAAGAGATACTCTTTTATTACCTTTTGTCTTAAAAATATTAATCAATATTCCATCAAAGGAGAAAATATTTCCAAGTAAAGAAACTTCCTTAAATCATCATTCATACTTTCCAAAATTTTCATATAACACATTTCCCCTTAAAAAATTCAAGAACAATTCTCAAGTGATTCTCATGCTTGTCAAAATTATTAGAGTATCTTAAGATATCATCAATAAATACCAAAATAAAATTATTAGGGTCATACTTGATGATTAAGGCATTGGTTTTCATAATACCCCATATCCCTATAGTTAAAGTACTAGACATTGGTAGATTCTTTCTCTCTATTGCAATTATGAACATGATGAACTTTTTCTATACACTTATAAAAAAATTTCATTCCCCTTAAGCATTTACATAAATACTTCTTCCTGCATTAATGGAATGTAGGATGTTGAATCCTTTTCCTTCCATGGTCTTTATCACTTGAAAATCCACGAAACTCAACTTTTCTCTTATTGTTAGTAAATTTAGTTAGGTTCATATTGTTTGTCAAAACTTGAGATAGTTGGTTAGAAATAATTATAAGATAATTCACTTTAGTTTCTCTCTTATTTGGTTTCTCCATACGAGCAAAGTTATTAATCATAACTTGAGTTAATTGCTCTAATATGTCCATGATTTTCTCCGCTCCAACACCTATTGTATTTACATGCTCAACTGGGTAATCCATACATTGACCATGGGTGCTGATTCCCTTCCTTCCTCCAAGCACTATCCCTTAACAATGATACTCACTTAGTTAACCCAAATTCATCATGAATATTGATCCATGAAATAAAAATCCATATGAAGGTAAAATTTATCAAATATTCTAAGGGATTATCACAATGATTATGTTATCTATGTTAATCTAAAATCTAGATCTCAAGGTCCCAACTAAACTTTCCTCTGATACCAACTGTAATAACCCTGACTCTAGAAACCTAGAGTTGGTGCTTTCTTATTACATTGGTACAAGATACAAGAGATTTCACCATGAAGGATAAATTAGTTTAGCAGTCTTGGAAAACTAGATATATACATGATTTCCATTATACATTGGAAAAATAAATCATAACATGGAAGAATTTATTGTGTCCTTGAAAACCATTCAAAGATTCATTTTTTATATCTTAAGGAAAAGAAAAACAAATAAAGGGTGAGTTCAGATTCTTAGTAAGGGTTACGTGCAATGGAAGATATCATTAATAAATAAAGCATAATCAATATGGAAAATTGAATAATAAAAAAAAAATTCCATTCAATTAATAACTTGAGTTAAAAATATATCCATAGATAATATAAACATAACAATCACAAGAATAATGAAAACTGAATTCTCAATAAAGGAAATGCATAATTTTGGACATTCATGATCTTACCATCAAGGCCTCAACCTAGATATCATGAATATTACTGTAAATGCCTCAACCAAGGAATCATGCATACTGTCACGACCTCTCAACCAAAACATATTATATAAATAGGTAAGACATACACCAAATAACCAATTATTATAACACGATCTTACAACCTCAACCTATACATTGTGACAACTTGTTTTGTCTCATGAGACACATCGATGCATCAAGGGGCTATCTATAACTGGGTCCCACCCATCACTTTCACATCCTATGCATTCCTCATATATCGAATGACCAATACAATTCATTCTTAAAATGACTTATAAATCAATAATTATCCGCATTGAATAAAAAATAAAAAATATTTCCCCAGTCAATGAAATAAATTTATTAATAAACTTCCTTTAACTGATACCATATATTGAAATGATATACGGTCAATACAACATCAAACTGGTGGAAATGATTCCATATAAATCCATGATACTTAAAATATGTACATGGAGGAGAAAACAATGTTTAATGAAATGATGGAGAGTGATAGAGAATGTGATCATGATAAATTCAATGACCATAAAACCATAAATTATTAAAGGATGAAAGAAGACCATCAATTCATTAGAAATGAAGGTTTCATAGTAAAACCAATACTTTCAGAAATAGAAAATAAAATAGAAGCAAAACATTAAAAATAACATCCTTGTAACTTTTTGTAAGAACAAAGCTATAAATCACTTTTAAAATTATTTTTATTCCTTTAAAATAATACCCTTTTCTTTTAATAAAATTTTAAATAAAAATTCACAGAATATTGGGAAAAAAATTTTCTTTGAAAATATTCATGGAAACTTGTAAATGAATATTCAAAGAAAAGAATAGCTACAATGGTGGGAAAATCTGTTCATTTGATAAACGTTAAAAATAAAGATTCTTTTTACCCTTTTGATAAAAAGTTCAAAAGCATCTTGTTCGAAAAAGCGATAAGAAGATTACTTTTAAAACCGAAGTTCTAAGGACCGAATAACAACTAAGAAGGGGGGGTTGAACCAGTTGTTCACATTTTATAAGTTTCAAAACTTTTAGAAACTTAACCCTTGGAACTTGTCAAGATTTATTTCCTTATCAACTTTTAGTAAATACTTATGCATGAAAAAGTAGGTAAGTAATAAAAACACACAAGATTTACATGGTTCGACCTCAGTGTGAGAACCTACATCCTTTCCATAACCACTCCCATGGTTCTATGGAAATTCACTATTATGAAGAAGTGAATACAACTTGTGATAAATCCCATTAGACACCTTCTATATCCTGATAGGAAAGATTATACTGACTCCAGTTAGTTTATAATGTTTTCTTATAAAATTTGTTGAATTTGCTCCACAATTTCTCAGACTGAATCCCCAGTCTGATTTGGATGGATCCGATTTAATTTTCTCAGAATGTTGGATCCATTTTTTACAGAATATTGGATTTGTTTTTTGAAGAATATTGGATTTGATTTTCTCAGAAATCAGGATCCGATTTTCTCAGAATACTAGATCTGATTTACTTAGAATTATGGATTCGATTTTCTAAAAATTTTGGATCCAATTTTCTGAGAATTATGAATCCAATTTGCTCAGAATTTTGGATTCAATTTTCTCAGAATTATGGATCTGATTTTCTTAGAATTCCAGATCCAATTTTCTCAGGATAATGATGTTGGATCTGATTCTCAGAACAATGATGATAAACTCAAACTTTGATAGAATTCTCAATATAATTCTTTTTCAATCATATGGTAACTTGTACTTTTATTTCACCATCATTTCTCATTTCAAATGTATGTAGAAAATTACAAATGAACAAATCACATGAGCAAGTATTTATAGGAAACTAAGAAAACAAAGGTGGGAAACTTGAAAACTTTCCCCGCTTACTCAAATTTCAAAGCTCTGCAAATCTCTCACATTTAAAACTTCAACTTTGACTTCTTCAAACCTCCTTATATTTCTCCAAGATTTATTAAAAATTGATTTTCAAGTTTTAACTCCTAAACTTCTGGAATTTTTTTTGAGTGAATCTGATTTTTGTATCCTTTAGTGAATCTAATTTTTACTTCCTTTTAGTGAATTTGATCTTTGCAACTTTTCAGTGAATCCAATTTCTTCAACTTTTCATTGAATCTGAATTCTTCAGTGAATTTTAATTTCTTCAAAATTGTCCACCATTTCTTCAAAAGATTTTATCATAAATTTTTTCATGATTTTTGAGAACTTCTTGATCAACAATGAATCGTCTGATTTTGTTTAGAAAGTATGAAAACTTTCTAACTTCCGACTTCACTTTCTTCAACAAACCTCTTTAGAAACAATGCGACTTATTCAACCAAAAACTTCTCTCACAACAATCTTATTTATTCTTAACTCAGCAACTTCAATATTTTTTAACTCAACAACTTCATTTCTTTCTAACCTCAACATAATTCTTTCTATGATTAAGGGAAAAACTTCCAGCAAACAACAACTTCATCTTCCTGACTTCTTCTGTGTCCGATGAAGCTCAATACAAAAAACCTATGTTTGGAAACCTATGTTCGGAAAAACAACCTAGGTCCAATTTCTAAATAACAAAAAAATTATTAAATAAAAATATTAGTTATCAACAAATAAAAAAACTTTGTTAAAACAATTTATCATAAGGTTCTTCAAAAACATTGAAAAAAATTAAAATATGGTTGAAAATGGATTTAAATAATCATTTGATCATAGAAAAAAATATTCTTGAAAACATTATATAGAACATGGAAATAGAAGAAAAATTTTATTGATCAAAGAGAAAATAAGGTTGAATTTTCTTAAAAACATTTTGTTGATCATTTTAAGTATCAAAGAGAGGAAAATGAAAGGAAAATGAGAGAAAAGAATGTAAAATCCATAGATAACATGAATAGAAGATGATAAATGAAGTTTAAAAGTGAAATAACTTATAATTATCTTTAATGTAAATTTTAACATAAACAATCTCTAATAAAAATGAGATTCTAGAATAAACACTTACCACTTTAGTAAATTTTGAATCAAAATACCTTAAAAGTGAAAAATTGGATATTTTTTTAACACCTTTAATGAAGAGAAATTCATGATATAACATGTCAAATGGGAAGTATATACACCATGTAAAAGAAATTAGGTGCATAATGTAAAATATGTCTCATTGAAGTGAAAATGGGATGAAATTACCATTACCTAAACTCCAAATTTCTTCATATGTGATCTCAACCCCCGTATAATAAATTTATATTTGTTATAAATATATAATAAAACCACATTAATAGTTATCACAACATATATGATTCACTTATAACATTCTATCACTCCTTTATTAACAATTCTATATTAATATCATCATCTTGAGTGTTAACTGTTCCGTTTTTCATTCAAGTTTCAGTTCAGTAATTTTGATTATTACATCTTGGTCATGGTTTCATCATATAAATAATATTAAACATGAAATAATTACCATATTTATACATTAAATACAAATTTAGAATCATTCATGAAAGGAATACATGAAAAATGAATCATATCGCTTCATGGAGGTGGTAGTCCACACGTATGCACAAGCGACGTTATCATTTTCCAATAGATGGGAGAGTAAGAAAGTAAGTAATATATTATCTTTATAGAATCATAATTATGTCATGATTATAATACATATTCATTAATTACATCCTAATAACCATACTTATGAGGCGGTGATAAAAAAACACATCGCTTCATGGAGGTGGTAGTCTACATGTGCGCATGAGTGATGCTTTAATTTCCCATTGGATGAAAAATGATATGAATAAGAGTTGTGAAATCATGATAATAAAATTCCATTACATGTAATATATTGATGTTATTATATCAACATGCCTAGTACATAGTTTAATGAGGTAGAAGAAGAAATAAAATGAACAAACTTGGTTAAGAGTTATACCTCTTCTTTGGAAATCCTCCTTTGACTTACACCCTAATCCTTCATAGGATGGTTTTAGGGAAATAATATAAGATATAAGAAGTGTATAATTAATATATGAAGGTATTTTTGTAAGGTTTTGTAGATATAAGTGACTCAAAGTTTTTGAATAAGAGTGGAGAAGATGTTCCCTTTTATAAGTGAGGTGAGTGACAAACTTGTAAATATTTGAAATATTAATATATAATATGTATCTAACTCCTGTAAAATGGAAAAAAACTACCTTATATTATAATATAATGAGTATAAGGTCTAAATATAATCAAAAAATAAATTTTATACAATTTTAGTCTTCATATTAAACATTATTTTTTGGTTTAACTCCATTGTTAACCCAATCTAACCTTAATCGTTGTAATAAAATTTTCACTCTTTACGAGTCATGAAAGTAATTTTAAAAATTTAAAGTGATATATACATGAACCGTGAATGATATTATATAAAATTTACCACAAATTTGATTCAATATATGTTTTTATAATTTTCCAATGATTTAAAAATAACTTTTAAACATTAAATACCATTTAAGGTTATTTTTGATACTATTCACATATCTTGACTTTAAAGGAATCAATATAACAATTGAATTTGAATATAAAATATTTAATTACCACCTATACATTATAATTTTTCAATAAATTAATGGGTAACAATAATTCATCCAAAATGTATTGCTTTTAATGTTTTTAAAATCGTTTATTTGAGTTTTCTACCGCATGCACAAACGTTGCGTCGACATTTCATAAGAGTTCAAGGAATTTATACCATAATTATAAATTAAAAATAAATTACTATCATAAATATAGTTTAATAATTATAAATTTTGTCATAAATATTTCTTCATATGTATTTTTTATCTATATCCATATCACAACAACATAATAAGTGAGAGAAAGTGACATTTTGTAATTATCTTTAACTTAAAATAATATAAAGGTTGTAATCAAATTCAAGTGGCACCAAAATTCCATATTTTAGAATTAGTATGGTTATTATTGAATTATACAATAAAATTAAATAAATTAAAGTTTTGGGTTTATTTTGAAACCTTATACCATTGTTTTAACCTTAATTAACATGTTTTACCCATTATCGCAGTGATAAATTTTAACCATGGTTATTATTCATTATGATTAAAAATAAAATTTACCTATTTAACAAATTAAAACCTCATGATTATAAATATAAAATACATTTTTTAATATTTAATTTATATAATTTGGATAAATTTGTTTTAATATAAGTACACAACACGCATCGAAAACAGTATATAAGAAAATGCGTTTTAAGCATAAAAATAAACTTACACCAAAATAAAATATAATATTGATTCCCATGAAATTAATTAGATCGTGTTTAATCAAATAGATATTATTTTAATTTAAAACAAAATCCAAAATAAAATTATACCTTTAAATTACTTTATTTTAAAAAATAAATGACAGTTTTTGTAGAAAAAAATCATTTTTCACTATTCAATCAAAAATCAATTTTTTAGAAATATTCCAAAAAATATCCATAAGATAATTTTGAAATGATTATTTCAAAAATTATTTTTATTTTTTAAAATATAATTTATAAAAGTATCATAAAATAATTCTAATTACCCATATATAAAATTATTAAAAACCATTTTAAGAAGAAAAGTAATTTTAAATCATAAAATGAAGTTGTTTTTATTATTTTCCTAATAAAAACAATTAGATTAATGAAAAATTTATTAATTGAATTCATTATTTTTATTAAGGAAAAATTTTCTTACATATAATTCACAATTTTTTTATTCTTATTCATACTCATTTACCCAACAACTAGGTTATACAAGTTATATTTAAATAATATTATTTCACGGTTCATTTAAGCTCAGGGTTGTGTGTGGTGTACAATATCAAACACAATGTTATTTTAAAATAAAATATAAACTAAGATCTATGGGTATTACAATATACCAACTACATAAATTAATGTATATCATATCAATTGTGATATGATAAGAATATATTAGGACACAACCTCAAGTGTTTGTTGAAAACCATTTATTAAAAGCTAGTCATCAAACACTTAGTGAATCTCAGTTAATCATCCTATAACCACTAAGGTTATTAACATATAGTCAAGATCAACTACGTTTCTATAAAGGAAACCTATATATTTAAGGATAGTGGGACCAATATTAACTTCTATTGGTTAAGGATTTTGATGCACTTGAGTTAGCATATGAATATCAGACTCCACTAAGCTCAATGGGAGGAGTAGTTCGAGAGGCACATACTACGTATGAATTCATAACAAAAGAGGTATTTTATGTTCACTATAGTGGGTGATAAATATTTTATTCAATAAATATTCTTATAAATATGTAGTAAATGGTAACATGATAATGTTGACAAGTATGCATGAATTCAAGTAATGAACTCCATGTATCAAGATTCAGGGACTTTGTGTTTTGAATGTTTCTGAGACTTGATGATATTGGTGAGTATCCAAGAAAAACTATACATGGATGGAATAATCCAGTACCAATAAAGTATGATTGATTATTTAAAGGTTTAGTCTATGACAAAAAACCCATACACCAATCATCACAACTAAAATAATTTTGAATTATGCTTGTCAAATCATACTTCTATGATCATCATATTGGGATATTGATTTTCAAGGCCACCTCATTTGGAGGAAACCTTACAGAAGATGTCTATATGACATGACCAAAAGGATATCCCATGGTATATGTCTATATATAATAACTATAAATGATCAGTGACATCAATTAATACTAATAAGATATACATAATATATAAATTCATTTATGAATAAATCATTCATAGTGATAATAGAATATTCATTTGAAATGAAGAGTTCCATGTGTCTTTAACAAGTTAGTGGGAGAACTATAATTTTTCAAGATAGATATGTTGATAACATATGGAAAAAATGTTATGTATTACTGGTTTGTTAAGACTAAGGAATGAATATCTCTAAGAATGGATTATAGTACAATCATGTTACAGGGAACAAGATCTACAAAATAGATTCATGAGTTTTCTAAATCTAGTCATAGTACATATATTAAAAAATTATTGAAAAATAAAAATTGAAACAATTCAAATTGAATTATTTTTATCATATAATATTTCCAGTATAACATGCGTGGGTATAAAAAGAGATTATTGATATTAAAATATTTTTACAAGATTAAGTGATAGGAATTTATCTCATATTCTATGATATGTACTGATGTTTGATATTGCTGATGCATGATGCATAAGAGGTGGTTATTAAAGAGATCTAACATCACTACACTGACTTGCAGTTAGAACTATCCAATAGTACTTGAAAAAGTAGAATTAGATGAATTACCAGTATTTGGAGAAGTGAGATTACTAGTGATCAATTTAATTGAACATTTGTATTAATTTAGTTCAATTTGATTTAGTATCATAGTAAGGCCAATGTAATATTCAAGACAAAACTATTACAACTATTATTTTCTATATCTACAATAACTGAGTATCTTACAGCTTCTAATGAATCTTAAGAAGTAGTTTAACAACATCCTTTTCCCATTTAATGTTATACAAAAAGTATAAGTATTATTATTATTATTATTATTATAATTTTTGACTATGGAATTAAACAAGATGTTAGGTTTTTGAAAAGGGAATAAGAGGTGGGTACTCAGTAATATCACAACTTTATGGATTTTCTCAAGGCAGTGATGTTGTAGTAAATAGATTCAATACACAATCAGGTGGCTAAACCAACCATATACATGGAAACGCGTTAGAACCAACAACTATAACCATAATGATCATAATCATGTCTAACATGTGAGAACTAACTAGTCATTAGTAGTTGGATCTAGTGAAAATTATAGTCTATTGGGATTGGTATCCTAGAACCAACTAATTTATACTTTTAATTTCCTACATATTCATGAATTTTAATATTAACAACTTATCAAATATTTATTATTATTTTATATAACATTAATGTGATAATGTCCCAGAATATTTGTTGCACTGAAGGGGTTATAGAAGTGATTTTCCATGATTAGAACCTAAAAATTCTATGAAGATATTATTAAATATTTTTTAATAGTCAGATAAAATTCTATGATGAGACACATAGTATATTGACTACTGGGAGAAATTTGTAACATCCTGACCCAGGTGCCACATGATGGTGCCCCGAGCCGGTTCCCCACATGACCACAAGCGCGCCTCCACATATACTAGAGGCTACCGACTAATAGATAGGGTTTGATAAGTCATTCGCGGGGAGACTATACCCACATTTATTAGAGTAAAACACCAGTGGAAATAAATAAATGAAATCAGAAGCATATATATAACTAGAAAAATACCCATGTCACAAGATAACCAAATAGAAAAACAATAATCAACTAAAAGGGAAACCATTCTATACCAATATAAGTGTCAATTTTCTATAATGAAATTGAAAATAAAGACACCACGACTCCCCAAATGAGTTCCAAACCATTTCTGGTTCCCTTCTCCAAGCTCCATCCCCATCCAACCACCTATCCTAGTGCCTTTTCCCTTATCTAGTCCTGCAACAATATAATCTATTTGAGTACCAATCAGGAATCCTGAATAGGGTGTGATTACAACTTAGTAGTCCACCACCAACGGTGTATGAAACAATTCCAGTCAAAATATAGTGTATGAAATTATATAAGAAATAAGTACAATGCATAAATAACTAGTTATTACATTATAATTTATTCTTATCTAAAAACATTAACTCCAGGGTTCCCAAGGATACCCATACATCAATAATAAATTTATCTCATACCAGATCCTGAAGCATTCCCTAGGTAATTCCATACCCTAATACCTACTTCTATTTGAATCTCAAAGCATTCAAGGTGCTATGATATCTCAGTACCTAATTCAACTTATGCCGGAGTTAGAATATTCTCGTGTGAGTCCATAAATAAGAGTTCCATTATTTCCATTCTTTAATTTCACATTTATAAGCCACATTTCAAAAATTACCAATATCAAAAACGTAAGTAAGATGACCATGTTACCATGATTACTCCTCAATAGAATTTCCATGTTCCCGTTCTATTTACTCATAAGTATAATGACCATGTTACCATGCATACTTCTCAATTTATAATGAGCATGTTTCCATTCTCTTTACTCATAAGTATGATGACCATGTTACCATTTGAACTTAGCAATTTAGAATGACCATTTTCCCATTATTTATCACATAATTAATTTACCAATTAATTACCCACCCCAATCCCATTACTAATTCAACAATTAGTTAAACACATTCATTCCATTAGTTAACTCAACAATTAACTAAATGCTTAAAAACATTAATTAATTAATTCATTAATTAATCAATATAATAATTCATATTCCATAATTAATTTTACATAATTAATTATCTCATTATAATCTCAACCTTCCATAATTAATCCCACAATTAATTATCTAGATCATGTCAATAAAGACACATAATTAATCCCCAATTAATTATCTCAATTTATCCCAAAAAACGTCTCATAATTAATTCCACAATTAATTATCTAGATTAAAAAACCTATATATTATAAAAAATTTCTTCGAATTAGTCATCTAATAGGGAATCCTCTTAGTCTCATGATTAATTCCCCCATTGATCATCTATTTCAACAAAGCTTCGATAAATCAATTGGTCAATCTAATTAACCCAATTTAAGAAAATAAATTGCTAAGGATGATAGAAATTATACAATTTTTCATATATGTATCAAATACATTACAATGATAATTAGATTTAGACCACCTACCTTGGTTCTTTGACGAATGTTTGCCCAATGGAAATCCCCAAAATCTGAGAAGCACAACGACGTTGATAAAAGTTCTGGATCTAAATCCCTAAACCAAAATCAAGATCAAGGACATCGAGATCTCATAAATCTAGATCTAGATTCACAATCCTAGATCTAGATCTCACCACATAGGTTTAGATCCAAGTAAACAGAGGATATATTCCATGAAAATATCAAGGAAATATTGAAGAAAGAATAGGGGAAGCATTAGGATGAAATCCACTTACCAGGAGAAGATAAGATCTTTAATTTAGATTTTCTATCTCAAATAACAGTGTTCTTAAGGCCTTGTAATCCTTCCAGGTCAATGGGATAACCTTCCTTTACCCTTAGGAAAGTAAAATCCCAATTTAGGGCTGCATAGGAGGTGAAATAGGTCATTAAAAGTTGAAAATGAGTGTGATATACAATTTTAGGATCTCACTGTCAGCCTGCTCATGGTTTAGTCACAAATTTAGACAAACCTTGAAATAACCATGCATTATCCACTAATTTAAGGGGGCACTTCACATAGATACCCTACACAGCCTCTAAAACTGTGCTTTAACTGTGCTGAAGCTGCTGCCTCAAAGACCAGATGTTGCATGATTTATCCTAGGTAGCTGCATGATTTGTTCAAATCGTGTGCCAACCATGAACAATCCCATTTTATCCAAAATTTTCTTATAATTAACCTAAATTCACCCCAATAAATAACTCCCATCAAATTTACTTAAGTAAAAACAAAAATTACCTGGAAATAATGCTCGAGATAACTCCAAAAAAATTCAGGATCTTATAATTTCCCCACCTTATAACCACTTATCCTCGAGATACACCTCCAAGCCTTTCTAAGATTCTGAGCCAAAAAGATCAGGCCATTGATCCCTCATATTTGCTTCTATTTCCCATGTTTTCTCTTGTACACATCCATGTTTCCATAACACATGAACTATTAGCACAATCTTTCCTCACAATATTTTCTCACTACGATCCAACACACGTATCAGATGCTCCTCAAAGGATGCATCTATCTCAAGGTTAAAATCATCCACATAGATCACATGAGAAGGTCTGGGGTGATACTATTGAAGTTGTGATACATGGAAAAAATCATGCATAATGCTGTATATCTATGGAAGAGCCAACCAGTACACCACCAACCTAATTCTCTCCACTATCTCAAAGGGTCCAACAAACCTGGACACCAACTTGCCCTGCCTCTGTATCCTATGGTGACCCAACCTAGTCGACACCCAAAGGAACACATGATCACCCTATGCTTATTAATATGTAATTATATGAATTATATCTACTCTAAGCTGTACCCATACATTTCTGAATCAACTATACCTACTCAGATGTCACTAACACGAGACTTGGTCCCAACAACTCTGACTCACCAGCCTCCATCCAGAATAGTGGTGATCTATATGGCCTACCATAAAGAGACTCATATGGCTCTATATGTATAATTTCATAATAACTGTTATTATAGGTAAACTCCACTAAATCCAAGTGCTTTTCCCAAGATTCACCGAAGTCAAGAACACATGCTCGTAACATATCCTCAAGAACCTGTATAGTACGTTCTGACTGCCCGTCTATATATGGGTGGAAATCCATACTCAATAATACCTATGTGACAATAAATTTTTTAAATCCATACTAGAATAATGAAGTAAAGCGTGGATCATGATATGAAACTATAGTTCATGGCACTCTATGAAGATGAACTATCTCCCGAACGTACAGTTCTTCTAACCGTTCTACTGTAAAGGTTTCCCTTATAGGTAGGAAATGTTCTAACTTTGTCATTAAATCCACAATGACTCAAGTATATTCATTATTTATAAGAATATTTGGGAGACCCACCAAAAAATACATGGTCACATTTTCCCACTTCCATTTTAGAATAAGCAACGGTTGTAGTAAACCTCCAGGCCATTGATGCTATGCCTTCACCTGCTGACAGGTGAAGTATCTTGTCACAAACCCTACTATCTCCTTTTTCATGACTGTCCACCAAAACTATTGTCATTGTTCATGGTACATTTTGGTTACACCTAGATGAACCACCCATTTTGAGGTATGAAATCCCTGCATGAGCTCGTCTCTCATGCTCGTAGGTACCACAATCCAATTCTTCACATAGATGATCTCATCCTCATATATCAACCATTCTGAAGATGTCTCCCCACCTTCAAATATTTCCATCAGGGATAAGCACTATAAATCCTCATACTATATATCTCTGATACATCTCAAAAGAATATACTCCATTGCAATCGAAACCAGATTCATCTTCTCCTGACTCTCTTGAACCACTACATGCATTTCATCCAGAAAGGTCATCATCTTCCACTCTGCACTTGAATCACGAACCATCTGAGTTTGAGTTTTCCTACTCAAGGCATAAACCACACTATTTACCTTCCCAAGAATATATGCCAATTAAAAATCAAAAGACCACATATACTCAACCCATATCCACAACCGAAGATTCAAATCGTGTTGTGAAAATATATACTTCAATCTCTTGTGATCTGTATAGACTGTAAACTTTTCTACCAAAAGATAGTGTCACCAACACTTAAGAGTATAAACCACTATTTCTAACTTGAGGTCATGCGTAGGGTAATTTCATTCATGATGACTCAACTACTAAGACTCATATGCCACAACTTGATCTCCCTACATAATCATATCTCCAAGTTTGATCCCAAAAGCATCAAAATAAACCATATAATCCTCACTTGACTTAGGTAGGATCAAAATTGGTGCCAATTTTTAGTGCTTCTTCAAATCCTAAAAAGTTCTCTCATAAGCCTCTGACTATTCAAAATGTACTCCTTTTTTTAGTCAATCCTGAAAATGAAACTGCCAAACAGGAAAAGTCATGGATGAATCTCTTGTAATATCCAACTAATCCTAGTAATCTTCAGATATCAAAAACATTCTTAGGCTTCTTCCAAGAAACCATTTCCTAAATCTTCTCTGGGTCCACCGACACACCTTCCTCCGAGATGATGTTCCCAAAAAAGTGTACCTGGTTAATCCAAAAATGACACCTAGATAACTTGGCATATAACCGAAGCTCTCTTAGTATACCCAGGATGATGTCAATATGTTGGGAATGATCGTCATGAGTCTTGGAGTACACCAAGATGTCGTCCAAAAAAACCACCAAAAACTGATCCAAATATGGATGAAAGATCCTATTCATCAAAGCCATAAACATTGTTGGTGCATTTTTCAACCCAAACAGCATTACAAAAATCTCATAAAGGCTATACCTTCTTCTGAAAGGAGTCCTTGGTATATCAGAAGTCCATACTCTCAACTGATGATACCCTGATCTCAAATCAATCTTTGAGAACACACAAGCTCCCTTTAATTGGTCAAACAGATCATCAATACATGTAAGAGGATATGGGTTCTTCACAGTTATTTTGTTCAACTTCTAGTAATCAACACATAAGCATAAACTCCCGTCAACCTTATTTGCAAAAAAATAGGTGATCCCCAATAAGATGTACTTGGATGGATAAATACCTTATCCTCAAAATACTCCAATTGAGTCTTAATCTCTTGAAGCTCAGTAGATTCCATTCTATAAGGTGGAATAGATATTGGATTAGCCCATGACATTAGATCAATAGTGAATTCCACAGCTCTCTCAGGTGGTAGTCCTGAGAAGTCTTCAGGAAAGACATCCTAAAACAGTTACACTACTAGTGGAAGGACTCTTTCCCAACACCCCTATCATCCAACAAAAGACTATAAAATTGGTCTGTGAGATCTCCCAGTTACTGATTAATTTGACCTGCTCGACCTTTCTAGATATCCCACTCTCCATGATGAATATACTGGCCACCCTTAGGAGACACGACATCCACTCTCCTATGGTAACAATCGATGTGGGATTGGTATGCGACTAGCCAATCTATACCCATAATTAGGTTTAACCCCATCATATCAAGAACATAGAGATCCCATAGGAAACAATATTCCTCGATCTCTAGTGAACATACCTTTCATAGACAGACATCTCTAGACTGCACTCCCAAAAATGTATCTATAATCATAACCCCACTCATAAAATCCACTGTCAGTCTCAAACCATTAATAAGTTTTTTAGATATAAAGGAATGAGAGGATCCATTATAAAACAAGGAACTAGCTAAAGTAGAAGCTACTAGAATAGTACCTCTCACTTTTGATGGTCCAACCTTTATATCCAAATGTGTAGGGTGTACTATATGTAACTGCACTTCCCCTATTCCTTGTGATGCTGTCTAACTCCCATAAGTAGCACCACTCTGCTGATGTGGGAACTCCTACCCATAAGCACCACATCCACTACCATTACCACCTCATCCAGTAGAACTCCGACTACCAGCCCAATTTGGTGTAGAAGATCTTATTCCCATACTATGACTCAACCCAAATGCTCCTTTAGTACCAATATCTCACTGCAACCTACAGAATTTCTATAGATGTACTATATTTATGTAAGATCGACACTCTACTAGTGGTTGGTAACGATGTCTATGATAGTGTCCCGACCAACCATATTGATGAAATATCACCCCAGTAAGGTCCTATCCAACCGATCCTCCTATTTGCATACTCTACTTCCCATTTCCTTGGCTATATTTGTCATAACGGTGCTTCCTACTCTCGAAAGTCGCACCTCCTGACCGTCTAGTAACAGTTACATTTCTAGCATTGTAAGCCTCCCCCAGGTTCTCTTCAACTATGAGAGCTTGATCCACCACTTCTATAAACTTATTTAGCATGAATATATTCACCCATGACTTAATCTCACACTTAAGTCCATCCTGAAAACATCTCACTGTAACTACCTCATCTCCTTTTAATGTTGGATCAAAGCATTGTAGATTTGTGTAGCTTCCAATATAGTTCATCATCGAAATGATCCCCTGTATTAGATGTATAAAATCAAAATCTTTCTCTTATCTCAGAATCTCTGGATAAAAGTGTTCTAAGAACCTCTCCAATAAGTCTTTCCATAACATACTGTTAGTATGTCCAGTTCACGCCTGAATGTCCCACCAGCGCTTAGCTGATCCTTGTAGCATGTAAGCATCCAAATTGACCCTCCTCTCAGCTAGAGTCTCCAAATGGTCAAGTATAGTCTCTATATACTCAACCTAGAATTTATCTTCTTTAGGTTCACCCTCTCCAGTAAAATTTAGAGGGTACTGCAATTAAAAATCCCTTGTTAACTTATACATACTTTTCACAACCCACCCTAGGTATCTTTCCATGAATTTCATGAAACAAGCTAAGTTCTCTCAAAACTTCTCTCCTTAATATTCAGTTTGCATGATCAGTGCCTCAAGTTACCTAACTGGAAAAAATATTCCCAGGCACTCCCCTCGATCGTCCCCTCAACAAGCATCGTGGATTCATACTCTCTACAAAGCCAAACACACATCTCAAATCTCATAACACAACCTTATAACATTTACGTAAGAGAAAATAATCACCAAAAGCTTTTCCCCCCCACCTCTCTACATGGTCAAAACCGAGGTGATATCACTAAACTTAACCATACCACACCTAGGTTTTGGTTAACAAGGGTAAACACAATATCATAATCAAGTTTCTCATTTAGACACCAAATTATTCAAATTTTACATCATTTTTAATTTTTTTTCTCAATTCATGTTCGGCACCATTTTTTTCATCATAATCTCACAAATAAGGAAAATAGTTCAAGTTTAACAACTTACCACAACCCATTTCCCCATGAATTCCTAAAATGATGCATACCAAAATAACCCTAAGTGCATAAAATTATACATGTAGACTCAACTATCATTCCATTATGGTCCACAAATCAATACTCAAAAGTTCTTAGAAATAATAATCACATCACACCACAAGTAAACCACCCAAGGTAAAATAACATTCAACTATAACAACAAAAAACAATAACAAAAATCCCACTATGAGTACTTAGGTTTCCCCCCGTACATGGGTTTGCAACTCCCATGCATGAGCTCATTACCAAGCCTCGACTCTTCCTAGTCTCCTGTATACCTTTCCCAAAACAGTAAGATAAAATAAGAAGAAAGAAAACTAGAGCTCTGATACCACTTTGTAACATACTGACCTAGGTTCCATGTGATAGTGCCATGAGCTGTCTTGCCACATGACCTCAAGCGTGCCTCCCTATATGCTAGAGGCTACCGACTAGCAGTGAGGGTCTGGTAAGTCATTCATGGGGAGACTATACCCTCATTTATCAGAGTAAAATGCCAGGAAAAATAAATAAACAAAATCATAAGAATATATATAACCAAAAAAATACTTATGTCACAAGATAACCAAACGGGAAAACAATACTCAACTGAAAGGGAAAACATGCAATAAAAATATAAGTGTCAAGTGTCTATAATAAGACTGAAAATAAAAACACTATAACTCCCCAAATGGGTTTCGAACCATGTCTGTTTCCCTCCTCCAAGTTCCATCCCCAATCAACCACCTATCCCATGTCATTTTCCCTTATCCAATCATACAATAATATAATCTATTCAGGTACCTATCAGGCATCCCAAATAGAGTGTGAGTAAAACTTAGTAGTCCACCACCAATGGTGTCTGAAACAATTATAGTCAAAAGATAGTATATGCAATTCTATAAGAAATAAGTACAATGCATAAATAACCAGTTATTAAATTAACATTTATTCTTATCTAACTACATTAACTACAAGGTTCCCAAGGATACCCATACCTCAATACTAACTTCATCTCATACCAGATCCTGAAGCATTCCCTAGGAAATACCATATCTTAATACCTTCTTCCAGCGGAAGCTCAAAGTATTCAAGGTGCTATGATATATTAGTACCTGATTCGACTCAGAGTGCCATTATTTCCATTCTTTAATTTCACATTTATAAGCTATATTTCCAAAGTTACCAATATCAAAAATGTAAGTAATATGACCATGTTATCATGATTACTCTTCAATAGAATGATCATGTTCCCATTCTCTTTACTCATAAGTATAATGACCATGTTATCATGTATACTTCTCAATTTAAAATAACCATGTTACCATTCTCTTTACTCATAAGTATGATGACCATGTTATTATTTGTACTTCTCAATTTATAATGACCATGTTCCCATTATTTATCACATAATTAATCTACCAATTAATTATCCACCCTAATCCCATTACTAATTCAACAATTAGTTAAACACATTCATTCCATTAGTTAACTCAACAATTAACAAAGTGCTTCAAACCATTAATTAATTCATCAATTAATTGATCAATATCAAAATTAATATTCCATAATTAATTTTTCTATAATTAATTATATCATTATAATATCAAATTTCCATAATTAATCCCACAATTAATTATCTAGATCATATCAATAAAGGCACATAATTAATCCCCAATTAATTATCTCAATTTATCTAAAACAACGTCTCATAATTAATTCCCCAATTAATTATCTAGATTACAAACCCTACCTCTTATAACCAATTTCTTAAAATTAATTATCTAATAGGGTATCCCCTTAGTCTCATGATTAATTCCCAAATTGATCACATATTTCAACAAAGCTTCGATAAGTCAATTGGTCAATCTAATTAACCCAATTTAAGAAAATCAATTGCTAAAGGATGCTATAAATTCTACAATTTTTCATATAAATATCAAATCCATGACTATAGAAATTATATTTAGACCACCTAACTTTGTTTTTTGATAGATTTTTTCCCAACAAAAATCCCCAAAATCTAAGTAACACAAAAACATTGATAAAAGTTCCAGATCTAAATCCCTAAACCAAAATCAAGATCGAGGACATAAAGATATCATAAATATAGATCTAGATCCAAAATACTAGATCTATATCTCACCATATAGGTTTATATCCAAGTAAATAAAGGATATCTTCCATTAAAAGATCAAGGAAATATAGAAGAAATAACAGGGGAAGCATCAGGATGAAATCCACTTACCAGGAGAAGAGAGGATCTTCAATTTGGGATTTTGATCTTGAAGAACAATGTTCATAATAACTTGGAATCCTGTAGGGTTGATGGGATAACCTTATTTTACCATTAGGAAAATAAAATATTGAGTTAGGGTTGCATAGGAGGTGAAATAGGTCATTAAAATTTGAAAAAGAGTGAGATCCACAATTTTAGGATCTCATTGTCATCCCACGCACAGTTTAGTTGCATGGTTAGAAAAACCGTGCACTAATTGTGCATTAGATACTGCTTCAAGGGGGAACTTCACATGACTACCTCACACGGCTTCCCAAACCATGCTTTAACTGTGCCAAATCTACTGTCTCAAAGACCAGATATTGCACGATTTCTCCTAGGCAGCTACACGGTTTGTTCAAGCCGTGCACCAACCGTGCATTGTACCTTTTTCTCCAAAATTTTCTTAGAATTAACATAAATTCACCCTAATAAATAACTCCCATCAAAGTTAATTAAGTAAAAAAAAATTAAATATAATTTTTTCCTGAGATAATTCCAGAAAAAGTCAGGATCTTACACAAGTACTCATAAGAATATGATGCTTTATCACATGAAGTTCGCACTTGGTAATATTAAAAATGAAAGATTATGAGAACAAAAATACCTGTAGGAATCTTACATGTTTATGTGTCATCAGATATTCCTATATAAGAGCATGTGTAATTATCCTTAGACTTTAAAATTATTATTAATGCATGTCATGACTCACACACTTTGTTGCATTGTCCTAAACCATGATGAGACAATTTATGGTGAAGTTGGGTATGTTGGGTGCATCACAAATGATGTGTTATTAATGAATAAGTTAAGGAAGGATTTATCCCTTCCATTTTTATGAAAGTTGATATCTCGACCCTTTGATTGAAATGGAACCATCACATTAAATTCCATAGTCATGGTGTGATAATGTTTCAGATAGTTAAAGAAAGACATATCAAACATATAGATTGATTACACAGGTGTGTAGCTTGCTTGATGAGATACCATGAAAGATGAATTATATTACACAATGATCATTTTCATGTGGTTTTTTTCATTGTGACATATCCTTTTCCTCTATGAGTGTCTTGACCCATTACTAGATAATAATCTTAGACTTTAGAAAAATCCACTTAATGCCACCGAGGAAGTGGCTTAGAGGGTTGCACACAAAATGTTTCTTTTGACCTCAATTAAATATTATATTTAATAGTTGGAATAAATATTATTCTCTAGAATTAAAATTCATATTTATTTAGAATTTATTAAATGATCACAAATATTAAATAAATATTTATTTATAAGGTAATTGTTTAATCATACGAATCTATAATATTTATTTATCTCTTGTTATTCATAAGGTAATACATAATTATTTATACATTAATAAATAATTTATTTAATTAATTGAATATAAAAATAAATATTTTATTCTCTAGACTACGAATATAATATTTATTTATTTACTGAATGTATAATTTTATCTCTTATTATTCGCAAGTTAATAAAAAATAAATATTTATTTAATTAAAAAATATTAAAATAAATATTTTATTCACCATACCATGAATATAATATTAATTTATGATATTTATTCATAAATTCAATAAATGTTAAGGAGGGATATCATACATAGTTATTGGTCCGGTGATAAATACTTATTTACCAGACTGTAAATAATATTTATCATTTCATGAGTTAATGCACTTCATAGAAAAAAATAATAATGTTATTATTTTACATGACATGAGGTTCCTTTTGAATTTAACATATTATTAAGGACCTTTGTACAATTAATTAATATAAAACCCTAACCTCGGGTCTATAAATAGACAATTATGACAATTGTGAGAGGTTGGTTGTTGTGCATGACATTCTAGTCCTTCGAGAATTCTCTCTCAATGAGAATGTATTTAGGGTTTTCTCTCAAGATCGAGAGATTATTTATTCCCCATTTATTTTCTTTGAAGATGAATAAATCAAGAGAGATTCCTTCAAGACTAAAGGAACATGGTGTAATAAAGGGAACAATACAAGATGATTAGTACCGCTGCACTAGAACCCGAAGTACCATCGAAAATGTTTTGAGATCAAAGGATAACATGGATCACTGCTAGAGAGTCTCTACTTTAGGTCCTCACCAACGTAATAAAAATAGAACCAAACTAAATTCATATGATCAACACCTACATCAAAGAAATAACTTAAGAATAATGTATTTCTTCATGATATTAAATTAGTTATAAATTAACATGAAAAAGATACTCTCTTTTGGTTCTGAAAAAATTTGTCAATATTTCTTGGTAAATTTTTCATTGGTCATGATGTTCTTCATCATGTACATTTTGAATGATCTATTGAATCTGAAAAAAACCAAGTTATCCATAATTACAATAGGCCTTTCACTCCATTAAAAACCAACATATACTATAAAGGGTTCCATAATATGTCCCATACTGTCTCCATATCCAAGACCAACAACCTAACATAGGAGATTTTGTTTACCCTGTATCACTGACATTAAAATATACATGTTATTAGGGTTTACATGCATGGTGTGAGTACAAGACTTGGTAGGACACCACTAATGATCCCTCAACATAAATCCAATAATATATGTGAGTGCATGTACTGAATAATGAAGAAAAAAAATAATAAACATATATCCAAGTTGGGTCATCATTCACTAATTAGGTTACCACGAACCTTGAATATACTTGTTTTAATTAATGCTATTGAAAGAAGTCATTTTTACTTACTAAACAAAATTATTAAAACAAAATATGATAAGAATTCCTTCACTTAATCAGAAAGAGAGATTCTAAATATCAAGGAGATCATAACATGACTACCTTCTCAAGAAAGGACCACACACAAAGTGAGATTGACACTTATGCCAAACCCTATAATCAAAATGAAGAATAAAATGCATCTACATATATGGATAGTGTAACATTAAGGGCATGCACATTCATTTAAAATTGGTTAAGGATATCGGTTTCAACTAACCGATTGAAAAAAAACTTATATGAAAATTGAAACTGATCGATGATCAGTCCAGAACTAATATAAATCAAACTATTCTATTTATATTAGTAAAAACCAATTTATACCGGTTAAATAAACTTGAAAAAAATTAAAAAATTAAATGATGAAAAATTAATTCATAAAAAAATATAAAAGCATAAAATTTTATGGTAAATAGTCTTAAAATAATATGAAGATAATGGTAAAATAAACAACAAGGAGAAAATAACTCTAAAAAAACTCAATATAAAATATTATAAATAGTTTGATAAAAAACCAATCCAAAAAAATGAAAAAGATCTAAAGGGATTTAATAATTATGGAAGAAACCTTAAACATGGTTTAATGACTTATATTCACTTAAAAATTTAATATGTTTATCACATTTGATTATAATGAAAAATTAATAATGATTAATGTTATATTTAACTTTGATTATAAAAATATAATTATCACTTAAACTTTTAGTAAAAATTGATACATGTATTTAATTAGTTAGTTTTAGTTGAGATCAATTATTAATGGTTAAGGCTACCCAAACTGAACTAAATCTAAAAATCAAAATATAAAATATTCATCAATCGAATTGAACTGATTAACTGATTTAAAAATATTTTTAATAGTTAAATGAAATTTGGTTTGGTTAGTTTAGTTCAATTTAATTACTCTCATACACCCCTTACATAACACAACCAACCTCTTGGGTAAGTAACAACACTGGGAAAAACTTAAATCACATTTCATTTCTTGACATTTATCTCAACAGAAAGAGAATATGAATATAAGGAGAGAATAATATAGCCAAAATATCATGAACACGCAAGCATACAAGACTAAAAATTCATACCACCATTCTTAAGACAGGGCACTCGCAACCCAACTATATTCCCAAACAATATCTCTAATGCATCACAAGTACTGATGATGTTCTATTCCTACCAAGCCTATATAAGATTTGACTATCCATGAAATGTCCTTCCATCTCATCCACTCACTCAATCGAGAGTAGTGACCATAGACTATCTCTTACTTCACATCCTAACTCAAGCTAAACTAGCTATCATTAAAGCCATTCAATATTCTCACATGAAAAAAATAATTAAATAAAACCCTTAGTGACATATTTTTCAACAATTAATATTTTGATATAAGTGTGATATGAATAGTTACATTTGATGTAAATTATTAGGTTATGGTTCCTTAATGTCCATAAGAATGAAACATTAATGATTGCTTCATGAGGGTTAATATACGCTTGTATAGGATATTGAGTTAGGGGATGGGTGTGGTTGTTATATAAGTCTCTTCCCAATCTTTCTTAAATATATTTCAAAATTTGAAATTGTTTAAAAAATGTTCTAAATCAATGGTTTTTTCATTTCAAAATCATGTATCCTTAATGAAGTCCTTTGGAGCAGTAGCGATATAGAATTGAGTATCCCCCAAATATACCCCCAACTATTTAGGAGTTAGGAGCATAACATGCTCTTGAGGATATTCTTGTAGCTCAGGGAGGTGAGCCTTTAGAGGTTGATGATTTTTGACTAGTAATCATTAAAGGTATAAGAGCGCACCAAGGTGAGGCCACCATAGTGGACTTCATTAGGGACATTCAAATACAAAATCCCTCCACCATTGAGGGTGATGTAGATCCCTAGGACATAGAGGATTTAATCAGTAAGATCCATAACATTATCAAGCTATTAGAGACACCATAATATAAATAGGTGAAGCTTGCTACTTTTTTACTTCACGGGACAGCTAGATGATGGTGGGGTGTAATGATATGAATGAAGAGGCATGATGGTATTGTTGGGATCATAATTATCTTCCAGTAAACCACCAGAAGTTTTCTACCGGAACATATAGAAGGTAGAAATAAATAACCGATGGGGGTCTATGCTATAATGACTAAAACATAGAAGAAAAAAAACACCCAAATCATCACACCACATCACACAAACATTCAAACACACACAAATAAGAATTATCTAAAGAAAATATTGAAATAATTCAAGCTAAAAGAATTTTTTTACATGGTTTGTAATCAAGTCTTACTCCATGAGGGGAACACTTTTTTTCTTTGATTAAAGAAATAGAGGATGATTATAGTGGGTTGATGGTGATATTGATCAAAAATGATCTACCATACTAAATATTGCAGAGTCCAACTGGTGTAACCACTTTACCTATATTTTGATCATCACAAGAGTCCTTTCACATATCTCTTATCTTTGTGACCATATATCTATTCATTTAAAGTCTCACACCACCTGAACTCCATCATCTGATACACTATGTGTTCTCCTAAGACTGCCACAAGTTTTCCCTTAGCCTCTTCACACACTGCTTCCACCTGCTGAGTCATAGGGTAATTTCTAATGCAACTTCCAGCTATCATAATCCAATCATCCAATCATTTGTACCACATAACTTCTAATGATATATCTAATAGAAACTTGGACCTTGATCATTGACACTCCACCATCGCTATCCAAAACCATTAGAAATTAGGTCACTCAAATTTCTCCTTCCGATTAAACAAACACCTTCGTTGAAAAATGGTTTTCACAACTGAGCCTCACAATTTCCCAGATGAAAATAATTTCCCCAGGATTCAACACCAAGTCCTCTATTAAATCCAATAAACCTACTTTCTTACTTATACTTCCATAATAGCTGTATGGTTCCCTCACCATGCTTTTAGGAAACCCATACCTAATGAGGCATAACATCACCTTAGAATATCCTAGATTGTGACCTTTGTAAGTATATCTTCCGGATTATGATCCCCTTATATCTTCTATATATCTAACACTACATCCTCTAAAAACTTTCAAATAAAGTGATACTTTAGCCAAATATTATTTTTCCTTGAACGAATCTTCCTATTTTTAGCTAAGTGAATTTCACTTTGTGAATCACAAAATAGTATCCCATCATATTACCTACTTCTGAGATATTCTATCAACCCCTTAAGCATGATAAACTCTTTCAAATATTTTATTAAAGAAATGTACGCAACTTATATCATGAACCAACCCTAGTCAACCCCGAACCAGTCACCTGAGTCAGCCCACTAAAAGGCCTGAGAGGCATTCCATGATCCTCCCAGGATGGTGCCAAGCACCAAGGGAATAAACGAGAACTAAAGGGAATGATTTTCCCCAAAAAAGTAAATTAAAGTAGAAGAAATAAATAGATAATCCCAACATAAAAATAAATAGAAAAAAAAATAAACAATATATTTTAAAAAATTGAGAATACAAAAAAACTAAACAGCAAAAACAGACTGAACAATATGAAAACTAAGCCTCCATGTGACCTCGAGGGTCCCTCTCCGATCCCAAAACCCAACATTTTCCATGGAGATCAAAACCAAATTGTAACTTGATCCAAAATACAAAAATAAGAATAAACTATAGGCTTGAGTATTAAAACTCAGTAGGGGCGCTTGAACAAATATATTCCTAATGATTTTTCTTTAAAAAATGAATAATCAATTCGAGGTTTTAAATACAATATATAAAACATAGGTTTTTACACATTTTCTTTTAAAAAAAAATCTTAATCCATTTCCATTTTTCATTTTAAACCAGATTCTTCTTCAAGAGAGATAAATTAAAATTTTAGAGGGGAAGGATGATGTTTTTGAAGTTTCCCAGTCAGTATTCAAGTATCACTGCGGGGGGGGGGGGGGGGGGGGTGAATCAGTGATATATTTTTATTTTAGGTTTCCATAATAATGAAACAACCTTCACCTCATATTAAATATTTATTTCCTTGATGAACACAATTCAAACACACATCTATAGGAACACAATAATTTACAAGGTTCACTACTCAGTAAGAGCAGCTATGTCCTTGTTATGGTTTGGAAACAATCCAATACCACACAATCCACTAGAAAACAATCCTTTGATGTGGAGTAAAATTAGTAGGATATACCCTTACACTCATGTGGCACTATGCAAGAAATCAAATAATGTGTGTACTCCCTCTTAGAAAAAATAGGGTAAAACAATGTTTCAGTGCTTCTTGATGAACTTCCATAAATTTTATCTCTCAAAATAATTATTCACTTTCCTTCCTAGAAGCTGGTAAGAACTTCCTTACACACAACTTACTACTTACACAGAATGCCCTTATTACCTGAAACTAACAACTTATTCTCCAATCAATGATTTCATGATACTTTATACTTGTAAGAAACTCTTACACACAACTTAATACTTTTGTACAAATCCCTTCTTGCACGCGACTCATTGCTTGCGCTCAACTTCCATTTTCACACAACTCCAGACTTGTGCGGAAACTCACTACTTTCACGACACTCACTACTTGCATGATCCAGATTTACTCTAAGTGTTTAGAAATAGAGAACGAGGAGGGAATCCACCTATTTATAGGAATTTTTATGACCCTACTCCCAGCTTGTACAACTTTTCCTCGAGCGTGCAATCCCATTCATGCAATTCTCTTTCATGAAAAATCACCTTGCACAGAAACTCCATAACTTGTGCAACCTTATTTCCTTTTCCATATTTTGATGTAATGATATTGAAAAATGGATGGTGCGCAACTTTCCAAAACTTTTTAACACTTGCATGCAACTTCCTTTTCCAAAAACTATTTTCTCCATTCTCCATTTTTTAGACCCAAAAATTTGGAAAACACTGGAAAATGGTGCCACATTAAAAATTTTCTTTGGAAACACCAATTATACTGATTCATAGTAATCTACTTTCATCACGAACTCCTTATATCGTGATATATAACCTTTGATCGATCACCTTTAGCATTGTTATATTTTCCAAGGAAAGTATTGTAACTTTTCTATATTCCATCACCATTCTTCTTTCCAATCAAACCTGAATATGATTGGCATCACCTTTTCTACCCCTTTCCTTCATAAGGCTTGCATCACAAGTTCTCCAAAAAAACTTATGATATTTGTGAAATAGAAATCATCAAATAATCATCATGTTCTATAAGTATTTTACAAAGTTAATTGATTTATCCTATTTGACAACAAAATACAACAATTTTCAAAAGAAAACTCTTCTTACTTCCTTATCCATCCAACTTGGTCCCAATAATTTTCAATAAAAAGGTAGGAATAAGGTGTAAAAAATTTTAAAATAGTTTTCCATAAACATTTGAAAAACCAATATGTCACTTTTAACCAATAAGTAAAATATACAAGAGATCAGGATTAATAATCACATAATAAGGGAAATGGAAATATAGAACATATGTGTAGCCAACCAAAAAAGCATCTCAATCATCTGCCACAAAAAAATAAGTGTATAAGTACATGGGAGAACCTATTATATTAGTGAATAATCTAGAGAATACTATACATCCAACTCATCCCATAGACATGCCTCACCCGAGGACATCAATTCTCATCCACACACTCAGTTCTTTCCCTACCTGGAATAATTGAGGGGCACTATCCCAAAGTAGATTAAGGTCCATACTAAGGGACACTGGCCAGAGTGAAATCCTAATCTAGTGAAAAAACCGTTCACCAAAAATCCTCTATATATTCTAGGTTTCCATGTAAAGACTAAAGTGAAGTGATCCAATCAAAACCAAACAAGAAACCAACCACATAACCATGCATCAAACACACAAGCATCACACACAGGCATCACCCTGAGTCACCCCTAGGAAAAATCCCTTACCTTTCAACCATTTTATCACAAGGGATTATACACCAAGGAACTCCCATACTGTTAAATATAACCAAGTCAAGGAGATTATCCAAAAAAGAGTTTTCATGAGAATTAATTTTACAAAAGTGCCAAACATGCCTCAATAACTCTTCAGGAAATCACCCATTTCCAAGAAAATCCAACACATCATTTACAATTTCTAATACACAAAGAAGCTCACTTAAGAAACACAAACCATAATTTTAGAAACAAAATTCCTTTAAAAATCCAATAAAATTCCTTATAAATCACAAATCTATTACAAAATCCATCCGTGCATTTTATCAAACACTTGCTATGAAACACTTAACAAAAAAATTCCATACACTTAAAAACAAGAAAGAAATAACCTCATTTCACATCAAAAAATTATTTTAAAAATCATAAATCACTAATTTATATCCAAAGAAGTTGTGAAAAGAAATAAATCAACAATTATTAAATTTAAATAACAAGTGCAAAGGAAAACCTACCTTAAACCACAAGCTCTTCGACAATGCCAACCCGAAACAACTTCATAAGAGTTCAAAGAGGAAAGAACATCCAAGAGAAACCTTAACAACACAATACCACAAATTTAAACTCAAAGAAACATGAAACATAGATAAACAAGACCAAGTAATAATAGAAACCACAAGGAAAATAGATGAAGAGGGAAGAGGAATAAGAGAAGAGGATAATACCTTGAGAAATCACCCCAAAACCTCAAAGAAAACCCTAGATCCTACCCTTGGGAGAGGAGAGGAATCTCGGAGAATGAGGGAGGGGATCCTCCTAGGTCACATGATCCAAGAGAGGGAGAAATAGGGTGTTTTGGGGTTAAAAATACAATTGGGTAGAAAAAGAATTTCACATTTTTAAAACATCTAGGCACTGTGAATGGTTAGGCCGCACAGTTTCCCAAACCATGCACCAACCGTGTGCGCCATACTAGACACATTGGGAAACTAAACGGTTTGGCCACACAGTTTGGTAAATTGTGTGCCAACCATGTGACATGGTTCTATCCAAAGTTTTAGAACCATGTGCATGCCTTCCGCATGGTTTTCCCAATCGTGCTTAGGCTATTCACCCTTAACCAGAGACACACAAGGACCTTCACAATTTCTACTAGGAGATGCATGGTTTAGAAAAAATCATGTGCAACCTATAAAAGTTAAAAAAAATCTAGAAAGATACTCTGCCTCAAGAGGCCACACGATTACCCCTTAATTATGCACCTAAACCATGCAATAGAAGAAAAACATCCCAAAACTCAAAATTTAAATTTGGAACACCCAACAATTGAGATAGAAACCAATAAAAAAAAGATAAGACAAAATTAAAGAAGAAAATAAAATTCAAGGTGTGACAATTCTCCCCACCACAATTCTTTATACCCCCATAAAGCATCAAAATTTATAGTTGATCGATCAAATAAAAAAGTTCTCATACTCGTACGATCTGATTTCCAGAATTCGAAAGAACCTCAACCACCAAACTCATACCTATTACCCAAAATGAACAAATGAATCCAAACCACTTATTGAATAACAATGGAATACTCAAACTACAACCTATTTAACCTTATCCCAACAAAACCACTAGGACTTCTATAAGGGTAAAACCTTCAACAAGAATATAAGAAGTCAAGAATGATGTGAACAGAAATAGAGACTCACTATATTTAACATGGGAGGACAAAATGGAATCCCCATAATTTTAAAATTTTACCAAGATTCCCAACCAATATCACCCAACAAACACTGAAACCCTAGATTGGGACATCCACAAATGAACCCCAAAAAGAACCAAATAAACACAACACACCATGGGACCTACTTCACTCTAAAAAGTTACTTCCACAAAAACTAGGATTTAGAAGATACACACACATCAACCTTTCAAACCAAATGAGAAGCAGCAAGAACAAGACACATAATAGAACACACATCCACTTAAGACAATAAAATTCATAATTTCCAAAAGTCACAATTTCATTAAAATAGATATTCCCATATATACTACAACATGATTCATTACTACAAGGGAAAACACTAAAAACTAATCCACTATAATAGAAGGGACACTCAAACATGAAGGTTCTTCAAACCAAACTTGGACCAAAATCTCACTCTTGTAAATGGGATGGGGTGTCCTTCGAAGGGGTGGACCTAGTTCTACATTTCTTCTTGGAGACACCCTGACATAACCATTGGAAGTGACCTAGGTATCCATAAATATGGTAGGTATTTTGAGTACTTGGACATAATGACTTCTTATTACCAGGATTTCTGCATTAATGACACATCAGGATCCTATTCCTAGAAGAATCCGACGAAAGGTCTGAAGGCCTCTTAATTCTCCTACCAGCATCACAAGCTTTAGGATGATTTATGATATCCTTAATATGATTACCTTTACCAATTCCATAGAATAAAAAAGGATTGTACACCTTTAGCACTCATGCTAACATAGATTCAACCCAAATAGCTTACCTCATCATTTCATCAAAGGAGGTCAGACCAAACTCTAACACCTTTAACTATAATTCAGGATGAAGCCCATTCTAAAAATTTTGAGACTTTACAAAATCATCCTCAGCCCATTCCGGAAGATAGGGAACTAGATCCTCAAAATGATGAATGAAATCCAACACTGACCCATCAAATTTCTAAATAAAGTACATCTCCATCAACTTCCTCACCTTTACAACCTCAGAGAAATACCTCTAGACAAACGGAGCCTTGAAGAATTCCTAAGAGAGACCATTTTGAGGCTTGGTTCGAATGACCTACTTCTACCACCTCAAACTTAGACCTTCAAGCATAAAGGTAGTAAAATTAACCTTTAGAGAATTAGGAAACTCAAGGAAACCAAAGATCCTTTATATTTTATGCATCCACTCTTCCACTTCAAAAGGAACCTATTGACCAGAAAAGAGAGGAGGGTTAATCTTCCAAAACTCAAGGATAAAATCATTAGGTTGATCAACTAGAGGTTCTGATAACTGTGAACCACCTTTAACTGCACCTAAAATATTCATAGAAACATTTAAGGGGGAATATAAGAAACAAAATTGAAAACCAAGAACCTAATCAAAACCAATTCACTAATAAAAACTAAAACTTGAAACAAAACTTAAAAAATATTTCCAAATTATAATAAAAAACTATACAAAACCATCGGTTCACAAAGTATCATGATTTCCTCTCAAAAACAATTTTGAAAAGAAAATAACTTGGTGAGTTGAACACTCACCAATGGTATTACATGAAACCTCACACACATATATTCCTGTGCCAATCCGGACACTCATCCACCCATACCATCAATCATTCACTTCCTCAAATACATCCATGCATGTGAGCTCTTAAAATAATCCCAAAGTTTAAATAAAAACATTTACACCTTCAAAACAAAATGCTCATTCAAAGTTCCAAATTCTCAATCTAATTCCCATTTCAAATTTCACAATACTTTTTCTAAATTTCACAAAACTTTTCCCCAAAACTATTTCATTTAAAAAATAATATTAGTTTTCATAAAGAACCAATTTTGATAAACTATAGGTTTTGATTCTAAAGATCCCATATCAAAAATCCAAATTCCCATTTTACCTAAAAGTCATATTATTAAAAATTCATTTTCCTAATACTTTATTTTGAAACAATTATGAAAGATCATTTTCCATCACCTAATAACCAAAACATTACTTCTAGAAGCAATATTTTCCCAATACAAACTAAGATTTTCAAGATGAACACAAAATCAATAAGACTCAAACAAAAAAGGGGGAAAATAGTGTCGATGGGTGACATTTACATATGGTTGGAGGACATATGTAAATCAATTAATCATCACAGAGAGTCTTTTAATACCATTTACCTAGCTCCACATGGATTTATAGGCCTCATGAACTCACTGATACAATTAGACTAGCTCTCATTTCATTTTTTCCAAGCACAAAACACCCCACAAGAACCAACCAAACAAAAAAACCCAACTTCCCATAGATATGAAATCATGAATAGGACACATGAAACAGGACACATGACACAATGATTTTTACTTCTTTTGTCGTTGAACAAAACTCAATTCACTCTTCCTCCAATTACAATAAATGAAAGATATGAAATCATGCACATGACACAATGATTTTTACTTGGTTCACCCTCACTGGGCTGCATCCAAGGAGAATACAACGACAATGTGCCATTGTACCAAATTCACTAAGGCTCACTGCCAATAATGAGTACAATTTTTGGGCTAGATCTTCTATGCCCAGGCTCACTGCCTTTACAAGGTTTAGGGTCTGATCACTACATTCGCAAGGGTCACTCCCTATTCCTCTTTCTCTAGATCACTACCAGTGGAAAGGGTCATCGTCTTCCTCTTCCTTCACCCACTGCTCTTGGAATGGAATCCACTCACAGTTTATGGAATTGTAGGTCAAACACAGTTTATGGACTTGTAGGTCCCTTCATTTTAATGAATTCCTACATCCTCACCTATAGTTAGATGATCTGTTAAAGTACCATTTTCACCCGTAGATGAAGTACACCTTCCCGGGTACTGCTAGGTACCGAAAAATCCTTTCGCAAACTAATTTGAAGCTTTTACAAGCTTCCTTTTTCAAATCATGAACCAACTGATCCTCCTGTGTACTGTGTACTGGGTTTGGTACGCAGACTGCTTACTCTACGTACTACTGCCTCTTCTGCAAACCACCTCTGTTTGTGGACTGCCTCCGCCTTCGCTACCGCGTACCGCTACCGCATACCGATTCTGCAAGACTCCTCCGTGAAATACCATCAATATAAAAACTGTTCTTTGTTCATGGACTGTATTCGCTTCCACATACCGGAGCCCCCCCTCCACGTATTGCTTGCAGAATTATCCCTCTCGAATACCAGAGATTCCTCCTCCGCATACCGAGACAACTCCTTCAGCGTACCGAACTTCCTCCTCCACGTACCAGAATTCCTTTGCGGGTTAATAATTCCCAAAAACACGTTCAACACGAACCACTTTTGGACTTTTCTGAATTCCTGGAGAAAAATATGTTTTCTAATGATCTTAAATATCCACAATAATCAGTTGGATGAGAAATTATAATATAGGAAAACATATCCGCAAAATCCATTAATCCAAGATTTACAAAATCTTCAATCCAGCCTCTACCGCTTACCGATCCTTCTACCACCGCAAACTTTAAGCCATCCACAAACCGTTTTCCATACGTACTTCGTGTACTGACTTTGCTCCTACGTGATCACTCACCTCTACCAGTGTCAAGACATCCGCATACTGCATCACCTTCCACTGCGAACCATTTCTGGTTTTGTGAACCGCTTCGGCGTACCGTTTTTGCTGCTTCACGTATCGTTCCCAGCGCTCCGTGTACCTTCCTGGAACATGGTACGCGACCCATGAATTATGGTACAAGATTCTCATCCTTTTCCAATTTTCTTCAAAGTTATTCATAATGTTCACTCCTATGAAGAAATAATTTCTTTTCCAACATCAAACTCCTGATTTTGAGGCCAAAAAATTTGGCAAACACTGGGAAACTGCACCACCTTAAAAACTTATCTTTGGAAAACACCAACCATACTCATTTGTGATCATTCAACTTTTTCAAAAACCAAAACCACACCTGAAACATATCGAGAGGAAAACTTGGGGTATTTTTTCCCAAAACCTTTTACAAATATTATTAGATGATTTTAAGAATACTTTACCATTAAATAAAAACCAATGATCATAAAGTATAACATCTTTAGAAGATTAGATATATAATTAAACAACATGAAACCAAAATAAAAGCATATTTTATTTAATCTTCATAATGAGATCATAAATTCATTTGATACCTTACATCTACATAGGATACCCTAGGTAATATAAGAACAAAGGTATGAGCTAAAAATACCAGTGAGTAAATAAATATAAGAATAAAGCGTAGCACATGTGTTAGAAGACATAACATAATGATATAAAAAGGAATGGAACATGAATAAACATATAGAATCATAACATATAGAACATGGGATCATATAATCATGGAATAATATTAATGTGGAAGAAACATAAAACATGAATTTAGCATGATTAAAGGCCTATTTTACATAGATTATAATGAGTCAAGGATAACCATGAAGACCATTTCACATAGAGCACGAGTCAAGGCTAACCACCAAGACCGTTGCACATGATGTCTCATGAGACTAAACATTACCAAATACATTAGAGAAATATCTAGGAACACCCATAATAACATGTTCATGAATATGCGTTCCACATGAATAATCATACATAAGGAATCAAACATAAACATAAGGGTTTCCCATGGTAAGAATTGAGTATCATAATAATGTCAAAAGGCATAACATAAGGGAATATAATAATAGTGTCCATGAAATAAAGTATTTAAACCATAAATGAACATTAATAAGGTAAAATAGTAATATATAATGATAATTTATGTCAAACTAAAGTGAATACATGCAAAAATAGTGTTTAATAAACTTTATAATTAAAACATTTTAGTGCGGTTTAAGGAAAATATTAAAGATTCTTTAAAACAGAAAAGGAATAATTGTTTTTATAAAACAAAAAATGATCCAAGATATATTTACATGATAAAATGAGTTATTTTATAAAAATAATGGTGTATTAAACTATAATAGGTATTGAACTTTAAAATAGGTAAGAAATTGGGAAGTTCCCTTGAATCAGGTTTTCTTTTCAGAAATATTTGAGAAAGGAGCCTTATTAAAACATGTATTACCCCTTAAAAGAAGGATTTTATGATATGGATACATGATTTTGAAACATATAAATATAATTTATAGTAATTACATAAAAATAAAGAAGATTTACATAGGGTAAATAGAGATAAAATGTAACCTGAAGGAAATATAGAGGTTCAGAAAGGATCCCTTACCCTATGTCCGAAACGGTTATGTGCTTGATATTAATGTATTGAATAATAAAATTAAATTTATTAATTAATAAATAAATAAACTTATATACATTTAATTGATTTATTATAATTTTATTAAGTTCATTTATGTCCTTTTTGATGATTTATAGTGTTCAATTTCATCATTTTGGAGTGTTCATTTTCTTAGTTTTCATGATCAGTTTGCTTGTATATGAGTATGGAAGATCATGTAGAATGGAAATAGAAATACATAATTTAAGTTTAATTAAAATAAATAATATTAAATTATCTTATAAATCATTTGGTTATATGGAATGAGGACGGATAATTAAATTATACATTTGTGATAATCTTTTAGATTAATTTGGCGGTTTCTCGATCATCATGAACTAGTTTTGTTCTATTATTTAACATCATGTATATATAATGGTTACATGATATTAAATAAGATATAATAAATATATTATAATATTTTTTAATCATAAAAATGGTCTCATGAACAGCCTTGAATATGGTAATAGAAATTGAAAACCTGTTGTCCTTGAAGGCGATAAATTAACATCTCACAAACGACGTTTTCATTTTTTGAATAAAAGGGAGGGAAGAGGGGTTTAATGATGGATTATTACATTATCATAATAAAATTAAAGTATATTTAAAGTAATGGATTTATAATTTAATTTTTATTAGGGTATATTATAAGAGATTAAGAAAATAAAATAACTTGAAAATAAATTAAAAGAAAAGAAAGAGTAATTTACCGCTTGAATTTATTCTCCTTGAAAACCTCTATAGGGAAAAGGTTATGGTATTTTTTTGAGATAAAGAGATTATGGAAATGGGGGAGTGTTTTTGTAATAGTATTGGGAATAATTTGGACAAGTCTCAAATATTGGAAGGTGTGAGGAGAAGAGGTGGCGAGGGGTGATATTTATATTGGAGGAGAGAGATGTTTTCTCATTATTTTATTCATTAGTTTATTATTTTGGATCCAGAATATGAATAGTTTGAGAATTATCAACAAATATAATAAAATAATTAAAGTAAGTTATATATTATGGTTATTACATTAGTGATGACTCAAGGAATAGTGTATTTAACTTATAATGTATATATACCCTAAATTATCATATTTTACTATTCACAAAAAATTCAACCATTTTAAAAAAATCCCAAAAATTAACCCCAACCATTTTTTGAATACCTCTTATTTCCTTCATTGTTTATTTATAATGTTTGTGTTGTATTATTAATGTGATTTTTTTTGTGATTATTCTATATGAAATAATTATAAGAAAGGGATTTCCATTGATAAAATTTTGGGTTGTTACATTCTTCCTCCCTTATGAAATTTATCCCTCAAAATTTTGTTTTACATACTATGGGGAAAATAGGTGAGGTACTTATACTTAATTTCTTCCTTCGGTTCCCATGTTTCCTCTTCGTACTTATGGTTCTGCCATAGTACTTTTACCATGTGAGTGGTCTTGTTGCGTAGAACTTTATCTCTACAATCCAAGATCTTCATTGGCTAATCCTCATAAGAGAGATCATTCTCCAATTGTACCACCTCTGAATTTAGTACATGTGAGGGATCTGATATTTACATCCTCAAGAGGGATATGTGGAATATGCCATGTACTTGAGAAATGATAGGTGGAAGTGCTATTTGATAGGCCATGGCTCCGACACAATCAAGGATCTCGAAGGGGCCGATGTACCCGAGACTTAGCTTTCTTTTCTTCCCAAATCTCATGATCCTATTCCCTGGAGATATGTGAAGGAATACCATGTCTCTAACCTTAAACTCAAGGTCTCTTTAATGATTGTCTGCATAGCTATTTTGTCAACTTTAGGATGCCTTGATGTGATGTTTAATGGTTTTCACCTTTTCCACCTTTTCTTCGACAATTTCATGTCCTAGTAGCTTATGTTAACCGACATCATCCCAACATGCCAGTGTTTTTCATCTTTTCCCATAAAGGGATTTATATGGTTCCATTTGGATGCTTGAGTGGAAAATGTTGTTGTAAGAGAATTTTACCAATGGTAGATGTTGGTACCATCCTCCTTTGAAGTCCATAGAACATGATCTCAGCATGTCTTCTAGTATCTGAATAGTCCGCTCAGATTGTCCATCATTTTGAGGATGATAGACCATAATAAAGTTCATCTCAGTGCTTAGATCATGTTGAATACTTTTCCATAACTTAGAGGTGAATCTCAGATCTTGATCGGATATAATCGATAGTGGACTCCATGCATCCTTACCACTTCTTTGATGTATATCCATGCAAGTTTATTCGGTGAGAAGTTCTCTCAAATTTCAATAAAGTGAGCTATCTTTGTAAGACAATCCATAACAACCCATATAACATTGTTTCCTCTAGATGTCTTTATAAGTCTAGTGAAAAAGTCCATGGTGATGTTTTCCCACTTTCATGTTGGTATGGGTAATGGTTGCATCATCCCTTTAAACTTTTTACTTTCAACCTTCACTTTATGACATAAAAGTCACTTTGATAAATATTCAGCGATCACCTTCTTCATACTATTCTACCAATAGTTATCTTAGAGATCTCAATAAATCTTTGTGCTCCCTGGGTGAATAGAGAAGGTTGATCTATGAATGTCATTAAAAATATCTTTCTTTATCTATGGATCAGATGCTACACATAGCCATGAATCAAATATTAAAACTCCTTCCTCATCATTTTTAAACTCTAAGGATTTCCCCTTTATCATATCTTCCACCTTCTTATGAATTTCCACATAATTCCTTTAAGCATCATTTATTTCATCTATAAGGTATGTTTGAGAAATCATTTGAGAAATAATTTATGATGTTCCTTACTTAATGATTCCCATGTCAATCCTTTGAAAATATAATAAGATTAGATCCTTATCAATTATCATCATTGATAAATATGTTGGATCATTTCTACTTAGAGAATTCACCACTTTATTTTCCTTACCAGGATAGTAGTGGATTGAGTAGTCATAATCCTTGAAAAGATTTAACCATCTACACTAGTTCATATTAAGATCCTTCTGTGTGAATATATATTTGAGGATCTTATGATTAGTATATATCTCACACTTCTCCCCATAAATATAATGCCTCTAGATATTCAATGAAAAGATAATAGCTTCCAACTACAGATCATGCATGGGATAGTTTTTCTCATGGATTTTCAACTACCTTGAGGCGTAGGATATCAATTTATCATTTTTCATCAGTACATAGCCTAATACCTTCTTTGAAGCATCAATGTATACTACAAAGAGTTCCCTACTTTTTGGAACTGTGAGTACTGGTGTAGTGATAAGATTCTTCTCCAACTCTTTGAAGCAGTCTTCACATTAACTAGTCCAGAAAAACTTTACTCTTTTCCGAGTCAGCTTGTTTATTGGGTTTTATAACTATGATAATTTCTTCACAAGTCATTGATAATACCCAGCTAGACCAAGGAAACTATGGATCACCATTACAGATGTCGTCCTGGGCCACTCTTTGATTGCCTTTGTCTTGGAAGAGTCCACATATATTCCTTTTCTAGTGATAACATACCCCAGGAATGATACTTCCTTCATCCAAAAATCAAATTTACTACTTTTTATAAAGTTCCTCCCTTAAAAAACTCTTCGTCATAATATTAAAATTCTCCTCTTACTCCTCCTTTCTCTTGGAGTATATTATAATATCATCAATAAAGACTACCAATTTTTTTGAGGTAATATATAAAGACTCTATTCATTAAATCCATGAAAATTGTTGGATAATTAGCGAGTTTGAAGAGAATCACTATGAAATCATAGTTTCCATACCTCGTTCAAAAGATAGTCTTGGGAATATCTTCCTTCCTCACCTTTAATTGGTGATATCCCAACCAAAGGTCCACCTTAGAGAAATAACTAGCCCCACATAGCTGATCAAACAAGACATCTATCTATGACAGGGGATACTTGTTCTTTATCATGTTTTTAAGTTAATGATAATAAATGAAAAGGTGCATTGATCCATCCTTCTTGAAAAAGAGGACTGACACATCCCATGGTGAATAACTTAGGTGTATAAAACCCTTATTCAGATTCTCCTATAACCACTTATTTATTTCTTCCAACTCAACAGTGGCCATTCTATAAAGTTTATTTGAAATGGGAAGAGATACAAGACTAAGTTCAATTGATAACTTAACCTCTCGATCAAGAGTAAGACCATGAAACTCTTTGGGGAACACATCAATGTAGTCCCTCACAATGGGAATGTCTTTGAGCATGATTCTCTACTTTTTCTCAATCATTTGATTTAGATATACTTGCTCATAAGGCAGTAATATCCACACTTGAGACAATTATTATGAAGGAGATTCATCCTCCTCCTTACACTTATACATAATTGGAGGATGCTTCAGGATGTAAAGTGTAATCTCCCATTCCCAACAATTGATGTTGTATTTATATAAATATATCCAATCCATGCCCAATATAGCATCAAAATTCACGAAAGAGAGTATGCAAATATTTTTTGGGAGTTTTAGTCAAAAAAATTCACTACAGAGGAGTTATAAACTTTGGATTCAGTAATTTCCCCATTTTTTATTCTCACAGACAACTCAACCTCCATATTTTGATGTGGTGTTTGAATATTTCTACCAAAATTTAAAGATATTAAAGAATGCGTAGAACCAAAATAAAATAGTACATTCTCTATTCTTGAATGAATAACTAGCATACCTATCACTACATAATTTTAGGGATTCACTTCAGCAGTAGTGATAATATATTCCCTTCCTTACTACCTTGGAGGTTGTTATTGATGATTGCTCCAACAACCCTTATCTTAGGGAAATGGTTTGCATAATGCCCATGTTCCTTGTATTTGTAACACTACACTATAGGCTGAATTTTGATCTGAACCTTCCCTTATTCTTCCAAATTAGTGGGAATATTCATATTCCTTCAGTAGTTATTAGCCAGATGACCCATTCTTCCACATTTGAATCATTTTCTGGTTCCCTTTAGATAGTTCACAGGATGCTTATTCTCACAATTTTTACACACGGGATGCTGAGTCTTCTTTCCATCATGAGATTTATCTTTTTGATCCACCCATAATATACTCCATTTTCCTCTTTTTTTCACTGGACCCATGTGATCACTGGGAGCCTATGATCTCCATTTCAACCTTAAGGGAACTACAGATAATATCTTCACTATCAAAGTATCGAATTTCCAATGATTTTCATAGACTCATCTTTAGTCCACTAAATAAGTGATCCACCTTGCTTTCAGTGTTCAAGACAAAGATGGAGGCGTATCTTGAAAGCCTTATAAATTTTGATTCATACACCCTAATAGGCTCATCTTACTTATGCTTAAGTCCAAGGAACTCTCTCTCTATCTTAATATGGAGGGTTTGGGGAAAATATTTATTGAAAAACATTTTCTTGAATTCCTACCAATCCATGTAATTAATTTCCTCCTTGGACTTTTTGTTTTTGATTAGTTTCCCCCACTAATCAGCTTCCCCATTAAAATGATAAACTGCTAGCACAACTTTCTCTTCTTCTAAGCACTAGAGGATTGATAATATCTTCTCAATAGAGTTAATACATTGTTTTGTGTGGAGGGGATCATAAGATCCACTAAACATGAGAGTCATTTTTTTCATAAAGGATTCAATGACAACTTTACCTTTATTAGGAGAAGTATGGAATTCTACACGATTAATGTTATTATTCACGATTTGATACAGCTGAATAAGTACTTCCATGAAGTTTTGAGATCCCTTTAAAGTAATATTTCAAATATTATTTGGGAAATTTTCACATTTATGGTTATAATGAGTTCTTATATTCATATCCATTAACTAAGAAAAATAAGGTACAATTAGGGGGCTTGAATACTTAACTAATAAGAATAACAAAAGAAAACTTTGAACATAAAAGGATAAACTCATAAAGGAAAATTATATCCTAACTTTTTATCCATTAGGTTTCAATCTAGGTTATCCATGCTCTGTTTCCTAACATATATTATTATGATCATTTTTTTATTCCCTTAATAATGGTTTGTAATGAGATTATGAATTTACTAAAGCATATCCCCTGGGAGTATTAAACAAGGTGCGTAGTAAGGACCATTGTCATGTACTAGGTTACCCCAAGTCAGGCCCAGAACACCTTGTCAGAGTTGATACTCCTAGGTACATCTATAATAGAACCACATCCACTTGTTGTATCCAGGCAGGGATTTATTTTCTTGATAAACCACTTACTATATACTAACCAAATTTAGGGATGTTTTCTCAAACTTAGTCTTATCCCTAGGGTTATTACTAAAGTGATATATTCCTAATATAAAAAAATAACTAGACCCTACCTATGATACCAAATATAGAAACCCTATCCTTTTATACATATTATTACATAATTTTAAGAATTCTTAACCATTAAATACAAACCAAGGATCATAAAGTATAATGTCTTTGGAAGATTTGATACATAATTAAACAATGTGAAACCAAAATAAAAATATCTTTTATTTAATATTCATAATGAAATACTAACATACTTTGATCCCTTAAATATGAATAGGATACCCTAGAAAATACATGAATAAAGGGTTGAGATAAAAAACCCAGTAAGGAATAAACATAAGAATAAAGCTTATCACATGGGTTAGAAGTCATAATATAATGATATAAAAAAGGCAAGGAATATGAATAAACATATAGAATAATAACATATAGAACATGAGATCATATAATCATGGAATAATAGTAACGTGGTAGAAAAATAAAACATGACTTTAGCATGATTCAAGGCTCATTGTACTTTTAGGAACATGAGTTAAGTCTAACCACTAAGACCGTTGTACATAGAGCACGAGTCAAGGCTAATCACCAAGACTGTTGCACATGACGTCTCATGAGACTAAACATTACCCAATAAATTGGAGAACTATCTAGGTTAACCCATCACAAAAATTTTCATGAATATGTGTTCCACATTAAGAATCATATATAAGGAATCAAACATAAACATAAGGTTTACCCATGGTAAGAATTGGGTATCATAATTATGTCAAAAAGAATAACATAAGAGAATATCATAATGGTGTCCATGAAAGAAATCATTTAAACCATACATGGACATTAATAGGAAATAATATTCATATATCATGATAAGTTATGTCAAACTGAAGTGAATACATGTAAAAATAGTGTTTAAGAAACTTTAGAAATAAAACATTTTAGTGCGGTTTAAGGAAAATATTAAAGATGATTTAAAAAGGAAAATGCATAATTGTTTGTATAAAACCATAAATTAACCAAGATATATTTTCAAGATAAAATTATTGATTTTATAAAAATAATTTTGGCCTGAAATAGATTATGGAGTGCACTTGAAAATGGGTAAGAAATCGGAAAGTTCCCTTGAACCGGGTTTGCTTTTCAAAAAGATTTGAGAAGGGAACCTTATTAAAACATGTATTACCTAATAAAATAAGGATGTTATGAAATGGATACATGATTTTGGAACATATACATATAATTTATAATAATTAAATAAAAATAAATAAGAGTTACATTGGGTAAATAGAGATAAAATGTAGCACGAAGGAAATATGGACGTTCGGAAAGGATCCCTTACCTTATGTCCGAAATAGTTCTACGCTTGATCTTAATGTCCTGAATAATCAAATTAGGTTCATTAATTAATAATTAAAGAACCTTTTATAAATTTAATTGATTTATTATAATTTTATTAAGTTCATTTATGGCCTTTTGACGAGTTATAGTGTTCAATTTCATTGTTTGAGAGTGTTCATTTTATTAGTTTTCATGATCGGTTTGCTTGTATATGAGTATAGAAGATCATGTAGAATGGAAATAGAGATATAGAATTTAATTTTAATGAACATAAATAATATTAAATTATATTATAAATCATTTGGTTATATGGCATGAGGACGAATCATTAAATAAGACATTAGTGATAATCGTTTAGATTAATTTGGTGGTTTCTCGATCATCATGAACTAGTTTTGTTCTATTATTTAATATCATGTATATATAATGGTTATAGAACATTACATAAGATATAATAAATATATTAAAATCTGGTTCAACCGTAAAAATGGTCTCATGACTAGCCTTGAATAAGGTAATAGAAATTGAGAACCCATCCTCCTTAAAGGCGATAAATTAATACCTCACGAACGACGTTTTCATTTTTAGAATAAAAGGGAGAGTAGAGGGGTTTAATGATGGGTTATTACATTATAATAATAAAATTATATTATATGTAAAGTATTTGAGTTATAATTTCATTTTTATGAGGGGAGGTGTGGAGAGATTAAGGAAAAAAATAACTTGAAATGAAATTAAAAGAAAAGAAAGAGGAATTTACCTCTTGAATTTATTCTCCTTGAGAACCTCCTTAGGGAAATGATTTTGATAATTTTAATGATACCAAGAGATCATGGAAATTGTGGAGGGGTTTGGGAAGATTATTGGGTAGGATTTGGACAAGGCTAAAATATTAGAAGGTGTGAGGAGAATAGGTGGTGTGGGGTGGTATTTATAGTGGAGGAGAAGGGTGTTTCCTCATTATTTTATTCATTAGTTTATAATTTTGGATCAAGAATATGAATAGTTTGTGAATTATCACCAAATATAATAAAATAATGAATAAAATTTTAAGATTATGGTTCTTAAATCAGTTATTAATCAAGGAATATTGTATTTAACTTATAATATATATATACTATAAATTACTATATTTTACTATTCACAAAAATTCAACTATTTTAGAAAAATACCAAAAATTCACCCAAACAATTTTTTGAAGATTAGAATTAAAAAATTAACTCCATTTTATGAAAATAATTTTATAAATATGAGAAATTTAATTTTTAATTAAAATCATCATTTACTCAAAAAATACAGATTTTAAAATTATAAGTAATTTTATAACACTTTGAAAAATTAAATAAGGTCTCATAAAATTATCTTAAAATCATAAAACAACAAAATATTAATTTATGAATACATTTTATGAAAATAAATTTTATTTTAAATCCTTATACTAATTATAAAATTATAATTAAATATTTATAACTTAAAAAAACACAAACACTTAATTAATAAATTTTAAAACATTTATTTACTTATACTATGATAAAATTATATTATAATTTCATTTATAATATTCTGAAATTTTATTTATACTTTCACAGGTGATATTACTATTCATTTTTCTAATTTACTATTTATAAGGTTTAGATTACTATTCCTAAGGTCAAGTTACTATTTCATCAGTATAGGTTCCTTAACTTCTAGAAATACCTATTATTTCATTCATTATTCATTTATAATTTTTGTATTGTGTTATTAATGTTATTTTTTTTGATTATAATATATGACATAATTATAAGAAAGATATCTCCATTGATAAAATTTGGGGTTGTTACACGTGTGCCCCTGACTAGAGACACCCAAAGACCTACACGATTTCTCCTAAGAAACACACAATTTGAACCAAATCATGCGCAACCTGTGCAACTCAAACCGTGCAAGTTAAAAATGAACTGAAAAGAGACTCAACCTCAAGAGGACACATGGTTACCCATTAACTGTGCACCTAAACTATGAAACATAAGAAAAATAGCCCGAAACTCAAAATTTAAATCTGAAACACCCAAAACTTGAGAGAGAAACCCAGAACAAAAAGATAATATAAAATAAAAGAAGAAAATAAAAACTAGGGTGTGACATATTCCATTATTGAGAGTGAAACTACTGATTAAGCTTCAATATCTAGATTACTTCCTATCTTATAAAGGTGAACACATATATATTGGTTCTCTATTGAGTGTATGAATCTACCCTAAATTCAGATTTAAAAAACCCTTCAATGAATAATCTGTTTTGAAGAAAAGTGTCAATATTTTAGAAAAATTTAAGTACCAGAGAATCCACTTCACAACCTCCCAATGTTCTCTTCTAGGATTTAATATGTACCAGAAGAAAAATCCCATTGATTGTACAATTTTTTGCCAATTAAAAACCATTAAATACAATAGACTTTTAACTACTGATAAATAGATAATCTTCACAATATAATTTACCTCATCTTCTAGTTGTAGTACCTTCTCCTTGCTAAGTTTGAAATGTATAGGCAGGGGGGTAGTTACCAGTTTTTCCTCACATCGAAGTGATCCATTACCTTCTAGATGTAACCTAACTAGATCAGGTACAAATTAATTTAACTTAAGTCTCTCACAATCATCATCCCTAACATCCATTTATCCAGGCTAAGATCCTTCATCTTTAATATTCTACACAACTCAAATTTTATCCCATCAATGCTTTCCATAATTAGATTGACAATTAGCATGTTATAAACATAGAGAAGTAGGATGATGAATCTACCATCATCAAACACCTTCCAGTAACAACAATGATTTTAATTGTTCTGGATGAACATTCACTATACCATTAAGTCATTGAACTTCTTATTACAATACCATAGAGCATGATTCAAACTATAAAGTCTCTGATTCAGCTTGAACATAAAATCTTGGTTTTGATTCTCTATGAAACCATCCAACAAATCCATATAGATCTCATCATATAATTACCCATGAAATAATGTTTTATTCACATCCAACTATTTCATTTATAATTTTTTCCTGAAAATTATACTAAGTACCATCCATATAGTCATATTTTTAACTACTGGTGAAATGATCTATGAGAAATCAATACATTTTTTTATTGAAACCCTTTCAGGACTAGCCACGCCTTGTACCTCCATTTATCTTATTCATCATAATTTATTCAATACACCCATTTTTTATGAATAACTTTCTTCACAACATGTCTCTCTATTAGATCCCATGTTCTGGACACATAGAAGGAATCAATTTCATCCCTCATGACCAACTCCCACTAATGAAAGACTTTCATATTTTTGGATTATTTTTGGTTCTTTGGCTCTCCATAATTCATGAGAAGAAATTAATAAAGATCACTCCAACACCTCTTCACTTGGAACCTTACTCTGGTAGATATTTGCAACCCCCTCTTTGGATCATATCTTTCTGGTACTAGAAATTTTAGAGATGCATCTTCCAGATCTCTTTCTTCCAAAACACTCCCCTGAGCTTCCATAGTTCTAGATATTTATGGTCCAACATCCAAATTTTTTAAATTTCTATATAGTTTAACTTTAGAATCTAATTATACTTTTATCTCATTATAATTCCTCCCTAAGTTATGATCCTTCCACATGATTTCTCCATTGAAGATCACATTTAGACTTCTGACAACCTTTGGAAGGTTGTTGTCCCAGTGTTGAAAACCAAACTCTTCACTGCCATATCCCACAAAGAAACACCATTAGGACTTACCATTAATATTGTACCTCTACTTGGAATCAACATGGATGTAGGATAGTGCACCAAATACTTTGAGATGGGTGAAGTCAATCTTCCTTTCAAACCAATAGATTTTCTATAGATTTTTCCCCAATAGAGATGAGGGACTCATTGTAACAAACCATCATGGGTTGACCTAACACGTCACCTGATTTAAATCACAACAAGGCCTCAATAATGATTCACTGAACACCATAGGCTTCCGAACAATGTCATGGGTAAAAAAAATATAGTGGGGAGACTATAACCTCTGGTCAAAGTGAAAAAATAGTATAAAAATAACTAAACTCATACATAGGGATGAGAATCAGTGTAAAGATAATACATAATTTGAAATAGAAGCATGCTGTAATAAATGAAATGCAAAATATTGTCATATAGACTCAAATCATGAAAAATAAACAACAGCTAGTCGTCCAATATCTCAACCACATATACAAAATAAAAAAACTAAAAAATAAATAAAACTATCTATACTACCAAACTTGATCCAAACCACATACCTAGTCTCCATGATGCTCAAGATACACCAGACTGATCCTAAGACTCCATAAAAGCATATCCTCTCTATCAAACATCATTGAGCCTCAACCCCAACTATCACGCAACTTGTGATCCAGCCTGAAAGCAGACATTAGGTCTGCATGTACACTGAGGTAGGGGTGAGAAATAAATCTCAGGAGGCCACCCCCAATGGTGGACCCATAATCTGATATCATAAAAAGTATATGAATACATGATATTCCCACCATATCTTAAGACTAATAATAGTTGTAATAAATGAAAAACTTCATAATAAAATGGAAAAAAACAAAAAAACAGCTAACCATGAGTTCTATACTGACACATGAGATAAATCTACCCCTGATCTACCCCACACCAGAGAATTTACATCACATGTATCACCTATACACATGAAAACTGATGCGTCTTACAGATCTAAATAGGATCTCCAAACATATAAATAGTGAGGCATAAATTCTGGACTCTATGGTGTAACCATAGGTGGACACACAAACAATGCACATCTACGAGGCTCTAGGATTCCAATGGCACAATCCGAACTGGTGACAAAACCTCCCCTCTACACGTCAGAGATCTATCATGTCTCAGAAGTCTTGAAGAACAAATCAAGATCCACCATGGACCTTTCAAATACATTTCCCAATATAATTCATCCACATGGACTCAAAAGATGCACTGCACAAAGATCTATAAACCAAAACGAGAGTGCTACAACATCCATGGATGACATACCATATTGCCATGGCACACACTCAATCTAGAAGGGTTTCCCTCATCCAGACTAAAAATTATCTCCCTAATATCATTTAAACACATCCAAACAATATAGTATAGAACCATATCAAAAATTTGGGCCAACACTCGATCTAAGATATCCCAAGGGTCTCCTCCTCAAACCAAAGTCCTGAACAGAAACTATCTCAATGATCACAGTCAAATACCAACAAAACATGGGACAAACCAACTTGAACCCAACATATAAATATCTGAACTAACAACACTGATCAAATATTAACCAATAAATAAAAAATCCTCTCTTATCACCTTGGATCTCCTCATCCAACAGAATAGCCACCACAGGCTCTTAATGACCCAACTTAGGGTCAAACAAAAAATTGGGGCTCCCACAGTCCCCAGGGTCAAAACATAAAGTGACATCCAACCAGGGACTCAACTACTGTAAAAATATCTCATTACACACCCACATAAACACCCTAAAATGGACCAAAGTCCAAAATAAGAGTAGGAAACCTTATGAGGGGTTCCCTCTATCTCATCCAAAAGCACGACACATGCCTAGTAAAGAATATCCCAAATGGATCTTAGTGACCACCAAATGATCCTTGATAAAAAATATGCCTAAAATAAATTCTAAATCACAATACCATAAGTAGGGTCATTCACAATGGTCTTCCTAAACACCTCAAAAGTTGGGACCTCCATAAGGGCTCCTCAATACAAGACAATGTCTGAGGAAAATCTCATAACAAGAAAACCTCAGATGAACTTCCTAATAAACAACCCACCCATAGGTATTAACTCACCCATAAGGGAATATAGAGAAACACCATGCCACATAGGCATCCTAAAGAGTATCTTAGAATTATCTCAATAACTCAATGATACCCAACCGTAACTTCCATCCCACGACATCAACCCATCTCAAAGGATCTAATAGCACTGGTCCTCAACCATAGGAGATAAAACTCAACTTCTCTGACCCCTAGCAACCAGTATCATCACACACAGACAAAATAATATACCCTCATAAATACTACATGATCCTTTATTTTGTAATTCATCCAAATGAACCTTAAATATATCGACATGGAACACTCGATCCAAGCTAATCACTGATCTCACAACCATCATCTAAGCTTTGCATATCACAACCCAACCCCCAATATAATTCTAAAACCAAAACTCAATGAAATCATACTCAAGTGTTATCCAATCCACAAAATCATACAAATGGACTCTAAAAGATGAAAGGATCCCACCATTTTGATCTATATAAAAAATGCTCAGAATGAACCACTCGTAAGTCCAATTCTGAAACAAGGGTGAAAAATAGGGAAAAATGAGCCAAGGTAGGAAAAAGTACAAGGTGTGTACTTTAATAACACAATGTGTACCCATATATTTCATCACCAGACATGTAATTCAAGCCACTCGACATGTACTTTTCAAAAGTACATGATGTATATACCTAGTACACAGTGTGTACCCCCACATGGGTACCTACCTGTGTCCCCAACCACCACTCAGTGTGTACACTGTCAGAATACATGACGTGTACCCAATACGGGGTCCCTATATGTGTACCTATCCATTTAACCCCACATGGGGTCTATCCAAGTATAGCATACAGGCACTGGATATGCACATCGCATGGGTTCTGGCCATGTACCCTGCACAACCATGTTCCCCCGACACACCCCGAGTCACCACTAAACAGAGTGTACTACCAAGTAAATGATGTGTAGTACCAAAACTTCATCTTCTATGAATAGGAAGAACACACTAAATGTTTTATATGAACTTAACAGCATGTACACATGTTTTCCCAAATAGAAACCCCTAAAAAAGGTTTAAAACACTCAATTTCTCCCCAAAATCCAAAAATTGACCTACCAGGGGTCCTCAAAAACCCATTAATGGATTTAAAAAATAAAAATGGATATGATATGTGGATTTGAGGCATAAAATATAAAAATTTCCTACCTTAAGGTAGAAACTACTGAAGATTCACACTAGATCCATGCCACACACCCGCTGAGCCTTGATCTTCCTCCAGATGAGATCCTGGGTGGTGCCACCTCCATCCCTCTCCCTCTTCTTTCCCTTTTCCTCTCATCCATGTGATACCAATCCCCCAAGGGGATTTCATGGTAAACCAAATGGAAAAAGGGTAAAAGAAAAAAGGAAAAAAGAAAAAGGAAATAAAAAATGAAATAAAAAGAAAACAAAAGGAACCTAGGCCCGACCATATTTCACAATGCAAGGTTATGCCTCACTTAGAAGAAAACCCCATTCTAGAATCAACTGTGGATATATAATCTCAATCAAATGATACATTTAAAATACATGACTAAATATACACACATGAATAACTTAATATTTAATTAAATGAATATTAAATATTTTATGAAAATTTGAACAGCTTGGATTTCCACCAAAATCCTATACTAGGGTAAACACCCTATTTTGGGACTAATAGAGTGGCTGGAAAATTATCTGAGATCATCTTATAGGAGAATTTAATTTTTTCCCCTGAAACACCTTTAAGAACAAAAGGTTCAAATTTCCTTTGATTTTCACAACCTATAGCAATGAGGGTCATTGGAAAATCCCCATCACAAATTCTTATTACCCCTGAGAAGCCTCAGTGGAGAACCAGTATCCATGATCTCCTCAAAGAACTGGTGAAACCAACACTATCTCGACCATCCCATGATTGGTCTTACAACATCCCCAAATCTCTACCAACTTGAGAGATATTGTACCATGACCGATCTAATTCTACCCACCATATAAGTATCCTTATATTCACTGTTCTTCCCAAATAGAAAACCACATGGACCATGCTATGCCCATTATAGAATGTAATGGATAGACGTGGCCAAAATACTCACACATGAGCACCAACATAAAACCCAAATACTTTAATCTTAGTAAACCACTTAAATGAGGCTCATGACATCCACCAACCTATGGTGAATTACCCCTATAAGGAATTCCTTTAACCTCTCTCAAAATCACAACTAGACTCATGCTCACATGGACCATTTCCCAATGAAACTATTCTAATGCACTTAAAATCACTAACCGTGCTCCTCACACAAGTCAATTCCAATAAACCAGATCATCCTTGACAATACTCTTCAGAATTGAGGAATATCCCTCATATTAAGATCAACCACACAACCACCATCCACTCAGGCATCTATCCAAAACCCCAAGCATTCAACCATGCTTCCACTGTGCTACCCAAGGAACAACAAAAAATGAACAGGGCTAGGAAACCAACCAAACCTTCCTTCTCAAGCTAGCCATGATATAGGGAGAAATCCTAAAGATCCACTTGTAAAAAATCAGGAATACTCATTCCTAACAACATATTGGTGATAGTATACCCTAATATTACCACCAAGGAAGAACAACCACGCCCACCCAATCCATTGGTGGTAGCAGGCACACAATCCCCACTACAAGACTTGAAAGACTGCACGTGGCAAGAACAACTCCCTCCCAAGGAACATGAACCCAAGAATTTAGGGGAACCACCACCTCAGGGAAACTTAAACCCATATAAACATCCATTAGGAATCCTTACTCTCATCTAGCCACCAACATGGCACTTATAGCCCATTATCAACCCATAAGGGTTTTCGATGCATCCATCGATTAAGAGACCACATATATATCACTAGAAAACATCTTGTTATAAGATCCAAATTACCTTTCATCAGAAGAGAATATATATATATATATATATATATATTTTATTTGAGTATAATTCCACTGAGTAATTATATGAGAAAACACCATATAATTAGTCACTGACACTTTAAACAACTGAACCTCAATCAGTAACCACACATAGAATGACATATGTCATTTGAATCCTACATTCCTAGAATAATGCATGAATAATGGCCTACTTATCAGGATTTAATATCCACAAAACAAAATAATTCATAGATAAAAAAACTCAAGTGCACCACATTAGGTGAAATCACATAACTGTAAAAATGGAAAAAAAGAACAACAATCCCATGACCTGGAAACTTGAAATTTCTATCAGAAATTGTGTCCAAGAGACACTATTTTGACATCCATCACATGTTGTAACACCTTCATAGACCACCTATCTACCAAATACACAAATAAAAAAACTAGATATCTATGATACTATTTTGTAATGAACCATCCTAAGTCGACCTAACATGTCACCCAATCTGTCTTGCCATAAGGCCTCAAGCATGCCTCCCTAAATGCCATAGGTGGCTGACCAATGGAGAGGGTCTAAAAAATATAGCGGGGAGACTATACCCTCCAACCATAGTGAAAAACCATAAAAAAATAACCAAACTCATATATAGGGATGGACATTAGAGTACACATAATAAATAAACCGAAACATAATCATGCTATAATAAATGAAATGAAACACAAATTCATACGGACTCAAATCATGAAAAATAAAAAATAAATGTTTTCCGACTAGCCTGACCACATATAAAAAATAAAAAAACTAAAAATAAATACAACTAGATCTAATTCCAACCCCAAGACAAACCACATACCCAGTCTCCACTACACTCTAGCTGTACTATCCTGATCCTGATACTCTACACAAGTGGATACACTTGTTTAAGCACCATTAGGCCTCATCCCCAAACATCATGTAACTTATTCTCCAAGTTTAAATCAGACCTCAGGTCTACACGCACACTGATTTTCATGTATAGGGGGTGATAAATAAATCTTCGTAGGCCACCCCTAATAGTGGACCTATAATATTCTATTATAATAAGTGAATGCACACATGATATTTCTAACCTAGGTGAATATAAATATAATTTGGAATAAAATAACAACTGCATAAGAAAAGGTGTAAAAATAAAACAAGAAAACAACCAACCATGGGTTTTATTCAGACACCTGAGGTAAATTATCCCCGCTCTGGCCCATTCCAAATGATTTAAAGCATGTGGATCATCCAACCAAAAGACAATCAGCACGTTCACTAGATGTAAATAGGAACTCCAAACATCTAAATGGAGAGGCATGAATTTCAGATCCTAGGGGGTAGCCATAGGAATCCACATGAACAACACACATCTACTAGGATCTAGGACTCCAATGGCATGATCCAAACTGGTGAAAAAACCTCCCCTCCACACATTAGAGATATTTCATGTCTTGTAATCCTTACAGAACAACTTGGGATCCACCATGGAATTGTTAGATACATATTTATACATGATCTATCCACTTAAACCTGATGTATTAAATTAAAAAGACTCCATAAACAAAATAGAGAGTGATATAATATCCACAACTAACATAACCTCTAGTTAGGTAAAACACTCAATATAGATCATCCATTACCTCCCAAATCCAATTTAACTATGACCAAATAACAAAGGGGAAAACTAGATCAAAACTTAGATACAATGCCTGATCAAAGATATCTCGAGTGTCTCCTCCTCAAACCATCATCTTGAGTAGAAACTATCTCAAAGATTATAGCCTAAGTCCAACCAAACATGGGATGAAACAACCTCAAACCCACCATCCAAATAGATGAAATATAAATGTAGATCAAATCTAATCTAATAAATCATGGGGCCTCTCTCATCACCCTAGATCTCCTCATCCAACATAACATCCACCACAAGCTCTCAATGACCCACCTCAAGTCCAAACTAAAACTTGGGGCTCCCACAGTCCCCAGGGTCACAACATAAAGAAATGTACAACTAGGGACCCCTTGATGCACCCAAAATCTCAAAACATGCCCAAAGAAACATCCTGAAATGACCAAAAGTACACAACAAGTGCAGGACACCCTCAGTGGCCTAAAACTGATCCTCGATCAACTATGCACCCAGAAAACATCCAAAAGTACAAGATATATAAAAGGGGAATTTTCAATGGTCCTCATGACCACTTCAGAAGTAGGACCCTCAATAAGGGATCCTTAGAACAGTCCAAACCTTAGGAAAAATCCTATAGAAAGAAATCCTTAACCGAACTTCCAGAAAAACAACCCATCCACGAGTACTAACTCACCCACAAGGGAATCCAGAGAAACACCATGCTACATGGGAATCCTAAAGAGTTTATAAAACTAATATCAACATATCAACAACACCCCACCATAACCTTCATCCCACGGTGTCAACCCAGCCCAAAGGCTCCAACAGATTTGGTCCTCAACCACATGAGATAAACCTCAACTGCTCTAACCTTAATCTACTGGTCCTATCATGTAGAGAAAAACCATGTTATACTCATAGATACTATATGATTTCATATTCCAAAATTCATCCAAAATAACAAAAAATCTATCACCATGGAACACTTGATCCATGCTGAACACCGAGCTCACAATCCTCACCCGAGCCTCATAGCTCACAACCTAACCCCTAAGAGTATTATAAAACAAAATCTCAAGGAAATAGTCCTAAAAATACTATACCATACAAAATACCATATAGAAAACCTCTAAAACCTAAAAGGATCCCACTATCATGATATACATGAAAAAATGATCAGAATGGACTACTGAAAAGTCAAATTCTAAAACCAGGGGAAAAAATAGGAAAAATAAGCCAGGATAGGAAAAAGTATATGATGTGTACTTTAGGTACAAGACATGTACCCATATAGGTCCTCCCTAGATGTGTTACTCAATCCAATCAGTGTGTACTTTTCCAAAGTGCACTGTGCGTATGTCCGGTACATAGCGTGTACCCCCACATGGGAACTTGCCCATGTCCCTAGCCCCCACTTAGCAAGTACACTGCCAGACTATACTGAGTTTACCCCAAACAGGGTCCTTGATCATGTACCTAACTATTTACCCCTGCATGGGGTATGTCCAAGCATAGTACATTACCACTAGCTATGTACCTCTCACAGGTTCTAGCCATGTACCCTACACGACCATGTGCCCCTAACACACCTCGAGTCACCACTACATGGCACGTAATCCCAAGTACATGATATATAGTACAAAAACTTTAACATCCCCAAATAAGAATAACACACGACATGTGTTCTCTGAACTACACACTGTGTGCATGAGTTTTCCTGAATAGATACCCCTCAAAAGGTCCGAAACGTCCAATTTCTCCCCAAAATCCACTGATTGACCCACTTGCGGCACCTAAAATCCCATTAAAGGATTTAAAAACTAAAAATGGATATTCTATAGGTAATTTTTACATAAAATGTAAAATATTCCTATATTCAGGCAGAAACCATTAAAGCTTCACACTATATCCACGCCATGCACCCGTCGAGCCTTGATCTGCCTCCGAATGAGCTCATGGGCAGTGCCTCCTCCGTCCCTTTCCCCTCTTATATACCTATCCCTCTCCCATCCATATGAAACTAATATCCCATGGGGAATTCCCTAGAATATAAAGGTAAAAATTAGAAAATAAAAAGGAAAAAAAAGAATAATGGAAAAGAAAAAGAAAAGAAAAAGGGCCCAGGCCCAGCCCCAGCGCCCAACACAAGGTTATGCCTCGCCTAGGAAAAACCTCCCATTATGGAATCAATGTCGAAGAAAGAATCTAAATCCAATTATCTATTTAAAATATATGACCAAACAAGTTTACGTGAATAAATTAATATTAAATATTTTTTGAAAATTCAAATGGATCGAATTTCTACCAAACTCCCATCCTAGGGTAAACACCCATCACGGGACCAACAAAATGGTCAAAAAAATTATATGAGATAATATTACCAAAGAATTTACTATCCCCCCCCCCAAAAAAACCTCTGAGAATAAAAGGTTCAAATTTACCCTAATTTTCACAACCTGTGATGATGCAGGTCATCACAAACTCCCCACCAAAAATGATTCTCAGCCCCTAAGAAACCTCAGTGAACAACCAACAACCATGATCTCCCCAAAGTTCTGGCATAACCAATGCTATCTTGAACATCCCATGGATGATCTTACAAAATACAAAACTATCTCCCAACATGATATACATTTTACCATGACCAATCTAATTCTCCCCACTACAAGAGTATCCTTATCATTTCCCCACTTCCTAAAGAGAAAACCACATGCCCCATGCTACCTCCACCATTGAACACAATGGGTATACATGAAAAAACATTTCACACTTGAGTGTCAACACAAAACCCACAACCTCCATGATCAAAAAACCACTTAAATGAGGCTCATGACCTCCAATAGCCTACAATACGATCCCCACCATAAGGATTTCCTTAAACCGCTCTCTAAAGTGCAATAGGACTCATGATCACATGGGCCAAGTCCCAACAAAGCTAGGCTAACATGCCTAAAATCCTTAACTATGCCCCTCATGTATGTCAGTTCCAAAAAACCCAAGCACCCATGACACTATTATTCAACATCGATGAATATACCTCATTCAAAGATAAAAAATATGACCACCCTACACTCGGGTGTCAATCCAAAACCACAAGTGTCCAACCATGCTTCCAATATGCTACCCAAGACAAAACAAAAAATGAGTAGGGTTAGGAAACCAACAAAACCTTCCCTCTCAAGACAACCATAAGATAGGGAGTACTACCAGTGATCTACTTCTCAACCACTAGGAATCCTTATGCCTAACCAGATCTTGCTGATAGTAGACCCCAACAATCCCACCAAGGAAGAACAACCATTCCCACCCAAGCCATTAGTGATAATAGACACACAGACCGCACTATATGACCTGATAGAATAAACACGACAAGAAAAACTACCTACCAAGTAACAAGAACCCAAGACTTTAGGGGATCCACTAACTTAGGGAAATTCAAGCCCGATCCAAATATCCCTTAGGCACCCTTACATTCATCAAGCCATCAATAGGGAACTCAGATCCCATTACCGACCCACAAGGGTTTTCCATGCATCCCTTAATAAAGGGTCTATATCTCCATCATCGACAACTGTCTCACCATAAGATCTATATGACATGTAATTAGAAGAAAATATATAAATACATTTTAGTTGAGTAGAATGACACTACGTACTTATATAAGAAAACACCATATGAGAAGTTTTTTACATTTTAAACAACCAAACCTCCATTAGACTCCACACATAGATAGATATATGTCATGTGAATCCTATATGACTAGAATAATTCATGAACATTGGCTTCTTGCCCATGGTACAAGATCCAAAAACCAAAATAAATAATAGATCCAAAAACTCAAGTTCATTACACTAGGTGAAATCATGAAACCATAAAAATGGAAACCAAGAACTATAATCCCATTCCCTAGAAACTTGGACTTCCTATCAGCAAAGGTGTTTGTGGTGCAATAGTCCGATATCCATCACAAGTTCTAACACATTACTAGACCACATATCTACCAAATCCACAAATCATAAAACCAGATATCTATGATGCCATTTTGTAACAAACCATCCTAGGTAGAACTGAAACATTACCCGATCTGGATCACCACAAGGTCTCAAGTGCACCCCACTAAATTCCACAGGCTTTTGACCAATGGTGAGGGTCTAAAACATACAATAGGGAGACTATACCCTTTTTTCAAAGTGAAAAAACTAAAAAAATATCCAAACTCACACACAAGTATGAACATAAGAGTCCACATAATAAATAAACTAAAATAGAATCATGATATAATAAATTAAATGAAGATTACAGTTATACATACTCAAACCATGAAAAATAAACAATAGTTGGTTTCCCACTAGGCCAACCATATATACAAAATAAACAAACTGAAAATAAATAAAACCACCTCTACTACCAACACTGAGACAAACCACATACCTGATATCAACTACAATTGAGTTGCACCAGCCCGATCATAGGACTCCACAAAAGCATCTCCACTTGATCAAATATCACTGGACGTTGGTCCCAACCATCATGCAACTTGTGCTCCAACCTAAAAGCAGAAATTAGGTTTTCATGCGCACTGAGGTGAACATAAAAGGGGTGAGAAATAAATCTCATTAGTCCACCCTCAATGGTAAACCTATAATCTATTGTTATAACAAGTGCATGTACACATGATATACCCAGCCTAACCGAAGACTAATAACAATTGGCATAAAAGAACAACTTCATAATAAATGGTGGAAAAAAATAAGAAAATATCCAACCATGGGTTTTATCCTGAAACCTAAGGTAAATCTACCCTTATCTGGCCAATTCCATAGGATTTATAGCACATGGATCACCAAGCCACATGAAAACTGACATGTATTCCAGATCTATATAGGAGCACCAAACGTCTAAATGGAGAGTTATGAATGCTGAACCATAGGGATAAACATTGGAATACACATGAACAAAATTCATCTACCAGGATCTAGGACTCTAGTGGAACAATCGAAACTAGAAAAAAATCTCCCCTCTACACATCAGAGATCAATCATGTCCCATAAGTCCTGCAAAACAAATCAGGCTCCACCATGGACCTATCAGATACACCTCCCTATAGTCCCCATCCACATGGACCCAAAAGATGTACTGTATAAGGATCCATAAACCAAACTAATAGCATTACAAAATCCATGGATAACATACCCTCTAATTAGGGAACACACTCAATCTAAAAGGGGCAACCTCATCCAGTCCATCCATTAGATCCCTAGTACTGTCTAATCATATCTAGCTAATAAATTATAAAACTAAATCAAAACTCAGATCCAAATCATAATCCAAGATATCCTAAGAGTATACTCCTCAAACCATAGTCTTGAGCAGAAACTATCTCAAAGATCATGACCAAAGTGATGGTTTCAGGCACAACAAAAGTGTGCAGATGTGGATGATATATTAAAATTTATTTTAATAATCATTACCTGAAACCAAGATCTAGGATCTTGAACATCAAATTTATAATTAATTTATTTAATATTTGAAGAAATAAATACCCAGGCTTAGGAAATTTATTTTTTGGTAAATATTGATCATCTGAAAAGACCCTTTCAGATTACCTTTGTTGTGATGTTAGGATCCAAGGATAAAATCTCTATAACAGTGATCCACACATACTCCTATGATCTCCTAGAAACACCAATCAATCTCCGAGTTCTAGCGTGGTGAGTCAAAAATATTAAATTATTTGTTCTTGATTTCTTGTTATTCAGTCTTGAAGAAATATCTCTTGCACTTATCATTCTTAAGAGAGAGAGGGAAGGATGATTTAAGAGAGAATTTATTGTGTACAACAATTCTCTATTCTAAATTTTTGGATTCTTTACACAATATACATATATGTCAATTTATAGAGTCCGGATTTTTGTTAAAATATTATTTAATTTCATACCATCCATTAAATAATATTTTTTACCTTTAATAAAACCCATTCCACATAATAATATTATATTATTATTATTTTTTGGCACACACCAACTTGTGCAATAAAAAATATTATGTAATGGTCTTATTAATTAATACTTTTCACCGAACTCGGTCTTAGTCCATTCAAATTTCTCTAGAATTTATTGAACATCTAAATAAATATTTTATTCATAAATAAATATTTTATTCAAAATCAAGTGAATAAATATTTATTAAAATATTAAATAAAATTAATATTTTATTCACAATATGATGAATAAATATTTATTTAATTTATGTTATCAATATAACTTGAATAAAATTATTCCTTGGACTTGAGAATAATATTTATTCCACTAATTAACCTCAAATAGAATTTAATCTAGATCAATGGAAACACTTAGTGCGTGACCCTCTAGGATTATTTCTCATTGGAATTTGGCGGGGTTGCCTAAATTCAAAGATTTATATCTAACAATGGGTCAAGGAACCTAAGAGAAAGAACTTACTTTCATAATATCAAAAACCACATAAAAATGACCACTGTGTAATATAACCCCTTTTTCATAATATATCATCAACAAGGTTGCACATCCGTGTCACCAACCTATATGCTCAACATGTCTTTCTTTAACTGTCTAAAATAAAAACGTTGTTACACTATGTCCATAGAATTTAATGTGACGATTCTATTCCAATCAAAGGGATGATATATTAGCTTCTAAAAAGTTGGAAGGAAAAAATCCTTCCCTGACTTATTCATTAATGAAATTTCACTCATGAAACAACCAATATATTCAACTTATCCATGAAATATTATCATAATGGTTTAAAAAATACATCTAAGTACAAGAGTTGTAACATGAATTAATAATAATATTAAATTCTAAGGACCATCACACATGCAAGTAGATAGGACCATTCGATGACACTAAAACATGAGGAATTCCTACTGGTAGGTCTATTCTCATAATATTCCTTCTTGTAGATTACCAAGTGAAAAATTCATGAGAAAAAGCCTCATCTACCTATGAGTAATTGAACCTGAGAGTCTATGCACTATGTGTCCCATCATAGTATGTTATACAACTGAAGAAAATTATTTGAAAATATCATCATAAAACATCAAGGTTATCATCATAATTGGGAACTACTATGACTTTATCAATGCGATGTATACTCTTAGACATTATTACATTAGATTCAAGTAGAACAACAAAAAATATATAATAATAATTTTTATTGATATTCAATAAATTAAATATACATGTAATTAAAGTAAAAATAGTTGGTCCTAGAACACCAAATCAAAAAAATCCCACTTAGACTAGAGCCAAATGCCTATGACCTTCAGTCCACTAGACCTCACATGATATTCATGTTTCTGTTGAGTCAAGGATTTAGTCAAGGGGTCCATCACATTTTATTCCATGGAAATAATACTCACTATAACTTCACCTCTCTGAGAAAAATCCCTTAAGAGATAATACTTCCAAAGTAAGTACTTTTTCCACTGATGTGACCTTATCTCTTTTTCAAGAGACACCAATATAGTATTATCACAATAAAGCATGCTAGTATATTTACTTCTAGATACAACATCAATATCTTGGATGAATTTTCACATCCATAATGATTCTTTAGCTGCCTTAAAAAATGAAATATACTCAGACTCTCTTGTAGAATCTATAACCAATACCTACTTTGAGTTCTTCTAGATTACAAAACCTCCATTCAAAGTGAATATGTATCCCATTTTTGACTTCATGTCATCTTGATCAGTTTGGAAACTAGAATCTACATATCCTATGATGAATAGTTCTTAATCTCCTTCATAAACTAGTAACAATTCCTTAATATGCCTTAGATACTTAAGGATAGTCTTTACTGCCATCCAATAATGGTTACTTAGATCATATTGATACATTTCTATCACAATTAATCTATAGGAGACATCTATCCTATTACATAACATAACAAACATGACTTACCCAATCGCTAATGCGTATGGAATCCTTTTCATTCTGTTTATTTCCTAATGTGTCTAAAGAAATATTTTCCTAGAAAGATGAATTCCATGTGATGCTAGAAAAATACCATATTGGATTGTTCTATACTGAATCTATTTGGTATCTTGTCAATTTATTCACTTTGAATTAGGATGATCAACCTCTTAGATATATCATGATATATCCTGATCCCAATAATATATGCTTCCTCACCCAAGTACTTTATAGAGAATCATTTATTCAACTATGCCTTAATAGAATATAGGAATTATATTTTGTTTCCAATGAGTAATATTTCATCAATATATACTATTAAGAAAATAAATTCACTCCTAATAAACCATTTATAGACACACAAATCACATTTTTTCTTCATGAAAACAAATTATGTTATGGACTCATCAAATTTTTTCCATGACCTAGATGCTTTCTTTAATCCATAAATGGATATTTTCAACTTTCATACCTTGTTAGAATACTTTAGAGTCACAAAACCTTTGGGCTGTGTCATATAGACATATTATTGAAGGTTCCCATTAAGGAAGGCTATTTTGACATCCATTTTACAAATATCATAATTATGGAAAGACGCAATTGCAAGTAAAATTCTGCTGGATTTCAGCATTTTAACTAGTGAAAAGGTTTCATCGTAGTCAATGCTTTGATGCTGTTTAAACCTTTTTTCAACTAGTTACACCTTATCGGTACTAACTTGTACTTCCATGTCCAAATTTTATTGAATACCCATTTTCAAATAAGAGGATTTATGTAACGACCCAAAGTTTCATTAATGGAAATCCCTCTTGATCTAATTAAATGTCTCTTTATGTAAAATGTTTATATAAAATGTCAACTTATTTGGTTTTATGTTAAGGATTGTGACTGTTGCTTTTATAGCTGTTAAACAGTGATCACATGATTAGTATAAATATAGGGCTTTAACAAACCCAATTTACTTAGACAAAGGAAGTGATGGCCTCATCCAGTAGAATTTCTCCTTACGAAGCCCATTTGTCGGAGCTTGGAAAATAGGTGGCATATTTGGGCTTCGCTCTTGACCAAGCCCAAGATGAGCTTCACCATGTCAAGGTCGAATGGGACCGTCTACGGGAAAAGTGGAAGTTGATAGAGATTACCACTCGAGCAATGTTATCCGAGCCACCCCAAGAGTCTGTCACCATCGCACACCTTACTCTTAGTTCTTATGAGGATTTTTTAAGGGGTTATGTAACAAATCACTAGTACTATGATCATGTACATTATTTTTGTATATAATAATGAATATACCTTCTTGTCATTATTGATACATTGTAAATAGTTTTTAAAGTACAAATAGTGTTTTTAGTTATTATTTAATTAAGAAATATTTTTTTATTAAATTAATGGATTTTTGAATTAAATAATATTTTAATAAAATATTATTATTATTAAATTAATTTTATTATATATAAATGATCATATAATTTTATGAATGCAATTGTAATTTTTATTAAGGTTTGAAAGCCATTTTTGTCAAAACCCGTGAATTTTCGATAAATGTTGGTTTTTATTTTAAAAGTGAAAATTAACATATTTATAAAATTATTTAGATAAAATAAATGTTATTTCTGGAATCAGGATGTCAAAATTATCCAACGGTGAATTTTTCATAATTTTCTGAGACAGTCAAATTTTTGGGTAAAAATTAAATACCGTTTAAATATATAATGTGTTTTATGACATCATAATGACCCAATAGTGATGTAATAAAATACTATAAGCTTTATGTTCAGCCAATATATGTTTTAACATTAAAATAATATGATTTTGGGTTTGTTTTACTTACTTTTCAAAGCATTAATGGACCCCTCAAGACTTAATAAACATCTTGTCTTTTTAAATTGTTTTCCATGGGAGTGTGACTCACCTCCACATAAGCAACCTCATTATTTTAAGAAGTTCGGACTTTGTCCTTATAAAATATTGTTTTTCTCTTCCCTTTTCCAAAAAACATGTGCAAAACCCATGTGATGATTTTTGATTTGGATTAGTTTAATGTAAGGGGTCCCAAACCTAAATAATAAAGAATTACCTCACCTTTCCTATATAAACCCACCCAAGATCCCACTTCCTCCTCACTCAAAGCCTTTGGATTTCTTCCAACCTCTGACCTCCTATCTCTATAATTCCCCCAAGGTGCCCCAAGCTCCCAAGAAGCCTCCCTCAAGCCTCTCTCAAGCCTTTGGAAGCACACTTCCAAGTAAGGGTTTTTCTTCCCTTTTCATTTTTGTCCAATTTTCTTTAAGTTTCTACGCCCTTTTAATTTAAATTATAAATGTTGGGGTATGGTTTCGAACCTCCCCCATACTTCCCTATTATTGTTTTAATTATGGTATACCCCTTTATCTCTCATTAAATGCCTCCCATGTACACCTGTTACTATGCCGAAATTCCGAAAGGAACTTCTCTCTCCTCACTTACACTCAAGCAATACTTTTGTATCATGAATCTAAATTCCACAAAAATTGTTGGGACATGTATCTATATGAACCCCATTATTTCCATTTCATATAGATATGATGAGACAACCCTTTATCTCTCATCAACCATTTTTATGAATTCTTATGTCACGCCGTTTTGCTGCTGCAATTGCACCGATTTTCTAAGCTAGTGCCATTGTGTAGTGAATACCATGCCCATTTCTCCATCAAGGGTATTCACCTTTATGCAAATTTACTTATTTATTATAAAGTTTCATGTATTAATTCCACATTACTTTATCATGGAATAAATTATTATGTTTTATGAATCCATGTTTTATGATATATGTGGCACACTTATGCATGAAATGAAATACTTAAGAAGGGTGTGCCCTTATAGCTCTCCAATGCATTGGGTAAAGTATAGTATCATGATACGTCATGTGAAATTAGTGTTGAGTCATTATAATTCAAGTTCAATGAGGGTTTACTCGTGCTTCATGTGCAATGAGGATTTACTCATGCTCCATGTGCAATGGGCCTTGGCTCATGCTAATTCCATGTTAAGTGTTGTTTCCACATTTCCATGTTATGATTATCATACTTTATCATACCTTTATGTCCATGTTTATATTGTGCTCTATTTATATGCTTATTGTCTAACATGTATTGTACTCTTCATGTATTCCATGTTTATTCCCTTACTGGGCTTTATAGCTCACCCTTCTCTTCTGCATGTCCTCAAGTTATCCCATACAATGCTAAGTACGAGGGAATGTAGTGGTCATGTAAAGGAAGTTTTCAATAAAGATGTTGTATTTCATGTTTTAAGTTGTTATGTAATGATCCTAATCCCCAAATAAACTAGAACTATCGATCTTCCATGCTGTATCAAGTGAATAGTTTATGTAATAAATCATGTTTAAGTTTGTAATAAAAGCAGCGTTGTCATAGTTGGTATCAGAGGATAGGTTTAGTTATTTTTGGGATTGGGATTAGAAAACCCTAGTAAAGACTTAGAGAAAAGACTAAGTATAATAAAAACATCCCTAAGTTATGGTGAGTATTGAGTAAGTGGTTTATCAAGAAAATACATCCCTGTCTGGATATGAGCAGGTAGAGGTGGCTCTGGCACAAATGTATCCTAAGGGTAAAACCCAAAAACACCGCTTTGAGCTACAATTGAACGGGAACTGGTGCACGACAACGGGCCTTGCTGCACTCTTGGTTACGACACTCTCGGGGGATATATTTTGATAAATTCACAAGCTTAGTATGAACCCTTATTAAGGGAATTAAAAAAAATGCCCCTGAGAATATATGTTAGAAAGTAGATCATGAAAAGCCTAGATTTAAGCCTATAGACTCATGAGTTAAGGAAATAAAAGTTTATTTATAAGTCATAAACTTTTGTCTTTGGATTACCCTTTATGTGTTACCCCCTAACTCTCCTTTTATTCAAGCCAATGGCCGATAATAGGAGGACTCGGGCTAACAACCGATGTGAAGATCAGTGTGACGACTGTACTAATGAGATGCCCGATCCAATGGGAGTGGGAATCACGAACTTTGTCATGCTTCTCTCTCAGCTAACTCAAGATTTGAATAGAAACACGGGTCAAGAGGAACGTTTAACCCCACCTAAGAAAGAACAAGTCACTATTGAGAGCTTCATGAGACAAAGGCCTCCTAATTTTAGTGGATCATCCGATACCATGATCGCTAAACAATGGATCAACTCCATTAAAAAGATCTTCTCCATCCTTCAATGTTCTGAACAAGAGAAGGTTCTCCTGGCGGCTTATCGTATGGAGGGTGAAGCTGATCAATGGTGAATTTTGATAAAAAATACAAAGCCTGAGGAGGAGATCGAGGCATTGGAATGGAAGGATTTCCAGAATATGTTTTTCGATAAATATTTTCTGTGCACCCTCCGGCTTAAGATATAAAGGGACTTCCTTTCCCTCAAGAAAAAAGAAGAAGAATCTGTTGGAGCGTACGAGGAAAACTTCAAAAGTCTTGCACGATACTCTTCTGGATTTGTTGTTACCCCCGAATGTAAGGTTGACCGCTTCTTTGGTGGGCTGGAGCCTAGCCTGCGGAAAGCATTAGTGATCCGTGACTTAGACAACTATGAGGAAATTGTCCGATGTGCCCTCAAGGTTGAAATGGAGATCGAGAAATAATAGGGGTATCATGGGGATAATAAGTGTAAGGTGGACTTCAATGATGGTAGTCCGATGGATAAATCCAATGGTGTTAAGAATATCCAGCACCCCACTTTCCAAAAGTGAGAAAAGAAGAACCCTTGAAATTGCCTCAAGGGGATGAGGAAATGCTTTAGGTGTGGAAGAGAAGGGAACCTAGCTGTTAACTGTCGGCAAGAAAGACCCGTGACTGCAACAGAGGAGAGGAATGCCCTGTTCGAACCTCAATGCATTGTTCATTTCTACAAATGCAAAGAAACGGGGCATTTTTCAAATTAGTTCCCTAATCCAAGGGTTTTTGGAGGCAACCAACAACCCCCAAGACAGAAAGGAAGAGATTTTTCCATCACTTCTGCCGAAGTGAACCCCGACAACGAAGTGGTGACAGGTACGCTAGTTATTCATTCAAGAATAGCAAACATACTTTTTGATTAAGGTTCTACGCATTCTTTTATATCTCGAAAGTTTAGTAGAACAATCCCACCACCACCACAAATCATGGAAGTGAAGATTTCTGTGAGTACAGAAAATGGGGCAATCATTTCATCCCATGAATATAATTCCTCCCCTATTTTAATCTGTGGATTGAACTTCCCGGTGAACCTTGTCATACTCCCTCTAGTGGAATTTGATGCAATTCTTGGCATGTATTGGATTTCCTTATATAAGGCCAACATAAATTTTCGTGAGAGGGAAATCACTCTCCATGTGGAGAATCGACCCCCGATTTTGTACAAGTGCAAGGAGGAGGATGAATCTTCTTTAGTTCCATCATCTCAAGCATGGATATTACTACCCTATGATCATGCGTATCTGTATCAGATGATTGAGTCCAAGGAATCAACCATCCTTGAAGAAATGCCTATTGTGAGGGAATTCGCCGAAGTGTTTCCTGAGGAATTTCCCGGTCTCCCTCCTAGAAGAGATGTTTAATTCTCAATTGATCTTGTACCCGAGGCTTTTCCAATATCCAAGACTCCATATAGAATGGCTGTTTTGGAGCTTGAGGAGCTGAAGAAACAACTACAGGAGAATCTGGATAAAGGGTTTATACGCCCAAGTGCTTCTCCATGGGGTGCACCGGTCCTCTTCATCAGGAAGAAGGATGGATCAATGTGCCTTTGCATCGATTATCGTGAGCTCAACAAAATCAAAATAAAGAACAAGTATCCTCTCCCACGAATTGACGACTTGTTTGATCAGCTGCATGGATTACAATACTTCTCCAAGGTGGACTTGCGGTTGGGATATTATCAAGTAAGGGTGAAGAAGGAAGATATCCCCAAGATTGCTTTTCGCACAAGATACGAGCACTATAAATTCATATTAATGCCTTTTGGACTCACTAAAGCTCCAGAAATATTCATGTACTTGATTAATAGAGTCTTTAGAGATTACATAGACAAATTTGTGGTAGTCTTTATAGATGATATTCTAATATACTCCAAAACCAAGGAGGATCACGAGGAGCATTTACGAACTGTACTAGAGACTTTGTGCAAGGAGAAGCTCTATGAAAAGTATAGAAAGTGTGAGTTTTGGTTGAAGTAGGTCTCATTATTGGGCCATATCGTCACAAGCAATGGGATATCTATGGATCCGTCCAAAACAGATGCAATTGAGGGATGGACGAGGCCAACATCGGTAACGGATATCCGTAGCTTCTTGGGGTTAGCTGGATATTATTGATGATTTGTGAGAATTTTCTCACGATTTTACAACCATCTTAACAAGCTAACTCGAAAGGGAGTAAAGTTTTCTTGGAGTGATGAATGCGAAGAAAGCTTCAAGGAGTTGAAAAGGAGGCTTATCACTGTGCCCGTGCTCACTTTACCCACAACTGGGGAACTTTTTGTGGTATTCAGTGATTCTTTGAAGAAGGTCTTAGGATGTGTGCTGATGCATAATGATAAATAATATCCTATGCCTCAAGGCAGTTGAAAATCCATGAGAAAAACTATCCAACACATGATCTGGAGTTGGCAGCGGTGGTCTTTGCCTTGAAAATCTGGAAGCATTATCTCTATGGGGAGAAATGTGAGATATATACTGACCACAAGAGTCTTAAATATATATTCACACAGAAAGAGCTTAATATGTTCCAGATAATATGGATAGAGCTCATCAAGGATTATGAATGTTCAATACATTACCACCTTGGGAAAGCGAACAAGGTGGCAGATGCCCTAAGTAGAAATGACCCAGCGATTCTATCAATGATGAGAATTGAGAAGGATCCAATCTTCTTAGACTTGATGAAGATGGACATGGGAATCATAATGAAGGGAAAAACATCAATCCTTTCACAAATGATTGGTCAACCATCTCTTTTAGAAAGGTTAAAGGATGCTTAAAAGGATGATGTGGGAATTTAGAAAAAAGTGGAAGCTATCAAAAATGGGAAATCCTCAGAGTTTAATGTTAATGAAGAAGGAATTGTGCGGTTTGGGAAAAGACTATGTGTTCCATCAAGTCCGGAGCTAAAGAAGGAACTTTTGGATGATGCACATAGTTCAAATTTCTCTATTCACCCAGGGAGTACAAAGATGTATCGGGATCTATGAGAAAACTTTTGGTGGGATAATATGAAGAAGGAGATTGCTGAATATACATCAAAGTGCCTGGTGTGTCAGCAAGTGAAGGCAGAGAGGCAGAAGTCTAAGGGGATGATGCAACCATTTCCCATACTAGAATGGAAATGGGAGAACATAACCATGGAATTTGTCACCGGAATTCCAAGGACATCCAAAGGAAACAATGAAATCTGGGTTGTTGTGGATCATCTTACAAAGACTTCACACTTCATTGCTATTCGGGAGTATTTATCATTGGATCAACTGGAACAGATATATATCAGGGAAGTGGTAAAGTTTCATGGAGTACCACTATCTATTGCGTCTGACCGAGATCCAAGATTCACCTCTAAGTTTTGGAAGAGTCTTCAACATGCTCTGAATACTGAAATGAACTTCAGTACGACCTATCATCCTCAAACTGATGGCCAATTCGAGCAGACTATCCAAACACTTGAGGACATTTTGAGAGCATGCTCGATGGAATTTAAAGGAGGATGGGATCAACATATTCCTCTGGTCGAGTTATCTTATAATAACAGTTTCCACTCAAGCATCCAAATGGAACCTTATGAAGCCCTGTATGGGAAAAGGTGCAGAACACCAGCATGTTGGGATGAGGTCGGTGAACGTAAGCTTCTTGGACCAGAAATGGTTGAAGAAATGGTAGAGAAGGTGAGGACCATTCAGCAGCATATCAAGGCAGCCCAGAGTCGACAGAAGAGTTATGCAGATAACCGTCGATGAGACCTTGAGTTTAAAGTTGGAGACATGATTTTTCTATGCATATCTCCATGGAAGAAGTTCATGAGGTTTGGAAAGAAAGGGAAGTTAAGTCTAAGGTACATCGGCCCCTTCGAGATTCTTGATCGTGTCGGGGCTATGGCCTATAGACTAGCACTTCCACCTACCATGGCCAAAGTACATGATGTATTCCATGTATCCCTCTTAAGGAATTACATAATGGACCCTTCACATGTACTCTCTTCTGAGGTGGTACAGTTGGAGGATGATCTTTCTTATGAGGAGCAACCAGTGAAGATCTTAGATTGTAGAAAAAAGTTCTACGAAATAAGACAATGCCCCTCGTCAAGGTGTTGTGGCGAAACCACAAGTTTTAAGAAGTGACTTGGGAATCAAAGGAAATGATGAAGCTGAGTTACCCACATCTGTTTTAGTGTGGGAAAAGGAAAATTCGAGGGCGAAATTTCTTAAGGGGGGAATATTGTAACGACCCAAAGTTTCATTAATAGAAATCCCTCTTGATCTAATTAAATGTCTCTTTATGTAAAATGTTTATATAAAATGTCAAATTCTTTGGTTTTATATTAAGGATTGTGACTATTGCTTTTATAGCCGTTAAACAGTGATCACATGATTAGTATAAATATAGGGCTTTAACAAACCCAATTTACTCAGACAAAGGAAGAGATGACCTCATCCAGTAGAATTGCTCCTTACGAAGCCCATTTTCCGGAGCTCGGAAAAGAGGTGGAGTCTTTGGGATTCGTTCTTGACCAAGCCCAAGTTGAGCTTCACCATTTCAAGCTCGAAGGGGAACATTTATGGTAAAAGTGGAAGTTGATAGAGATTACCACTCGATAAATGTTATCCGATCCACCCCAAGAGTCTGTCACCATCGCACACCTTACCCTTAGGTCTTATGCGTCTGTTTTAAGGGGTTATGTAACAAATCTCTAGTATTATGATCATGTACATTGTTTTTGTATATAATAATGAATATACCTTCTTGTCATTATTGATACATTGTAAATAGTTTTTAAAGTACACATAGTGTTTTTAGTTATTATTTAATTAAGAAATATTTGTTTTATTAAATTAATGTATTTTTGAATTAAATAATATTTTAATAAAATATTATTATTATTAAATTAATTTTATTATATATAAATGATCATATAATTTTATGAATGCAATTGTAATTTTTATTAAGGTTTGAAAGCCATTTTTGTCAAAACCCGTGAATTTTCGATAAATATCGGTTTTTATTTAAAAGTGAAAATTAACATATTTAGAAAATTATTTATATAAAATAAATTTTATTTCTGGAATCAGGATGTCAAAATTATCCAACGGTGAATTTTTCATAATTTTCTGAGACAGTCAAATTTTTGGGTAAAAATTAAATACCGTTTAAATATATAATGTGTTTTATGACATCATAATGACCCAATAGTGATGTAATAAAATACTATAAGCTTTATGTTCAGCCAATATATGTTTTAACATTAAAATAATATGATTTTGGGTTTGTTTGACTTACTTTTCAAAGCATTAATGGGCCCTTCAAGACTTATTAAACATCTTGTCTTTTTAAATTGTTTTCCATGGGAGTGTGACTCACCTCCACATAAGAAACCTCATTATTTTAAGAAGTTAGGAATTTGGCCTTATAAAATATTGTTTTCCTCTTCCCTTTTCCAAAAACCATGGGCAAAAACCATGGTCTGATTTGTGGTTTGAATTAGTTTAATGTAAGGTGTCCCAAACCTAAATAATAAAGAATTCCCTCACCTTTCCTATATAAACCCACCCAAGCTCCCACTTCCTCCTCACTAAAAGCATTTGGAGTTCATCAAAATTCTTCCCTCTTCTCTCTATAATTCCCCCAAGGTTCCCCAAGCTCCAAATAATCCTCCCTCAAGCCTCTCTCAAGCCTTTGGAAGCACACTTCCAAGTAAGGGTTTTTCTTCCCTTTTCATTTTTGTCCAATTTTCTTTAAGTTGCTATGTCATTTTAATTTAAATTATAAATGTTGGGGTATGGTTTCTCACCTCCCCCATACTTCCCTATTATTTTTTTAATGGTGGGATACCCCTTTCTCTCTCATTAAATGCCTCCCATGTACACCCGTTACTATGCTGAAATTCCGAAAGGAACTTCTCTCTCCTCACTTACACTCAAGCAATACTTTTGTATCATGAATCTAAATTCCACGAAAATTGTTGGGACATGTATATATATGACCCCCCTTCTGTCCATTTCATATAGATATGATGAGACACCCCTTTCTCTCTCATCAACCATTTTTATGAATTCTTATGTCACACCATTACGCTGCCGAAATTGCACCGATTTTCTAAGACAATGCCATTGTGTAGTGAATACCATGCCCATTTCTCCATCAAGGGTATTAAAATTTATGCACATTTACTTATTGATTATAAAGTTTCATGTATTAATTCCACATTACTTTATCGTGGAATAAATTATTATGTTTTATGAATCCATGTTTTATGATCCATGTGACACACTTATGCATGAAATGAAATGTTTAAGAAGGGTGCACCCTTATATCACTCCAATGCATTGGGTAAAGTATAGTATCATGATACGTCATGTGAAATGAGTGTTGAATCATGATAATTCAAGTGCAACGAGGCTTTACTCTTGATTCATGTGCAATGAGGATTTACTCATGCTCCATGTGCAATGGGCCTTGGCTAATGCTAATTCCACGTTAAGTGTTGTTGCCACATTTCCATGTTATGATTATCATGATTTATCATGCCTTTATGTCCATTTTTATCTTGTGCTCTATTGATATGCCTATTGTCTAACATGTATTGTACTCATCATGTATTCCATGTTTATTCCCTTACTGGTCTTTATAGATCACCCTTCTCTTATGCATGTCCTCAGGTTATCCCATGCAATGCTAAGTACGAGGGAATGTAGTGGTCATGTAAAGGAAGTTTTAAATAAAGATGTTGTATTTCATGTTTTAAGTTGTTATGTAATGATCCTAAGCCCCAAATACACTATACCTCTCGATATTACATGTTGTATGAAGTGAATATTTTATGTAATAAATCATGTTTAAGTTTGTAATAAAAGCAGGGTTGTCATAATTTACATCTACTAGAGGGTCCACCAAAATCCATAATTGTTTTTGGTACATGTAATCCATTATAGAATTTATAGGTTCTTTTAACTTGGAAATATCCATGACACTTACCACTTCCTTGTAGGTTATAGGATTATTGTTATTAACTAATAATGTGTCACCATCCTTGGTGACTAGAAAAACATACCATTTCAGTTCTCTAACCTCTCTAGTACTCCTACACAATAATTGTGTCTCTGGAATAATTTCTTCTTCCATAGGGATTTTTGGAGTTTTTTACTATGCCAAATATTGTGCATATTGATCCTAGACTTCATCTAAGTATATCTATCTACCACTATCTATTTTATAGATAATATCATCCTCAAGAAATATTGGACATATTTCAACCACAAACTTTTTGTATAAAGGATTGTATAGGTAATATCCCTTTGTTTATTTGGGATATCCTATAAAGAAAAACTTTGTGCCTTGGGGTGAATTCTTGTTACCTGAAGAGGCCTTAACAAATGATTCAAAAACCCACACATGTAAGTAAGACAACACGAGTTTCTTTCTATTCCATAATTTTTATGATATACCATCTATTTCTTTAGTTGGCACTCAGTTTTGTATGCATGCTTCTATTTGTAATGCATATCCCCAAAAGGATAATGGAAGACCCACATGACTAATCATTGATCTCACTATTTCCAACAAGGTATGGTTACTCCTTTTGCTTACAAAATTCCACTAAGGCGTATAAGGAGGTGTGAGTTGAGATAAAATCCCAAACTCCTATAAATAATCAATGAAGTATTGATTAAGATATTATATACTATAGTCTAAGTGAAGTTTATTAATCTTCTTACCAAGATGGTTATAAACTTCATTCTTTTCTTCCTTAAATTTATCAAAAGAATCCAACTTATACCTCATTAAATAGACATATTCATATCTACTAAAATCATTAGTAAAATTTATGAAGTATGAGTACCTACCTCTTTCTTCAATAAGAAATGGTCCAAACACATCAGTATGAACTAATTCAATAATCTATTTATCCATTTCACCTTTACCACTAATTTTGGATTTGGTCATTTTTCCTTTTAAATATTAATGACATACACCAAGTGGTTTTAGTTAAAAAGAATCTAAATATCCATCTTGATGTAATTTAGTCAAGCGATTTTCATTTACATGACCTAGCCAGTGATTCCAAAGCTGGGTGTGGTATGAGTCATGTAAAGTAACTCTGTTATTGATTTCCATTATTTGGTTTATTTAATTCAACACATAAAGACCATTATTTAAATGTACCTTTCTATAAAAAATGTTATCTTTATAAAATAATAAAAAGTTATTACCAAATTTTGAAATAAATCCATCCATATCAAGTCTGGATAAAAAAAATGTTTTTGGTAATTGAAGGAACATAATAACAATCCTTTAAAACCAATATCATTTCAGTTAACAACATGAGGTGGTAGTACCTAATAGATACAATAGAAATTTTAGTTCCATTAGCTGATCGAAGATCTAACTATCCTCAATAAATCTTTTTGAATCTACTTGGTTTATATATTTGAATAAATATGTAATAACCCTAAGCTGTATCCACTAACCAATTTACAAAAAAAGATAAATTACACTAAATAATAATCACACCTGAAGCTTCCCCTTACTTATTTGTATGGATATAGTTTTTCTTCCATTGGAACTTGTTTCCAAAAGCTAAATAGACAACATCCCATTTACTTGCTTGCCTCTTGATATTCCTGTTCTTAGAAGGGCGTGAAGATGCTTTGGGCTTAAATATTTTTTCTTTCCCTTTTCGTTTTTTCACCATAATGATGGAAGTTTTTTCATAATTTATATCCTTATCTACTTGGATAAGAAGAGTAAGAAGATATTATAGAGAATTCTCAATGTTTTTTAAATTAAAATTCATAAAAAATATGGATAAGATTTAAGGGAGTGATTCCAGAATGAGGTTGGTGCATAGTTATTCAAAGATTTTAAACCCTATAGCCTCTTAGAGCTCAATGTACCTAATAATCCTAACTACATGAGGCCCAAATGGGACACCCTCTCTAATCATTATCTAAAAGTTCACCTTGTAAATCTCAAACAATTATTATCTAGATCTATCCTAGTAAAGACCATAATGGTGATAAAGCAAGATACATGCACCCATGTTTTCATGAGAATTTACTTGTTCACTAGAAATTGATGAAATAATAAAACATTTAATATTTTCAACGTCACTAAAATGTTTTTCATTGAAAAGTAAATCTTCATCACTCGCCACTTTAGCAGCTAGATCAAGCATTGATGATTCTAACATGTAATATTTCTATTCATGGTATATAACAACCTGAAGGAATATAAACCACTCCTGGAAGTTACTGCCTATTAGGAGGCTGTCTTTCTCAAATATTGATCATAGGGATAGTGTGTATGATGAACTTGTCATTTTATTCTATAATTAAAAAGATCATATTATTAGTACATTTCTTGATTAAAAATAAGTGAGATAAAATAAAATAAATATTTTTTATTAAATCCCCCACTATTTTATCAAGTCCCAATATCCCTCACCATTGAACTCAGAATGTCTAGTTTATTTAACATTTTAATGAGAAATATCCCCATTAATTTTCTTAATGATCCATACTTTGTCCAGGAAATCCATAATAAATTAATTAGGTAGTGCTCTTGTCAACTGTGGACTTGTAGCTCCTTGATCAATTGAGTGATTCCCCTATCCTAAAACCCTAACATGGATTTCCTCAAAAATTTCCTCCAAATTTGTATTGAACAGACTTTGGACATTTAAATCAATACAATTTTGGTTAAGTCAACCCAAAAATCTCATGATAACTCTCAAATAAAAGTATGTATCCAGAATTTAGACATGTATTATACTTAGTTCTATGTTTTTATTCTCAATCAAGAAATTTAAGGCTTAGTCTATCTTAATATTTAATCAAGTAATTTTAATTTATTATGAATAAATTTTATCTTTTTTTTTATCCTTTACATGTCTTGTTAATATTAAATGGATTTTAATTAATTAACCATGTTGGATAAAACATTTATGAATAATTCATTTATTTAACTCCTATCTTTTCACATCAGTTAATTTATTTATGTAATCATGACCTTGAATCCATAAAATAAATAATTTCTTAGATATAAATAAATAATTAATTAAATGAACCATTTATGAGCTTTATCTAATGATTGATTTAATTAGAATGCATTAAATCAACCTTCAACCTAGGAGAAATAACTCCTATTGCTGATCTTGGCATGAGTTATAGAATTCCACCTATCCAGCTATGTATCACATGGATTGGAATCATTATGGTTCCATCTTGAACCACCTCCACATTCCTTGGGATGATCCATTAATTACAAATATTTATTACTCACATGTAGGAGAGGGGAAATAAAGGATTGGTTAAAGGGGATTACATAAATATCCTTGGACATGAAGGTCCTACATAATAATAGAGGGAGGGATGAATCACATGAAATCATTTAATTTAATATTAAATAATTTAAAACTCATGCAATAAATTAAATTAAAACACCCAACACATACACATGCCTTGGTCAAGCTCATAAACGACTATACATATAATAAATATTCAAAATTAAATGGCTAGAATTCATTTTTTATTCGTTATTTTATTATTTAAGATAAATGTGATTAAATTAATTAATCAATTCCCTTTCATCTTAATGATCATCTGATATTATTTTTAGATACCCATAATTAATGGAATTCATGGAAAATAAATGTTAGAACCAATAATGACATATTAATTATAATAAATTATTTGAGAATTTATAATTATTTAAAACCATTGTTAAATTGTTAAACACACAATGGTGTTCCAATCAATAAAATAAAGTTTTAATACTATAATTTTCATATTTAATGTAATTTTAATTTTTTCCATTAATAAGATACCACACGATGTATACATCCAGCTACACGCCATGTACCTCAGTTTCTATATATCTAAGTCACACACATGGTATTCAACGTGTTAACTCAACTAGACTACACAGTGTGTATATGCTAGCTACACACCCTGTATTTTCTTTCCATGTGACATGTTTACCTAGTAAACATGAAATGTGAAATAAAATCACCACATCTAACTAATTTCTCAGTGCTTCTAGATATAATGTTCATGGGTATACAACGTGTTCTCTAGCTACATGCCGTGTAACCTAGTTTTACCATCCAAAGATTTTCCACTTCTTGATGGAATCTTTGATCATTATTCATTTATTCTTAAACCTTTAATAAAAAAATATTGAACAAACATGATTAATATCTCAATAACATATTAAGTCAAATCGGATTAGAGAACGAATTCCATGAAATAAAAATTTAACCACAATTGCGCATAAATCAACAATTAAATAGATAATTATAAATTTAAACATAACTTCACTATAATACCACTTGATGGTTCTGGAAAAAACATAAACATGCATAGGTGGGAGATATATTAAATTTTTTTATAATAGTTTCCCGAAACCAAGAGCATGGATCTTACACATCAAATTTATAGTTAATTTATTTAATATTTGAAGAAATAAATACCTGGGATTAGGAAATTTATTCTTTGGTGAATGTTGATCATCTGAAAAGACCCTTTCAGATTACATTTTTTTGCTGTGAGGATCCAAGGATAGAATCTCTCTAGCGGTGATCCACACATGCTCCTATGATCTCTGAACAACACCACTCGATATTCGGGTTCTAGAACGACGAGTCAAATGTATTGCATTGTTCGTTCTTGATTGGTCATTATTAAATATTGAATACATCTCTCTTGAACTTCTAGTTCTTGAGAGAAATAGAGAAGAAGGACTTTAGAGAGAATTCGTTCACAACAATTCTCTATTTTCAATTTTTTGAATGCTCTACATAATAGACATAACTATTTATTTATTGATTTATGATTTAAGTTAAAATATTATTTAATTTCATACCATCCATTAAATAACATTTATTACCTTTAATAAACCTCATTCCACATAATAATAATTATATTATTATTATTTTGTGGTGTGCTCCAACTTGCATAATAACAAATATTATGTAATGGTCTTGTTAATTAATATTTGTCACTGGACTTGGTCTTGGTCCGTTCAAACTCCTCTATAATTTATTTAACAACCAAATAAATATTATATTCATAAATAAACATTTTAATCACAATCTAGAAAATAAATATTTATTAAAATATTCAATAAAATAAATATTTTATTTAAAATTATTCATATATATATTTATTTAATTTATGAGATCAATATAACTTGAATAAAATTATTCATTAGATTTGAGAATAATATTTATTCCATTAATAAAACTCAAATAAAATTTAATCAATATCAATGGAAAAACTTAGTGAGTGACCCTCTAGGATTCTTTCTCATTAGCATTAGGCGGGCTTACCTAAAGTCCAAGATTACTATCTAGCAATGAGTTAAGAAACACAAGAGAAATAACTTAATGTCATAACGTCAACAACTACATATGAATGCTCATTGTGTAATATAATCCCTTTCTCACAATATACCATCAAAAAGTTTTCACATTAACGTCACCAACCTATATGCTCGACATGTCTTTCTTTTACTATCTAAAATAAAAACATCGTTACACCATGACCATGAAATTTAATGCGACGATTATATTTCAATAAAAGGGCCGAGATATCAGCTTTTATAAATATGGAAGGGACAAATCCTTACTTGAATTATTCATTAATGATATTTCACTCATGACACACCCAATATATCCAACTTTGTCATGATTTGTTACCACCATGTTTTAAAAAATACATCTAATTATGAAAGCTGTGACATGCATTAATAATAATATTAATATCTAAGGACCATCACACATACTCACAGATAGGAATATACAATGACACCAAAACATGTATAATTTCTACTAGTGGGTCTGTTCTCATAATCTCACATCTTGGAGACTACCAAGTGTGAACTTCATGAGAAGAAGCCTCATCTTCTTATGAGTACCCACACATGGTATTCTATATACTATGTGTCCCATCATAGTATATTATCCAATTGCATAACATTATTTGTGAATATCATCATAGAACATCAAGGTTCTCATCATAGCGGGGAACTACTATGAACTTATCAATGTGATGTATATACTCTAGGAAATTATTACATTAGAATCATTCATAAAAAAATAATATGCAATAATAAGTTTTATTAATATTCAATACAACGAATATACATGTAATAAAAGTACAAATAGTTGGTCCTATTACACTAAGGGTATCCTCATCAGACCACATTCTTGAGTAGAAACTATCTCAAAGATCACGATAAAAGGCCATCTGAACATGGGATGAACCAACCTCTAACCCACTGTTTAAATAGCTAAGCTAGACGCATTGATCAACTCTCATCCAATAAAGAATATGGCCTCTCTCTTCACCCTAGATCTCCTCATACAACATAAAAACTACCATGATCTCTGAATGACCCACCTCAGGGCTAAATCAAAACTCAAGGATCCCACATTCCCTAGGGTATCAACATAAAGTGACATCTAACTAGGTAATCCCCTACTATACCCAAGCTCCGGGGCCACATCCATAGAAACAACCTCAAATGGACCAAATTCCATAATAAGAACATGAGACCCTACAAGAATTTCCTCTATATCATCCAAAATCATAGGAAATACCTAATAAAAAACATCCCAAATAGACCTATGTGGCCTCCAACTAATCCTTGATCAATAAAATTCCCAACATGAATCCAAAAGAACAATCCCTCCAATATGGAAATTTATAGTGTTACTCATGACCACCTCAAAAGTAGGACCCTCCGCAAGGTCTCCCCAGTACAAAACAAAACTCGGGGAAAATCCCATAGTAAGAAAACCTCATATGAACTTCCCAAGAAACAACCCATCCAAGGGTACTAACTTTCCCACAAGGGAATCCAAAGAAACACCATGCCACATGGGAACCCTATAGAGTCTCTAAGAACCATCTCAAAAAATCAATGACACATGTCCATAACCACTATCCCATAACACCAACCCATCCCAAAGGATCTAATAGATATGGCCCTCAACCACATGATCTAAACCTCAAATGATCTAACCTCGAGAAACCAGTCCCATCACACATGGAGAAACCAATATCTACTCAAAGATAATACATGATCCCATATTTTTGAATCTTTTCAAAAGAACCTCAAACATATCACCATGTCACACTTGTTCTAGGTAGATCATTGACCTCACAACCCTTACCTAGGCCTTAAAGCTCACAAACCAACCCCTAGGAGGATTTTGAAACCAAATGTTAATGAAATCATCCTGAAAATGATCTACCATCCAAAATACCATCCACATATCCTCTAAACACTAAAAGGATCCCACCATCACGATCTATGTTGAAAAAACACTCAGAATGAACTACTCACAAATACCATTTTGACACCAGGGAGAAAAATAGGAAAAAAGGTAGGGAAGGAAAAAGTATATGCTGTGTATTTTGGTTAAATGACATGTACCTACATAGGTCCTTCTAGGCCATGTGACTCAAGCCACTCAATATGTACTTTTCCAAAGTACACAATGTGTATGCTCGGTACATGGAATGCACACCCACATGGGTACCTACCCATATCCTCATTCCCCACTCAGCGTGTACACAGTAAGAATAAATAAAATTTACCATTCATACATGGTGTGTACCCTAAACAGGGTCCCCATCCATGTACCTTGTCATATACCCCCACATGGGGTCTGGAAAAGCACAATACATGGCCACTGACTATGTACCTAGCACGAGTTTTGGCCGTGTAACCTACATGGCGATGTGCCCTCAGTATACCCTGAGTTTCCACTACATGATGCTTACTCCCAAGTACATGGAATATAGTCCCAAAACTTCATATTATTTAAAAAAGAAGAACACACAATGTGTGTTCTCTGAACTACATGTTGTGTGCATGGGTCTTCCAAAAAGGACCGAAACTCCCAATTTCTCCACAAAAGCCAAAGATCAACCCACCAGGGGTCCCCAACAACTCATTAAATAATTAAAAAAAATAAAAATGGCTATGTAATGAGTATTTTTGGAATAAAATGTAAAAATAGCCTACCTATGGGTGGAAACCACAAAAAAATCAAACTAAATCCATGCCACACACCTGTTGATCCTTGATCTACCACTGGATGAGCTCCCAGGCAGCACCTCCTCCTTCCTTCTCCATCTTATCTCCCTTTACTTCTCTTATACATATAGAACCAATCCACCAAGAGGTGTTCATGAGAAAAAAAAATGAAAAAATGAAAAAATGTGAAAATAAAAAAGGAAAAAAGAAAAAGGTAATAAAAAAGAAAAGAAAAAGAAAATAAAAGGGGCTATGGCCTAGGCTGGGCACCCAACACAAAGTTATGACTCGCCTAGGAAAACCCCCTATTCCAAAATCTACTGTGAAGATAGAATCTCAATCTGATAATCCATTTAAAATACATGACCAAATGAACACACACAAATAAATTAATATTTAATTAAATAAATATTAAATATTCCTTGAAAATTTGAATGACTTTAATTTTCTTTAAACTCCTATCATAGGGTAAACACTCTATTATGGGACTAATAGATTGGTTTGAAAAATTATACAAGATCATCTTATAGGATAATATACCATTTTACCCTAAAATACCCCTAAGAACAAAAGGTTCAAATTTCCCCTAATTTTCACAACCCGTGATGACATACATCATCACACTCCTGTTGATTAAGTATGACACACAATTCACCAATTCTTCCCAAATAACCTTGAGGAATCACACATGAATTCTCATACTCATTTTTTTAATCAATGTATTGTTCATTCTCTCTAAAAATTCATTATATTCCAGAGTACCTGTCATAATCTTCTCAAATTGTACGCCCTTATGCTAGTAGAATATTTGAAACTCTCTACTTCTATACTCCCCACCATTATCATAACTCAGGCACTTAATCTTGAAATTGGTATCCTTTTCCACCATGTCTTTCCATAAAAAAGGTTCTAAAATCCAAAAATTATTATTTAGAAATAACACCCACACTTTTTGTATCGCATCATTGATGAATGTTACATAGAACAATGACCCTCTATGAGAATGAAAAAAGGATGGACCGCATACATCTGTATGAACCAAGTATAAATTATAGTTCTTTAGTGCCTTACCTTCCATTTGAAATGAAACCTTCCAATTATTTCCATAGGTACAATCATCACATTCCTTGTAATCCATGCTTCTAATATTCAACATACCTTTAAAAATGAGGATTCTCATCCTTTTCTCACTCAAGTGACCTAGACAGTCATTCCATAAATTTATGTAAGTTACTTATCTAGAATTAATCATACCTTATGATATTAATATCAAGTAAAACATACCATCCTTTACACCTTTATCCATGAACAAGGAACCTCTGGAAAATTTTCTTGCACCATCTATGAATTTTGTATTGAAACCTTCATCGCTTAACTATCCAATAGAAATTAGTTTCTTTCTTAACCCTGATATGTGCCCCACACCATTTAAATCCATCATAATCTCATTATCTATGAAAATAGAGATGTTAAACTTTAATAAAATATTAATATCCTAATCATCCTCAAGATGAACCTTTCTATATCATTATGTAGTATAGTAATTCATACCCCCTCTAAGATATTGAGTGAAAAGAAGCTCCTGAGTTTATAATATAAGACTCAAGTGAGGTAGAATCACTAAATAATATACCACTATTATATTATAATTTAGGATTAAAATATCCACTTCCAAAAGAATATATTTCATAACACTCTCCACTCATTACAATATTTTTTCAAGTGGTCTTTCTTCCCATAATGCCAACACATGGGACCACCTTCTTTCGAGCTAATCCTGCTCCAAATCCTCCCTACTTTACCTTTTATCAGACCCTTTTGTACTAGTAAAGACCCCTTCCTTCCAAAATATATGAATTGTAAAAATATACCTAGATATCATTAAAAATAAGTTCCTTGTTCAAGATTAGGTCCCTGACTTCCACAAAGACAAGACCAATCTTATTTCTTGAGTTTCTTACTATGGTAGCCGTTGCATCCTAAGAATTAGGGAGGGATGAAATAAATGATATTTCCAAATCTAGATATATAAATTTAACCTTCACTAAATCAAAATTAAACCTTATCATGTTGAAGTTATTGATGTGATCAACCACTAGTTTACATTCAAATATCCTCATACTGAACAACCTTCACAAAAGGAAAACCTTATTCATTGCGATTGGATTCTCATGTATGTTAGAAAGTGTATTCATAAGTTCCAATAATTCTTAGATATTATAATACATGTTCCTACCTAATGAAATCCATATCAACCTTAATTATTTCTTATCCAGTCTCTCCCATTCTTCATTCTTTATCGCTTTCATCTTGGTACCTGTAAATAATAGATCAAGGCCCTTTAACAGTAGATAGTACTCAATATTCATTATCTATAACCCAAAATTAATGCTATAAAAATTATCCACCTAGACATTACCCTAATATAATTACATTTATCTAGAAATTAATTAAATCCCACTAAATTTTAGTACACGTAAGTGGGATTAGGAACTGCTTACCAAAAACTCTCCTATAAGGAAAAATAAAGAATTATGTTACTGAACTGAGATCTGTAACACCTTCACTAGGGTCCAAATATTAAAAATACTCCAAATGAAGCGCTAATACTAGTTTTTAGGATCATAAACATCTTTTGATAAACCTTTGAAATATGTCTACTAAAAATTATAGAAGATAGAAACAAATAATCAATGTGAGCCCATGATATGACCAAAAATTGGATGACAAACACGCCCAAACCACTACACCACAATGCAAAAAACTTTAAACACACACAAATAATAATTATCTAAAGAAAATTATTGAAAGAATGAAATAAAAAATAAAAACACAATTCACATGGTTTAGACGTGAGTCCTAATCCATGAGGGGAACACTGATTTTTTTAACTAAGGAAACAAAGTATGATTAAAATGGGTTTATAGTGATATTGATCACAAGTATTACAATATACTAAATATAGTAGAGTCCAACCATTAAAACTGGGTACCTTATCTTCCGATCATCACAAGAGTGATTTCACATGGATCCTATCTTCTCCTCCATATCTCAAATTGGTTAAAGGATCCCACCAACTAAAATCTATTATCTAGTACACTGTGAACTCTCCAGATACTCTAATGAGTTTTCAATTAGTCTCTTCAAACACTGATACTAGAAATTGAGTTAGGAGGTATTTTTAAATATAACTTCTAGCTATAATCATCCAATCACCCATTTATCTAGATTATGTAAATTGAAGTGATCTATCTACCATAAACATGGACTTTGGTCGCTACCACTCCACTATTTCCATCCAAAACCATTGGAAATTAGGACTCCCAAATTTCCACTTCTGATAAAACTAATACCTTGAAAAAAATGGTTCTCACAATAGATCCTAATAGGCATGACATGATATGTATTCTAGGATTTATTATTTGAGTATTTATTTCTTAAAACTCTCAAGATATACTAGAAACATGAGTTCATGGAGCACTATTATGAAGGACTCTTGGTGATTGACTATGCTACCCATTTATTGAAATTTATTTGTTGAAAACCATCACTAGTATAGAATAAGGCTCAAAATGCCTGCAAGTTTGAGATAGGTCTATGACCAGACCTTAGACAACAAGTGAGGATCTTTAACTTGACATCTTATTCAGAGTTGATTTGAAAGACTCCCAATATTGAGAAGGGAATTTTGGAGAATTGAGTAGCACACATATTTTCTCAATTTAGTGGCCTAAATGGTAGCTCTTATAGTGGTATTAATAGAAGGGATTAGGTGGTAATCTAAGGATAATATATGCAAATGGGGTAGGGTAAACATTTTTCACTTCCCCCTTTAGGGGAATCTCCCATTGTGTGTTTCTAGTGTGGAAGGGATGGTCATTTTTGTTTAATGTGTTAAAAAACTTCAAAGGAGTGTCTTATATACAAAATTATGTGTACTTTTTAGCATTATTATAGGAGGTCACCATAGTAGGGTACAATATGAGGCTTGGGATAGAATTGTTTTTTCTAAGAATGGGAAAGGGGTTCACCTGAGTCTGATAGTAGGACATTGTCAAGTAGGTCTGATTGAGGAGGTGAATGAGGATCCTGGGGTCAATAGTAGTAAGTAACACAAGAGGAAGTACTGTAGAGAAATAAAGGATCACAATATTAGTGTAGTTGATTTGAGTCAGACACATTTTTTCACTGACCAAGTTCTTGTAGATGCGAGTGATGGACCATCAATAGTGAAAGGCATGATTTTGGTTACCTCTAAATTATCAACCACCATATTTGATACGTGGAAACCTAATATTTTATTTCAGCTCATATGTGGTTAGTTTGGGTCTTATTATAGAGTATTCTATTGGGATATTGACATTGGATTCACCTTTGTGAAAGCGGTTGATTTGAGTTAGGATTTACCTTGAGCGTGTCAGGGTTGTTGGTGGTTATGGTTAATTATGAGATTTATTTTTCTTGGAATATATAGGTATAACATTGTATTTTCTATGTAATTAATTAAATTATTTTGGGATCAATTTGAATGTTATTGAAAGAAAATTTCTTTCACTTCACTAGTGGGTAATGAGTATTCATCTATAGAAGAATGAGATTTCCAGGAACATAGAACCAGACTTGAACTTAGGTAGTTGAGTGTGTTTTGAGAGTGGGTGCCTTAGAACTCACTCAAGTATTAAATTTCTATTACCATTTAAAGTATACAAAAATCTATTCATGACTTTTTATTAGCATAATAATGTTATTACTTATGTATACACTATTAACATGGTAATTTCCTTGGATTATTTTTCATATCAAAAGGCTAAAATAGTTCCCCACAATAATAATAACCTTATGATAACAAGAAAGTAATATTAAAAATATATTCTATGGTATAGACACATTATAACTATGAGAAATAGATGGTGTATGACTATCAGGTGTTAGGGGATCATAAGTATTGAGACTTCTTCTTATAGAGTTTTCACTTGGTGGTCTCAAGTAAAGGAGATTTTAAGGACTGACCTACTAATAGGAACACCACATGTTTTGGGTGTCATTGGATATTCTTATCTAAGATCATGTGTATTGGTCTCTCAACTTGAGATCATTGTTAATGTGTATCATTTGATCATGTAATTTAATGCATAAAAAAACCATGATAGTTTATGTTGTAGTGATATAACTTCCATCGAGTGCATCATTAGTGATATGAAATTAATTGAATGATCAAGATATGATTTGTTGTTTTTGATTATATAAAGAAGATATCTTTGGAAATTTTATTAAGATGATAGTGACTTGAATAAATCCATGACCATGATATATGAAGGAAAATATATCCAATATAGTCAAATAAATATAAATAAATCATTAAAGGATGATGACATGAAGTATGAATCCAACATTATAAGATATCATGAGACAAAAATATTATATTACATAATAAGTGTTCATAGGAGGTTGTTATAGTCATGAATTATCATTATATATTTAGTATCCATGTCATGTTTCTAGATACCACTCTTGGTCTTTGATTATACCTCACTATTATTGAGATAAGGGCCAAGAGGTTCTTACATAAAGTGTTTCCATAAGTTCCCCCAATTTGAATGAATTTAAGTTTATGATGAAGTGGGCCCCACACACATGGGATGATGAATTTTCAAGTATGAATGATCACAAGTAGTTAAATAATTAAATTAAATTATATGTTATTCAAGTTTATAATAATAATAATTGAATTTATTTTTCAAGGTATTCAAAAGTTATTAAAGTATAAAAAGTGAGTATGAGAAAAATAGTTTTTTGAATAAATATTATTTTTTCAATGTTTGTTAAACTTATTCAGTTGGAATGATCTGAGTTAATGGATTTTATTTCATTATTAGACATATTAGAGTGTTATGTGTGATTAATGAAATGTTTTTGATATTTATTATGATATAAATAATCTATATATGTCATAAAAAGTAAAAAATACTATTTAAGTTTCATCATAGGCTTAAAGATAATTTTTAGAAATTTAAAACTAGCTATTTAAGCTCATTTTAGATTCATAAATATTAACCAACACAATTTTCATGTATTTATATCCTCACACTCTATACTATCAAGTTATAGAGTTATAAATATATATAATCACAAGATTGGATTGATATTTCTTTCTTAGAATGAGTTATCATTCTTCACATGATCGAAGGAGTGTCAGAAAGATCTCAATTATTCCATGATAAAGCATGAAGATCATAGAATAATTAACCAAGAGTTTTTATAGAATGTGTGGTAGATCTATTAGGATCCTCTCTTGGTTCCTTCAAGATATGAAAATCTTAAGACGAGTGAAGATTGTTGGGATCGTGCTATTCCACCAAGGTACCATTTCATTTTTATTCTTTGTGATTAATTTATTTTCACATGATCTATATAATAAATTGGTTAATTCCATTCTAAATCAAGTTGATTATGGTTGATCCAGTTTATTTATTTTTTAAATATTCATTCTTATGCTTTTGATACATAAATAGTTCCTAGAAGTTGTATCATAATGAATGTGAAAAATTTTAAGTAAAACTTTTAATTAAATATTCTATAATTTAAGTAGAGGCTAGAGATATACTCCTAATGATTTAAACAATTAGTTAATCATAGGTTGTATAGTTGAGTTATGAGAAAAAAAAATCAAAATTGGATCAGGAGATCTTTGGGAAGGGGATAGACCATGCACGTGACATGAATACGAGGGTGGGGAGGTGGGTGGGTGGGTGGGTTCACTTTTCAAATACGCTTTGCATGTTTTTTTATAATTTTTTTATAAGGTGAAAAAATACTGGTAGTGTGCCGCTACTCATGAACCAGTTACTTGGTGCCCTTTATATATCCAGGGGGGGGGGGTCACATCGCACCCAAAAATTCCGAGGTGTGAAAATATTTTTTTTTAATTATAAAAAATATTAATAAGATACTGCCCATGTTAATGCGTTCAGTTGCTACATCGTTAAAGGGAACCCAACATAGGGAGCCACCTCCCTCACTGACCTAGTTTCATACTAGTTCACCAAAATTTGGCTAGGATGGGTTGATTAGCCTAACCCAACCTTCCAAATCCCATTTAAGCATTCAAGGGGCCTTTTGAGGCCTAAAAAAGCTCAGAAAAATCAAAAGGAATTATAGGAACTTTTAATTGTATGAAATTTATTAAAAATATTTCAGGCATCACGAGTTGTATTTATAATTATTTAAAATAATTTTAATAATTTTTTTATTAAAAATACCATACATTATAATTTTATCATATTTAATTATTATTATGCATTGTTAATTAATTTTAACTAATCATAGGATTACACCCTGAGGGGGGGGGGGTGAATCAGGGTATGGAAGTTAAAAAAAATATTCCTTTAATGAGGATTATGTTCTATAACCTCTATGAACACTTCAATTTCTCTCTATCTCAATTCTAAATGAGAGATTAAAGAATTAAAAAACATGAGATATTTTACTTGGTTCACCCGCACCAGGACACTTCCAAGGAGATTGAAAAACAATGTGTCTGTGCACCAAATTCACTAAAATATCATTGCTTTATAAGTAAAAATTTGGAGAGGTCATACTTAACCTCTTGGTTCACTACCAAAAATTTGGATAACTCAATTCCCTCCTCAGAAATTAACTGGATTCTCTTCTAATTGATGTTTTCTTAGTCCACATGAAGATGATGTAAATATACATGAATAATTGTGTTTCTCTTTATCATATAAAATTTTAAATTTTAGTAAGGGAATGGAAATCCTATAATATAATATTCTTTAACATTCAACCTTCCATATGATATCTAGAATGATCCCCCATTATTCCACCCTTATTATTCTTAAAAAAATCACCATATCTATATAATTTCCCTAGACACTTATTTATTTTTTAAAATCACTCTCTTGATGTATATCTTCCTTTATGCCTTGAATTCATAGATTAAAGGCCTTCAACAACTGACTTAAAACCACCCATTAAGTGGAGGTTACTACTACCATCAAATACAATAGTCAACTATAATACATTTTTTTAGATCTAGAATTCAAGTTCCTAAATGTATTTCAACATGTCATGATGCATAATATCTGTTTCTTTCTCTATAACTAGACCAACACCATGGGTATCACCTCCCATCAAATATGTTTTTTATAGGTATCCTTACTCTGAGTCATGACATATGAAACAACTATAGCATGACTTCCCATGGAACATAGGATGAACCAATACCTTCAAAACCAAGTGAAATGGTGTGGTATCTCCCATTTCCACTTCCTTCAATCACAATCCATGACCACGACTTTCTCTCCATGAACTGGTGTATATGTATTGGCCATTTTGGGATGCAGGTCTTCCTATCAACCACATCCACCTCCAAAATGGGCATGGTTACCTATATATCTCATTTTGGATTGGAACATTGAGATTACACTATAGGGACCTCCAAGAGTGTGTTCCCTTATTCTTTGACCATTTTGAGAAACTCCCTTCACAACATACCCAAGGATATGGGTGTGACTACACTTGGATTTCTTCTCCAACTCCAACATACCTTCCAGCATGGGCATGAACCTATCCATGGTTAATCTCTACTTTACCAAACATGGGAAAATAAAACATCTTACTTCCCTAAAATAATCCTTCAACATACTTGTCAAAAAAAAAACCTAAAAATCCTTAGGAAGTATTTTTACTAACAATCCCCCTTTGGGTTTGTTGAAAACACTTCAAACGCTCCAAGAGTCGATTCATACTCCTTTGAAAATACCACTTTCAATATGTGTATTAATAAGCCACTAATCACTAATTATAATCACACATGATCCATGATCAGTGTGATAAATAATAATTGAGTGATTTTTTTTCATAACAACCTTTGAATTCTTTCAAAAAACACATCCCTTATCTCTCCCCCAAATTTTTCATTAATAAGATCCCCCCATTTTCACTTCTCTTATCCCCCTTTAAATCACACTTAGATATTTATCCCCCTTTATTAATAAACCCAAATAGATCACTTCTCTGAAAATTTCATAATATTTGGCTATAAATCTAATAAATAGAGGTGAGGAAACATACCTTTCTCATTATAGAAACTATAGGGAGTAAGCGTTCCATCACAAAAACCATGAAGTGGACAAATATAGTTGGAATATAAGAGCTAACTGATACTTCTTAGACACCATTTTGGGTAGTTCCTTTTTCAAGATATAATCTATTTGATCTTGAGTTGACATATACTCCAAAAGAAAAATTTCTTTCTCTAACTTATCTATAGAAACCCACACCATTCATACATAGATATCACATCTTAATAGATGAATATTAATTACATAAAATAACAATACACACCATAATCATTTAGGTATAGTACCTTTAGAAATGGGGATAAATGGAAAACTGGTTCATAAGTGAACTACATCATCTAACACTAAATTATTCATAATTATTACCCTTCTTAGACATATCCTATACAATAAATTTCTTCATAACATTGGAAAAGGAAACATAATAAATGGTGATACCAGATACTCAGTAAGGATAAACAAGGGAGATATCAACATAAAATGAGCATAAGGATACAATAACATGGGAATAACATTTTAAAACCATACCATACATATAACAGATCATAAAATTGAGTTATAACATAAATCTTGTAATTTAATAACATATTAATCATAAAGTAATCAAAGAACATAATCCATGAGAGCATAACATTATCATACGACTTAGATTTGTGGCATATACATAAGCATAGAAAACATTTTGTCAAGGATATCCACCAATACATTCATAACATTTTAGGTTTTGGATAACCACACATGTTCCTGATTTTGACTTAGGATAACCTCCCGTGTACCCTCTTTTAGGCTTGGGATAACCTCCCATGTACCCTATTTTAGGCTTGGGATTACCTTTTTTATACCCTTTGAGTTCATAGAACATTAATAATTACCAATTAATTTTAGGGATATATTGGTCCCACCAATCACATAATGAAAATAATACATATATGTTCCACAAGATCATAAAACATTCATCATATTAGAACCCATGAAAAGAAATGGGTTTCATAGACAGTTCATCATAGCATAATCCATGGAAAATAAACTGGTTTCATAAAAATCTTATCATCATAAATATAAATCATCAATAGAAATAATAAATATGGTATCATTGGTTAATATCCCCTATAAAGCTAAAGTAACATCAAAAGATTTCATCTTAGATAGAAAATTATTTTGAAATATCACTTCAAACATTTCTTAAGGAAAATACAATTTTCACTTATTTAAAATCTAAAATTTTTCTAAATATTAAAGAAATAATTTTATTTGAAAAGTTACCTTGAAAACTTGTTAATGAATCTTTAAACCATTGAGTTTTTATTATGGTGTAAAATACCTTTCATGTTGTATATGTTAAAACAAAGATTCCTTTCACATTTTTTATAAAAGTCAAAAGTACATCATTTAGAAAGTGACAAGAAGATTATTTTTAAATAATTTTATAAAAAAGTAAAACTTGGGTAAAAATTTATTTTAAATATTATAATATAATATTAAAAACATCCTGGAAAACATTTTTATAAAGCATTGATATGGTAGAAAAGGGGTTTCGACCGAAGAGAGAAATAAAGTTAGTTTTCATTGAAAACCTTATTTTGGGATATTGAGTACATAAATAGAGGAAAATGAAAGTAAAACATATAATTTATATAAATAACCATAATATAATAAAATTAATTAGTTTATTGATAGTTATATTATACGATCTCTTCATTGGAAGCTTAACCATAAACAATCCTGATAAACAATGAGATTGTAATATAAAACCCTTACCACTTTGGTAACTTTTGAATCATAATATCCATGAAATGCATAAACTTATATGAAAATGTAAATCCCCATAAATTTTATAATAATAATAATCATAAAATACATTCATGGGAATTATATACACCACAAAAAATAAACAAATGATGAATATGGAATGTGTCTCACAGAAATAAAAGTGAGACGAAAATACCTTACCACTTTGGAAACTTTTGAATCATAAGAAAAATTAAATAATAACATGAAATTAAACTTTAAATATCATAAAAATAATTATATTAATGATATATTATGTCAAAGTAGTATTATATACACCACACAAAAGAAACAAGTGGTGAATATGGCATATGTCTCCTAGAAATAAAAGAGAGACTAGAAATCCCTTACCTCAAGTATCGGCTTTATTCGTACATGTATGGACCTACTATATAATAAATATAGGGTTATTATGAATATATTACAAAATAATAATCATTTATTTTATACCATAAATTATTTACTTATGACCTTTTATTTCACATTTATTAATAATTCCTTGTTAAAATCATGTTTTGGGTAATAACTACTTCATTTTTCATGTATGTTTTGGTTTTGTGTTTTTGGTCCTTTTACTTTGATCATGGTTAAATAATATAAATTATTTTAAAAATGATATAAATATCATATATATTCATTATATATGTATTTAGAGTAATCCACAAAATTTATAGATAGTAAAATTAATTACAACATTTATGGAGATGTTATGCCGCACACACGCATGAACGTTGTTTCCATTTTCTTGACGGATGAAATGAAAAAAAGTTAAATAATATATCAATTTTAAAGAATAATTTTAATGTCATAAATAAAATATATATTCATTAAATCTATCCTTATTTCTATCCATGTCAAAATAAAATGAAAAACGAATCACATCGCTTCGTGGAGGCAGTCCACACATATGTACGAGCAACATCATCATTTTAAAAAAGATTATATGGTAATAAGGTAGATGTGATATTATAATTATAGGAGTATAAATATGTCATAAATATAATATAGAAACATTAAATCCATAATTATATCTGGCTGTGAGAGGTGGTGATGGAAAATGAATTACATCGGTTCGCAAGGCGGTAGTCCGCCATACACACGATCCGTGATTTCATTTCCCATTTAATGGAAGAGGAGATGGATATATGTCATTAAATTAAAATAATAAAATATAAGTATATGATATATTATTATTTTGTTATATCAACATGGTTTATTAATATTTAAATTATTTATAATAATAAATAAAATGAAAACGCATGGTTAAGGACTATACCTATTCTTTAGAGAACCACATTAGGTTTACACCTAAATCCTTCTTAGTAGGGTTTACTAATAAAAATAAAGAATATAAGACATTTTTATAGAATTAAATAAGTTATTTGGGTAGGTTTTGTGCAAATAAAAAGGATTTGGAAGTGTGAAGAGGAGTGGATATGGGGTGCCCTTTTATAAGTGGGGGAGGAGGAACACTTTGAATTTTTTAAAAGAAAAATTTAAAATCACATTTTACTCAATATAAAAGGATAAAAAATGGTTCATAATAGAACATGATACGATATAAGGTCTAAATATGGTTATAAAATATTAATTGGAAAAGTTTTTAGGTCATTTTAAATATTATCTTTTTAGTTTAACCCCCAGTAAATTAACCGCAATAATTAATTTTTCTATTTTTACTATTAATTATGAAAAAAATTAAATTGATATTATTAAATTATATTAATTATGATGATTCAAAATATTTTACCCATTTTCCCAAATTAAATTATCATAAGTGATAGAATTTAATTTAAAATTAAACCCGTAGACGTGATGAAAAAGTGGTTTTCAAAAGAAAAAGTTTTCATAAGTATAATTTTTTTATATCAAAGTTTAACATAAAATTGATTCCAATGACCTAAATTGGATTAATAATAATATATTCAAACTTATTTTACTTTTAAATCATTCTAAAACAAAATACAACTTTGTAAACGATTTAAATGAAAAAGAAGTTTTCAATAAAAATCAATATTTTTCTCTATTCATTAAAAAATTTAACTTTTTATAAAAATCCAAAAAATTAACCCTAATATAATTTTGACATTTTGATTAAAAAAATGAAGTTATTTTTTTTTCAAATAAAATTTATAAAATTTTCAAAAAATTAATTTTATTATTTGTTCACAAAAATCAATAAAAATCATTTTTTGAGAAAAAATTATTTTTAAAGCATATAAAGACTAAAAAAAATTCACTACTTATTTATAAATATATTATATCTATATATAAAATATTTAAACTTATTTTTAATTTTTTTTATTCCTATTCATACCACTAAATTTAATGGTTGGGTTATAATGATCATTTTTAAATTTTATTATTAATAGTATATTTTGGTTTGTTAAAACTCGGTATTGCGTGTAACACATGATATTGAAGAAATTAAATCTATTTGAAATAAATTTCATAAAATATTGGGGTGTTACATTCTATCTCCCTTAAAATGAATTTCCCCCTCAAAATTCCTTCACTTTGATATAAAAAACTGAGGATAATTCTACCTCATAATATCCTCAGGTTTCCACATAGCATCTTGAAGTTTGTGATTTCACTATTAAAATTTTACCATATGAGTGATATTGTTTCATAACACTTTTTATATATGATCCAGAATCTCCAAAGGTTATTATTTATAGATAAGATCATGATGCAGTGGTACAAACTTTGAGTTCAGTACATGTGAAGGATCAGATATGTACTTCTTCATGAGTGATATGTGGAACTCATCATAAACTTGAGAGAGGTTAAGTGGAAGCACAAAGGGATAACAAATAATCCATAATCATTCAATAATCTTAAATGGTCCAATGTATATAGGATCAACTTTTATTTATTCCCAAATCTCATAACCTTATGCCTTATATAAATTCACAGTAACAACTTCTCACTAACTTCAAATTCCAAATCATGTCGATGATTGTCAGTATAAATTTTATATTAACTCTAAGCTACCTTTATGTTCTATTGAATGGCCTTGACTTTGTTTTCTCTTTCCTCATCTAGCTCAGGTAATAATACATTTCTTTCACCAACTTCATCCCAACATGTAGAAGTTCTAAACTTATTTCCATAGAGGCATTCATATGGATCCATCTAAATACTTAAATGAAATATATTATTGTATGAAAAATAAACTAAAGGAAGGGGTTGATAAAAAACACCTTTAAAATCCATATAATAATATATAAAAATATCCTCTAGGGTTTTAATGGTTTTATTAGATTGACAGTCTGTATGAGGATGATATGTAGTATTTAAACAAAATTCTATATCAAGAGCTTGCTGAAGGCTTCACCAAAACTTCGAGACAAACCCCAGACCCTAATTAGATAAAATATAATGTGGTACTCCATGTAACCATATCAATTCATTAATTTATATCCTAGAAATATGATCTAGAGATAAATATTCTTTGGTATTTATGAAGTGTGATGAATTCATAAGGTGATCGACTACAAACTATATAGCATTATTCCCTTTAGATGTTTTGGGGAGTCCGACAACAAAATACATGGTGATATTTTCCCATTTCCATTCTAGTATGGGTAATGGTAGTAACATCCCCTTATACTTTTGTCTCTCAACCTTAACTTTCTGACATACCAAGTAATAAAATACAAACTCTACAATATCTCTCTTCATACCATCTGATCAGAAATACTCTTTCAAATCTCTATATATATTTATACTTCCAAGATGAATAGAAAATGAAAAACTACGTGTTTCATATGAAATATCTTTATTAAAATATGGTATGAATAGAACAAAAACATAGTTCCTAAACCTTATCATTATATCATAATCAAGGTTATACTCAAGATCATTTATCACATTTTTCTACAACTTTACATCCTCCTTATGAACCTCTTCAATATTCACTTAGATAGATGGCTGAACACTTATTTGATAAAGATAAAATTTTCCACCTTCATGTTTTTTAGATCCATACTTTTAAATTATATAAATATTTTATCATTTTTATCCCCATCAAAGATATTTTAGCTTGACCCTTTCAACTCAAAACATTAACTACCTTGTTCTCTTTCCCAGGGTAGTAATGTATTGAGCAGTCATAATCTTTAATAATGTCCAACCATCTTCTCTGGTTCATGTTTAACTCTTTATAAGTGAATATATACTTTAAACTCTTATTATTAGTTTTTATATATATATATATCACACCTTTAACCATAATTATAATTCCTCTATATCTTTAATGCAAAAATTACCATAGTTAGCTCCAAATCATGAGTTGAGTATTTTTTCTCATGAACCTTCAATTATTGTGAGGAATAATTTATCACCATATTATTTTTAAATACCATGGTTATCGCTATGATAAAATAATATTCCCAAAATCATCTTAATATTCATCAGTTACATCATTTATAAAAATGTTATACTAACCAAGACATCACATAGGCTAGTTGTAGGTGTTTCTCCCTTTTGACCCTTTTATTGTGGGTTCAAGCCCTGAAACCTTGTTGAATGTGATAGGTTGTCCTTTACCCTAAAAATATATTAATATAATTTTTATAAATTCCATATAAATATACTGAAAATTATTTAAAATAACATTATTCTTAAAATGTCATATAAACCCCGAAGGTTATCAATACCTTTAAACTTATGAATAAATAATTTTTCCTCATATAATACTTTATTTTGAACCTAAGAGTTTAATATTACTTATTCAAATGAAAAATATCCCAAAATTTAATTAATCACATTAAAATACCATAACTTAGAACCTAAAAAGGGTTTCTAAGACTTTTAACTTTTGATCAATACCTTTGTAAAAATTGGATTGTTTAGATCACTTCACAAGACATTTATAGCTTAAACACATTCATTCAAATATCAATGATCTATATCCATAAATTCACCCCTTAAATATTATTAATGGTTTCATAAATGGAAACTATGTAAAAATCTATTCCAAAAGATCTGAAATTATGTTGCATTCAGAGTTTCCATAATTGGAAATTGCTTCCTTTAAAGAAAGGGATACCTTTTTGATTGAAAATATTCATCATTATTCCAATATATAAAAACAATAACACCCATTTGATACCAATTTTTAGATCCTTATATAGGATTACACCTTTATGGGGGGGGGGGTGAATTAGGGTGTGAAAGTTAAAAAAAATATTCCTTGAATGATTATCTTGTTCTCTTACATTGACAAACAATTCAATTTCTCTTAATATTTCCTCTCATTAAGTGATGAAATTAGTAAATGACATGAGTTTTTTTATATGGTTAACCAACAATGGGATACATCCAAGGAGAATTCACAACAATGTTCCTGTACACAAAATTCACTAAAATATCCCTACTTTAAAAGTACAAGTTTGGAGCAGTCTCACTAACCCTCTTGGTTCACTTCCATGAACAGTTGGAGAACCCACTACTCTCCTTCAATAAGGAACTCGTTACTCTGCTTGTTGAAATTTTTATTCTCCATATAAAGATTATCAAAACATAAAACAATAGTGGTTTTTCTCTCCAACACACAAAATGATGACTCCCAGTGAGAGAATATAAATCTTAGAATATAATATTTTTTAACTTTCAACCTTCCAGATGAGATTTGGAATGATCTCCTTTCTTATGTCCTTCTTATTCTTCAAGAATGTGATAGTAATATATATACTTCCTCTCATAACTTATTGAATTTTTTAAATCCCTATATTGATGTGTATATTCCTTCATTTATTGAATGCATGGATTAAAGGTTTTCAAAAAATGACTTGAAACCATCTATTAAGTGAGAGTTACAACTACTACCAAAGTTAAGAGTCAATTGTAACACATTTTTGAAGATATAGAATTCTAGCACTGAAATGAATTGAGACACACTATAGTACACAATATCTATCCATTTTTCTATAACACACAAAAAACCAAGGAAATAAAACCCCATTGAAGCCATTTCACACAAGAATCCTTGATTCAAGACATAGCCTCTAAAACAAAGTGGTCTCACCCATGTATACCTCCTTCAACTGTAGTCCATGACCACAACGTTCTCTTTATTACCTAGTGTATATGTGTTGTCCATTTTTCACTACATGTATTCCTATTGACCACAACCACCTTTAAAATGGATGTGGTTACTTGTATAGCCCATTTTGGATAGGAACACTGAGATTCCACCATGGGGACTACCATGGATGTGGACCCATATTCTTTTTCCCATTTTGAGAAAATCCCTTCTCAAAACTCCAAAGGATATGGGTGTATCCAAACTTAGATTTATTATACAACTCCACCATACCTTTCACAATGGGTGTGGACCTAGATATGATGAAGTTGTACTTCACTAAACATGCACCATTACAAAACCGTGTTTATCCATCACTTGCTAAAAGATTTTTTAAAAACCACCTTTCTCAATGAAATAAAAAGAACTATTAAATGGGATATTTAACAACACTAAAAAAGTGATTTTAAAGGGGTCCCTTTGTCAGTTCTTATAAAAAAGTGATGATAAAGGACCTCTATTTATCAGAGCTAGTAAAAAAGTGCTGATAAAAAAAGCATTTATCAGCGCTTCTAAAAAAGTGTTGATGAAGGGGGTTCTTTATCAGTTCTTTTAAAAAATCACTGATAAATACCCCCTTTTATTAGTTATTTTCTACTATCAATAATAAAGGGTATATTTAAAAAATATATATTTCATTAACGGACACCCGTAGAAGAAGTTATGTCCATTTGGAGGCCTTCTGGACCTTTTTTGGCCTCAATAGAGGCGATCAAGGATCTTGATGGATCACTAAGGTGTATATCTCATCACAAGATTCAATGTGATATGTGGTAGAAGTAAAATTGACACCTGGTTTATAAGTTATGGATATCGGATGAGAAAAACCCTTTAAACCCCTAAAACCCCTAAAAACTCTAAAAATCCTGAAAGGATCATAAATTTTGATCTAGGAGTCCATTTCATCTCCACAACTAGTTAAATAAAAGATTAAAAAAGGATATAAAACCCCATGATATTTCAATCATGTTATAATCAAAGGAATAAAATATATTACAAATTCAAACAAGTTAGAAATCAAACTTGAACTTCAAACGACTATAACTTTTGATCCAGATGTCTGTTTGGGTTCTAACACATATCAAATTGAATTCTGTGATGGGATCTATGCCAAAAAGGGTCTTGTAATGAGTTAAAAGAGATATTTATAGTTTTAAAACCCCCCAAAAGGTCTAGAAGGCCTCCAAAACTGAGTTTTTTGTCGCCGACCTTGGTTTCTTAAAATTAAAATAGCTATAACTTCTAATCTAGGTTTTTGTTCAGGCTTTGACACATATAATATCGAATATAATTTCATTATATTAGATTTTATAGTTTGTGGAGCTGAAATAAACTCCAAAATAAGAATTTATGTTCATTTCATGGTTTTTAGGGGTTTTAGGATTTTCAGAGTTTCTTAACATTTTTAGGTGCTTTAAGGTTTTTTTTGAGTTAAAATCCATTTTAAAAAAAATATATAAATAAATATTTATTTAAAAAGATATATATAAATATATATATAAACATGTATATAAAAATATACAAATATATAGATAAAAAAATATAACTAAATATAACTAAATATATAGATATATCATAAAATGTAAAACAAAATAGTATAAGAGAGTGGAAAAGGAACTGGTGTATAAGCTAGACATATCAGGTTCAAAACTCACTAGAGGAATGGGAACATGCTATTGGTGGGATTATCTAAAGTTCTGATAAAGGGGTGGGGGAAGAGCTGATGGGGGGGGGTCGGTGTGGAAAAAAATTATACCCTTTATATCGAGGCCTTTATCTGTGCTTTTTACGAGCACTATTAAAGATAACCCTTTAACATCGCCTAAATTATCAAAGCTTCTATAGAACTGATAAATCACTTTTACTAGAATTGTTAAAGGCCTGATTTTCAGTAGTGATGGGAAACTAAAATATTTTACTTCCTAAAAAGCATCATTCAATATCCTTTTCAACAAATACAACCCAAAAATCCTCAGGTGGGATTTTTCTAACTGACCAACCCATGTATGCTTGGTTTAATATTTATTTAATTTTAATTAATAATATTTTATAATAATTAATTATTAAATATAAAATCTTGATGATCTGCACATTATCCCTCCATCTTTAATTGTATAGGGGTCTATATTTCTATATTTGAGTGATAAAAATGTAATATCATACCCAAGTTCTCCCTCACCTACTGTGAGTATACATTATAAATAATATAGGAATTTGTGACAATATGATTTGATATAAGATTTGGTATGAAACCAATAAATTAAAAATACATGGGAAGAAGATGAGAATTGCAATATGAGTCGATACACACCTCAAGAAGTTTCCTTGGGATCTCAGTTGGTCCATCATCCATTCGATAGATCAACTATTACTATACTTCTCATGATCACATTATTTATTTTATTTTTCATGGTTAATTATGTTGTTATTTGAATGTGTGGATGAAACGAAACCACATAGGTTAATTAACAAGAATGAAAAGATAAAATTGGATTATTCAGTGATGAATGTTTCTATTTATACATAATTGGTTATTTGTGAAAGTGATTATATTGTTTAATTAATAATAGTATTCAATATAATTTTATTTAAATCAGTAAGTTAAGTAATACCAAACCCCTAAAATAAATATTAAGTCAATAATTCCTTCCATAAATTATGTTAGAATGGAACAATAGTTTTAGGTTCCTGTCAACCATAGTTGAGGGTTCCTATTTCTATTGAGGAGTTTTAATTAGAGTGGTATATTGACTTAACTAAAACTAGAATCAAAGAAGTAGTCATAAATATTTTAATGTAATTTTATATTAAGGTGTTGAAAAAATATAAATTTAGTATTTATAAGAGACTAGAACCCGCTCAATATATCAAGGAGCTGTGAGTTAATGTGTCTGACCAACCAAAATCCTACCTTAAATATATTTGAGTAGTAGCATAGATGTAGATTTAACTATAAGGTTAAGTTTTAAGGATCCTTTCCACTAGAATATTCATGTGACTGAATATTTTGAATCTAATGGTTGATGACTATTTGGATTTGAACAAAATAGTGGAAAACATTTAGGATTAATAAACTATTAATGTCTGAATAAAAGGTAATCAGGATAAAATTAATTATCTGCTAAAGTTTTATTTTATAAAAAAATGTAAAGTAATACCACAAAATCATTGAGATTAATTATATACAATAAAAAATTTCATCATAGATATAAATTTCCAAGATTGGTATAGGATCTTACACATAATACTATGATATGAATGTAAATTTTATGTTTCAAATTCCCCACTACTTGATGATCCACCTCAGGAAGCAACTGAGAGTGAGAAGGATGCTTACAGGAGATACATGGATATTTTATTTGATATTTACACCATAATATTATCATTAATGTACAATTATTTTTGAAATAAACATGAATATATGTATGTTTACACCATGTTGTATTATCTCTAATAAGTTTATGAGGATAATGTGAAGGAAAAAAACACTAATGAGATCATTAATACACTTTACACGTATAAAATAGAAGAATAATCCAAGTCGATCCTCACATACTTAAGATAACAGAGTACATTGATCGATTGATAGAGTTAGGATTTAGGTTGAATAACTATGAATTTATACATCACATACTCATTTTCTTATCGCTCAGTTTCTTTAGTTTCTTTGAGAATTATAAAATAAACATTATAGATAAATCACTTCAATATATTTTGGATAAGGTTCACCAAGTCTATAAGGATATAAATAAAGAAAAATATTTTATCATTATGGAGAATAAAAAGAATTTAAAGGTAAAATATCCAATGACAAGTACAATTACAAATACATATTCACAACAACCTTCTAGGAAACCAAAGATAAAAAGGGATAATAATGAAAATGAGGATACTTTCTTTGCATACCACTAGAATAGGAATTATAATAAATTAAAGAATAAGAAAAAAAATTATACTTTAGGTTTATTTATAATTGTTTGTAATATTTATATTTCACTACTTGGGTATTAGATATAGCTTGAGACTCACATATTTTTAACTACATATTGAAACCAAGGTAGATTATAAAGATTAAAAAAATGAAGTGGATCTTAATGTTATTGATGGATCTTGAATTATACATTTACTAGAGATGATCACATATTAATATTTCATAGTGGAGAGATTCTTTTATTTGAAAACTACTATTATGTACTGTGTTATTGAGAAATTATCTCAATGTAGATTTTAGACACAGTGATATTTTATTCAATTTTAAAATTAATGTTGTTATGGTATAACATATTGAATAGTAGTTTAATTATACTTGAATTAGAGATATATTATGTCAATAATTAAGTATTAATATAAAACATAAGACTAAAATAATACCCATTTTCACCAAGATAATACTTGGTCAAGTAAAACTAGAAGAATATTTCAATGTTAAACCAATTAGGGCCTCTATAATATTTCAAGATAAAACTATTAGGTATTTTACATGAGGTATAGTGACAAAGAAACCCATAAATATTATTGAATTTTACTATTAAGATACATGATAACTATTTGAATTAGAAGTTATAGGTAAATTCATGTACTTATTATGATTCCACTAAAAGATTAAGGAATGTAAAAGTGAAGTAGTGAATGATATCAGTAAAAAGATAAAATATTATTTGAGCATGTGAAATGGGTAATATCTTAATTAAGCATTCATTGATCATTAAATATAGTTTACAATATTACTAAACTCACATTTTTTATACACATCAGATTCATGATGCAAGTAAAAAAAAATCATTCTAGACATAGTGAGATCGATGATAATTCTTATAAGTTTTTTAAGTCTTCCATTATCCTTTTAAGACATGTTTTGAAAATTTTAGTGTTAATAATTAACCATATTCCAACTATAATGAAAAATGGAATTTCACATGGGTTACTATATTAAATAAATCCATTATGTTACAGATTTATGTTTTAAGATGTGAAGTGTTCGTTAAGGCTAATTCTAGCAACCAACTTGCATCAAGAAAAAGAAAAACATAAAATGCATCTAAAAAAATTATCCTAAAGTTACATAGAATTTTATATAAACTATAACTAAGATATAAAATACATGATCAAGAATGAATATATTTCTATAAAGAGGCATCACATATCTATAAGAGATAGTGGGAGTAAAATAAAATTTTATAATGTTAATGATCAAGATGCACAAGTAGTTGGCCTAAGAATTTGTTTCACAAAGTCTCTTGGGAAATAAAATTCCAAATAAATATAATTCATTAGATAGATAAAACCAAAGTAATATAGTTTTATAATAAATTTTTTAGGTGATATATTATTCATTATAAATAATAAATACTCATCCTATAAGTAAGTAGTAAATGAAAACAAGATAAATATAAAAATTGGATATTAATTCAGAAATAGAATCCATATTTCAAAATTAAGTTAGTATTTTGGTAGTATTTATGGCTGATGTAAAACACATGAAGTCCAAATGGGTATTCAAGGTATATATGGACATGGATGATAACGTGAGTACCTATAAAACAAGATTTATTTTTAAAGGTTTAAAATAATTAAATATATTGACTATGATGAGACCTTTTCACCAAAAGAGATGCTAAAATCCATTTAAATTTAGATTTCTATAATTATCTTACCATGGTTATTATATAAATGCTTCAAGGATCAATTTATAGATAAAAAACAAGAGTTAAATCATGGAATGATAATATTTCCATGTGTTTATGAAAGGTTGGTTGGATCACCATGGTTTTCCAAGTGATATATAATGACTAACATATGGAAAATAGATAATAGTCTTACAGTTAGTTAAGACTAAGTTAAAAATATTTCCCAATGAATGACTTAATGTTTCAACCCATGTTCTAGGGAGAAATATCTACTGAGATTTTTCTATGAGTTTCTTATACCAAGTCAAAGTATATAAATTGATAAGGTATTTAAAAACACAATATGGAACAATTTAATATGACTTTTTGCTTATATCACATGGTGTAATATATCCAAAACAATGTGTTTAATACACATGAGGAGATTAAAAGATGAATAAAAATCCATGTTCTCAAGTGATGAAATCTATCATATATTCCATGATATGCACCGAATGTTATATTACCAATATACATAACATGGTGGGAAAATATCAAATAAATCTAAGATAATTGCACAAAAGAGTAGTTAAAACTAACCAATAATACTTGGGAAAGTGTATGGGATAAGTTTCTTGAAATTGGAGAGGAAATAGAGATAACTATAAAGGGAACATAAAATCTAGCCTTCAAATATATCAATTGATCTAGTATCATAGGTAGGATAAGGAAATGAGGAATAAATGATTATTGAGTCCAATGGTATCCATATATGAAAATACTAAGTATGTAGTGGCTTAAAATTCAGCTAAAATAGCATTATAAATGTGAAAATATTTCCAATTATTGGAATTATAAAGATCCCTGAAATATTATCATAATATAATTTATGATAATATTACTAAAAATATACCATCAAAGAGGTAAATTTTATGAAAGAGAAAAAAGTATATACTTTGAAGTTATCATATCTTGAGGGATTTTACTCAGAGAGGTGAAGTCACAGATAATAGAGTAACCATGGAGGAAAATATGACAAGCCTAATGATTAAATACATAACTCATGAGAAGCCTAATTTATCACGTGATAACTAATAGATTGATTGTTACTATGTTGGATCTAGTACAAGTGGGAGTGTTGTAATTTTGGGTTCCCTAAACCCAACTTAATTAGTACTTTATGATTACCATATCATGTATATATATATATAGAGTTATGAATGGTTTTTTCTTACCAAAATATTATTATTACTTATGCGTATATTATTTATATGATAATTTCCTTGGATTTTTATCATATCAAAAGGTTATAATAGTTCCCAGCCATAATTAGAACCTTACAATACCATGAAAATAATCTAAAACATATATCATTTAGTCTAGATACATCATATTGAATAGAAAAAGATTATTTATGACTATCAGGTGCTAGGTTATAATAATAATTGACACTTATTCCCATGAATTTATCACTTTGTGACCTCAAGTAGATGAGATTATGGGGATTGGACCACCAATAAGAACATCACATGTTTTGGGTATCATTGGACGTTCCTATCTATGATCATGTGTATTGGTATCTCAACTTGAGATCATTATAAATGTGTATAATTTGATTATGTAATTTTTTGCATGAAAATAACCATGTTAGTTTATGTTTATGGATAAGTAACTTGTATTAGGTGTGTTATTAGTGATATAACATTGATTGAATGAACATGACAATATTTTTTGCTTCTAATTATAGGAAGAATATATCTTTTTCCATTTGACAAGGATGATAATGCCTTGAATAAATACATAGACATGGTATATGAAAAAAATTCCATCCAATACAATCAAATAAAGATAAATAAATCATTAAAGGGCAATGACACAAATTATGGATCTCAATTTATAAGATAACATAAGAAAAAGAGATTATATTACACAGTAAGTCGTCATAGGATGTTTTCGTAGATATGAATTATAATTATATCTTTAAGGTCCATGATATGTTTCTAAATAAAAATCATGGTCTATGAATATAATTTAATGCTACCAAGATAAGGTTTTATAGGGGAACACACAAAATTTATCCATAAGTTCTACTAATTTTAATGAATTTGAGTCTACAAAAAAATTGGACCCTATGTTTGTGGGCCGGTGAATATACGAGTGCGATCAATCAAAAGTAATTAAAAAAATAAATTCAATTATATATTATTGAAGTTTATAATAATAATAATTGAATTTATTTCTCAAGGTAATCATAAGTTATTTAAGTATAAAAATTGAATATGAGAGAAATAGTTTTTTAAATTAATATTATTTATTCAAGGTTAATTAAACTTATTTGGGAGAAATGAGTTGAGTTAATGGATCATATTTCATCATGAGACATATTAGAGTGTTATAAAATGTTTATGGAATTTATTATGAGTTAAATAATTCATTTATTACCAATGGGTAAAAAATATGGTTTAAGTTTTATTGAGGTCCCAAAGGGAATTTTTAGATACTTAAACCTAGCTGTTTAAGCTCATTTAAGAGCCATAAATATTGACAAAAAACATTTACACAAATTTCTATCCTCCCAATAAATTATCTCATGTTATAAAGAGAGAAACTAAGAGAAAAAAACACTAGATCAATATTTTATTCTTGAATCGAGTCTGTATTCTTCACATGATCAAAGGGGCATAGTAAGGCTCTTAATTATTTCATGCCAACACATGAAGATCATAGAGATACAAGACATGAGATTCTAGAGAATGCGTGGATGATCTAGAGGGATCCTATCTTGTATTCTTTAAGCTATAAATATCAATAGACCATTAAAATATGCCGAAATTGTGTCGTTCTAATGATTTATCACTTTATTCTTCATGCATAATTTTTTTTAACAAGGTCAATATGATTAATTGGGTGCTTCCATGATGAATTAAATGTCATATGATATATTTGGTCTAATTTTTTTAAAATACTTGTTTCTAAACTTATTCCATGTACTCGGTTCCTATAGAGTTTTATCACTGTCCATATAGTTAGTATATTCATTCGAGATAACTAGATGATAGTTCTATATAATCTCCCTTTATAATTTTTCCATTCCTAAGGAATTTTCCCTGATTATTTCTCATGATTTATTTTTGAGAGAGATATTGGGTTTATGATCAACCTCCTTCTAGGTGATGAGCCTCTATCAATACCCTCATATTGCATGACATCGATTGAGTTGAGGGAGTTGAAGATTTAGCTTGAGGACCTTAAGATGAATGAATTTATATGTCTGATTACCTCTCCATGGGATTATCTAGTATTTTTCACTAATAAAGTCGAATAAAAATTAAGGCTATGCATGGATTATAAGAGGTTGAATCGGGTCGTCATAAAGAAGAAATATCCATTTTCACGAATAGATGATTTTCTTTGACGAGTTGAGGAAAAATCAATGGTTATTCAAGATTGATCTATGACCAGACTATCATCAGTTTTGAGTAAGGGTTAAGGATATTTTAGGGATAACATTTTCGAGTATGTACAATCTATATGAGTTTTTAGTGATTCCATTTGGCCTAAAGAATTTATCTGTAGCGTTCATGAATCTCATGAATATGTTATTCAACTCATACCTAGAATATTTTGACATGGTGTTATTATAATACATACTAGTGTACTCTCAAAATTAGAATATGTTTGAGGAATATTTTGAGGTTGTACTAAGGATGATTAAAGTGCACTTTCTTTATTAAAATCTCTCAAAGTGCCACTTTTAGATTTGAGAGTTGTGTTTTCTGGGCCATGTTATATTTGAGGTTGATATTTTGGTTGATTCATAGAAGGTGTAGGTAGTGACACCTTGGGATCAACCTAAATATTATCTTTGATATTAGGAAATTTCTTGGATTAACTGATTACTATTGATGGTTCATGTAATGAATCATGAAATTTAGGCCATTGAACCAAATGAAGGTTTAGGTCTATTTAATTTTGGTTGATGGGTGAAGTTTAATATTTGAATTTGGATTGAAGGAAGGTTGTTTAGATCACTTTTGGGGTGTATTTTGCGATGTTTCAATGGTGTAATTTATGTGAGAAAAAACCCAAAGTGTATTCTCAGGTGTTGATGGATGAATCAACTCTACTGGTGGAATATCACTCCACAACAAGGGTCATTGCTACATGATGAAGATTATTCCACTGTGAATGTGGCAGGAAATTACATGGTCAAATGTTATTGTGGTAATGGTTTTGGGTGTTTGGGGTGGGTGATTCCATAATGGGAGGCATTGGAATATGGAACAGATCTTGTGTAGGATTAAGTTTCTAGAGTTTTGGGGGAGGTCATGCTGCAACATGGGGCATTGTACTGTGAGCTTATATATAAGAATAAAATTTGAATTTCTAGGAAGCTTCACAATGAAACATCGTATGTTTTGTCTTGAATCTATTAATTATATATAAGATTTGGTTCTAAAGATTAGAGGAGGATCACGTCACAATGTGGGTGGTTGTTTTGTAAATCCCCAGGCCATGCCAAAAAAGATGGCCATGAATATTTGGAATTTATTTAGAAAGGGGTGTTACATTGTGATTATAGTGGTCATACTATGATGTTCCATTGTGTAGTTTTATGGGTTCCCTAGGTAAGGTAATTGAATTGTGATATAGGGGTTCATGTCATACCAATTCCCTATTCAATTTTTTATTTTATTTTTTGGTTTAAAAAAGGGTAAACCCTTGGGGGTTCTTTTTGGGAAGGAAATACAGGGTAGGGGGATCCTACCATTTTATCACCCTTTTCACTCCCTTTACCCCCTGAGTTGAGGTGATCCAGATGGATTTTTTCATTGATATGAGGTAGGTCTTCCTCATTCCTCTCACTTTTTTTTCTTCCTTCATTGTTCTTATCTAATTTTTGTGAGAACTAGCTAGATCGTGGAATCCTAATTATACAAAACCATGTGTAATCACATTATAATCATGGGTATTTTTTACGTGGTGTGTAAATGAGTCTTGAATTATGCCTGTTTCACATTTTTTATCGAATATTTTGTGTTTCATAGGTTCATGTGTGCATTGGGTGTGGACTACACCCCCTCGCTCATGGTTTCTTTATTATTATTCCACCCATTGAGTTTGTAGTTGATTATAAGTGGATAATTTGGTTTTAATTTATTCTGTAATTGATGTGAATTTGTTTATGGACGAGATAGAAGCTTCTTATCTTGTTGGTGGTTGGTTTGAGCTTGGGTTTTATCATGGACCACATGTTCATGGTAGATTTAATTTACATTATTAAGTATCTTTCTTATTTAGTGATTTTATGTTTGTGTTCCATTATTATTGTTACCATTTGCATGATTTCATGACATAATGTCAATTTGGATGGGCCCATTTTAGCCTAATGGTCAACAAGGAACACCAAAATTTCTAAATGATTCATTTATGGAACCCTGGTTTTTTGAGTATTAGTGCCTCTCTTTATGGATTATTTGGTTGTGCAAGTGGGTTTGAACTTATTTTTCAAAGGAAATGGTTTTTTCCTTTAAAATGGAATTTTTAAAGGAAATGAGTTTTGGATGGAATTTCAAGTTGAATTGGTGATTTTATAAAAACAGTTTTGAAGTGTTTTTTCAAAAAAAGTTTGTTTTTAAAGGTGTTTTAACATTTTAATAAAATATGATAGGGATTTTTTGATATTTTTTTGGTAGGTTTGACCTCATGTGGGTGACACAATTTTTTCCAAACATCTTGCGATCTCATTTTTATTTTTTTTATGGTTTTATAACATGTTATCTATGACTGTATTAGAATGAATGATAATATATGATTCATAGGATAAACATTCCTTAGGGTGATGGGTTGGTTAGACTGGATGAGGTGTTGGATATGTGCCCTTTTTGGCATAGGTCCATAGGAACCTTGGGATACCCAGGTGATGGTTATGAGTTATTGAGGATGACTGAGGTATGGGTGAGATGTTCACTATTAGCATTGGGAAATTCTTGATGATGGTTGGGCCTCCATAATTCCTTTTAAGAGAGTCTTAAGATTGGCCTATGTTGGTAAAAAACCCCTCAAGGAGTCCTCTTAGTATGTTTTGGGTGTGGTTGTGTTTGTTGACAAATCCATATGACCACAAATGAGTTGGTTGGTGTTTGCTGAAGATAGGTTTTTAAGGTGGCACAATTTCCTAGTGTTTGCCAATTTTTTGGGCCTCAAAATCGGGAGTTTGGTGTTGGAAAAGGAAGGATTTCCTCATAGGAGTGAATTGTATGAAGAAATTTGAAGAAAATAGGAAAAGTATTAGAACCACGTACCATCATGCATGGTTCACATACCATGTTCCAGGAACAATACGTGGAGTGGAGGAACAGTATGCCGAAGTGGTCCACGAAACCAGAAACGGTTCACGTCGGAAGGTAATGTGGTATGCGGATGGGATGAAGTCGGTGGAAGAGAACGACCATGTAAGAGGAAAGCTGGCATGCGGAGTGCATATGAAAAATGGTTCGCGGGTCGGCCTATGGTTCATGACGACAGAATAATCAGTACACGGTGGATGCTTGGATTGAAGATTTAGTAAATATTGAGTTAGCGGATTTTAAGGATATCTTTGGCTATATAAGAATCTCTAATCCACCGATTACTATGGATATTGAACATCATTAGAAATGATATTTTTATCTGGTATTTTAGAAAATTATGAAGGTGGTTCATGAGGGATAATCTCCTGAAGGCTAGAGTGGTTCGCGTGGAAGGATTTCTGTTGAAGGATTTAAGCGAAAATTTGTATTCGCTTAAGACTCGGTACGCGGAGGAGGAATCTCCAGTACACGAGAGAGTGTATTCCACAATCAGTATGTGGAGGGAGAGATCTAGTACGCAGAAATGAAGGTAGTCTGCGAACAACAAATAGTTTGCGGACATAGGGTGATTTTCAAAGGAGGTTTTCAGAATAGGTATGTGGAAGCGGTATGCGATCACGAAGGTGGAGGCACTCCGTGGACGAAGGGAGGTTCGCATTAGTGGAAATAGTTGTACACGGAGGAGGTGACCGCATACCAAACCCAGTACACAATACGTAGGTATAACTAAGTGGTTCATGATTTTCATAAGGAAGCTTGTGAAAGCTTAAAATCAGTTTGAAAAAGTATTTTCTAGTACCAAGCAGTATCCGGGAAGGTGTACTTCATCAACGGGTGAAAAAGGAATTCCAACAGTGCATCTATCTATAGTTTAGGATGCAAGAATTCATGAAAAGGAAGGGACCTACATGTCCATAAACTGTGTTTGACCTACAAGTCAATAAAATGTAAGTGGATTCCTTTCCAAGAGCAGTGAGCGAAGGAAGAGGAAGACGGTGAACCTTTCCATCGGCAGTGAGCCAGAGAAATAGGTATAGGGAGTGACCCTTGGGAATGCAATGAGTATACCCTAAACCTGGTAAAGGAAGTGAGTATGGGCATAGAAGATCTAGATTGAACTTTGTACTCATTACTGGTAGTCAGCCTTAGTGAATTTGGTACAGTGGCACATTGTCGTTGTATGCTCCTTGGAACTAGACCAGTGAGGGTGAACCAAGTAAAAATAAATGTGTCCTGTGCATGATTTTATATCTTTCATTTATTACTATGGAAGGAAGAGAGAATTGAGTTTTGTTTAACAACAAAACAAGATCTGAAGGGAAAAAGTTTTAATCTTTCATACACCCTGATTAACCCCCCCTCAGGGTATCCGACCTAGTGGACCTAACAATTGGTATCAGAGGGAAAGGTTGAAAGTTAGTGGTTCTCTCTCAATAAGAAGAAATGGATGTGGTTAATCATAAAGGAATTCTGATATTTGACGGAAATAATTTTCAAATATGGAAGAATCATATGCAGCACTACTTCCGATCAGTAGGGATGAATGTCTTCACAATATCTATGAATGGAATATCTACTGACATTAATAGCGGTGCTTTATCAGAATCTTAAATAAGATTATTGGATACTGATGATAAAGGGATCAATGCTTTAGGGGGATCCCTATAAAATGAAATTTTTATGAATGTGATGTATTGTAAAACATCACATGAAATGTGGGAAAAATTATTGAACATTTATGAGGGTGACACAAAAGTCTGAGAAGCAAATCTTGAGGTTCTATGGAACAAGTATGGGGAGCTCAGAATGAATCCCAATGAGACTATTGATGCATTATTTTATAGGATAAATATTATTATGAAAGATATGAAGGGTCTTAGAGAATTCATTGAAGATATAAAAATTATGAAACACATTTTTAGGAAACTTACACCGCGGTTCAATATGAAAGTTTCAGTATTGGAAGACAAAGACCCAAAAGATCTGACACTAGATAACCTACACAATACCCTTATAGAATATGTAATGAGAAACGATGATAATGATTTAGTGGAAAAGGGTAAGTCCAAGGAAGTGGCATTTAAGGCCATGAAGAATATCTCTTTTTAAGATAGTTCTGAGGAGGACAATATGGATGATGTCATGTCATTTCTCTCCTCTAATCTACAAAGGGGAAAGGGAAGTTCAAAGGTAAACTTCTGTTTGCGTGATTTCGATGTGGAAAGATTTGGAATATTGCAACAAAGTGTCCTAAGAAGTTTGATGATGAAAATGAAGATAACAAAGAAATACTCCAAAAGAAGTATTCATCAAATGATAATGGAATGAGAAGTATGAGGAGAAAGTTCTTAAAAAAGAGGAATCCTCTTTAAAAAGAAGATAAAAGTTCAGAATAATATGAGGCAAAAGAGTTGGAGGACTATAGGGATCATAAAATAGATTCTTTGGTGGTAGTTGTCATAAATTCAGTAACAAGAGAATAATGTGACAATGAAGAAGGAGAAATTGAAGGAAGGGTTGATCTTCAGGCTGAATTAGATGGTGGTATTGAAGAGGAAGACATTTTGAGAGCCAAAACAAAGAAAGCATACAAAGTTGATCATGATGCTGAACTCTTTATGCAGCAGCTAGAATAAGAGAATTCTGATTTGAATGCAGAAATTGAAAAGCTAAGGTCTTCAATGCTATAAAGCCTTGAAAAGGTGGTTGAGTACAAACTCAAAATTGAAGAACATAAAATAGAAATTAATAGTTTGACTAAAATTTGAAAAGATCAAATCGAACATATCGAACAACTAGAAGATAAAGTCATCAGTATGTGATGAACAATTAAATATCAGTAGAAAATTCTAGGAAAGAAGGTCATACAGGTAATAGAGAAGATGATATTTGAGAAGAGTGGTCCATCAGAATAGAATCAACAACCAATTATAAATGATAATGATGGTATGAGGCTTGATCTAAAATAGAAAGTAGTTATGGTTCAAGTCAGACCACAAGAACCCACTCCAATATTTAATATTGATTTGGGTACGAAGAAGAATCATAAGATTCAGAGAACCCAAGGCACAACTAGTGGTTCATCCTTACCACACAAGAATTTATCTCACATAAGATGCTATTGTTGTGGTAAGATGTGACACTCTCAGAATGTATGTTCCATAGGAAAGAGGTACCAAAGGGAACAAGACCAATAGAGGTGGTCGTACAGAGCTCAAAATTATAGGTTATCATTTGATTCTCTTTGTTTTAGGTGTAAATGACTCAAACACATGGAAAGATATTTCACATCAATAATGCAGAGGAAGGTGCCGAGGAAGAATGAATTTTTCTATAAGAAGCAGTCAAATATATCATCAAGAGAGATGAAAATAAAAATCAATTTACATACCTGGAAGTTGAAGCTGGTCCATCACATGCCGAGGAAGATCAATATTATCATTCCATGATAGGTATGAAGTCAAAGACTTGGGTAAAAAAAAATGTCTGAGAAAGAAGTGGTTGAAAAAATTGCATTCAAGGCATCAAATCGCACTAGGATATGGATCATTGACAGTGGATACACTTACCATATGATGGGAAACAATGATCTAGTGACCAGAATCAGGTATGATAAAGAAGGTATCGTAAGATTTGGTAATGATGAGGGCTTAAAAATTATTGGTTTAGGAAAATCCAAGTTTGGAGGAAAAGACATGAGATGAGAATATATCTTGGTTGTTGAGGGGATTAGTCATAAATTTCTTAGTGTAAGTAAATTGTGTGACTCAGGGCATGCCAAATGTTTTTCCAATAAATTATATATCATTAAGGAAAAGGATGGTGATGTTGTGTTACAAGGAAAGCGTACAAAAGGGAATATCTACCTCATGAGTGGAGAAGAAGATATGTGACTTCTATCCAAGGATGAAGAAAAAAAGTTATGGCATAAGCGTCTTGGCCATATAAGCCGAGGTTCTTTGGAAGATCTGGTGAAATATGATGCAGCTTGAAATCTCCCTATTTTATCACGTGATCATACTCATACGTGCGATGCCTACCAGTTGGGGAAGATCATTCGAAATACATACAAGAAAAAGGAGCACAAGTCATCAAGATTGCTTGAGTTGGTGCATATTTATTTGTTTGGACCGATTTCACCAAGGGCTATTGATAGGAGGATATATTATGTTCTCTTCATTGATGAATATAGCAGAATAGCACAGGTTTCAATAATCACCCAAAAATATGAAGTGTTTAGTTTTATTACAAGACATCCATGGGAATGTGAAAATATACTTGGTCAGAAGATATGTATGATTTGAAAAGATAATGTAATAGAGTTCAAAAATAGCCAAGTGGAGGATTATCTAAAAAAACATGGGATAAGGAATCAAGTTTCAGAAGTAATAACTCCACAGAAGAATGGATTAGTTGAGAGAATAAATAGGATTGTCAACAATATGGCCAAAACAATGATCATTGAGAAAGATCTTCTAGAGAAGTTTTGGAAAGAAGCAGTAATGAGAGCAGTATACGCTTCAAACAAAGCTTTAATTTTTAAAAAAGAGGATAAGACTCCATATGAGTTATGGTTTGTAAAGAATCCTTCTTTAAAGTACTTTCAAATATTCAAAAGTAAATGTTTCATTCTCAATAAGGAGAAACATATGAAATTTGAATCCCATGGGGATGAAATAATATTTCTTGGCTATTCAAAGAATAGAAAAGCATATAAATTTTTCAATAAGAGGATAAACAAGATAGTTGAAAGTCATGATATGACTATAGTGGAGAATGAACAGAGTATTCAACAAATACATGATCAGACTTAGGAGGAAAGTGATGAAGAGATGAGAAGGTCATGAGATGATCTAACTCCATAGGTTGATTCGGAAGAAGACTAAGATGATGAGAACAAATTTGGTTCTTCACAAAGACCAACAAGAAGAGCTGAAATTGATAGACATAACATAATTGGTGATCAGACAACACCAATGTAGACAAGGAGGATGTAGTCTCTACAAAAAGCATCATACTTATCACAATTTGAGCCTAAATAATTTGATTAAGTAGTTGGATATGAGAATTGGGTTTAGTCAATGAATTAATATCTTGACCAAATTGAGAAGAATCAGACATGGGAAATTGTTTTGAGGCCAAAAGACAAGAATGCCATTAGGAAAAAATGGGTCTTTTGCAACAAAATGAATGAATATGGTGTCGTGATTCAAAACAAATCATGCCTTGTGTGTAAAGGGTAATCTCAAATAGAGGGTATTGATGTTGATGAGATGTTTTCACCTATTGTAAGGCTAGAGACAATAAAATTATTCTTGGCCATAGATGTGCAATGAAAGTTTAAAGTTTTCTAGATAGATGTCTAGTCAACATTTCTAAATGGTGTTCTGGAAGAAGAAGTTTACATTGATAAGCCTGATGGTTTTCTCATTCATGAAGATGAAAAAAGATTCTATCGGCTGAAGAAGTATTTATATGGTTTGAAGAAAGCAATAAGATCATGGTATTCAAGGCTTGATCAATTTCTAAAGAAGCTCGATTTCTAGCATGGTGGAGTTGATTACAATCTATATTTCAAAAATAGAAACAATCAAAGGATGATGGTATTGGTTTATGTCGATGGAATAATCTTTGGTGGATCATATGAAGCATAATCCATACAATTTTCTGAATTCATGAAAAGCAAGTTCGAAATGTCATTGATTGGTGAGTTGACATTTTACCTTGGCTTAAAAGTGACGCAAGGAAGAAATGGAACTTTTATTTCTCAATAAAAATATTCCAAGGAGGTTTTGAGAAGATTTGGAATGGATAATTCTAAATAGATGAATACTTAGGTTGCTACCCAGCTAAAATTATCACAGGATGATGAAGGCATGACAGTTAATATCATGGAATATAGGAAAATCATTGGAAGTCTGCTGTACTTAATAGTGACAAGGCCTGATATTGTTTTTTCCACATTCCATGAAGTGAGGTATTAAACTAATCCCAATCATATTCACATGATTGTAGTAAAGATAATTCTTTGGTATATCAAGGGAACAATGGATTTTGGTTTAATGTATAATGAAAAATCTTAACCAGAGTTATTGGGATATACAAATGTGGATTGTGCTGGTTCAAAAGATGATAGGAAATCAATATCAGGAGGTACCTTTTATCTTGGAGGGTTGTGTATTTCTTGGTTAAGAAAGAAACAATATTTCATTTCATTAAGCACTGTAGAAGCTGAATACATTGCGGCGACTCAAGCTTGCACACAACTATTGTGGATGAAGCAATAAATTGAAGATATGAGAATTGAAGTGAAATATCCGATAAGAATCCATTGTGATAATTCAAGTGATATAAATCTTAGAAAAAATGCATTCTATCACTCAAGGAGAAATCATATTGAATCAAAATATCATTTTATCAAGGATAAAGTGGAGAAAGGGCTTGTGAAGTAGGAGTATGTGCCTACAGAACAACAAGTTGGAGATATTCTTATGAAGGCCTTACCCAAAGAAGCGTTTGAAAGGAATCGATCGGATTTGAGAGTCCAGTAGAATCCACACACTTGAAAAAAGTGTAGATGTGGGTCCCCCTCTCCCCAAGGTATGATGTGTCTTTATCTAATGTGATAATATGTGTTCTTTACCCTATTGCATACAACCTTGAAGTTACCTTCAGGTTCTTTGAAAAAGGGGGAGAAAGTGTGACTATTTAAAGGGGAGAAAAGACATGGGGAGAAGACGCTAAGTAGAGTAGTGAGATAGGGGGAGTTGAAGCTAAATTGAATCTATTTGGAGGAGCTGTAACATAGGGGGAGTATTAAAACTGACAATTCTAGAAGTGATCGACCAATGATTAGATATCACGATGGATGAGGTTCGTGATGAAAGTAGTTTATTGGTATCGGTTTGGTTTCAACATTTGGTGTCATAGATGAAGTGATTCACTGATGAAATTTTCATTATACTCTTGTTTCTCATGCTGATCATGGATCATGTGGGCTTAGAGTATATGTTGAGTAAATCCTTGATCACTATATTAATTGCATGAAGCGAATGGTGGTTGAATATGGAAGGAGTTTTAATGAGGTATCAAAATCCGTATAACTGTTATGAGAAGAGTTTTCAACAAACCCAAAGGGGATATTGTTGGTAAAAAATACCTCAAGGATTCCTCTAGGTATGTTTTGGGTGTGGTTGTGTTTGTTGAAAAATCCAGATGACCGAAAATGATTTGGTTGGTGTTTTTCGAAGACAAGTTTTTAAGGTGGCGTAGTTTCCCAGTGTTTGCCAAATTTTTGGGCCTCAAAATCCAGAGTTTGGTGTTTAAAAAGGAAGGATTTATTCATAGGAGTGAATTGTATGAATAACATTGATGAAAATGGGAAAAGGATGAGAACCACATACCATCATGCATGGTCCATGTACCATGTTCCGGGAATGGTACGCGGAGTGACGGAACGGTATGCCGAAGTGGTCTGCGAAACTAGAAATGGTTATCGATAGAAGGTAATGCGGTATGTGGATGGGATGAAGTCGACGGAAGAGAAAGACCATGTAAGAGCAAAGGTGGTACATGGATCGTGTATGAAAAATGGTTCGCGGGTCAGCCTGTGGTTCACAGTGGCAGAAGAATCAGCACGCGGTGGAGGATTGGATTAAAGATTTAGTAAATCTTGAGTTAGAGGATTTTTTGGATATCTTTGGATATATAATAATTCATAATCCACCAATTAATGTAGAGATTAAACATCACTAGAAAGCATATTTTTCTCTAGGATTTTGGCAAAGTTCGAAGGTGGTTTGTGAGGGATAATCTCGCGACGTATAGAGTGGTTCACGTGGAAAGATTTCTACCAAAGGAGTTAAGCAAAAAGTTGTATATGCTTAATACTTGGTACATGGAGGAGGAATCTCCGGTACGCGATAGAGTGTATTCCGCAATATATATGCGGAGGGAGAGCTCCAACATGCGGAAATGAAGGTAGTCCACGAACAAAGAATTTTTCATGGATAGAGGGTGATTTGTAGAGGAGGTTAGTAGAATCGGTACGCATAAGCGGTACTTGATCACGAAGGCAGAGTCACTCCACGGACGAAGGGTGGTTCATGGAAGTGGTGGAAAAATTACGTGAAGGAGGTGACCACATACCAAACCCGGTACACAGTACGTGAGTGGAACTAAGTGGTTATTTATTTTCACAAGGAAGCTTGTGAAAGCTTTAAATCAGTTTGAGAAAGTATTTTCTGGTACCTAGAAGTATCCAAGAAGGTTTAATTCATCTACAAGTGAAAAAGAAATGTCAACAGAGCATCTATGTATAGTTGAGGATGCATAAATTCATGCAAATAAAGGGATCTACATGTCCATAAATTGTGTTTGACCTACAAGTCGATAAATTATGAGTGGATTCTTTTCCAAGAGAAGTGAGAAAAGAAAGATGAATACAATGACCCTTTCCACCAGTAGTGAGCCAGAGAAAGAGGCATAGGGAGTGACCCTTGGGAATATAGTGAGTAGACCCTAAACCTTGTAAAGGCAGTGATCCTGGGCATAGAAGATCTAGCTCGAACTTTATACTCATTATTGGCAGTGAGCCTTAGTGAATTTGGTACAACGGCACGTTGCTGTTGTATACTCCTTGGACGTATCCCAATGAGGGTGAACCAAGTAAAAATCGTTGTGTCCTATCCATGATTTCATATCTTTCATTTATTGCTACGGGAGGAAGAGAGAATTGAGTTTTTTTTACAATGAAAGAATATCTTGAAGGGAAAAAGTTTTAATCTGTCATACCCTGATTCACCCCCCTCTTAGGGTATCTAAACTATTGGACCTAACAACCTTAGTGGTTATGGTGATATTTAGTCCTAGTTTTTGTGATTAATAGATTACATTGGGTTCTTAGGACGTGTCCATATTAACATGATGATACTTGGTATGGATATAAAGATGGGATGGAAGATGATTGATTACTCATTGTGTTTTTAATAGGAGGACACTAAGTTTCCTCATAGTTGATGTGGTGTATCCTTTTGTGTGATAGAGTGAGTGGGCTTGTAGCTTGAGAGGTGGTATGATTTTATGTGATTGAACTTTTGGTAGTGTATTGATACCTATGGGAGGTGACATATTGGATGAAATTAGGTGTTTATGATTAGATAAATGAGTATCTTGGTTTTGGTTGTGAGGCCACATATGGTTTTGTTTTCCCAACCAAGATATGACTCACTCTAGATTTCACTCTTCCCTATTGAAATTCAGATGTGGAATGATAATTGATGAGGTTCTAGGTGAGATGGTGGTAGACCATAGTAAGTAATGACAGGATTCATTAGATATAACAAACCCAAATCTTATCAAATTCCCACTTTATGTAAGACTATATTCATGGAATACACTTGTTTGGATGGTTGGTTGTTGATTATGGTGGTATTGAGATACGATTTGAGTGATCAGGGTGCAATGAGAGAGATATACTATCATGTAGTAGGAACCATATCCTGTGATGACATGTGATACATGGGACATATTCAGTGGTTCTCTATGTCTATTCTATCACATAGATTCAGTGAGGACTAGTGAGATGAGATAGGGGAAGGGAATGAGCACTGAGATTGTTATTTCATGCGATTGGGTACTATTCTAAGTTTTCCTATCTGTTTTACCATGAATTTTTTGTTTATTGTTATTTGATGATTTATAAAGTATTTTACTATATAATTATAGTTTTATTTATTGGTAAAAATGTGATTGATAGTTATGAGATCTTTTATTTCATGCTTTATGATTCTAGTTTTGATAATTATTTACATGATATTTTGGGATTTTGTTTATTAATGGGTATTACCATTAATGATAGGTCAGATGGGACTCTGATGAGCAAGTTTGGTTTATATGGTGTGAATTATATGTTGTTTATGTATGGATATACAATAGAGGTGTGGTATACTTAATTAGGTTATGATGATATGAATGTTATTGATCACATACCGGTGGGTCCTAACCTAATTTGGGTAGCACCAATATGATTTATTGGGGTGTATGTGTCTTTTATCCATGTAGACACATGTTTGTTCTATACGTGAATTGTTTTATGTTTTAATGTTGGAGAGTTTTACTAAGCATAAAATTTCACTCTCTCCTAAGATTTGTATGAACATCCACTTGATCATAATAATTCTTAATGTGTGAAGGTGAGTAGTGGAATCCTACTAGGTTGTTGGACTCATCCATACCCACGTATATAGCCTGAGATTCAATGTACATGGGTGGTATTCATGATTATATTTTTTCAAAGTTATTGGATTTAAAATGGGAATATTTTTTAAGTTTAGTAGGTTGTTATAGGTTGAAAATTTAGTAGGAGATACATTGTGAGTTTGTATGAAGGCCAATGTATATTTATTTTTTAGTTATTATATTGTACTTTTATCTACAAGTTTACCTATTATTTTTTATTATTGATGAATATTATTTATATTCTAATACTTATGATCTATTTATTATTTATTCATCATATATATTTTTTATTTCTTCTATATTTTGGACTATGGGGACCCTATTGGATTCTTTTTTTATGTCCACAAGTTTTGAGTATGTTCATTATACGGACAAGCCATGCTGAATTTTTGATAGATTCAGACATGAACCCTGGGGATTTATTTTGAGGGGATATTCTTACCACAACTTTTTTATCCCCTAACCAATGGTCTACAACATTTAGAATACTGGGAGGCTTACCTGAGGTCTTTTATCACCCCTTCTCAGGTGCTTTTCAGAAGATCCAGGATGGGGTGTAAAAAAGTGGTATCAAAGTGTGTGTTTTTTTGAGATAATTTTAGTTAGAGGTGGATAAATTATGTCATAATTTGGAAGGTAGACTGGGGGCATGCCTGACCAGTATGGCTTTGGTTTAATCCCAAGTTATTAGAAGATGTACAGTGTCAGGACTAAGCACTCTAGGTATGAGTGAGGTGTTTGATCGAGAATCCCACTACAGGATATATGAGACTCCAGATGAGTTATATAGATCAGTTGGGAGCCAATGGGTTGTTTATACATCATGATAGTGAAATCATTAGGGAATGGTACACACACCTATTATCGATATTTTTTGAATTGTTTCTTCATTAGGATCCATTATTAATTGAATAAAATTATAATATATTCAATGTTTCCTAAAATACATTATAATGGATGATTATATTAATTTGGATTCAAGGGTAATGTTGTTTTATTATTGATTTTGGTTGTTCAACCACCATAAGGAAATGATTTTGGGTGTTTGGAATTTTGGGAAAACCTAGATTTTGAAAATAAAATCCATGTTATGGAATAAGGAATGTGTAAAATGGTTTTGTGAATCGATTTCAATGGTATTTTTAATATTTTTTTGAAATTATATTTTAAATTATATTTTGAAAATAGGATCTATTTTCAAGGGGAAAAGACTATCTAACCGTATATATTTTAGATTTCACTTTTTATTTAAAACCTTCAGATGCTAAGGGATGATTTAAAAAAATCATATGAGTTTTGGTGTGTGTAAAATGATATAAGAATATTTTTAAATAAGTATCCAGTACATGAGTAAAATGAGTTTGCTTCGTCTTTGGTGTTGGAATGGCAGTGAACTGATGTATTATTGTTCATGTTTTGGATTGTATGTTATGGTTGTTTAGGGATATCTATGTAGTTTAGGGTCATTGAATGATTTTTTTTGGAAAATGATTGGGTGGATAGATTTTAAGATTTATGTTTTTTATGGAGTGTACTAATTAGGATGCATTTTTGGTTGGTGATTCCTAAGGAGGGAGAAATGTGATATGGAGTTGGACTTTATTAGTCAATGCTTATGATGGGGAGATCCAAAAGATCCAAGTATGACCGGTTGATATTTTTTCAATGTTTTGGGATAAACATATTTATTCATGTAATGTATTAGTATTGTATTAATTTATTCAAGTAAAGTGTTCAAGGGATTAGTTTGGGATCTAAGAGAGTTTATGAATAGTTTAGAGTAAAAGGATGCTAGTGAGATGATAGTGATTATGTATGGATAAGTGGAAGTATCTATGATCGATTAACTTGGATTTCAATGAATAATGAATTCAAGTAATAATGTTGCACATCAAAAGTTCATTTGTAATTAGGAGGTAGAATGCAGCGAGTGATAGATGAATTGATGAAAAAAGTAGGTTGAGGTTTATGATCAAATGACTATTGTGAATTTTTTAGGATGGTAATTGTTATAGTCGATATTTTACAATGACCTATGGATTTTAGTCTTGGTTAACTAGATTATGGGTTAAGTTTATGTCATTTTGGATTATGGTTGAATTTTAATTTTTTAATTTGGGTCGAATAAAGGGTTTTTGGATCATGTTTGGGGTGTATTTTAGGATGTTTTAGAGGTGGAATTTCAGTTAAAAAACCACCAAATTAGGTTATTAGGTGTTGGAAGATGAATCTATCTTATAATATTAATATCATGAATTAATTAGGGTAATTTTTTTGGGATGAGGATTCTTGAACCATGAATGAGGTTAACCATTCTGTGGTTTAATGTTACTGGGGGTAAATGTTCTGGGTGTAGGGGGTAGGTCACATTGTAATGGGAGGAATTTCAGTATGAAACAAATGATACATGATATTATGTTTTTGGAGTTTTAGGGGAGGTCATTCCACATCATGAGGCATTGTGACATGAGCCTTTATGTAATAATAAACTTTGTATTTAGGGCAGTGTCACATCGCAACATGGAATGTTGTGTCATGAAGTCCCAAATTCCAAATAAGATTAAGTTTTGGAGTTTGAAGGGGGATCATGATGAAATGTGGGTAGTTGAATCATGAATCTATATGTCACTCAACAATTGATGGTCATGAATATTTGGTTCTATTATGGAAAGAGGCGTTACTCCATAATGATAGCAATCACACTTTAATGTTCCCTTCTATAATTTTCTAGGTTCCCTAGGCAGGGTCTTTGCATCATGATGTAGGGTTTCATGCCACAATGATCTCCTGTTATGTTTTTTAATATTTTTTAAAAGTAAACCCTTGGGTGTAAATACCCTAAAATTAGTGTACATGGACATTACATTAATTTTGAGGAACACTTAATACATTAAACAAACATATTCCCAAAGACTGTATTAGTTTAGTGCCTTTGGAAACTTGGAATAGAAACTTCTAGTATAGTGAAATATCTTCAATGTTTCCCACAAAGATCTCCCAAATTTTTTAATCCTATCTAAGACCTTTCTTTATAAACTAGGAAAAAAGAAAACATAAGAAAGGGTGATCTCAGATGATTAGTAAGAGTAAAAAAGGGTGATATGTGAACATAAACATGAGCATAAAGGGTATGAGAATGTGTTCATAACATCAGATGATCATCCCTTACATATCAAAATTAAACTTTAATCATAAGGAAATCAAAGAACATAATACATAAGATAATAAAATTGAAATAAGGCATGAAATTATGGAATAAAAATAAAATTATAACTTTGTGAACATGTATAAATAATAACAGGTTCACTCATTAAATTAAGGACAGTAAATCAAGCCCTTTCATAAATTTATAGACATGGAAACCAGGTCCACTTATAAAATTATGGATATGAAAACTAGGTACATGCATATAATTGTGAACATGAAATAAAGTTAATGCATAAAATACATACCTCATGAGTTATCTATCTTTACCCATTGCATCAGATGGAGATATAGGTCCCACCCATCTCATAATAAAATCATTCTTACATTTTCCACAAAAACATAAATCATTCATCATAGCATAACCCAAGGGATAAAATCGGTTTCTCAAACATCATTACATAATAAAATAATCTAGGGTAAATAAATGGATTTCATAAATAACATAAACATAATCAAAACATAGGAATAATAGGGATATTATTAAGGAATGTCATCTTAGATGGAAAATAATTTTGATAAAACACTTGAAATTGATTCTTAAAGAAAATATCATTTCTTATTAGAAAATGTTTTATTTTATTAAAACACCATGTAATTGTAAAATAAAATAATTTCTTTGAAGATAACCATGAAAACTTTTAAGGTAATCTTCATGTAAATAAGGAGTCATGAAAGCATAAAAATCGGTTCATGCTGTATAATTTAAAACAAAACATTCTTTTTATACTTTTGTCTGAAAAGTCAAAAAGTACCTTGTTTGGAAAAATAAATAAATATTCCTTTCAAACCATGAAGTTAGAAGTCAAAAATGGGTAAAAATGACTTTACAAATCTATAGGATAATAGTAAAACATTTTATGAAATAATTTTTATAAAACATGTACATGGATGATAAATAAGCCCTAGTAAATACTTATGTATTAACAATCTCAAATAATAATGAAATTGTGAAATTATCCCATAATTAAAACCTTAAAAAGTTTCTTTTTTTAAAGAATTTTAATAAACATAAAAATAGATATAAAATGTTTTTTATAATCCACTTATATCTACATAAATATTTATGTAAAATAATATCAAGAATATTGAAATGGAGAAAGGATTAATTCTTTAAACATTCAAAGCATCACATACCACTTTGAACATTTAAATCATAAGCCTGATATCTTCAAATTAATATTAAAATAACATGAAGATAAATGTATTCAAGATATGGAATATAATATGGGTGTTACATATACCACGCACAAGAAATAGGTGGTGAATATGGCTTATATCTCACGAAAATTAATAGTGATACAGAATTCCCTTAGCATAGGTACGATACTCTCTATACATGTCCAAAAACTTCTGTATAATGGTTTTAACATATTATTAACATATACCAAAATCATAATAATATTTATTATATCATATATGAGTCATTTTTTACTATATATCACTTGTTTATTATTAATTCCGAGTTAAAGCAACGTTTTGGGTAATAACCGCTTTGTTTATCGTACATGCTTTGACTTGTTATATTTGATATTATTACATAGATCATGATTTAATTTCTTAAAAAATGTAAAAAATGATTTATATATCATATATATTAAGTATATAACTATATATAATATATATATAAATGAAATGGAACACACTATTCATGGAGATGGAAGGCTATACATACGCATGAATGCTGTTTCTATTTTCTTTATCGCATTAAAATATTGAAAATTGAGTGATACATATGTATATTATAATTCTATTATAATATCTATGTAATATATGTTACATATGTTTATTAAAATTATACTTAATATATTTTATGTATAGCATGAATGAATCACATCGCTTTGAGGGGGTGATACTCCATACTTCCACAAACGATGTTATCATATACCCACAATATGAAAGGCATGAAGATATGTTTAATATAAAATTTATAGAATATGAAATAGGTTATAATGTATATATTAAAATATTATTTTACCATAAAAATAGTTTTAAAACCATCCATTAAGGCAGTAATGGAAATAGAACAAAAAAAATATTCATAGAGTCGATTAACTGACATAACATGGAAAAAAAATTCATTTCTTTGAATAAGAGGAGGTGATAAATGACATGGATATGAGATATTACATTAAAAACAGAAAAATTAAGTATATACATGATTTTGGATTTATCATGAATTTATGGATGAAGGAGGTGTGGAGAAAGTATAAAAAGAAAAGAAATTAAGAGAGGTACTTTGGGAAAATTACCTATTGAATAATACCTCCTTGAGAGACCCTTAAGGAACTTAGATTTGGTATTTTTTATGATACCAACAGAAATTAAACGTGGGTAGAATAAGGAGGAGAGGTTTGGGTAGATATTTGAGGATATAAAAGGCTTTTTGGGTTGAAATGGGGAGGTTAGGGTTGTTATATATACTTGAGGAGAGGTGGGTTCAAGTGATTAATTTATTGATTATTTTATATTAAAAGATAACCATATAGAGGTGGAATTAAATTAAATGAATTTGTATTGTAATTTATATTTTATATTATGGTTAGGGTCTATACACATCTTAACCACCCTTTAAATGTTGTATTTTTTAGGTAAATTTTTTAACTTTTAATTTTTACCCTTGTCAAAATTTTACTTTTACTATGGTAAATAATTTTTTTACCATGGTAAATTTTTTATATCTAAAAATGAAATTGACCTTAAAAACTAATTTGGACCTTATTATTCGAAATATATAATCCATATTAACTAATTCAATTAAAATAATTGGGAAAATTATATTCAAAATTAATTTCGCAGACAAAACTAAAAATCGGGTTCTTAAAGTGAAACTTTTGAAAGTTTGAAATATTTTTATATCTAATTTCAATTTAAAACCGATTCCAATGAAATAAATTGGATTTATTAAAACAATATTATCTAATTAAACTTTTAAACTAATTAAAAATATAATTTAACCCTATAAATAAATTAGATTAAAAATTAGTTTGGAATTAAAATCAAGTATTTTTAAAAATTCTTTAAAAAATGAAACCTTACAGAAAAATAAAAAAAATATATCCTAAACTAAAATTTATGTTTCAATTAAAAATATAAAGTTTATTTTGACATATTAAATCTATAAAAGTTCCAAAAATTTTATTTAAAAAGGGCTCTCCATTAAAAGGTGGTAACACTACCTTAATAAAAATTGGGGTTTATGTGTTAAATTGGTTTTATTATTTTATTATGCCTATAAAATCTATTGGATGAATATAAAAAATATTTTCTCAAATATATAACATATATATTAAATTAATATTAATTAATAATTTTAATTAATTTAATTTATTAGGATTAAAACAACTTGTGAGCATAAAAATAGTTTTCTATAAAAATAATCCATTTATATTCAATTTTTGTTTTTATATTAATTTATAAATAATTTGTAACTAATTAGTTCATTTTATATTTTTTAAAAACTTTATATTTTTATAATTTAGTAAATAATATTCATAAAATCTAATTTAACAACTAGGTTATATATTAGTATATATTTTTCAATAATATATTATTTTTTGGTAACACTTAGTCACACATGTTATAAAAACCATCGAGGAAAGTCTTTGTTGCTTGTAATGTAATCTAACCTTAGTATTCCATATAGATAAATATAAAATTTATGTTTTTTTATAGTGCATGTAATCCAGACATAGTTCTTTAATATAAAATTAACTATTTTCAATGTTATATGAAATGATAAATATGAAAAAGATTAAATTAATTCAAAAAAATAATTCACAAAATATTAGGGTGTTACATTCTACCCTCCTTAAAATGAATTTAATACTTGAAATTCATCTAGGTTATTAAAGGTTCACTACATGAAAGTTTTATTTATAGAAACCCACATCGTAAAAATGAACACTAAAACTTCCTTTTAAAAAGGAATAGTTAGAAAATAAAAATTTCCCAAAGTAAATAATGACTTGGTATCTAAGTAGAAGAAAACATGTGAATATTGGGAATGGATGAAAAGCATTAATAATTATAGATATTGATAAAGATGACTGATCACAAGAAAGTTTTTTATCCACTAAAAGTTAGCAATCAGAAAACCATAAACTGAAGAAGCATAAAAGAGGTTATTGATATCATAAAAAATGATGATAATAAGACACCCTTTTACATCACAATCCCTTTTCCTAATGATGAAGAATTTTCATGAGAAGATATACTTACTTTTTTTGGTACAATTTCACCATAGGTTGTGCCTCAAACAATTTCCCCTTCAGATCCTTTTCAATGAAATGAATTTGAATTTTTCATTTCTAAAGTGTTAGTAGATCATGAGATCCATAAATAGAATGATAGGTCACTATATATATCTTTATCACAACAATAAGGTTAACACAAGTTATTGAAAATTCACAAGTCCACATATATTGAGATAATACTTTAATGTAACAAACTTCATATGGAGTTTAAATTATAATATCCATAAATGGATAAACTTACAGTCCTTTCGAAAAATGAAAATACAAAACTTTAGAAATAGGTAAACTAAATTTGCGTAACATTTATCTCCCATATCTCATAAGGTATCTCTTATGGGTCACATTCCAAACATGTGAATACCTTCATCATGTATTCTATTGAGTTATAGTAATAACCTAAATTAACATATATCCTTATTAAAAACATGCATATTTCTTTATTACAAATCTCATTGGATATATTCCTTAAGTCCAAAAATGTTGTATACTTCATCCATGATAGCACAACCCTCTTGAAAATAAATCCATAATTAGTTCCAAAGAAATTAGTTTTATCCAATTTACTTATTCATATCTAACATATCTTTATCCAAACATCATTATCCTAATATATATCAAGGGTTATCTTTCCCTTAATCATGTGTTCTTGAAATATATCACCTTACCATTAAATAAAATTGCTATGGATTTTGAACTATTCAAAATATTCTTGAAAATCCATAGCGACAAACATAAACAAAATAATCCTTATATATTTCACCATTCATAATTATCGGATCCAAATACATAAATACTTCAATCCTTTCACTTTAATGGTTGACTTGGAATAGGTCCTTCTTTGGTTTAAAAGTATATTCTTATGTCTGGGAGTTGAGTTGGGTAATGCCCCTGTTTTCCACAGATGATAAATTGAACTCTATAAAAATTCATCACTCTATGACCCTTTTTCCTATAGAGATGACATATTTCCCTCCATTTGAGGTATTCTTCAAGGTTCTTCTTACCTTATTATTGACATATAGGAATCTGAATATTCTTTCATCTATGCTTCATAAAATTTGAACATTTATAAAAGTTCATCTTCCTCTTATACGATGTGTTAGGAATGTAACCAAATTTCACATTGTTAATTATATATCATGAAGGCTGATTCAGTAATATTAAAATGTCTTTCTCTACATTCATTATTCGATTTCGCTACTCATAATCACTAGATTGTCCACCAAACTCAATGTTCAACAAATTCCACCTGGTTTCCTCCATTAACTAAAACCAGAAATCATGGGGTGAGAAACACATCTCATAGAAGAAAATCACATAATTAAGGGAAATTAATTTCAATCTATAACATCTTAGGTTAAATCATAGTTTATTTATAATTGTTACCAAAATTTTAGGACCGTAACATATAGTTAGACTTATCCTTAGGGAGATCCCTAGACATATCCTTATAAATATCTCAAGGGATCTCACTAAAGTTTTCTTATCCTAGTTTCCAAAGGTTAACTAAAACTTCCCTATGATACCAAATGTAAAGACCCTAAACTTGGAATACATGGACATTAAATTAACTTTTTGGAATAATTAATACATTAAAAAAATAGACACCTAAATACTGTATTAGTTTAGTGCCTTTTTAAACTTAAAACACAAAATTCTAGTCTAGTTAAAGATCTTTAATGTTTCCCAAAAATATCTTCCCATTTTTTTAATACTACCTAAAACCTTTCTTTATAACCTGGGGAAAAATAAAACATAAGAAAGGGTGAGATCATATGATCAGTAAGAGTAAAAAAGGGTGATATATAAACATAAAAATGAGCATAAAGGGTATGAGAATGTTCTCATAACTTTAGATGATCATGCCCTACATATCAAAGGTAAAATTGAATCATAAGGAAATAAATGAAAATAATCCATAAGATCATAAAATTGATGGAAGTCATGAAATTGTGGAATAAACATAAACTTACAACTTTATGAACATGTATAAATAATATCAGTTTCACTCATTAAATTAAGGACATTAAATTAGGCCCTTTCATAAACATATGGACATGGAAACCAAGTCCACTCATAAAATTATAGACATGAAAACCAGGTCCATGCATAGAATTGTGAACATGAAATCAGGTTCATGTATAACATAAATACCTCATGAGTTATCCATCTTTACCCAATGCATCAGAGGGAGATATAGGTCCCACCCATGTCATAATGAAATCATTCTTATGTGTTCCAAAAAAACATAGATCATTCATCATAGCATAACCCAAGGGATAAAATGGGTTTTGTAAACATCATTACATAATTATAAAATCTAGGGAAAATAAATGGATTTTATAAATAGAATAAACATAATCAAAACATAGGAATAATAGGGATATTACTAAGGAATGTCATCTTATATGGAAAATAGTTTTGATAAGACACTTGAAATTGATTCTTGAGGAAAATATCCTTTCTTATTTGAAAAAGTATTCTTTTCTGAAAACAATGTGCAATTTTAAAAGAAAATAATTTATTTTAAGATAACCATGAAAACTTGTAAGTGAATATTTATTTAAATAAGGCGTCATGAAAGTGTAAAAATCCATTCATGTCATATAAGTTAAAATTAAACATTCTTCTTATACTTTTTATGGAAAATTCAAAAAGTACCTCGTTTGGAAAAAAAAGAAAGATTAATTTCAAACCATGTATTAAAAATTAAAAAATGGGTAAAAATGAATTTAAACATCCATATGAGAATATTAAAACATTTTATGAAAGCATTTTTAGAAAACATGGACATGGATTATAAATAAACCCTAGTAAATACTTACGTATAAACAATCTCAGATTATAATGAGATTGTGAAATTATCCATTACTTAAAACATTAAAAAGATTCATTTTTGAAATAAATTTAATGAAAATAAAAATAGACATGAAATTACCTTTATAACCCCTTTATATCCATATAAATAGTAATGTAGAATAATATCAAGAATATTGAAATAGAGAAAGGATTAATTCTTTAAACATTCAAAGAATCCCATACCACTTTGAACATTTAAATCATAACCCCGATATCTTCAAATGAATATTAAAATACCATGAAGATAAATTTATTCATGATATGAAATATAACATAGGAAATACATATACCACGCACAAGAAATAGGTGGTGAATATGGCTTATATCTCATGAAAATTTAATGTGAGACAAAATTCCCTTACCTTAGGTCTAATACTCTCCATACATGTCCAAAAACTCCTATATAATGGTTTTAAACATATTATTAACTTATACAAAAATAATAATAATATTTATGATATCATATATTATTCGTTTATGACTTTGTATTACTTGTTTATTAATAATTCCATGTTAAAGCAATGTTTTAGGTAATAATTGATTTGTTTATCGTACATGTTTTGACTTGTTATCTTTGATATTATTACATAGATCATGATTTAATTACTTATATAATGTAAAACATGATTTATATATCATATATATTCATTATATAAATATATATAATAGATAGATAAATTAAATGGAATACACTATTCATGGAGATAGTAGGCAGTACGTACACATTAACGTTGTTTCTATTTTATTTGTCGTATTAAAATATTGAAAAGTGAATGATACATATGTATATTATAATTAAAGTATAATATCTATTTCATATATATTATATATTTTTATTAAAATTATCCTTAATATGTTTCATGTATATCGTGAACAGATCACATTGCTTTGAGGGGACGATAGTCCACACTTTCACAAATGATGTTATCGTATATCCACATTATAGAAGGCATGAAGGTATGTTTAATATAAAATTTATAGAATATGAAATAGGTTATAATTTACATGTTAAAATATTATTTAACCAGAAAAATAGTTTTAATACCATCCATTAAGGCGGTAATGGAAAGATTACAAAAACAATATTCATAGAGTTGATTAACCAACATAACTTTGACAAAAATTTCATTTCTTTGAATGAGAGGAGGAAAGAAATGACATGGATATGAGATATTAAATTAGAAACATAAAACTATGGTATATAAATTATTCTATAGTTATCATGAATTTATGGATGAAGGAGGTGAGGATAAAGTAGAAAAATAAAATAAATTAAGAGATATACTTTGGGAGAATTACCACTTTAATAAAACCTCCTCGAGAGACCCTTAAGGACATTAGATTTGGTCTTTTGGTGAGACCAGTATCACTTGTATGCGGGGAGAGTGAGGAGAAGAGGTTTAGGCAGATATTTTAGGAGCTAAAATTCTTTGTGGGTTGAAATGGGGAGGTGATGATAGTTTTTTATACTTGAGGAGAGGTGGGTTAAAGTGATTAATTTATTGATTATTTTATATTAAAATCTAACCATATAGAGGTAGAATTAAATTCCATGGATTTTTCATATAATTAATGTTTTATAGATTGGTTAGGGTCGATCCACATCTCATACACCCTTTAAATGTTGTAGTTTTTAGGTATGTTAAGCTTTTAACTTTTAATTTAAACCTTTGTCAAAATTTTACTTTTACTACGGTAAATATTTTTTTTACCATGCTAATTTTTTTATATCTGTAATAAACCAGTTCTTATTTTGATACACAACTTATTATTTTCCTTTTCCTTTGAGTTTTTTTTTCAAGAAAACAAGGGAAATTTGGGCAAAGTACTAGAATCAGGGGTTACACACCATGTACCCCCAAGCACACACCATGTAGTATGTCCGTGTATGAAGGGAATACATGGAGTGTGGGCATGTCGGCAAGGAAAAGATGAAAAACCAACTACACAATGTTTACTTCCAAGTACACACTATATAGGCTTGTCGATAGGCCTTAGAATGCAAGTCGGTGAAATTCAGCCATCAATGAATAGTTAAATTATATACACACCATGTATATTGACTTACAAACCATGTATTTTGTGTTTTTTTTGCTTAAAATGGGAATTAGCCTCTCCATTAATCATATTGGATAGTGGGATCACTGAGGGAACTCAAGAGGAGTTCTGGAACTTCAACCTCTTCCCATTTGATCATCCGAACTCTGAATCAACCACCGTCAGTATTGTTTGAACCTAATCGGTGAGTGATATTTTACTCTTGATCCATTTTTGGTGATTTTTGTTCTCGACTATGTTATTTAAGGTTTAGTAAATATCATTTTTTCGTAGATCTATATCGTTCTAGCTTGAATTGGAAGTCGAGGCTAGACAAGGAGAGTTATACTACAACGAGGTAGGTGGTCTTGTGCTAATTGCTTAATGTCAAGTTGTTTATATGCACCGTTGTGCTGCACACCCATGTTTTGGGTGTCCCTTATTGACACTTTGACCCTTGTTAATTCTTAATGATGTTTAGGTGATTAATTATATGAATTTAGGCTTGTTGAGATTGGTTTTTTTGATTAAGGTCCACCCAGCGTGTGCTTTTCTATTGTATAACTATTGTTGGGCCTTTTGGCTTTATATAACCGTAGTTATGCCTATATTTTTTCCATTATGGGTTATTTGAAATGAATTGGCTAATTAAATTCTTAACAATGTGATTTTTTTTCTAGTTAACCATATAATAGTGTAAATATTTCATGTGTTTCCTTATGATGAATTGCTAATATGTCAGGCTTGGCCTTGTTGAATTATTCTACCCGAGGGAAGAGATTTTTTATGCCCGTGGGAAAGGTTTTGTGTGCTTGTGGGATATGTTTTGTTATGCCTGTGGGTAATTTCCTGTGGGAATGGATTTTATATTACTATGTAATACATGAGGGAAAGGTTTTGAACTAAAGTTTGACTGTTGTAATGACTTATGATGTGTTTTCCAAGCTAAATCACAAGCTTGGATTCAATTTTAATTTTTCCTGATAGATTGCCTACTAAGGTATCTATTGTGTTTATTTGAATGGGGGATTTACTGGCCATGGATAGATCCCAAGAACTTATGATTCGATGTAATTTAATTTCTTAATGAACATGAACGGTACAAATGGAACATGACTAGTAGGATTGTTTACTTTTGAGTACTTCCTCATTTAATGCTTTTATTATTATACACTACTAATGCATATACTTTTTGATATATTGGCACAGACCTTTGGTGGTTTCCTATTGGGATTTATTTCTCAAACCCTATTTGGGTCATGTTTTTGGGCCCAAATAGAATATATTTCTGTAGGTGTCAATAGTGTCAAGGCCCCTTATACAGGTACTTGATTGCTAATTTGGAGTAGGAGAGCATGGGACCAAGCCAAGGCTTGCGATGGTGCTGTGTTCCATTTAGTATTGTATTATACTTGATAGAAGTGTATCTTGCTTTCACTAATTTCTTAGAACATGTGTCAGGTTGCATAATTCTGATATTATATGCCTTTTTTTATCTTTACCTTTTAGTATTCCATTGTTTACTTTAGTTTCACGCTGTTTACCACTTCTTCTATTGTTATTATTTATTCCACTATGCTACACTCTGCCAATGAGGGCATAGTTTCTCTACTATCACACCCTAGGCTCTCACTACTAGTCGGTAGCCTCTGGTATTTGGGGAAATGTGCTTGAGGCCATGTGGCCAAACAGTTACAAGGAACCTTTTAGTGGTATCCAGGTCCGGGATGTTACAATGTGGTATCAAATGGGTTTATTTTTTGATTTTCATTAATATTTTCCAATGATATAAAGGATATGGAATTTGGTAATTAGATTTTCCTAGGAGTAGCTACCCCATGTACAGGGAAAATCCAAATTACCTCGAATTAAATTGTGCTTTTCGATTTTGAGCTATTATAATTGATTCAATTTCACCATTGGGTGACACACTTGTTTTGTGATATTATTATTGATATTATTGTGGTTATATTTTTTTTAAACCCTATGAGATGAGGGTATGCCATCTCATGAATCATTTAGGCACTAGTTAGAAATCACATTCCATGCATACTTTCCATGCCATTTAGGGAGCATTACCGATGAATGTTTTTGTGATAATACCTTGATAGATATTCCTACTATTGTGATAGGTGTATTGGTACGTTCTATGGTTTGGATTGAATGGATTCCAACATTTGGATCCCGAGGTGTATGGGACCTCTTGGACTAGAATTTGGTTGATCATGATTTAGCCTTTTATATAGAATTGTTCTATGTTATGTTATGTATGGGTGTCAAACTTTGATTCATGAGGAGTATAGACCCTCACAGATTAGAAGTTGACATATCGTGGATTATTTTGAAAAAATAGGGGTTTTAGGGAAGTTTCTAAGGCCTACTGTCTGGAAACCTAGACAACATAGAGTATGGTTATATGAACACATTCCATGTGTTCTTCCTGTTCATGGAAGAAATAATTTTCTTAAAAACACACCGTGTACATTGTCTACATGCTGTGTAGTATATGATTGCGTAATATGCTATGTGAGAGAAAAAACGGGTTGTTGAGTTTTGATCAGAACACACCGTTTCTTTTCAGTACACACTGTGTAGCCTACCCAGGCAGAACCCGTATGGACCTAGCCGTGTGGGAGTACATGTCCAGGAGGACAGACCTATGTACACGCTATGTGTGCATGGAACACGCTGTATACCTGGGGTTGATATACGTCCAGGACGACAGTAGAACATGACTATGTGATAACATAAGGGTATACGCCGTGTAGTCCCTTTTTTTCAAAACTTTGAGGATCTTATTCTATTTTGTTTTGGAACTCTTGTATGGAAAACCTTGTCTATGAGATTTAACTAAGGCATGTTCTTGACCTTGTAGAGTCATGCTGCTACTACAACCATGATATGTACGCTAGGATGGCAGTGATGATCATACTCCAAAAATTATAGACCATGGGCTACCGATGGATCCTCGAGTTGCACCACCTGTAGCACCGGCTATTATATCGGACGCAGGTGTATATGCATAGTTCCATGAAGGTTTTTTGATGTTTATGAAAACCTTTCAGGGAGCACCTTAGGCTACCACATCTATAGTAGAGCTGACACATATCTTCCAGCAACAATATATTCCTACCTTTTTAGGGGATGGAGGACCATAGGCTTCATAATCATGGCTTGAATTAGTGATGAATATCTTCGAGCATTTGGATATGGTCTTAGGTTTGATATATGATCATAGGTGAATGTATTAAGGTTTCCTTCTGTCTCTGCTATTGTGAATCAAGCGCTGATCACTAAGCGAAATCTATGGGACATTAGTGGTGCGATCCAGAGCGGTTCAGCACTAGTTTCTAGTACTGTCTCAACTGACAAGAGGAAGCATGATGTATAGTTCTCTCACAGTGACAATAGAAGCCATAACGTTTCCTCTGGTAGCTAGGTGACATGATACCAGTGTGGAAAGGTTGGGAACAAGAGACCTCAGTGCCCTAGGGACCTAGTTGAGTGCCGAGATTGCGGTAGGATAGGCCATCTACAATGATACTACAGGGAATTTCCACTAGTGGCTAGTGAGAGAGGTTCTGTAAAAACTCCACATGCAGGAGTAGGGTCAGTATCTTCTTACCAGTATAGAAAATGGAATACATTGGGGAGTTTAGGCCAAGGTGGTGGTTTTAGCTAGGGTAGTCAGACCCCAAGATCTCATCGAAAGCAAGGAAGATCAACTCAGGGTAGCCAAGCAGTGTATCAGGACCGCGGTGCAGGTCAAACTTATGCAGTGCAATAGACCCAACATGAGTAGGATCCTAGACCTTCTACTGTCATAGGTACTATCCCAATCACCTCTGTTTTATCTTCTACACATTTTGATACTGGTTCTACACATATTTTTATATCTATGTTTGTTGTGGAAATCCTTGGGCTCTATGTTTATACTACTTTTGATGTTAGGATGCTAGACACTCCATTAGGGCTTAGAACGACAGATGAGAATCAGTGTAAGGAGTGCCCCCTTGATATTGGAAGGGGTCACTTTCTATGTAACCTCTATGTCTTAGAGATGACAGGATTTAATTTAATTCTTGGAATGGATTTGTTGGTTCCTTTTTGATCCTTTATTGACTTCTATCGCTGTAGGGTGAGTTTCACATCACCAGAGGGTGGGTCTTTTATACCCAAGGGATAATGGGATGTCTAGGAGAGCGGATATGGACCCGAGCATTCTGGGTTGGGTGGGATGACAACCTAGATTGAAAGTTTTTTTATGGATGACTAGGGAACATTTAATGAAGATTTACCTCTAGTGGTTGATTATTTTAGGGATGTTTTCCCAAACTATTTTTCAGGATTACCTCTGGTTAGAGAGGTGGAGTTCACAATTGAGCTAGTTCCAGGAGCTGCACAGGTATCCATTCCTCCTTATAGGATGAATATGATGGATTTGCAAGATCTCAAGAGGCATTTGGAAGATCTGGAAGATAAGGTTTTTATCCGACCTAATACTTATCCTTAGGGTTCACTGGTCCTTTTCACAAAATAGGTGGACAATACCCTTAGTCTATGCATGTAATATCAGAAAATGAACCAGTTGATAGTTAAAAACCTATATCCCTTAGCAAGGATTGATGACCTATTTGATCAAATTCGATGAGATTTGGTGTTCTAAAAGATTTAATTGAGGTCAGGATATCACCAGGTACATGTTCGACCATCAGACATACCTTGTACCACATTTCGTAGTAGGTATAGTCTATATGAGTACCTGGTTATACCGTTTGGTCTCAATAACGTGCCAATAGTTTTCATGGAACTGATTAACCGAGTGTTCCATCCTTACCAAGATTCTTTTGTGGTGGTTTTCATGGAAGATATCTTGGTGTATTCTCACAATCATCATGACCATTCCAAGAATCCTAAGATCATTTTTAATACACTGAGAGAGCATTATTTATATGCTAAGATTGCAAAATTCCACTTCTGGATGGATTAGATTCACTTCCTGGGTCATGTCATCTTAGATACTAGAGTATCTGTGGACCCGGAGAAGGTGAGAGTAGTAGTTATTTGGGAGAATCATAAGAACATTTTTGAGGTACGGAGTTTCTTGGGGATAGCTAGTTACTACTTGCATTTTACATAGGACTTCTCATGCTTAGCAGTGAAGATGATGGGATTGAATAATAAAAGTGTGAAGTTTGAGTGGTAAGATTATTATGATGTAGTATTTCAGGAGTTGAAGGTATGTTTGACTTCAGTACCGATATTGATATTTCCAGATCTGGCCAAGAGTTGCACTGTGTATTGTGATACATCAGGTATTGGGCTAGGAGCAGTGTTTATGAAGGGGGATCAAGTTGTTCCGTATGGGTCTCGGTAGTTTAGTCCACATGAGAGGAATTACCCAATGCATGATCTCGAGTTAACTATAGTTGTTCATGCCTTGTGATGTTGGAGAAATTATTTTTTAGCAGAGCATTTTATGGTGTACACAGACAAAAAAAGTCTCAAATACATTTTTACTCAGCGCGATTTGAATCTGAGACAACAAAGGTGGGTGGAATACCTTTAGTCGTTTGATTTTGAGCTTTCCTATACACCTAGAAAAGGCAATGCAGTGGATGAAACACTGAGTAGGAGGACTCAGATACAGGCAGTGCAGGAGGCCAGTGGTGAGTAGAAGCTTATGACTTTTTATCTAAGTTGAATTTAGAGGTTCACAATAGTAAGGGACATAATTATCTTTCATATTTGGATATTACCTCTACACCACTGGATAGAATTAGGATGAGGCATCTATCAGATTATGAAGTCCTAGTTCTAAGAGAGAATGTGGTAGGTGAGGACCCTCCACCTAGATGGATGATGGGCGAGGATTAAGTTATGCGTATCCATGGATGTGTGTAGGTTCTAGGGGATATACGTGAGGATATGATGAAAGAGTTTCATGATTTATCTTTGGCAGTTCATTGCAGAGTCCCCAAGATGTATTGTGACTGGTGCCGTCAGTACTGGTGGCTAGGTATGAAGTGGGAAGTAGCTGGTTTTGTTATAAGATTTTCCACCTATCAGCAGGTGAAGGCGGAACATCATCGGATGACTAGGATTTTATAACTGTTACCTATTACAGATGGTAAATGAGATTATTTCGTAATGTATTTCATGATGGGGTTACCGAGGTTTCCTAGATGCAACGATGCTGTGTGGTTTGTAGTTGACAGGATTACGAAGGTTTCTCACTTCTTTCTGATCAAAGAGACCTTCAGTGTTGATGAACTTGGGAGTTTGTACATCCGTGAGATTTTATGACTTCATAGGGTACCTCTTTCTATCATTTCAGATAGGTACTCCCGCTTTATGTCTTGTTTATGGTAGAGTTTTCAAAGGGCGTTGGGTACACAGGTGCTTCTGAGCACATCCTAACACCCTCAGACAGATGGCCAGTTAGAACGTATGATATAGGTGATAGAGGACATGTTGCGTACATGTGTCCTAGACTTTGGGGGCTCTTGGGAGAAGCATATTCCTCTGGTCGAGTTTTCCTATAATAACAGTTTTCAGGTGACTATAAAAATAGATCCTTATGAGGATTTATATGGTAGGAATTTTCATTCTCCCCTATACTGGTTAGAGGCAGGTGAGGTAGCCTTACTGGGACCACATCTCGTGCATGAGACTTCTGAGCAGTTCCAATTTATTTAGAGATGGATTCCTACTGCGTAGTCTTGTCAAAAATCTTATGCCGATCGCCGCAGATGACCTTTGGAGTTCGAGGTCGGGGATCGAGTTTTCCTACGTGTTTCACCGAGGTTGGGACACAAGAGGATCAGGAGACATGGTAAGATTTAACTGAGATATGTCAGACCGTTTGAGATTATAGAGCAAGTCAGGTTGGTTACCTATCAGTTACAGTTACCTCAGAGGTACCGCGCCATGCATGAAATCTTCTAGGTATCTCTGCTACACCACTATCACTCAAAACCATCTCACATTTTTCAGCCCGAGGAGGTTGAGATTTATGTTGATGGATCCTTTTAGGAGAATCTGATTCATATAGTTGATAGGAGCATGAAGGTTCTCCGAGGCTGGTCAGTTCCTCTTGTACAGGTGCTATGGAAGCATGGCCGAGTACATGATGAGACTTAGGAGAGGGAGTCTGATGTACGTGCTCAGTGGCCAGAGTTATTCTTTGATATTTATTTACCACCATTGGAAGGGAAATTCAGGGATGAATTAATTTAAGGGGGGAAGTTTTTAATAACCCAATTCTTCTTTTGAGGTACGATTTCTTCTTTTATTTTTTCCTTTGAGTTGTTTTCAATAAAACAAGGTAAATTTGGGTAAAGTACTGGAATCAAGGGTTACACGCCGTGTACCCCCAAGAACACACCGTGTATTATTTCCATGTATGAAAGGAATACATGGTGTGTGGGAATGTCAGCAAGGAACAGAATAAAAACAAAATACACACCGTGTACTTCCAAGTACACGCAATGTAGTCATGTCAGCAGGCCCTGGAAAGCAAGTCAGTGAAATTCAGCCATCAATGAACAGTTAGATGATATACACGCTATGTATATTGACTTACACACCATGTATTTTATCCTTTTTCTCTTAAAATGGGTAGTAGCCTCTCTATTTAGTAGATTAGATAGTGCGCTCACTAGGGTAACTGAAGAGGAGTGCTACAACTTCAACCTCTTCCCGGCTAATCATCCGAAATCCGAATCAACTGTCTTTGGTCTTTTTTGAACCCAATCAGTGAATGATTGTTTACTCTTGATCCATTATTGATGATTTTTTCTCAAATAAGTTATTTAAGGTTGAGTAAATATCCTTTTTTCGTAGATCTATACCATTCTAGCTTGAATTGGAAGTCGAGGCTAGATGAGTAGAGTCATACTATGATGAGGTAGGTGGTCTCGTGCTAATTTCTCAATGTCAAGTTGTTTATATGTGTCATTATTCCACACACCCATGTTTGGGGTGTCAATTATTGAGACTTTGACCCATGTTAATGCCTAAGGATGTTTAAGTGATTAATTATATGAATTTATGCTTGTTGAGACTGCTTGTTTTGATTAAGGGACACCTCGCGGGTGCGTTTCCCTTGGATAACTATTGTTGGACCTTTTGGCTTAGGATAATCATGGTTAAGACTCTGTTTTCCCTATTATGGGTTATTTGAAATGAATTATTTAATTAAATTCTTACCAATGTTAATTGTTTCCTACTTAACCATGTAATAGTGTAAAGATTTCATGTGTTGCCTTATGATGAATTACTTATATGTCGGTCTTGGCCCTATTGAATTATTCTGTCTGCGGGTAGAGATTATTCATGCTTGTGGGTAAGGTTTTGTATGCCTTTGGGCTACATTTTGTAATTCTTGTGGGAAATTTCCTATGGGAAAATATTTGTTATGTATGTGGACTACCTAAGGGAAAGGTTTTGAACTGAGGTTTGACTATTGTAATAACTTATGACACATCTTCCAAGATAATGCACCAGCTTGGATTCGATTGTCATTTTACTTGATAGATTTCCTGCTAAGGTATCTAATGTGTTTACTTGAATGGGGGATTGAATGGCCGTGGATAGATCCCAAGAACTTATGATTCAATGTAATTTAATTTCTTAATGAACATGAATGATACAAATGGAACAATACTTGTAGTATTTTTTACTTCTGAGTACTTCATAGTTTAATGCTTTCATTATTATACACTACTGCTGCATATACTCACTGATTGATTGGAAAAGATCTTTGGTGGTTACCTACTAGTATTTATTTCTCACACCCTATTTGGGTTATGTTTTTGGGCCAAAATAGACTATATTATTGCAGGTGTCGATAGGGGAAAGACCCCTTATACAGGTACTTTATTACTGCTTCAGAGCAGGAGAGCATGGGACCAAGCCAAGTCTTACGATGGTGATGTGTTTTATTTAGTATTGTATTGTACTTGGTAGCAGTGTATCTTTTTTTTGCTGCTTTCTTAGAACATGTGACATGCTACATCATTCTGATATTATATGTCTTCTAGTTTAATTTACCTTTCAGTATTCTGTTTTTTACTTCAGTTTCATGCTATTTACTGATTTCACTATTATTATTATTTATTCAATTGTGTTACAATCTGCCAATGAGGGCATAGTTTCCCCACTATCACACCATAGGACCTCACTGCTAGTCGACAGCCTCTAGTGTGTAGGGAAATGCGTTTGAGGTCATGTGGCCAACTGGGTACAGGGCACCTTTTAGTGGCATCCGGATCCGGGACGTTACAATATATAAAAATTAAATTGACCTTAAAACATAATTTGGAACTTATTATTAAAAATATGGATTCGATATTACATAATTCAATTCACAGAATTGGGAAACTTAGATTTAAAATTAATTCCACAGACAAAACTAAAAATCTAGGTTTTAAAGTGAAACTTTCGAAACTTTGAAATGTTTTTATATCTAATTTAAATTTTAAATTGATTACAACAACCTAAATTGTATTTATTGAAAAAAATATTATATAATTAAACTTTTAAACCAATTAAAATTTTTATTTAACCATATAAATAAATTATATTAAAAAGTTGTTTTGAATTAAAATCCAGTATTTTTAACAATTCTTTAAAAAATAAACCGTATAGAAAAATACCAAAAATTTATCCTAACATAATTTTTATGTTTTTAATCAAAATATGAAGTTTATTTTGAGATATTAAATCTATAAAAGTTCAAAAAATTATATTTAAAAAGGATTATCTATTAAAATGCAGTAAAACCACCTTAATAAAATATTGAGTTTTATGTGTTAAATTGGTTTTATTCTTTTCTTATTTCTATAAAATATATTAGATGAATATAAAAAATATTTACTTGGATATATAACATATATATTAAATTAAAATTAATTAATAATTTTAATTAATTTAATTTATTGGGATTAAAAAAACTTGTGAGCATAATATTAGTTTTCTATAAAAAGACTCCCTTTATATTAAATTTGGTTCTTATATTCATTTCAAAATAATTTGTAACTAATTAGTTCATTTTATATTTTGTAAAAACTATATTTTTTTACAAGTTAGTCAATAATATTCATAAAATCTAATTTAATGTCTAGGTTATATATTATTATATTTTTTTAATAATATATTATTGTTTGGTAACACTTGGTCATGCATGTTATGAAAGCCATCGAGGAAAGTATTTATTACATGTAACACAAGCTAACCTCAATGTTCCATATATATAAAGGTAAAATTTATGTTTTTTTGTAGTTCATGTAAGAAAAACATAGTTCTTTAATATAAAATAAAATATTTTCAATGTTACATAAAATGAGAAATATCAAAAAGATTAAATTAATTAAAAAAAAAAATTCACAAAATCTCGGTGTGTTACATTGGGGGTTAAGGTTGGGAAGGTTCATGGGAGAGGGGAAGCCCCCCCTACCTCCCTTTCCCCTCCTTTCTTCTCCAAGAGTTGAGGCAATCCGAAGGGTTTTTTTTTCAATGATTTATGTTTTGTATCCCTTATTCCTCTTCCTTGTTCTTCCTCGTACCTTATTATTCTCTAATTTTGGTGTATCCCAATTAGATCTTGGAATCATGATTCTAGAGAATCATGGTGGAACCACATCATAATCATGGGTCTTTGGTGCGTGGTGCATAGAGACAGCTCATGAGGCTTGTATTATACTTACTGTAGATCCTTTCTCTTGAGGATTTGTTTGATGGATTTAATTATATTTTTTAATAAAATTAGGTTTAATTAGATATTGATTTGAGCTGATAAATTGGTTCCTTTTGTATGTCTTAGATTTGGGTGCATGTTAGGAGTGTACCACACAACATTTCTATCCCACTCTATGAGTTTGGAATTGATTATTCAAAGTTGAGAATTTAGTTATAAATCATTCTTTAATTGATGTGTGTTTTTATGGATAATATAGGTGATTAGGAGATCATTGGGGGTTTATTTGATCTTGGTATTTATTATATATCATGTGTTAAAGGTATGTTGACTTTACATTACCGAGTATATTTTTAATTTTGTAATTTTATGTTTGGGAGCTATTATTATCGTTATCTTGGGAATGATTGTATGACATGGTGTGATTTAGCTCAATAAATTTGAGCATACTTTCATCAGAATAATAGTCAATAAGAATTGTATAACTTTATAAATGGTTCATTGGTGGTTCCCTTGTCGAATGAGTGTTAGTGGCCCTCTTTATGGGTTGTTTGGCGGCATAAGAAGTTTTGACATGATTTTTGAAAAGAAATACATTTTTACTTTTAAATAGAGTTTTTAAAGGAAATGATCTATGAATGGGATTTTAAGTGGAAGTGGAAATTTGATCAATAAGGTTTTGAAGTATGATTTAAAAAAAGGTGTGTTTTTAAATGGGTTTTGAATTGGTTTTTATGGGAAATTCAGGAGGGAATGTTTTGAGATTGTTTTGGTCCATTTGACCTCATGTGGGTGACACCATATTTTTCAATGATTTTGTTCTCTAATAATGCGTTTTTATTTATGGTTTCATGGAATTTTATATGTTACTGCATGATGATTCATGATAGAATAGTATCCATGGGAAGAAACATACCTTGGGTGATGTGTTTGATAGACCGACTATGATTTTGGATGTGTCCCCTTTTAAGAATAGGTCCATATAAACCATGGGATACCTGAGGTATAGGAACAAGTCATTGAGGATGACTGAGTGATGGGTGAGGTACTCACCATCTGTCTTGGGAAAATTATTAACATTCTTAATGATGGTTGGGCCACCTTAGTTCCTTAGAAGAGATCCTCGAGTTTTACCTTAGTGGTTGAGGTTGGAGTTAGTATCGACGTTCTTGATCGGTGAATTTGGAATAGTTATTAGGATGTGATACTAGTGGAATGATGAAACTTGGTACAAATTTAGATATGGGATAATATATGAGGGATTTATCTTTGAATTTTTGAGATGAGAATGATGGGTTCCCTATTAGTTGATGTGGTGTATGCCTTTTATGTAACAGAGTGACTGAGCTCGTAGCTTTAGTGGTAGTATGAAATTGTGTGGCTAACCTCTTGGTTTTGTGTAGATACTTATGGGATATGACATATTAGAAAACATTATAGGTCAATGATTATCTCAAGGAGAAACTAGGTTTTAGTTATAAGGTTACATACATTTTTGTTTTCCCCACCAGGATATAGATTTCTCTAGATGTTGTTCTTCCATGTTAGCATTCAAATGTGGAGAAATGATTGATGAGGCTCTAGGTAGGATCATAGATAAAACTTGGGAGGTGATGATGGGATGTATGAGATAGATTTGATCTAGATTTTCCTAAGGACCCACCTGAGGTAAGACTATGGTCATGACACAGACTTGGTTGGTTGATTATTCGTGATAAGATGGTATTGAGATACATTACCAGTCACCAAGTTTTTTATTATGAACATTCCAGAAACTTTGACCATTTTGTAAGTTGTTTCAGGTTAGCAATTCCATTTTAGGTAAACTGTGATGTGTGAGCATCGATCATGTCATGGTATTATTATGGAATCATATTCTATATAAACCATGATAATTTTACACTAGCGAAAATCTGTTTTGTGTAATGTATTATAAACTTAAACTATGTCATGGTATTTCTTCATGGTGAATATCCACCATGGAATAGTTATTTTTTGACCACAACATAGTGAATTCAGAAAAATGATGCTCTATTTTTCACGATTCTCTATTATTCCCATTTCACATAAACTTTGGAATAGTCCTATAACTTTTATAAAAATACACCCATTTTTAAATAGGTTTATACCATGGTCTATATAAATAAATAACCAAAGTGAGTGTTTTTAACTAGGCTATGTTGTGGTTTCTAGAAAACACATTTTACAATTTTATTCATTCATTCAAAAATCCACCCAAACATTAATATATTTTCTCTGATACCACTAGAGGATTTTAGAGGAATGACTATCATCCAAAACACCATGTAAGTAAAATATAAAAATACCAAAACAAGAATGATCTATCTATACATTGATAATGAATAAAATGAATTAAAAATGACGTACATTTCAACAGTTGACCTGAGCTTAAATAAAGTGTTTGATGTATATAATTGAGAAGAAACCAACGAGTTCCTTCATCCTTGGGTATCCATGAGTTTCATAAATATACCAATTCTTGTAAAGGAACACTATTTACTACATGGTTTTATAAAACCTTATATTAAAGGTAGGAGAGAGAGATCTATATATTTTTGTATTCAAAGAGTTCTAATAGGATCTCTAACATGATTAAGGATCAAGTTGATTATATTATCCTATATGAACTCAAACATTTGGCATTATATTAATTGAGTGTTTAACCAAATTATTGAACATTTTAACTCCTTTGAAACATTTTATTAAATCCTTATATTGTTTTTTTAATATTTAAATTATCATTTTAGACATTTAAAATCCTCATAATCATTATCTTATAATGAATATAATTTACCATGATAGCTAGAGTAGTAGAATAAGTATTGTCCATGTGATATAACATATCATGTAAGACTCCATGAATAACACCATGACATAATTACCTTCACTATGCCTTGTTCTAACCTTTAGTGAATAAAACTTCTATTCACTTTCACCACAACTTAGTGACTATAACTATGCTATGGTCTAACCTTTAGTAAATACTTCTCCATCCAACACTTGGCTTTTAACATGTTATGTAATAACCATAGGTTTTCAACAAGTGGATAGAGGTAACATAAACCATGGGGAATGATTTTACCTCAATAACATTAACTAAATAAATGAATATGAATGTAAAATTCCATTAACAAAACCATTTGGAAACAAATTTGGAGTGAAAATAAACATGGTTACAAGAAAAAAGCATTTAATAGAAACCAAATGATACACATTCTAAATAAAATAAAGAGCTCAACTTCCACAACACCAACACCTCCAATATATATCTAATGTGGATCTATGAATCACAATTTATGGATAAATTCTTCCCCTTAACTGCATCATGATCAACAATGTCTATATGTTCATTGAGATACACATATATGGGGTGACCATAAACTTAGTAATGTTTCCCTAATGACTCTAATACACTTCCATGCATAAATAAATTTAATATGAAATTAAAATTAATAATTATTAATCAAAATAGTTTTAAACCAAAAAATTTGATTCATTCCAAATATTTTTTTGATCCAAAACCATGAATAAACATTACTTTCAGAATTACATAATGTTTTAAAAAACACCAATCAAGCTTGATTACAAGTATTTTAAAAATAAAGTTTTCTACATGAAAACTCTTTCTAAATTACGTCATTATTCTTAAATTATAAGAAAAATCCCATTATCACAACCAATGAAACACCCCTGTTCTCTAGAAAATTTAATAGAAAATACCAATTTCCTATAATTCATTTTAAAATCACTATTTACCTCAAAATTAAATAGGAAATAACTATTTGCAATAATCCATTTGAAATTTACCATTTTAATAAAAACATTACTTCATGATAGGGCATGCCCAAGCATAATAGAAAATCCCAATTTCCACCAACCAATGGAAAATATCCATTTTCCAAATCAATCTCTAGCTAGATTTTTCAAGGTATTATTCCTCATCAATATGTCAAAAATTGACCCCATAGTGAGTTTCACCTTTCAACCTTGATTATATCAAATATTTCTCACCTTAACACACACTCTTGAAGTCATAATATTTTTTATGGATGAAGATTATATATTTCAAAATAAGGTATCAAAAAATTTAGTTCACACTCACACACACATATTGTGAAATTAATCTTAAAAATATCAACAATAAAACATAACCCATTTCAAATTGATTACATATAAATTAATCCATCATAATATTTCATATAATTTTCATATATACTCATTCACTAAAACATCCATAATATTTTAAAACACAAACCATGAAAACAAAAATTCATTTAAAACACCATCATTTGATGGAATCCATTAAAAAACCAATGCCCTTACAGGATAAAAAATTTTCATTGAAAAACCTTGTTTCCATTTTCTAATTTCTTTTAAAAATAAAAAATGGATAAAAATACCAAATTTCTGGTAATATATAATTTATGTAAAAAATCCCTATTTTTTTCACAAAAACATAATTTCAGTCAAATTATGAAATTTTAGTCTGAAATCAAACATAATAAATCAAAAAAGAAAAATAATTTTTCTAATCTCATAAAATGGGCCAGAACCACCCACTTAGTCATGTAATTCTATGTAATTTCTTAATTCTATGCTATAGGACAACACTGATGGGATGATATTTAAATATATATTCAAAATTAATGAAAATCAAAAATCTATATCCATATATCCATAGATTAAACACTAAAATAATCAGATCTGAGAGATATAATAAGATGAATTTAGAGAGAGAATAACATCTAGGTCTTTACCTATAAATATGACATCAAATCAATGAACTACTCTCATGATCTATCAAAGAGGGGATGATAGATAACCAAAATTAACCTATATGAACTAGATCATCCCCTAGGGGAGATTGAATGGAATTATGATATTGATAATACCTGATCCAATTATTCCCCATTCAGGCTGATAGTATGTTGAGAGTACCACCCCAAGCCCACCTCTAATAGGACAGAGGCTGGTGACTAACACCAAGTAGACATATCTCACAATATGGGAGGTATTAGACTATATCATACTATAATAAACTATTAAGTTTAACATATAAAATAATAAGTAACACCATAAGAATATATATATGTATATAAACTAAAATACATAAAACTCACATTTGAGATAATAATATACAAGTACATCCCCACATAAGTAAATAATAATTAACTTTACATCATATAATCCTCTGAAACTGTCTAATATAATACACTAGAAAGATCCTTCTTGCTTTGTGTACTCTTGGAATGATCTATCCACAATAATTACCACCACCAATATGAATCACAATGATCCATCATGTGTTGCTAAGAATCACTAGGAATTAGCTCCAAAAAATACATAGCAGCTCCAAATCTACTAAGACCATCATTGAACTTGTGTGTTGTTTTCACTGACATAACATGTGTGATCATAAATACCATACAAGTGTGATTATAAACATACTTAGTAGGATGACTCAAAAACCACAAATAAAAAATAGAATCAAACTATCACATCAAAACCACAGGTACCGGTGAGTAACTAAAAGGAAAACTAGAGAGGTTAATCTAATTATTCTTTAAATTTGAGAACCCAAAATGTAGGATAAGTCTCAATAATTCATAGTTATCTATAGGTGAAATGCAATGACCCAAACTATTATAAATGAACTTTCACCTTTTGATTTAATTAAATGCCTTATTATGTAATATGGTTATAGAAAAAAATTCTATTCCTTGGTTATATCTTATTGGATTCAAAATACCATTAAAAATATTTACCATTGTTAATGTATCCATTGAAAAGTGATTACATGATTAGTATAAATATAGGGATTTTAAAAAATCTAATTGACTTAGACAAAGGAAGTGATGGTCTCAACCAGTAGAATTATGACCTATGAAGCCCATTTATCAGATCTTATGAGGGAGATAACATCTATAGGATTTTACCTTGACCAAGACCAAGATTAGATCCAGCAAATTAAGTATGAGATAAACTGTTTATGGGATAAGTTCAAGCTCATCGAGATCATGGCCCAAACCATGTTCGCCGAACAACCCCATGAAAGTCTCACAGTTTCGCACCTTACTCTTAGGGTGTAATCTAGTGTAATAAAAAGATATGTATCAGGAAATTAATAATATGAATATGTATATTGTATAGAATAATGAATTTATTTCCATTTTTTTATTACTACTTTATAAATGATTTTGATGTTGATTCAATTAAACACAAATTTTATTTTCAGGAAATATTCAAATTCAATTAAGGGATTTAATTTGATGAATTAATGGATTTTTTAAATAAATAATATTTTAATAAAATTTTATCATTAAGTAAGATTTATTAATTATAAATGGTTATATAAGATTTATGAAGTGAAATGTACTTTTTATAAGGGTTCAAAAACTGTTATTGTCAAAAACCAAGAATGTTTTTAGTAAATGTTGAATCTTATTTTAAAAGTAAAAATTAAAATATTTATAAAATTATTTAGATAAAATAAATATTATTTTTGGAATCATAACATCTAAATTATCCAATGGTGAATTTTTCATAATTTTCTAGGACAGTCGAATTTTCGGGTAAGAATTAAATACCGTATAAATATACAGTGTGTTTTATGACATCATAATTACACAAAATGATGTAATAAATAATATAATGGGTATCCTAGAGCAAATATATGTTTTATTATTAAAATAATGAGATTTTAAGTTTATTTAATTAATTTTATAGTGCCTTTACGAATCCTTCAAAATATATAATATATTTTATGATTTTAAATTCATTTCTTCAAAAGAGTGACTCACCGCCACATAAGAAAGGGTAATATTTTAATATGTTCATACCCTTTACTTAATAAAATAATAAAAACCTCCCCAATTTGGAAAAAAACCATGGAAAAAAACAATGGGAAGGTTTGTGGTTTTGAATATTTTATTATATAGAGTCCAAAACCTAAGTTTGTGAAATATTAAAGAATTATGCTCTCATTTCATATAAAAACCCACCAAAAATCCCACTTATATTCACTGAAATCTCTCAAGAAGACCCTTTTCAAGCTTTTGGATCCACACATTCAAGTAATGGTTCTTTCCTTTCTCATCTTTATCCAAGTTTTTTTATCATGTTATTCCATTTTATTTTCAATTAATAATGATGGGGTATGTTTTATCACCTCCCCCATACTTACCTTACTATTTATAAATGATTATAGACCCCTTTATACCTCATTAATCCCTCCCATGTACACTCGTTACCATGCCGAAATTTAGTAAGCATCATTTCCTTCCTCTTTTTATTCAAGCTTATTTATTATCGTATGCCTTCTTTTTTATAATTATAAATGCATGGAAATGTAATTCCAGGTACCTATTACCATCCAATTTATGTAAAAATGATTATAGACCCATTTATCTATCATAAACCCATTTTATGAATTTTTAAGTGATGCTGTTATGCTGCCGAATTTTCACCACAAATTTCTATGCCCAACCAATTGTGTAGTGAATGATGTACCCATTTACTATCAAGGGTGTTCAATTTTATGAACATATACCTTTTTATTGGGAGATTACATGTATTTATTCCAAACTCCTTAATCATGGATTAAATTATTATGATGAATGAATCCATGTTTTATGATCTATGCGACACACTTAAGCATGAGAATGAAATGAAAGTGATGGGTGCTCCTAGAATTATATAGCGCTCCAATGCACCGGGTAACTTTTAGTATCATGATACATCATGTTGGGACAGGGGTGTACCTAATTACTTTATGAGACTTTTTCCACTGTTAATTATTGGTAGTTTATCCTTGACCTAATTTTAATATGTAGTGTTGTAAGTTGTTTCCACATTTCCCATGTTATAATTATCATACTATATCATGAATTATTATTCATGTTCCTTTATGAATCATTGATAAACTATATATAAAATGTATTATTATATTCATTTTATTCCATGTTTATTCCCTTAATTTTATTTATAACTCACCCATTTCTTGTGTATTTTCCCTTAGGATATCCAATTCAGTTTTAAACTCAAGCATGTTAAAGAAGTTTTCAATAAGGATGTTGTAATTCATGTTTGAAGTTTTAATGAAATGTAATAATTCCTAAAGACACTAGATTTATCGATATTTTGGGTTGTATTAAGTGTAATTTTATGTAATTAAATCATGTATGAATGTGTAATAAAGATAAGGGTTGTTATAGTTGGTATCAGAGGAAAAGTTTAGTTATTTTTGGGATTTGGATTACAAAACTCTAGTGAAAGACTTAGGATTAGAGAACTATATAGAAAGACTTAGGGATAATATTATATATAAGAAAACATCCCTAAATTTTGTTAAGTATAGAGTAAGTGGTTTATCATGAAAATATATCCCTATCTGGATACTACAAATGAATGTGGTTCTCGCACAAATGTACCTAAGCATAACAACTTTGACAAGATGTTATGGTCTTGACTTGGGGTAACATGGTACATGACAATGTGCCTTATAGCGCACCTATTTTGATACTCCTAGGGGATATTCTTTGTTAAAATCATAAGCTTAGTATAAAACATTATTAATGGAACCAAAAAATTCCCATAATAATATATTTTATGAAATAGATCATGGATAAAATATATTGAAGCCTAGAAATTCATCAGTTAAGGAAATAAATGTAATTTATAAGTTATCCCTTTAATTTCATTGGATTATCCTTTATATTTTTAATAGTTTGAAAATAATCATCCCTAATTTTCCTTTTATTCTTGCCAATTGCTGAAAATAGGAGGAATCATGTAAACAATCATCATGAAGGGAAATGTGATTATTGCCCCAATGTGATGACCAACCTGATTGGAGTAGGAATCATGAACTTCATGATGATACTCTCTTAGCTAACTTAGGTTTTTAATAGAAACTTATATTAGTAAGATCTTCTAAATCACCCTAAAAGATAAAAATCTGTAATCGAAAGCTTCATGGTAGAAAGACCTCCTACTTTCAATGGATCATCTGATCCCTTAATAACCGAACAATGGATCAAATCCATTGAGAAGATATTCTCTATCCTTAAATGTTCCAAACAAGAGAAGGTTATTCTGGTTGTTTACCATATGGAGAGTGAAGCTAATTAGTATTGGACATTGATAAAAAATAAAAAGTCCAAGGAAGAGATCGAGGCTATGGTATGGAAGGATGTCTGTATTTTTTTTGATAAATATTTTCCCCGCACGCTTCAACTTAAAATGGAATGGTATTTCCTTTCCCTCAAGTAAAAAAGATGAATAATAAATTAGGGAGTATGAGGTAAAATTTACAAGGCTTGCATGATACACCTACAACTCTGTCATTACCCCCGAGTGAAAGGTTGACCACTTCTTTGGTGGGATAAAACCTAGTCTACAAAAATCCCTAGTGATCCGTGACTTTGATAGTTATGAGGAAATTATCCAATGTGACCTCAAATTCAAAATAGAGAATAGAGAATCTCAAGGGTATCATAAGGATAAGAAACGAAAATTGGAGATCAATTTTGGAAGTCCGATAGAGATATCTAATAGTGCCAATAAATTTCAACATACCACTTTCCAAAGGTACATAAATAAGAACCCTATAAATTTATTAAAGGAGACAAGGAAATGCTTTAGGTACAAGAAGAAATGACACCTAGTGAGTAATTGCTGATAGAAAAAGATTCTAATATGGTAGAGGAAATAAATACTCCAGTTAACCATCAAAGTATTATTAATTGCTAAAACTACAAGGAACTAGGGAATTTTTCAAACCAATGCACTAAGCCAAGGGTATTTAGAGACAACCAAAAACCTCCCAGGTAGTATGGGAGATATTTTTCCATCACAACTACCAAAGTGGATCCCGAAAACTAAGTGGTGACAGGTATGCTAGTTATTTATTCAATAATAGAGAATGTGCCTTTTTTTATGGTTCTAAGCATTCCTTCATATCATTAAAGTTTAATATAATTATTCAAACACCATTACAAAGTATGGAAGTGGAGTTATCAGTGAAGATGGAAAATGGGGAAATTATCGCATCTCAAGTATATAACTCCCCCTATCACAATTTGGGGGTTGAACTCCATGAATAACCTTATCATAATTCCTTTGGTGGTATTTGATTCAATTATTGGAATGTATTTTATTTATCTATATAGATCCAACATAAATTTCCATGAGAAGGAAATTACTCTCCGTATTGTGAATCGAACCCTGATTCTGTGAAAGTGCAAGGAGGAGGATGAATATTTTTTAGAACCATCATATGAAGCATGGATATTATTGCCCTATGATAAAGTATATCTAGATTAAATGATTAATTATAAGAAAAGAATCATCCTTGAAGAAATGACCATTATGAGGGAATACACTGATGTGTTTTCTAAGTAATTGTCTGGTCTTCCTCCTAGACAAGATGTTGAATTTTTAATCAAGCTTATTCCCGGGGCATTACTATTATCCAAGACTCCATATAGAATGGCTGTTGTAGAACTTGAGGAGAAGAAGAAAAAACTATAGGAGAATTTATATAAAGGGTTCATATGCCCAAGTTCTTCACCATGGGGTGCACCAGTCCTCTTCATCAAGAATAAAGATGGGTCAATATGCCTTTTCATCAATTATTGTGAGCTCAATAAGATCACAATAAAGAAAAAGTATCCTCTATCTTGAATTAATGACTTGTTTGATCATCTACGTGGAACATAATACTTTTCCAAGGTGGATATATAGTTGGGATATTACCAAGTTAGGGTGAAGAAAGAGGATATACCCAAGACTGCTTTTCATACAAGGTATGTGCACTATGAATTCATAGTAATGCCATTCGAGATCACTAAATCTCCAGAAATCTTCTTGGACTTGATGAATATAGTATTTATAGATTACCTTGAAAAATTTATGGTAGTATTTATAGATGATATTCTAATATACTTCAAAATTAAAGAGGAGAATTATGAGCATTTGAGTACTATGATAAATACCTTGTGAAAGGAAAAGATTTATGCCAAGTATAGAAAATGTGAGATCTGTTTGATGGAAGTCTATTTATTTGGGAATATCATCACAAGAAATGAGATATTTGTGGATCCTGTAAAGATAAAATAAATTTAGGTATGGAAGAGTACAACATCCACAAAAGATATCCATAGCTTCCTTGGTTTATCTAGTTATTATCATCAATTTGTGAGGAATTCCTCACAATTGTCAAACCATCATAACAAGATAAATCAGAAGGGAGTAAAGTTTTATTTGAATGATAAATGTGAATATATATTAAAGGATTTGAAAAGGAGGCTTATCAAAATTCCTATTCTCACACTACCCACAAGAGGATGGATTTTTATGGCCTTCAGTGATGCTTTAAAGAAGGGTTTGGGCTATATGTTGATGAGAAATGACAAAGTCATAGCCTATGCTTCAAGGTAGTTGAAAGTTCATGAATAGAACTACACAATGCATGATATGGAGTTATATACAGTTATATTATCTTTGAAAATTTGGAGGTGTTATCTCTTTGAGGAGAATTTTAAAATATATACGGATAAAAAAAGTATCATGTATATATTCACATAGAAAGAGCTGAATATGCCCCAATGAAGATGGTTAGAGCTGATCAAAGATTATGACTGATCAATTCACTACCATCATGGGAAATAAAATAATGTGGAAGATTATCTATGTGTAAAGGATCTAACAATTATATAATTAATTATAATTGATAAGGATCTGATATTCTTAGATTTGGAAAGGATGAACATGGGAATCATCGAGGAATGAAAATCATAAATCCTTTCACAAATGATTTCTCAACCGTCTCTTATAAAGAGGTTAAAGGATGGTTAAAGAGATGATGTGTAAATTTAGAAGAAAGTAGAAGCTATAATGAAAGGGGAATACTCATAGTTCATTGTTAATAATGAAGGTGTTGTGAGATTTGGGTCAAGAACATGTGTACCATCAAATCCTGAGTTAAAGAAGGAGCTTTTGGATAATGCACATAGCTCAACCTTCTCCATCGGCCCATGAATAACAAAGATGTATTGAGATCTCTAAGAACACTACAGGTAGGACAATATGAAGAAGGAGATCATAGAATATACATAAAGATGTCTTGTATGCCAATAAGTGAAAGAGGAAAGAAAAAAATCCAAGGGGATGATGTAACCATTACCCATACCTACATGGAAATGGAAAAAAATCACCATGGACTTTTTCATTGATCTTCTAAAAACATAAAGAGGGAATAATGATATATGGGTTTTGGTGGATCGTATTACAAATCCTGTACACTTCATTGTGATATGAGAGGAATTCTCACTGGATATACTTTCACGGATAAACATCAAAGAAGTGGTTAGGATGCATGGGGTACTACTATCGATTGTATCCGATCAAGATCCAAGATTCTACTCAAAGTTTTGGAAAATTCTTCAGCATGATCTAAACACTAAAATGAATTTCAGCATGGCTTATCACCCTCAAAATGATATCCAATCAGATCAGACTATCCAGACACTTGAGGAAATGTTGAGAGAATACTCAATTGAATTCAAAGGAGGATATGATCAAAATATTCCTTTGGTCGAGTTCTCTTAAAACAATAGTTTCCACTAGAGCATCCAAATGGCTCCCTATTAAGCCCTTCATGGGAAGAGGTTCCAGAAACCTGCATGCTAATATAAATTTAGGGAATGAAAAATGACATGTCATGAAATGTTCAAGGAAATGGTGGAAAATGTTAAGACCATTCAACAACACATCAAGGATGCTTAGAGTTGGTAAAAGAGCTATGATTATAATCATCAATGAGACATAGAGTTTGATTTTGGAGACATGGTATTCCTCCTCATATCTCCATGGAATAAAGTGATGATATTTTGGAATAAGGGAAAGATTATTCTAAGATACATCGACCCCTTTGAGATCCTTGATTGTATCAGAGTGGTGGCCTATTGACTAGCACTTCTACCTAACCTATATTGAATTCATGATGTATTACATATATCCCTCTTGAAGAAGTAAATAACTAACTCCTTACATGTACTCAATATAGAGTTGGTACGATTGGAGAATGATATTTCCTATGAGAAGCATCCAGTGAAGATCTTAGATTGCAGATACAAAGTTATACGGAATAAGAAAATTCCCTTAGTCAAAGTGTTGTAGAGAAAGAAAAAGTTTAAATAAGTAACATTCAAGATGGAGGAAGTGATAAATAAGATCTACCCTCATCTATTTTAGTGTGGGAAATAAAAATTTAAAGGGAAAAATTACTTAAGGGGGGAATATTGTAACGACCCGAACTGTTATAAATGAAGCTTCCATTTTTGATTTAATTAAATGGATTATTATGTAATATGGTTATAGAAAACAATGAACTTACTTGGTTATATATTATTGGATTCCAAAGAATATTTTAAATTTTTACTATTTTTAATATAGTTATTGAACATTGATCACATGATTAATATAAATATAGGGATTTTAACAAATCCAATTGACTCAGAAAAAGGAAGTGATGACCTCAAATAGTAGAATAATTCCCTATGAATCCCATTTATAGAAGCTTAAAAGGGAGATAGAATATATATTATTTTCCATTGAATAATCCCAAGCTAATATCCAACAACTTAAGAATGATAAATACCATTTACGGGAGAATTTTAATCTTATTGAGATCACGACCCAAAACATGTTCACCGATCGACCCAATGAAATCCTCACCATCACGCACCTTAAACTTAGGGAGTAGACCGATATAATAAAGGGATATGTATCAAGAAATTAATAATATGAATATATATATTTTATATAACAATGAATTTATTTTCATTTTTTTACTTTATAAATGATTTTGATTTTGATTCAATTAAACACAAATTGTATTTCTGGGTAATATTAAAATTAAATTAATGGATTTATTTTGATGAATTAATGTATTTTTGAAATAAATAGTATTTTAATAAAATTTTATCATTAAATAAGTTTTATTAATTATAAATTTTCATATAATTTTTATGAAGTGAAATGTACTTTTTATAAGGGTTCAAAAATTGTTATTGTCAAAACCCATTATTTTTTCAGTAAATTTAAAATATTATTTTAAAGTAAAAATACAACTATTTAGAAAATTATTTATATAAAATAAATATTATTTTTTGAATTATAATGTCAAAATTATACAATAGTTATTTTTTCATAATTTTCTAAGACAATCAAATTTTTGGGAAATAATTAAATATCGTTTAAATATACCGTGTGTTTTATGACATCACAATGACCAAAAAATGGTGTAATAAATACTATAAGGGGTATCCTTGTCCAAATATATGTTTTATACTTAAAATAATGTGATTTTAATTTTATTTGATTAATTTTATAACCCCTTTATGTATCCTTCAACATATATAATATATTTTATGATTTTAAATTCATTTTTAAAAGAGTGACTCACCTCCACATAAGAAAGAATAATATTTTAATATTTTAGAACCTTTTACTAATAAAATAATAAAAACCTCCCCACTTTGGTGAAAACCATGGGCAAAAACTATGGGAAGGTTTTTGGTTTTGAATATTTTATTATATAGAGTCTAAAACCTAAGTTTGTGAAATATTAAAGAATTCCCCTATCATTTCCTATATAAACCCACCCAAGATCCCAATTATCTTCATTAAAAATCCTTGGATAAATTACTTACTCTAAAATCCTCTATAATCCTCCCAAGGTTTCCTAAGCACTCAAGAGGCCCCTTTTCAAGCTTTGGGATCCACACATTCAAGTAAGGGTTCTTTTCTTTATCATCTTTATCCAAGTTTCTTTATCTTTTTATTCCCTTTTATTTTCAATTAATAATGAGTGGGTATGTTTTCAAACCTCAAAAATAATTCCATTATTATTTATAAATGATGATATACCCCTTTCTGTCTCATTAATCCCTCCCATATACACCCGTTACCATGCAGAAATATCGTAATCATCATTTCCTTCCTCTTTTTATTCAAGCTTATTTATTATCCCATGCCTTATTTTTTCTAATTATAAATGTGTGGAAATGTAATTACATGTTAATATTACTTTCCAATTCATGTAAAAATTATGATATACCCATTTCTCTCTCATCAACCCATTTTATAAATTTTTAAGTGATGTCGTTATGCTGTTGAATTTTCACCGCGATTTTCCGTGCCAAACCAATTGTGTAGTGAATGACGTACCCATTTCCTATCGAGGGTGTTAAATTTTATTCACTTATATATATTTATTTGGGACTTAAATTTATGTATTGAAAATTTCTTGATCATGGAATAAATTATGATGATGAATGAATCCATGTTTTATGATCGATGTAGCACACTTAAGCATGAGAATGAAATGAAAGTGAAGGGTGTGCCCGGAATTATATAGCACTCCAATGCATTGGGTAATGTTTAATATCATGATAAATCATGTTGGGATAGTTTTGTACCCTATTTATTTATGGGAATTTTTCTACCATGATGTCTTTACGGTTTAGCCTTGACCTATGTTTATAATGCAGTGTTTTAAATTGTTAACACATTTCCCATGTTATGATTATCATGATATATCATGCCTTATTATTCATGTTAAATTATGCCTCATTGATATGCCATGTATAAAATGTATTATTATCTTCATTCTATGATATGATTATTCCCTTATTTGTCTTTATATATCACCCATTTCTTTTTTATTTTCTCCCAAGATATCCAATACAGTTTTAAGCTCAAGCATGTTAAAGATGTTTTCAATAAGGATATTGTTATTAATATTTAAAGTTGTAATGTAATATACCTAATACCAAAATACACAATAATTATCGATCTTTAAGTTTTTATTAAGTGTAATTTTCTGTAAATAAATCAAGTATGAATGTGTAATAAAGAGAAGGGTTGTTATATGGAATCAATACGAATCCAAAAAATATGAACGAACAAAATCCAAAAACTCATATAGCCTCTTTGGAACCATTATAGAGGACCCCATTCTATAGGTAGCTAGGGAAGGGGATACCGACCCTAGTGGAGGGTCCCTACCATGTATAAGCATATATATGAGTGAAATAATGAATCTTTTGATAGAGGATCCAAAACTAAAGTGTTGGTGAAATAATAAATCTATATGATCCACAATAAGAGGATCCCATGATCAAATTATGTGTGAAATATTGACCCTACCTATATATGGTGTGTAAAAACTTACCCTGGCATAACCACAACATCATGGTGGATATAAAAACCCTAGAACACTCTAACCATCACATCCGAACATAGTAACTGACCTTGTGAATCTAAAACCACGATCTTCCTACCTTACATGGAAAATGGAATTAGATGAAAAAATGTTCCTTTAAAGTTTTATCTTAATGAAAAAAATAATCATGATAAGATATTTACTTATCTAAACTATACACCCCATGAATAAGGTTCGAAAAACACACAATGAAGGAGAATAAAGGCCACATGGTGGGACCTGGGTGATCTATTTGGTGCACTATGGGTGGGTGATTATACTTATGTGTGCTATTAATTTTCTATATGTGCACTGACTTTACCTAGTCTAGGTTTGACAGACCCAAACCAGACTATCCAGGTCCACTTGATAGGCAGACCATCCCACTCAGCTCACCCACATTCCATGTTATAGGTGGGAGAAAGTCTGATCCCTTTGGGATCAAATATCCATGTGTAAGGGGTGGAATTTAACCTTCCCATGAATATAACATTGTTCATGCATCATCATATATTACACTACCATGAAACACTCCACTTAGGCCATCGATCTCCATAGAAACCAACCTCCATCTTGCGATGTGCCGACCGATCATCATGAATGACCTCCTCATGCCGCACCAATTTCACTTTGTGGTAGGAATCCCATGTCACTAACTCATCAAATCCTAGGTTCTTGACACCACAATACCCTTTTCTACGCTCTCTACTACCTCAATATACCACCTTCTCTCCTTCTAAGTACCATGCTGTTGCCTTCTCCCTAGGATGACCACCATGCTTTCCCTCACTGCTATCGACCACCACTAAGTCCGGTGTCCCATTGTCACATGTAAGGGGTAATATGGATATATAGGGAGTATAGATAGAGAGGTAGATAGAGAAGAGGTAAAAGAGGCTTATAGACTTGATTAGTCCCCATACCCATTCCGTTATGAGTTCTCATTACTGATTAGATTGCGCATCGACCTCACACCATATATTTTTCTGATGCACATCATACCTCCACCTCCCTTATGCTATGATACCTCCATATACATGAAAAGCACACTTCTATTGTACCCTATCACCTAATTCACCTCTTGATCCATGGTCACCTTTCCTAAGCTATGCACCATTTCCACATTATGCTACAATAATCATACCTTGTTGACTTTGACCATCACTAGTTCTGATGACTCATCATCCATGCATAAGTAGGAGGGATAAAGGGAGGGGGAATAGAGGTATAATAATGAGAGAGGTGAAGAGTAATTCATCCTTAATCTTCATTGAACCACTAATGAACTCACACAATAAATAAAAAAATAGATAATTAATCCATCAAACCAAAATAATCTCATGGCATGAGGTTAGGGAATTTGATAATAGATATTTATCATCACCAACGAGTGTGGGTGTTGATAAAATAGAAAAATATTCTTAAAGAAATAATACTTGAATAAATAGTTATTATTCATAAAATTTAATAAAAAATTCCAGAAGAGAAAAGTATAAAAAATAAAAAATCCCTACCTTATTAAAGGATCACTCGTTGAAGAAGGTTATGTTTGTGTTCGTTGTCATCATTAACCCTAAGGAGTAGTTCTTCAATCCCCACATATAATTCCTCTTTATTGGAACTCTAAATTTATAGTATTCTTGCAACTAACCATAGGGATTTAGGTAAACATAATTATATAGATTAAATGTCATGGATTAAATAACTAATCTACCATAATGAATAATTAATTAAATATAATATTTCCCTTTTAAAAATATAATCTAATCTTCCAACGATAAAAAAATATTATAATCCTCAATGATAATAGAAATTATATTACCCCTATGGTAAAACCCACATTCCATATGCAATCACAATGCCAATTCTCCCATTCAATGCCCTGTTTAGAAGGAAAATAATTAATTTCATGAAAACAAGTGCATAGGATAAAAATAATATTTTTATACTTAATATATTTTTATCTAGATCCCACCATGATCAAAATTATATGTTGTCTTATCTTGGGGGTAAAACATACACTTTATAATCAATGGAACAATCTTATAATTTTTCCATGGTTGTCTACTTAGATAAATTACCATTTTACCCTTAGGTAGGTCTCGAGACTCTAAAACTCAAAATAAAGCCAAGATTCATTTTGGAAAAACCTGGACCACCTCATACTCCCAACCTTTGACCCCTTTATCCTCAAAAAGTGTGAACCCAAAATTCATGTGGGTGACACCATATTTTTAAATGATTTTGTTCTCTAATAATGCGTTTTTATTTATGGTTTCATGGACTTTTATATGTTACTGCATGATGATTCATGATAGAATAGTATCCATGGGAAGAAACTTACCTTGGGTGATGTGTTTGATAGACTGACTATGATTTTGGATGTGTCCCCTTTTAAGAATAGGTCCATATAAACCATGGGATACCTGAGGTATAGGCACAAGTCATTGAGGATGACTGAGTGATGGGTGAGGTACTCACCATCTGTCTTCGGAAAATTATTAACATTCTTGATGATGGTTGGGCCACCTTAGTTCCTTAGAAGAGATCCTCGAGTTTTACCTCAGTGGTTGAGGTTGGAGTTAGTATCGATGTTCTTGATCGGTGAATTGGGAATAGTTATTAGGATGTGATACTTGTGGCATGATGAAACTTGGTACAAATTTAGATATGGGATAATATATGAGGGATTTCTCTTTGAATTGTTGAGATGAGAATGATGGGTTCCCTATTAGTTGATGTGGTGTATGCCTTTTATGTAACAGAGTGACTGAGCTCGTAGCTTTAGTGGTAGTGTGAAATTGTGTGGCTAACCTCTTGGTTTTGTGTAGATACTTATGGGATGTGACATATTAGAAAACATTATAGGTCAATGATTATATCAAGGAGAAACTAGGTTTTTGTTATAAGGTTACATACATTTTTGTTTTCCCCACCAGGATATAGATTTCTCTAGATGTTGTTCTTCCATGTTAGCATTCAAATGTGGATAAATGATTGATGAGGCTCTAGGTAGGATCATAGATAAAACTTGGGAGGTGATTATGGGATGTATGAGATATATTTGATCTAGATTTTCCTAAGGACCCACCTAAGGCAAGACTATGGTCATGACACAGACTTGGTTGGTTGATTATTAGTGATAAGATGGTATTGAGATACATTACCAGTCACCAAGTTTTTTATTATGAACATTCCAGAAACTTTGACCATTTTGGAAGTTGTTTCAGGTTAGATATTCCATTTTAGCAATTCCATTTTAGGTAAACTGTGATGTGTGAGCATCGAGCATGTCATGGTATTATTATGGAATCATATTCTATATAAACCATGATAATTTTACACTAGCGAAAATCTGTTTTGTGTAATGTATTATAAACTTAAACTATGTCATGGTATTTCTTCATGGTGAATATCCACCATGGAATAGTTATTTTTTGACCACAACATAGTGAATTCAGAAAAATGATTCTCTATTTTTCACGATTCTCTATTATTCCCATTTCACATAAACTTTGGAATAGTCCAATAACTTTTATAAAAATACACCCATTTTTAAATAGGTTTATACCATGGTCTATATAAATAAATAACCAAAGTGAGTGTTTTTAACTAGGCTATGTTGTGGTTTCTAGAAAACACATTTTACAATTTTATTCATTCATTCAAAAATCCATCCAAACATTGATATATTTTCTCTGATACCACAAGAGGATTTTAGAGGAATGACTATCATCCAAAACACCATGTAAGTAAAATATAAAAATACCAAAACAAACATGATCTATCTATACATTGATAATGAATAAAATGAATTAAAAATGACGTACATTTCAACAGTTGACTTGAGCTTAAAGAAAGTGTTTGATGTATATAATTGAGAAGAAACCAACGAGTTCCTTCATCCTTGGGTATCCATGAGTTTCATAAATATACCAATTCTTGTAAAGGAACACTATTTACTACATGGTTTTATAAAACCTTATATTAAAGGTAGGAGAGAGAGATCTATATATTTTTGTATTCAAAGAGTTCTAATAGGCTCTCTAACATGATTAAGGATCAAGTTGATTATATTATCCTATATGAACTCAAACATTTGGCATTATATTAATTGAGTGTTTAACCAAATTATTGAACATTTTAACTCCTTTGAAACATTTTATTAAATCCTTATAATGTTTTTTTAATATTTAAATTATCATTTTAGACATTTAAAATACTCATAATCATTATCTTATAATGAATATAATTGACCATGATAGCTAGAGTAGTAGAATAAGTATTATCCATGTGATATAACATATCATGTAAGACTCCATTAATAACACCATGACATAATTACCTTCACTATGCCTTGTTCTAACCTTTAGTGAATAAAACTTCTATTCACTTTCACCACAACTTAGTGACTATAACTATGCTATGGTCTAACCTTTAGTAAATATTTCTCCATCCAACACTTGGATTTTAACATGTTATGTAATAACCATAGGTTTTCAACAAGTGGATAGAGGTAACATAAACCATGGGGAATGATTTTACCTCAATAACATTAAATAAATCAATGAATAGGAATGTAAAATTCCATTAACAAAACCATTTGGAAACAAATTTGGAGTGAAAATAAACATGGTTACAAGAAAAAAGCATTTAATAGAAACCAAATGATACACATTCCAAATAAAATAAAGAGCTCAACTTCCATAACACCAACACCTCCAATATATATCTAATGTGGATATATGAATCACAATTTATGGATAAATTCTTCCCCTTAACTGCATCATGATCAACAATGTCTATATGTTCATTGAGATACACATATATGGGGTGAGCATAAACTTAGTAATGTTTCCCTAATGACTCTAATACACTTCCATGCATAAATAAATTTAATATGAAATTAAAATTAATAATTATTAATCAAAATAGTTTTAAACCAAAAAATTTGATGCATTCCAAATATTTTTTTGATCCAAAACCATGAATAAACATTACTTTCAGAATTACATAATGTTTTAAAAAACACCAATCAAGCTTGATTACAAGTATTTTAAAAATAAAGTTTTCTACATGAAAACTCTTTCTAAATTACGTCATTATTCTTAAATTATAAGAAAAATCCCATTATCACAACCAATGAAACACCCCTGTTCTCTAGAAAATTTAATAGAAAATACCCATTTCCTATAATTCATTTTAAAATCACTATTTACCTCAAAATTAAATAGGAAATAACTATTTGCAATAATCTATTTGAAATTTACCATTTTTTTTAAAAACATTACTTCATGATAGGGCATGCCCAAGCATAATAGAAAATCCCAATTTCCACCAACCAATGGAAAATATCCATTTTTCTAAATCAATCTCTAGCTAGATTTTTCAAGGTATTATTCCTCATCAATATGTCAAAAATTGACCCCATAGTGAGTTTCACCTTTCAACCTTGATTATATCAAATATTTCTCACCTTAACACACACTCTTGAAGTCATAATATTTTTTATGGATGAAGATTATATATATTTCAAAATAAGGTATCAAAAAATTTAGTTCACACTCACACACACATATTGTGTAATTAATCTTAAAAATATCAACAATAAAACATAACCCATTTCAAAGTGATTACATATAAATTAATCCATCATAATATTTCATATAATTTTCATATATACTCATTCACTAAAACATCCATAATATTTTAAAACACAAACCATGAAAACAAAAATTCATTTAAAACACCATCATTTGATGGAATCCATTAAAAAACCAATGCCCTTACAGGATAAAAAATTTTCATTGAAAAACCTTGTTTCCATTTTCTAATTTCTTTTAAAAATAAAAAATGGATAAAAATACCAAATTTCTGGTAATATATAATTTATGTAAAAAATTCCTATTTTTTTCACAAAAACATAATTTCAGTCAAATTATGAAATTTTAGTCTGAAATCAAACATAATAAATCAAAAAAGAAAAATAATTTTTCTAATCTCATAAAATGGGCCAGAACCACCCACTTAGTCATGTAATTCTATGTAATTTCTTAATTCTATGCTATAGGACAACACTGATGGGCTGATATTTAAATATATATTCAAAATTAATGAAAATCAAAAATCTATATCCATATATCCATAGATTAAACACTAAAATAATCAGATCTGAGAGATATAATAAGATGAATTTAGAGAGAGAATAACATCTAGGTCTTTACCTATAAATATGACATCAAATCAATGAACTACTCTCATGATCTATCAAAGAGGGGATGATAGATAACCAAAATTAACCTATATGAACTAGATCATCCCCCAGGGGAGATTGAATGGAATTATGATATTGATAATACCTGATCCAATTATGCCCCATTCAGGCTGATAGTATGTTGAGAGTACCACCCCAAGCCCACCTCTAATAGGACAGAGGCTGGTGACTAACACCAAGTAGACATATCTCACAATATGGGAGGTATTAGACTATATCATACTATAATAAACTATTAAGTTTAACATATAAAATAATAAGTAACACCATAAGAATATATATGTATATAAACTGAAATACATAAAACTCACATTTGAGATAATAATATACAAGTACATCCCCACATAAGTAAATAATAATTAACTTTACATCATATAATCCTCTGAAACTGTCTAATATAATACACTAGAAAGATCCTTCTTGCTTTGTGTACTCTTAGAATGATCTATCCACAATAATTACCACCACCAATATGAATCACAATGATCCATCATGTGTTGCTAAGAATCACTAGGAATTAGCTCCAAAAAATACATAGCAGCTCCACATCTACTAAGACCATCATTGAACTTGTGTGTTGTTTTTACTGACATAACATGTGTGATCATAAATACCATACAGGTGTGATTATAAACATACTTAGTAGGATGACTCAAAAACCACAAATAAAAAATAGAATAAAACTATCACATCAAAACCACAGGTACCAGTGAGTAACTAAAAGGAAAACTAGAGAGGTTAATCTAATTATTCTTTAAATTTGAGAACCCAAAATGTAGGATAAGTCTCAATAATTCATAGTTATCTATAGGTGGAATGCAATGACCCAAACTATTATAAATGAACTTTCACCTTTTGATTTAATTAAATGCCTTATTATGTAATATGGTTATAGAAAAAAAATTCAATTCCTTGGTTATATCTTATTGGATTCAAAATACCATTAAAAATCTTTACCATTGTTAATGTATCCATTGAAAAGTGATTACATGATTAGTATAAATATAGGGATTTTAAAAAATCCAATTGACTTAGACAAAGGAAGTGATGGTCTCAACCAGTAGAATTATGACCTATGAAGCCCATTTATTAGATCTTATGAGGGAGATAACATCTATAGGATTTTACCTTGACCAAGACCAAGATTAGATCCAACAAATTAAGTATAAGATAAACTGTTTATGGGATAAGTTCAAGCTCATCGAGATCATGGCCCAAACCATGTTCTCCGAACAACCCCATGAAAGTCTCATAGTTGCGCACCTTACTCTTAGGGTGTAATCCAGTGTAATAAAGGGATATGTATCAAGAAATTAATAATATGAATATGTATATTGTATAGAATAATGAATTTATTTCCATTTTTTATTACTACTTTATAAATGATTTTGATGTTGATTCAATTAAACAAAAATTTTATTTTCAGGTAATATTCAAATTCAATTAAGGGATTTCATTTGATGAATTAATGGATTTTTTAAATAAATAATATTTTAATAAAATTTTATCATTAAGTAAGATTTATTAATTATAAATGGTTATATAAGTTTTATGAAGTGAAATGTACTTTTTATAAGGGTTCAAAAACTGTTATTGTCAAAAACCAAGAATTTTTTTAGTAAATGTTGAATCTTATTTTAAAAGTAAAAATTAAAATATTTATAAAATTATTTAGATAAAATAAATATTATTTTTGGAATCATAACATCTAAATTATCCAATGGTGAATTTTTCATAATTTTCTAGGACAGTCGAATTTTCGGGTAAGAATTAAATACCGTATAAATATACAGTGTGTTTTATGACATCATAATTACACAAAATGATGTAATAAATACTATAATGGGTATCCTAGAACAAATATATGTTTTATTATTAAAATAATGAGATTTTAAGTTTATTTAATTAATTTTATAATGCCTTTACGAATCCTTCAAAATATATAATATATTTTATGATTTTAAATTCATTTCTTCAAAAGAGTGACTCACCTCCAGATAAGAAAGGGTAATATTTTAATATTTGCATACCCTTTACTTAATAAAATAATAAAAACCTCCCCAATTTGGAAAAGAACCATGGAAAAAAACAATGGGAAGGTTTTTGGTTTTGAATATTTTTTTATATAGAGTCCAAAACCTAAGTTTGTGAAATATTAAAGAATTACGCTCTCATTTCATATAAAAACCCACCCAAAATCCCACTTATATTCACTAAAATCTCTCAAGAAGACCCTTTTCAAGCTTTTGGTTCCACACATTCAAGTAAGGGTTCTTTCCTTTCTCATCTTTATCCAAGTTTTTTTATCATGTTATTCCATTTTATTTTCAATTAATAATGATGGGGTATGTTTTATCACCTCCCCCATACTTACCTTACTATTTATAAATGATTATAGACCCCTTTATACCTCATTAATCCCTCCCATGTACACTTGTTACCATGCCGAAATTTAGTAAGCATCATTTCCTTCCTCTTTTTATTCAAGCTTATTTATTATCGTATGCCTTCTTTTTTATAATTATAAATGCATGGAAATGTAATTCCAGGTACGTATTACCATCCACTTTATGTAAAAATGATTATAGACCCATTTATCTATCATAAAACCATTTTATGAATTTTTAAGTGATGCTGTTATGCTGCCGAATTTTCACCACAAATTTCCATGCCCAACCAATTGTGTAGTGAATGATGTACCCATTTCCTATCAAGGGTGTTAAATTTTATGAACATATACCTTTTTATTAGGAGATTACATGTATTTATTCCAAACTCCTTAATCGTGGATTAAATTATTATGATGAATGAATCCATGTTTTATGATCTATGCGACACACTTAAGCATGAGAATGAAATGAAAGTGACGGGTGCTCCTAGAATTATATAGCGCTCCAACGCACCGGGTAACTTTTAGTATCATGATACATCATGTTGGGACAAGGGTGTACCTAATTACTTTATGAGACTTTTTCCACTGTTAATTATTGGTAGTTTATCCTTGACCTAATTTTAATATGTAGTGTTGTAAGTTGTTTCCACATTTCTCATGTTATAATTATCATACTATATCATGACTTATTATTCATGTTCCTTTATGAATCATTGATAAACTATATATAAAATGTATTATTATATTAATTTTATTCCATTTTTATTCCCTTAATTTTATTTATAACTCACCCCTTTCTTGTGTATTTTCCCTTAGGATATCCAATGCAGTTTTAAACTCAAGCATGTTAAAGAAGTTTTCAATAAGGATGTTGTAATTCATGTTTGAAGTTTTAATGAAATGTAATAATTCCTAAAGACACTAGATTTATAGATCTTTTGGGTTGTATTAAGTGTAATTTTATGTAATTAAATCATGTATGAATGTGTAATAAAGATAAGGGTTGTTATAGTTGGTATCAGAGGAAAAGTTTAGTTATTTTTGGGATTTGGATTACAAAACTCTAGTGAAAGACTTATGATTAGATAACTCTATAGAAAGACTTAGGGATAATATTATATATAAGAAAACATCCCTAAATTTTGTTAAGTATATAGTAAGTGGTTTATCATGAAAATATATCCCTATCTGGATACTACAAATGAATGTGGTTCTCGCAAAAATGTACCTAAGCATAACAACTTTGACAAGATGTTATGGTATTGACTTGGGGTAATATGGTACACGACAATGTGCCTTACTGCGCACCTATTTTGATACTCTTGGGGGATATTCTTTGTTAAAATCATAAGCTTAGTATAAAACATTATTAATGGAACCAAAAAATTCCCATAATAATATATTTTATGAAATAGATCATGGATAAAATATATTGAAGCCTAGAAATTCATAAGTTAAGGAAATACATGTAATTTATAAGTTATCCCTTTAATTTCATTGGATTATACTTTATATTTTTAATAGTTTGAAAATAATCATCCCTAATTTTCCTTTTATTCTTGCCATTGGCTGAAAATAGGAGGAATCATGTAAACAATCATCATGAAGGGAAATGTGATTATTGCCCCAATGTGATGACCAACCTGGTTGGAGTAGGAATCATGAACTTCATGATGATACTCTCTTAGCTAACTTAGGTTTTTAATAGAAACCTATATTAGTAAGATCTTCTAAATCACCCTAAAAGATAAAAATCTGTAATCGAAAGCTTCATGCTTGAAAGACCTCCTACTTTCAATGGATCATCTGATCCCTTAATAACCGAACAATGGATCAAATCCATTGAGAAGATATTCTCTATCCTTAAATGTTCCAAACAAGATAAGGTTATTCTGGTTGTTTACCATATGTAGAGTGAAGCTAATTAGTATTGGACATTGATAAAAAATAAAAATTCCAAGGAAGAGATCGAGGCTATGGTATGGAAGGATGTCTGTATTTTTTTTGATAAATATTTTCCCCGCACGCTTCAACTTAAAATGGAATGGTATTTCCTTTCCCTCAAGTAAAAAAGATGAATAATAAATTAGGGAGTATGAGGTAAAATTTACAAGGCTTGCATGATACACCTACAACTATGTCATTACCCCCGAGTGAAAGGTTGACCACTTCTTTGGTGGGATAAAACCTAGTCTAAAAAAATCCCTAGTGATCCGTGACTTTGATAGTTATGAGGAAATTATCCAATGTGACCTCAAAGTCAAAATAGAGAATAGAGAATCTCAAGGGTATCATAAGGATAAGAAACAAAAATTGGAGATCAATTTTGGAAGTCCGATAGAGATATCTAATAGTGCCAATAAATTTCAACATACCACTTTCCAAAGGTACATAAATAAGAACCCTATAAATTTATTAAAGGAGACAAGGAAATGCTTTAGGTACAAGAAGAAATGACACCTAGTGAGTAATTGCTGATAGAAAAAGATGCTAATATGGTAGAGGAAATAAATACTCCAGTTAACCATCAAAGTATTATTAATTTCTAAAACTACAAGGAACTAGGGAATTTTTCAAACCAATGCACTAAGACAAGGGTATTTAGAGACAACCAACAACCTCCCAGGTAGTATGGGAGATATTTTTCCATCACAACTACCAAAGTGGATCCCAAAAACTAAGTGGTGACAGGTATGCTAGTTATTTATTCAATAATAGATAATGTGCCTTTTTTTATGGTTCTACGCATTCCTTCATATCATTAAAGTTTAGTATAATTATTCAAACACCATTACAAATCATGGAAGTGGAGTTATCAGTGAAGATGGAAAATGGGGAAATTATCGCATCTCAAGTATATAACTCCCCCTATCACAATTTGGGGGTTGAACTCCATGAAGAACCTTATCATAATTCCTTTGGTGGTATTTGATTCAATTATTGGCATGTATTTTATTTATCTATATAGATCCAACATAAATTTCCATGAGAAGGAAATCACTCTCCGTATTGTGAATCAAACCATGATTCTGTGAAAGTGCAAGGAGGAGGATGAATATTTTTTAGAACCATCATATGAAGCATGGATATTATTTCCCTATGATAAAGTATATCTATATTAAATGATTAATTATAAGAAAAGAATCATCCTTGAAGACATGACCATTATGAGGGAATACAATGATGTGTTTTCTAAGTAATTGTCTGGTCTTCCTCCTAGACAAGATGTTGAATTTTTAATCAAGCTTATTCCCGGGGCATTACTATTATCCAAGACTCCATATAGAATGGCTGTTGTAGAACTTGAGGAGCAGAAGAAAAAACTATAGGAGAATTTATATAAAGGGTTCATATGCCCAAGTTCTTCACCATGGGGTGCACCAGTCCTCTTCATCAAGAATAAAGATGGGTCAATGTGCCTTTGCATCAATTATTGTGAGCTCAATAAGATCACAATAAAGACAAAGTATCCTCTATCTTGAATTAATGACTTGTTTGATCATCTACGTGGAACACAATACTTTTCCAAGGTGGATATATAGTTGGGATATTACCAAGTTAGGGTGAACAAGGAGGATATACCCAAGACTGCTTTTCATACAAGGTATGTGCACTATGAATTCATAGTAATGCCATTCGGGATCACTAATGATCCAGAAATCTTCTTGGACTTGATGAATATAGTATTTATAGATTACCTTGAAAAATTTATGGTAGTATTTATAGATGATATTCTAATATACTGCAAAATTAAAGAGGAGCATTATGAGCATTTGAGTACTATGATAAATACCTTGTGAAAGGAAAAGATTTATGCCAAGTATAGAAAATGTGAGTTCTGTTTGATGGAAGTCTATTTATTTGGGAATATCATCACAAGAAATGAGATATTTGTGGATCCTGTAAAGATAAAATAAATTTAGGTATGGAAGAGTACAACATCCACAAAAGATATCCATAGCTTACTTGGTTTATCTAGGTATTATCATCAATTTGTGAGGAATTCCTCACAATTGTCAAACCTTCATAACAAGATAAATCAGAAGGGAGTAAAGTTTTATTTGAATGATAAATGTGAATATATATTAAAGGATTTGAAAAGGAGGCTTATAAAAATTCCTATTCTCACACTACCCACAAGAGGATGGATTTTTATGGCATTCAGAGATGCTTTAAAGAAGGGTTTGGGCTATATGTTGATGAGAAATGACAAAGTCATAGCCTATGCTTCAAGGTAGTTGAAAGTTCATGAATAAAACTACCCAATGCATGATATGGAGTTATATACAGTTATATTATATTTGAAAATTTGGAGGTGTTATCTCTTTGAGGAGAATTTTAAAATATATACGGATAAAAAAGTATCAAGTATATATTCACATAGAAAGAGCTGAATATGCCCCAATGAAGATGGTTAGAGCTGATCAAAGATTATGACTGATCAATTCACTACCATCATGGGAAATAAAATAATGTGGAAGATGATCTATGTGTAAAGGATCTAACAATTATATAATTAATTATAATTGATAAGGATCTGATCTTCTTAGATTTGGAAAGGATGAACATGGGAATCATCGAGGAATGAAAATCATAAATCCTTTCACAAATGATTTCTCAAACGTCTCTTATAAAGAGGTTAAAGGATGGTTAAAGAGATGATGTGTGAATTTAGAAGAAAGTAGAAGCTATAATGAAAGGGGAATACTCATAGTTCATTGTTAATAATGAAGGTGTTGTGAGATTTGGGTCAAGAACATGTGTACCATCAAATCCTGAGTTAAAGAAGGAGCTTTTGGATAATGCACATAGCTAAACCTTCTCCATCAGCCCATGAATCACAAAGATGTATTGAGATCTATAAGAACACTACAGGTAGGACAATATGAAGAAGGAGATCATAGAATATACATAAAGATGTCTTGTATGCCAATAAGTGAAAGAGGAAAGAAAAAAATCCAAGGGGATGATGCAACCATTACCCATACCTACATGAAAATGGAAAAAAATCACCATGGACTTTTTCATTGATCTTCTAAAAACATAAAGAGGGAATAATGATATATGGGTTTTGGTGGATCGTATTACAAATCCTGTACACTTCATTGTGATATGAGAGGAATTCTCACTGGATATACTTTCACGGATAAACATCAAAGAAGTGGTTAGGATGCATGGGGTACTACTATCGATTATATCAGATCAAGATCCAAGATTCTCCTCAAAGTTTTGGAAAAGTCTTCAGCATGATCTAAACACTAAAATGAATTTCAGCATGGCTTATCACCCTCAAAATGATATCCAATCAGATCAGACTATCCAGACACTTGAGGAAATGTTGAGAGAATACTCAATTGAATACAAAGGAGGATATGATCAAAATATTCCTTTGGTCAAGTTCTCTTACAACAATAGTTTCCACTCAAGCATCCAAATGGCTCCCTATTAAGCCCTTAATGGGAAGAGGTTCCTGAAACCTGCATGCTAATATAAATTTAGGTAACGAAAAATGACATGCCATGAAATGTTCAAGGAAATGGTGGAAAATGTTAAGACCATTCAACAACACATCAAGGATGCTTAGAGTTGATAAAAGAGCTATGATTATAATCATCAATGAGACCTAGAGTTTGATTTTGGAGACATGGTATTCCTCCTCATATCTCTATGGAATAAAGTGATGATATTTTGGAATAAGGGAAAGATTATTCTAAGATACATCGACCCCTTTGAGATCCTTGATTGTATCAGAGTGGTGGCCTATTGACTAGCACTTCTACCTAACCTATATTGAATTCATGATGTATTACATATATCCCTCTTGAAGAAGTAAATAACTGACTCCTTACATGTACTCAATATAGAGTTGGTACCATTGGAGAATGATATTTCCTATGAGAAGCAGCCAGTGAAGATCTTAGATTGTAGATACAAAGTTATACGGAATAAGAAAATTCCCTTAGTCAAAGTGTTGTAGTGAAAGAAAAAGTTTAAATAAGTAACATTCAAGATGGAGGAAGTGATAAATAAGATCTACCCTCATCTATTTTAGTGTGGGAAATAAAAATTTAGAGGGAAAAATTTCTTAAGGGGGGAATATTGTAACGACCCGAACTGTTATAAATGAAGCTTCCATTTTTGATTTAATTAAATGGATTATTATGTAATATGGTTATAGACAACAATGAACTTACTTGGTTATATATTATTGGATTCCAAAGAATATTTTAAATTTTTACTATTGTGAATATAGTTATTGAACATTGATCACATGATTAATATAAATATAGGGATTTTAACAAATCCAATTGACTCAGAAAAAGGAAGTGATGACCTCAAATAGTAGAATCATTCCCTATGAATCCCATTTATCGAAGCTTAAAAGGGAGATAGAATATATATTATTTTCCATTGAATAATCCCAAGCTAATATCCAACAACTTAAGAATGATAAATACCATTTACGGGAGAATTTTAATCTTATTGAGATCACGACCCAAAACATGTTCACCGATCGACCCAATGAAATCCTCACCATCACGCACCTTAAACTTAGGGAGTAGACCGATATAATAAAGGGATATGTATCAAGAAATTAATAATATCAATTTATATATTTTATATAATAATGAATTTATTTTCATTTTTTTACTTTATAAATGATTTTGATTTTGATTCAATTAAACACAAATTGTATTTCTGGGTAATATTAAAATTAAATTAATGGATTTATTTTGATGAATTAATGTATTTTTGAAATAAATAGTATTTTAATAAAATTTTATCATTAAATAAGTTTTATTAATTATAAATTTTCATATAATTTTTTTTGAAGTGAAATGTACTTTTTATAAGGGTTCAAAAATTGTTATTGTCAAAACCCATTATTTTTTCAGTAAATTTAAAATATTATTTTAAAGTAAAAATACAACTATTTAGAAAATTATTTATATAAAATAAATATTATTTTTTGAATTATAATGTCAAAATTATACAATAGTTATTTTTTCATAATTTTCTAAGACAATCAAATTTTTGGGAAATAATTAAATATCGTTTAAATATACCGTGTGTTTTATTACATCACAATGACCAAAAAATGGTGTAATAAATACTATAAGGGGTATCCTTGTACAAATATATGTTTTATACTTAAAATAATGTGATTTTAATTTTATTTGATTAATTTTATAACCCCTTTATGTATCCTTCAACATATATAATATATTTTATGATTTTAAATTCATTTTTAAAAGAGTGACTCACCTCCACATAAGAAAGAATAATATTTTAATATTTTAGAACCTTTTACTAATAAAATAATAAAAACCTCCCCACTTTGGTGAAAACCATGGGAAAAAACTATGGGAAGGTTTGTGGTTTTGAATATTTTATTATATAGAGTCTAAAACCTAAGTTTGTGAAATATTAAATAATTCCCCTATCATTTCCTATATAAACCCACCCAAGATCCCAATTATCTTCATTAAAAATCCTTGGATAAATTACTTACTCTAAAATCCTCTATAATCCTCCCAAGGTTCCCTAAGCACTCAAGAGGCCCCTTTTCAAGCTTTTGGATCCACACATTCAAGTAAGGGTTCTTTTCTTTATCATCTTTATCCAAGTTTATTTATCTTTTTATTCCCTTTTATTTTCAATTAATAATGAGTGGGTATGTTTTCAAACCTCAAAAATAATTCCATTATTATTTATAAATGATGATATACCCCTTTCTGTCTCATTAATCCCTCCCATATACACCCGTTACCATGCAAAAATATCGTAATCATCATTTCCTTCCTCTTTTTATTCAAGCTTATTTATTATCCCATGCCTTATTTTTTCTAATTATAAATGTGTGGAAATGTAATTCCATGTTAATATTACTTTCCAATTCATGTAAAAATTATGAGATACCCATTTCTCTCTCATCAACCCATTTTATAAATTTTTAAGTGATGTCGTTATGCTGTTGAATTTTCATCGCGATTTTCCGTGCCAAACCAATTGTGTAGTGAATGACGTACCCATTTCCTATCGAGGGTGTTAAATTTTATTCACATATATCTATTTATTTGGGACTTAAATTTATGTATTGAAAACTTCTTGATCATGGAATAAATTATGATGATGAATGAATCCATGTTTTATGATCGATGTAGCACACTTAAGAATGAGATTGAAATGAAAGTGAAGGGTGTGCCCGGAATTATATATCACTCCAATGCGTTGGGTAATGTTTAATATCATGATAAATCATGTTGGGATAGTTTTGTACCCTATTTATTTATGGGAATTTTTCTACCATGATGTCTTTACGGTTTAGCCTTGACCTATGTTTATAATGCAGTGTTTTAAATCGTTAACACATTTCCCATGTTATGATTATCATGATATATCATGCCTTATTATTCATGTTACATTATGACTCATTGATATGCCATGTATAAAATGTATTATTATCTTCATTCTATGATATGATTATTCCCTTATTTGTCTTTATATATCACCCATTTCTTTTTTATTTTCTCCCAAGATATCCAATACAGTTTTAAGCTCAAGCATGTTAAAGATGTTTTCAATAAGGATATTGTTATTAATATTTAAAGTTGTAATGTAATATACCTAATACCAAAATACACAATAATTATCGATCTTTAAGTTTTTATTAAGTGTAATTTTCTGTAAATAAATCAAGTATGAATGTGTAATAAAGAGAAGGGTTGTTATATGGAATCAATACGAATCCAAAAAATATGAACGAAAAAAAATCCAAAAACTCATATAGCCTCTTTGGAACCATTATAGAGGACCCCATTCTATAGGTAGCTAGGGAAGGGGATACCGACCCTAGTGGAGGGTCCCTACCATGTATAAGCATATATATGAGTGAAATATTGAATCTTTTGATAGAGGATCCAAAACTAAAGTGTTGGTGAAATAATAAATATATATGATCCACAATAAGAGGATCCCATGATCAAATTATGTGTGAAATATTGACCCTACCTATATATGGTGTGTAAAACCTTACCCTGACATAACCACAACATCATGGTGGATATAAAAACCCTAGAACACTCTAACCATCACATCCGAACATAGTAACCGACCTTGTGAATCTAAAACCACAATCTTCCTACCTTACATGGAAAATGGAATTAGATGAAAAAATGTTCCTTTAAAGTTTTATCTTAATGAAAAAAATACTCATGATAAGATATTTACTTATCTAAACTATACACCCCATGAATAAGGTTCGAAAAACAGTCAATGAAGGAGAATAAAGGCCACATGGTGGGACTTGGGTGATCTATTTGGTGCACTATGGGTGGGTTATTATACTTATGTGTGCTATTAATTTTCTATATGTGCACTGACTTTACCTAGGCTAGGTTTGACGGACTGAAACCAGACTATCCAGGTCGACTTGATAGGCCGACCATCCCACTCAGCTCACCCACATTCCATGTTATAGGTGGGAGAAAGTCCGATCCCTTTGGGATCAAATATCCATGTGTAAGGGGTGGAATTTAACCTTCCCATGAATATCACATTGTTCATGCATCATCATATATTACACTACCATGAAACACTCCACTTGGTCCATCGATCTCCATAGAAACCAACCTCCATCTTGCGATGTGCCGACCGATCATCATGAATGACCTCCTCATGCCGCACCAATTTCACTTTGTGGTAGGAATCCCATGTCACTAACTCATCCAATCCTAGGTTCTTGACACCACAATACCCTTTTCTACGCTCTCTACTACCTCAATATACCACCTTCTCTCCTTCTAAGTACCATGCTGTTGCCTTCTCCCTAGGATGACCACCATGCTTTCCCTCACTGCTATCGACCACCACTAAGTCCGGTGTCCCATTGTCACATGTGAGGGGTAATATGGATATATAGGGAGTATAGATAGATAGGTAGAGAGAGAAGAGGTAAAAGAGGCTTATAGACTTGATTAGTCCCCATACCCATTCCGTTATGAGTTCTCATTACTGATTAGATTGTGCATCGACCTCACACCATATATTTTTCTGATGCACATCATACCTCCACCTCCCTTATGCTATGATACCTCCATATACTTGAAAAGCACACTTCTATTGTACCCTATCACCTAATTCACCTCTTGATCCATGGTCACCTTTCCTGAGCTATGCACCATTTCCACATTATGCTACAATAATCATACCTTGTTGACTTTGACCATCACTAGTTCTGATGACTCATCATCCATGCATAAGTAGGAGAGATAAAGGGAGGGGGAATAGAGGTATAATAATGAGAGAGGTGAAGAGTAATTCATCCTTAATCTTCATTGAACCACTAATGAACTCACACAATAAATAAAAAAATATATAATTAATCTATCAAACCAAAATAATCTCATGGCATGAGGTTAGGGAATTTGATAATAGAGATTTATCATCACCACCGAGTGTAGGTGTTGATAAAATAGAAAAATATTCTTAAATAAATAATACTTGAATAAATAGTTATTATTCATAAAATTTAATAAAAAATTCCAGAAGAGAAAAGTATAAAAAATAAAAAATCCCTACCTCATTAAAGGATCACTCGTTGAAGAAGGTTATGTTTGTGTTCGTTGTCATCATTAACCCTAAGGAGTAGTTCTTCAATCCCCACATATAATTACTCTTTATTGGAACTCTAAATTTATAGTATTCTTGCAAATAACCATAGGGATTTAGGTAAACATAATTATATAGATTAAATGTCATGGATTAAATAACTAATCTACCATAATGAATAATTAATTAAATATAATATTTCCCTTTTAAAAATATAATCTAATCTTCCAACGATAAAAAAATATTATAATCCTCAATGATAATAGAAATTATATTACCCCTATGGTAAAACCCACATTCCATATGCAATCACAATGCCAATTTTTCCATTCAATTCCCCATTTAGAAGGAAAATAATTAATTTCATGAAAACATGTGCATAGGATGAAAATAATATTTTTATACTTAATATATTTTTATCTAGATCCCACCATGATCAAAATTATATGTTTTCTTCTCTTGGGGGTAAAACATACACTTTATAATCAATGGAACCATCTTATAATTTTTCCATGGTTGTCTACTTAGATAAATTACCATTTTACCCTTAGGTAGGTCTCGAGACTCTAAAACTCAAAATAAAGCCAAGATTCATTTTGGAAAAACCTGGACCACCTCATACTCCCAACCTTTGACCCCTTTATCCTCAAAAAGTGTGAAAACTAGGGTTCCTAAAATAGGAAGCTTAAAAAAAACTTCACATGGAACAATATCCCACCTCTTCTAGAACTTCACTAATCTTTTGAGGTCCGAGCTCTAAGCAAACTCAGTATACCACCGCTCAAGAAGGGAATATACTATTTTATCACTAAAGTTATCATATGTATCTCATCTCAAAGAAATACTTTAATGTGAAAAATAATCCTCTATATGTGAGTATTTTCAGGCCTCAATACCCAGAACTTTCTCATAACTAATGTTTATCCCACCACATGGGATAATATATATTTGAGAACTAGTAACATCTATCTTGGAATAGTTCACTACCCAATTACTCTCTAGTAGGAGTTATCTACTCCCCATATTTTAAGAGCATTATAGATGGTAGTTTCATGAGAGAAACCCATTCAAACTTCACACTAATATTGAGTCCTTAAAAAATATTCTGCACTAACATTGGAAGAGTTATGAATCATCACGATCCTACGGACCTATGTCAGCTTCACTACCATCTCCCGCCAACATGGAAATGATCACTAATGTTGCTAGGTAATGGAAAAAGTGAAAAATGATCCATCTAACCCAATATATTTAAAAATATTCATGGGAATCCTCCACCCAAAACTCAATCTGCAATAGGTTTTCACCCACCATCAAGGATGACCTCACTGTGTTTCTGTCACTCTTTCACGAATGATACACGAGCACTAATAAAGATATTATTTTAATTATTTTTTATATGTTATTATATGATTTAATTAAAAAAAATTTATCAATTTGATCATATTTTAATCAATTTTGGATTTATGGTGTGTTTTGGGATAAAATGTGAAAATTGATTAATTCTAGAATTTTAACATATTTTATTCTCTTTGGTATTTTGACCATAAATTTTAAAATATAGATCCAATTTATGTGATTATTTTTATAGGATTTTATGATTTTTTGGGTACAAGTTTTCCTTCTGGAACTTGTGATAATTCAAACAAATAAATGCTTGAAAAAATCAATCAATGTTAAAAACCTTTTGGGAAGACAGAGTGGACCCCACCTTTAGAAATGAGGCATAACTTGGGATAAACACCTCCAATTAAGGTGATTAAAATTGTATTTGAAATAATACTCCTATGTTAATCTAACCATTAAATTCCATGGAGTTATTCACTCATTAAGGCATACATTTAGCAATTAAAATTGAAGAAGGATTTCTGGAATCCCCAGCCATAAAAAAACATACTCATTAATTATTCTATAACTTTTTCTATACACCTAAAATTAAAATAAAATTTGTTGGTATGATATAAAATTAAATTTAGAGTATCCTAAAATAAGTACAATTAGAGATATTTGACTATATGGTGTTCTAAATAGGATCCAACTTTCGGATGATAGATTCTGGAGGGGTAACTGCCACACCCATTTATTTTCTTTTTTATTTTTCTTCTTATTATTTTTTTACTTTAGTTTTATTTTTAATGAAATTTTAATTTAATTTATTTTAAATAAAATCTAATTCATGCATGGTTATTATTTTTGTGTCATCTTCCATACACCCTTCTTATTCTTATCTATATTCTTCCCATTTTTTTTTGTGATTTAAAGTGTGTGTTTTTTTCTTCTTCTTCTTATTCTTATTCTTATCCTCATTATCTATTCTGTTTATTTTATTTATCTTATATTTTTTTATATTCATCTTCTCATATTACCACTGTGAACTATTATACTCATGACTATGAGTAAAAGACCCAAGTAATATCTTGGGGGTGGGGGGTGGGGTAGGGTGAGGGGGTAATCTGGTGCTTGAACCTAATGCTATTTTTTCATTATTATTTCAGGTAATTATAATGATAATTTATAGTGAGTGTAATCCTCACTATGTTTGTATAAAGTTTAAATTATTTATCTATAATCATTTCCCTTGACTGAGGAGGTAGATGGAGAGTGTTCTTGGTGATTTCTAAGTAAACTATACATTCATAACTATGGTAGATTGAGGTGTGCACAAATATGATGGAGTGTTTTCACTATGTATATTTGAAGATGGTCAATGAATGTGCTCCCTAAAAATTCTATCGGGAGAACATCCTTTCTTCTCTAATTACATTATATTTAGCATAACATGGTAATTTATAATTTCATTTTAGTATCGTTTTAGTTTTTAATTTCATTTATCTTTTCAATTTATTAGATTTCGTAAATATTAAAAAAAAATTAGTTTAGGTGAATTATATTAAGTATGTGGACAACTGAGAAAGATACTCAAGTTATATAATCCTTGATATCCTCTATACTACATTAGGAAAATAATTTTATTTTTCCATGACCTATGATAGGTGTGTGTCAAAAATGGAACTATTGCTGGGGAACTAATTGATATTTAATTATTATTTTTTCTATTTTTCATATTTTTGATAGTTTAATTAATTTTTTAGAAAACTATAAAAATTATTTTTCCATGATGTTTTAGAGATCATGTTTTTAATACATGAAACAATTAGTCATAGGTAAAAGAAGAATAAATAGATTATACTCAAGAGGCCCTCTAAAAAAGGGCTGATGCTCTTATGATAATGGTCAAGAAGAAGAAAAGAAGCATAGAAACATGGATCTCACCTGAATATTTGATGGTCATGGTCGATGAGCTCCGAACTGATATACAAATATTCGAGGCCAAGAAGTAAGTGACACTAGTTTTCCACAATTTCACTAAATATATCCTAGAAGTTGAGGCTAAACTTGAGGAATATCGACAATAAAACCATTTTAGGAACTAGATTCAAGCTGAACATGATGAGATAGAGTGGATTCATAATGAGAAATACTTAACTATTAAGCTAAGTGTGGGAGATCAACATGTTTTGGACGAATTTTGGAATGAGTATGAGGTACAACAAGGTATCCCCATTCCTTACATAGAATAATATCAAACACCAATATACTTTTCTCTAGCCATATAAGAGGAGTAATCCATACAAGTGATGGAATTTATAAAAATCATGGAGGAGCTCGACTACCTACCTCCATCCACTGAGATCCAACTTCAAGAGGCACTTATCACTGAAGATGTGATTAAACAAGAACCAACTAAGTGAGATGATCCTTTATTAAACTCTATATTTTATAATTTCATTAAATATGATTTGAGTATCACTCATTATGGTTTTAAATTTTCAGATTTGGTCAATCATTGATTTTGTTTATAGGAAGATGAAGAAACATCACCTGCACCTATTGAGGAATACATGGATCTCCTTGATTTTATTGAACATAAATTTGAGGAAGACCCTAAGAAGATCCAAATAAATGATCCATAGGAAATAAATGTAGAGGCTACTCACAATGAAAGAGGGAATTCTTATTTAAATTTTTCATGTTTAAAATCTATCGAATTAAAAATACATTCTAACCCTACTTTTGAAATTACAATTCATACAACCCTTTTTGAGCCAACATTGGAAGAGAAAGAGAAGGTTTCACAAGTAGCAACCAAGTAAGAGGTTGAACTATAATTCATCCTACCCCCACCATTCAATATGTACCTAATTGTGAAGGGGTATGATCTAGTATACTCTATCCATGGATCATTCCTCACTAATAAGGAAGAATAATAACCAAGGAAAAGCCACATGTGGTTGTTCAAGTCAAAGAAAATATACCCACCATCGGATTATGGATAATAGTTGGTAATACCCTCTAGAGGTAGTAAAAATTTAGGTCCCATATAGGGGATCATACCAAAACTTATCCCTTTACATGATTTCTAGAAATTTATATTTCAATTTCATTATTAGGATTAGTCCAAAATGCATCTGAGTCCCTCTATTTTTTTTGAACTTAAATGACATGATTCTTGTGCTTAATTGAATAATTTTATTTTATAGTTTAATTTGGAAGAAGGAATCCCAAATTAGTGGAGAAAATTAATAATATTCATGGGAAATGGAGTTCAATGTTATTTTTTATCTTTAAAACTCTCTATATTTTTCCCAATAGTTTTTTGACATTTAAACTAGAAAATTTCATTCCCACATTTTAATTTATGATTTACTTGAATTATCTACGAGGCATGAGTTTCTTAGGAATCCTATTATTAAATGTTTTATATTTCAATTTTAATAATATTTAATGATTAAAATGGAGAATTAAATTATTAAAGAGAAGCATGAATATTAAAATGAGGACTCATGATTTAAGGATATTAATTGAACATTGTAAATGAAATTTCCCTATCATTTTTAATGCTTTGAATTTCTGAAATTCATGTGAATTGATTTTTTATTATGAATCATGCATTGAGTGATTGTACAATGTTATAATTCCCATTCTCAAAAGTATTTCTATTCCAAGTACTTCCTATTTTATTCTTGAACACATTTCTTGAAGACTTGGGAAATTCCATCTCTAGAACTTGAATTTGAACTTATAAAATCTATGATAGTGAAAAAAAATATTTAAAATTATTGAGGCATATTTTTAAAAATCCTTATCCTAAAAATAACACCTTTATATTAATCCTTATTTAAACCACAAAAAACATGAATGAACTTGTTATGGATGATCCATGTTTCAAGAAATTTTTATCCATTTATACCATCCTCTTAGTAAATGAATTATATTTTAAAGTTTAAGTGTAGAGGTAAATAGAGTCATCGTGGAATGGATGAAATTCATTGTAAGGAAAAAGTGTGGTGAGTGATATTGTGGGAATAAAGAAATGTTTTTAATTAATTCAATTTACTTAATTGTTTCCCCTTATTGAAATAAAAAAATGAAAAAAGGAATGGTTTGTGATATAAAATAATTAAAAATAACTATCACTAGACCAATTATTTTTTTATCATATGTGGTTACGTTGTGGATATGACGTTTATTATAAGAATAACTTTTGAAAAAGAAAAAATAAGAATAAAAAAATACTTTTAAAAATAAAAAAGTATAAAAGAAGATAAAAATTCATGAAGGTGTACCAATCATTCATTATAATTACTTTGATCATGACCTTATTATGAGTTTCAGGGAGTTGGAGTTGATACAATTTGAATGAGAGAATTTAATTGAGACTTTACTTGTGATATAATGCACTTTACATTAGATATTAACCTCCTCATTGAGATTTAATTTTTAATTCCTACCAACCTTAAGCCTTAGAGTCATTTGAACCTTTAATGGAATCCCTCATGATTTTATGTGACTTTTGTCTTTACAAAGTGAAGAAAGTAGTTACTTTAAAAGCATATAGATAAGGAGAATGTTCTCATTATATGAGAATAAATATAATTTAATTTCTCCATGAGTGATAAGAGAAAATATTTAAAGGTGAGGTAAATAACGATTTGTAATGTTTAATAATAATGAATTGAGGAACTTAAATTAATGAAAGGAGAAGTTACATCATTTTTCAAAGGGAGAAAGTAAAATTCTTGAATTGATTTTTATTTGGAAAATGGGAAGTTGAATTGATATTTTATGTGAAAATTTTAAATTTTATTTGAAATTTTTGATTATTTAATTTTATTTCTTTGGATTTTTTATATTGGTAACATCGGTTCACTTTTATTTTCAATGTTGAGATTTTATGATTGAGGAAAATCATGGTTTAAGTGTGGTTGAATTGATAGAGATAATATTTTAATTATTTTTAATATATTATTCAATGATTTAATCCAAAAAAATTTATCCATTTGAGCATATTTTCATCAATTTTAGATTTATGGTGTGTTTTGGGATAAAATATGAAAATTTCTTAATTGTGGAATTTTAACATATTTTAATCTATTTGTTATTTCAACCATAAATTCTAAAATATCAATCCAATTGATACGATTATTATTTTAGGATTCCTTGATTTTTGTGATATAAATTTACCTTCTGTACCTTAAGATAATTTAAATGACTGAAGACCTGAAAAAATCAATCAATGTTAAAGACTTTTTGAGCAGATAGAGTGGACTCCACCTCCATAAATGAGGTATAACTCAGGATAAACACCTCCAATTAAGGTTATTTTATCTTTATTTTGAAAAATAAATCATATCTAAATTTCTCTATTAAATTACATTGAGTTATTCACTCATTAAGGTGGAAATTAAATGATTAAAATTGAATAAATATTTATGAAATCCTCATCCATAAAAGGTATACAATTAATGTAAAATTTGTAGAGGTGATATAAAATTAAATTTAGAGCATCCTATAATAAGGAACCATCTGGATATTTGACCATATAGTGTTCCAAACAAGATAAAAATTTCAAATGACATATTTGGAGGGGTAGCTGCTACACCAATTTACTTTTTTCTTTTATTTTTCTTATTATAAATTTTTTTACCTTTTTTTCATTTTAAATTTAATTTTCATTTAGTTTCTTTTAAATAAAATCTAATTCATACATGGTTTTTTTATTTTTGTGTCATATTCCACACATCCTTCTTATTCTTATTCATTTTTTTCTTCTTGTTTTTTATTTTAAGATTTCATGAATGTGTTTTCATCTTCTTATTATTATAATTATCTTTTCTTTTTATTTTATTTATTTTATATTATTTTATCTTCTTATTCTTCTCATATTCCCACCATGAACTATCATAATCATGATTATGAGTAATTGACCTAAGGAATATCTTGGGGGAGTAATCCAGTTCTTGAACTTGATGACATGTTTTTATTTTTCTTTGAGTTAATTCTAAGGATAATTTATAATGGGTGTAATCCTCAATGTGGTTGTTTAAAGTTTAACTTATTGATCTAAAACCATTTCCCTCTACTGAGGATGTGGATGGAGAGTATGATTGGCGATATCTAAGTAAATTGTGCATTCATAACTGGGGTAGATTAAGGTATTCAAACATATGATGGAGTCTGTTCACTAAGTAGATTTGAAGCTGTTCAATGAAGGTGATCCCTAAAAATAATCTCAGGATAACTTACTTTCTTCTCTAATTATATTCTATTTATAATTACATGGTAATTTAGAATTTCATGTTATTTTCATTTTAGTTTTTTTATTTCATTTATGTTTTCAATTTCTTAGATTTCATAAACATTAAAAAAACAATTATTTTATGTGAATTAGATTAATTAAGTGAAAACTGAGAAAGACCCCCCAAAGTGAGACGACCCTGGTCAGCCTCTATGATTCATTAGGAAAATAATTTTCTTTTTTACATTCCCTAAGATAGGTGTGTGTCAAGTATATCTAAAAAAACCTCACAAAACTTTATAAAAACACACAAATACTTACAGGGTGGCCCAATATACTACAATCTAAAGTGGATGATCCTATCCATTCAGATGACCTTTCTCTATCAGCTCTAAACCCTAAGATAACACCTGTTAAAAAGACCAAAATCCATAACCTCCTGAGAAAACCTAATCCTCCACCATATAAAAATGTTTCTATATTATGAGAACACCCATAAAGATCCATTTAATATTCCATACTAAGGGTTGTTATTCACTAGGGTGGTCTCTAGTTAGGATTTAAATTATGATATTTAGTACAAACACTAAGTAAAGACCATTTTACACCTAGAAAAGTGGGATACAAGCTCCCCAATTTTAGGAAAACCTTTAGATATATCACGAGAGAATAAACAGTCACATGAGATCACCAAATAAACATCACCACCATGGGCCTCTCTTACACAAGGGATGAGTCTGGGTCCACCACCATTAAAATAAGGTGAGTAATTCTCCCTATTTCAATTCCAAAATCATTGATTTAAAATTATTTAACCATGTGTTCCCTCCATAATCTTTATAGAGAGTCCTTTTCTATAAGTTTCAACCACCACGCCAATAATAAAATACTAAGATTTCATTAACCACTATGACATGAACTCCTTAAAAGACAAGGCTACCCCATGAATTCAGATCCCATACTATAAGAGTTTAATACACATATGAAACTATCATGGTAAATCAGTGGAAAATTCCTTAAACACACAATGTTATCCTCTATGAAATGATACCTAGAATGGTTCAATATACATGCTCCAAAAATACCACAAGGGTGGTCATCATTTCATTCAGAAACACCTAAATTCCATCTTTGAAATAAAATCCAATTATTACACAGGTCTCTTTCTAAGGTATAAACATGGTTTACCCTTTATAATTATTCAATAATTCTTAAACATTCCCTAGAAGTGAATTTCTCATCCATGTATATATAATATAAAGTTATCCATATGATTTGATTGATAACCAACTTCATATTTAAGAGGGTTGGACCCACTCACTACACTCAATGAGAGAAAATTATCACAAAAACAAAAAAATTTCCACTTTTAATCAAGGAAATTACATGACTTTATGATTTGATAAAGTTATAAATAAAAAACTTTACTAAAACACAATTAACTAACCTTATCTCTAAATATGATGATCTTGCTTCACTAAAAGGCTAATAGTGAAAGAAAGTTTCCATTAGTAGAATCTCTATAGATGAAAAGGGTCTGGATAAGGGAACCACCAAGTCTCTAACTCATGAAAATATTATAAAGGAAAAATAAATTTCATTCATGTCATCTTGTTTGAGGGTCCCTAAAAAATGGACACATATCATACACCAAACTGCATATATTGAATCCTGAACATAACCATTCATCATCATGTGCGTCATCCCATATATTTGATTATGAATCAAAGGTAGTGATCATGGGATTGGATTACTGAATCATCCATATCTAACTACTCTCATAGTACAAGATCTTCCACTAAATAGATTCTCAATAAGAAACTGGGCCTACACTAGCATGGTATCTGATCTCAATACTATCTCCCACATGCAAGACCATATACAACTTCAGTTTGGATTTATTTAGGTGAAATTATAACATGATAACATAGACTATATTCATCTTTTCTAAGAATCATTAATCCCCAAATATCAATCAAGATATCTCGTATATGTGTTGATTCATTTAAATAGAACCATTACTAGATAACCTCTCATTAAGAGCCTTTGGAAACTAACAAGTTCAGAAAAATTCACTACAAAACATGTCCAGGGAATATCTCATGAGGTCTGTGACCCTCAATTTGTACTTGAATATGGTAGTAATGCCTTATAAATGGTCCAACATTCATAGATAAAACTCTATCCTAAAAAATGACTCAAACTTAAATCACAGTAAAGCAGTCACACCACGAGTGTGAGAAAACAACATCCATTAATGAATCACTATATCATGTATGTATATTAATGAAAAAATAATCACTTAGTTAATATTAGTCTAAACTAGATATAAACATTAGTATTAAACTCCATAAAAACCTCTCTCTCCTAAGGATCAATACCTCCTCTCAAAACCATGGGGCCTCTCTTGTCGAAATGCACACATCATACTCTACCTATGGGTATCATCATCTAACTCAATATAAACTACCAACTACTCTAAAATAAAGATTAACTCTAAGTGATAATAATAGAGGAAAATTTTAAGATTATAGGGAACATATATCTCTTAACTAGGTATCTTAAAAAATTCCTCATCACTCACTAACTAGTAGAGAGAGGCCCAACTACAGGAAAAATCTCACAATGACCCTAACTTAGGAAAAAATATGACTATAAGCAGGTAAAATTATTTATTTTATAGTATGAAATCATATTAATTATAGCATATCTAGATGAGATAATATAGGAAAGAAATTAAGGATCATAACTAATCACTATATGATTCATGTACCAAATTGCTTATAGACCACACTGATGTCTCAAAGCTATGATTCAAATAAAATGTTATTAGATTCCAAAAGAAAGGATATATTGACCAACACACCTATGTTGGTATAATTAATCTTATAACCAAACTCAACTCCACTTCAACATCATTTCCCTAAATTATTAACCCCGTACTCACATGACTACTAACTCCACACACCATCCCTAGAAAAAACCCACTTTGATACCAATCCAATAGGACCTGACCAATCGTTCCCCTGCCCAGGTTGATAGTACACCAAGAGTGCCACCTCAAGCTTACCTACAATAGTATAGGGGTTAGTGACTAGAACCGAGTAGGAATATATCATTATATGGGTGGATTATCATATATCAAACTACAAAAAACACATAACTCTAATTCATAAAATAAAATGAAACACCGATAATATATATATATATATATAAATATAATATATAAAACACATGCATAAGATAAATAGATACAAGTACATCCACACATAAGAAAATATAAAGGAACTATACATTTGATAAGCCTTCAAAACCATATGATACAAGACATTACAAAAATCCTCATTTTTGCGTGTACTCTTGGAACACCCTAGCCACAATGGCCTGTCACGAACCAACCCGGGTCGACCCTGAACCGGTCACCCGAGCCGGTCCGCGACATGGCCCGAGAGGCGTTCCCGATCCTCCCGGGCTGGCGACAAGCGCCAGGGCATCAACAGAGGCTATGGGAACGATTTCGCCCATTATAAATAAATAAGACAGCGAAAATAATACAGAGCAGCGCAGAAAAGATAAACCAAACAAAGTGACTAAACATGAACAAACAGGAATCAAACTAACCAAACACGACGTCCGAACAACTCCGGGCGACCTCGCGGGTCGCTCTCCGACTCAACGATCAAGCATCGCCCTAGGCGAGCGCACTCAAGCTATAGCCTGCACAAACACTAAAAACAAAAAAGAACTATAGGCGTGAGTATTAAAACTCAGTAGGCTAGCCCGATATCTATTCCCAATGCACTACCTTTAAACTAAAAGAAACATCATTTCAAGTTTGAACTACAATCTATAAAAGTATGTTTTTAATAATATTCTACTTAAAACAAAGTACGAACCATTGCCCTTAGCCATTTTCCAAATTCGTGTTCATTTCATTAGTGCCAATGACATTTCAGGAAAAGGGGAAAGTGATGTTTAAATTTTCAAATTTGTACAAAAGGGATTAAACACTTCCATTTGAAAACAATTTTTAGAAACCCATTAAAAAGCAATTTATCAGTTTCCAAGGAAAACAATATGCCAGAGTGCACAAAGTAAAACATACAGCAAGGGCAATGTAAGTATACACGTGAGCATAATAATCATTACTGCAAGCTACAAAAGTTGAATAGACATGGGTGAACCTAGGAGATCGAGAATAAATCAGAAGACACCAATACATGAGAAATCATCCTTATTGACATGTCACGATGAAATCAAAACGCACAATACGCTCGACCATCCACTCACGGGCAGGTCGAGGGCAAATCCCATAGCAATAAACTCAATATATCCACCTACTATGGGCCACTGGTCAGTACCATAACCTACCAGTGCAGCAATCGTTCTTAGAATATTCTCTCAATATGCCAGATTCCCATGTCTCAAGTGTTTGAAAAAGGGGTGATCCAACTAATGCCAACTGAGCATCCAATCAGACATATCTATATATAAAGAACAACATGCATTCCCCGAGCCACTCCGTGGAACAACCTCATGCCTTTTACTACTCAAGTACCCGGGAGCCTCTAAGCGCGGCCTCCCAAACAATCAATTGCAACCAAGACATGAGAGTCGTCCTAAGAGGGTTTTTTATAAAAAAAACATTTTCATCGCTTTCCATAAAGTGCCAAACGGGCATTTAATACAGTTCACAACCACTAACAAAACCAGTTTAAAACTATTTAAAGAACCCACAAAACACTACTTCACAGGTTGCCAATATTTTTATAAACCAAACCAAACCATTTTCTTTTTTTTAAATCACTTTAAGAGCCAACCGAGCAATTTCTCAAACGAACCAAAGTATTTGTTCACGCTTCAAAAGAAATCAATTCTCATTAAACCAGAACTCTATTTTATATTCCGTGAATTATGTTTAAAAGCCAAACGGGCATTCTTTCATTATTGGGTGTCCGCTCGTCAAAAGGATGTGTCATGTGTCGTGTATAAAATAAACAGCTCCTTTTGACATTAAATAACCATTTAAAAATTAACCATCTTATATTAAAAATTAATTATAGTATATTATCACTTATTTATAAAATATTTATTTCGAACAACTAGTGTGCGCAAACAGCATGAAATAATATAACTTAAATTTCAAAAGCAGTGCAAAGGGAACCTACCTCAAAACCAAGCACGTCGACACAACAACCTCGGATCCAAGGCGCGATGACACGACGTGTGTCCGAAACCACGTGACAAAGTCTAACACTCTGCATAATCAATTTCAAGGACTCAGACACAACCAAAAACTCACCAGAGCCTGCGAAACCAAGCGTCGGGGAGAAACGCTCACCTCGAAACTGAAGCGCGACGACGACGGAACCTCAAAAACAAGGCGCGGTGATGGCGCTCACTCAGAAACGCCCTGCGCTGGTCCTAAAAATCCTAAACCAACAAATAAAAAACCCACCATCAATAAGCGTACGATGATAATAATAAAAATAAAGATAATAATAATAATAATAATAATAATAATAATAAGATTAGTAATAATAAAAATAATAGTAATAATAACAATAATAGTAATAATAATATTAAATAATAATATTAATGATAATAATAACAATAAAAATTAATAATAATAACACTAATAATAATAATAATAATAACAATAATAATAATAATAATAATAAGATTAGTAATAATAAAAATAATAGTAATAATAACAATAATAGTAATAATAATATTAAATAATAATATTAATGATAATAATAACAATAAAAATTAATAATAATAACACTAATAATAATAATAATAATAATAATAACAACAATAATAATAATAATAATAATAATAATAATAATAATAATAATAAGATTAATAAAATTAATAATAATAACATTAATAATAATAATAACATTAATAATAATAATAATAATATTAAAAAAAATAATCATAATAATAATGATCACATAAATCATAATTTTATAATAAAAAGTTAATAACATGTTAAATAAAATGAAAAAGCGGAATAAATTAAAATAAACAAATAAAAACTGACCTGCGGAACGGAGCAGAGGAAGGAGAAAGAAAAATAAGAAGAAGAAGAGAAGAAGAAGAGGAAGAAGGAGAGAAAGAGGAAGAAGGAGAGAAAGAGGAAGAAGGAGAGAAGGCCGAGCGGCGGGGGGTGCAGCGAAGCGGTGCCGGAGGGAGGCCGAGCGGGCAGGCCGGGGTGCTGCTGTCGAGGTGAGGGAGAGGCAGAGCTTGGATGCGGGAGACTAGGCGGTCTGGGGGGAAAAGTCCGGTGCTGCGGACGATGAGCAGGAGATGAGATGGGCGGCTGGCTCGTGACTAGGGAAGCTGGGTAGGGGCCGCTGAGCGATCTGGTGCAAGGAAGGAGGGCGAAGGAAAGGGAGTCCGACGACGTCCGGAGGAGAGGAGATGCGGCTGGCCGAGAGAGAGAAAAAAAAAGAGAAGAAGAGAAGAGGGTCCACCACGGGGCTGCTGGACAGGAGCCGAAGGGGGGGGGGGAACCGGCGGTTGTGAGGTACTGCTAGGAGCCGGCTGGGTGGTCCGACGCGGGAAGCGGGAGCGGGGAGGGAGGATGGGTCGCCGCGGTGAGTGGAAAGGGGAAGCGACGGGGCGAGCCTGGCGTGCGCGGAGGCTGGGAGAGTAGGCAGGGCGGAGGAGAGGTGCTACTGGCCAGAGGAGAGCAGGGAAAACGGGAGGCGAGGGGGTGCCGGCAGCTGGAGGGTGCAGCGCATAAAGGGGAGAAGCCGAGGCGTTGCTGTGTGAATAGAGGAGGAAGCTAGGGGGGCTGGAAATGTGGCAAGACTTGGAAGAAGGGAGAACATCGGGTGATATCCCGATACAGGAGGGGAGGGTTTTCTCAGCGAGGGAGGAGGCGGGATCTTCAGGTGGTGGATGCGGCTGACGGTGCTGGAAGGAGGAGCGGAGGACCAAGCGGGGGCGGCGGCTGCAGCATGAGAGGAGGAAGGATCGGGAATAGGCTGTCGCAACCCTACTAGAAAGGGGGAATATATATATATAAGAATAAAATAAATAATTGAATAGATAAATAATGAAAAAAAAGATAATAAGGACAATAATAATAATAATAATAATAATTATAATGTTGGTGATCAAAGCTTTAACAATAACGTAAAAATGATAAAAATACAAATAGTAAAAATATTCATTTCATCTTGAACAATAAAAATAATTATTAATAGCCATAAAAAATATTAAAAGTCAATCAAAATTGACATTTTCTAATTTATTTTAATTCCTCTAAGCCGAAGAGGCCACACAGTTGCATGGGCGGAGCCGCGCGGTATCGCGCTCCACCCGCGCTTCCGACGACGTCGAACCCAAGATGCATACTTTTTATCAAAACTCAAAACTTTCATCCGAGACTCAACATGAACCACATCAAAAATAATTTAAAGCTAAAGAAATCATAAAATAAAATAAACGCACGGTTTGGGGTGCGACAATTCTCCCCACCATAACGCTTTCCGCCCCCGCAAAGCCACGACACCATCCAGTCGATCGATCAACACCTAAGGATTCCACAGAACACGATCCAACCTCTTACCTCAAGAACATCATACCGACTACCAACAGAACTAAACCTCATTGCCCGAAGTAAATCACCAAGAGAGGGAGGCCCGAACGGGCTCCCCACCATAAGAGATCCACTAGAATTGGATAACGACATAAGAGAAAACCCAAAAGACTCATGGTGGGTCTCCCCACCATAAAGGACTGACCTCTTAGCGGCCAACCAAAAAAAAAAAAATAATAATAATTTTGGACCTGCATCAAGCCTTACCCGAGCTAGAAAGTGCACAATAAGAACATTTCAAACACTTACTCTCATTAGAAAGGGGTAGAAGCTTAAATAGATACTTAGCACAACTAAAAACCCTAACCCCATGGGCGGGGAGGGTGGGCCCAAAGATCGTATCACTGAAACTACGACGTACGACTACTCACGACCCATCACTTCGGGATGGACCCAAACCAGGGCCGCAACTGATTTACATCAGTGGCCCATGAAAAGTCACTGGTCAGCAACTTACATCCAAGAGGCACGATTCCCGACACTACATGAGGGATAAGTACATCACGCACTTTGCGACAAGAGAGAACTACAACGACAGAGAAACCAGAGAAACAACACCAAAACTATCACACCACGACGATAGAAGCACGACTTTAACTGGACTCTTTAAAATTTTCCCTGGGGGGTTCTTGACTACGCGCTGGCTTTACTCCGAGACCTTTTGGCTGGAGCTCTGATGGATGAAGCATCTTCTGCCTCGCAGTCAGGTTCTGATAATCCCAACAAGAAACATACATCTTTTGATTTGACAAAAGAAATGACAAGATTTTAAAATTTAAAAGACACCAGCATTAAAAGACGAGGTTCGTCAAAAGACCCATGAAGTTCCAATACATTTCAAACCCAAAACACCACCAGTATAACTACAACGATAAAAGATCCCTTAAACTGAAAGGAAACTTACACCAAGAACTCTGAACAAAGACCCAATGGCACATTACTTCTGAGAACACCCTCTGCGACGCTTTCTTGCAACGCCCCGACAAAATCGTCGCAAGTGACCCAGACGTCCACACGCCTGGCAGGGCTTCGGAGCACTTGGGCACGATGACTTCTTGTGACCCCGCTTGCCACACCGATAACACACAATAATCTCTCGCTCCGAAGAGGTTGATGAAAGATCCCGAGGTCTCTTGATTCCACAACCTGATCCATCCACTTCCATTTGCTTACTCATCTCCTTTCCAGAATCTTCACCACTGCTCTTAGGGATCGAAGGAGGGAGGACTACTTCGAGCACTCCTGCCATCGCGGCTTCGATACGAAAAGCTTGTCTCGCCACATCGACAAAAGAAGTTAGGTTGGACTCTGAAACCTTCGACTGTAGATCAGGGCGGAGACCCGCCTCGAAGCGTCGAGCCTTCACGGGGTCATTTGTGGCATACTCTGAATCATAAGGTACTACCTCCACAAAGCGATGGAAATATTCTAACACGGATCCGTCGCCCTGCTGCAGACAACACATTTCCATCCCCTTCCTCACCCTATCTTCCTCAGAGAAATACTGGCGAATGAACGAGGCCTTGAAAAACTCCCAAGTAACCTCTTGACAGGGCTTGTCCCGAGACACTGACTTCCACCGCATCCACGGTGAACCTTCAAGCATGAAGGTCGCAAACTTGACCTTCAACAACTCGGGAAACTCAATGAGGCTAAAGTCCCTTTCAATATTCCGCATCCACTCCTCTGCCACAAAAGTTTCTTCTTGACCATAAAAGAGAGGTGGATCGAGCTTCTGAAACTCAAGCATAAAATCCTTAGGTTGATCAACCGCACTACGATCACCCATCGAAGCTTCAAAGGATAACCGCTGGACAAGGAAAAGTCGAAAACCCAATTCAAGACCAACTCAATGAATGAATAACAACCTCAAAATCAAACACTGCATAGGTGACAAGCTCAAAATCCAAGAAAACAAGTTATCGTAACATCAAAAATTTTCTCTTTGAAAACATCTTTAATTTGGAACAAGCTTAGTGGGTTAAACCTTCACCATTGGTATTCTTTAGAGCCTCACTCACATGCATGTATTCGTGCCACCCATGGCATCCATCCACCATACCAGAGATCCATCCACATTTCCAACATACCAAAATGCATGTGAGTACTCATCGGAACACCAAGGCCAAAACAAAGCAACTTCATTTTCCAAAAACAATTCATTCATACCACTTCTTTTAAAACAATCCACAAATTAAACATGTCATTTCAAATAACACCTTTTTTTTTCAAAACCAACTTTTCTAATTCAAACCACTTTCAAAAATCAAGGGGAAACCCAAAACAACTCAAACAGGGGACTAGTGTCAGTGGGTGGATTGACCATATGGTTGGCGGCCATATGCCAAACACGTCACTAACACAGAGAGCCTTCTTGGACCATGCCCCTAGCTCTGCATGGCTTGCCAGGCCGTGCGTGTTAGCAGGACTAGTGGCCCAACTCCCTTTGTCGTATCCCAATCACAAAATCTTTCCATAAAAACCCAAACAAACAAATTAAACCGGACTTCCCATGGAAACCTGAGGATCAGTACGGGCAAGAGTTCGCGACGCTCTTCTCGCACCTACCCCTCAAGTCCCGACAATCCTACTCCATCTACCTTGACATCCCAAATAACAAAGGGCGCTCTGAATAGTGAGGTCTGCTAAGAGCAAACCTGCCTCTGATACCATTTTGTCACGAACCAACCCGGGTCGACCCTGAACCGGTCACCCGAGCCGGTCCGCGACATGGCCCGAGAGGCGTTCCCGATCCTCCCGGGCTGGCGACAAGCGCCAGGGAATCAACAGAGGCTATGGGAACAATTTCGCCCATTATAAATAAATAAGACAGCGAAAATAATACAGAGCAGCGCAGAAAAGATAAACCAAACAAAGTGACTAAACATGAACAAACAGGAATCAAACTAACCAAACACGACGTCCGAACAACTCCGTGCGACCTCGCGGGTCGCTCTCCGACTCAACGATCAAGCGTCGCCCTAGGCGAGCGCACTCAAGCTATAGCCTGCACAAACACTAAAAACAGAAAAGAACTATAGGCGTGAGTATTAAAACTCAGTAGGCTAGCCCGATATCTATTCCCAATGCACTACCTTTAAACTAAAAGAAACATCATTTCAAGTTTGAACTACAATCTATAAAAGTATGTTTTTAATAATATTCTACTTAAAACAAAGTACGAACCATTGCCCTTATCCATTTTCCAAATTCGTGTTCATTTCATTAGTGCCAATGACATTTCAGGAAAAGGGGAAAGTGATGTTTAAATTTTCAAATTTGTACAAAAGGGATTAAACACTTCCATTTGAAAACAATTTTTAGAAACCCATTAAAAAGCAATTTATCAGTTTCCAAGGAAAACAATATGCCAGAGTGCACAAAGTAAAACATACAGCAAGGGCAATGTAAGTATACACGTGAGCATAATAATCATTACTGCAAGCTACAAAAGTTGAATAGACATGGGTGAACCTAGGAGATCGAGAATAAACCAGAAGACACCAATACATGAGAAATCATCCTTATTGACATGTCACGATGAAATCAAAACGCACAATACGCTTGACCATCCACTCACGGGCAGGTCGAGGGCAAATCCCATAGCAATAAACCCAATATATCCACCTACTATGGGCCACTGGTCAGTACCATAACCTACCAGTGCAGCAATCGTTCTTAGAATATTCTCTCAATATGCCAGATTCCCATGTCTCAAGTGTTTGAAAAAGGGGTGAGCCAACTAATGCCAACCGAGCATCCAATCAGACATATCTATATATAAAGAACAACAGGCATTCCCCGAGCCACTCTGTGGAACAACCTCATGCCTTTTACTACTCAAGTACCCGGGAGCCTCTAAGCGCGGCCTCCCAAACAATCAATTGCAACCAAGACATGAGAGTCGTCCTAAGAGGGTTTTTTATAAAAAAAACATTTTCATCGCTTTCCATAAAGTGCCAAACGGGCATTTAATACAGTTCACAACCACTAACAAAACCAGTTTAAAACTATTTAAAGAACCCACAAAACACTACTTCACAGGTTGCCAATATTTTTATAAACCAAACCAAACCATTTTCTTTTTTTTAAATCACTTTAAGAGCCAAACGGGCAATTTATCAAACGAACCAAAGTATTTGTTCACGCTTCAAAAGAAATAAATTCTCATTAAACCAGAACTCTATTTTATATTCCGTGAATTATGTTTAAAAGCCAAACGGGCATTCTTTCATTATTGGGTGTCCGCTCGTCAAAAGGATGTGTCATGTGTCGTGTATAAAATAAACAGCTCCTTTTGACATTAAATAACCATTTAAAAATTAACCATCTTATATTAAAAATTAATTATAGTATATTATCACTTATTTATAAAATATTTATTTCGAACAACTAGTGTGCGCAAACAGCATGAAATAATATAACTTAAATTTCAAAAGCAGTGCAAAGGGAACCTACCTCAAAACCAAGCGCGTCGACACAACAACCTCGGATCCAAGGCGCGATGACACGACGTGTGTCCGAAACCACGTGACAAAGTCTAACACTCTGCATAATCAATTTCAAGGACTCAGACACAACCAAAAACTCACCAGAGCCTGCGAAACCAAGCGTCGGGGAGAAACGCTCACCTCGAAACTGAAGCGCGATGACGACGGAACCTCAAAAACAAGGCGCGGTGATGGCGCTCACTCAGAAACGCCCTGTGCTGGTCCTAAAAATCCTAAACCAACAAATAAAAAAACCCACCATCAATAAGCGTACGATGATAATAATAAAAATAAAGATAATAATAATAATAATAATAATAATAATAATAATAAGATTAGTAATAATAAAAATAATAGTAATAATAACAATAATAGTAATAATAATATTAAATAATAATATTAATGATAATAATAACAATAAAAATTAATAATAATAACACTAATAATAATAATAATAATAACAATAATAATAATAATAATAATAAGATTAGTAATAATAAAAATAATAGTAATAATAACAATAATAGTAATAATAATATTAAATTATAATATTGATGATAATAATAACAATAAAAATTAATAATAATAACACTAATAATAATAATAATAACAATAATAATAATAATAATAATAATAATAATAATAAGATTAATAAAATTAATAATAATAACATTAATAATAATAATAACATTAATAATAATAATAATAATATTAAAAAAAATAATCATAATAATAATGATCACATAAATCATAATTTTATAATAAAAAGTTAATAACATGTTAAATAAAATGAAAAAGCGGAATAAATTAAAATAAACAAATAAAAACTGACCTGCGGAACGGAGCAGAGGAAGGAGAAAGAAAAATAAGAAGAAGAAGAGAAGAAGAAGAGGAAGAAGGAGAGAAAGAGGAAGAAGGAGAGAAAGAGGAAGAAGGAGAGAAGGCCGAGCGACGGGGGGTGCAGCGAAGCGGTGCCGGAGGGAGGCCGAGCGGGCAGGCCGGGGTGCTGCTGCCGAGGTGAGGGAGAGGCAGAGCTTGGATGCGGGAGACTAGGCAGTCTGGGGGGAAAAGTCCGGTGCTGCGGATGATGAGCAGGAGATAAGATGGGCGGCTGGCTCGTGACTAGGGAAGCTGGGTAGGGGGCCGCTGAGCGATCTGGTGCAAGGAAGGAGGGCGAAGGAAAGGGAGTCCGACGACGTCCGGAGGAGAGGAGATGCGGCTGGCCGAGAGAGAGAAAAAAAAGAGAAGAAGAGAAGAGGGTCCACCACGGGGCTGCTGGACAGGAGCCGAAGGGGGGGGGGGGAACCGGCGGTTGTGAGGTACTGCTAGGAGCCGGCTGGGTGGTCCGACGCGGGAAGCGGGAGCGGGGAGGGAGGATGGGTCGCCGCGATGAGTGGACAGGGGAAGCGACGGGGCGAGCCTGGCGTGCGCGGAGGCTGGGAGAGTAGGCAGGGAGGAGGAGAGGTTCTACTGGCCAGAGGAGAGCAGGGAAAACGGGAGGCGAGGGGGTGCCGGCAGCTGGAGGGTGCAGCGCATAAAGGGGAGAAGCCGAGGCGTTGCTGTGTGAATAGAGGAGGAAGCTAGGGGGGCTGGAAATGTGGCAAGACTTGGAAGAAGGGAGAACATCGGGTGATAGCCCGATACAGGAGGGGAGGGTTTTCTCAGCGAGGGAGGAGGCGGGATCTTCAGGTGGTGGATGCGGCTGACGGTGCTGGAAGGAGGAGCGGAGGACCAAGCGGGGGCGGCGGCTGCAGCATGAGAGGAGGAAGGATCGGGAATAGGGTGTCGCAACCCTACTAGAAAGGGGGAATATATATATATATAAGAATAAAATAAATAATTGAATAGATAAATAATGAAAAAAAAGATAATAAGGACAATAATAATAATAATAATAATAATTATAATGTTGGTGATCAAAGCTTTAATAATAACGTAAAAATGATAAAAATACAAATAGTAAAAATATTCATTTCATCTTGAACAATAAAAATAATTATTAATAGCCATAAAAAATATTAAAAGTCAATTAAAATTGACATTTTCTAATTTATTTTAATTCCTCTAAGCCGAAGAGGCCACACAGTTGCATGGGCGGAGCCGCGCGGTATCGCGCTCCACCCGCGCTTCCGACGACGTCGAACCCAAGATGCATACTTTTTATCAAAACTAAAAACTTTCATCTGAGACTCAACGTGAACCACATCAAAAATAATTTAAAGCTAAAGAAATCATAAAATATAATAAACGCACGGTTTGGGGTGCGACATGGCCACTATCACCAACATGAACCCCCATGCTTCATTATGAATCACCTAACATCACTTGGTGTCATATTTGACAATATTATTACATATCATGATTTTAATGTGTATTTTCCATTTAAATAAACATTTTTAATAACTTTTTTCACATAAAACACTGAACTAAAATAAACCATGATACATTTTATTAAAATAAAATTAAAAAATGTGACCATTACAATATAACTATTGAATTAGATGATATAAATATAACTAAACACATTATGAAATATTTATATAAAAGTAAAGTTATGTAATTAAGAATTAGAAGTCTTACTTATGAATTTAATTGGTCCAATCTTGGAAAGGAGGTAGCATCACTAGGGGTTTCCATAGAGAAAGAAAAATATTAACTTCAAAAATACGACTTGAGTGAAATCATATATGGGAGAAGTTAAAGCTCATAGAAATAGAATGATATCTAAATCACCACCCACAAATTATATTATTTCTTATCTTACTCTTAGATATTATAAAAATTTCTTGAGTGATTTTGTATGTAGAAGTTAGGATGATATAAAAATGTTATTGTTAGTGTAATAAATATTACATATATTTCTACAAATTAAGATTTTTTATAAAATTTAGAATGAATTTAATTAAATAATAAAGGGTTTACTCAATAAAAATATAGTTATAAAATCAAATTAATACTTTGTAAATAAATAATTAATTAGGAATAAAATTATAAAATGTTCAAAAGTCATTTTTTTTCAAAGGATTGAATTTTTCTATTATGTATTTTTATCTTAATAAAATAATTTGATCCATTTTAAAGGATTATTATAATTAATATTTTCAATGGAAAAAAATATATTAACAATAATTTCAGTTAGTGATTGATATGAAATAAGATTATGATTATTTAATGTTTTTAAAGTTTTATATTATATAAAAAAGTTTTCTATAAATAAATTATTTTTTAATTTAAAAATTAAATTTCTCATATTTTGAAAATTATTTTGATAAAATGGATTTAATTTTTAGAATCATCACTTAAAAAATGGTTAGGGTGATTTTTTTGGTATTTTTCATAAATAATAAAATATAGAGGTGAATAGAAAAATACCATAAAAGTAATGCATTTTATATAGTGTATATGATCAAATACTTAAAATTTATAGAAGGTAGATAAATATTTTGTTGAACCCTTTACTATTTAATCACAATCCATTTACTATTGATACACAATATGGGTTATTATTTGAAGATATATTATTTTATCTTAATAATTTATTATAAAACACCCCTCCCCACCTCTTATAAATACCACCATCACCACCCCACTTATCCACACACTTAAGGATATTATTTATACCAAAAATCTACCAAAATTACTCCCAAAAACTTTTATCCATGTCCTATAAGTTATAGTATCATAAAAATACCACCCTTTGAAGGACTAATCCTATTATTAAGAGAGTTATCCCAAGGAGTAAGGTAAAAGTTAACAATCAGTCCTTTCATTTATATTATTTTAAGTCTTATTCATATATAGAAAATACATCCCATACATCCTAATATAGTTATATAAATATCATAAACATTCTGAAATTTAAATATTTTTTAGACTAACCATTATCTACTTTCCTCTTATATATTGTAGAATGAAAACTTTACCCATATTATGGTCGGTTTACTGCCTCCATGGATGACGTATTTCATTTTTCATTACCACATAGAATGTTTAGTTATAAAAATGGATTTAATGAATAAATATAATATTAATATTTAAATAATGTTTTTTTTATTTTTTTAATGGTTATATTAATATTTAACTCATTATTAAGATACCACCTTTAGTTAGTTAAAAATCACTGAAACAAGACCATTACAGGTTTTGTCTTTAAGAATCATACCTAAAACTAAAATGGAATGAGCTTATAAATTTATAAATAATTATGGATATTCCATTCCAATAAATTTAACATCCTAGATATAATGAAATCATTAACATGGATTGATAACCAAAATAATTATACCAAAACATACACAAAACAATTAAAACTACTAACACCGATGATCAATATTAACTAAAATAAGTAATAATTATGTAATAAATGGATATAAAATATTAATGTAAAAGGTAATAAATATGAAAAAAAATTATGAAGAAAGTATTTAATATGGTTAATTTTATTATATAGAAGGTTAGAGAATTCTTGATCAAGCGGGAATTCAAGGAAAGGGTTTCCATCTCAATTCCCCTTCATTGAGGCATATGTTCATATTATGAACCTATTCTTATTTGACATGGTTTATTTAATTTTTAAATGAATTATTTTATCATAAATAGATTTTAATCATGTTATTTACATTTTTTTTAAAAATATCTTTCATATTCTATTAATTCATATACTACCAAAGTTGTAAGGGTTTTATTGACTCAATTTCATTTTCTTTGGGAAAAAACTTTATCCCTTGGATATAAACTTATACTTTTATTATATTATTCTATTTTGGTATTTCATATGGTATTTTATAATTTTATTTAGGAGATTTACCTTTTCACATAACAATATTCTTATTTTATGGATTCTTTCTTCATAAAAATATAACATTGTTAAGAATAATTCTCATCCTTTCTAACAACACTTTATCTTCCATGTATATATTATTCTTACCATAAATGTTTCTTTTAATATTTTGAAACCTAATTATATATAAAATTCATAATTTTTATTTATCTACTTATTTTTTATTAAAGATAAAATTTTCCAATCTTTCTCCAATGCAGGGTTTCTTTAAAGCCACCAAATAAGATTAAAAAGGAATTTAATTTTAAATTCATACATTTTTTTTAAAATCCACATTTATTTACATAAATATTTAATTTTTCTAAAAATTTACATTAATTTTAATTATTTAAAATTTATTTCATGAAAATTATTCATTACACTATCTTGGAGATGTTTCTTTTGAAACTGAATTGTAACATTTACTTTTGATAATGATAAAAATGATATCTAAAAACTATTTTCATGAATTTTATTCCATTTTACTCTTTATCACAAAACGTTATATCTATCATAGATTAAATTTAATTATATCTCTCTAAGTGATTTTATTATGTGATTATTTTGGGAGATTTAATTTTAGTATCAACTGATGTACTCTTGATGTCATTTTATGTGATACATTTTGAAACCCATTTTATTTCTATGAGTTTATCTTCATGATATGATTAATGATCAACTTAATGTGGAACAAACATGTCTTTTATATCATTATGTGAGAGGTGGGGTCCTATATAGCCCTATAATGCATTGATTAAGGTTTATATCTCATGATAAAATATTTTTTTGGATGGTTATGATTAAAGTTATCCATGCTCAAAACTTTATGCATGAACATGATTGTGGTTATAAATTTTCACAAAGTTATCTATGTACATGACTATGGTAAGATATGTTCACAATGTTATGTTTTCTTTTACTTATGATTATTCCAAATTTCAATGTTATGCCACATTAATATGTTATGTTTCCTTGGTTATGATTATTTTCACATGATTACATGACATGGTAAAGGTTTTATGCTTTATGGTGGTTATTTTATAACCCCTTGATATTATTCCATGATCTATGATGTTATTTCATTCATTATGATTATCTAAAATGATTCCAAGTCCATTTTAATTATATATTTATCACTTGTTTATGTTTTTTTATATGATTATTATCTAATCTGTTATGACTCCTTGATATAAGTTTTCCATTATTGAGAATTTGAGCACACCATTTATTTTGGTTCCCATTACCTATATAATTACATGTAGGATATATATAAGGAAGACTTATATAGAGATTTTTGTTGTAGATGTTTCTGGGATTGTGATATTACTTGTGATATGTGATTTTTAAATTATGAAAACATTGTAAAATATATATATATATATATATATATATATATTTAACTCAGGTCATCTTAATTGGTATTATAGTAGGGATTTTTTATTTTTTGGGGATTAGGACTTGATTTTTTTTGGAAATCATATAAATAATCATAAGTATATGAAAACATCCTAAAATTTTGTAAAGTATAGAGTGTTTGGTTTCTTATCAATGATATACCTATCTAGATAAAAAAAGTGGGTTTAAGATATGGATTAGATGCACCTAGGGGTAATAACCCTGAAAAATATTATTTGGGAATCAAATCAATATTCAATCAATGAATAAGAAATGGGCCTAACTACACACCTGGTTTGACACTCCCAAGGGATATTCTTTGGTTGATTCACATGATCTTTAGAAACTATTATAAAGTATTTGAATAAATTTTTATGACATGGTTAGAGGACCTAATAGGAAATAAATCATGAATAATTGAGATTGAAACCTAGAAATTTAGAATACAGGATATACATTTCATTTATAAGTTATTCCTTATAAGTTAATAGTTACCATTTTTATATTATTTTTGAATTAAGTATTCTCATCCCTAAATTTCCTCTATTTTAGTAAATGTTTAGAAATAATAGGAACCGAGTTAATAATGGTTATGATGAATAATGAAATGATTTTACCAATTAGTAACCAAACATGATGGGATTTAGAGTGAAAAATATCATATCCATGCTCACCCAACTATCTTAATAAATGATCAAAAATGATAACCATTTTTATCATTTCAATCTATCAAAAAAGGATAATATTACTATCAAGTCTTTCATGTGAAAACTTCCAACCTCCATTGGGTCTTCTAATCTATTAATTACTGATAAATGGATCAATGTAATATAGAATATATTTTTTGATCATAAGTGATCATACCATGAGAAGGTTTTCTTATCTATGTATCATTTATAGAGTGAGGCTACCCAATTTAGGACCCTAATTAAGAGTATGATACAAAATAAAAAATTTGACTCTATAAAATGGGAGGATTTCAAGAAAAAAATTCTTTACTAAATATTTTCCCCAAACTCTTTATATGAAAAATGGAGTGATAATTCCTAGATCTAAAACAAAAGAAGGACAAAACAATTAGTACTTAAGAATAAAAATTTACGAGACTCAAAAGATACACCTTTAGTTTTATTATATACACTAAAATAAAGATCGATCGATTATTTAGTGACCTAAAACCAATTCATTGAAAGGAATTAACTACAAGATAATTTAAAAGTTTTGAAGACATTTTTTTATGTGAAAATAAAAGTGGAAATGGGAAATAGATACTTTCATAATTACTATGTATTTTTAAAAAATAAAAGGAAAATATAGTTTCATGAAAACTCCAAGATAAATCACATGAAGGGAAGAAAAGTCAACTACTAATATGTAAAAAATTAGGGAGGAATATCCGTGGATTTTTTTTGAAAGGGACCAGAAATAACTTAAAGTTTGAAAAGGTTGGATATAAATCTCATGATTATCAAAAGGTATAAATAGGCCAATAAATATAATCAATTATAATAAGGTAATAAATAATGAAACACCCACACTTCACTGGTACAAATTCAAGGAGTTTTGGAATTATTCAAATCAATTCCTCAATCCAAGGTCTAATAAATAAAATAGGAATTAATAATATCCTATACAAAGGTAGCAAGGATGATCTTATACAAAAACTACTGCTAAATTATACCATGACAATGAATTGGTTAAAGGTACACTTAATATCCACTTCATATATATGAATATATAATTTGATTCTGGTTCTTTAAATTATTTCATATAATACAAGTTTTCTAAGAATGTAGATTAAACACCTCAAAATTGGGATATTTAATTATCAACAAAAACATCTAGTAGTGCATCTATTTCATCCAAGGTATACAATTATTCTTCTATCAATATTTGTTGGAAGATACGCCCTACAAATCTAGTTCTTATTCTCTTTATAGAATTCAATGTGATATTTGGGAATGGATTGGTTGTACCAATATAGATCTCATATCAATTACTGGGATAAGGTAATCTCATTTTATATCATAAAATCATCCCATTATCAAATATAATTGCAAGGATGATTATGAACTACCTTAGGAAGAAAATTATACAATATGGGTCTTGATACCTAATAACAAGGGACTCTTGTCTCAAATGGTTTGTATAAATTCAATGTTGGAGACATTCCAATGATACAAGATTATATTGATGTATTTATTAATGAACTACCTAGTCTTCCCCTAGAACATGAGGATGGTTTTTCAATTTAACCCATTCCTTGTTTTGTTACAAAATCAAAGAATCCTTATAGAATAACCCTTGTTGGATTAGAATAACTAAAGAATAAACTTCTATAGAATCTGGATAAGGGCTTTATACACCCAATTTCTTCCCCATGGGGTGAAAAAATCCTATTTTTCAAGAAAAAGGATAGATTAATGCAACTTTACATCAATTATTGTGAACTTAAAAAAATCAAAATCAAGAAAAAGTATCCTCTACCCTATATTGATGATCTGTTTGATTAAACTAGAGGGGATTAGTACTTTTCAAAAGTTTATCTTCAATCTGGATACTGTCAATTAAGGTTAGAGAGAGATGATATGCCCAAGAAATATTTTTATGTTAGATATGGATACTATGAATTCAATTTGAATCCTTTAAAACTTAAAGATTCCCATGAAAAATTCATGGATCAGATGAAAAAAGTCTTTAGATATTAACTTGGAAAATATTTTATAATCTTTATTGATGATATTATAATATATTCTAAGAATAAAGAGGAATATGGGGAGAATTTAAGGATTTTTCTAAACACCTTAAAAAAGTAGGAATTATGTGTTAAGTATAAAAGTTGGGAATTTTTGCCACAAAAAGTATCCTTATTAGTTAATTTAATCACAATAAAGGGAATATATATGGATCCTTCAAAGATATAGGTGACTGATGAATGGACTAGACCAACCATTGTATCAGAGATCCATAATTTATCGGTTTAGCTGGACACTATAGATTGATTTATGAGAAATTTCTCATGATTTTTAAATCCACTAACTAAGTTAATATAAAAGGGAGCGAAGTTCCTATAAATAGATGGATGTAAATAAATATTCAATGAGATTAATAATTGGTTGGTCACTACACCTATACTCACATTACCCTACAGTAGAGAAGGGTTTTTCATATACAGTGATGCTTCAATGAAGGTCTTTGTATGTGTCTTGATATAAAATGAAAACATAATTACTTATATATCACATCAATTGAATACACATGATCAAAATTAACCAACACATTATTTGTATATAAAGGCCCTTACCATTTCATTAAATTTTTTTGACATTATATCTATGTTGAAAAGTGTGATATATACACTAATCATAAGATATTAAATTATATATTCACATAGAAAGAGTATATACTAAAGGATATGGTTAGAGTTAATCAAAGACTATGATTTCTCAATACACTACCATTTGATAAAGTATAATAATGTGGAGATTGATCTAAGTAGAAAGGATCATGTTACCCATTCCTTTACGAGGATTTAAAGGGACCTGATCTTCCTGAATATTCAAAGTATGGATATGAAAATCATAAGGGAAGGGATATAATATAACCCTTCCTAAATCATTTCTCAACCATCCATCTATTTGATGATTAAGGAAGGCTATAAATGTGATATGGAGCTATATAAGAAGGTAGGAAATATTCCAGAGTTCAATTTTCATAAAGGAAGAGTTATAAGATTTGAGAAAGGAATATGTGTCCATTTAAAACTAAAATTGAAAAAGATCTGTTGTATGACACACATAACTCATCATTATATATGCATCATGGATCAAAAATATGTATAAATATATCAAGAAACACTTTCATTGAGAAAATATAAAAAGGGATATTTTGGTGTAGGTATCTCGATACCATGCCAAAAAGTTAAGGTGGTGTAACGTAAGACTAAGGGGATTATGAAACCATTGCCTATACCAGTATGGAAATGGAAGAAAATCACTATATACTTCATAACCAAAAGTTTTAAGACTTATAAAAGATATAATTCCATCTGGGTAGTGGTGGATCAATTCAAAAAGTCATCACACTTCATTTCTATTTGAGATAATTTCTCACTTGATCAACTTTCCATGTTATACATAAAGGAAGTGGTAAGGCTGCATGGAGTATAAATTTCAATTGTATCTGATCAAGATCCTAGGTTCACATAAAAATTATGGATGATTCTTCAATAATAATTAGATATAGGGTTATTCTTTAGCATGAATTATAATCTTTAAACTGATAGTTAATCTGAAATAACCTCTAGTCATTAAAATATTTTCTAAGATCCTTCTTAATGGATTTAAAAGGAAGTTGGGATTAATATATTCCTCTTGTTTAGTTCTCAAATAATATAAATTTCCAATTTACATCCAAATAAAACCATATGAGTATTTATATGGGAAGAGATATAGAACTATGACATGATGGGATAAAGTTGTAGAAAGGAAACAAATGGGACCTGATATTGTCCATGAATTAATGAATAAGGCTCAAATCATTTACTTACATATAAAAACATCACAAAGTTAACAAAAAAGATATTATAATAATCATTGATTAAATCTATAATTCAATGTTGATGACAAGGTATTTCTTTAAATATCTCCTTGGAAGGGGGTAATGAGATGTGTGGAGAAGGTAAAGCTGATCCCTAGATATATCGGTCCCTTCAAGATTCTTAATCATATAGGGGATGAACATTATATCTTAGTGCTTCCACAAAGCCACTATAAGGTACATGATGTGTTCCATTTATCACTTTTGATGAAGTAAATACCAAATCCATTACATGTTCTAAACTTAGAAACTATGTAATTTGAAAATAATCTCTCTTATGAATAACAACTGACAGAGATTTTAGATAAAAAAAGTGTTTTGAAACATGACTTCTCACCTATTTAGAGTTTTATAGTGAAATAATAAGTTTGAGGAAGATATATGGGAACTTGCAGATGTGATGAGGCAAAATTACCCTCACTTGTTTCCACTTGAGTAATGATTTTTCAAGGATGAAATTCTTTTAAGGGGTTAGAATGTAATATCCAATGATTTTACTATGTATTTTCCCTTTAAATAAGTATTTTTTTGAATAAATTGTTTCAAATTAAACACTGAACCAAAAAAAACTATGATAAATTTTATTAAGTTAAAATGTGACTATTATAATATAATCATTGAATCAGTGAGTACAAATATAAGTATTATTATTATGAAATATATTCCAAAATGAAAAAAATTGGAATCAAGAGTATAATTATACCTTATGATGCCTATTTTCTGAAGCTTAGAAATAAGGTAAGGTCACTAGGGTTTTCCATATACCAAGCCTAATATGAACTTCAAAAAGTATGACTTGAGAGAAAGAATATACAAGAGAAGTTAAATCTCATGGAAATAACTAAGTGATCAATTCTAGCTAAATCACCACCCACACTACCACTATTCCTTATCACCCCTTTAGATATTATGAAAATTTCTTGAGATGTTTTTTAAGTAAAATTTAAGATGATATAAATTTTAAATATTAATGTAATAAATATTACATGTATTTCTATACATTAATTATTTTTATAAAATTTAGAATGAATTTAATCAAATAATAAAGAGTTTATTTAATATAAATTTATTGATGAAATTCAATTAATAATTTCTAAATAAATAGTCAATTAGGAATGAAATCATTAAATTCTAAAATAACTATTTTTTACCCTCATGATCACATTCATTTGAGCAACCTGCTTCCTCTTCATGATGATTTTCAAGGTTTTATCTTGGTTTCTCTTTTGTGTTAGACTTCCTATTCCTCTTCAAGGATGATTATTATCACTTTGATGGTTTCACCATTTTTCATTTCATACTTTTCAATTTCATCTTGTTCCTTATCAAAATTGTTTCCTCCTTATCCCTACTTTATTTTATATCTTTATGTTCTCCAACTAGCTTAATTATTCCCATTTGTTCCCTGGTTTGAAGGCAATGCTTAGTGGTGGATTTAGATCTAGTTCTTCTTTATTAGTGTCCTTGGTGGTCCATTATAGTACTATTGGTGGTTCTTATATCCAAATGAGGCATTGGTGTATCTCCTATGACCTGATGGTGACCATATGATTCATTGAGTATTTTTCTCTAGCAATGTAGGGGTACGGTAGATTGTCAGGATTTTTTACTCAATATTTAGTCTTAGCGGTTGAGGTTTTTGGTCTTCCCCATGGCATTTTGTGTAGATACTATTGTTCAATTTTTGGTCTACTCTTACTTCCTGAAACACCACAATTAAACCCATCCTTGTCCAGTTTGATGGTACCTCTAGTGTTTTGGGATGGTGACAATGGAAGAGGTTTACAATGACTCTAAACAATCGGTTTTCTCCAGTATCTTTATGATACAATGAAATGGGATGAATTTATATTAGTGAAGATTTTGGATTTATTCTCAGTGATTACCCTCTATGTTTCATTTTGGTATTCATTCAATCTTTGGGTAATGATTGCGACAGATTGGATTTGTGTTCCATTATTAGTGTTTTGGTAGAAATTCATAGTTTTTTGGTTCATAATAGTTTGGTCAAGAATATATGGCTCTTGTTATAAGGGGATCAATTATGAATCAATTTTAGTAGTGTCTTTTGGTGACATTGTTTTTCTTAGTAGAGAGGAACTCAAACCAGTGAAGATTCAACCAAAAATTATGGAAGTAGGTGTTATGGTTATGAAGATTAGACTAGTGGAATAGATCTTGTGGTATCATGCTATCCTGGGTTTCTTATAGAGCTCAATGTTCTGGTGCTTCTTCACCTAGGACCCATGACATGCATCTCCCCTGCTCAGATTTTTTTTCTAGTTGTTGTAGGTTTTTTTTTAAAAATTTTAAATGTTATTTATGGTTTTGGTTTTGTGTTATCATTGAATTTTTGGGTGTTGCTTTGGTATCCAATGTATGCATTTTTTGTTCCCACTCAAACTAAAGTGGCTTATTCTTAAAATAAAAATTAGATTAGGATGAATTGATATGAAATAATATTAATAAAACTTAATGTTTTTATTGGTCAATTTTCTATAAAAATTGTTTTTGATAAATAAGTTATTTTTTTATTTAGAAGTTAAATTTATAATTTTTATAATTTTTTTGATAAAATTTATGTCATTTTTATAATTAGTACATCAAAAAATGGTTTGGGATAAGTTTTCTTATTTTTCATAATTTATAAAATTCTGAGGTGAATAAGAAAATATCATATAAGTAATGTACTTTTTAATAATGTATATGAATAAAATTTGAGTTTTATAGAAGTTATATGAATATTTTATTGACACCATTAATATTTAATCACAACCCCCCTACTATTGAATCACCATATGAGTCACTACTTGAAGATATATTATTTTATTCTAAAACACCCCTCTCACCCCCTTATAAATAGCACCCATCACCACCCCACTTATCCACACAATTAAGACTATTATTTTGACCAAAAGCTACCCAATTATATATCCAACACTCCTATTAATGTCCCAGTGGTTTTGATTCCATAAAAAGACAACCATTTAATGGCCTAATTATATTATAAAGGGTGTCATCCCGAGGAGTAAGGTAAGAATTCCTACTCACTCCTTTCATTTCTATTTATTTAAGTCTTCTTCTTATACCATGAAATCTATTATATCCATCCTAATATCATGAAATAATTATCATAAATATATTTAAATGTTATTTTTTTTATTGGAATAACCATTATCTACCTTCCTCTAATTTGTTCTTGAATAAAAACGTCATCCATATTATGGCTGGTTCATCGTCTTCGTGGAAAAATATTTCATCTTCAACATCACCATACATTGATGATTTTAAAAATGAATTTAATAAATAAATAAAATATAAATATATAAAAAAATATTTAATTTTTGGTTATGGAATGTTAATATTAATATTTAATTCTATATTAATATTCCACCTTTAGTTTGTTAAAAATTACCAAAAAAATCCTGTTGTAGTTTTTTTTTCTTTTAGAATCACACCTAATACTTAAATAAAATGAATGTAACATCCCAAACTCAAACCATTGGATTGGGAAGGAAAAAAATTTCACTAACCTTATGTGATGCCCATAGGGCACCAAAGGCTAACAATAAATTTATTAGTCTTTACTAAATCATGGGTATGATTTTACCTTAAACAAAAAACTTGCAAGCATACCATAATAAAGAGACAACATGATGCATGATAAAAACCATAATAAAATACAAGGAAATACAAAATTATAACTAGAGTAATATTATAAGAGAAACAAAATATAAGTCTATAATACCAATACAAATAAAAATCAAGGTAGGTAAGGCTTAAGGAAAAATGACCCAAGGTACCAAGGTGTCACAACACCAGACTCCAAGACTCGACTGTCGCCACAATCTCCAACTCCATACATCCATGACCACAACATCATGAAGCTTAGATGGAAAACAAATAAACCTTCCCCTTAATTGTATCATGATAAATTAAAACTATATACACACCAATGTGAATATATAGGGGGTGAGTATACAACCTAATAGACAAACCCCAAGACTTATGCTAAATGATACTAGAATATTAAACATGTTAACCCACTTTTTATTTTAAATAAATGATAGTTAGAATCATGAAAACCAGTGATAAATATATAAACATATCCATAATGTGGTGAAATAACTCACACTAAAAATAAACCCATGACATGAAACCACACACACAAGCATAGAACCCACCAATGAAACTTCTACTCGAAATCCCCTCTTGAACAGTCCGACACAAAAGCGGTATCCGTCCCTCTAGTCCCAAGACATCTCTCGATGGAATAATTCAATAGGCAATAATATTTGGAATTGAAACCATGTATGACCCACATGGACCTTTCCATATGCTTATCAACACCCACCCACTAAGTTCATGCCAAGTTCTCACACCCAACACCTTTATTTTAATAACCAAATTCATTTAATCATTTAATTGAACACATTGTGGGATACACCCACAATTATATATTTTAAGACCAACCAAGAAAGAGATATTTACAATAGGGATTTAATAATATATTTCCAACCATAATAAAAATAAACTTATTTATAAAATAATAATCCTTTATTTTATAGGAGAAAGTGGAAAAAGAGGAGAAGGCACTTACCTCAAACACATTCTCTGAGATGGAAACAAGAAATTCCGTCATAGATATGGGACCTAGAAAAGCTAATAAGATGATACATTAAAAAATATCCATAAAAACACACCATAAACACTATATTTTGGAATTAAATCTCTAAAATATGGTTTCCCTAAGATAAAATGAGATAAGAAATGAGGAATAGAAGAAGTGAATATCTTACCTCAAATATCTAGGTAGGACACTCCAAGAGTCCAATAGAAAAAATATGGGAGGAAAGGAATCACAAAAATCACCCAAAGGAACCCTATGGTTTGAGATCCCTATCCATATATAAAGGAATGGGTGTTTTTGGGGAATATATAGGTTAAAAACCCCATTTTCAGAACAATTTAATGATGCACATAGTTTGGCTACACAGTTTCCCAAACTATGTGCCAATCGTGCGAATCAAAACTGTCTAAAATTTAAAAAGTTTCATGGTTATTGAATAGTTTACCCAAACCATGTGCAAACAAAACACATTTTCTTGTACCCATTTATAATTTGAAAAATTACTCGGGGAACCTTTACAGTTTCCCCTAACCATGCGCCAATTTTGAACCCTACAAATCACTTCTAAAAACCTCTTGAAACCCTTCATAAACATCCTAAAACCAAACATAAATATTCCATAATATAAAAATACACAATAAAACCCCTAATACCACAAATTGAGGGTGTTGAATTCTCCCCACCATTAGAATTTATATCCTTAAAAATCTATAAGTTTGTGGTGCGAAGACATAAGGTCAAACCTTTGGTCTAATATAATAGTATGATGCCTCATTTATTCCTTAGAGATTCATAGATGGAATAACAATAGATTTACCAAAGGTATTAATCAACCTATCATGATATTATAATTACCATATCAAGATATGAACTATAGTAAGAATAGATTATAAAAACTGTCTCAAATATAGATATGAGCACCACCAATGCTTAATCAACTCACAATCTGAACAAGAGAATATAAGTGAAAGACACGAACTATATTGAATTAGGAACACAATTATACCCTATAGAAAAACCCACTTATATAGTCAGGAATATCCAATGGTTCAAAACACTAAGGATCTAATCTATCATTATTACCTAGATGAAAAATTTCTCATCACGAGTATACTCATAAGAAACAACAATTTTCCACTTATAAATATCATGAAAAATAATGATAAAATGATTAAGGTATGAACCATATCTAAGACATAAGGTCAACATTTCATATCCTATTAGAGACCACTCCCCCATAAAGTAAGGAATTTATGAACCTCCACCTGAACAATGGGGTTTGACCCCAAGGAATTTATAATTCTCACACTATAACTCTATATATCATTTAAAAATAACTTCGAAATCTATGAAAGCTATGGAAAAAGAAAGTGAGGCTTTGTTGAACCACTGAAGTTCATCTCACATTTCCTCCTAGAATAAGGTTCTACTAAGATACCCATTTAATAAAATGTGGTATCTTGTAATCATAGATATATTGGGTCCTAAAGGTAAATACATAAACCACTAACCCACATAGGAAACGAGGTCTCAAACAAATAAAATGATTATTAGTGCATGATTCAAGGACAATAGTTCCCAAACACACCCCACTACTTGATCTTTATATTCAATATCTCATGAACAAGAATAAAAATCATCTACTCAATGAGTTTGTGAATGAACACCTCGATGAAAACATTCTTTCAAAGGTATGTTTATGCCAATTACAATGAGAATTCACTCCCCCTACTAGAAATTTACATGTAATAGTTGTAACATGTCCACAAGTTGGTGTTAAAATTTTTATAACTTATATAATTTCCCAAGATATAAATGGGAAATCTTCTTGTGATTGCCTCAACACAAAAAGGGACTAAAATTGGGTATTGATAAAGAAGTGATTTTTTTATCCTTTTTTCATCCCTTGGTGGATACCCCCCACCGAGGTTTAACTTAATGGTAATAAAATGAAAGTTTGACTACAATACATCCTTGGAATTGGTCATCTAAGTTAGGAATGAGATCCATATAATATAAAACCATGAAATCATCTTGGTCTTTAATACCTAAGTGTATTTTTGTGATTTTCCCACAGATTATTCATAATTCAACATTTCACTAACCTGATGTCTAGAGACTTTCAAGTTGTGACCTCCATAACCCCATTAATCATAAAATATAATACCTAGCTAGAGAATTCCTTAGTGAGAGCAGAAATGAGAATATATTGATAAAGAGTTGTAAATAACCCATTAAGCACAGGGAGTAAGATTCCTCAAGGTATCTAAGAAAACATCTCACTCATGACTAAAGCCTAGTAAAAACCATATACTGATCCATACTAAAGAAAACTTCAGAGGAGGTTACCCATATTGAACCCATTCCAAAAGGATCATAACTAACTGATAAATTTGAACTAGGTTGGTTCTCAATTTTATCAACTATATCCCTCAGTTCACATGGTTTAACTAGTGACTAACAAGATAAAGCTCCCAACTCTACCTGATAATACTATGATCCTTTTATAATTTCATCCTATCCCCATTAAAAATAAAGTACAACTCCATTAGGATCTATGAGAGTGATTCATTAAGTATAAAAATTAATATGACATTGGATGGTAGGAACGACTTCATAATATAGATTACAACAAAGAAAATTTTAAGACAATTAATCCCACATAAGATGGAATATGTGAATATTAATTGAGAATAATAACCAATATAAATCCAAGAATATACCGCTACCAATGATATGTATTGATTCTCATCCTATGAGACATTATTCCTATGTAAAAACTATATTTACCATTTCCACATATTATGATTATCATACAAAAACAAAAACTAGTGGAAGAAGTGTATGAACATTCAATCACAGCCAAGGAAACACATAAAACAAACATAACCAACATAATAAACACAATTAGTACCACAAATATCTAAAAAAATAAATTATTACATCTATATTGGCATAATAACTAAATAATACCCATTCTAGGATTCCATTAAGGTTTTCATTAATTAGTTAACTTAATTACAAAAATTCTCAAAAACCACATGAAAAATTTTCAAGATCCCAGAAAAATGACAAGGCTCCCATTTTTTTCCTCTACAAAACCCCAGTTAAAGAAACTCTTTAAACCCTTAATAAAGTTTAAACACCAGTAAACTTATTTATAAATAATTTTTCATAAAACATCTTTAAAAACTAGCATGAAACAATGTCACATTATAAAAAAAACTATTAAAAAGAATTTAGGATTAAGTTTCAAGAAAATAGGTTTCTTTTCAATAATTATTTTCCCCTAAGGTCCATTTAAATAAAGGTTTTTAAAAAAGGGTCTTAAAATCATTTTTCGAACCCAAAATACATGTTAATTTTTATGAAACATTATAGAAAATCCTTTTGTAAATTTTTTTTAAATCTAGAAATCATTTACAAAACAAAAAATTTCAATGACACTCCTTAATTTGAAAACCTCCTTTTCATCAGAACTTGGATCATCAAACCAAAACACATAAACACCAACAATAAAATCATGAAAATACCAAGAAGATTTTTTTAGAAATATTCCCTTATAATTTAATTTACATGAAAAGGTTTATAAATTTCTCAACATATCATGTTTAATAAACTAGTTAAATACAATGACCTATTACTTTATGCGCCAAAATTTTTAACCATGTGAAAAATTTTCAAACCAAGAAGAAATAAGTCTATGAGAAACATATTTTATTTTTGAATTTCATGTCGTTATATTCCACTTTTAAATATTTTATAAAAAAACATTTTGTTACTAAATAAGAATACTCATTTAATGGAAAAATTAAATAAAAAAATTGATATATTAAAAATTTCAACATGATTCCATGACTAATAACCGAAAAATCATAAGAATCAAAATGGAGATTAAATATTAAAACATGATATTTATTTTTAAAATATTAATAATTTACCAAGGAAATAATAATCCAAATTTTAACATAAAATTTTTCTAATCATAAGAGATATGATTTTTTTTTTCAAATCATTAATTATAAATCAATACACAACATATCATGAAAATTTTAAAATTTCAGGCTAAAAAAATCACTCAAACATGTGTAAAGGTTATCAATATTATATATATGGAAAAAATCTATAAGAAATAAAGAGATTAAACATGAAATTATTCTTTTTATATTTATCATTCTAAAAGTGTTTACATTTTATTAAAATAGAATGGATTCCAATTACCATTTAGTTGATTACTACTAATTAGTGTCATTACTAGTTCAAGTTCTAGTTCTATTCCAATTTCACGTCCCTTTAAAATAAAACATAGGGAATTTATAAACATAGATCAATGTTAGAAATAATCAATAGACAACAAAAATCCAAAGTATATTTGACAATGTTCTTAAAATTACATGTTAGAGAGTTTCAGTTTTATGCATAGGCCTAATTTACCATTTTATCAAACAAGGTTATCATATTCCCATTTACTAAAGTATAACAATTCAAATATCACAAGTATGATGAAATAATAGTGGAAAGTATCCTTAACAATGTGTGATACTACACAGTAATCAACTAAGCTAATGATGACGAGGATATAAAAAACTAATAAGTGTTTTACAATAATTTTCATACCCGAACCACCCTCGTAACTTGAAGTTCAATATAAATTGATTATGTAAAAACCCAAAATTTTATCATTGGAAATCCATTTCATATAATTATGTCATATGTTGTAATAAAAAAATCACATTAAGAACACAATACAAACATTATAAATGAATAATGAATGAAATAAGAGGCATTTCTAGAAGTTAAGGAACCTATACCGATAAAATAGTAACTTGACCTTAGGAATTGTAATATGAACCTTATGAATAGTAAACTAGAAAAATTAATAGTAAACTCACCTATGAAAGTATAAATAAAATTTAATCATATTATAAATGAAATTATGATATAATTGTATCATAATATATGTAAATAAATGTATTAAAAATTATTAATTAAGTGTTGGTGTTTTTGTAAGTTATATGGATTTAAAAGAAAATTTATTTTCATAAAATTTACTCATAAATTAATATTTTTTTATTATGATTTTAAGATAATTTCATTAGACCTTAATTAATTTTTCAAAGTGTTATAATTTTTTTTATAATTTTAAAATCTGTTTTTTAGAGTAAATGATGATTTTAATTAAAAATTAAATTTCAAATATTTATACATTTTTTTATAAAATGGAGTTAATTTTTTAATTCTACACATCAAAAAAAAATTGGGTGAATTTTTGCGATTTTTCTAAAATAGTTGAATTTTTGGTGAATAGTAAAATATAGAAATTTACGGTCTATATACATTATAAGATAAATACACTATTACTTGAGTCATTACTGATGTAAGAACCACAATCTCAAACTTACCTTCATTATTTTAATATATTTGGTGATAATTCTCAAATTACTCATATTCTTGATCCAAAATAATAAACTAATGAATAAAATAATGAGAAAAAACCCATCTCCTCCACTATAAATACCACCCTCACCACATCTTCTCTTCACACCTACAAATCATTGATCATTGTACAAATTATTCCCAATAATCTTCCCAAATGTCACAACCCATCCTAGTGGGGCCCACACCATGACTCCCCAAGCCCGTGTCTAATAGGCCAGGGGCTGGTGACTAGCTCCGAGTAGGCATATCACTAATATGGGAGGCATTTCCCAAGTACATACACACACACACACACATATCCAAGCCCACAATTTTTGAAAAGTGAAAACCACTAAGGAACCAAATGCATGCATACAACTAAGCCCAACCAACAGAGTACAATGGAAAGTAATGTACGGAAAGTAAACTGGGACATAATACAAGACCACTAAAATAAATAATCTGCAAACTAAAAAGTCCAACCTATAAGCAAGAAAGTAGTTACTGGGACTACTGATCGTGGCCGTAGGAACACCTTAGCCTGTAAGGAACTCAGAAATCTTGGTCCAGTCCTGGTCCACCCTAGACTCTGTCAAAAGTCCACACATCTGCACAAGACACAACACATGCGGGAAAAGCCCATATAGGGGTGAGTATAACAATACTTAGTAGGGCCCCCCAAAAACCATAATAAAATACACAATGTAAAGGTAAAATCATCTCTACACAGTATATGTATATTGAATATGAAGCAATAGGAACACATCCAGATATACTTGAATCCCAGACCCGTAGTCGAGAGACAAGTCACTCGACCACATACCCATGCTGGGGATTCAGTTAAAATATTCCACGAAGAACTCGTTTGGGAGAACTCACTGCATGTGTATGATAGCTTTGATGATGTCTGTCCGAGAAGTACTTTTCATCAAGAAAATCCTTGAGAGATATAGATGCACTGATAGATCTGAAGGGAGAAAAGATGCACCCATTCCATGAGAACACACTCCTGATTGGGAAAAGATCACGATACACAGATTAGGATCAATCCCAGGGACTTAGAGGATACCACAACTCATATGGATTCCACATGCTAAGTAGAGGATCAATGTCCTATTGGATTGGTCATGTCGATACCTGACTCTACCTAGGGTTAAGAATGGATAGAGGATCTTGCTCCGGGCCTCTCATAGGGATACATGAATCTATCTCAGGAAGTCCTATTGAAGGGATCATAATCCTGTGGATGGAAAAGATACCTGACCTTTAGGGGAATGAGAAAAGGGTCACTAACCCAAACAAAAATTGTCCAAGAAACAGTGTACAAGAAGATCAAGCCATGTATAGAAAGGTACACTTCATGTAGAAGGGATCACACGCTGTGTCCCTTGACTCCGGGTACTGCCCATGTACAATGGTCCGAGTCTGGAGAACATGTCATTTTAAAAAGTATATACACGATGTGTAGGAAGGATCAAACACCATGTCAAGGTATCCGGGGTCCACTATGTGTATACTGGCCATGTGCCCATACACAGCCTCAACCCATGTATGCCAACCCATGTAACTGGTACATGGGGTGACCCATGTAACTGACCTCATTTGGATGTGTGGTGGAGTACATGCCGTGTACTCCACCCCATGCCTTTGTATCATCCTAGATACACAACGAGTCCCATGTAAGGACCCACACACCGTGTGACAATGGGAACAAACCCTGTCTATGCTTCCTGTCACCTGAAACTCCATCTGTTGCTAGGTGGGGTCCACATGTTGTGTCCTCCTGGATACACGTCGCGTCCTTCACTATGTGCATCGTGCAAACCTTATCCACCACCATGCCAGTCCCACACAACATATTCAATGAAGAACATGCTATGTTCTTCAGAAATTTCCAGAAAAGTGAACCTCCACCATTGAAACTCTATCGATATTTCCATGATTTTTCTGATGATCTATTTTCCATGAAAATAAATATACAAGGTTTCCCCACCATGACATCAATGTTTCATGAGGTTTTGGGTGTTCAATCATCCCCAAAACCTCATTTCAATCCACCCGCGCAAAGAACAGTTGAAGAATGATTTATCCTAATCCGAACCAATTCATCATCTTCCATCACCATCTCACCTCCAATAGGACATCACAACACCAGATCTCCAATTTTAGATCATTTCATTGCATAAAGGATTCAAAATGATCCATTATTCATCGCCCCGAGAAGAACATGAAGAACACAGGGTAGGGGAGGATGAAAAAAAAGAAAAGGAGGAATGCACCTCTGCTATCATTCGTCACAACATCAATCCTCTCTCGTTAATAGGTTTAACAAGAAAATCAAATTTAAAATTCAAAAATTATCATACAATCAATTCCCAAATCAAAACCCTAAAAGAAACGGAAAATAACATCACCCTCTCTCAAGAATGCACGATCTGCGGATCAACCTGTTAGTGGGTTGATCTACCTTCATCATTTAATCGAAGAATATGGAAAGAAAAAATCAATAACAAAACCCCTATCTTGATTCGTTTGAATAACGATCACCACATTGCATTTGTTGGTGAGGTTTTTCAAATCCGAGATGAGTTGATCGATCGTGCTGTCGTCATCTGCCAACAGGTTGTCCTCAGAAGATCTAATGGAAATCCTCAATTCATAGGGTTATGTAGCTAACCCTATGAACTTTCCATAATCAGTTATTAATAGGGTAGGATTAGGTCACTGTGTTTAAGGAAACATTTAAAATAAAATAACATATTAATTTATTTTATTCCCTTTAAAACGTCCAAAAACTACCTTTTGTAGTCAACCTATTCTACTCAATGTTAGTCCCCACATAAGGTAAAGTCACTATTCTGGAAGAAACGGTGCCATCATATTTCTCATTCGGTCACCCGTTTAAAAGTTATTCCACTTTTTCAGGAAAACCTCTCTTGAATTCTATTTAAAAGATTAATTTATTTCAAACATTTATTCTGGGCACCCATGGCCTCATAATCGCACGCCTTCACAAAGCCTAGTCTCGTGATAATTTCACATTATATTTAAAAATAATACATGGAAAATTTGAGACATTTTATTCTCCCCAACTTAGGTATTTATGTCCCAGAAATCCATAACAAAGGGGGCTAATAAAAAAGATGAGGGTACTATGCATGAATCTAAGCCTCCTACTCCCACGTGCTATCCCAAAGATTTCTATGCTACCACCAGACACACAATAGGTGAATCACTCGCCCATGAAGGATCCTCTCCCATCTTGGCCCAATCAATGATGTGTGATGGTTCATGCATGTACCTACTCAACTATGACACATGGAATACATCATGTACCCGATGCAACTACGACGGTAGAGCTAGGTGGTACTCCACCTCTCCAAATCTACGTAGTATCTGAAAAGGGTTGATGAACCTCGAATAAAACTTTCCACACCAACCAAATCTCCACAACCCTCATCGAGGTGAGAGCCAAATGAAGACATGGTCCCCCTCCTCAAACTCCAGAGGTCTCCATCATCTATCAACATAAGAATTCTGCTGGCTCTATGCAGTCTTCATCCACTCCTAGATGACCTGTACCTTCTCTGTGGTAGCTTTCAACAACTCTGTACCCATGAGTGTTGACTCTCCAGGGTCGTTCTAGCAGAGTGGTGACCAGGAGGGTTGCCCGTATAAGGCCTCGAATGGTGCCATACCAATGGTGGAGTGGTAGTTATTATTGTACAAAAACACCACCAGTGGTAGGTGGTCCTCCAAATTACAACAAAAGTCCAAGATATAGGCCCACAACATATCCTTCATAACATGAATGGTCCTATCCATATGACCATCGGTGGGGGGATGGAACGCTATGCTCAAACATGGCTGTGTCCCAAACACCTCTAGAAATCCCTTACACAACCGGGATGTGAAACAAGAATTGTGATCTCAGACTATTTTCGAAGGGACTCCATGAAGATGAACAATCTACTATACGTAGAGGCATCCCATGCTCTCTATAGAACTCTGCTACCTGATATCTAGGAAGTGGGTCGACTTGGTGAGTTATTCAATGATCACCCATATAGAATCATGTCCCTTGTAATTTCATGGTAATATATTCATGAAGTCTATAAATATCCCAATCCACTTCCACTCTTACACTTCCAGGGGTGAGATAACCCTGCTAAAACCTGGTACTCATCCTTCACCTATTGGTACGTAAGGCATCAAGAAACGAACTCTACTACTGCCTTCTTCATACCTACCCACTAGAACTAACACTAGAGGTCCTGGTATATTTTCACCATTCCAGGATGTACTTCCAAGGGGATGTATTAAACTCTCTCAGAACATCCTCCCACAATGCTACTAGCACAACTGTGCGTCCTCTGAAAAGAACGATGTGCTCCCCACCTTGCGAATATCCATCATGAGAATGTCTTGTGGATAAATGAGCATGTAAATTATTTTAGTTGGCATCCCCTAGTTTCAACTCCATAACTCACTATAAGAGTGGAGGTGTGACAAACATAAACTGGAGATAAGCTTCATCATCTCCATCCATGAAGGATAATTGTAGTGAGGCCAACTGCTCTGTCACCTCACTCAGCAACTACGATCTCGATCTCCTGCTGAGAACATCTTACACAACATTACCCTTCTCAGAAGTATAGATTATCTTGAAGTCATAATCCTAGAGGAACCATATTCATTACCTTTTCTATAGATTCAGATCCTTCTATGAGAAGATTTTCTTGAGCCTCTTATGGTTAGAGTAGAAGATAAATCATTCTCCCATCAGGTAGTGTCACCACATCTTCAATGAGAAGACTGCTACTACTAACTCAAGATCATGGGTTACATAGTTCTTCTCATGTCGCCTTATCTGGTGGGAACCATAAGCAATCACCACCTTTCTCTGCATCAGGACACAACAAAGACCGATCCCTGATGTTTCGTAGAAAACTACGTACCCGATGCCCTCCTCTAGAAATATTAATATCATGGCGCTCGTCAAAATTTACCTCAACTGTTCGAAATCCTTATAGAAATTCTCTATCCATACAAAATTCTATCCCTTTCGGGTCAAGGATTTCATCAGTGTCGATATCCATGAGAAATTAGGGATAAATCTCTGGTAGTATCCTGTCAGCCCAAATAAGCTACACACCTCTATCACGCTCTAAGGTGGCTCCCATGATAACACAAACTTAACCTTGGCTAGGTCCACTGTTACTCCATCTTATGAGATAACATTTCCTAGAAAGTGGACCTCCTGTATCCAGAACTAGCACTTCAAGAGATTCCCATAAAGATGGTTCTCTCAGAGTACATATAGAACCATCTTTAGGTGTCTCGTGTGCTCCTCCTCTGACACCGAGTATACAAGGATTTCATTGATGAATACTACTAAGAAACATTCTAAGTATGGATTGAAGATCTAGTTCATAAGTCCCATGAACACTACGGGGGAGTTTGTCATACTAAAAGGCATCATCAAGTACTCATAGTGATCATAGCAGCATCGAAAAGCTGTCTTTGGTATATCCTTGTCTTGTACTCAAAGCTGGTGATAACTAGACCTAAGGTCAACCTTCGATAACCAACTTTCCCCTCTCAGCTGATCGAATAGGCATTTGATCCTTGGAAATGGATACTTGTTCTTAACTATTACCTGATTCAGGTGCTGGTAATCCATACACAACCTCAAACTCCCATATGTCTTCTTGGAAAACAAAACTGGGGCCACCCAAGGTGAAACACTGGGTCTTACAAATCCCTTACTCTACAAATCCTCAAACTACACCCTCATCTTGAGAAGCTCAATTGGATCTATATGATACACTGGTGAGGATATCAGTTCCTTCCTAGGGTGTATGTTTATGTAGAAGTCGATATCTTGGTAGGGAGGTAATTTTTTTATTCCACCAATACTGTTGGGAATTGAAAGCTCAAGACATCTACTACTCAGAGGGTAAGGCTAGCCAACTCATGAGTGATTATCTATACCCTCCTATGCATGAACCCATTATTTTCTTCATGGGATTCCCTTTCACCAACAAAGGAAAACTTTGTTCCATCACTGCGGGCACACCACACTGTTTGCCTAAAGAAGTCAATCTAGGCATGGACTAAAGATAGCCAATCCATAATGATAATGACATCATAAGGCCTTGACGCTGCCCCCAAGAGGTTCCAATTGAAACTCTCACCTCCAAGGGAATGATCAAATTGTCTAAAAAGGTGCATGATCATCAAGTATCCTCCTGTAGGAGTCTCCAAGTGCAAGTGTCGAGTCGAAGACTCTAATGGAATCTCAAGGTATCACACAAGACATTTGGTGAGGAAGGAATGACTGGAACCTGTATATATAAGTACGAAATCTAATGTATAAAAGACACATATCATACCTTAGATAATTTTTGGAGTACCTGGTTTATATACCGTGACTACATGCAGCTGTCCCTACCCTTGTCCCCCAGATCCCTAATCCTGGTGAGAACCTCCTAGGGGTGGTGGTGGAAGTATATCAAAGCATATGAAACCACCTACAGCTCTCCCAGCTCATCTGCCACATCATCTACCTGGAAGGTCTACCTAATCCAATATTTTCCTCTTACTCAGTGGTTTATCAACCACCTCCCTATCAGCAGCTCCACGGGTTGGACAGTATCTAGATAAATGTCCTATACCATCGCACGAGTAGCATTTCCTCTCCCTAGGATGACTGGATCTAGCCTGAGAGCCTTGAACTGTTGATCCCCTTTCCTGGGTCCTCCTATGACATCTCCCATGTACTGATCCCTATGCCTGACGTCGGCTCCATACTACTGAGGTCTTCACACCTATCTTCATACTGCTGGCTGCCACTAGTTGTCTTTGCTCATCCAAGAAGCTATCGATCACCAAGTCCCACTCGATCACTCCAGCATAATTCAAAATTCATAGAGGAATGAACCTAGCTCAGATGTCCCATCGTAGACCTCGCTCAAAGGTACGACCTCCAAAGTACTGATCCTTGAATATATCCATCGAGTACCTGGAAAGTTTGGTGAACCTTTATGAACAGTCATCCATCATCAAACTTCTCTATTGGAGCTGAAGAAGCTCCTGGATATGCACTTCCCTCAGCATAACCAGAGAGAAATCATCCTTGAAGAGTCACTCTAAATACTTCCACAAAAGAGTATCATCATCGTGAGTCTGCATGGTCAAACTCTACCATCGTCCCATCGAACACTGAAGAAGGCTTACTCCTAGGATCACCATCTGGTACACTAGTTTCCTCACTAGATGGAAAACTCTGGTTACCACCTTAAGCTAGTCCTTAGCTGCCTGAGGGTTGGGCTCGCCTCAGAACTTGAGGGGTCTCTGTCTCTGAAACACATGGAGAGCGCTCAGTCTGTGCTCCTCATTTGCTGGTACTACAGGTACCACGTGCTACTCTACTGGAGGTGGTATAATAGGTGCACCACCTGGAGGTAACTCTTGGGGAACTAGTCCCTGTATCAAATCCTTGTCACTGAGGGGGTAATCCTTGTGATCGAGCTTCTAAATCCTAGTGGGTATGCATCGTGGAGGCATCTTGTAAAGAAACAAGATATACCATGGTTAAGAGTATATCTGGATAGATGACATTAAAGGACATGGAAAACACAACCCATTTCTATATGATGCATGTACCCTTATTTTATTTTCCCAAAACTATTACTTTCATGTATCAAGTCGAAAAGAAGGTTATCAGAGTCCTAGTGTATGGATACGTCAACCGCCCGCACCAACATTGGGGTCCCTGGACTAAAATCCGAATTTGAAATACGTAACACTGTTTCCCAAAACCAATCTCATAGAATCTTAGTCCTAAGGTAAAATTGACTATCTCTAATACCATTCTATCATGACCCGTCTTATTGGGGCCCACACCATGACCCCCCAAGCCCGCCTCTAATAGGCTAGGGGCTAGTGACTAGCACTGATTAGGCATATCACTAACATGGGAGGAATTATCTAAGTACCTGTACACACACACACACACATCTCCAAACCCACAAATGATGAAAAGTAAAAACCACTAAGGAACAAAATGCACACATACAAATAAACCCAACCAACAGTGTACAATGTAAAGTAAAGTGTGGAAAGTAAACTGGGCTAGAATACAAGACCACCAAAATAAAGAGTCTACAAACTACAAAGTCCAACATGTAAGAAAGAAAGTAGGTACTGGGACTGCTTCTCATGGTCGTAGGAACACCTCGACCTGTAAGGAACTCAGAAAGATCGGTCCAGTCCTTGTCCACCCTAGACTCCATCAAAAGGCCACTCATCTACACAAGACATGACACATGCGGGAAAAGCCTGTGCATGGGTGAGTATAAAAATACATAGTAGGGGACCCTGAAAACCCCAAATCAATACACAAAGTAAAGGTATAGTAATATCTAAATAGTATAGGTCTACTGAACATAAAGCAATAGGAAGACATCCAGATATACTCAAAATCCAGACTCGTAGTCTAGATACAAGTAACATGACCGCATACCCATGCTAGGGATTTAGATATAAGATTCCACAAAGCACTCATCTAGGAGAACTCACTCTATGAGTCTTATAGATCTAATGATGTCAGTCTGAGAAGTATTATTCATCAAGAAAATTCATGAGAGAGATAAATGAATTGATAGATATGAAGGGAGAACATATGCACTCATTTTGGTAGAACACACTCCTAAGTGGGAAAATATAAAGATACACGGATGAATATCACTCCTAAGGCCTTGGAAGATACCATAACTCATCTGGATTCCACCTTCTAAGTAGAGGATCAGTGTCATGTAGGATTGTCCACATCGATAAATGACTCTAACTAGGGTCAATAATGGATAGAGGATCTCGCTCTGGACCTCTCATAGGGATACCTGACTCTATCTCAGGAAGTCCTGCTGAAGGGATCATACTTATGTGGATGGAAACAATACCTGACCTTAAGGGGAATGAGTAAAGGGGAACTAACCCAAACAAAAATTGTCCAAGGAACGATGTAAAAGAAGATAAAGCCATGTATAGAAAGGTACACAATGTGTAGAAGGGATCATATGCCATGTCCCTCGACTCTGGGTACTTACAATTTACAACGACTTGAGTCTATAGAACATGTTGTGTAAAAACGTATATACACGGCATGTAGGAAGGATCACACGCCGTGTTGAGGTATCCGGACCGCTCGGTGTACGCTATCCATGTGACCGTACACAGCCTCAACCCGTATATTCCAACCCATGTAACCGATACATGGGGTAACCCACATAACCGGCCTCATCTGGCCATGTGGTGTAGTACATGCCTTGTGCTCCACCACATGTTTGTGTATCATCTGAGATACATGCTGAGTCCTGTGTAAGGACCCAAATGCTGTGTGAAAATGGTCACATGCCGTGTCTACTCTTCCTATCGACCAGAACTCCAGCCACCACTATGTGGGGTCCACACACCATGTCCTTCTAGATACATGTGATTTCCTTCGCTGTGTGCAGTGAGAAAATCCTAGCCGCCACTATGCCAATCACACATGTTGTGTTCAGCGATGAAAAAGATGTGTTCTTCGGAAATTTATAGAAACATGAACCTCCGTCATTTCACCTCTTTAGATATTCCCATGCTTGTTCCAACGATCTTTTTTCTAAGAAACTCAATATACAAGGTCTACCCTCCCTTCCATCAATGTTTTGGGAGGTTTCAAGCATTAGATCAGCCTCGAAACCTCATTTCGATCCACTTACGCGAAGAACAGTCGAATGATGATTTCTACCGATTCAAGACGACTCATCATCTACCATCACTGTCACACCTCTACTAGGTCATCACGATGTTAGATCTCTAATTTTGGATTGTTTCATTGCATAGCATATTCTTAATGATCTGTTGTTCATCACCCTACGAAGAACGCGAAGAATGCGGGGTGGGGGAGGAAGAAAAGAATAAGAAAAGGAGTAACACACCTATGACATGGTTCTCCATGGCGTCGATCTTCTCCCATTAATAGGTTTAACAGAAGAATAAAATTTACAATTCAACAATTATCATAAAATCAATTCCTGAATCAAAACCCCAAAATAAACAGAAAATAACAACACCTCCCACAAGAATGCATGATCTGCGGATCAACCAGTTCATGGGTTTATCTGCGTTCATCATTTAATCAAAGAACGGGTAAAAAAATAAAAAACAAAAACCCTACCTTGATTCATTTGAATAATGATTTTTGTGTTGTGTTTTTTGGTGAGTTTTTTCAAATCTGAGATGCGTCGATCGATCACGATGTCGTCGTCTGCCAACGGGTTCTCCTCCGAAGCTCCAATGATAATCCTCAATTCACAGGGTTATGCAGCGAACCCTGTGAACTTTACATAAGAAGTTATTAATATGGGAGGATTAGGTCACTACATTTAAGGAAACATTTAAAATAAAATAAAATATTAATTTATTTTATTCCCTTTAAAACATCCAAAAACTAACCTTTACAGTCGACCCGCACCGACCAATGTTTGGCCCCGCTTAGGGTAAATTTTCTTTTATGAATGCAAATATGCCCTCAGATTTTTGATATAGGAACCCATTTAAAAGTTATTCCACTTTTTCAGAAAAACTTATCATGCACGCTGTTTAAAAGTTTAATTTATTTCAAACATTTATTTCGGGAACCCCGAGCCTCAGAATCGCACGCCGTCACAGAGCCTGATATCGTAATAATTCCATATAATATTTAAAAATAATACACGGAAAATATAATACATTACACAAAACAAAGCCTACATGTCTTATATCTATGGTTCTCATCAAAATACTAAAACCTTTTCCCTAAGGAGGTTCTCAATAGGATAAATTCAAGAGGTAAAGTCCTCTTTGTTTTCTTTTAATTTCTTTTCAATTTCTTTTAATTTATTAATCTATCCTATACTACCATCATATAAATGTAATGAAAACTCTAGTAACTTACATATAATGTAATTTTGTTATTCTAATGTAATAATCCATCATCAAACCTCTTCTCCCTTCCCTTTTATTCTAAAAATTAATTCGTCTTCTGTGAGGTGTTGATTTATCACCTTCATGGATGAAAAGTTTTCATTTTCATTTATTTCCTTAAAATATGGTCTTAAAACCATTATAATAGTTGAAATAGATTGTAAAATTTATTTTGTAACCATTTTTATGTACTGAAACTAACATATATAGATAATTATGAATGATAAAACAAAACGAGTTCATTGTGATAAAAAAATTGCTAAAATTAATCTAAATGATTATCATTAACATTTTTTATAATGATTCATCCTAATATCTAGAAAAATAATAATATATAAGACCTATTAAAATTATGGGTGTTAATTAATAACATATAATTTTAATTCTGGAGAGTTATACCCATTCTAAATGAACTTCCATACTTATATACAAGTGAACCAATCATGAAAACTAAGAAAAAAACATTTCAGAATGATGAAATTGAACACTATAACTCATTAAAAAGGACATAAATGAACTTAATAAAATCATAATAAATCAATTACATTTATAAAATGTTCTAGAATTATTAATTAATAAATCTAATTATTCAGAACATTAATATCAAGTGTAGAACCATTTTAGAAATAAGTTAAGGGATCCCTTCTAAACCTCCATATTTCCTTCGGGTTACGTTTTCTCTCTATTTACCCAATGAAAGTCTTATTTATTTTTTATTGAATTATTCTAAATTCTATTTATATGTTCCAAAATCTTGTATCCAGATCACAACATCATTCCTTTATGGGGTAATACATGTTTTAATAAGGTTCATTTCTCAAATCTTTCTGAAAAGAAAACCCAATTCAAGGGAACTTCCTGATTTCTTACCCATTTTCAAGTTTACTCCATAATCTATTTTAATACACCATTATTTTTATAAAATCACCCATTTTATCATGAAAATATATCTTGGTTACTTTCTGGTTTTATACAAACAATTATGGCTTTTCCTTTTTAAATAATCTTTAATATTTCCTTAAACCGCACTAAAATGTTTTATTTATAAAGTTTCTTAAACACTATTTTTAAATGTATTAACTTCAGTTTGACATAAAATATCATGATATATTCCTATTTTATCTTATTAATGTCCATTTATGGTTTAAATCCTTTCTTTCATGGACACCATTATGATATTACCTTATGTTATTCCTTTTGACATGATTATGATACCCAATTCTTACCATGAGTAACCATTATGTTTATGTTTGATTCATTATGTATGATTCTTAATAAAGAACACATATTCATGAAAATATTATGATGGATGCACCTAGATTGTTATCCAATGCATTGGGTAATATTTAGTCTCATGATACATCATGTACAACGGTCTTGGTGGTTAGATCTGACTCGTGCTCCATGTGCAACGATCTTGGTGGTTAGCCTTGTCTCATTATCCATGTGAAATGAACCTTTTATCATGCATAATTCATGTTGTATATTGTTTCCACATTTCTATGATACCATGTTTATATTATTTCATGTTATACATGTTATACATCCTTATAATTATTCATGTTCCATGTTTTTTATGTCATCATGTTATGCTTTCTTACCCATGTGATATTCTTTATTCATATTTATATTCCCTTACTGGGTTCATGTATTCCCTAGGGTATCCTATATAGATTTAAGATCTCAAAGGAAGTTAGGATCTCCTTGTGAAGATCAAATAAAATATGTTTTATTTCCGTTTCATGTTACTTAATTATGTATCTAATCTTCCAAATACAGTAGAATTTATGATCCTTGGTTTTTATTTAATGGTCAAGTATGATTAAAATCATGTAATAATATTTGTAAAAGGATAGGGTCCCTATAGTTGGTATTAGAGGAAGGGTCTAGTTTTTTTTGGAGATTATGAATAGAGAAATTTAGTAAGAACCCTAGGGATAAGACTAAGTTTGAGAAAACATGACTAAATTTTGGTTATTATAGAGTAATTGGTTTGTCAATAAAATACATCCCTATATGGATACTACAAGTGGATGTGGTTCTGGAATAGATGTACCTAGGAGTAACAACTCCGATAAAGTGTTCTAGGCCTGACTCAGGGTAACCTGGTACATGACAACGAGCCTTACTGCACACCTGGTTTAACACTCCTAGGGGATATGATTTATTAAATTCATAATCTCATTACGAACCATTATTAAGGGAAAAAAATTCCCATAATATTATATGTTAGGAAATAGATCATGGATAACCAAGATTAAAACCTAGGGAAAAACAAGTTAGGATATACTTTTCCTTTACAAGTTTATCATTTTATGTTCAAAGTTTCCTTTTATTATAATTATTAGTTAATTATTCAAGCCCCATAATTGTACTTTATTTTTCTTATTTAATTTATGATAATATAGGAACTCATGACAAGAATCAATGTGATAAGAAATGTGATGATTTCCCTAATTATATTCCAAATATGATGGGAATGGGTGCTAAAAAATTAATGAAAGTACTTTCTCAACTAGTTCAAGTTATTAATAATCACTTGAATCACGTGGAACACCCTCATTATCCTAAGAGAGATAAATTTGTGGTTGGATCATTTATGGGGAAAATGCCTCCCATGTTTAGTGGATCTTCCGATCCCCTCCTCGCATAATAGTGGATTGACTCCATTGAAAATATATTCTTTGTCATCTAGTGCTCAGAATAAGAGAAAGTTGTACTGGCGGTCTATCGATTTGATGGGGAAATAGATCAGTGGTAGACACTAATCAATAAAAAAAAGTCCAAGGTAGAAATTTATTTGATGGATTGGGTGGAATTCAAGAAAATGTTTTTCAATAAACATTTTTCTCAAACCCGTTGTCTTAATATGGAAAGAGAGTTCCTTGGACTAAAGTAGAGAGAAGACGAGTCTATCAGGGTGTGCAAAGAAAAATTTAAAAGGCCTGCAAGATACGCCTCTAGTTTTTTCATGAACACCAAAAGCAAGGTGGATCACTTCTTTAGTAGACTAAATCCAAGTCTATGAAAATTTTTACCGATTCGAGACTTTGATAGCTATGAAGAAATTTTATATTGTGCCCTTAAGGTTGAAATACATATTATAGACCCTCGGTGGTCTCATTGGACCAATGGAAAAAAGAGTAAAATAGAGTCTATTATAGGTGGATCAATAGATAAATCCCATGATAGAAATAAAACCAAATATCCCACATGTAAAAATTGTGGGAAGAAGCATCCAAGGAACTTTCTAAAGGGAACTAAGAAACACTTTAAATGTGGAAGAATGAGGCATTTGGCTAATAAATACCGAAGGGATATGAAGATTACCACTAATGTGGAAGAAGGATGGAAGGTTTAGATCAGCACTCAGCCTGTAGTGCAGTGTTTGAACTGCAAAGAATATGAGAATTATGAGAACCATTTCCCTAAGCCAAGGGTTATTAGAGGCAATCAAGAATAACAAACTCCAAGGCAACAAAGAAGGGCATATTCTATCACCACTACTAAAGTGGATCCTGAAAATGATGTGGTGACAGGTACACTGATTATTAATTCAAGAATAGAGAACACACTATTTGATTCTGGTCCTACACATTCTTTCATATCTTTCAAGTTTAGTAGAACTATTAAAATGCCACCTCAAAATTTGGAGGTTGAATTTTCCATGAGAATATAAAATGGGGAAGTTATTGCATCCAAAGTTTATAACTCCTCCTTGGTGAATTTTTTGGACTGAACCTCCAATAAAATCTTGTCATACTCCCTTTGGTAGAGTTTGATGCTATTTTGGGCATGGATTATCTATATTTATACAAAGACAACATCAACCATCGAGAGAGGGAGATTACTCTCTACATCCCGAATAATCCTACAATTCTTTAAAAGTGTATGGAGGAGGATGAATATCCTTCAAAATCATCATCTTAATTTTGGATATTTTTGCCTTATGATCCAGTAAATCTAGCTTAAATGATTGATATAAATGAGAGAATCATGCTCTAAGACATTCCCATTTTGAGGGATTACACTAATATGCTCCCCGAAGAGTTTCCTGGACTTACTCTTGATTGAGAGGCTGAGTTATCAATTGAAATTATTCCTATATCTCTACATATATCAAAGAAACCTTATATAATGTCCACCGTTGATCTAGAAGAACTAAATAAGCAGTTACAGGAGAATATTAACAAGGGTTTTATACACCTGAGTGCTTCATCATGGGGTGCACTAGTCCTATTTTTCAATAAGGATAGATCAATGAAACTATGAATTGATTGTTGTGAGGTCAATAAAATCACAATAAATAACAAGTATCCTCTTCCATAGATAGATTACTTTTTCAATCATCCACGCAGGGCCAATTATTTATCTAAGGCAGAACTTCGGTCAGGATATCACCAATTAAAGGTGAGGGAGGAAGATATTCCCAATAATTACTTTTAAATGAGTTATAAGCACTATGAGTTCATAGTGATGCCCTTCAAACTCACTAATTCTCCATCAATTTTCATGGATTTAATGAATATATTCTTTAGAGATTACCTCTAAAAATTTGTGGTAGTCTTTATTGATGATATTCTAATATACTTCAAGAGCAAGGGGGAGAAGGAGGAGAATTTGAATATTGTTCTAGAGGCTTTGTGATTGGAGAAACTTTATGAAAAGTATAATAAATGTGATTTATAGATGGAGGAAGTATCATGTTATCACTATCAAAGGAATATCTATGGACCCTTCTAAGATAAAGGAAATCAAAGAGTGGCCCATACCAACATCTGTAATGGAGATTCATAGTTTCCTTAGTCTATTAGGGCATTACTGATGATTTTTTAAGAACTTATCATGATTTTCAAACCCACTAACCATTATGACTCGGAATTAAGTGAAGTTTTTCAGGATGAGTGAATGTGAATATTGCTTTAAAGAGTTGAAAAAGATGCTTATAATTGAACTAGTGCTCACACTACCGACAAGTGGAGATATATTTATAGTATACAAAGATTCTTCAATGAAGGGATTAGGATATGTACTGATGAAAAATGATAAAACTATATCTTACACCTCAAGGAAATTGAAAATCCATGAGAAAAATTATCCTATGCATGATTTGGAGTTATCATCTGTGATCTTTACATTAAAAATTTGGCAGCATTATCTCTATGGGGAGAAGTGTGAGATATATACTAATCACAAGATTATCATATGTATATTCACATAGAAGGATCTTAATATGATCCAATGAATATGGTTATAGTTTATCAAGGATTATAACTGCTCAATCCTTTACCATCATGGTAAGAAAAATAAGGTGGAATATGACCTAAGTAGAAAGGATATTGCGTATTTATCAATGATTATAATTGAGAAGGATCCCATCCTATTAGATTTGAAAATGATGGAAATAGTAATTGTTAAGGAAGGAACATCATCAAACATTTCTCAAATTATTTCCCAACTATCCCTTATGGATAAAATAATGGATGCTCAAAGGAGTGATGTAGAAATATAGAAGAAGGTGGAAGCAATGAGAAAGGGGAAATCCTCAGTGTTTAAAATTGATGAGGAAGGAGTTGTAAGATTTGGGTCATGACCATGTATACCATCCAATCTAAAGATAAATATGGATCTTATGTATGATGCACATAACTCAACATTTTCTATTCATCTTGGGAGAAAAAAATTATATCTAGATCCCCAAGAGAACTATTGGTGGGATAATATGAAGAATAATATTTCTAAATATACATCAAAGTTCCTGGTATGTCATCAAGTGAAGGATGAAAGAAAAAATTATAAGGTAATGATTCAACCATTACCCATACTAATAAGAAAGTGGGATAAAATTACCATGGAATTTTTCACTAGACTTCCAAAGACATCCAAAGGGAAAAATTATATATGGGTTGTTGTGGATATTCTTACAAAGAAAACTCACTTTATCTCAATTGAAGAGGAATTATCACTAGATAAACTTTCATGAATATACATCAAACAAGTTATAAGAATTCATGGGGTACTGCTATTAATTATATCCGATTGAGATATGAGATTCAGCTCCAAGTTATAGAATAGTCTCTAACATGCTCTTAGAATTGAGCTGAACTTTAGTACGGCCTATCATCCTCAAACTGATGGACAATCTAAGTGGACTATTTAGATGCTATAAGACATGTCAAGATCATGTTATATGGACTTCAAATGAGGATGGGACCAATATCTTCCACTAGTTGAAATATCCTACAATAATAGTTTAAACTCAAGCATCCAAATGGCACCATATGAAGCCCTTTATGGGAAAAGATGAAAAACACCGAAATGATGGGATGAATTTGGTGAAAATAAGCTGTTAGGACCTAAAATTGTCAAAGAAATGGTGGAAAAGGTAAAAAACATTCAACAACACATCAAGGAATCCCAAAGTCGACAAAAGAGCTATACATACAATCTTTGATAAGACCTTGAGTTTAAGTTTGGAGACATGGTATTCCTCCACATATCTCCATGGAAGAGGATCATGAGATTTCAGAATAAAGGAAAGCTAAGTCCCAATTACATTAGTCCCTTTGATATCCTTGATTGTGTTGGAGTTGTGGCCTGCCAACTTGCACTTCCACCTACCATTTCTCAAGTACACAATGCATTCCATGTATCCCTCTTGAGGAAGTACATACTAGATCCCTAAAATTTAATAAATTTATAGGTGATACAATTGGAAAATGAAATATATTATAAGGAATAATCGATGAAGATCTTAGACCATAGGGATAAAGTTCTACGCAACCAGACTACTCACCTGGTCAAAGTACTATGGTAGAACCATAAGTATGAAGAGGCAACATGGGAACTAGAGGAAGCGATACAGGAGAAATACCCTCACCTATTTTTTCCATAGTATATAAAATAGAATTTCAAGGGTGAAATCTCAGAAGGGGGAAGAATTTAACAACCCAAAATTTTATCAATGGAAATCCCTTTATTATAATCATATAATATAACATAATCACAAACAAATCACAACAAGATCACAATAAAAACATTATAAATGAATAGTGAATGGAATAAGAGGTATTTCTAGAATATAAGGAACCTATACCTATGAAATAGTAACTTGACCATAGGAATAGTAATATGATCTTTATGAATAGTAAAATAACCAAATGAATAGTAAACACACCTAGGAAATTATAAATAAAATTTAGGCATCTTATAAATGAAAATATGATATAATTGTATCATAGTATAAGTAAATAAATGTTTTAAAAATTATTAATTAAGTGTCAGTGTTTTTGTAAGTTATAAATATTTAATTGATATTTTATAATTAATATAAGGATTTAAAAGAAAATTTAGTTTCATAAAATTTATTCCTAAATTAATATTTTGTTGTCTTATGATTTTAAGAATATTTTATTATACCTTATTTAATTTTTCAAATTGTTATAAAATTATTTATAATTTTAAAGTGTGTATTTTTTGAGTAAATGATGATTTTATTTAAAAATTAAATTTCACATATTTAGAAAATTAGTTTCATAAAATGGAGTTCATTTTTTAATTCTACATGTCTAAAAATATTTATGGTGAATTTTTGGGATTTTTGTAAAATAGTTGAATTCTTGGTGAATAGTAAAATACAATAATTTATGGTATATACACATTATAAGTTAAATACACTCTTCCTTGAGTAATAGCTGATGTAATAACCATAATATCAAACTTACCTTTATTATTTTATCATATTTGGCAATAATTCTCATACTATTCATATTCTTGAGCCAAAATAATAAACTAATGAATAAAATAATGAGAAAACACCCCTTTCCTCAACTATAAATACCACCCTCACCACTAATTCTCATCACACCTTAAAAACATTGATCCTTGTCCAAATTATACCCATTAATCTTCCCAAACACCTCCCCCATTTACAAGAGATCTTGGTCTCATCAAAATACCAAAAACATTTCCCTAAGGGGGTTCTCAAGGTGGAGAAATTCAAGAGGCAAATTCCTCTATCTTTTCTTTTAATATGTTTTCAAGTTCTTTTATTTTATTAATCTATTATAACCTACCCTCATTAAAATGGAATGAAAACTCCAGTACCTTAAATATAATGGAATTTTATTATTCTAATGTAATAATCCATCCTCAAACCCCTTATACCCTCCCTTTTGGTCTAAAAATGAAATCGTCATCCGTGAGGTGTTGATTTATCGCCTTCATGGACGAAAAGTTTTCATTTTCCTTTGTTTTCTTTAAATATGGTATTAAAACCATTACGACGGTGAAACAGATTGTAATTTATTTTAACCCTTTTTATGTTCTGGAACTAACATATATACATAATATTAAATTAGAAAACAAAACAAGTTCGTTGTGATCAAAAAATCGCTAAAATTAATCTAAAGGATTATCATTGACATGTTATCTAATGATTCATCCTCATATATGAAAAAATAATAATATATAAGACCAATTAAACTTATCTTTGTTCATTATTGCAAATAATTTCAATTATGTAGAGTTATACCCATTCTATATGAAGTTATATACTAATATACAATCAAACCGATCATGAAAACTAAGAAAACAAACACTCCCGAACGATGAAATTGAACACTATAACTCATAAAAAAGGACATAAATGAACTTAATAAAATTATAATAAATAAATTAAATTTATAAAAGGTTTTTAATTATTAATTAATTAATCTATTTTTATTATTCAGGATATTAAGATCAAGTTCATAACCGTTTTGGATATAAGGTAAGAGATCCTTTCCGAACCTCTATATTTCCTTCAATTACATTTTTTTTTCTATTTACCCAATGTAATTCTTCTTTATTTTTATTCAATTATTATAAATTATGTGTATATGTTTCAAAATCATGTATCAAGATCATAACATCCTTATTTTATGTTGTAATACATGTTTTAATATGGTTCCTTTCTCAAATATTTCCAAAAAGCAAACCCGATCCAAGGGAAATTCCTGATTTCTTACCCATTTTCAAGTGCACTAAATAATCTATTTTAAGACACCATTATTTTTATATAATCACTAATTTTATCATTAAAATATATCTTGGTTAATTTCTTATTTTATACAAACAATTATTCCTTTTTTGTTTTAAATAATCTTTAATATTTTTCTTAAACTCACTAAAATGTTTTATTTTTAAAGATTCTTAAACAATATTTGAACATATATTCACTTATTTTTGACATAAATTATAATTATATATGCATATTTTTACTTATTAATTTCCATGAATGGTTTAAATACTTTCCTTCATGGACACAATTATGATATTCCCTTATGTTATGCCTTTTGACATGATTATGATACCCAATTCTTACCACGGGTAACCCTTATGTTTATGTTTGAGTACTTATGTATGATTATTCATGAGGCACAAATATTCTTGAAAATGTTATGATGGGTGCACCCAGATATTTATCCAATGAATTGGGTAATGTTTAGTCTCATGAGACTTCATGTGCAATGGTCTTGGTAGTTAGCATTGACTCGTGCTCCATGTGAAACGATCTTGGTGGTTTCCTTGACTTGTTCTCCCTTTGAAATAAGATTTGAATCATGATCAAGTCATGTTGTATATTGTTTCCAAATTTATATGATACCATGTTTATATGATTCCACATTATACATTTTATTTATCCTTATTTTTAGTCATGTTCCATGTTTTTTATGTCACCATGTTATGCTTTGTGACCCATGTGCTATGATTTATTCATATGTCTATTCCCTTACTGGGATTTTTAGATCATCCATTTATTTATGTATTCCATAGGGAATTATATGAAGATATAAGGTCTCAGAGGAAGTTAGGATCTCCTTAATAATATTAAATAAATGATTTTTTATTTTGGTTTCATGCTGTTTAATTATGTATCTAATCTTCCAAAGACACTAGACTTTATGATCCTTGGTTTTCATTTAACAGTTAATTATGATTAAAAAAATGTAATAATATGTATAAAATTATTGGATATCTATGGATTAGATATTCATTTTTATACTACACATTTAAAGTTTTGAAACATCCTATCTCTACACCTTCTATCTTAACTAACAGACTATACTACTTTGATACTATTTGTAACATCCTAACACCGACCTATTGGATTAGGGAGAACCAAAATGCCACTAAACTTAGGCAATTTCCCAAAAAAAGGATTACAATAACTATCAAGGGATTTTATAAATCATGGGGTATTGTTTTCCCTTAAATAAATATCCAGAGATAAGACCATAATAAAGAGATACAATATGATGCATGATACAAAACTAGAATAAACTCCAAGGGTATAATAAAATGATAATTAGACTAATAACTAAAGATAAAAAATTGAAGTCTAAAATTCCAAGAAAAATACAAATCAAGTTAGGTAAAAATCAAGGAAAATGACCCAAGGTACCAAGGTGGAACCAATCTAGACTCCAAGAATCAACTGCCACCCAAGCTCCAACTATAGACTTCCATGACCATAACATCATGAAGCTTTATTGGTAAAATAAGAAACCTTAACCTTACCTGTATCATGATAAAAAACATATGTATATATAAAAAATGTATATTCATGGGGAAATTATACAACCTAGTAGAAAAAACTAGATACTTTTCTCAAATTCCACTAAAACAATAAATAAGTTAGCTCACATTTTATTTAGAATAAACGAAATAAAGAGGCATGGAAACTGGTTATAAATATATAAACATATATTTAAGTAAAATAAATAAATCACACCAAAAACAAAACTATGGTATGAACCCACACACATATTCATAACATCCACGAATACAACAACTACATAAAGGACCCTATTGAACAGTTCAACTCACAAGTAGTATTCATCCCTCTAGTCTCAATTCATCAATAATTAGCATAATCCAATGTTACACAAGATTCAGCATCAAGAACATGTATAACCCACATAGAACTTTACATATACATATGGACACACACCGACACAGTTCATGACAAGTTATAGCACACAAAAAATTTATTTTAGAAATATAATTCATTTTATCCTTATATCGAACACATTATGGGAATCATCCACAATTATAGATTTTAAGCCTAATCAAGTAAGTTTAATTTAAAATATGGATTTAGAAAGAGTTTTCAAACTAAAATTAGAATACATTTATTTAAAAAACAATGATCCTTCATATTATAGGAGAAATTGGAAAAAGAGGAGAACCCACCTACCTCAAACATGATCTCTAAGATAGAAACACACAATTACATCATAGACCCATCATAGATCCAGGACTTAACAACCATTCTATGATGATCCATAACAAAAGATCCATCAAAACATTCTGTAACCATCAAATCCAGACATGGAATCCCTAGAATAGGGTTTTAAGAAAGATAAAATGAGATAATAAACAAGAAATAGAAGAAGTGAAAACCTTACCTTCAATTTCTAGGCCGAACGCTCCAAGAATCCAAGAGAAGTCACTTTAGGAGGAAATTAAAAGCTCCCAAAGGAACCCTCCAGTTCGAGAGAACTTTCCATAGAAGAAATAATGGGTGTTATAAGGGAAATTTTGGTTTAAAAACTTTATTTTAATAACAATTTAATGACACACACAGTTTTGACACACTGTTTTGGAAAACCATATGCCAACCATGAAAATCAAAAATGTCTGAAAATTCTCAAAGTCTCATGGTTACCTTATAGTTTACCCAAACCATGTTCCAAACATGAACCTATTTATGGGTCACCATTACACTTCAAATGGTTACTCGAGGAATCTAAATTGTTTCCCTGAACTATGTTTCTACCGTGAACCCTCTAAATCACTTCCATAACCTACCGAAACCCCCTCATAAAATTTCTATAACTAAAATCAAACATTACATAACTTAATAATATAGAATAAAACTACTAATAACACAAAGTTAGGGTGTTACAATGAAATTGTAACTTCATAAATAATTATGGAACTTCCATTCAAATACTTTGAATATTATATATACAATGAACTCATGAACAAATAATTATAACTGAAATCATTATAGAAAAAAACAAGGAATAATTAAAAATACTAACAATGATGATAAATACTAATAAAAACGTAATAATTATATAATAAAAGGATGTAAATGTGGTGAACTTGACCCTAGTATCCTAGATCTATTGTTTTCTTTATTACATTGGCCTAAAATATAAGAATCACATCCCAAAGGACCGAAAAGTTTAATATTCTTGGTAAAAAAAATACATACTTGAAATTAAAATTAAATTTTAAAACATAAAATACACAAAGTATTTTCCTTTAAAATACCATTATTCTCCTTAGAATATCCATGCATATCAATCACAAAACACATCCTCATATTCTAGGGAAAATAAATCATAATAAAGGTGTGAGCTCAAATGATCAATAAGGGTAAGAATATAGAGAAAGAAATGAATAAATAAGGCATAATCAATATTGAAAGGTAAAAAATTAAACACATGACATTTAATCAATAAATTGAGAATAATATGTAAGGAATAAATGAAAATAAAATAATTAATTATAAATAATCTAATGATCTTGAAAATTAACCATGGGTATTATAACTAATCGAATAATCACATGGAATATCAAAAAATAAATTCATAATGATGTAATTAATAATTCTAGACATATAAAAAAATACCATCAGGGCCTTTTTACAAGACATATAATACCATCGAGGCCCTGTTCCAAGACATCTATATAAACGGGTAAAGCCTTAGCTAAAACCCAATCCAGTTTGTCTCATGAGACATATCGATGCATCGAGGGGATATAGCGGGCCCCAAATATCAATTAATAAGTTGAATAATTTCTCATATGAAAGGGGTGAAGAAAAATTCACATAAAAATTCATATTTAAACTAAAATATGAAATTTAAATACTTTCCCAAATCAATAAACATAATAATAAACTATCTAGAGTAAAGTGAATCTTATCAACATAGTAAATCCCCAGTCAAAATAATCATAAACCATATGTAGAAATAATAAATATGGTATCATTGGAGTATATCCACATTAAATCATAAGTAACATAAAGGATGTATTTTTAGATGGAAAATTATTTTAAAAGATCACTTAGAACATTATTTGAGGAAACAACCTTTCATTTAAAATCACCCTTTTTATTTTAAAACTATAAAATTCATAAAATATTGTCAAAATCATTTTCTTTGAAAATAAATTTTAAAATATAAGAATTTAAATAAAATTATGAAAAAAATTCTATAAAAATACCTTTATAAACCTGAAAATTAAGCTTTAAATAAATTATTGTCATGATGGCGGTTAATTCCATACATTTCCTATAAGTTAAAAAAAATTCCTTTTTCACCGTAAAAAAGTTATAAAAGTGACTTTTTTATAAAATGAAAGAGGATTACTTTCAATCCATTTTGTAAAAAGTAAAAAAACGGGTAATTTTTTTTAGTAAATCATTTGGATAATATTAATACATTTTTTTATTTTTTTTAGAAAACATGGTTTTGGATGAAAAAGGGTTTTCGACCGAAGACAGAAATAAAGATTATTTTTCTTGAAAACATTTTATCAATTATATTAAGTGCCAAATAGTAAAAAAATGGTACTATTACTTTAAAATATAATCAATAACCATATTATAATAATATTCATGATAATTTTTGAGAGGTAGATCATAATATTTCAATATAGAAGACTTAATCATAATCAATCTCGATAAATGATGAGACTGTAACATAAATCCATTAACACTTAAGTAATCATTTGAAACATAATACCCATTAAATAGATACTCAAATGGATATTAAGTCCTAATAATTTTCAGAATAATCACCATAAAATACTTTCATGGGAAGTATATACCCCACATAAAATAAATATGTAGTGAATATGGAATGTGCTCCACAAAAGTAAAAATTAAGAAAAAATATATTACCTTGAGTCAGAATCATCATCTACATTATTTATATTCTTAAATAATAAACTTATATTAATTATTTACTTTCTTAATAAATTTTTTAATGTTTATTATTACTTTTATTTCACTTATTAAATTGTTATATATAATCAATTACATTTACGTCGGGTGTTTTGATGATATTTGGATTATGCATAAAAAATGAATTTGGTAGGTTAACTATGGACAAAGTGGTAATTATTTAAACATAGATAGAATAATAATCATGAAATAATTATCATATTTCTACATCAATTATACTTTTACAAAAATCATGAAATATGGTAATGAAAAAATGAATGATGTTGCAATCATGAATATGGTAGACCGTACATACACATGAGTAACAGTTCCATTTTTCAATGATCAATACATAAAGAAGTTTAGTAATATTATATATTTAAATAATGATAATAATATCATATATAATATATTATTTATTTATATATACATATATATATCATCAATTTGGTGTGGTTATGAAAAGTGAGTCACATTACTCTGTGAAGGCGGTAGTCAACACGTATATGAACGATGTTATCATCTTTAAGTGAGTGAAAAGTTAAAAAGAAAATGATATATTATAGTTTTATAATAATAAATATTTCATGAATATTATAATTATTTCATGTATGTCATATATATTTATTAACTTTATCCTTATCACCTTCCATGTAAAGCATTAGTGAAATAAAAATCACATCACTTCGCAAGGAGATAGTCTGCTATACACACGAGCGACATTATCTTATCCATTACAGAATGGAAAGTAAAAACATATATATGATATAATTACTAAATAGGAATAATTATATTATAAATATCATATATATCCATCATCATACCCAACCATGTGAGGAATTTATGGAAAACATGTCACATCGGTTGAGTCTGACATACACACAAGCGGCATTATCATTTCCCATTTGAGGAAAGATGATATGGATATAGGTTATGAAATTATAATAATAAAATATTAGTATATTTTAGATAATTTTTATTTCATATAATCATAAATTAATAATATTTTAATGAGTTATAAGAAGAAGTAAAACAAAAATGAATACTTAGGAATTTTACCTCTTCTCAGACCACCTCTTTAGGATTATACCTAAAGTATTTATAGAATGAATTTATAACAAAAAAAGGATTCTAGGATGAGGATATGGAATAATTAAGTGATTTGGATATATATTGACTGGTCCAAAAGGGTTTTAAGATGTGAATAATAGAGGACAGGGGGTGTTCTTTTAAACGTGCGATGAGTGGAACACTTGTAATTTTTGAAAAGAAAAAGATGTTACCACATTTTTCATGGAAAAAAGGGTAAAAAATAAAATATTCTCAATAATGATACTTTATAAGGTTTAACTATGTACATAAAATAGATTTTATATAAGTTTTTATGACATTTTACCTCTTATCTTTTTAGTTTAAACTCCTTGGTAAACCCATTTTTACCTTAACCATGGTAAATATTTTTTACTATTTTTACTATTAATTATGGTAAAAAATCAAGTTTAAAAAATTAGATAATATAAATTATTCTAATTTAAAATATTTAATCTATTTTTATAAATTTTATTTAGATAAGTTGAAAATTTTAATTTAAAATTAATCCCACAGACGTGACGAGAAAGTGGGTTTTCAAAGAGAAAATGTTCAAAAGTTTATAAAGTTTTTATATCAAAATTCAATATAAAAATGAATCCAATGACATAAATGGGATAAATAAATATATATTTTTACTAATTTTAATTAAAAAAAAAGTTAATATATAATATAATTTTATAAATAATTTAAACAAAATGCAATTTTCAATTAAAATTCAGTATTTTTCACCATTCATCAAAAAAAGAAACTTTTTAGGTAAATTTAAAAAGTTCACCCTAATATAATTTTTATATGAAAATTTAAAAAATTAAGTTTATTTTTTCAAATAAATTTTATAAAATTGAGAAAAGTTAATTATAAATTATGTTCACAAAGAATAACTAAACCACTTTTTAAAAAAATATAGTTTTCAGAAAACATTTACTTTTCTTTTAAATGGTTATAATTTTATATTCAATCAATATATATCCATTATATTTATTTTATACATGTATAAACCATATAATTATAATAATTTAGTTATTACTATTCATACCCTCCATCTTAATTTATAGGTTATAGTGGTCATGTTTAAATAATAATATTTTAATAGAGTATCATGTGTCATTAAAAACCAGTGTTATGTGCATTTAAAGATATAAAAGAAACTAAATTATTTAAAAATAAATATATTATAAAATACATGGATTTTATATTCCCTTACACTCTTGGTATTTAATGTCATACATATTATCGAATATTATGTTCATATTTTAAAATCTCTGGGTGTTACAATAAAGGATTAATGTAAAAGAAAATAAATATAAAAAAGGTTTCAAATCAAGTATTTAATAAACTAAATTTGATTATATAGGAGGTTAGAGTGAATCCAACCAATTGGTAATCTAAGGTAAGTGTTTTTATCTTAATTACCCTTTATTGAGGCATGTTTTCATATTATGCACCTATTGTTCTTTAACATTGTGTATTTACTATACCATTGAACTATCTTATCATAAGTCACTTTTAATCATGTGATTTACAATTCCATTTTACAATTTATATTTCATGTTATTTTAATTCATATATTACCAAATTTGTAATGGTATTTTTGACTCAATTTTATTTTCTTTGGGTCAAAAACTTTATCCGTTGGCTTTAAAATACCAAGTTTCTTATATTATACCATTTTGGTATTTCATAGGTTATTCTATATTTACCTATAGTAATTTTATATTTTCACATAATAATATTATTCTTTGATGGACTCCTTATTCATAAAAATAATACATTATTTAGAATAATTCTTATCATTCTCAACAGATCTTTATCTTCGATGTCTATATTTTTCTTACATTAAATGTTTCTTTTATTATTTTGAAACCTATTTATGTATAACCTTATATAATTTTTATATATCTCCTTATATTTTGTTAAATATAAAATTATAAACTCCTTCTTTGATGTATATTTTCTTTAAAACTACCTAAAAAGCATAAAAAGTATTTTCCTTTCATGTTCATACATTTTTATCTTCCACTTTGTATTTATTTATATAAAGTTTAATTAATTAAAAACTTTACATTATTATGATATTTCTTTAGTCATGAAAAATATTCCTTTCAACATATTAGATTTTTTTTATAGTGATGCACACCATTGACTTTTACTATAATGATAATAATGATTTATGAAAAATATTTTCATGACTTCAATTCCATTTTAATATCTATATTAAGAAGTTATATCTCACATGGAGTAAAGTTCATGTTTCCTATATAATTTATTTTATTATGTACTTATTTTAAGAGATTAAATTTTGATATCGAATGATCTACTCTTGATGTCATTTTATGCAATATCATTTGAAACCCATTTTCTTTATATGGGATTTTATTCATGGTATTATGAATGATAGATTTCATGTGGCATAAAAAATTCTGGTATATCATTATGTGATGGGTGGGGTTCTATATATCCCTACAATTCATTGTTAATATTTTATTACTCATGAAGAAATAATGTTTTGCATGGGTATGCTTGCAGTTATCTATGCTCAAAACTTTATACATAGAGATGATTGAGGTTAGGTATGTTTACAACTTTATCTATGGACATGATTATAGTTAGCTATGTTTACAATGTTATGTTTTCCTATGCTTAGAATTATGCCATATTTCTATGTTATACCACATTCCTATGTTATGTTTCCATGGTTATGATTATTGTCACATGATTCTAAGCCATGATAAAGGCTTTATACTTCCATGATAGTCCCTTTATGGCCCTATGATCTCATGCCATGATCTAGGATGTTCTATCATTGAAAATGAATATATTTTATGATTATTTAGCCCTTTTAATCAGATATTCATCCCTTGTCTATGTTTTATTAAATTCTTATGATTTTAAAAATTATAACTACTTGATCATTTTTCTATTACTAAGAATTTGAGCTCACCATTTTTTTTATTTCCCTTTTTCAAGTGAATTATAAGTAGGATTATGTGTAGATGGAAGTATTATATAGATATAATTATGGGATATTTTGAAGAAATATTATGGAATGATATATTTGTATATCTAGTCTCCATTGAAACTAAACATTTGGTTTCTGGTATTGTGAGATTACTTGTGTAATGTAATGATTAAATTATGAAAATGATTCAAAATCCCCATCCTCACTTTAGTATTATAACTAATCAGTATGTGTAACTTTTTGTATAAAGTGTGGGTGTGTGTGATCAGAAAAATACTATTAGAGAACCTCCCTTGTTGTATTTTATAAGAGAAACATAGGTTTGTTAAGGGTAGATCACTCCAAGGGGAAATCAAGATTTCCCATGAAATGATCATATGAATCAACCTAAGGAACCCTAGGATCTAATATTGTAGTCAAGATCAATATGGATAAAGCATATAATCATATCGAATGGAACTTTATCTAAAGGTGCTTACATGCATGGGTTTTTCTACTTAGGCCAAAGGCATTATGTTCAGATTCTTTTTCTCTCCATGGATATTCATATCATTTTTGGGAAGGAACCATAGTTTCTTCAAAATGGTTCATGGTATGAAATAGGGCGATCCACTTTCTCCCAATTTACTCATTCTCTCTCAAGATCCCTTAGTCTCCATATTAAGAGGATTCTCTTAGCTAGAATCATTCTCCCATACTGGTGATAGTATAGTTTAAGCGGGATATCTCATCTCATGTTTGAGGATGAAACCATCATATTTACCAAAGTAAATATGAATTAAATTTGAGGTATCAATAAGATTATTGAGGACTATTATAATTGGAGTGGGTAAGTGTTTAACCCTGACATAAGTAGCCTTTTAATTTTCTCCCGCTGCTGAGATAGGCATGTCAATGCTTTACAAAGAAGCATGGGAATACAAAAAGGACACTTATCAATGGAATATCTTGATTCTCTAATATACCTAGACTATCTTTACATACAACACTTTGATAAGATTTTGGGCAGGATCATGGGACGAATTATAAAATAGAAGAATCACTTCCTTTATTTTTTTAGGTAGAATCACATTGGTAAATAGTGTTTTAAGATACATCCCCATGAATGTAATTTTGTATCTCAAGGTGATTAAAGGATTCATTTTGTGTATTGAAAATATCCTAGCGGCATTCATCTAGGTTGCTCAGTTTGAGGGAAAAATCACTTGTTTTCTTAGAGGAGGATGGACAGTCCACTGAGGGAGGGTGGAATCAATGTTAGGAATTTTTCTACTACTAAAAAATTATTTCATGTGAAAATAGAATGGAAAATAATTGAATGCTGTATTCTATAGGGAATGTTTATGGAGGGTAAATATGGCAGTGATATGGGCATGAATAAAGCTCAATCCTTACTTCACCTTAGGCTCCAACCTCACATCTCTAATCTCCAGCCTCACACCCAGTGGATTGCTGGAAGGGGGAGATAAATTTTTGGAATCATAATTGGGTGGGAATAAAATATGGATTTCCCAGATGTCCAACCCCAAACCTAATGTTCAGGCATAATAGCATGTACCCAAGCCTCTTCTATGTGGTGCTGAATGACAATCATTATAATACTTTCAACCTTATTGAGCTCAACTTAGAACTATATCACTATGTTTTTACTAGGTCCTCTTAAATAAAATTTTAAGATAATGATTATTTTCACATGACTATGAACCATAGTGATTTGGATATCTATGGGTAGATCATGTGGCATATAGATATCTCTGTCAGATATAATTTTTTCACCTGGCGTATTGGGAATGTGGCGCTCCCCACAGATGACAACACCAAGAGAATGGGTATTCAATTGGTGTTAAGGTGATACGTCTATAAGGGATCATTTGAAGAGACCTTTAATCATTTATTCTTCATGAGTTATTGGGTGTTTACCATATAGATCTCCCTTTGCACATCCACTGGCCCACCAACCTAAGAATCTTCAAATTCCACTTTTCCTTACCACTAGATTTAGGGGCCCGACATACATGGTCTAGAAATGAAGGCTTGATCTGTGATTTTTATTATTGTATGAGGAGAATTTGGAAAGAGAGAACTAATAAAAATCACAAGGGTACCCATTACATGCATATCACTCTTGTTTTCTGAACAAAAATAATACTAGTGAATCTTGCTCAGATCCTCCAAAACTAGTGGGAAGCCCCTTCCATAATACAGTCCATAAATAGAAGATAAAATCATATCATGATATTCAATAGAAATTAAGGACATTAGGTTTGTTGGATTACTCATGGAGCAGGTCTCAAACTCAATATAGATGGCTCATGCATTTTGGGCAACATGACAGGAGGAAGAGTGGTCTAGGAACCCTATGGTTTTGTTATTATTGTATTCATGATCTAATTTTTTAGAGGGGATTATCTTCAATAAAAGGACAATGCGCTAATCACTAGTCTTCATATGTTTCACGAGGAGAATATTTATCTTTATACTCTAGAAATGGACTCTTCCACCCTTTATAGATCCTTTCTTGGTTCTGGGTCCATCCCCTGATCCATTACCTACCTCATTTATAATGATAGGGTAATGATTAGTACTCACATGAAAGTTATTCACACCTGTCATGAGGGAAATAAATTTGGTGACTTTCGTACTTCACTTGCAACCCAAGATGTGATTTTTACTCATTTCTATACCCTTGGGTACTTTCCTATTAAGGGTGTAAACATTGTTAGAGGGGATTCCATCAATATCAACTATTTTAGACCCATGTGGTTATTTGTGTCTCGTATTTTACTTTTCCATGTAATTGAATTCCATTTACCTTAATAAAACATTTAATTTTGTGTGTGTATGTAAAATATATACATATTTAACATAGGTTATATCAAAGAAACCCCAGATACACATCTTCTAAGACCATATTCAAATTAGTGAATCATCTTTATAGACACAACATGTTTGGTCACAATGCCCATGCATGGGTGAGTGTAAACATACTTAGCAAATAACCCTAAAAAACATTTAGGAAAAACCAAAGAAAACCATTATCTTAAAACACCCAGTATGAGTGAGTAACTGAAATGAAAAGAGAGAGGATACTCTATATATTATATAAATTAGAGAACCCGGAACTTAGAAAAATGTCATGTTCTATAAAACCAGCTACATGTGAAATAAGAATTTATCCCAAAAGTCTAAACTAACCAAATCCAATAACCTATGTAGCCTCTTTAGAACTATTATGTGGGATCTTGTACCTGGGTATCTAGGGGAAATATCAACTCTATAGATAGAGGGTCCTAACCCCAAGTGTGGGAGAAATTCACACTTTATTTTATCTACAAGTAGAGTATCCTATGCTCTGAGTATGGTAAAAATATTGACCCAACCTATGGATAGTGAGGAAACCAGTATATTAACATAACCACACATCCAGGGTGGGTAGAAAACCCTGAGAATATTTTGATCTTCATGCATGAACCCTATCATAGAACTTATGAAAATAAAACCATGATTGACCTACCTCAACTAGAAAACATCCTAGGATTTTAAAATGGTCCACTACATTAGGATATTCATGAAAAATGACCATGATAAGTTATTTACTTATCCAAATCATACACCTAGTGAAGAAGGTCTGAAAAAACACTATAAAGGAGAAAGTGGGAAATGTGGAGGGCCCTAGGCATGCTGGGTGTGGGTGTTTGTGCCTAGTGGGGTGTGTGTCTAAAAAATACACTATTTGACACTACCCTGAATTGGGTTGGGTTAGGAAGACCCAAATTATACCAGCTAGGCTAGGCTAATTGGTTAACCAGCCAGCTCGGATCACCCACCTGCCATATAGAAAGGGGGCCACCATCAGATCCCCTAGGGATTGAATGACCATAAATGAGTGGTAGAGGTCAACCTATCCACACATACAACATCTCACATGAAATTCTATGGATATTTTTACTTCAATGTGGTCCTATTGGTCTGTTAGCTGCTATCCCACACTACGCTTTCCACTCATCATAGTCAACCACCTTACACCATGCCAGCCATATATCATGACTGAACTCTCACATCAATAATTTCACCATTCCTAGATTTCAAATACTATACTACCCTTGTTTGGGTCTTTTTATGTGTCTATCCATCACTTTCTCTCCCACCGAGAACTATGCCACCGCGGGCTCCCCCATGTTGACCACTATGTTACCCCTCACTGTCACTAACCACCATTAAGGCTGATGACCCATCATAACATGTGTGTGGGGGAGGGGGTGTGGAGAGATATTGTGGAAAATATGATTCCAACATGATTTATTTCCATCATACTGATTCTATCAATTTCCTATTGATTTCGAGATCATTCCCTCACCTCACATTGAATTTGATATCCCATGAACCTTGGACCACTACCTCCCTTACACTATGTTTTCTAAACCACACTGTGACCACCCAGTTTTAGTACCTTCCAATCCAATCCACCTTGTAAGATATAGTCACCTCACTCGAGGTTTTCACTAGTTCCACATCATACCACCACCATCATCCATTACTTCCACCAACCACTATTAGGGTTGGTATACCATCATCCATGCATAGGTAAGAAAGGCATAGAGGTGAAAATATAGGGAGAATAATGAGAGATAGAGAGAGAGATAGTAATGAATATTGATCTTTTTCGATTCTTTAATGAACTCATACAATTAAGAATAGATTTAGATAATTAATCCATCAAACCAAATGAATATCATTACATAGGTTTACATAATTAGATAAATGGGATAGATAATCACAATGGGAGGGGGGTGATTAAATGGAAGAATAACGATGAAGATATTATCCATGAAGAATGGTTTACAATTCATAAATTACAATATATAATTCATAAATATTTCACCATAAAAAATAAAAAAGATATACCTTGATAAAGGATCACTCGTTGACGATGGTTGTGTATACATTCATGGTCAATTTTGACACTGATGGGTTTTTCTTTGATACCCTCAATGAATTACTCTTTGTTGACACTATAAATTCCTAGGGTTTATGTGGATGACCCTAAATGTTGAGTGAAATAAAATTATAAGGATAAAATTTCTAGTTTTATAAAATTAATCATCCATAATGAATAATTAATGAAATAGAATATTTCCCTTTATAAAATATAATCTAATTCTCCAAAGACCACCAACTCTTAGGGTCCCCAATGTGAATAGAAATTATACCTCCCCTTGGGTAAAACCCACATTTCAGATGCAACCATGATGTTAATTTTTATATCTAACACTCCATTAAGATGGAAAAACACAATTCTCAAGAATGAACATGAACTGGCTAAAAATGATATTTTTATACTTAATATATTTTTATCAAGGCCCTAAAAAACTTGAAATTATTCTCTATCTTAAACCTGAGGTAAATACCACACCCTATAATCAAAAATACCCTTAGATAAAATTCAAGGGTCATTTTCTATGTTAAATTACTATTTTACCATTAGGGATGTCTTAGGACTTTGAAACTAAAAAATACCCAATTCTCACTAAGAAAAAACCCGAGATAAAATTTAGTCACTTAAACATGATTAAATGGTCATCATGTATAGTACTTATCACATATTTGACTATGAATCCCTTACTGGATTGAAATTTATACAATTCATGCTCACCATGAACATTTCCCAAGACCTTATAGGTAACCCTAAAAACCCTTTAGGCCCCATTTTATTTAAATGAATCATCACTATGGATGATATTTGGAACTATGAAAGATAATTTATAGAAAATTATATTTACAAAAACCTAGAATTCATAGTTTTTATGTGAGTTATCTAGGATTATACTAGAAACAATTTTTTCATATAAAAACTTTTCCCAACTTCAATCTTGGACTCTGGTTTCTATGAATCTTGATCCTTAAGGAAAATAACCCATATTGGATTTAATGGTGAAATCAAAAATCACTTTTGAGATCATCTAGACATCTATTTATTAAAATTAAATATTCAAAAGCCTTGAAATTCCCTTTAAATATCATTATCAAATTCTATATTCATAAAAAATGGAAAATAAAAACACTTCCCAAAACTTGGGTATTATAGAGGACTATAAAAAAATATGATAAAATCCTAACCATCAAGTCCTTAAATTATTTAGTTATAGATAAACTAGATGAATATCCTCCATATTCAGATAAAATTAATGAATATGTTGATCAATTAAAGGATACATATATGATGCTTGAGAAAATATATCAGTAGTATAAGATATATATTTCCAAAACCAATAAAAAAATGGTATTTTCTCTGATAAATTAGTATCTAAACCCATCATTAGGATTCATTTCATTTATCACACAAAATAGGTAGATCTAAAGTTTGAAAATAAATTTATGAAGAGGTATTTATCAATGTTTATGAAGGTCAGATGGAATTTAGGCCATATAATTATGTTTCAAATACCATTTATATCCAAAATAAATCTTATATATTTAGTATCTTCTGGAAATAAATTCTATCAAAATCATTTTGTATTGAAAATTTTAAAGGAAATACCTTCCACAAGACCTTTTTATACCTACTTCTAAACTATAGGGAATTTAAATAACATAAATATTATATAGAAATTTCTACATTTTGAAATTATTACAGCTTTTATTTTTAGAGACTTAGTTTATAAAGAAATTTTAATTATAATAGTATATTTATTTTAAAGAAATTTCAATCTTTTTATATGAAGATAACTTAAATTTCTAGGGACTTAGTTTCACTCTAAAATGAGAGAGTTAGGAATGTATAGTTTACCAAGGCTCTATTTATTAAAATTTATTAGCTCAAGAAAATTTTAATGAAAAAACCTTTAGTAACATAATTATAAAGATGACATGTTGAGTACTAATGAAAATAATACCTAGTACATGAATAGATATTTCTTTAGACATATGACTGGTAAAAATTCCAATTTCTTGAACATGAAGAAAGTGGAAAGAGAATAAGTAATTATTGGAGACAACATAAAATGTGGGGTAGTGGGACTAGGTGATGCCTCAATTCATGGAAAAACTTTAATTTCAAAGGTATTTATATTCTGTATTTTAAACATAATTACCACACAACATCATTCATATAAATCAATTTTTTAGTTAGGGATTCTCTATAAATTTCAATAATAATAAATTCACCTTAACCAATTCACATGAGAATATTATATTATCTATAAATTGTTATAATAATGTTTATGACATAGATTTAGAGGACTTGACCTATAAAAATATTATCCACCTTAGTAAAATATAGATAATAATTCATATATTTGGAATATAGGGTTAGGTTTTTAAAACCTCCAGAACTTAACTAAGCTCCCTAAAAATTTTTTGTAAAGGACCTAAAAGATTTAAAGTTCAATACCTAAAAATTTTGTGACCCTTACCAATGAATAAAGAATCATATGGTAATATTTGAATAGATATGTGATATCTCAATATCCATACCTCTATAGTTAGTGTATATGGATCATTTTTATAAGGCCCCGGCCTTAAACCTTACTTAATATTGAATTAAATAAATAATTCACGTTGAGGATCTTTTCAAGTTTAGAGTTTTAGAGAATTAGAAAATAACTATTACATCTCAAAAGATTACAAAGTAGTCACTTCTACTAAGTTTCCATAAATAAAAAAAACTCTTAAAAGAAACATGTCTAGTTCCATGTTTTATATATCATGACATTCCCTTGATCCCATCCTTGACCTTATTCCACATTAAGTCATGTGAAAAACATTTCAAAAAAACTTGGGGTGAGCATAAAAAGCTCAGTAAGGGATACACAAATAATGAAAACTATTAGTTTTTCAAACATCAAGTAAACCATGTATACTCTATAAAAGTAATACCTTCACCATCATGAAGTAGTAAAAACTCTTTACCAAATAAAGTATCATTACTTACCTTTTTGTAACCAAAGGATTACCATAAAACCCATATAAAGAACACATAACATATATAAAGGTAACTTGGGACATAAACATACTTAAGTGGAATAACCATACGGTCGACTTCCACACATATCACTTAATGGAATAGCCATACGGAAAATTTCCATACATACTTAATGGAATAGCCATACGGCCGACTTCCATACCCAATTCATTGGAGGTTATAATGTAACCACCCATCCTGGTATTCACGGCACCACCCGTCATATGGTTTATCACGTAACCACCCGTCAAATGTCCAAGTACCAATATAAAATCATAAAACATAAAACCAATATAAAGGAATGATAACATTTCCACATTTCAATCACAATATATCATTTAAATATATTGACATAATAGAATCCTTTATCAAAACCATTTTCAATACCAAAATACATAAAAGAGTATATGGTATTTATTTTATTTTAAAAAACATTACGGCTTGTTGAGGAAGCCAAAGACCAAATAATACTCGCGGCGGCGGAAAAGGTCGTTGTCACCGCGTACGTTAAAAAAAACATTCCTTTTTATCGTTTAGTAAAACGCTTCGTAGAAAAAGATTCCTTTTGTATAAAAGTAAAAGTCAAAGGGGTTTATACACCGTATAAAATAAAGTTGTGTATAAAATGAAATATTCCTCAATGAAAGGAGACTGAGACGAAGTCCCTTACAAAGATCATTTTTAAATAAAATAGATATATTATGTGTATTAACTATAAGTACACATAAATAAAGTAAAAATAAAAGATATGACATAATAATATCATGACATAATTTGAAAGTAAGAGATTAACCCAAAGAACAGAAATTGGGTTAAGAAGTTCCCTTACCTCGGGTCCGACTTGACTCGATCGTTCTTTAACGTCCTGAATAATAAACTTGAGTTAATTTATACTTGATTAATAACCTTTTTAAAGTTCATTATTCCTTTTATATCACTTATTGCCATGTTATAAACATTATGTAACCATTTAAGTTAATAATGTTTGTTTTGTCAATATTTGGTTCTAAAGTCGAAAGTGGACTTCTTACAATTACATGTTGTTCATGTGGTCAAAGGTTCTTTATATCCAGAATGAAATTCCTGATTTGGATATCATATATATCATATATATCCAGCATATACAAGTATTTATAATATTACATAATCATTTAGATGTAAGAAATGAAATGCACCGTTCATGGAGACGGTAAGCCGTACGAACGCATGAACGCTACTTTCATTTCTTTGTCATATTAATGGAATTAAAACTAAATGAAATGTATGTATATTTTAATTCCAGAATTATATTAATCATTTAGATATATCATTCATTATATATATCCATTATATACATGTAATTTTAATAGTACATTACATTTGGGGATAAGAAATGAAATGCACCGTTCATGGAGACGGTAAGCCGTACGTACGCATGAACGCTACTTTCATTTCTATATCATACATTAATGTAAAGAAAAAATAATGATATAGAGGTATATTATAATTCCAGTATAACATCATATATAATAACTTTAAATCCATCCTTTACACGTCCCACATATGGCATTAACGAATCACATCACTTTGAGGGGGCGGTAGTCTGCACTTCCTTAAATGAAGATATCGTGTTTACCCATAATGGAAACCATAAAGGTATGCCCAAAATGAAAAATACATAAGATTAAGGAAAACATAAACATATTATATATCATATATAAATATAGTGTCATCTTAATGGCCACCTTTGAAGGTGTTAAAAGAATGTTGAACAATCATCGTTTCGGGAGGCATAAATTCTCCATCCACGGAAACAGTATGTTCGTTAACCATTAGATGTAGGTGTGTGTAAGTGTAGATCGAATACTTATTATAACAACATCCTAGTATATTTAGGATACTGCATTTTTTACAAAAGAAAAGAATAAAAAGAGTTTAGGGGGTTGGAGAAGCAAAATAAAACAAAAGGACTCAAAAGAAGACATTACCTTAAAATCGGGTAACTCCCTTTGGTTTGAGCTCAAAGGCTTCCTTGAGAAGACTTCTGCCCAAAGTGAGGATTCAAGGAGTAAGATAGGGAAGTGGAGAGACAAAATGGTCAGGGGTTGGACGATCCAAAGGCTTTGGGAGTGTGGGTAAGGAGGTATAGGTGGGGGCCTTTTATAAGAGGAGAGGAGGGGCACTCTTGTAAAGTTACAAAATGTTACTTTATTTTCAAAATAGTTTAGGATTTTAAAGGTCCCACATTGATGTATTTAGAGGATAAGGTGATAATGGTTCGAAATCCACTCATCCAATAGGTTTTGGACATGTGTAGGTCTTAGATATTACATTATCTTTCTATTTTATTTAAATCGTTAAATAATGAGGTCATCGCTGCATCATCATGATGTCATAAATAATATATTTTATTTAATGTCTAAAAATTATAAAAAAATACTATGATGTAGTAAATCGTTTTATCTTTCTAATGAATATTTATAGTCAAATATCTTACTTGTATAACCCCATGTAAAAATTGTTTTAGTAAAACATCTCATGTGTGTGTCATTTTTACTTTAACATTAAATAAAAAGTTATTTATGTCATTTCCCAACCAAAGTGGCTCCATGGGGTCCCCAAGTTGACGCATGACTTTTCTTGGTCGGCCATGACACATCCAATGAGGGTAGGACATGTTTAAAGCTCATCTCATATTATTAAAACATTATTTTTACCCTAAACTACACTAATTACCACTAATCGTGATTAAGAACTTAAAAGTTACTATTCACCAAAAAATTATTTTAATCTCATTGAACCACATTTTAATTCTTAATGACAACCATGTATGTCGGATTTTTGAAAATCAAATCACAGAAGTGGCAAATTTCATTTAAATAGAAAATCAGTCTCTTTAACTACCACTTAGTGGTTTCACTATTCATCAAAAATTGAAGTTTTTCAGAAAAATACCAAAACTTCACCCTAAGCTATATTTGATATTCTGAATTAAAAAATGAATTCTATTTTACAAAATTCAAAAAATATAAGTCACATTAATTAATTTAATAATTAATTCCCGCTGTCAGAGCAAATAGCGTGTTTTTATGAAACAATAAGTATCAAAAGATTGACACTAGTTTAAGTCCGATTTCAAAGTGAAATTAATTCCAACGACCACTATTGGATTTAATGGTAAAAATATTTTCTAATTTCACTTTAAAACCAATTAAAAAGATAATCTAATCATATAAATAAATTATATTAAAAATAGGTTTTGAATTAAAATACAACATTTTACACTATTCATTAAAAAAAGAACTTTATCGGAAAGGTACCAAAAATTTACACAAAGTAAATTTTGATGTCCCGATTCTAAAGAAGAGTTATATTTGGTCCAATAGAATTTATAAGATTGATCAAAACTATATTTAATGACGGTTCGCCATCAAAAGGTGATAAGTGAACCCTTAGTGGAAATTAGGGTATAAATGCCTAAAATTGAATTCTTTCCATATTTTAAGCCTTTATCTTTTATTGGATAAATGAAAAACATTTAAAAACATATATAATCATATTTTAGTTATTTATATCCATTCCCTCCAGTACAACAGCTACGTGTTAACTAACATTTAAAATAATATTATTTTATTACTAGTGTGCAACGTAAGTTTTCAAAGAAACTCATCATTGCGTATCGAGTACGCTATCGAACGTAGAAACCCCTTTTTAATTAGAATTAATATTTAATTCGTAAATATTAACAAATATAAAAATTCTTTATTCTTTATTTACCTGGGATGTTACATCCTTCCCCCCTTTTGGGAATTGCGTCCTCGCAATTTTATTCACTTATCAAAATAAGTGGGGGTATTTATCCCTCATAGAATTTTCAGATTCCCACGTTGCCTCTTCAACCATATGGTTTTTCCACAAACCCTTTACCTGGTGAATCACATTATTCCGTAACACCTGCTCCCTGTGGTCAAGAATCTGGACTGGTTGTTCTTCATAAGATAGGTTCTCCTCCAGCTGAACTACCTCTGGACTCAAAACATGAGATGGATCTGGCATATACTTCCTCAACATCGAAACATGAAAAACATTGTGTACCTGAGATAAACTCGAAGGTAAATCCACTCGGTAAGCAACTGATCCAACTTTCTCCAAAATTTCATATGGTCCAATGAACCTTGGACTCATCTTTCCTTTATTACCAAATCTCATCACACTTTTCCAAGGAGAAACCTTGAGAAAAACATGATCACCTACCTCGAAAGATAGATCCTTCCTCTGGTTATCCGCATAACTCTTTTGCCTGCTCTGAGCTGTTCTCATGTGCTTCTGAATCAACTAAACTTTTTCTGCCATCTCTTCTACCAATTCTGGTCCCATCAGCTTCCTTTCACCCACTTCATCCCAAAATCCTGGAGTTCGACACCGCTTCCCATATAATGCCTCAAATGGTGCCATCTGTATACTGGAATGAAAACTGTTATTATAAGAAAACTCAACCAAAGAAAGATGTTGGTCCCAACTTCCCTGATAATCCATCGAACAAGCTCGTAGCATATCATCCAAGGTCTGAATTGTTCGTTCTGACTACCCATCTGATTGAGGATGAAAAGCTGTACTAAAATTTAATTCAGTACCCAATGACTTATGAAGTCCTTTCCAAAAGTTAGATGTGAACCTGGGATCACGGTCAGATACAATGGAGAGAGTAACTCCATGTAACCAGACTATCTCTTTAAGATACAAACGGGAAAGTTGATCTAGGGAAAAAGTATCTTGTATAGTAAGAAAATGAGCAGATTTAGTCAAGCGATCAACAATAACCCAGATTGCATTATTACCTCGAGATGTCCTCGGTAATCCCACAACAAAGTCCATGGATATGTTTTCCCATTTCCACTCTGGCACTAGTAAAGGCTGAATCATCCCTTTAGGTAACTGTCGCTCTGCTTTAACCTTCTGACAAGTCAAACACTTCACAGTAAAATCAGCAATATCTCTTTTCATTCCATCCCACCAGTAATACTCCCGCAGATCTCTGTACATCTCAGTACTGCCAGAATGAACTGAAAACGGGGAACTATGAGCCTCACATAACAACTCATTCTTCAACTGTGAATCACAAGGCACACATAATCTCTTCCCAAACCTCAAAACACAATCATTATCAATGTTGAATTCAGGCAACTTACCTTTCTGAACCAGCTCTACCTTTTTCTGCAACTCGTTGTCTTGCTTCTGTGCTTGCTTGATTCTGTCTGATAGAGAAGATTTCACTGATACCTAAAACAAAATAGAAGAACATCCTGTACCAACAACTTCTATGCCAAATTTCATCAAATATTTAACCAAAGTATCACGTTACAAATGAAACATTGCTAATGAAGCATTACTTTTTCGACTCAAAGCATCAGCCACTTTATTTGCTTTTCCCGGATGGTAATGAATTGTACAATCATAATCCTTGATTAATTCTAGCCATCTCCTCTGTCTCATGTTCAATTCTTTCTGAGTGAATATATACTTTAAAATTTTGTGATCAGTATATATTTCACACTTTACTCCATACAAATGATGCCTCCAAATTTTTAAAGCAAAGACAACAGCAGCTAATTCCAAATCATGTATAGGGTAATTTACCACATGAGTTTTCAACTGTCGTAAAGCATAAGCAATTACCTGATCATTCTGCATAAGGACCCAACCAAGTCCCTTCAACGAAGCATCACTGTATATAACAAACTCACCATTCCTGGAAGGAAGTGACAAAACTGGAGCATTCACCAATATTCTCTTCAACTCCTGAAAACAATAATCACATTCTTTTGTCCAGATGAACTTAACACCCTTACGAGTTAGCTTAGTCATTGGACTAGATAACCGTGAAAAATTTTCAACAAACCTTCGGTAGTAACCTGCCAAACCAAGAAAACTACGGATCTCGGTTACATTTGTGGGTCTTGGCCATTCTTCAACAACTTTTGTTTTAGTAGGATCAACAGTTATGCCATCTTTTGAAATAATGTGACCAAGGAAAGAAATTTGTTGCAACCAAAACTCACACTTGCTGAATTTTCCATACAGTTTCTTTTCTTTTAAGGTTTGCAAGATAAACCTTAAATATCTTTCATTCTCCTCTTTACTTTTAGAAAACACCAAAATATCATCAATAACACAACCAACATTTTTCACCTGAGTCAATTGAGCCATCACTGCGACAAACTGTTTAGTTCTGATTCTGACCATCTCAGGATACTGATTTGAAAGGTCATTTCCCTCTGTATGCCTTCCCAGAAAATCTGCCCTGTTTCCTCTATGGAAAACCATTCTTATCACAGAAATACCTTAGGTGAAGCAACATGGTAATCCGTAAATGCTATATCATTTCAATCATATTATAATTTAACACTTTTCTAACTCCTAAAGTTGTTTAAACCGACCTCTGATACCAACTGTAAGGCCCCATCCTTAAACCTTACTTAATATTGAATTAAATGAATAATTCACGTTGAGGATCTTTTCAGGTTTAGAGTTTTAGAGAATTAGAACATAACTATTACATCTCAAAAGATTACAAAGTAGTCACTTCTACTAAGTTTCCATAAATAAAAAAAAAATCTTAAAAGAAACATGTCTAGTTCCATGTTTTATATAGCATGAAATTCCCTTGATCCCATCCTTGACCTTATTCCACATTAAGTCCTATGAAAAACATTTCAAAAAAACTTGGGGTGAGCATAAAAAGCTTAGTAAGGGATACACAAAGAATGAAAACTATTAGTTTTTCAAACATCAAGTAAACCATGTATACTCTATCAAAGTAATACCTTCACCTTCATGAAGTAGTAAAAACTCTTTACTGAATAAAGTATCATTACTTACCTTTTTGTAACCAAAGGATTACCATAAAACCCATATAAAGAACACATAAAATATCTAAAGGTAACTTGGGACATAAACATACTTAAGTGTAATAACCATACGGTCGACTTCCACACATATCACTTAATGGAATAGCCATACGGCCAATTTCCATACATACTTAATGGAATAGCCATACGACCGACTTCCATACCCAATGAATTGTAGGTTATAATGTAACCACCCGTCCTGGTATTCACGACACCACCCGTCATATGGTTTATCACGTAACCACCCGTCAAATGTCCAAGTACCAATATAAAATCATAAAACATAAAACCAATATAAAGGAATGATAACATTTCCACATTTCAATCAAAATATATCATTTAAATATATTTACATAATAGAATCCTTTATCAAAACAATTTTCAATACCAAAATACATAAAATAGTATATGGTATTTATTTTATTTTAAAAAACATTACGACTTGTTGAGGAAGCCAAAGACCAAATAATACTCGCGGTGGCGGAAAAGGTCGTTGTCACCGCGTACGTTAAAAAAAACATTCCTTTTTGTCGTTTAGTAAAACGCTTCGTAGAAAAAGATTCCTTTTGTATAAAAGTAAAAGTCAAATGGGTTTATACACCGTATAAAATAAAGTTGTGTATAAAACGAAATATGCCTCAATGAAAGGAGATTGAGACAGAGTCCCTTACAAAGATCATTTTTAAATAAAATAGATCTATTATGTGGATTAACTATAAGTACACATAAATAAAGTAAAAATACAAGATAGGACATAATAATATCATGACATAATTTGAAAGTAGGAGATTAACCCAAAGAACAGAAATTGGGTTAAGAAGTTCCCTTACCTCGGGTCCGACTTGACTCGATCGTTCTTTAACGTCCTGAATAATAAACTCGAGTTAATTTATACTTGATTAAGAACCTTTTTAAAGTTCATTATTCCTTTTATATAACTTATTGCCATGTTATAAACATTATGTAACCATTTAAGTTAATAATGTTTGTTTTGTCAATATTTGGTTCTTAAGTCGAAAGTGGACTTCTTACAATTACATGTTGTTCGTGTGGTCAAAGGTTCTTTATATCCAGAATGACATTCCTGATTTGGATATCATATATATCATATATATCCAGCATATACAAGTATTTATAATATTACATAATCATTTAGATGAAAGAAATGAAATGCACCGTTCATGGAGACGGTAAGCCGTACGTACGCATGAACGCTACTTTCATTTCTTTGTCATATTAATGGAATTAAAACTAAATGAGAGGTATGTATATTTTAATTCCAGAATTATATTCATCATTTAGATATATCATTCATTATATATATCAATTATATACATGTACTTTTAATATTACATTACATTTGGGGATAAGAAATGAAATACACCGTTCATGGAGACGGTAAGCCGTACGTACGCATGAACGCTACTTTCATTTCTATCTCATAAATTAATGGAAAGAAAAAATAATGATATAGAGGTATATTATAATTCCAGTATAAAATCATATATAATAACTTTAAATCCATACTTTACACGTCCCACATATGGTATTAACGAATCACATCACTTTGAGGGGGCGGTAGTCCGCACTTCCTTAAATGAAGATATCGTGTCTACCCATAATGGAAACCATAAAGGTATGCCCAAAATGAAAAATACAGAAGATTAAGGAAAAAATAAACATATTATATATCATATATAAATATAGTGTCATCTTAATGGCCACCTTTGAAGGTGTTAAAAGAATGTTGAACAATCATCGTTTCGGGAGCATAAATTCTCCATCCACGGAAACAGTATGTTCGTTAAACATTAGATGTATGTGTGTGTAAGTGTAGCTCGAATACTTATTATAACAACATCCTAGTATATTGAGGATACTGTATTTGTTACAAAATAAAAGAATAAAAAGAGTTTAGGGGGTTGGAGAAGCAAAATAAAACAAAAGGACTCAAAAGAAGACATTACCTTAAAATCGGGTAACTCCCTTTGGTTTGAGCTCAAAGGCTTCCTTGAGAAGACTTCTGCCCAAAGTGAGGCTTCAAGGAGTAAGATAGGGAAGTGGAGAGACAAAATGGTCAGGGGTTGGCCGATCCAAAGGCTTTGGGAGTGTGGGTAAGGAGGTAGAGGTGGGGGCCTTTTATAAGAGGAGAGGAGGGGCACTCTTGTAAAGTTACAAAATGTTACTTTATTTTCAAAATAGTTTTGGATTTTAAAGGTCCCACATTAATTTATTTAGAGGATAAGGTGATAAGGGTTCTAAATCCACTCATCCAATAGGTTTTGGACATGTGTAGGTCTTAGATATTACATTATCTTTCTATTTTATTTAAATCGTTAAATAATGAGGTCATCGCTGCATCATCATGATGTCATAAATATTATATTTTATTTAATGTCTAAAAATTATAAAAAAACTACTATGATGTATTAAATCGCTTTATATTTCTAATGAATATTTATAGTAAAAAATCTGACTTGTATAACCCTATGTAAAAATTGTTTTAGTAAAACATCTCCTGTGTGTGTCATTTTTACTTTAACATTAAATAAAAAGTTATTTATGTCATTTCCCAACCAAAGTGGCTCCATGGGGTCCCCAAGTTGACCCATGGATTTTCTTGGTCGGCCATGACACATCCAATGTGGTTAGGACATGTTTCAATCTCATCTCATATTATTAAAACATTATTTTTACCCTAAACTACACTAATTACCACTAATCGTGATTAAGAACTTAAAAGTTACTATTCACCAAAAAAATATTTTAATCTCATTGAACCACATTTTACTTATTAATGACAACCATGTATGTCGGATTTTTGAAAATCAAATCACATAAGTGGAAAATTTCATTTAAACGGAAAATCAGTCTCTTTAACTACCACTTAGTGGTTTCACTATTCATCAAAAATTGAAGTTTTACAGAAAAATACCAAAACTTCACCCTAAGCTATATTTGATATTCTGAATTCAAAAATGAATTCTATTTTACAAAATTCAAAACATATAATTCACATTAATTAATTTAATAATTAATTCCCGCTGTCAGAGCAAATAGCGTGTTTTTATGAAACAATAAGTATCAAAAGATTGACACTAGTTTAAGTCCGATTTCAAAGTGAAATTAATTCTAACGACCACTATTGTATTTAATGGTAAAAATATTTTCTAATTTCAATTTAAAACCAATTAAAAATATAATCTAATCATATAAATAAATTAGATTAAAAAGAGGCTTTGAATTAAAATACAACATTTTACACTATTCATTAAAAAATGAACTTTATCGGAATGGTACAAAAAATTTACACAAAGTAAATTTTGATGTCCCGATTCTAAAGAAGAGTTATATTTGGTCCAATAGAATTTATAAGATTGATCAAAACTATATTTAATGACGGTTCTCCGTCAAAAGGTGATAAGTGAACCCTTAGTGGAAATTAGGGTATAAATGCCTAGAATTGAATTCTTTACGTATTTTAAGCCTTTATCTTTTATTGGATAAATGTAAAAACATTTAAAAACATATATAATAATATTTTAGTTATTTCTCTCCATTCCCTCCAGTACAAAGGCTACGTGTTAACTAAAATTTAAAATAATATTATTTTATTACTAGTGTGCAACGTAAGTTTTCAAAGAAACTCATCGTTGCGTATCGAGTACGCTATCGAACGTAGAAACCACTTTTTAATTAGAATTAATATTTAATTTGAAAATATTAAAAAATATGAAAATTCTTTATTCTTTATTTACCTGGGATGTTACAATTTTAGACCAACTCAAACTAAAATCATCAAAATAAAACACTATTTTTATTTGATTACTGATGAATATGCTCATTTAACTTAGGTCTTATTTCTTTTAAAAAAATTGGAATCCCTTATGTTTTTTTTAAAATTCCTATTTTTATTTCAAAATAGATTTTTTATAATAACCATATAGAGTGATCATAGAGGTGACCTTGAAAATATTGTTTCTAAACTTTTTATAGTGATGAATATTTTAAACACAATTTTCAACATTATAAACTCCACAAAAAATGGGTTAATTGAATGAATTATTGAAATCCTTTCAAAAGATAGATCAAACAAAGTTGTTTGAGTACCAAGTTTAAAAATACTTTTGGGATGAGGTTGTGAATATTACTAGCTATACTATAAATCATGTTTTACTTTATCCAATATTAATAAAAATATGTAATAAACTATGGAACATAATATAGAAAAAATTTGTGTACATTTAGTTTTTTAGATGAAGGTATTTATTTTTACTGAAAAATAAAATCATGCAAAGTTTTATCTAGAATAGAATAAAGGAATATTTATTAGTTATAATAACAATAGTAATACTTAATGAATCTATAAAAAATGATGAGATAGTATGAAAGAAATGGTGCATGTGAAGTTTGATAAATAATACACTTTTAGAAAATCAATTTATAAATTTCTTTATAATGATGATGATTTAGATATACTTTATAAAACTCTATCTATTATATAAAATAAAGTGGTTTAACCTCTAAAATCATAAATTTATGAACTAAATGGTGATATTATATAATAATAGGAATAATCATTTATTTTACCTTGAATCTAAATATTTTTAAGGGATCATATACTTAAAAATGTCATTGGTGATGTTGGTCGACTAATCACAAGTATAAATTAATTACAGAATGAGTGTTAGAATCTTTCCTTTATATCTCAATTTAAACTTAAAATTTAAGGTAATATATTAGGTGGATATAGTTAGACATTGGTCACATCAAAAGAGATCAATAATTTTGAATGAACTAAGGTGTGTTCATTGGTAAAATGATCTAATGACTTTCCATTATATGAACTAAATTATTATTATATAAAAAGTGTAATGAGAATAGAATTATTATTTTGAATAAATATAGGTTATTTTGAAAGGGATATAATTAATAATATTTTATATATTATAAGGAATGTTTTTCCTTGGTAGCATGTCTTGAGTATATTCAAATTTTAATAGTTTTTACACCACATATGAATTTAGTTTTATTTAAAATAGATGTTTAAAGTGATTTTTAATTTTTTTTCAGGAGAAAGTTTATGTTAAAAAATCTCCATGTTTTAAAAGTTCACACATATTGGATTTTTTTAAATATACCATAAAACTTTATAGACTAAATAAATCTCTATGATCATGATTTAAACATTTATTAAACATTCTTTCTAAAACCCATTTTACAAAAGGCATTAAAAAATAAAACTCTGTTAATAAAGAAGGGATACCTTAGTCATATAAATATTTGTAGATGACATAATATTTTTATTTAATATAAATTTTTTTATCTATAGTTTTTATAAACTTATGTATAGTGAGTTTGACATGATTATTATGAAAAAACATAAATTCTTCATTTTTTTAAAAAAAATTGAAAGGAACTATTTTAACTCAAAACAAATATACTTGATAGTTTTTTGAAACATTTTGGTTTATATAATGTGTTAACTATAAGTACTTTAGTAAATAATTATTGTAATCTAGATCTATATGAATCTAAAAACCAGTATGTTAGAATATTTATTTAGGGATAATCAAAAGCTTATTTTACTTAATGAAAATTATACTACATATCATGTTTTGGTATGCCACAATGTTAATATTATAGAAAAGATGAAAGAATCTCTTTTAAAATTAGTAAAACTGATTTTATTATATTTGAAAAGAACTTATGATCTTGATTTATTTGATCCCTTTAGATCAAATTTTACACTAAATAGTTATTTAGGTACTGAATTCAATGAATATTGACAGGATATACAAAGTTCATCCAAAACATGTCATTTCATTAGAGAGTCTCTAGTTTCCTTGTTTAGTAGGTATAAAAAATTTGTATTACTTGCCACTACTGAGATAGAATATATAACTGTTGGAAGTTACTATACATAGTTATTGTGGATGAAGAACACACTTTTGGATTTGTTTTCACTTTCACTCATACTAATATTATTTGTGATAAAACTTTTTTCTTTTTATTTTTGAAAAATTTGACACAAAAATTATATATGAATCAAATTGATACTAAAAATAAATTTTATAAGGTTAAAAAAAAGAGATATAAGATTTTAGTTTACAGGACCAAAAAATAAACTTTCTTTCATTTTCACAATACCCTTCAACTCAAAAAGATTTTATTTCATAAAATGGAAGATGAGAATAATCAAATAAAAGTGAACAATTTTAGTTTTATATTTATCTTATAAAAGTTTAAAAACCACAAAAGGGAGAGTTAATATATATATATATTCTGGTTTATAATGGAACACTTCTAGAAAAATAAAAAAATTGGAGAATGTAATATCATTAAGTATTTATATACCACTTCTATAATAAAATATTAATAGTAGTAAAATTTCATTTTAAAATTTTAATTTCAAACACTGGAATGTAATCAACATATTTTTAAAATCTAACCACTTAATTTTTGAAAATAAAATTGATTTATCTAGGAATTATTCTTAATTCACCAATTGGAATTTTTTAATGATTAAATGGTTGATAATATTAAACCATACACCTATTTTTTAATTAATTATTGAGATGAGTCTCAACTAACTATATAAATATAGGCCAACCTCATTATATTTTCATAATATCAAAGACTCTATGTGCTATGTAATTATCTCCATTGGTCTCTTTTTTATTTATGATTTCTTTATTTTTTATTTTTTAGGATATATTTTCACTTTCAAAGCCTTTAGTAGAGTTTCTCATTTTTATGGTTAGGGATAAGGTTCAAATAAACATGACCGCCAAGGAAATCTATTATGAGAGGCTAATAGATCAGAAATGATTTAACAAATATCCATCCATAATAGAGGAGGAATTAATTTCTATAAGTGGTTTCCTCTTACTATGCTACATAATAAATATTATCCATAATATATAGAGTTATTATATCACTTTTTCAATACTCTATATTATGATATGATACAATTAGTAATGAGAGATAACTTCAACATAAACAGAAACCAATTATTTATGAATATAGATCAGTTTGAAAATGTGATAGGATTTTTTTAAATAGTGAGATTATATCATCACCCTAATATATTCTAGATAAGAAAGTATATTTTTAGAACGATGAAGTTCTTATTCATCTTTTTCTAAGTGTTATGGCTAGTGTCATGAAAATTAAACCTGTAGCTGAAACAAATACTTTAGATACAAATAAAATTTATCTCTAAGGAAATTATATATACCATAAAATTTAAATATATTTACATAATCATCTTTTTAATAAAAAATTGAGAGTTTAATATCATCCAGTTAATGTGGGATTACATCAAATATATATATACCATAATCATGAAGATAAATATATTTTTATATAGTAGGATTATTAATAAAATATTCTTGAATATTTTTATAAAGGTGAATAAATTTATTTTTATAAAGCCTAAATATTTAAAGGAAATGATTATAAATTAAGAAAATATGATTTCTCTTTATAATAAAAGAAAAATTGTTATGTGGATCTAGATATGGATAATTCAACACATGTGTATGTTATAAAAATTACGAGGAATATATTAGTTAATTCTTGTAATATTTATCAAAATATATTGACATTTGGATTTAAGATAAAGATAAGGAGACTAAGGAAAATCCTTTTAATAATAATATTGATGGAATAAAATGAAAATTATCAAAAAAAAAATATAATACTATTTCGACAAAATGTCCAGATGATATTAATTATAAGTAGAAGGTGCTTGAATAATTGGTTGTACAATTCTACATAGCAAAAGAAATAATGTTAATGTAAATATTTATGTTCCACTAATAATAAAACTTCATAAAAAATAGAAGGTAACTAAAGTAGGAAAGATAGAGTTTTCACCAAAAAATACAAATAGAAAAAAAATATTGAGAAATTATTATAATTAATGAAGAACTTTGTTGAGAATAATTTTACTGAGAAGAGGCTCATTGATAAATCACAGGTGAAGAAGAAGTTGGGAATGAATATCCCTCCAGTAAAAATTCAAGAACTATCTTCTAATTCTCCCACACTTGTTATTCTACCAATAAAGTGAATGAAATAAACTCTCCTACCATGAAATGAAAGGGTAGAATAATAGAAGAGGAAGATATTTCTTATACACTTTTCAGTCACTATTATAAAGGGTAAAACTTCTCTAAAAAAGGCTGTGACTCTAAAATATCATCATGATTCAACATAATCTGAGCTAGATAGAACAAAAAATTATTCCACTTCACCATATCCTACTACAAAAAAATATTTAGTAGAAAATAAAACCCCCTCTAAATGACCTACTAAGGAATCTTCAACTATGAAACTATATAAAAGGAAACACCAAAATCTACACCAAAGAATGATATTTATATCAAAGTTGAAAATCGATAAGTTTTATGTTATGTTATTATTTTTTATTAACTACCTATTGGTGATATTAGTGTTAGTATGGATATAATAATATAAAAGAGTTTTTTTAAACTTAAAACTATCCAGTTTATACATTTTGATATTGATTCATTCATTTAGAAGGATATATTCTCTATGTTGTAGAGAATAGAGATATACTTATCAACATAGAAAAAACATTTGTTTCAAATATTTATAATGATGGAAGTGCTATGCGTATAATCTATAAGATAAATACCACAAAGGTACAATTATATAATCTTTAATAAAACACATATAACGATTCAATACAAAAGATAATAATTACAGAGAAGGTTATTATTAAGGATTAAATATTTTATTCTAATCAAGACTAGAAGAAGGATATGCAGATAATAAATAATATGTACAAGTACATAATAAGATAATAAAATTTAATGGATGAGATTCAAAATAATTTTAATGTTTTTAAAGGTTGGTGGGTATAAAATATAATGTAATTAATAGTTTAGTTTTAATCTAATATCAGATATTTTTAATATTTAATTATACTAATTATTAAGGATATATTATTTATTTAGTAATATTAGTATTATAAAATTATTATTGTGTTAAAATAATAATTTTATTGTGTTTAGAGTTATAATTTAAATTAATATGTTTTAAATATTTTCAATCCTTCATTTTTATGCAATTTTTAATAAGCATAACATAGGGTAAAATTATTACAACATGATAGGTGGGTAAGATTGTAAAGTGAGGAAGCTAAAAGAAAATTATGCTATAGTGAAGATAATGGTGAAGGAAATGTGTGTATAAATTAGATAAGGGGAAATGCATCATATGTTCATGGAATGATGAAAAAACCTTATAATAATAAGTTTTTGAGTTTAAACTACTAGACAATACTACATTGTAATAGAAAAATCATGAAAGGAAATGGAAAATTTGGTAAAACTGGAACAAGGATTTATGTTGATTATTTAGATAAGGAGAGAATTTAAAATTTAATCTAAACTAAAGATATTGTAATTATGACACATATATTAGAGATTTTAAATTTAATCTTAATAGATATAAAAACCATGGTATGGTTTTATATGTTCTGAAATAATTTAATATTGGCTAGAATTATAAATAAAAATAAAAGTATGCTTCTTGGTGAAATATAAACATCAATTAAAGGTAATTTCACTTATAGTTCCAAGATCTTTAAGTTCACTGGTTTACTATAGATAAAATAAATTAGGACTCTCCCTTCCATGTCTAACATGAATATATCTTTGTATTTTAATAAATATATAAAGAAATAAATGGTTTATATTGATAATTTTTAATGAATTATGGTTGAATGATTTAGGTCTTTTATTTGCAATTCTTTTATTAGGTTCATATATTCATTAATTTCTTATCAATATTCCTCTTTCATTATTTGTTATTTTCATCTATTGATTGAAGGATTTATCTTTAATTTATGAACTAAATATCTTGAATTAATTATTGAACATATAATTTTTTAAGGGATGTATATTAAAATATAGTTTTGAATAACCTAATTGATAAATTAATTTAATTAATCGATCATAAGAAAAAATTAATATAGTAATTAGAGATAAAATGATAATACCAATTTTTTTAATTTAATTTTAATTAAAAAATTATTATTCATTGAAGATTTTAGAAATTTTACTATTTCATGATCCAAAATTGATAATTCTTAGTACACTTTCATTATTAGAGATTATTTTGTTTAGTTTTTTAAATAATTATCATCACAATTCCAAACCTTTGAATCAAGGTTTTAATCTAAGGATCACAAGTCTCTATGTTTTTGACCTCAATATGACCATATACTAAGTCTTTATATTTAGTGATTAGGAGGAGTATTTATAAAATTTTAAACTCAATTATCATAATATATTAAAGACACCTCACAGGTGTTCAAAGTTTGAGTGCTATTTCTGGGGACCAATGAACTTATATGAATCAATATTTAATATATTTCAAAGTGTATTTCATTACACATTTTCTATTTTTTTTACACCTAGTTTCCTAATGTGATGATTTTCAGGTTAAATATTGTTGATGAAAAAAATAAATTTAGGAAAAATTTAGAAATATGGAAAGATGATTTTTGAGTATGATTTTAAGATTTAATAGAGTTTTAGAAAGAAAAGGAAATAGAAAAATATTTATGGAGTGGATCAATTTAAATAAGTAGAAAAAGTTATGAAAAATGGATATTCAAGGCATATAACTTTAATAAATTATTGTTTAACATCAAGTGTGGGGGAATAACCAAGAATTATCATGACACTAGTTTCTCTATATAACGTAACAAATAAGTAGATAAACATTCAAATGGTTTCTAATTAAATTAAATTAAATTATTAAAACTACCACATGATGATCCAAAAACATCTTTGAGTAGTTTTATTAAACTATATAATTCTGTTTAGTTTAATAGATTTTCCAATGATACCGTAAGGATTCGATCTTTCATGTTTTCAATGCGAGATAATGAAAAAGAGTAAATTTAAATCTTGATACCACATTCCATCATAATATGTGAGTAAATGGAAATATTATTTTTAATAATATTATTTCCTCTGTCAAATATTATGAATATCCATTTATGTTTATTAAATTTTATTTAATTTAAAACTATGTTTATTTATGCATAATGGGAGAGTAATTATTCAGGTAGTTTCCCTATCATGATCAAAATATATGGTTACTAATTCAAAAATTTCATAATGGTTCTTATCAAAGTAATATGTTGATCGTTTATACAACCTTAAGAGGTTATTTGATGAATAAGTTTTTAGGACAATCATTCAAATTGTTGGTCGAAATATCTAACAAAAAATTTCAATGGTAAATTGAAGGAATATAAAAAAGGGAATGAGTTAAAATGATTAATTACAAAAGATCATGAAATGAACGTATAACAATTGTCTCTAAAATCATATCACTCATACTACAAAAACAATGCATGCCTATAGAAAACATGGATTATATTTATTTTAATAGAAAAAATAATTTTTAGGTTTCAATTCCATAAAGAAATCAATGATTTCAATAAATAAATGGATTTATGAGGTTACCAAAATAATAAAAAGAACATATAATTGAAAATAAATTAAGTTTTTTAGAGGAGTCCTTAGTATCATTCAAGATCACCATTGATGGATGCATGAAAGGAGTATGGATAATTCCAAAAATAAATTTCCCTTGATTAGATATATGAAAATTCAAGTGAGTAAAATTGAAAATCAACTCAAGGAGAAACCAATAGGTATTTTATAAGGTGACATTAATGTTAACTTAAGTGAGGTAATTTAAGGATATCACCTAATAGAGTGAAAAAACCATGGAGGAGAGTTCTAAAATAGTGATAATACAACCAAAACAAAACAAAAAACTAAAAAAATATAGTAAAAGTGAAAGGAAAAGGAAAAATAAGTTGAAAAAAAGATAAAATTAATATTCAATGCTATATAGGCCACCACTACTATTCTTAAAAAGGATAAAGAAAGGTAGAATCAAGGAACAAATAAATAATTTTTTTATTTTTTTAAGAAATTTAATATTAAGTAGCTTTAGTGAACATGTTCATGTATGGTAAGTATATGAAAGAATTTTTTTCAAAAAATAGTAATATTACATATATTAGTACAATAACTATTATTAGATAATACCAAACTACCATTTCAAAGAGTTTATTAATAAATAAACAAGATCTAGGTAGTTTTTCAATTCCAATTAATATCATCTCAAATAAAATTTGAAAATATTTTTGATGTTTAGGTGAAAGTGTGAATATTATGCTATAATTTATATTTTAAATATTGTAGTGTAAAGAGATGTAACCCACCATGATTTCTCCTCAATTGAAATATATAATATTGAGATATCCATAAGATTTTATTAAACGTGTTTTGTTTAAAAAAAAAATACATTTTTCTTTCCATTATATTTTCATTCTCTTAATATGGATAAAGAGAAGAACTCCTTATAATTAGAATATATTTTTATCAATGGAAAAGACATTTATTGATGCTAAAAGTAGGAATATATCTTTTATATATAGTTTTGAGAAAATAAAGTTCAATATGCATCATGTAATGAACAACATTGATGATTAAGGAGAGGTTTGGAGTGAGGATAACATGATGAAAGCTCATGATGTTTATTCAACAAATAAAAATAAGGAAAGGTTTACTATGAATATGAAAAAAGGTGAAAACATAAGAGAATAATAAGATAAAGGGTTTGATTAAGAGTATTGAATATGTTATAAAGGCTTCTTTGAGAAAGGAGATTATGGAGGAACAAAAAGTTTTGTTAGTTTATGAATTAATTTTTTATTTTTTATAGAAAGAAAAAATTATCATCTATGTATAGGGGATTCAACTTAGACCTTTAATTTTTAGAAATCAAGTAACTTATTTCCATTATTATATCCCATTAAATAGTGAGGCCATCTCTAGATAAAATATTTTAAATAAATATCTTATAATTAAAGACTCGAGTTTTTATTATTTTTGACAAAATGTTTTATTAGAAATTTATTTTATGATTTTTTAGGTATTAAAATCCAACCAAAAAATATTTTTTAGATTTAATGGAATGGAACTTCTACTTCCACTCGTTTATTTTGATTTTATAGGTCTATGATAGTGAAGGAATATATAATATAATGAAAAATAGAAATAATGTCAATAGAAATGGGAGTGTTTATTAAACTCTATATCCCCCTCCATTTTAATAAATTTATAACTTTTTAGGATTAGGAAATTTCATGACACACTTTTATTTTTGATGTATTTTTATCTATGATACAAAAACTTTCTAAGGGATACCATCATAGCTTATTTTAATTAATAATTTTTGATGGAGTTGAATGAGTAGGATGACTATTGAATAAGTAAAGGTAAGTATAAAAATATTAATTTAATAAATAATGATTTTTTTGAGATTGATTTATTTGTGTAAATAAAAAGTTTTAAAAAATTTATATAAATAAACTTTTATATATGTATTGCTTGGAGTAATTTGATATGAATTATATATATTTTAAATTTAATTTTGGGCTTAGTTTTCTTAAAAGAGAATAAAATAAAAAAATAGTGTTATAAATTAATGAGATTACCTTAGATTGACCTATCAATAAACCCTTTCTCATTTTTTTCTTAACTATCACAAATAGTGTCATGATGAGATCAATGGTGAGGATTGTGGTTAAAGTTTTAATTTTACTTTCAAGTATGTTTGGTATATTGTAATGATAATTCATTCTTAACCTATGATATTTTTTTAACTATTATAATTAGTTTTAGGGGATGATCAAGGAAAATAATATTAAAATATTTAAAACATGTTCCATGTATAAATTCCATTGAAAAAAGTGTACAAAGATATGAGAAATATAAAAATAGTGCGAGTTAGGTGATAAAGTGTGATTTGAAAATCAAAACATACCATGCTATAATACCTTATATTTTAGTAAGGATATTTTTTCTAAAATTTTCATGATTAAATAACTTTTTTTATATAAAATAAAAATCTAAAATGAAAAGTTATTTATTTCATCAAGTTAAAATATATAAAATTATAAAATCAAATAAAAATTACCCTAATAAACATCTATAGAATACTATTATGAAAATCACAAATGAGAAATAAATATAACTAAATGAAGAATACACTAATTTGAAATATTATTCCTCATATTCTTTCATAAAAATCATATTATCATGTATAAATATTTAAAAAATGAAAAATATTAGAAATAGAGGGCACATTTTGGGGAAATTGAGTAATTGAGATGACAGGTTGATAGAATTATTTGAGGGTATATAGATATATATAGATGATGGGTATAGACGTTGGGTATATATAGCTATTGAGTATATATAGATAATGGGAATATATAGATATTGGGTGTATATATATGTATATATTCATTGGGCCAAGGTGGTCGATGTGATAAGGTATTTCAATATATGGTTGGTTGAAGAGTGTTGGATGATTAAATTATGTAATCATATGATTTTATTGTTATAATTTAGTCATTGATATAGTGTATAATAATAAAAGTAAAAATATTGTGTAAATTTTGTAAAGAGTATGAAACCATGAATTTAATTAATATATGTTTTACATATGAGGCTCAATTTTCTAATATTGGGAAAGAGGTATCATCATCATGGTTTTCCCTTAACCAATACTAAGATAAAATTTATTAAGTACAGTTTGAATGGAATTGTCTATGGGAGAAGTTCAAGCTAGGGGATATTACTATGAGATATATTATTTCTAAATAACTACAAGAAACTATAACCAATACTTATCTCACCATTAAAGCTTATGCATATGTCATGATAGGTTATGTATGTTCATGTTTGGAAATTATCAATATGTAATTATTAATGTGAAAAGTAATTAATTTTTAAATGTATTTTATTATAAGTATTATTATAAACATAATATTTATAGTTAATTAAAATAATAATTATTAACCAAAACCCCTTTGAAGGTCTATGAAGGTTTTTTTTGTTAACAAGTTAAATAAGTATAGTTAAGTGATACTTGGAGGTTTGTTATAGATTCATGTTAATCCATCCTTTCTCTAAAAGTGCCTGGAATATTTTGAAGTGGAGATTTTTCTAGGATACATGAACCATGACGCAAAAACTTCTTTTCAATGTATAATGTGTTAAAATTAGAAACTTTGTGCTAAAATATAGTTAGCTATTCCATAGAAGAGATCAGGGTAGGGAACCTAAATTTTTTTCAATGACATAAAATCAACGATCATGACGTAATGATGATTGGAAGGATTAAAAAACATGTACAGTACCACTTCAAGTTAGCACCTGAGAAGCCTCCAAAAAATATGCTGTCCAAGATTAGATTCCACAAAGACAAATAGGTCAACAAGGATAATGCTAATGTGAGAACCAATTCTTACCGACACAGGTGTGTGTGAAAGAATTCCATAGCACTGGGAGACACCATGGTGAAGTGGTCGTGGAATGAGTTGGTACCATGAGAGTTTTTAAACTAATTTTGGGACAATATATTTTATATGATTCTAGATCACATAAAGAAGGTTTAATTTGGGATTCAGATTTTTGTTCCATACTATAGTAAAATAAACCATAGTGTAGGGTCATTTCAGAGGAGTTTTGATGAGTTTTAGTGCCACTGAAAACATCAGGGTGTCCACATCATGAATATATGACTACATCATAGTCCTATTGAATAAAAATAGCCACATTACCATTTAATTGGATATAAAAAAGGTTTTTAGTGAGCCAATAAGAGTTAAGGAGGTTGTCTGAAGATCATGAGATAATAATAGGGGAAATATTTTGTGTGGATATGGTCAACTATAGGTAACCACACCACTGTATGTTCGACCACACCATTGAAAATTCCATGGAAATAAATTCAACACCATATTAGAGGTAACCATACCATAGTATATGAAAAAAATGATAATTCAATGCCATAGATAACTAGACCATGCTATAGCTAGTTAGTTTTAATCTATTGGTAGTTTCTTATAGAAACTAAAAGTGTGAGATATTTCTTAGATATACAGGTGTCTAATTCATATTTTATGTCACATTAATACCCCATTAATTATATGATACACTTGAAAAAATACTAGGAAAATAAGATTCAATCCTAATGATTTTATTAAAAAGAAAAGAAAGGAGAGTATCCAAAATGAAAGTAAAGCTTAAAAGGATAAAAAATTATTTTTTGGGAGATTGAGATAAAGGAAGAAGAATGGAATTCAATGAAATTTATCTTAATATAATATCATTAGGTTTTTCAGAAGAGACACACCATTTAAGGTGTATTTTTTTGTATCCGAACCTTATAAATAATATCAAGGTTATCATGGAGGGAGCCATGAGTTCCTATTTGTGATGATATTAAATGATTTTTTTTATTCAATTTAAATATAAAGTTTAGGGGGATAGTGAGACTGCTCTATTGTGTAATCTAAAAAAATAAGTTTTCTCTATTATTTTTGGTGAATCGACATATCATAAATTTCATGCTTCTTATACTATCTTAATTAGAAAGAACCAAGTAAAATTCTCTATGTAACATTTATTTATTTCATCACCCATCAATAGAAAGTAAGGGAGATAAAATCAGTGTTCCTCCCATTGAGATAACATGATCATGTTCAAGGTATCTAAGGGTGAAAATCAGTGTTATCTTGATTCACCCCCTTAGGGTAATTCCCTTGATAAAAGAAAAATAAGGGTTATTGAAGGTAAGGTTTTGGGGGTGAAAATTTATCTATTAAAATAATGGAAGAAGTAAATGGTAATGAATCATAAAGTTATACCAATTTTCAAAGGTAACAATTTACAGTTATGAAAAAATTGGATGAAACACTACTTATGGTCATTTGGAATTGAAGTTTACACAACAAATATTCATTGGATTAAATAAAATATGTAAAGTGGAGCCTTATAAGAAAGATACCATAAGGAACTAGATGCAGATGCAAAAGGGATCAACCTGTTAGTGGTATCCTTATACAACCCTATCTATTTCATAGTAATGTATTATAAAACCTCTCATTCCATATGGTAAAAACTATTGAATATTTATAAAGGTTATTCAAAAGTTAAAGATACAAAGATTAAAGTGCTATAGAATAAATATAAAGACCTAATAATGAGTCTGAACAAAATTGTTGATACTATTTTCTATTTTTAAAATGATATTATTAAAGTCATGCATAGACTTGGAGAAGATTTTGATGATACCAAGACTGTGAAATGAATATTTAGAAGAATACCCCCATAATTTAATGCTAAGGTGTCTGTACTTGAAGAAAAATATCCAAATTATATATCCCTGGACAACCTTCATATCAAAATTTTCATATATGAAATGAGAAATGATGAAAATGAGTCCAGAGTAAAGGAAAAATCACAGGAAGTTTTATTTAAGAAAATGAAGACTGTCTCTATTAAATTATTTCTAGATGAAGATGAGGTTGATGAAATTTCATTCCTCTAACCTTAAGAGGGTAAAATGAAAATTAAAAGGAAAGATTACAAAATATTTTTTTTGATGTGGAAAGGATTTCCATATCACTACTAAGTGCTTTAAAAATATTAAAGATTATAATGATGAGGGGTCTATGAAGAAATATTTTAAAAGTGATAAAATCAGGAGAGAACCATAGTGAAAATTATTCAAAAGGAAAAATATTTTATCTCATGAAGATGAAAGTTTAGATGATTTTGAAGTGTAAGAAGTTTAGGATTGTGGGGACCACATTTAATATTCTTTTGTTTATATTATTTATTGAATATAAATTGATGATTGTGATGCTGAAGATGATGGTTTTGTTGGGAGAACTTATTTTTTTGGTTGATCTTGAGGCATCCCTTGAATAACTTAAAAAATTTAGCTATAAAACCAAGAAGGAAAATTTATTTATCCATGAATAAAATATGTATATGCAACAACAAGAGGAAGAGAAGTTAGAATTAAAAGATGATATTGAATGATAGAAATATTTAATTTCTAGAAACTCAGGAAAGGAAGTAGAGAAAAAAAAATAAAAGTAGAAGAAATGACATGAATCATTGATGTATTTACTAATAAATTGAAATAAAAGAAAAAGAAAACTAAATAAATTGAAGAATAAGTGAGGTATTAGAGGAATAAGTGTATAGAATAAGAAAAAATCCTTACTCTTATCATGGTATTAGACTACTCAAAGGAACAAATCAAAGTTGAGGTAAAATAAGTCTCTATAGTAACTACTAAAGAATGTATTCCCATTACAAAGGTGAAACATTTTAGAAACAAAGGGAGAACTATTTTAGATCATGTTGAAATGGATAAGATTGTTGTACCTCATACCAGACTATGAGGGTGTACTCCCTAAAATAAAGTGAACTATAGAGAATATCAAGTGCCAAATTCTCAAGTAGAGAGAAAAGGGATAATGAAACAAAAAATTAAGCATTATTACTATAGAAAATTGATAAAATATAATATGTGTATTCCATTAAAAAAATATTTTTCATAGAGAAAGAACACTAAAAATAGGTGACCAATTTTCCATTATATTCATATACTTTTAATGGTTAATATTTTTGGTGTGAAGTCTATAGAAACAAAGTAACCTATTTTTCCTTAGGGGTATAATGAGAGGTGAATCATGAGTCTAGAAAAGATGACATCAGTTGATAATAATTTCTTACAATACATTGAAAAATAAAAACAAATTTTTTATTTTGTAAGATGAAAGTGAAATCACTGAATCAAAAGTTGTAGGAGTATCAATCTTTAGAAAATGTTCCTCAATGTCCATGGAAGAAGAAGAAATGGCATGAGAAGGAAAATGTTGTTGAAGATTCTTTGAGAGTAATATATAGGCTCAGTTTTTGGGTTTTGGATAGAGGATATAAATCACTCATGATTACAAAGAAAAATCTCATAATCAAAATAACATATGATAAAAGTGGTTTGGTTATATTTAGAAATGATGAAGGAATCATAATCATTGGATCTAAGAAGTCCAAATTTGGTGGAAATGATCTATAAAAGACATATGTGTTTTTATTGGAAGGACTTATCCATAACCTTTATGAGTGTGATTGAGTTTTATGACTTAATAAATGTTGTGGAATTTGGAAATAAGGGGTTTACCATTATAGAAAAGGATGGATCACTTTTTGTTAAAGAATGAATAACAAAGGGGAATACATAGTTTATGAGTGAATAAAATTGTTTCATGTTGTATAATGAGGAAAACCAGCTATGTAATAAGTGACATGGAAACTTAATCCAAATATATTTAGACAATACAATGATGGATGATATATAATATGACTTTCTCAAGCTCACATGTGACAACACACATACATGCGACTCTTTCCAATAAGGAAAAATAGTCCAAAAGAATTAAAAGCTGAAGAAAGGAAAGTCATAAAGAGTATTTGATCTTTTTCATGTGGATGTCTATGGGATAATTACCCCTATATAATCTATTTGAAAAATATATTTTTTGTTTATTATTTCTATGGGATGGCATGGTTAATGATTATTACTCATCAGACTGAAGTGTGCAAGTGCATCACTCAATACTGAACAAAAGATAAAAGGATAATTAGGGTGAAAATTCAAAAGTTTTACACTGAAAATATTATTTAATTAAAAAAATACCAAAGTTGATAATTATATAAAGAAACAGGGATTCAAAATTCATTTTAAATGGTGAGAAATCCTCAATAAAATAATGTTTTTTAAAGAATAAACCGTATTATTAACAACATGGATCAAACTATGAGAATTGAAAAATCCCTACTAGAGAAATATTGGAAGGAAGAGGTCTTAATAGTGGTGTAAATTTTAAATCATGTGTTGATATGTCCAAATAAATATGAGACTTTGTATGAAATATGGTATAGAAAAAATCCAACACTGAAATACATCTAAGTATTTGAGTTTAAGTGATTCAATTTGAATAAGGATAATAATATAAATCTCAAAGATAATTTATATGGAGGAATATTTCTTATATATTAATCTAACAGAAATTCATATTGATTCTAAAATAAATGACTATAAAAAGTAGTTTAAAGTTTCGATGTGTCTATAATTGGAAAAGAGAATATTTTTTTATTCTAGTGAGATGATTTTATCTTTTAATAGGAATAATTTTTACAGAATCATTAGATAATATGAGGTGGATATTGAAGATGATGTTTCCAGCTCAATGGTAGTTTAAATGGATTAAAGAACTCCGATGAGAGCTATAATGATGTGGAAAATATAGTAGGAATAGGTAGTGCAATTAGATAGTCCAATAAATATGAAATCAACAATAACAACATAGTAGGTAACCTTATATCCCTTGTTCAAACTCAAATGATGAAGAAACATCAAAAAAATTCATTATTATGTCTGGTGGAACTAAAATATTTTAATACCTTTTCTCTATATGCAATTGGGTCAAATCCATGAATGAAGAAATTGATCAAATTAATAAAAATTAGACATAGAAAATTGTCTCAAGGGAATAAAATAAAAATATGATCATAACCAAATGTGTTTTATAAAACAAAATCAATAAATATGGAACTATGATAAGGAATAAGGCACTTTACAATCAAATAGCATTTTCCCAAATCAATGGGATCAATGTTGATGAAATATTTTCACCAGTTGAATGACTTTAAACCTTTAGATTATTTCTAGTAATGAACAATAAAAATGGTTTTAATGTATATAAAATGGACATAAAATTAGATTTATTTAATAGAGTCTATAAAGTGGAAGTTAACATCGAGCAACCAGATGGGATTCTCATTTATGATGATGAGAGAAAAGTGTGTTTATTTAAGAAGTAATTATATGAGATGAAACAAGCACCATGATCTTGGTACTCAATGATGGACCAGTACCCAAGGAAGCATGGTTATAAAAGAGGAGGGTTTGATTACAACTTATAGAATAAAAAGGATAATGGATAGTATACGATGGTAATTATATATGTTGATGAAATCATATTTGGAGGCTTAGGTTCCATCCAATGCAAGAAGTTTTAAAATTTAATAAAGTACGAATTTGAAATGTATTTAAATGGTGAATTGTCATTATTCCATGGGTTTTAGTTGATTCAAAATAAGTATGTAATTTTTATTTCCCAAAATAAATATTCCAAGGAGGTGTTGAAATAATTTTAAAAGGAAGATTCCAAACTGATGGAAACTATGGTGGAGACTCCTATGAAATTGTCTAAATATGGAGAATGTGATAATGTAGATGTGACACTCTAGAAAAATTATTGGTAGCCCATTTTTCATTATAGGAACTCATATATAAATTTTTTTACACATTTATGATGCAATATATCAAAGTTTTCCAAAGGAAATTAACATGAAATCTGTGAGATAAATTCTTTGATATATTAACCAAATAGTGGATTATGGATTGTATTATTATAGAAATTTATAACATAAATTGGAGGGATATACAAATGATTATTGGATATATTTGGTGGATGATCTAAAATATACCTCATAAGGTGTGTTCTATATTGTAAACCCTTGAATTTCTTAGAAAATCAAGAAGTAGTACTGTATTTACTTAAGAAATGGAGAGGAATAATATGTGGTGGCTACTCAATAATGTACTTAGTTGATATAGATGAAACAAAAACTTGAATAAATTGTAATTAATGTGTTATCACTAATTTCAATTATGTGTGAAAACTCTAGTGTTATAAACATTATAGAAAATCCAATTCAACACTCCAATACTAAGAACATCGAGTTAAAGTACCATTTCATAAAGGAGAAGGTGGAACAAAAAGTTGTCAAGATGGGGTATGCACTGATATGAAATAAAGTTGTGGATATCATGATAAAAGATTTTACAAAATAGTATTTTTAATAACATAAATAATATCTTGGATTCCAATCAAACCCATCTATTTATATAGACTTAGAGATGTGATCCCCACTCCCACTAGGAACTACTTTAAGAGAAAGGTATGAATTCTTCACTTCACTCATGTAAGGTGTTTCTAACTCTCTCTTTTATGTATCTTAAATAAAGTGATATTTGTGTTTGTTGATAAATTTGTAGAATATATGTTTGAAGGGTAATAATCACCACTTGGGTAGAGAGTTATTTGTTTGAAAACAATGGGTTGAAGACATGTGATGGAGTTTTTCAACTTGAAATGAAATGATGTGCTATCATATGAGAATTATTTCATTTAACTATTATTTATCAAATAGAGAATTTTTTTGTGTGATATTAGAGTTTATTATTGATGAATCATTGGTGTAATATTTGAAGGAAAAGGATCAACAAGCTGTTTAGGTGTGTCTTGTGCAACGAAAAAAGTACCATATAGGATTGCGTTGACTTGTTTGGAATTGTAAACAATCCCAAAGTGGGTGATTATTAGAAAAAACCCATTTGAAGACTTTTGTGGGTTTTTAATGAAAATTTGAATAATTATGGTTAATATATACTTTTATTATTGATATAGATTCATGTTAACCCATACTAACTCTAAAAGTTCTTGGAAGTTGTTGAAGTAGAGATCTGTAAGGGAGATAGAACCCATGCCAAAGACCTTTATTTTCACCATAGATTTTTTTGAACATGGGAACTTTTCACAATGATAAATTTAGATATTCCGTAGTTAAGATCATTTAAGGGAACTTAAAATATTTTTCAAACTATAGAATCAATGGCTACACCATAATGATATTTAGAAGGATGAAAAAACATGGCCAAGCCCACATAAGGCTAGCACCAGAGCAACCTCAAGAAAAGATGGTAGCTGATATTAGATACCCCATAGATGAGAATACTAATAAGGATCATGTTATTGTGAGAACCTATACATGTAGGAACATGTGTGTGTGAAGGAAATCCACAACATAGGGAAACACCATGGTGAAGTGGTTGTGGCATGGGTTGGTACCATGCGAGTTTTTTGAATTGATGCTAAGGAAAAGTAGTTGATATGGTTCTAGATTTATAGAATGAAGTTTTATGTTGGATTTAAAGATTTTTAGGCCATGAAACAGTATAATAAACCATGGTGTAGGGTCCTTTTAGAGGATTTATGATGAGTTTTAGTGCCATTATAAAATTCTTGGTGTCTACTTCATGGACAGACGACTACATCACACTCTTATTTAATGAAAAAAAATACCATGATGTAGTTCAAGTGGACACATAAAAAGTTATTAAGTGAGTAAATAGGGTTTAATTATATCTTTTCGTGATCATGGGAGAATTAAATTGAAAATATTTTTTTGTGGATCTAGTCAACTATAGGTTCCCTTTCCACTGTATATTAGACCACAACATAGAAAATGATGATGAAATGGATGCTACACCATAGTATAGGTGACCAAACTATTGTATATAGAAAATGGATAATTATATTACATATAATACTATACTATTACACACATAGAAAGTTTTATTCGGCAAGAAATTTCATCTAGAAATTGAAATAGGGAGTTATTTCTTGGATATCTAGGTGTCTAATTTAGATTTTATGGAACATTATGACCACATTAATCAAAGAAGAAAATAAGAATAATTATATGAAAATAAGGTTAAATACTAACCATTGGATTAAAAATAGAATAAATAATATTATCTAAAATGAAAGTATAGATTCAAAGGAGAAAATTTATTTTTGTAGGGAGACTGAGAGCAAGGAAGAAGAAGGGAATTTTAGGAGCTTTATCTTACTCGAACATCGTTAGGCTATGTAGAAGAGAGACACCATTCAAGTTTTATTTTTATATTAATCTTTTAATGAAGATTATGATGGTCATGGATAGATCTGTTAATTTTTCTTTATTATGAGAGAGTGATTTTTCTTATCTTGTTTGAACAGTGAGTTAGGAGGATTTGTGAGACTACTCTTTTGTGTATGAAAATTGAAGTAGTGTGCTCTATTGTTTTTGGTGCATCTTCACATCATCAATTTAATTCTCCTTGTACTATCCAAGTTAGGGTGAACCAAGTAAAATTTACTATGTTCCATTTATTACTTTCATCACTCATCAAGAGAAAGAAAAGGGAGATAAAAGTAGTGTTCCTCGTCTCTAGAGAACAAGATCGCGATCAAGGGATTCAAGGGTCAAAATCCATGCCACCCTAATTCACCTCCCCTCTCAGGGTAACTCCCTTGATAAAATACTAACAATAATTAATGATTTTTTATTTGTTTAAAATAAATAAATAAATTTTAGTTCATAATTAGATAACGCTAATTAATAAAAATATAATTATTTATTATTTAGGAAATAGTTTTTAATCAAGAAAATTATTATATATATATATATATTATATGTTTTTATTTAAAATTTAAATTTTACATATTTAGAGTTTGAATTTAATAAAATTAATATGATATTTATAATTAGTAAATAAAAATTAAGTATGATAAATATCATTTTTTGGTAAAACATAATTTATTGGGATGAATAGTGAAATTCATTAATAAATAGTAAATGTAGTAAATATAGTAAAAATGATTTTGAAATTGATTAAAAAATAATAAAAAATTATCAAGAACGTGTTTGGATGTATAATTCACCACCCACCCTACCTTTTCCATTTACGTGTTACTTCCCATCCATAATTACATTCTTTAACCATTAAGAAATGAGTTATTACCAAAATTTCACTCAATATTATGTATAAAAGGACCCCACCAACACCCATTAAAAACCAACACTTATGTTTATTTTCTTATCCAATATCCATAAAAATTCCCCCTTAACACACTCTTCCATGTTTTTTTGTTTTATGTCACAAGAAGGATTCTTACATCCTTGATTATAAAAGAGACTATTAAGAGAAGAAATAGGTCCCTCAAATTTGCTAACAAGTTCTTATTTATTTATTTTTTGAATTATCATTACATAATTTTCCTTATTAAACATGATTTATCACACTAATTTAAAGATGCTAGTTTTAATTTATGAATAGAACCTTTTAATTTTAGTTTTTCACCATTAATTTTATCTTAATGGAAATGACTAATTAAGTTATAGAGGAAACAATTTTGCATGGGGCTTGTTCAGAGATCAGAGCCTCAAATTTTTGGAGTAAAAAATAGGCTCCATAGTTAGTATAAACCATGAAACCCATTACACATAGTTAGGAAAAAAATATGTGGTGACCCTGTGCACTATCAGAGGGCTTGAACGGTTTGATAAAATTGTATGATCGGGCTGCATGGCCATATAGGTTTATGAAAGAGGGTGTGCACAATCTTCGCATGGTTTGTATAATTATGTGCTTAAAGCCTTTTTAAGGATGTATTGAGATAGAGTTGGGTGAATTTTTTTCACATGGTTTGGCCAACCATGTGGCCAAATCATGTGACTTTTAAATTTTGGAACATTTTATGATTTTACCTCTTTTTTTTAAAGAGGATCACCCTCTTTCTCCCTTTTGTTCTAGTGGAAAATGCCTCTCCCCTATTCACATTGAGAGATCCTCAAAGCCTAAATCTAGGATTTGATCTAGTCTATCCATCCAAACGTTGATTTAGAACCCATCTGTCGTGTTAGATAGCCACGGGTAATCACTATATTCCTTTAACTCCTTTTATTGTTCTTATTTCTTTAGATGGAGTTATTTTGGTGAGTGATCATATTCCCTATTTCATGTAATTTTTCTATTTTTCCATTTCCTTCCAATATGAACCAAAAAAAAGGTTGATACTGTATGAGTATTCCTCTATTGGAATACTTTAGGTGGTTTAGTGATTATCCATCAAATATGCATTCATTCTATTATTTATTTTTATAACACACACCTAATCTCCCATGTGTTTCCATAAAATACATTTATTCCATTTTTAATTTGTTGGATTTGATAAATGGACTTGTTATCTCCTTATTATTATTGGGATAGGTCCCCATTGACTATTGACACCCCTTGAGGCATGCTTATAGAATTTCCCTAAGTATTATAAATTCTTATGTGACTAAACTAACTTCTATATAGTTTTGGTTTGAATACTAAATGTAATGACTATATTGAATTAAATAGAGAGTGAGTGGTACGACCATGTCATGAGATTTTAAATAAATAATGGTTACGCCCTTGTTAAAGTGGAATGTCAATAAACTATAAAGCTTGTTTGGCCTACCTTATACTTGTGATACTTGGGTATGACATCTCTTATACCTATGATGCTCTAGGGCATGAAATTCTTTATAATTATGATACTTGGGCATGAAATCTATTATACTTGTGATACTCAGTCATGTCGTCCCATATACTTGTGAAACTTATCTATGAAATCCCTTATACTTATGATACTTGGGTATAACGTACCTTATAATTGTGATACTCTATAATGGAATCCCATATACTAGTGATACTTGGGCATGGAATCCCTTATACTTGTGATACTCATGCATGAAATCTCTTAAACCTGTGATACTTTTTCTTGAAGACCCTTATGGCATATGACACTTGGGTATGACATCCAATACTACTTTATGAGACTTTAGTAACTAGACATGGTCACCTGAGTTATTCCTTGGTTCTTTTATATCACTATGTTTTAAAATATATGGTTACAAATTTCATTATGTATATAACATATATATATAAATACATTCACATAAACTTATATGTATATGTTCATAATGAAATATGTTCAGTGGTTTTCCTGGTATGGGACAAAGTAGGTAGTGTCATCCTGGTGTACTTTAGGAACTAGATCCAACCCTTTATAGTTTACTTTACTACTTACCATTATTATATTTTCACAACGACCATATTATATGAACTAGTTGGATACTTCTAGATATCGTTGGGGGTGGTCTAATGAGTATATCTCACACCCTATTCGGGATTCCATTTGGTACTTGTACAGACTTGATGGTTGTAGGTAGGGACATGGTAAAGTGCCTGGTTGTCATTTATTGATTGGTTTATGGCATGGGAGCAGGGATAAAAAGACCAAGCTATGGATCATGATGAAGTATGGAGGCAGTTTTTTGGCCTTTTTGGTTATTTTTATATACCTAGATTTATGTGTTCCATATACAATGTTTTACTGCTATTTTTTAGATACATTACATTACATCCTTATATATATGATACAGGATATTTCTATTACTAGTTTTTTGTTTATTTTATATGGATGAATTATCTTTCATTATCAGTTATTATTATGATTCCACTATTCTATTATGCATTTATTACACTACTATGTGACTCTGATTATGAGGGTATAGTTTCCACACTATACCACCATGGACCCTCATTGCTAGTCAGTAGCCTCTGGTGTATGGGGAGGTGTGCTTGAGGTTATGTGACTAACCAGGTTAGGTTACTTATGAACGAACTAGGTTTGGGACACTACACTAATAATATATAATTAAAATAATTATATAAAATGATATTATAATAATATAACTACATATCCTTTCTTATTCATTTATTATATAATATTTTTGTTTGTGTTGATTTAACCACCCATATAGATGATGCTATACTATTTTTATTATTTTCATTATTGATGATTATCAAAACATAAATACTTGATATATATAATATTTAATATGAATTAAAGTTTTTTATGATTCTATAATTAAAATAGACAAATAAATATCCATTATTATGTAATTAATTATGTTTTAAAAAATATATATAAAATAAGTGAATTATTGATTTTTTTCTTTACATACCATACCCATAAATTCTAATGAATGAAAATAAAACTTTATAAATCATTATATCATCATGATACTAGTACTTACTAAAAAAGCATGGAATTATTAAAACTACTAACAAATAATGATGAATATAAAATATGAATAACTAAAAAATAAATAAAAAATGAATATAAGTGATTAATATTAAATTAAATTAACACATATATTATTTTTAAGAAGAGTTAATTAATAAACTAAAGTTGAATATATAGGGAGTAAGAGTGCATTCAAGCAATTCAGATGTTAAGGTAAGGATTACTTTTCTTTATTACCATTTTTGATTGGATATTTTTCTTCCATATTGATATTACTTATATTATATTTCATTTAATGGATATATCTAATAACCTTTCCTCTATTTCTAGGGTTTTTATGCCTTTTTTACTTTGACTGTGTCTTAGGTATGAAGTTGGAAGGGGAGTTTTTTCTCTTTATTTTTTTGTAATTTTTTATACTATGTTATTTAAATATAATTTATTTATTTTATCCTTTATTTATATGAAATTTATATATACATTGTTTATAAAAATGTTAAAAATGAAAAATATATTTCTTCTTAATTTTCATTAATTTTTTTCACTTTCTCTGATTTTTTTACATAGATGTGAATACCATTTTATATTTTAATATTACTTATGATATACCTATTCTCTTATTTAGGTATTTTAATTCATGGTAATATTCATTATATATTATTAGATGATTTTTTATATACCTGATGAAAGTTATTGTGTAAACTTTTTCATTTTAATGGGTTAATAATATTATGACATAAATTTATTTATGATTTTTGTTCATTTTTATGTGGAACACATATATATATATATAAGTTATGATGTGGGGAGTGATCTTAGAATTATGTATCCCTCTAATTAATTGGGTAAATATTTAAATCTCATGATATTATTAGGTATTGGATGTTGTCTATTACCCTAGTCCACTATCTTATAGGTCATGGGTGGTTAGCCTAATTCACTATGTGATAATTTTCTTGGATATTATACCTAACTTATGTTTATGATATTGAAGCATTACTATCATGGGGAATATAATTTTTTATATTCCCTAAGCATACTATAGCGATTAACCCTAGGAAGTGACCCCAATAAGAGTTTACAAAAAATAGTTTATCACTTTTAATTATAGGGAAAATGGGGCGGTTTTTGAATTGATTTGTTTTGAAAGAAATGAAATAAATATAATGAATTAAAAATTATTCAAAATAAATTTGAAATTAAGTTGATTTAAAACTATGATATAATAAGGGAGATTAGGTTAGGGTCAGTTTTCTAATTGAAATTTTATCATTGTTTTATTTAATTCAATACTCTTTTTGAAAGTTGTTTGAAGTGAGATTCCATGATCGTTTCCTCTCACTCCTTTGATCAAATGGTGATGGTGAGAGAAGACCTTACCAAGATCTCAATTTGGTCTAATCTCCTTCTATGTGTGAGATATTTTTACTGAATATCCTCAAATGACTTTATAAATACCCGATTGGGTCTTATTTATCAAAAAAAATTAAGAACATCCATCGCCACTCTCAAATATATTGGCGATCGTCGAGTACTTCACTACTAAGCCTTAGTCTATTCCATCGTATATAAACCAAAACCTAGTTAAGGGAGATAATGATCATTTATCGAAGAAAAAATCAATAATGGAATCAAAATCAAATATGATTGTACTTGATAATAAAAACAACTATATAAAATTGAAAAAAAATTGAAGAAGAGAGAAAGAGATTTCATTCAATTATGTCTAAGAACTAAAACATTACAAAATAGAAAACAAACCCTTCCCAAATCAATCAAATGTTTACCCCACCATGGTAAGGGTAATCAAGATGAATGGGTAAGAATAAGGCATTACAAAACTTTGGAAAACAATAGAAAGAAATGAGAAAAATTAGAAAAATTATACTCATCTTTTCCCTAGAAGGAATGGAATGATATAGGAAGGAGGATCTCTACTCCTTTTATAGGACATAATCTATCCTCTGAAATTTTTAATGTTTTAGACCCATTAAATGGATGATTAATGAATTTTATCCTTTATAAAAGTTTTTCCTAAATATCCTTTTCATTCACCCTCAAAATTTCAGCATTATTGGACACAAGAAGGAGTTATGGATGTTTTAGTCTAAGAATTTATTCTCTCAGTCAGACTCTACACATTTCAAACCTCTAGATTATCATGCAGTAATGACCATGAAAATGAAATATCCACATATAACTTCCTTCATAATGTTTTTGATGAATGTCTTTCTCATCCACCCACATAATGTTAGGGTATTTGGGACCTCCAAGCAAGAGATCTGAGCCCAAGACCAAAACTCTCCAGATATTTAAATAGTTTTCAAGTCCCAACTTTTGAGCTTGTTTTGAGCTTCCATATGGTCGATTTAGCTTTTTTTCCAGAGGGATTAAATGAATACCTAGATGTGTAGAATCCTAAAAGGAAATAATTACACTATTTTGACCAATATATAAAATGTTATGAACAAAATATGGAAATAATTTAAAATTGTTAAAAATAAAAAAATAGGTTATTTTGAAAATTAAGCTCAAAATAACACTAAAATCATAAAATGTGGTAATTTATATTAAAATAAAACTTTTTTTTGGGATTTAAAACATTGAAATTCAATAAAAACTATTGAAAATATTTTCTATATCAAATATCATATGCTTATGTATGTGTTACATTCCAATATTATGTTTATCTCTCTATTTCATGGATATTATATTATGTTTTGAATAATCTTATATCACTTACCATGTTTATGTTTTAAAATATACATGGTTTGGATATGTTCATACTATTATTTATATATATTATATTTGTGCTATTTATGTTTCCCATTTTATTGTGTTGTTAAATTAACCTTTATTTCCTAATATATCTCCCTGAGATTTCCTATATTGTGTTGCATCTAAGATGGAATAAAGTGTGATGAATTTTATAGTATAAATATATGTTTTAATGTGTAATAATATGAATATATTTCAAATCACCAAATTTTACAACCAATAGTTTCAATTTTAGATTTTTTCAAATAATTTGATTTAGTGACAATTAACTGAGAGGATATAGGTTGGAGTGTTTTTACAATCAATTTTGATAATTTTGGGTATGTTGAAAATCAATGACGGAGAGATTAAAAAAAAGGTTGAGTATATTGGAATTTAATCAAAGGATGAGTATTAGATACGTTTTTAATCAAGGGAAAAAATTTAAAGGAGGAGAAAGTTGTATCCTAAAGGTTATATGATTGAATGATCATGGAAAGTGAAGAATTTTTGAAAGTGGAGAATGTTACGACCCTGAAGATGTTGAAATATGGAGAAATGGAAGAGTAGTAGTGGAAGTATTGAGATCATTACAATGACTATATGGGTTTTATATTAAAGTAATGATTTGATTATTTCTTATCATAACAAAGAAATGTGTTGGAGTTTTCTTACAAATAAAATGGATCAATTTGGTTTTGTTGGAATAATTGATAGGATATTTTGATGTATTATTATATTGGAGGGATTATGATAAAGTTTTAATAAGATTTTAGAATACTATAAATTATTTAGTGAAATAAGATCAAACTATTTTCTAAAGGTGGGTAAACCACATCATTGTTCAAGGCTAAAAGGACCATGGTTGTGTTTATAGTGTAATGGAAAAATAATGAGGAGATTATAGTATAAAGAGAGTTTTGGTTTTGGTTGGATCAACTAAAAAATATAAATTTAAATATGACAATATTGTTTTCATAGACAAGGTTATATAAATTAAAATTATAATGGTAAAATGGGTTATTATTCGTGGAGATACCTTGAGTATTGATCATGTTTTTCAAAGATTAAAATAGAAATGGATAATTAGAGTTCATCATGTTATAATACATTTCATGGTTTAAATCACTTGTTTACAAAATCCAGGTATGAAATGGAGAGGAAAAATTGGGAGTAATGGAAATTATAGTAATAAAAGTTTAATGGAAAATTGGGGAGCTGAAATATGCCATGTTATAGTGGTTTCTATAGTGTAATATCATGTTTTCTAGAATGAATTTAAAAAAAGTAGGTTGTATTAATGACAACCATAAAGATCAATGTTTTGTGTAGGAATATATTATTCCTTGGTTTGGAGTGTGATACACTATAGTGTATCCAGATATGTAAATTTTAATATTTCAAATGGATAAAATTATTAGGTGATAAAGATATTGAATCCATGGTTTTCAAGATCAGGGTATGATCTTGATTATACCACACCACGATGAATGCAATAACACATAGTGGATTATATATATCTTGAAGAAAATGTATATTTGGATTAAATTTGAGATGAAGAGGAAAAAATTGATATATGAAAGGATTGAATCAATCTATGTGGATGCATTTGAACACACCAATTTATATAGTATACAAATAATTATATCAGATCATGTAGAGAAAAAGAATCGATCCTAATTTTTGATTAAAGGTTTTTTAAAATGAAAATATTTAAAAAATATTCTATGTAATATCTAGAGTAAATAGAGGAGATAGAGCTTAATGGATACATTCAGTTCTAAAGAGATAATGTAATAAAAGATATCCTATAAATAGATAATTAATTATGCATATCATTTATTGAAGGAAGGATTTTGATATTTGGTATTCAATTGATCATATATAGATTGTTAGAGAAGAAAATAGAGAAGAAAAAAATGGTAATTATGTTTTAGAATTGTTCTAATTTGGTGGCATTGTTCTTTATACTATAGAGTTTGTGTGAAGCACAATAATTCAATTCTATTATCAAGAAGTTGATCATACTGGGATTTTTTAAAGAATTGAAAAGGTGGATATCATTATCTCATCAAATATGGAGTTTCTTGATTGTTGAAACTAATTAAAAATACAAAAAAGACTATGAAGATATCCCTAGATATTTCAAAATCCCAAGACAAGGTTCGAAGAATTAAAAGGAAATCCAAAGTCTCAAAAGACCTATGTGGAAGACCTGCGTGGTTGACCTACGCGATAGACCTGAATGGAAGAGCTCTGCGATAGTAGACTTTCTGTACCCCTATGTTCCAAACCTATACGAAGGACCTACACGGAATACCTACGCGGATAACTTCCCTTCGACCAGGCCCCTTACATGCCAATAAATAGGAACCTTGGGCTCCCCATTTCAAGGACTGAAAAAGTTGAAAGACTTCCTGAAGCTCCCATTGAGTAGCTCCTTTTCCCAGATCCATCAAATTGTCTCAGGTATCTATCTAAAAATACGATATAAGAGAAAATTAGACAAGATAAACATGTTTTGAAAGTCTTCTATTTTAGTCTTTTTTTTCAGGCATGTGCGCCATACCTGCGCGCCATATTTGTGCGGGGTACCTGCACGCCATACCTGGATGCCATAATTTCATGGGATACCTGTGCACCATACCTACGTGGCAAACCTATGTGAGGGTACCTATGTGGAAGAGTTGTGTCCGAGACCTACATATCAACTTAAATACCCTATTTAAGGCCACTCATGGTAGGGTATCTTCTTCCTTTGTTCCCTTATTTTAAAGTGACTAAGTTGAAGCCTCCACTAAAACCACACGACTCATAAAAACTTTGAGAAAGACACATCAACGTGTCTCCTATTTGGGTTTTTATATCCGTAGTTAGAGGTTTACAAAATTTGTTTCAAAATGGGATTAGGATTCATGGAGTTTCTGTGGGTTTGTATATCTGTAGTCACATGGATATTTCTCCCAGGAACAGTGTTGAGAAGTTCCCAGTTTGGAGGATTAGGGTTTGGGTTCTGACCTCCCCCTTTTGTCCCTCAGACCTGGAACCTTAGGTCTCTGGTAGGGAAGTTATGGTTCACAATTGATTTTCCATTCAAGCAAAGGAGAATTCTCCCTACCCAATCGAGATCCACTAGGGTAGACATCCTGGTGTAAGCCCCTAAAACATTTGAAGTAGAAGGCTACAGTCTTTCTCCTATCTACTTCCTTCACCTTCACTCCTTCCTTATATTGGAACATTTTCCAATGTAAAGAAAATAGAGGGTGGGCTCGTCACCTCTCCCTCTTCCCGGTTCGCCTTGACCTCATCCACCTTGGCCTCCATAGGCGCACCCTCTTCCACTAGCAGAGGAGGAAAAGTGTGGGTGCCTTTGTTGAATATTTGACATCCTCTTGTTTCTCACATTGAGCATGACTCAGATGTTCTTAGAGTTTTTTCACAATCATAACATTTGTACAAGGTTTCTTGAACTAGAAGAACTCTTATTCATGTTCAAATCACGATACATAGGACACCTACTAGAAGCCCTAAGATTAAAAGAGTACCATTCCAAAAAGGTTCACCCAATAATGTCCCTTCAGATGGGCAGTTTCCATGCATAATACCCATATTTAAAGAACTACTAAAACTATAATTCCCACCATAATTGGGATACGTAGGAAGCCTTCTCAGGGACCGATATCTCTGGATATCCTTCTCAGGAATCCAACATTAATTCCTTTAATCTGGGAACCCTTCTTAGGAATAATCCCCAAATTAATTCCCCAAATCATCAAGGCATCCTTCTAAGGAAGTAATCCCAAACTCATTTATCTCAAAGGACTGCACTCTCCTATGAGATTTATCAAACTACATGGGATTTGATTCCCATCTAAATGGGATATGTAGGAATCCTTCTTGAGTTTCAAACCCAACACTTCAAATTAACCCTGTTCTACTTGGTCCATATTCCCAATAGGGTCTAATCTTACTTGGAAACCCATATTATTTCCACGTACCTTGGGCTGCTTAGACATAATCCCCACACCAAACCTTGACTAGGAATCTTTCGCTTAGATGTCCTTACCACATGACATTAAGTTGTGCAGTTATTTCCTTAGCACATGTCCTTAAAGGGTATGATGTGTCCCATTAAGCATCACAAAATGGTGAGGGTTCTAATTCATTTCACAAGGATACACAGGTAGCCAATTTTATGGGCACAATCTCAAGATCAAACCAAACCATTCATCTCTCTAGATGACAATAAATTCCAGAGTGACCCACTAAGTGGCTTAAAACCAGTATCATTGTAATGATGATTAAAATAATCTATAAATAGTATATGAGATGATACCATTGACGGAGAACCTCAAATACATATAGATATATCCATTAATTAAGAACCTCTAATACATACATATGTTTCTAAATTTCACACATGTTAATAAGTGATTGAAAATTCCAAGGGAAACTTATGTTATACTTGGTAAATTAATAAGGATTCATGAAAATATCTTAAATTTATAAAGAGAGTCCCAGAGTAGATAATAATTCTCCCCAAAAGGGTGTGATGAGTATGACCTCCCATCCTCTTGACCAATGCACATTCCTAAGTATCATAAAGTTGAAACTTAAAAAATGTCTGCCTTTGGAAAGCAGGTCCCTTTTGGATAAAGAACTATTGGGTGTTTCTGGTTCCATGAATAAATCTAATGGAAACTGCCTAGAATAAGTGATTCTTAAAACTAGAACACATGTTTCAAATAACTACGAAACAAAAATGGTAAACCCGATGTGAATCCTTAAGTAAGTTAATAATGTAACCCACATATTAGGCCCCTATTAATTGATAAAGGAAGTAAAAAAAAGGAATAAATCACACATTTATCCACCAAAAATATGTCTCTTTAATAGAGTTTATTGTTGTTTTCATGTTTTTTTATCAGAAATCCCTTCAGTCCAATATGGCTTTCTTCAATATGACATTTGTGAACTTCCTAAATGCTGCTCAAGTTGGATCCTCATCCATGGGAAGGATGCCATCACCCACCCAACCTCTTCAACACCGGGTCTCCAAAATGATAGTAAGGAAGTATATCGGCATAGTACAATCCCAACCTTGGAGGATACCTGACAGGCTCTACAGGTCAATAATAATCCTCAATCATTCGGATAATGATGATCGATGATCAAGAAGCAAATGGTTCCAACCACCGTCTTTAACCGTTTCGGGTCCTTATCCCTAGAACTCAACAACCATTACCTCCCATACTACAAGGAGGTGGATCAAGAGGTCACTCAGGGCCTCAATTCAAGGATGGCATGGGTCCTTCCTGAGGACTCCCACCAATAATCGCCACAAGCAGACTCATGAAACAGTGAACCCTCAATATAAGGGGGGTGTTTCCTCTCGACGTTCTTTCCAGGTCCCTCATACCTGAGCGTAAAAGAAGAACTACTAGGGAAAATGTCCATCCAATAGGGAGAAGGTTCTTAACTCTACCCCCTTCAGAGAAGTCCATCAACCTAACTTAGTGGCGAACAATGAGCGGGAATATACACCTGTCCTTCCTAATTCCACTGCCCATGAGACTTATCTGGAAGAAACCCACCAATCCCTCTAGGAAAATTTTGGTGGTGTACCATGAATAGACATGTATAACTATTTACAAATTATCAGCCAGTCAGCAGTCTCATCTGACTACATTTAGAGAAGTCTTCCAATCAAATATGGTGGAAACTGATAAACAAGAACATACACATACTTACAATCACCAATCCTACCATCCATCTCTTATGTTGGTATTGAAGGAAGTTCATCAACCTTGATTGATGGAAAATATCCAGTAGGCACATACACCTGACAACGCTCATCAATATTACTAATAGTCTCATTTGGCAGCACCCAGAGAAGTCAGTGGGAAATCTCTGACGACAAATCTAGGTCAAACCCAACTCTCTTTCCCCATACATGAGTACTTTCAATACCCATTTATAGGAAAAGAAGGAAAGGAGTAGGCACATACAAATAATCCCGATACGGAATGGATGTATATTCCTATTTTGACCGCTGAAGTCACCAAACACATCTTATCAATGGTGAAAGGGTAGATAAAAATTCCTGCCCATATTCTCGAAGCATGCCAGGATATCACAACAATAACTTCAACAGTACCAGGGGAACAAACACACAAATCTTTCCCCACACCTAGGATAACACATTGAAATTCCATCTTAGAGTAGATACATACCTTCGTTCTAGTCCATGAGGGTCATGGGGTATACTCCACCATATTATATAGACAACTAGATCGGAAAACATACACCCTTTCCAATTGGAGGTAATCGTCCCATTCTGATAACCACTCTAAGGCAAACACATAAACCTGCCCATGATAACCACTTCTCCTAGTAAGTGGACCAAACTAAGTGTAAGAGAGAATCTAAGAAGAAATCTCTCCGAACACAGTAAGAAAATCAAGAGTCAAGATACAATTTGGATCCTATTAATGCTGGAGTTCTTGAAGCCCTCAGACATTTATCTGTTGCAGCTCAAGATCCTACCCTCTCATTAACAAATTATGGGATTTCTAGTAGTAATTATAAAGTTCCCCATAATACACTTCATCATGAATACTTTCTTCATGAAAATTCGGTCAATACAGAGAGCTTATCTCTATATGAGTGCCCTAGAAACCCTCCATGTGGCTAGAAGACCAAGGATCAATATGATTTATCACTTGATATAATACACCATGGTGGTCCTCTCCATGATGGATTTTGCTACGAAAGTTATCTCCATAGCAGTGTTTCAAATTTTTAAAATATTTCTATACTTGACAATGTAGTAATGAGAAAACCTTTTTATCTTGAGGCACTTTCCAACACAAGTCCAGCCATGTCTGATTCCTTATCATTAACAGGTGAAATACTTTCTCAACCAGAGGACATCTTAAGGCACTACAAAAAAATAAACATATTAGAAGGGGTTATTTTTGACATTAGAAGGGATTATAACCCCTTCTAAAGACATTAGCAGTGGGTGTGTGGAACCATCGCTAAAGTGGTCGCCTACTTACTTTAGAGGAGGTTTTCTGTAACCGTTTCTAAAGTAATCATGACTTTAGCAGTGATTACATTATAAGGGGTTTAAACCCCTGTGATTACATTAGAGGGGGTTTAAACCCACTCTAATGTTGATAGAAATTCACGAGCCGCTAAACCGCCACTAATTGGAAAGATTTAGGGGCGGTTTCAAACCGCCCCTAAATCTTTTCAATTTTTTTTATGACTTTGATTCCACCCCCTGCCCCTATTCTCCTTCCCATCCCTAGCCCGCCCTCCTCTCCCTCAAGTTCCCATCCCAACACCCCCTCCCCTCTCACTCGAGTTCCCACCCAAAGCCTCCCACCACCGCTATTCGCTCCAGTTCCCCACCCAAATCCGCCCAGCGCTCCAGCGCCTCTCCTCGATCCAGTTCCCACACAATGCCCCTGCGTTCATTCCCCCGCCGCCAGCTTCTATTCCTCCCATGCCTACTGAAAAGTGATTCGCCTAGGATTCGAACTTGCACCGATCAGGAAACATACCTGTGGATCTCCACAAGCCAACCACTAAGGTAAAGTATTTTTTGATATATAAATTATACATTATTTTATTTATATATATTTGACTGTTTATTTAATAAATATCATTAGAATAATATATTTACATACATTTAAATATATATATATTTATATATATATATATATTATTTTCTATATTTATTTGTATATGAAACTATATATATTCTATATTATATATTTATATATCACCTAAAAATATTACACAAATATATATGTATATATTTATTTGTGTGTGTGTGTGATAAAAATAATAATATTAATTATTATTATTCTTATTACATCTATTTTTTAATCTCTAAAAATTATATGTGTGTTTTATAAATTCTATACATTTATTTTATGATTTATATCAAATATATATTATATTAAATACATTTGTATTATATATTTATATAATTTATTTATATACTTAAATACATATTTATATTATATTATATTTATATATTTATTTATTTATTTAAAGAATATATATATATATATATATAAGTATTTACCTAATATATTTATATAAGGTCCTTAAAAATATATATTTATAATGTCTATCAATACATATATTTGTTATTATATATATTAATAAAGATATTTATTTTTATAAATTGTATAATATTATATAAAATTAATATATTATTATTATTATTATTATATGAAATACAATTTATACAAATATTAATATTATATGTAATTAATATTATATTATATATAATTAATATGTATATTATATATAATCAATATTATATGAAATATAGTTTTATATTATATATAATTAATATGTATATTATATATAATCAATATTATATGAAACACAATTTATAGAAAAATACACTTAATATTATATGAAATATAATTTTATATTATATATAATTAATATTATATGAAATACAATTTATAAAAAAATTATATAATGTATTTGAATACATATATTTATTATTATGTACATTAAAATATATTATTATTTCAATAAATATACATTAATATAAATTTATTTGTATAAATTCTATTTCATATAATATTAATTATATATAATATAAAGGCATAAACCTATTATATAAAAATATATTTATTATTATTATAATATAATTTATAAAAACTACAAGCTTGAGTTTTTATATGATATATTTTTGAGATAAATTATATTTATGTATATATTTATATAATATATTTATATTTTTATATTATAAATAATTAATATTATATAAAATACAATTTATACAAATAAATATATACTAATTTACATAATATTGTACAATTATATTTATGTATACATATAAATAAAATTAAATACAATCATATAAATATTTTATATAATATGTTCATATAATGTATTTAAATACATTTATATATTGTGTTTTAATTATATATATATATATTATGGAAGTTTCTTTTTTAAACAATGGGGATTCACAACCCCTTTAATCTCAAATTAGAGGGGGTTTTGAACCCCCTCTAAATTAAAGATATTAGAAGGGGGTTTTGAAACCCTTCTAAATCAATGACATTAGAGGGGGTTTTCAACCCCCACTAATTTAAGAAATTAGAGGGGGTTTTGAACCCCTTTGATTTAAGAAATTAGAGGGGGTTTTCAACCCCCTATAATTTAAGATATTAGAGGGGGTTTTTAATCCCCCCTAAAATCCAACTAGATATTAAAAAAATAATGTTAAAAAAAATAGAGGGGGTTTAAAACCCCCTCTAATTTCAGAAATTAAGGGGCTCCATAACCCCCTCTAAATTCGATGATTAGAGAGGGTTGTACACAATCCCTCTATAATATATATAGAAAATGAGTTTATAGGGGGTTCATAACCCCCTCTAAATTCGATGATTAGAGGGGGTTGTGCATAACCCCCTCTAATGTTACAGAAAATGAATTTAGAGGGGGTTGTGCATAACCCCCTCTAAATAACCCCCTCTAATGTACTATTTTTTTGTAGTGAGGGAATGCTCATTCTCTAAATATCCCTTGGGTCACTTGTCTTCCAATACAGTAGAGGAAAAAATGACTGATCCCATTGTTTTGAATAGAACAATTGAGAAGCGTCTACTTTGGTCAGACCAAGTGGAGAAAAATATAGTGAAAGATGATGAATATATGTTAGACATGAGAAAAGTTTTTTCTAAAGGAGAAATACTAGTCATGTTTTGGACTTTAGAAAATTCTCAGTATGGTATTCTAGAATTGATGGCAGAAGATTGCAATCATGATGTACACCTCAACTTATGGAAGACTCTTTGTCATTTGAAAAATAAAGTATTACCATATGATGAATATCAAAATCATGTAAAGGTAATAGACGGTTTGAAATGCCAAATTGACTTGGCATCTCTCTCAGTTTCCCAAAATCCAAAGTTTGAAAAGTAGCAGAGAACCCTTAAGGGTGCATGCCTCAATTCTTTAATGAGGATACACTAGTTGATTTATGACACCCCATATGGTGTTCAAATTAGAGAATGGGGTTCACACAGAGCATTGCATTTCACTGCACTCCAGAATCAGAAAATCCCACCAAAAGTGGTCTCATGAAATGTTATTTCCCATGGCATTATACAATCAACTGATTTTGTATGTAATCAAATGTACACTCAAGAACATGCCTCAACAAGATCTCATCAGAGCCAAGCCCAAAGAAAGAAAGTTATTGACTTAATTTTTCATCAAGAATCTAAGAATATTGAGCAGGCACCCTGCTTTGAGGAGGTCATTAATCAGATAACAAAAATGTCTGAACTAGCAAAATGGTCTTCTGAAATAGGTGATTTTAGTGGTTGTCGGATAATGCACTAAGATAATGTCCAAAACAAAATTCGCAAAATCAAAAGATTAACTGCGTAAATCTTACCTATAGTATTTCAAGAGCCACCCCATCTTCAAGGGATGTGGGTTTGTTTAATTAAACCTTAAAATTCAATAAAAAAAATTCGGAAGTTTGAAGAAGATGAACGTAAACAGTCCTAACCTACAGGGCTGGGTGATTTTTCACATCTACAATCCCCTCCTCAACGGAAGTCAGTTTTCTACCGATTAGGGAAGAAGACACAAAGAGAGTGCACAACTGAACTATCCAAGTATTCTCTTCAGGTAACTGTTCTCCAAACAATTCCCATGGGTTCAACATATAGGATAATAGAGTCTCATAGAAGATATAGAAGGATATGATCTTACAAAGATACTAACAGAATGTCATCAATGCATTATGTGTTAGTAAATGTCATTAACACCATTGTAGAAGATCCACTATAAAATGATTCTAGTTCATAGGAATCAAAATATTATGTTCTTATCCATAATATAGTATACATTGAAGAAAATGAATAAGGTGTGTGTACCCAAAATTAGAGGCTTACCCAGAATCTAGGTATGCCCTCAAATAACCGACTCTAACCCCTCTGAAAGAAATCTAACAAGGGGAAAGGTAAAAGTCAGATCGAATCTCAATTCTCCATTAGAGAAGGTCAATATATTTCACTTGAAGAATGATTTTCACAGAAATAAGAGGAGATGAAAGACTTGAAAAGACTCAATACAGAGTTACTTTGAAGCAGAATTTCTGTTAGACATACTCCTCTAGTAAATCCTTAACTTGCACATACTATAGTAGCTCCTCTGCAAAGAGGATTTGTGGTAACTAAAAATGCGGATAATGAATTCCCTCCATTGGGAACGCAACTAGGGAAGGATCAAACACATCCTTATAGGCCCGTTCTCGTGGGTTATCCAAGGAAAATACTAATAGCACCACCACTAGTGGTTTTCTGATCGTTGCACCAGTTCAATCTCTAGATGCTGTACCAATATAGGTCCAAACTAATCCAGATATTCCTCAAGTTCTTATAAACACAATTGAATCATTAACAACTTGATTTTAAGCTATAAAAAAATGGCGTGCACTAATTCATATGGAAAAGAAATCTTACCCTGAGTGGGTGGATCTGATCCCCCCCCCACTAAATTTTGTGAATACCACATTCCTAATATTTAATGGTTCAAGAGATATGGAACAACACTTAACAAATTTCATTTCTTTTTTTGATCCCATAATGAAAACTCCTCAATAACAAGAAGCAGTAAAGCTCAGGTGTTTTTTTTTACAGTCATTACAGGGATCATATTTTGTTTGGTATACAAGTTTGCAATCCTGATCAATTACTGGATGGGAAGACCTCTGTTAGAAATTCCTTCTTCAATTCAGCTCAACGTTACCAAAGACAATAGTTTTAGATGTACATAATTATTCATTTCATCATTATTAATTTAATTATTGATATTCCATGGGATTATTCAATTATTTATAATATCCATGATTAAGTTTCACACTCATGTGATTATTTATATGGAATTATTTGATTATCATTTATTACTATAATATTATACTAAATTTATTGATTAAACGTAGTATGTTTTAGTTATTTACCTTGATATATTAATTATGAATAATTTATTCACAACTTTAATTTTACTCTTACCCTTACTAAGAATAAAATCTCACCTCTTTATTATGTTTTATTTTCCTCAAAATACAAGGAAATGTTTTTTGATTGATATGCAGGGATATGATAAGGCGAATAATTGGGTTCTCAAATAAAATAATTTTTTATTTGAAGGTTTTAAAATATAATTTTAATTACAAGTATTTATATTTTTTATCAAGACTAGTAAAATATTCGATCCTTCGAGATGCAATTAATTATATCTTATGCCAATGAAATAAAGCAAAAACCCATCTCCAGGAATCCGGGGTTAGGGTTTCTATAAAAAAATATTAAAAGTAAATAATATATGGTATTATGTATATAAACATGGTTATAGAATACATTTATAATAAGTCTATATATTATATAGGAGGTTCAAACACAAAAGAAGGAGGTCGAACCCGAGGTAAGTGTTTTCTCATCTCACTTTTACTTCCATGAGACATATTAAATATTGACCACTTATTCCTTTTTTTGTGGTGTATATAGTACCACTTTTATATGTTATATCATGAAGATATTTATCTTAATGGAATTTAATGTTTCATTTAAATTTATTTTCTTTCATCGAGGTTATAATTTAGAAGTTACCAAAGTAGTAAGAGTTTATGATTCAATTTCAATTTTATCAGAATTATTTATACTTGAAGTTACATTAAAAGAAATTATTTAATCATTGTCAAATAATACCATTTCATTTTATTCTCCTTTGTTTATTCAAGAATTTTTCAAGTAATAGTACCATTTTCTCTCCTTGTTGCTTAAAATGATTATGATTTTTTTAAGAAAAGACCACTATATTTCTTTCTTTTGATCAAAAATTTTTTTTCTTCCAAATCCACATTTTCTAAAAAAAAATCAATTTCTTTTCGATATTATCCAAATGATTTATTAAATATATTTTCCCCTTGTTTAAATATTTACAGAATGGTTTGAAAGGAATCTTCTTGTCATTTTCAGATCAAGGTACTTCATGAACTTTTTATAACAGTATAAATGGAATGTTTTTAACTTATATGAAATGTATGGAATTACCCTCCATTATAACAACTCATTTAATTAATGATATATTTACAATTTTTCATTATTATCTTAGAAGAAAATGTTTCTCATAATATTTTTGGAAATTTGAAATTTTTTAAAAGTGATTTTCAAAGTGAAAGTGGTATTTTCCTCACGAATATTCTTTATGAATATTTTTTGGAAATTATATTCATAATCAATCGAAATCATTATTTTACTTATTCTCCACTAGGGATTTGTTGTAATTATACTAGTATTATTATTTCTCCAGATGGTTTGACTGACCTTGTACTATTTTGATACCATTATCAATATTACTCTAGATGATTTATGATTATGGTTATTTATTAGAGAAAGTATTTACATTTTGTATGATAGTTTTTTAGTTAAAATATTTACATTGATTATGTTCACCAATTTACTATGAGGAATGAAATGAGATTAATATGTGATGGGTGGGGCCCACTATAGACCCTCGATGCATCAGTAGGTCTCATGAGACAAACTATTTTGGGTATTTGGCCGAGAACATACCCATTTATGTAATATTTCTAGGAATAATCCCTTTATGGTATGTTTATGATGTTATAAATTAAAAATCCCCTCATTATGAGATCATTTATTGATATCCATCTGATTATTTTATTAGTTATGATATCCATAGAGAAGTTTCAATATCATGTGATTATTTATATGACATTATTTTATCATCAATTTTCCTTCCATATTAACATTCATGCTCTAATTATTAATAAAATGGAATGTTTTTTAGATATTTACCTTGATATATTGATTATTCCTTATTTATTTATTTAATATTTTATTATACACATACCCTCACTAATCATCTGAGCTCACCCATTTCTTATGTTTCCTTTCACCAATATTCTAGGAAGTGTATTATTATTAGTATGAAAGGAATAATAGTGTTCTTAAAGAAAATATTATGTTTTATTTTAAGTTTTCAAATGTAATGTAATTCAATTATGTATCTAGTTTTCCAAGACTGCTAAACTATTTGATCATTTGGTATGCGATCACTTATATCTAGTATTAGGACCCAACATTAAACATTACTTAATCTACTTTCTTTAGAATAGATTCCATTTTATGACATTACAAAATATATTTTAGTTTTATAGTTTAATAATTTTACTTAAACATATTATATAATAATATAATATCTTATAAATAAGACACTTCTACTCAATATCCATTTTTTACAATATAATAAATTTAATGAAAAACATAATTTATTATCATGAAAAATCCTCATGAATTCAAATTGAATTCTAACTTTCCCTTAAATATATTTAAACCATGTGAAAACAATTTTGAATACTGGATTATCACAAAAATATCCTCAAGGGACATATAAATAAATAACTAAACTGTTATTCCATGAATACTTATAAAAATGCATCTTTTTAAAAAAAAATCTAGGCTCAAAATAAATATCTTCTTACCCAATAAACCTAATTATCTGCCCAAAAATCCTCATAAAAAATTTCATAAAAAATATTCAATTAAAAATAAAACTACAAAGGTTTCTTTGAAATCATGAAAAACTCATAATAATTTATTCAAAAAGTTATAATTTTTAAACTAATGAAGTAACATATATTTTCATTGCCTTATGAAATCACAATATTTCTTAAAAAATATAGAAAAAGAATAGATAAATCATGTATGTAACTTGAGTAATCATTTTAATATCATTATTAATTACACATGGAATAACCATCACAATTATACTTGGAGTAACTATCATAATTACACTTAAAATAACCATTATAGTTATAATTGGATTAACTAATACAATATATTCCCATAATCTCTTAGGAGAAACCAAATCAGTCAAATCCATCCCTTCAACCAATGCATTGGAGATATATAATAGGATAACTCTCCATAATTTTATAATGGAACCACTCATCCTAATAAATAATTCCAAATAACCATTGCATAATACTTGAAAGCTTGCATCATAAAAATATTCTTTGCAATCATAAGACAATATTTTTATATATTAATATATCCATTAAATTTTAAAACCCATTTTGAAAATAACCATAACAAAGGTATGGAGAGTTTTATATTTAAAAAACATGAAATATTTTAATGGAATCCAAAATCAAATAATAGTTATGACAAAAAGACAGATCATTGTCACCATATAAATTAAAATAGAACATTCTTTTTGTCTTTTTATAAAGGTTATTAAAACAATTAGTAAAAGATTTATTTTGAAAACCATTGAAATAAATTCAAAATAAACATAAATTGTTATTTATAATTCAATTATACCCATACAAATATATTCATAAAATAATTCTAAAAATATGGATATGGAAGAAAAATAATGTTTTAAGGGAATCTTTTAAAGATGATTTTGAAAATTAATGTCCCTTACCTTGAATCAGAATCATCATTTACATCATTTATATACCTTAATAATAAACTTAGGTTAATTATTTACTTTATTAGTAAAAAAATTTCAATTTTATTATTCATTTTATTTTATCTCTTAGAATGCTATATTTAATTATTTAATTAATTAAATCCCCATCAGATGTTTTCATGATATTCGTTTCATAAGTCCAAGATGGATTCAAAAAGTCAACTATGGTCAAATTTGTCACTATTAAATAATCTATAGAACAATAATAATGAAATATTTATCATTTTTATACATAAATTTTACTTTTAGATCCAATCATGAAATATGGTTATGAAAAATGAACCACACAACAATCATTGAGACAATATGCCGTACATACAAATGAGTAACATTTACATTTTTTAATGACCATTATGGAAAGAAGGTATTTATAATTTTAAATTTACATAATTATAATAAAATAATAAATATGATATTATTTATTTAATAATACTTATATATATCATCCATGTGTTGTGGTGATGAAAAATGAATCACATCATTTCGTGAAGGTGCATGAACGACATTATCATTTTTCAGTGAATGGAAAAGTAAGAAATTAAATGATATATTATATTTTAATAATAATAAATATGTAATTAATATCATATATATACATTAATTCAATCATTATAACAAGATTTTAGATATGGTAATAGAAAATTAATTACAATAGTTTACGAGGTGGTAGACCGTCGTACACATGAATGACAATTTCGTTTCCCATTTGATGGAAGAGGAGATCAATATAGGTTGTAAAATTAAAATAAAAAACACCTAAGAATATGGAAGATAATTTTTTTATTTTATAATCATGTTTAAGTATGACTTAAAGTAGGTTGAAGAAGAAATAAATCATAAATCAATCATTAATAATGCTACCTTCTATTCGGACAACCTTCTTTTCTTAACACCTTATGAATACCAAGATGGTATTATTCCCTAAATAAGTCCTCTATAATGTGGGTTGGTATATTATAAATGGATTTGGTTAGAGATTTTATGAACCAAATGATTTTTGAAATGTGATGTAAAGGGAAGAAGAGTTTCCCTTTTATAAGAGAGGGGAGAAACACTCTTGGAATTTCCAAAAATATTAACTTATTATAATTTAATTTTCAATTAAAAATGTGTCAAAACAAATTTATTTATAATATAGGATTATTTTAAATCTAAATAATAGCATACAATAAGAATTATATAGGTTTTAAATATGTTTCAACCCTTATTGTTTGGTTTTAACTGTTCGTTAAACCTTTTGACAATTACTAGAATATTAAAATTATATACACTTTAAGGGTTAATAACGTTACAATAAAATAATAAAATACCCATAAATATACCATTTATGATTTAATTAACCATATAATATTAATTTTAAAAAATATAATATTTTTATAAATTTTATATCATTTAAAAAAATATTATTTTCATAATATATCAATAATTTCAATTTTAGAACTACTCATTTACTTTGATTTTTTATAACATCAAGACAACCAAGGAATTACAATATAATAAATTACCATGTATATAAAATTTAATAGTCATATATAAAATTAATGGATCATATAAATTCATTAAAAATATATTACATTTAATATTTTAAATATCATTTATTTTTTCTATCAATGGGATAATTATTATGCCAACATTGTATAAGCATTTAAGGAAAATATTTCTTTTATAAAAATTAATAATAAATTACCATGTGGAATATAAATAATTTATATATAAAAATAATATTTATAATCTAATATATCCTCTGGTTATCCTTATGTTAAAAATATTATAGTTATTAAAAAAATTGTGTGATGTTTTTGAATTTTCTTTGAATAAAACATTATAAAGGTTATAATAACATAAAAATGGAAAAAAGGAAATATAACCAAATAATGGAAGAGTATGGGATAAATTTACTCATAAAAAAATCATTTAATGTTTTAGGGTTATTTTATAGACCTTATATTTTCATTTTTAACATTAATTACTCGATTTACCCTTTATCGTGCATGGTAAAAAAAATTACTAAGGTTACTATTCACATGGACAAAAAATAGTAACTATTTACTAAATTTAGAACCAATGATTCAAAATATGGAATAAATTTTTAAAAATTAAAAACACATAAGTGAAAAAATTTGATTTAAAAATAAATCGGTATAATGAATCAAAATATTATTTTTTTAGAAAAATTTCCTTTTCAAATATATACTGTTTTTATACTAAATTTAAGTATAAAAATAATTTAAAAAACCACAATTAGATAAATTTAAATAAAAATTAAGTATTAAAATCTTAAAAATAATACAAAATAAAAAATTACTTTATAAATACTTTAAAATAAAGTATACTTTTCAATAAAAATCAGTATTTTTCACTATTTATTGAAAAATAAAACTTTTAAATAAATATTAAAAATACCTTCAGATAATTTTGAAATTATTAATTAAAAAATAAAATTAATTTTTTAAAATCCAAATTCTATAATTTTAAAATTTAAATATTATATAAAACCATATAATAAAATATTTTAATTAAAATATTTTTTTTTATTTAATTTTTTTAATGAATATAACTATATATCACATAAATATAATAAATTTAAAGATAATTTATTATATCATTACCTGAGTTGTTACATTATTCACCCATTTTTGAAATTTCATCCTTGCAATTTTATTCACTTATTAAACAAGTGGGGATACCGTTCCCTCAGAGCATTTTCATACTCCCATGTTGCTTCTTCAACCATATGGGTTTTCCATAAAACCTTAACTTAGTGAGTTAATTTTTTTCCACAACACTTGGTAGATATGGTCAATAATATGAACATGATATTCCTTATAAGTAAATTTATCTTCGAACTGAACTAAATTAGGGCTCAAAAAATGAGATTAATCCAACGCACAACTTTTAAACATGGAAACATGAAAAAAATTGTGTACCTAAGATAAAATAGGAGGAAATTCCACTCGGTTTAAAAAGGATCCAACTTTCTATAGGATTTTATATGGTCCAATTAACCATTGACTTAACTTAACTTTTTTACCAAAACACATAACAATTTTTATAGTAATAATTTAATTTAAACATGATCACCTATCTCAAAAGAAAGATATTTTCTTCGGTTGTACACATAACATTTATTCTACTTCTAGCTATCCTCATATATTGATGAATTAACTTCACCTTATCAACCATTTCCTCTACTAATTATAGTCCCATAAACTTACTTTCACCCGAATCATCCCAAAAAGATATAGTTTGACAACACTTTCTATATAATACCTCAAAAGGTACCATCTATATACTGGAATATAAACTGTCATTATAAGAAAACTCAACTAAAGTAAGATACTGATCCCAAGTTCCCTATTAATCCATTGAACAAGAATGAAGCATGTATTCCAAGGTTTGAATAGTTTGTTTGGAATATCCATCACATTGAGGATGAAAAGAGGTACTTAAATTTAATTTAGTACCCAATGAATTCTAAAGTCCTTTCCAAAAATTTTAAGTGAACCTAGGATCACGGTAAGATACAATAGAGAGAGGAAATATATATAAACTGAATATCTTCTTAATATAAAATCAAGAATTTTTATATAAATACAAAACATATAAAATGGGAAGGAAATGTGAATATTTAGTTAATTGATAAATAATACAAAAATCAAATTATTACCTCTAGTAGTTTTTGGTAATCCCACCATGAAATCTAAACATATATTTCCCCATTTCCACTATGAAAATAGAAAAGTATGAAGAATACCCTATGTAAATTTTAATTTTCTTAACCTATTGATAATTTAAATGTTTCATGGACATGTTAACAATATCTTTTTTTTCATTCCATCCCACTAGTAATACTCTTGAAGGCCTCTGTACATCTTAGTAGCACTAGGATGAATAGAAAATGTTGAACTATGATATTCAATAAATAATTATCTCTTTAACTATGAATCATAAGGCACACATAATATCTTTTAAAATCTAAAAACACAATATTTATTAGTGTTAAATTCAGGAAAATTACCCTTCATAAAAAATTATACATTTTCCTTTAACTCACGGTCCTCCTTCTAAACTTGATTAATTATTTCTGATAGATACGATTGTACTAACACTTAAAAAAATAGAGGAATTTCCAGCATCCCTAAATTATTGGTAAAAATAAATAAAATCATTAACAAAAATGACATGTTCAAAATGTAACATGTTTAATGATGCATTATTTTTCTGACCCAAATAATTAGCTATTTTGTTTTATTTTCCAAGATGGAAATAATTTTTTCAGTTATAATTCTTTATCAATTAGACCCATCTCCTATGTTTCATGTTCAAATCCTTCTAAGTAAATATATACTTTAAAATTTTATAATCAATATTTTTCACACTTGGATCCATATAAATGATGTATCAAAAAATTTAAATCGAAAACCATGATAGCTAATTCCTGATCATGTGTATATAATTTAAATCATGATGTATCAATTTTCATGAAGCATACAAAATCACCTGATCATTCTATATTAGGAAACAACAAATAAATTTTAATTAAGCATAAGTGTATATAAAAAATTCAATATTTTTATAGGGTATTCCAAAATTTCAATGTATACTAATCTTATTTTTAGTTCATGAAAACGGTTATCACATTATTTTTTATAGTTTAATTTAACTCCTTTTCGAGTTAGTCAATGTGCCTAATACCCATGAAAATTATTCAAAAAACTAATAGTAATTGTCTACTATGCCAATAAAACTATAAATATCAGTAAAATTTATAAATCCTGGCCACTCATCAACTAGGTTTTTAATGGGATCAACTATTATGCCATATTTATTTACAACATGTCCAAGAAATGACATATGTTGATACAAAAAATGAAATTTGAAATTTTTTGATATAACTTATTTTCATTCAAGGTTCTTAAAACACTTATTAGATGTTTTTTATGATCCTCATAAATTTTTGAATAAATCAATATATAATCAGTAACAAAAACCATAAAATTATTAAAACATTCATATAATACTCTATTAATATGATCTATAAATATAGCTAGGGAATTTGTTAACCCAAAGAGCATAATAAAAAACTTATAATGCCTATTTCTTGTCTAATGTATTGTTTTAGGAATGTTATTATCCTCCAAATTCATATGATAGTACACATACCTTAGTTTAACCTTCAAAAATACATAGATCCCTGGAGTTGATCAAATAAATCATTGATATGAGGAAATAGATACTTTTTCTTAATAGTAATGTTATTCAAGACTCTAGAATTAATGAAAAACCTCAGGGATCCATCTTTAGTTTTAACAAATAAGATAAGATCTCCCCCAAGTGAAGTTCTATGATGAATGAAACCTTTATCAATAAACTCTTTTAAATTCATTTTTAATTCCATAAGTTTGACCTTAGCCTTTCAATAATGGGGTTTTGAAGTTGGTTTAGCCTCAAGAACTATTTTAATTATATACATAACTTCTTGATAGTGCATAACACTAAGAAAATCATAAAATAAATCCCAGTATTATTTTACTACCTTATTATCATTAATTTATATAGTTCCCTTATTCTCACGAATATGTGCAAAATAATTTTTTGCATATTTCAATATTTTCAAGGCTTATTGATTTGTTATCAACAATATGGGTTTATTCTTATATACAAAATAAAACAATTTTTTGGAAAAAAACTTATTTATATCTATATTATATATTTTATCATGGTAAAGAGAAATCCAATCCATACCCATAAAAACATAAAACTCTACTAGGGGAAAGAAAACATGGTTTATAGGTATTGAATTTACACAGACAATGAGAAAAAGATTATTATAATTTATTTTCTCCTCATTACTTCCCATATATGTTTTTACCATCAGTTATGGATTAATTTCTTAAGGTGTAATATCAAAATTACAAGAAAATTTCTAAAAAATGAAATATTTTGTTGAACCTGAATCAAATAAGACATGAGAATAATATGAATAAATAGGAAATGTACTAAATAACACTTCATTTGATGCCACAACATTTACTAAAGTGGTTGTAATGGATTTTATCACACATTTCTTCTTATATTCTAGTTGATTCCTATCATTTAGGATCTTGTTCAAACACATATTTTCCTAATGAAAAATCTCATTACATTTAATAAATTTTACTATATCTTTATTAGAATCGATCTTATCACTACCATGATCTTTTTCATTACAATTTCAAGCCATATTCCCCGACCTACCACATTTGAAGCACTTACCAGACTTCATAGGGAATTCCACAATGTTATTTTTACCACAACTCTCACAAATCGAAAAAATAATTTTCTGACCATAATATATATATATGATACATTATTACCATTTTACTACCACCAAAACATCTTTTTATGATGGATTTCAAAGTATACATGATTATCAAAAAACTATATTTCCATAATCTCAACACATGACACAAGTTTCTAATAACTTTTGAATTCATGATAATCTGATTCCATTATATATATTTACTTTAATCCTGAGTAAAATATATTAATATAAATATCAATATCCCTGATAAAATACGGTGAATACCTTTCCAATTGGGTGAATTTATCTTTATACATGGTCATTGAGTCTTCTAGAGAAAAATATTTCTAAAAGAATATGTCATGACCCCTTCCTCTAGAGATACCCCTCATGGGATGGAAGCGAATAAAGGGAGATGATGACCCCTTGAGTCACCCCTCCAGTAGGCCCTGGGGTGGTGACCAACACTAAGGGTATACAAGCCTCAAAAGATGGAAATAAATTTCCCTTTTTAAAGAAACAATATTGGGAGATAAGATGTATCAACATCAAAACAACACCAATACATATATAAATTTAATCCAAAATCCATCCCACATACATTTTTAAAATAAAACAGTTACAAGGAAAAAAAATCCAAAGTACCAAAAGTAAGGTTAAGCAGAAACACAAAAAATGTCCCAAAGTCTGAGTTAGTAATACCCAACATGGTCCAAGTAGTCCTCATGGAAAATTGAAAATAGTTTTATATACATTGGGTGAGAATATAGGTATACTCAATAGGAAAACCTAGGTCTCTCATGAATATGTCAAAAAAGCATACTAATTCCCCTACGAGAAGACAATAGAACCAAAAAAGACATAAGCAGGTATACTAACCATCCAAACATTACCAAGGAATGCTTAAAAAATAATGTATCTCAAGGAAATTAATATAATGAACATTTATAATAGGGTACCCTGCACCAATTTCCCACTGATTACCCGCTCTCACACCCTAATGAAAAACGTCCTAGCACTCCCACCTCTTATAAACAAACCACATCACAACCCTCCCGTAAACTCCTGGGCCTCACAAAAAAACATCATCCCATCACCGGGGCCACAAGCCACATCAAATCTCACCCACAGACACCTGGGACCCATACCACAACACATCTCTCCCACAGACACCTGTGCCACATGCCACGTCATATCCCGCAAACACATGGGAAGACACAACACATCTCATCCTGAAGACACCTAAGAAAACACAAAACATATTATCCCAAAGAAACCTAGGAAAACACAACTTTCTTGCACACACCTGGGCCTCAAAAACCACAACCTACCCAAAGAATCTTGGGATAATGATGCCAGGAAGATGGATATGGGAAGAGTGGGTGTCCAAACATCCATCCTCCCACTAGGATGTTTGGGAAAGACACCATCCCCCCCGACATTGGGGGTGTTTGGAACATAGTGATCAACTATAGTGGGTTCAAAGAGAAATCAAAAAGGAAATAAATTTATATATATATATAATACCAAAAACTCCTTCCCAACCTATGGGTTTTCAAAAAAACATCCAACTAACAAAACTACCAACTTTGTTGCTACTTATAATGAAATAACCACACAAAAAGCCACAAATTCTTTCCAATTACCAACTAATTTTGTTAAAACATTACCATTATTTATTCAAAACTCACTTATTCATTCCATTAACCAAACCAACCAATACTGTTACAAATTTATTAACCAATTATTTATTCATCTATTCCATTACTATCTGGCCAGCTACTAAGCACAACACATAATAAGCAACACAACAACACATCACTGCACAACCCAATCGCAACCCCACCAAACAACACTTCTCAGCCATTACACTATCAAAAAATCTCTCAACATGAGATTATATTACATAGTTAGGTTGATGTATTGACTATAAGTTCATCCACCACACTACCCAAACCAACCCACAACACAAACCAGAGCATATCCACACATCACAACATGGACACTTCATATCCCATATTCCTCACACACACAAAAAAAATATCCCATACAACACATCACCCCACATAAAAAATCATAACATGAATCCATATTTAACGAGGAATCCCTTATTAAATTCCACTTATTAATTTATGGGTTTTGATAGAAACTAGGTAATCCTAGGGAATCCATTTATTAGCCAAGTGTAGGTTATTTACAAATTCCAACATACAGATGTTCAACAGAAATAAAAAAACATGCAACTTATTTAGTGAACAACCAATGAACACCAATGACCATGATTTTTAGTGTGTGGCTATCCCATATAGATCATAATATCATCAAAATAAACAATAAGAAAGTAAAATATACATTACTTTCCCAACCCCTTATTTGTTAATTTAAAACTAATTCAATTATGTTAATTAATTCTGGATCAACTATTTTTTCTTAAGATACATACATGTAAAAATCCCACATGATTCAAAACTAATAAAGATTAAGGAAGCCTACTTGTAAGAAAATTTGATTGACACATCCTGATTGCACCAAGGCATGGGCACATATACAGTAGAAAACTCCAAGGAAAACATGAACCAACTGGTGAAGAACAATATCATGACTCTTATGGGGATAAAAGTTCTAGGAACCTCATACCAAGAGACAAATAGAAGTAAGTAACAAGGATAAATGTGTTTTGGCCCTTGGAAGATCTAAAATAGGGTTGTGGTTTAGATACATCTTTAATTTTCCATTAAAGTCACATCCAGTCAATATTATATGCTTTGACTAATTAAAATCCCCCGAACTCTTAGAAATTTTAATATATGACACATGTCCTTTGAAACAGATCCAAAACCACTTAAATATGGTATTAAACTCATTTTAGAAAAATCAAGTAATCAAAAGGGAAATACTAGAAAACTGGAAAAACTGTAAAAAAATAAAACTGTTGGAATGAATCACCATTGTGAGTCACCGATGCATGTCACTAGTGTGAGTCACCATTGTGAGCCACTATTAAAAGCTACAATTATAAGACCCCATTAGAGAGCTACCATTGCGACTCACCATCATGAGTCATCGTTGGCGAGCTACCGTTGCGAGTCACTATCCCGAGTCACCGTCATGAGTCACCATCACGAGTCACCATTGGAAGTCACCATAGTGAGTCACCATCATGAGTCACTATCGTGATTCACTGTTGTGAGTCACCATCATGATTCACCTTTGGAAAGCTAGGAAAACTATGAATTTTTTCAAAGTGTTGAAATAAGTCACCTTGACCTCCTAGAACACATCAAATATCAGATTTTCACAAAGTAATGGATGAGAGAGGTCCGAGCCGTTACATCATATGCCTCTAAAACTATTATCTCCATAAATAATTTCAAACCAAACCTAGAAGGGAAAAGGGGTCTAAACAACGGCCCTACAAGATACCTCTCAAGACTCTCGTCACTCCTCAAGCAATACCACCAGCTGAACATGTCAACCTAAATGATCAAAAAACACACCACACAAGCACAAAAACCACTTCATATCAAACACATGAATCCGAGTATACCATCCTTGATGTCAAGATACTATCTGCTCTAGTCGACACCGACTCGTCCGCACGTGTTTAATCGCATCGCAGTTAATGCGACTCGATTAGGAGTCTGGTTTTCCTCTTTTCACATGTCAGGACTTTATCACACATTTCACCATACACATCTCAACCCAAGGAAAAAATAATAATTTCATAAAAATGGTCCAAATATTACATTTTAAAAAAATATAATAAGGAAAAACTCAAAAAAACTCTAGGTACTAGGCAAACATCTACATTTCTCACTCCCAAGTAATCTTCTCCAGGCCACCATGCCTCCACAAAATGAAAACCAAAGGAATGGTTTGTCCATGAAACACCTTTTACCAATGATCTTGGATCTCTATCAGCAGTTCCACATATGTTGCGTCGTCCTTAATATCCAACTCTCCCCATTCAAGGACATTGGAGTCATCATGAAGATATCAATGAAGTTGAGAGACGTGGAATATGTCATGGATCCTATGCAAATTCGGTGGCAACACCAACTAGTATTACACTTCGCCAACTCACCCCAATAACTCAAAGGGCCCAAAAAACATGGGATAAATATTACCCCCTTTTCCAAACCTCCACTTCCCACATTGAGGGGAAACCTTTAAGAACACATAGTCCCCAACCTCGAACTCCAAGGGACTCCTCCGGTGATCGACATTAGAACTTTTCCAGTTCTGTGCCGCTTTAATCCTCTCATGAATGAGATTAACCTTCTCTATTGTGATCTATACTACTTTGGGACCAATAAAATATGTCTCCCCAACCTCTATCTGGAACAATGCAGAACAACATGGTCACCCATACAACGCCTCAAACGAAACCATACCAATGGAAGAGTGATAACTATTATTATAAATGAACTATACCAAGAGAATATGTTATTCCAAAGATGTTATAAAGTCTAAGATGCATGAACACAACATATACTCCAACATATAGATAGTCCACCCTATCTTACCATCTATTTGAGGGTGGAAAGTAGTGATGTGGCATAATTAGGTGCGAAAAGAATGTTGTAATACCCTGCAGACTTGTGAGGTAAACCACACATCCCAGTTTAAGACAATGGATCATGGAACTCCAAGAAACCATACCACATCATCCACATACCTCTTGGATAAGACATCCTCTGTGCCCAAATACTTGATAACTAATAAGTGAGACAATTTCTTCAGCCAGTCCACTACTACCCAGATAACATCATAGCCTCCCTGAGCCCTAGGTAACCCTATGATGAAATCCATTGATATTTCATTCCAATTCCACTCAAGGAAATCCAAGGGCTACATCAAACCATCGAGAACATGATGCTCGACCTTTACCTGCTGGTAGACCAATCATATTTCCATAAAATCTATTACAAACCATTTCATTACAGGCCACAAAAACTGTATCTTCAATCCACAATACAGTTTATAAATTACTACGTGTACCACTAAAGGTTAGTTATAAAACTCACGAAGAACTACCTTGCATATTGCTACCGAAAGAAACTCCCATAGAACATCATCTGATTCTGACCATTCTCTGACCACCCCATGGGAGCATCACCATGGCCAATAGGATCGTGCAATACCTCTTCCTAAAGTCTCTCCACTGAGATTACTCCACTAGCTTCATCCGAGAAGACTAGACCATCATATAGAACAAACAACCTCCACGACCATCCATTCTTGTATCTAAGTGCATGTATTACAACTCCTCCATCAATTTAAAAGAGTTTATAGATTCCTAAACAACCTCCTTCCATGAATTTCTATGAAAAGAATCAACCATTACATTCCCCTTTCCTGAGGTGTAGGATATCTCAAAATCTCAGTCCTAAAGAAACTATATCTACCTCCATTGCCGTAGATTTAGATCAAAATAGGAAAAGATGTAACTCAAGATCTTGTGGTCTATGAATACCACAAAGTGATGCCCAATGAGGTAATTATGCCATAGTTTTAGTAAAAAAACAACATCTGATAACTCTAGATCATGTTTGGGGTAGTTACGCTCATGGAGACATAACTTCATAGACCCATAAGAGACCACCCTTTGCTACTGCATCAGTGCACATCCAAAACCATGAAAGGAAGCATAAAAAAACACCTCAAAAATCACCCTTTCCTTAGGAAACTAGAGCATTGGGGAACTAAAAATCATCTCCTTTAGGTAACCGAACACTAGTTGACACTGATAAACCTACACAAAGCTCTGTCCTTTCTAGTCATAGTTGTCAAAGGGGATGAAACTCAAGATAAACCGGGTAAAAACCTCTGATAATATCCTAAAATACCAAAGAAACTGTGAAGTTCTACAGAATTCATGAGTGATTCCCAAGAAACAATTTCTTATACCTTTAACAGGTCTAATTCTATGCCCTGTTGAGACACCACATGGCCAAGAAAATGCACCTCCCATTTCAAAAACAATCACTTGGAAAAATTTTCGTAGAGCTGGTGGCATCAAAGAACCTATAAGATGGTCTTGAGATGCTCTAAATATTCCTCCTTTGACCTCGAGTAGACTAAGATATCGTTAATAAACATGACGGTGAACCGATTGAATAACTCATGAAATACATAATTTATAAGTTCCATGAACAAAACTGATGCGTTCATAATGAAAAAGGGAATGAACACAAACATTAAGTACCCATATATTACTTTGAAAGAATTCTTTGAGATATATCTCTCTTTGAACCTCAACTGGTGATATCCAGACAATATATCAATCTTATAAAACTAACTTTACCGTCTTAGCTGGTCGAAAAGATCATCTATCCTCAGGAGAGGGTAACAGTTCTTGACCATCACTGGATTCAATCCCCGATAGTCTCTGTACAACCTCATACCAACATCCATCTTCTTTGCAAAAAAGACTAGAGCACCCCACAACGACACACTAGGTCAGATAAAACCTTTCTACATCAAATTGTCTATCTTAATCCTCAACTCTCACAACATTTAAGGTTCCATACAATAAGAAGCTATCAACGCCATATAATCACCAGGCTGTAGGTATATCTTGAACTCAACATCACGTAGAGGGGGTATAATCAAAACCTACTTAGGAAAAACATACAGAAACTCCCCCACAACCTTGGGGACTTCCACTATCTCAGTGTCCACTGATTCCACTAACAACTCAACCAATAAGGAAAGAAGAGGATCCACACATCGACTACCCACTTGATAATCTTGTGTGCCAAAAAAATCCACACGTTGGCTATCCACACTTGAAAACACAACTCTCTTCCAAAATTATTCAATAACATCATGCATGGAATACAAAAAGTTGATGATGAGCATGAAATTTTATAGTATCATATGTGGAAAGAAGATATCCCCATGGGACTGATGCAGCCCCATCATCAGTCTACATCCCTAACGCACATTAAACAAGTTAGTCTGACCACAGACTAGAATACTCGACACTAAGGGAAAAGGAATCCTATCTATGTCTTATCCCAGAGAATGGGCTAGATCGGGTGCAAACAAAATTGCAAAGCTCCCAAATCAAACAAAGAAAAACAAGGTTACTAAACAAGCAGATCATTCCTCTAACGATATCTAATCATACTAGAACTCTTTCCTCTACTATATGAAACTGACCATGCCTAGATCCTCTTCCCCTCCACTAATGACTACCTCCATGACCATACCTGGGTTGAGGTCTATAAGGAACACCCTAAGTTCAGCCCCTATCTGATCCATCTCCCCTTGATAAAGGAAAAGACTACTATCCTTGCTACTGAAACAACCTAACTAAAAAGTGATGGTAAGGATGGTATTGAATCTCTCCTCCTCCACCAAATTGAGCTCGATTAGCCAATGGGAACTAACTCCAAAGATAGTCATAGACTCATAGAAGAAACACATCGGCCCCAAGACCATATAAAGGGCATGGGAACCACTAGAACCAGAAGGTCGAATGGGTAACTACTTAGGTCAACTCCCTACAGATCGAAAACTCAATGGTCCTGGAAATTGGAACATACCACTGAAAATCATTCCCCTATAAGAACCCTGTTGGCTCCCTCCTCACAGTAGACCTCCTCGTGAGTGCATCTGCTCGATTACCTCCACATTCTTCTGAACCTCATGATATGTTGGTAATTTAAAAGGATTAACAACATACTGGATAAAAGGGTGGAGGGACTCCTCAATCCATCTCACACAAGACTCCCCATCTAGAAAGAGACATGGGGTGAAGTGAAGAAGATCCTTGAACTTGATTCCAAGTTCCTGCACTAACATACTCCCCTGATGAAGGGAGAGTTTCTCCTTCCTCTTCTCATCCTTCATAGTCGACGAAAGAAACTCCACACAAAAATACTTCAAAAAGTCAACCCACAACACATCCTACTCCTTCCTCTCCCCCATACAAAGCATCCACCACTAACATAAAGCTCACTACATCTGACTAAATACAAAAGGAGCCCGATACTCTATCAGTTCTTGGATCAAATTTAATGTGATCTCAAGATCCTTGAGCTAGCTCTCTGTCTCCATGTTCAAAACACTGCCATCGTAATTTCCTAAGTAATAATAATAGAAATAATGTAATGGTATCTTACATTAGTCATCCTTCTCCACTGGATCAACCCTTCATTGATAAACCAGATCAGCCTACTGAGCCTCAACCACCCGATCCACATACGGACACTAACTGGTTTCCATAGTTGAAAGGTAAAAAATGAATTCCTAAGCTTGGTTATTATGGAATTTTATTTAAGATTCATTTTAATTCATTTTTTCATCCTATCCATTTTATCCTTCCCAAAAAAACCAACTCAGACAAGAATAAATGTAATTATGATGCATATACCTTTCTTAGGTCTCTACCCTACAACTGGTGTACCCTCACTTGGTAGTTTGGTAGGCTCAGAGTCCTTACATCGGATCACGGGCACCCCTAAATTCCCATGTCCTAGTCAGTCTTCCCTAGCCTATGTCATGAACCAAGATCACCTTACACTATTCCCCTACAAACCAATACAATCCTCACTATCCCTAGATCCAAAATCTATCCTATCTTTCAACCATCACCATTGATACCATTATATCATAACTCCTCCCTCTAGAGATACCCCTCCTGGGATAGAAGTGAAGAAAGGGAGATGATGGCCCTTGAGTTCTGCCTCCAGTAGGTCCCTGGGTGGAGACAAAAACCAAGGGTATACAAGTAACACAATATGGGAGGAATTTCCCATTTTTAAGAAACAAGATCAGGAGATAAGATGTATCATCCTCAAAAAAACTCTAAGACATATATAAAAGAAATCCAAAATCTATCCCACATGCATCTTTAAAATAAAATTGTTACAATGAAATAAAACTCCAAAGTAAGGCTAAATAGTGAAATAGAAACTATCCCAAAGTTTGATCTAGTAACGCCCTACATGGTCCACATAGTCCTCCTGGAAACATGAAAATAGTTTTATATACATAGTGTGAGCATACATTTATACTCTGTATGAAACCAAGGTATCTCATTCACATGTGAAAGAGTCATACTAATGCCTTTGTGAGAAGACATTAGAACCAAATAGAACCTAAGAAAGTATACAAACCACCCCAACCTCACTAAGGAACTCTCACCAAATAATGAAAATCAAGTAAATTAATATAATACACATTGATAATGGGGCACACCACACTACTTTCCCACTAATTATCTACTCTCACACCATACAGGAAAACATACTAGTGCTCCTAACTCTTCCGAACACACCACATCATGACCCACCTACACACAATTGGGACTCACAACCACAACTCATCCCATCACCAGGGCGACAAGACACATCACATCTCCCTTGAAGACACTTGGGACCCATACCACATCACATCTTTCCTTCATAAAAAGGGGTAACATACCACATCACATCCTAGAAACACATGGGAAAGAATATAACATCTCATCCTGAAGAAACCTGGGAAAACAAAACACATATCATCCCATAGACACCTGGGAAAACACAAATCACCCACACAAACCTGGTCCCCAAAAACCACAACCTTCCCAAATAATATTGGGCTACCGCCACTTGGAACAAGGAGTAGGGAAGATTGGGAGTCCATCCATCCATCCTTCCAAGGGGATGTTTGGGAATGACACCCTCCCCCATGACGATGGGGGTGTTAGGACTATAATGATCAACTAGAGTGGGGTGCGTATAGAAATCACAAAGGAAATACATGTATATATAGATACACTAACAAACAATACTTCCCAAAAAATGGGTTATCAAACAAACAACCAACTTACAAAACTGCCAACTTTTCTGCTACTTCTATATAATCACCACACAACATGACACAAATTCTTTCCAATTTGCAACCAATTCTGTTAAAGCACTGCCATTATTTATTCAGAGCTCATTTATTCATTCTGTTAACTAAACCAACCCAACCCAATTCTAAACATTATTAACCAATTATTGATTCATATATTCCATTACTAACTGGGAAAATACCAAGCACAACACATAATAAGCAATACAACAAAACATAACCACACAACCCAATCACAACCCCACTGTGAAACAATTATCATCCAGTATATAGTCAAACAATCTATCAACCTGATATTCCATTACATGTCCAATTTGATGTATCTTTTACAAGTTCATCCACCACACTTCCCAAACCAACCTACATCACAAACCAAATCGCATCCACACATCACAACACGATCACTTCACATCCCATCTACCCTGCACACACAACCATAGTATCCCACAGAACACATCACCCCACATACCAAATCATAACAAAAATATGAGTATAATGAGCATTTCTTATTAAATTACTATTTTTAATTCAAGGGTTTTCATAAAAACTGGTAAATCTTGTGGAATCCATTTCTTATCTAAGTTTAAATGATTTACAAATTTCAATATACAATTTTTCAAAAGAAATCAAAACTTGTTTAGTTCACAACAAAGGACCAACAATGGAAATTATTTTCAATGGGTAGCTAGCCCATATAGTTCATAATATCATCAAAAGAAATAATAACATAGTAAAATATTTGTTACTTTCAAAACTCCCTATTTGTTAATTTAAAACCGATTCAATTATCTTTATTAACCATGGATTAACTATTTTAAAAAAATATACATCCATATACCCATACCACATGATTAAAAACTAATAAATACTAAGGAAACCTACTTTTAATAAAAGGCGATCAACACTTTTTGATTACACCAAGATAGGGGTGTGCATGCAGTATGAAACTCCACAGAAAACATGAACCAACTAGTGCATCAAAATGGAAAAAATCTTATGGGGAGGAAGGTTCTGGGTTCCTCGTAAAAAGATAAAACTAGAAGTAAATAACAATTAGGAAGGTGTTTAATAACTTGGAAGATCTAAAGTAGGATCGTTATTTAGGTACATCTTTAATTTTCCATTAAAGTTAGATCTAGTCAAGAATACATGCTTTGACTAATTGAAATTCCCCAAATTCTTAGTAATTAAAAAATATATGACTTATAACAATTGAAACAGATCCAAAACCACTTAAATATGGTATTAAATTCATTTTACGTCAAAGAAAGTCTTTAAAAGGAAAAAATTGGAAAATTGGAAAAATTGAAAAAAAGGAAAATAGTTGGAATGCCTCACCATTAGACGAGTCACTATTATGAGTCACTAGTTTGAGTCACTTGTGTGAGTCACTATTAGAAGTCACCATTTGTGAGATACCTTTGTGAGTCACCATCACGAGTCAACGCTGGAAGTCACCATTGGCAATCTACCATTGTGAGTCACCATCGCAAGTCACCATTGCGAGCACCATCACGAATCACTATCATGAGTCACCATTGGAAGTTACCATAATGAGTCACCATTGTGAGTCACCATCATGATTCACTACTGTGAGTCACCATCGTGAGTCACCATCATGAGTCACCATTGGAAAATTGTAAAAACTAAGAAATTTTGAAAAGTGTTTAAGTAAGTCACATTGACCTCCCAGAATACTTCAAACACTGAATTTTCACAAAGTAATGGACTATAGAGGTCTGTTCCATTATAGAAGATATTATTAAAACAATCCCATTACAAGCTATAAATCTCTTAAAGTTCCATACTATTATTAACTATTTCAACTATTGATCAACTTCGCATTCAAAATAACAAATAAAAAGACTTACCTTTTGATTATTTGTATATCCCATGACATAAAATATATTTTCTAGGGTTTTAATCCATCCTTTAGCTACCATTGGGTAAAAATATCCATTGAATTCATGAGAGTGTTGTCTCATTAAATTTTCCACTATCTACATTTCATTTGTGGTAGGTCTGGCTGATCTCATGCATGGATACCACCACTATTTATAACCTATTCCAACTAAACCATCCAAACAATAAAATTATATGTTATAATTTCAACCATTAATGGTTTCTAATTATGAAGGATATCATCCCCTAAGTCCCTATTTACTTTAGATTTTTTATTCCCTCTATGGAAAACCATTCTAAAGATACATATTTTAGATGAATAAATATGTTAATATTCAAATTATATATGATTTCAACTTAATCAAATAGTAAAATATTTTAAAGGTATTATATTAACATTATCCTAACCTTTTAAATTATCTAAATCATTCTATGATACCAACTATAAGGATCCAACATTAAACATTACTTAATCTAGCGTCTTTAGACTAGATTTCATTTTATTTAATTCCCATAGATATTCGAGTTTTAGAGTTTTCTAGAGTTAGGAAATAAATATTAATTAGTAATCTCATTTATTACAAATTGGAAATTTCTATTATTATCTATTGTTTTTCACAATATAAAATTTTTAATGTAAAACATGATTTCTTTTCATGACAAATCTTAATGACTTCAACATGACATATTTCTTTCCCTTACCTTTCCATGAGGCCTATGAAAAGTATTTTAAAATGTTGTATGCAAAAAAATTCTTAGTAAGGGACCTAAAAATAAAGAAATAAACCATTATTCCATGAATACTTATAAAAATTCACCTTTTTCCAAAATAAACTTTGAGCTCAAAATAAACATTTTTACCCAATAAATCCCATTTTCCACCCAAATATTTTTCATAAAAAAATTAATACAAAACATTAATGGAAAAATAAAACTCATAAGGTTTATTTGAAATCATAAAAAACTCATAATATTTTTTTCACAATGTTAAACTTTTCAACCTTATAAAGTATAATATAATTTCCTTTACCTTGTGAAATAATAGTATTTCCATATAAAAACATAGAAATAATAGATAAATATTGTAGGTAACTTGAGGAATCATTTTAATATCATTATTACTTACACATGTAATAACCATCACAGTTATATGTGGAGTAACCATCACAATTATACTTGAAATATCCAACACAATTATACTTGGAATGACCATTGCAGTATATTCCCATAATCTCTTAGGAGAAACCTAATTAGTTAACTTTGTCCCTTTACCTAATGTTATGGAGATCTATAATAGGCTCACCCACCCTCAGTTTATAATGGAACCACCTAGCCTCATAAAAAAAATCCCATGAACCATAACATAATATATGAAATCTTGCATCATTAAAATTTTCTTTGCACCCATAATAAAATATTTTCAGATATTGGTATACCCATTCAATTTTAAAACCCTTTTTTAAAATAATCATAACACATGGAAGCATGGGTTTTTTCCTTTAATAAAACATGAAATATTTTAAAGTAATACAAAATCACATAATGTTTATGGTATCTAGAAAGTCCATCTTAACCGTATACATTAAATTGAACATTCATTTTGTCTTTTTGTAAAGTACGTTAAAACATTCCGTAGATGATTCCTTTTGAAAACATTTTAAATAAAGTCAAAAGAAACATTATTAATCCTTTACAATTCACTTATATCTATATAAATACATCCATAAAATAATTTTAAAAATATTTATATGGAATAAAAAGATAATTTTTAGTGGAATCTTTAATAGAATATTTTTAAAATGAATGTCCCTTAGCTTGAGTCTGAATCATCTTGTATTTTATTTATCATACTAAATAATTAACTTAGGTCAATTATTTAATTTATTTATAAACCTTTTAAAATTTATTATTCCTTTTTATTTAATATATTTCCATGCTATATTTAATTATTTAATTAAATAAATTCACATGATATGTTTTGATCACATTTTTTTTCATAAGTTCAAAATGGATTTTCCAAGTCAAATGTGGTTAAAGTGTTCATTATTCCATCATTTTAAAATATAATAATAATGATATAATTATAATTTTTATACATAAATTATACTTTTAAAACCAATCATGAAGGATGGTTATAAAAAATGAACCACATCACAATCATGGAAACGGTAAGCCGTATGTAAAAATGAGTAACATTTCCATTTTTCAATGATCAATATAGAAATAAGGTAAGTATAATATTATCTTTATAAGATGATTTTTTTTATAAATATCATATTATTTTTTAACTATACTATATATATCATCCATGTGATGTGGGGATGAAAAATGAACCACATCACTTCGTGGAGGTGGTAGTCCACACATATACAAAAATGACGTTATCATTTTCTAGTGAATGTAAGGGAAAGAATTTAAATGATATATTATATTTTAAGAATAATATATATATATATATATATATACATATGTCATTAATGTCATATATATACCTAAATTCTATCATTATTATCATCCTTGAGTGATGGTTATGGAAAATGAATTACATCGGTTCGCGAGGCGGTAGTCCGCTGTACACTTGAATGATGGATTTTTAAATTTTATATAAGAGGAGATGGATATAGTATGTGAAATTAACATAAAAATACCCCAGTAAATAGAATATAATTTTATATTATATAATCATGGTTAAGGAAGATTTTAAGGAGGTGTATGAATAAATGAAATAGAAATGCTTAGTCAGGAATGATACATGTTCTTCAGAAAACCTCATATTCTTAAAATCTTAAGACTACTAAGGTTAGTATTATGACCTAAATAAGGACACTATATCATGGGTAGGAATGTTAGGAAGGTGTTTAGGGAGATATTGGATGAACCAAATTAGTTTTAAAGTGTGATGTAAAGATAATAATAGATCCTTTTGGAGGTTATCATAGTTATGAATTATTCTTATTTATTTAGGGGAAATGATGTATTGCTAGATACCACTCATTCTGGTATGTTTCTAGAGGGACATAGAAAAAGTGTATCCATAAGTTCCACTAATTCAGATGAATTGAAATTTAGGATGAAGTGGGCCCCACACACGAGGGACGATGAACACCCAAATTTGAATGATCCCAGGTGAAATAATTAATAAATTAAATTATATATTATTTAAGTCTAGAATAATGAGGATTGAATTTATTTATAAATGTATTCTCATATTATTTGAGTATAAAATTGAATAAGATAAGCCTTTTATTTTTCAAATAAATTTTCATGGTCATGGATTTTTAAATAATTACAGGAGGTAAAAAGATGAGTTAGAGGTTTGTTTTTTATTAAATGACATGGAAGCATGTCACATGTTTGTGATAAAATATTCATGAGTTATACAAAAATTTACTAATCCGTTCAAGTAATTTTATGCCAATTTAATATTTATAACTTATAAATTGGATTAATTAATTTTTTTGAGAGTTAAACTTAACTATTTAATATCATTTTTGATCCATTATTATTAACCTAAATCCTTTCATAAATTTACTCTCTAACTTAAATCCTCTATCTAGTTATAGAGATAAAAAATGTAGGAAGAATTAGTTTGGATCAATTTTTTTTATCAAATCAATCAATGAATTTTAATGATATCATATGATCATCATGAATCACTTTTACCTACCATGTCAGCACTTGGGAAACAAATAATAGAGTTTAAGGGGTCGTGGTGTACATGTGAATGATCTAGAGGGATCCTCACTTGGATATTTTAAGCTAAAATGGTTTGAGGAAAGTAGGAGTACACTATGATCACATCATTTGATCAAGGAAACATTTTTATTTCATTTTTTATATAGAAGTATTTTAATGTGATCATTAATATGAATCAATTAATTCTATATTAAATCAAGTGCGTAAGGATATATTCTGTGTAAAATTTAAAATTTACATGTTATCATGATTCAACAACATACTGAATTACTTTAATTGGAATAAGTGAGGTTTAGAAATTAATTAAGTTAAAATTTATATTAAATTTTCCATAATTTATATAGAGTGAATTTATACTATCCTGACACCACTTAATATGCATTGATTAGTGGTTGGGTGGATGAGTTATGGGTATCCAAAGATCGATATACATTTAGGTATTATGATTATTATTTTTTGATAAATATTTAATAAATAAATAATTGTGTTGGGCATAGTAAAATTAAAGTGTCGCATTGAAACAAGATGAAATTAAAATTAAAGGGGTTTATGATACTTCCATGCGATTAAATTTTATTTTTTTAGGAAAATTATGGAAAAAATGAGTAGAAAAGACTCTCATCAAGAAGTTTTCTCACACCACCATGTTTATTGGGGAGGTACCGAGTTCTAAACACAAGGGCCTGAGATCCTTTGATTTTTCACACATGTTACATGTAAAAGATGCATCCTATTCAACTTCCCACTACCCGGACAATGAGTGGTTAAAATAAAATAAAAATATTAAAAATAATATATTTATTTTAGACAAAATTGGTACACATGAACTCCCCTATACCACAGACCCATCTAACCCCAATGGGCTAGAACCAACCAGGACTAGGTGATACCTGACCCACCCAACCAAAATGACCCAAACCATGTCTAAAATTCCTTCCAAGCCTCTTTTTAATGCTAAAAAACTACCAAAAATTAATTAAAAATTCATATTTTTTAAAAAAATATTTGGAATTCAAATATAATTTTTTGAATGGATTGGGACGTACCATTAATTATTTAAATTTGTTTTAATGGAACTTTAAAGAATTAAAACTAACATTGTATATAATTTTATCTTATTTTATTTTTATTATGCAATATTAATGAATTTTTACTGATCTAGAGTTGATACTAGAGCTCTCTATATTTAGAAAATATTTATTTGATATAATTATTAAAATATGTGATTGTTTTGTAATAATTATTTATTAAATATCATTTTATCCAATCTGGAAATTATCCATCCATATTTAAATTTATAAGGGAATACTTATCTACATTTGAGTGATGAATGTAATTACCAAATCATATGTTACCATTTCCCACATGTGAGTATGTATTGTAAATATTAGGGGAGTTCACAAAATTTGATATTTGTGTCAAGAACCAGTATGATGTGATATCCCAGACCCGGCTTCCACTTAACCCATGCTCCAAGTCCGGTTGTCCACATGACCCCTAGTGTATCTCCCCATATTCCAGGGCTACTAATAAGTAGTGGTGGAGTGAAGGTAAAACAATAGGGAGACTATACCTCCATGTCAGAGTACATCGAGGATGTTACAACAATATACATTAGTGAATCAACAGGAAAATGAAGTAAATAGTGGAATCATAATAGATAACAACAGAAGAATAAAAAAATTAATAACATAGTAAAATCCTCAAAGGCAATGTCTGATACAACATACATGCATGACATACTAGTAAAAAAGGGATCAAGGAGTAGGAATACAAATAAAAAAGTAAAAAATAGAACAAAATACAAAATATTCTCCTTACCATCTTGAGCTGAAGCCCGATCCTCTGCTCCTAATCCCTATATAAGAAAAATATTCAACATTTAGATGAGTTGTATTTTTTCCTATCCACACCTACAAGAAAACAGTCTTCTATCATGCCAAAGGTTTCCCAAGTAGGGTGTGAGATAAAACTAATTGATCCCTACCAACGATGTCTACGTGTAATCCGAGTGGCGCTCATAAATAAATAGTGTGCGACTAACAGTAGGAAAGTAAACAAATATTGGAAATAAATAGGTTCCAAAAGACACCTAGTGGGTCTACCTACTTCAACTCGTAGCTGGTAAGTCCAAGAATGTCACTAGGTATATAGATATATATAGGTTATCACTGCCACAAGGTAATAATGCCTCTCATCCATCCATCCATACATACGTATATATATAGGTTATCAATGTAATGAGGTAAGCATCCCTCTCATCCACAAATAAAAGATAACTGGAATAGGGTAAGAATGATTATCATCCATATAATATGATAGCATGGGGTAAGAATGCCTCACATATACATAGATATTGTAATTGGCATGGCATAATCATGCCTCTCATCCTTATATAATTAGAATTTATCATATGTGTGGGGTAAGTATGCCTCCCACCCATACGTATCATAAGTGGAATGGGGTATGAATTCCTCCCATCCATACATTTACAATATAATTCATGAGCATGGTAATGAAATAAGCTTTCATAATATTGAATGTAAGGAAAACCATCTTACACTATTCAATTTGAAACAAACCACCATTTCATGCAATGCCATTAAAGTGAAACATAATAAGGGAAAGAATTTACATCCCTAAATTAATTCTATTAATTCAAATTATTTTTGTATGTTTAGGCCATTTCATCCTAGCCAACCTACATAGTCCACCATTCAATTTTCCAAACAAGGAAAACTCATTTCTACGACACATGCAAAAGGAAAATGGTCATGTTAATTAGTCCCACACCCATTTTGGTAAAAACATGCCTAAGGGGACCAAACACCCATTTGGAATCTTTGTATACCTCAAATACACATGTAATGATGGTAAATTCAAATAATTCTCATGCTGAGAGATAGAAACTATAATTCGTCATTTTGGGAAAATTGGTCTAAAATGGCCATTTTGGGCGGAACACCCCTTGGGAGTCCATATAAATAAAGGTTGAACTAAAACCCCCTATACATGAGTTGATTAACCAATGTCATCACACTAGGGTCAATTAGACATGAAGGAATCAACACAACAAAGGATCTCAACAAAGGATGAATCACGACACAACGAGATTAAATACAAAATGGACAAAACTCAAATTGAAAACTATGTGACCACCTACCTTAGGTCTGTAGATGATGCCTTGCTTGGTATCAACATCATATTCAAAGATGGTTGGAAGAGATTTGAGTTATAGTCCAATGAACTAAAAATAGGGTGAATGAGACTTTATCTAAATAGCACAATAAATGGTGAAATTTACCGAGGATGGAGGAGTGAGTGGGGTTGGCCTTAACTTGGACTATATGATGCTTCTATCAGATTAAAGACCAGTCTTAGGATAGAGGAGTCATCAAATATTTAAGGAAGAGGGATTTTGGAACTCAAGGAAGAGGAGTTTCATGGGTTCTATCTGCTGGATGAGAGGAAAGAGAGAAAATAGATCTTAAATGAAGGGAGAGACAAAATGGTAATTTTTCCTCAAAACTAGGTTCATACGGTTTATATGAACGATTTTAAAAACTATTTGAAAACCATAATGTATAGATCTGCCACATCCTAAAAGTTTTCATGGTTTATATGCACATTTTACCAAACCGTTAGCAAACTGTGCGTGAATTATCTACAACTTTCTACAACAAGTCCCACGACCGTGTGCCTGGGTCCGTATGGTTTAAACTGACCGTGAAACCCAACCTAAAACCCACTTTCCTATCCTTTGGGCTCCAAACTAGTCTTAGACGCTCCTCAGGCCTACCCTGGGATGTAACACACCGTTACTATACTCAAAGTAAAGATTCAAATAGAAAACCCTACGATCCCTACCTTGGTCAGATGTTGGGCCGTTACAACCTCCTTTCCTTATAGAAACTCATCCTAGAGTTTCCCTTATGAGTATAAGGAGGTGATGTCAGAATATAGTTCTACCCATTGAGATTGTACATTATCTTCCCACTCCTAGTTCTCATCCTGTACCCGGTCGGGCTACCATAACCCCGGTATAAGAGGAACAAACAAGGCTCAGAGTGTCTTCACACTCCGATCAACAATACAAACTGGATACTCTTTGAAGAATGAATACATATCCAGATCAACCTCATGAGTCTGAAATTCATGATATGGGTCTGGATAATATCCACAAAGCTAAGATACATGAAAGACATCATGCATGGACCGATATCTTTGAGGTAGTGACAATTGGTAAGCTACTAGACCAATCTGATTCACAACCTCTAAGGTTCTAACAAATTTTTGTGAGATATTACCCTACTTAAAAATAAATATATGCCCCAATCTGGGTGAGACATTCAAGAAAACCCTATCTCTACCCTCAAATTCAAGAGTTCTCTGACATCTCTTCGAATAAGACTATTGTCTAGACCGAGCTTCCAATATAAACTTCCTGATTAGCTAGACCTGCTTTGTAGTCTCCTGCATAAGATGAGGCCCAAGAATAGCTACTTACCCTAGCTCTAGACAACACAGAGGAAATTGAAAAGGTCTACCATACAAGGCTTCATAGGTATCAATCTCAATGGTATCCTGGAAAATATTATTATAAGAAAAATTAATGAGAGTAATTTGTTTATCCTAATAACCCCAAACTCTATAATGTATGCATGGAGAATATCCTCTAGAATTTTAATAGTATGATCCATTTTTCCATCAGTTTGTGGGTGATAGGCCATGCTCAAAAGTACATGCATACCCAATGCCTTCTATAACCCCTTCCAAAACTGTGATGTGAAGCTATCATCTCATTCAGAAAAAAATAGAATGAGTTTCCCCATGAAGATGTACCGCCTCTTTGATGTACAACCTTCACAGCTCATTTATCGAGAAGGTCTATCGCATGGGTAAGAAGTGTGAAAACTTCATCAGACGATCAATGACAAACCACACCATGTCATTACCACGAGGTAATCTGGGTAGTCTGGTTTCAAATTCCATCCAAACATCATCCAATTTCTACTCAATAATGGACAATGGATAAATAAGTCCTATAATACACTGATGTTTTGCCTTCACCTACTGACATGTGGAACATTGTGTGATGAAAATATCTATCTCACGTTTTACACCAGGCCACCAATACTATCACAATAGATCTTGATACATTTTGGTGAGACTAGGGTGAACTAACCATAATGAGGCATGGAAATCCTTCATCATATCCTCTATGATGTATACTAGGACCCATATATTCCCACAGAATAAAAGAGTGTCATCCCCATTGACTATCCATCCAGAAGATAGGTTGTTATCTGAAACACTTTCTCATAATACAAGGCATTCTATATTAGATAACTGTCTCAAACTTACTCATTATAGAAGAGTAGATTTCACAACCAAGGATGAGATGATAGACTGACCATGGTCCTCTTGAATCTCTACATGAATCTCCGAGAATAAGGAAATAATCTTCCATTCGTCAATAGTCTCATGAATTTAATGTGTCCGAGTCTTCTGGATCAGAGCATCAGCTACTGTATTCACTTTCCTTGGATTGTAGGAAAGTTTGAAATCAATAGATTGGAAGTATTCTACCCACTTACACTTACTGAGATTCAGATCCCACTGAGTGAAGATGTACTTGAGGCTCTTATGGTATGCAAACAGCACAAAATTCACTCCCAATAAATAGTGTCTCCATCAACATAAGGCATAAATAACATCATAAATCTTGAGGTTGTACGTCAGGTAATTCTTCTCATGAGGCCTCAAATAAAGAGAACCATATGCAATGACTCACTCATCTTACACCAGAACAACTCCATGCCGAATATATGATGCGTTACAATAGAATGTATAAGCCCTACCTGGATCTGGTAGAATAATTACGGGTGCTGAATTAAGTCTTCCCTTCAACTCCTGAAATGATTATTCACAATATTTTGACCATTAAAATTTCGAACCCTTATTCATAAAACCTATAAGTGGTTCTATAAGGAATGAGAAATTCTGAATAAAGTTTCTGTAATATCCAGAAATCCCTCAGAAACTCTAAATATCAAAGATGTTCTTAGGTTTCTCCCAAGAAACTAAAACTGTCACTTTATTTTGGTCAAAATAAACTGCTGACTTTGAGATGATATGACCCAGGAATTGGACTTTGTCGATCCAGAAGAGAAATTTACTAATCTTAGAAAATAGTTTATGTTCTCTTAGTGTATTCAACATGATTTTAAGATGGGTTTCATGGTCATGTGTGGAGAATGAATACACTAAGATATCATCAATTAAGACAACCACAAATGAATCTAGATATGGGTGGAAAACCCAATTCAAAATATCCATGAAGATAGAAGGTGTGTTTCTAAGTCCGAACAACACAACCAGGCACTCATAGAGACCATACCTACTCATGAAAACTATGTGAGGTATGTACGATGTCTTAAAATGCATTTGATGGTATCCCAAACTCATATATATCTTTGAAAAAACCTTTTCTTCTTAGAGATGATAAAAGAGGTTGTCTATTATAGGAAAAGGATACAAGCTCTTAATGGTTATCTGATTTAATAGATGGTAATCCATGCAAAGCCTAAGGGCACCACCCAAATTCTTGGAACAGAAGACAGGTGAACCCCAAGGAGAAGTACTAGGGCGTATAAATCCTTTTGTCTCCTAACCCTACAGTCAAGTCTTTTGTTCTAGAATCTATTTAGGTTCCATCCTATAAGGAGGAATGATCACAGGTGCTACTCCCGACACGAGAAAATAGTAAAATCTACCTATCGTACTAAAGGTAGCTGTTGGTTGGAGTGGATAATCAAGAGGGGGGTGAATTGAGTTCCAATTAAAATTTCTGTTAAAATTATTTCTATTAATATCCCCCTATTTAAAAACAAGTTAAACTATAGTGAATTTATACAGATTGTAAATATTCAATTAGCTTCTCAAAGACTGATTAGGTCTCAGTTAAATTAATCACAAGATTAAATTAGCTTTTGAAACTAACTTACTTGTTCACAATAAGTATAAACACTTTCTAATTTAACTATCAAAGTAACTTTAAAGAAAATAGTATTTCAAAGTAATTATCAGAAGAATATAAAATATATATATACTTTAGACTTAATCTAAGATGCACATTAGATGTAACCAAGAGGTTAAGTCTCAAGCCGAGACTTAGTCCTCTCAAAAAATTTATATAAGTTTGATCCACACCCTGGATCGAGGCAAACAACAGTACAAAGACTGTCCAGGTACTAAGACCTATACCATAGTTCTTCATGGGAAAACAAAACAACAACAAATTGGCGATACAGGTCTTACTTGACCTCTACGACTATCCACAGTGAGAAACAAGAGTTATGAAAGTTTTGAGTGAGGATTTAGAAATCCTATAGTTTAGCTTAGGATACAGTGTGTGTATATAATATACAGAGTTCACACACTTCTCAAAAGGTAAATAAAAGAAACACAATAGAGCTAAACAGATAGAGAAGAGTTTAGAGTGCTCTATTTGTTGTGAGTGAAGTTCGGGACTCCTTGGTTTGATGTAAATGAAGCTCTGAGTCCTTCTATGATTTTTTTGTCAAGAAAAAAGAGTGTCGTGGTTCTCCTTCTTCACTTCCAGTGTAAGTGTTCAGATCGAGTATGAGTAATCCTTATAGCACTTGAATATATTCTTTGAACTTCCGTTCTTGGTGAGTATCAATGTTCTTCATGTTCCTTCTATGTTCTTCTTTTCATGTATGTGCATGCATGGAAGAATTATCTCTATCTTCATGTATTCATTCCATCTCTTTTACTGCATCTCGATCTTCCTTTTATTCCACAAGCTCCGACAATAGGAATGATTGCCTTTTTTACAGGTACAAGGTACTGTTCCTTGACATGCCAACAACTATCATTAAATAACATTAATTTCATTAAAATCATAAAATATGATAGTTAGCATTATTTAAATAATATTGACAACGTATAGAGTTCGAGCAATCAGTGACTGGTTTCCAATCGGTAGCTCCTTGTAACAGTGAGCTTGAAGCAGTAGACTTGAGTCGAAGAGTCTTGAGATAGTAGCTGTTAGACTCTATATTAGTAGCTAGCTTTCATCAATAGCTCCTTTATATTAGTGGACTTACTCCATCGATATCTCTTCTATCAGTAGTTGTATTTACCAATGACTCATTCTTCTATCGGTAGCGGTAGCTCCTTGTATAGGTAGACTTCATATATCAGTAGCTTGATGTATCAGTGACACACATACCAGTAGGCTTGCATATATCGGTAACTTGTCTGTATCGGTAGACTGAGTGTCAGAAGCTCTATATTGGTGAACTTTTCTGTAACGGTAGCTCTTATCGGTATCTCTAAGTGTAACGGTGACTGTCTGTGTATCAGTAGACTTGTTCTATCGGTAAATATGATTCTATTAGTAGAATTTCAATTATCGGTAGACTTACACATACCCATAACTCTGTGTGTCGTTGACCTTTGCTTATTGGTAGACTAAGTACTAGTAGGGCTCTATTTTTTTGTATCAGTAGCTATAAGCATATCAGTGACTTAACACTTGTCTGCTTTATGAAAAACATATCCGATTGAGTTAGAATGATTTCAAAAGTCATATAAACATAGATAAACATTTATTAACATATTTGAAAGATTATTTTAATATTATTATCAAATAGAATGACATAGATTGAAAGAATTAATATATAGATAAACAATTATTTGGGATTATCAAAGTATTAAGGCATAATTGGGATTATCAAAACAGGTGATGTCAACAGTAGTATATATAATTAATCAAGTAAAACATATTTGAAATGATCCACTACCAAAGGAAGAATAGCGGGTTTCAATCCTTGTTCATCAAGGTAAATACTAGAAACCTTCACTGTAACACTACCTATCCTCTAATACTCGGGTCCTTCTCATGTCGCACACACATCCCATTATCCATTATGAACATACTTAATGTCCTCTAGTAATGTAAACATCACCCTCCGATGATAGAAATCAATGTGAGATTTGTAGAGAACCAACCAGTCTATCCAGATGATTACATCAAAACTTGTCATGTCGAGAACATATAGGTTCCCTTTGAAAAGGTAACCAACCATCTCAAGTGGGAAATTCTAGTAGCGAAGAATTACCTATGAACCAAAACCTAAGGGTGTATCTAGCATCATGATGCCATGATGAAATTTAATATTGAGGAACAAATTCTCAGTGATTTCCTCAGATATAAAAGAGTGGTATGCGCCTATATCAAACAAAGTAGTCACTAAAGTAGAGACTAATAGAATCACGCCTCATACAATAGATGGTTTGGTGCTCTTATCCTATAGAATAGGCTGGAATACATGTAACTAGCTAGTACTAAGGACCTGATTCACGGCTTGACTGCCCTGATTAGGCCTATTCTACTGGCGCTGAGAATCATATCCCTGATTTCCTTTGCCTCAACCACCACCGTTTCTTTACCAACCGATGGTATTAAAAATGTCTAATTTTTGTGATCCTGTTGAACCATATCCTGATTGAGGAGTAGGTAAATATCCTTTCCCATTAGACAATGGAGGAAAAGATCTAGAAAAATGGTGGATATGTACCATCCTTCAAAAACTTCTGAACTCAACCAAATTCTATGTGAAATAACTCTTCAAGTGCCCTGGTGCTCCACACTAGTTACAGATAGGAGAACCACCAACAAAATGAGCCTAACCACCGCTACTCCCACGATACTCCTTAAAACATCTCTTTTTCCCAAAAGAAGATCCACTGTATTTTTTATGTGTCGAACAACCCTGGATATCACCCTCAACATCTCTAAAATTTTGTTATGTGATTAGAACTTGGTTGACAATTTTTGAAATATTCATCAGCTTAAAAACATTGACTTGAGACTAGATGGCATAACACAACCCATCCTCAAATTTCTTAGCAGCCATTAGATCATAAAAATCTACAAATGGAGAAAGAATTGTAGCTTAGTGGAATAGGAATAATAATCCATAACTGGCAAGGTCCCTTGATATAGATTCATGAAATCTATAGCTCTGTAGGTCCTCAATGTACGGGGAAAGAAGTAGTCATAGAAGATAGTATAGAAGTCAGCCTAAACCATCTCTTTATGCTGGCCTGCCTATATGATGACATCCCACTACCTCTTGGATGAATCACATAACATATAAGTATCTAGCCTAACCCTCCTCTATGGATCCATCTCTAGGTTGTCGAAGATATATAGGATCGCCTCAATCTAAGACTGTACAGTAAGTGGTCCTACATCCCCCAAGAAAGTAGGAGGATGCTGCTGATGAAACATGAGAGTCAACCATGCCATGCTAAGGGAAGGCCACAATTTTACTTGCATATTCTTTATTATACATAAGAATCCCTCTCAAAACTTGGGGTCAATTCCCAACTTAGGTATAGGTGGAGGAACCACATGTGGATCAATTGGAAGAACAACTGGAGGATCAAGGCCCACTACCTCAGGAACATGATCTTCACCACCTTTATGGCACACAACTCAAGGACTTCATGGCGGCATAATGCTATAATGATTAAAAAACTTCTCATAATGGATTTGATCAATTTAGAGGATTGCATTTAAGAAGAAAGGATAGGTATTAAATCCTTCCTATAAAAATGAAAAAACCACTCTGACTACTTAAAAATCCAAGACTATATGTTAGAACAGACCGTAATAGGACATAAGAATGGAGAATAACCACTAACAATTATTAAGGTCAAATTCGGGTCAAATTTCTACGTTAGGCACGTGAAAAATGGCCATTCTCAAGTAAAAGTAATTTCAATAAGCTGAATCCAATGATATGTCATTTTCCAGACCATAAGGGCCCATACATCTTATGAGTCAAAATATGATACTCACTTGGATGTCATTTTAACTTTAAATTGTTCTTATCCATGTGATTATATCATTCTTGGATGGTCAAGCAAGTTGAAATTTCCATTTTCCGATCCATAAGGGGACATACATCTTATGAATCAAAGAGTGGTACCTACTAAAATCACACCATAGAACGATCCAAATCCAACATAAATGTTTCATCACAATTGTATATATGTAAAAAAAGGAACAAAAATATTCAATAGGAAATTCTTGTTTGAAATTTAAATATGACATGGAAAAATACATGGCCTATTCATATTATGCCTATCGTGATGCATATTCTACACATCACCCTCATTTCATCAGGTCAAGAAATGAAATAAAAATTCCAATATCATTAATACTAATGACATCATAAAACATGTGAAACACCCAATGGTGAAATGATATCAACAACAATAGTATAATCAATAACAACAATAATTAAAGCAACTTGGTCCTTACCCCATACATAGGTTCGCGACACAAAATCACAACTTGTGACTAAGTCCCAATCGTTCAAAATCTCCAATTTATTATCTCCAATTAGTAAAGCATGAAATGAATCCCCCTATGATACCACTTTGTGATGTCCCATACCTATCTACCACTTATCCCATGCCCTGAGTCCGGTTGGACACATGACCCCTGGTGCATCTCCCCATATTCCAAGGGTTACTGACTAGCAGTGGGGGTGTGAAGGTAACACAATAGGGAGTCTATACCCCCAATGTCAGAGTATATAGTGGATATAACAGCAATATACAGTAGAAAAAGTATAATCAATATACAAATGAAGTAAATAGTGGAAGAATAACATATAATAGTGTAAGATTAATTAACTGAATAACATAGTAAAAGAATAAAAGTTTACATATGATACACCATGTATGCAAGACATTATAGTAAAAAAGGGATCATGGAGTAGGAATAAAAATACAAAAGTAAAAAAGAGAACAAAATCCAAAAGTATCTCCATAGCATCTCGAGCCTAAGTTTGATCCTTTACTTCTAAGATCCATATAGGAAAAAGATTCAATATCAAGAAGAGTGTTGTTTTCCCCTATCCATATTTATGGGAAAAAAATATACTTGGGTGACAAAGGTAAACTGAGTAGGGTGTGAGATAAATCTAAGTAGGCCAACACCAATGGTGTCTATGTGTAATCTGAGTGGAACTCATAAATAAATAGCGTGTAGCTAACAGTAGGAAAGTAAACAAACACTGGAAATAAATAACCTTCTGATCAGGTTCCAAAAGTCACCTGGTGGGTCTACCTACTTTGGCTGGTAGCTGGTAAGTCTGGGAAATTCACTAGGTATATACATATATATATATATATAGGTTATCACTGGAACGAGGTAAGAACACCTATTGTCCACACACACACAGATATATATATATATATATATGTTATCAATGGCATGAGGTAAGAATGACTCTCATTCATAAATAGAAGATAAAATTCATGGGGTAAGAATGACTCCCATCCATAGAAGATGTTGGCATGGGGTGAATGCCTCCTATCCACATAGATATTATAACTATCACGGGGTAAGAATACATCCCGTACTTATATAATTAGAAGTTATCATAGGATTGGGGAAACCATGCGTCCCACCTATATGTATCATAAGTATAACGGGGTATGAATGCCTCCCATTCACACATTTACAATATAAGTCATGAGCATGGTAAATACATAAGCATTCACTATACATAATGTAAGGCAAACCATCTTACACCAATCAATTTAAAACAGACCACTATTTCATGCAATGTATTTAAAGTGAAACTTAACAAGGGAAAGGATTTCCATCCATAGTCCATTCCTTTAAGTCATATAAGTTTAGTAAGTTTATCTAGGTTCATCCTAACCAACCTACAAAGTCCACCGATCAATTTTCATAACAAGGAAAAATCATTTATAGGTCACAAACCAAAGAAAAAAGGTCATGTCAAATAGTCCCACACCCATTTTGATAAAACAATTCCTAAGGGGAAAAAAACCCATGGGTAATCTTGGTATACCTCAAATACACGTGGAATAATGGTCAATTAAAATAAATATCAAGTTGAGAGATACAAACCATAATTCATCATTTTGGAAAAATTGGTCTAAAATGGACAATTTGGGCGGAACACCCCTTGGTAGTCCATATAAAGAAAGGGTGAACTCCAAACCCCTAACCATGAGTCAATTAACCCATGTAATAACACTAGGGTCAATTAGACATGAAGAAATCAAAACAATAGAGGATCTCAATAAATACCGGATCACAAAACAACAAGATTATATATGAAACAACAAAAACTCAAATGGAAAAATATGTGAACACCACCCTTAGGGTCATAGAAAATGCCTCACATGGTATCAAAATCAGATTGAAATAAGGTTTGAAGAGATATGAGTTGAATTCTAATGCCCTGAAAATAGGATGAATGAGCCTGCATCTAAATAGCGCAATAGATGGTGAAATTTACCGAGGAAGGAGGATTACACGGGGTTAGCCTTACCATGGCCTATATAATGCTTCTATCAGATCGAGGATTGGTAATAGGATCGAGGGGTTATCAAATATTGAAGGAAGAAGTATTTTGGAACTCAAGGAGTAGGAGATGCATGGGTTCTGTCTATTAGAGGAGTGGAAAAAGAGAAAATAGAATTTAAATGAAGGGAGGAAAAATGGTAATTTTTCCTCAAAATTGGGATCACACGGTTTTTGCGCACGGTTTAGAAAAATGTTCCCAAACCATGATATATGGATCTTACACCTCTTGAAAGTCCACATGGTTTATGCACACAGTTAATCAAATAGTACAAAAACCATGTGTGAAGGTTCTGCAACTCTCGGTAGTAGGTCGCACGACTGTGCGCCAAGGTCTGCATAGTTTACACTAACCACGTGGCCCAACCTGTAGCCCATTTTCTAGACCTCTGGGACCTAAACAATCCCCATATGCTCATCAGGCCCACCCTAGGTCATATCACACCATTACTATGCTCAAAGTAAAGATTCAAAGAGAAAAACCAACGATTCATAACTTAGTCAGAAGTCGGGTCGTTGCACATGGAACCAAAATGAAAATGCATTAGATTTTTATGAGTGCTACAATTTAAGTCAGTATACAACTCAATTAATTCCATTAGGATATATATTGATCCATCATTTACTCTATGGATTTTTCAATATAAAAATTATCATGATCATTGTTAATTTATTTTTTCATGCGTGGTTAACTATATATGAATGTGTGTCTATTTATAAAAACAAATATTATATTTAAAGATCATTAATAAAGAAAATAAATGAACATGTGTGAGGAGTGATTTATATTTTTTAATTTTTAAAGTTTTGAGTTGTTAAATTGTAATAATCATGTTAAATAGAATCAAATTTCAATTGTCAATAAAATAAAATATTAAAAATTCTCAAAGAAAATATTAATTCATAAATACCTTATATCACTTGAATTAGAATGAAACTATAGTTTAATGTGATTGTTATAAATAGTTAAGGGTACCTGTTGATGCTCCTTTCCATCACATAGTCTAAAATGACTATGAAAGAGGATTACCATGAGTCTAGGAAGATTCATCCTTTGAAGAAACATCAAAAATTGGCAAAGGAATGAACGGGGATTGGTTTACACATGGGCCGCACAAGTTTCAGAATGGTCACAAAATTATACTTGCGTGCCACATATTAGGAGCACAAGTGACTTGCACGCCCTATCTGATTTTTTCCCAGGGTCTTCAGCAGGATATAAATACCCCTTGTGGGCCCCCCATTTCGAGGATGGAAAAATTCCAAATCTCATCTTCGAGCTCCCGGTGCCCTAGTCTCTTTTGGAAGTCTTCCGAACAATTCTAAGGTAATTTATTACCTATAATGGAAGCTCTAAATAGGGGAAACAAGGCCTAAGTGTTGAAATTCATCAACACCTACGTGCCTAAGTGTCTAAACCCTTAAAGGAAATAGACACACCTGCGCGCCACTTTGTCCCTTCACCAGAACCTGCGCGCCACTCTTTTGGGAGCCCTTAACAATAATACTAATGGTTTGAGCCAAGTCTCACCTAAGTACTACCCCATGGGTTGACCGTCGTTCAAGTACCCATGTGTCCCGCAGGTGTACCTGCACGACCAGTACCTGCACGCCCACGCAGGACCTGCGCACCTACTTCATTTTGGGTGCCCCTCCTTCCTACTTACCTCTCTTATTCAAATAAACCTTTCCTATTCAAGATTTAGTCTTCAAGACAATATTCAAAGCATTTATGGCTAGTTTCCATGATTGGATTCCTTATCTAAAAGGAATTCTGTGGAATATCTCTTAAAAACCTAGTGATTTACATATCTTTATGTCACTGAGGTTAGAGATTTCATTAATTCAACCTTATCCTTTAAGATGAGAGGATATTTAACTTGGGCCTCCTTTTCATGAATAATCCCTAGTCCAAGTTCTCTTAATATGGGAATATTCCTTAAGATTAATCCACAATCATAAGTGAAATTCCCCCCCTTAATTCTGGGCATCCTTTTCAGGGATAATCCCCAAATTATAAGTACAAATCTCCATAAAGCACATATACCTTTATGGACCCTGTTCACTTGGACATCCTCCTTAGGAGTAAGCCCCAGTCATAATTACTCTTAACCAGCCTTAATTTCTTTCAATTTGGACTTTCTTCTCAGGAATAAAACCCAAATCATAAGTCCCCTCTAATTTAGGAATTCTCCTCAGGATTAAGTCCTAAGTTAAGTATCTAAATCTCCATAAAGCACATACACCTTTATGGACCTTGTTTCCGGGTTTCTTCCCTAAAGTAAATCCTAAGCTTCATCTATCTGGGCAGTCATACATACATAATCCCCACATTATTTCTTATGATTTCATCTTTCGTGGAACAATTGTCTAGTTTTACCAATACCTCTTGTTTCTCACACCGAGCATGACTCACGTGATCTTAGATTGTAAAAGTAATTATGACATATTTCTTTGAGCCATCAATCATGAATAAACCTCATACTCCCTTACTTGAACTACGTGGGTTCTGATTCCTTTTCTAAAACAAGGATACGTAGGTAGACCATCTGTGGGTACGATCCCAACTCTGAAATAATTCATCTCCTTTTGAATGACAATAAACTTCAAGTACCTGACTGAGTTTCTTTAAAACCAGTATGGTTATCATAATGACCAATAGATTTTTATATAATGTGTTGAAGGGTACCATTGACTAAGAATATCTAACAAATACATATGATTTTATATCGAAGAAGAACCTCTAATACATATAAAAGATTCTCTAAATTTAATACATATTAATCATTGATTGTCAGATCTAAAGGAAATCTCATTTTCATACTTGGTAATTTAATAAGGATTCACAAACATAACTTAAATCTATAAAGAGAGTCCTGGATTAGACAATAATTCCCCCAAAAAAAGGTGTGATGAGTCCGAACTCCCATCCTCCCGACCAATAAAACTTCTTAAGCCTCATCAGTTCACAACTAATGAGCACCTACCATTGGAAAGTAGGTCCAAGTGAATATGGAATCATTGTATGTTTCCTATTCTACGAACAAACCCATTAGATACCGCTTGGAATGTTTGAACCTTAAACAATGGAGGTCATCCCCAATTCCAGAGGAACCTCTGGAATTGGGGATGACCTCATTTGTTTAAGGATCAAAGATTCCAAGCAGTTTCTAATGGGTTTGTTCCTAGAACCGGAAACATCCAATGATTCCATATCCACTTGGACCTACATTAGAAAGGTAGGCGCTCATTAGTTGTGAACTGATGAGGCTTAAGAATTTTCATTGGTCGAGAGGATGGGAGGTCAGACTCATCACACATTTTTTGGTGGGAATTATTGTTTACTCCAGGACTCTCTTTATAGATTTAAGTTATGTTCGTGATTCCTTATTAAATTACCAAGTATGAAATTGATCTTTCCTTTAGATCTGACAATCAATGATTAATATGTATTAAATTTAGAGAATCTTTTATATGTATTCGAGGTTCTTCATCGATAGAGAATCATCTGTATTTGTTAGAGATTCTTAGTCAATTGTACCCTTCAACACATTATATAAAAATCTCTTGTCCATTATGATAACCATACTGGTTTTAAAGCCGCTCAGTGATGCAATTTAAGTTTATTATCATTCAGAAGGATATGAATTATTTCAGAGTTGGGATCGTACTCGCAGATGGGCTACCTACGTATCCTTGTTTTAGAGAAGGAATCAGAACCCACGTAGTTAGAGTAAGGGAGTATGAGGTTTATGCATGATTTATGGCTCAAAGAAAGATGTCATAATTACTTTTATACTCTAAGCTCACGTGAGTCATGCTCGGTGTGAGAAATGAGAGGTATTGGTAAAACCAGACAATTGTGCCATGAAAGATGCAATCATAAGAAATAATGTGGTGCTTATGTATGTATGACTACCCATATAGATGAATATTAGGATTTAATTCAGGGAAGAAACCCGGAAACAAGGTCCATAAAGGTGTATATTCTTTATAGAGATTTAGATACTTAACTTAGGACTTAATCTTGAGGAGAATTCCTAAATTAGAGGGGACTTTTGATTTGGGTTTTATTCCTAAGAAGGAAGTCTAAATTGAAAGAAATTAAGACTGGTTAGGAGGAATTATGACTGGGGCTTACTCCAAAGGAGGATTCCCAGGTGAACAGGATCCATAAAGGTATATGTGCTTTAAGGAGATTTGTACTCTTAATTTGGGACTTATCCCTGAAAAGGATGCCCAGAATTAAGGGGGGACTTTCACTTATGATTGGGGATTAATCTTAAGGAATATTCCCATATTAAGATAACTTGGACTGGGGCTTATTCCTAAAAAGGAGGCCCAAGTTAAATATCCTCTCATATTAAAGGATGAGGTTGAATTAATGAAATCTCTAACCTCAGTGACATAAAGATATGTAAATCAGTAGGTTTTTAAGAGATATTCCACATAATTTCTTTTAGATAAAGAATCCAATCAAGGAAACATGCCACAAATTCTTTCAAGAGTGTCTTGAAGACTAAATCTTGAAGAGGAAAGGTGGATTTGAATAAGAGAGGTAAGTAGGTAGGAGGGGCACCCAAAATGAAGTAGGTGCGCAGGTCCTGCGTGGGAGCGCAGGTACTGGTCACGCAGGTACACCTGCACAACACATGGGTACTTGCACGATGGTCAACCCATGGGGTAGTACATAGGTGAGACTTGTCTCAAACCTTTAGTATTATCCCTAAGGGCTTCCAAAAGAGTGGCACATAGGTTCTGGTGAAGGGACAAAGCGGCGTGCAAGTGTTTTTATTTCCTTTAAGGGTTAACAAACTTAGGCACGCAGGTGTTGATGAATTTCAACACTTAGGACTTGTTTCCCCTGTTTAGAGCTTCCATTCTAGGTAAGAAATTACCTTATAAGTGTTCGGAAGACTTCCAGAAGAGACTAGGGCGCTGGGAGCCCGAATATGAGTTTTGGAATTTTTTTGTCCTTAAAATGGGGGGCCCAAAAGGGGTATTTATAGACTGCTGAATACCCTAGTAGAAAATCAGATAGGGTGCACAAGTCACCTACGCACCCAATATACGGTGCGCAGGTGTACTTGCGCGACCATTCTGAAACTTGTGCGGCCCATGTGTAAACAAATCCTCATTCATGCCTTTGCCAATTTTTAATGTTTCTTCAAAGGATGAATCTTCCTTATCTAATGGTAATCCTCTTTCTTAGTCATTTTAGATTATGTGATGGAAATGAGCATAAAAAAAGTCCCCCCCCCCTCAGATTTGGATCTGAAAGAAAAGAGGATGTGACTCTGAGGAAAAGAGAAAACCAAGGAAAGGGGCGGCGTGCAGGTTTGGAGCACACAAATGATGGTGCGCAGGTGCCCGCTGTGCGGGCTTCAGCATGCAGGGGTGCGGCCTCGCCTATATATATGGGTCCATTCCTCGCACAAAGCACCCGGTTCTGAATGATTCCCGCTCTCGCCGTGCAATCTGTCTTCGTCGCGTAAGTGTTCTGTTTTCCGCTGGTTCTTTGTGTCACGCTGCTGCAGAGGTATTTGGACTTTCACGGTGATACCTGTGCTCCAAAACTTGTGCGACACAATTACACTTGTGTGCCTTAATTCCTTTGTCATTTTTTTCTAATTTCTTCATAGATTTTATGAAAAATCAACCCACTTAAGAGTTAATTATTTGACCTTTGTGCAGATTCAATGGCTCCCAGAAGAATCGGAACGACTAATGAACTGTCTAGGAAGAGAATTGATGATATGATGAACATTGTTGGCCATGAATACTATGATATCCGCGACATCGCTCTTCTCGATTTGGCCAAGTACTTAAAGAAGTATCAACATAACTTTCCAAAGAGCATTTACTTTCCTCTGTATGGGCATGGTCATTTGCAAGATGTCAACATTCCAAAGGAAAAGATTTACATGATTGAGATGCAGCTGCACTACCATCCCTCTGTTTTGGTTATTCGGTGCCTTAAGAATAACAGCAATGGTGTGAACTTTCAAATTTTTCTTCCATGCCATTTCCTTGCAGATATGAAAATGGAAAACCATGGGCTAATATGTTTTCTGCTGCCAATTGGTGGATAGAAGATGACATTAGAACAATATCTGAAAAGATTACTCTCTCCAAATGGATCTTTTCTTCTAATGCTCCATTCTCAAATCCATGTATCCATCTTCCAAGTCTCTTGGACAAACACAGAGCCACTGTTAGATCAACAGAAAATTTTCTCAAACCGCACTCAAGAACATTCTTTTACAATTGTTCCAAGAAGAGATGATATCACTGCATCTCTTATTGTATCCAGTTGAATGAATTAATTCTAGGTGATTGTTGATGAAGCTTGAGATACTGTGAATCAAATATGAATTTATGTTGAAAGCATTTTGTAATTCTTGAAAAAGTGAAGAGACTCCAGTCTGTGGATATCCTTCTAGCTCTTGTGCATCAATGAAAAACACTTTCATCTTCAATCATTTGTGCATTCTTTTTCTATCTACTTTAAATTTTTACCTAAGCCAAATGGGCATAGTAAGAATAGTTTTATTTTTACTAGGATTATAAAAATAACCCTACAAACTTTGAATCCTTTGATTTCTCAATATTACCTAAATCATACAAAATGTACGTTTAGTGAGTGGGGACTTGAATTTTATTTAGATTTCCCTTGTCTTTTGTGGGAAGTTTAATGTCATGTACATCAGACATAAAAAGGATAATGTTTAAGGTCGAAATAGATTTCACCGATTGGATTAAAATTTGACTCAATTCCTTTACAATTTATCTGAAAAAATATTACCACATTCAAGTATGGAGGGGAAAACATGTAAACTATGACTTAGGAAATTTTGAATCTGAGGAATGATACGAAAAAGGGCTAAATGGCACTAGAGGAAGTATTTACTAGGAGTGAAGTTACCACTATTTGATCCGCTTGGAGGCTCCGTTTATTTCTGGTTGAGGAGTTACTACATCTGCTGGATTTTGCAGTTTGAGAAATCAAGGATGGCTGTATCTGGATGTCTTCTGCACTCTTATGAAGGATGATGTTGATGTCTTTGATTGGAGGATAGTATTTCCTCGGTACTGTCCTGATGTTGGTGTTCCTACTGATAAGAAGCCACAAGTTCATGCTTTTTGGGGAGGAAGGTTCGGTCTATCCATTAGGGGAGCTCGCTGCTTTTATGGATGGACTTCATTTCTAAAGGTATAGATTTGAGGAAACTGAATGATATTCAAGGGAGAATCACGATGACTCACTGGGATGATGGATGGACCACACAGTCTCTTGGTGATCATTTATTTTGATGTTTTCATCTCTGAGTTGTTTGTTTGTCAGTTTTGTTTTATGGTCTTCAAATCCCTGCTGGTGTAAGTGTTTTACACCTCGAGCTTGTACTATTAATCTTTATTTTTTAATAAATTCCATTGGTGACATGGAGTGGGAAACCAATCCATGTCATCAATCTTCAAAAAAAAATAATAGCATCTTTTGGCAGACAAGTCTGTTATGTAGACTTTTTTATGCAAGGCCGCCTAAGGGCACATGCTGCATAGTCAGAAAAAAGAACTCTCAGAAAGTTTACTTTTATATTTCTAAAAGCCAGTGAAAGTTTATGGAGATTAAAATTTTCCAAAGCATAGAGTCTACTATATTGAGAGAGGTACTTGAGTATGGAGAGGATATTTCTAATCAAGATTGTCTAAGAACTGGATGAATATCACTCCTACGAAGGTCTGAACCAAACGTAGGGAAGGGAAATATAAACCATAGGCTTGAATACTTTCATATCATGAAAAAGAGTATGGGGAAAATATGTTAAGGATGGATATTTTTGCGGATCCTTACATATTGTCATTAAGACAACTAAGGAAAAAAGAGGTTTTCTTCTCAAGAATGAAGTTACCATTAGTTGACAAACCCGTTAGGGGGTTGAATTATGCGGGGCCACCTAAGGGAATTGGCTACATAGTCAAATAATAGAATCTTTTGGCTGATAGGTCTGTTATGTAGACTTGTTTATGCAAGGCCGCCTAAGGGCACATGCTGTATGGTCAGGAAAAATAATTCCCCGGTATCATACATTTTGTGACCAAAAGTCAAGAAAAGGGTTATGGAGATCTAGAAGTATTTAAGGTTAGGAGTGTGACACATGAAAATGAGTATTGTCCAATGTATGAAAGAGACACATATAGACCAATTCTAACCATAATCCTGTTCTGGCCATGTCCCGAATTGAGATCAAGGATTTCACTATGTATCTCATTAGGATGAGAATCAATCCATACATAGTTCTTGAAATGCAGTTTAACATCATGTGGGATGATAGCATATAAAAGATCTTAGTTTAAGTTCATAGGGCTCGGACCATTATAAGGAATACACACTGTGTGTTGTATAAACCTGATGTGAATGAGGACTAGGTTTCTCATACGACATTCATGTTTTCACAGGGGGAATTTTCAGCCAAGGGACTGAAAGTGGAATTTGGGGTTAGGCCTACAGACTTGGGGCTGGATTAGAGGGATGTTCGAACGTTCCTATGTATCCCATAAGGATGGGAATCAGGCCCACATAGTTCTTAAATTACCCTCTATACAGATTTGGTTCGTACATATAAAGGGTAAAAGGGGACTTTAGTGCAATGATGGATTGACCCAAGATAAAAGGTTTGGGCATTTCCATGTATGTACGTAGTCTTTAGAATATAACATGATTGGAGATCAATGTAAATAATGATTTTCTCCCAGGTGAGGGTGTCAAAGAATGTTTTAGTTTATTTTCATACAGGAAAAAAGTGTTGTATATTTTACCATCATATAATAAGGATGAAGGTGAACCAAAATAAAGATATTGATTCTAGGGGTGGCTTCACGAATCAACATCGTATGAGATGGAGGTGAACCAATGTGAATAGATTGTTTTTGGGCTTGAACCTTGGGAGTTTTCCTACATACCCAGCCCAGAAGGCAAGGATCGAAGTTTGTGTAGTTTAATTTAAAATGAATTGGTGATTAAGTTGTATTTGAGAACAACCCAAAAGATAGTGTTGGTACTTGTACGTGGTTAGCGGCCCAAAGAGAATGTTAAGTTTGGGGCTTACTCTAAGCTCACGTGATTCATAATTGGTGTGAGAAACAAGAGGTAACAAAAAACCTAACGATGTACAGTTTAACGTCATGTAGGAAGAAAATGGACTTTTTGACAGTTTAACGTCATGTGGGACGAAAATACACCAATGTGAAGAGATTGGTTTGGGGATATTCAAGAATCAACATCATATGAGACAGAGGTGAACCGACGTGAAGAGATTGGCTTTGGGCTTGAACCTCGGGAGGTTGCCTACGTACCCAGCCTAGAAGGCAAGGATCAAAGTCCACGTAGTTCAATTTAGAATTAATTATGGGGACACATTTTAACGTCATTTTGGACAAAAAAGGGACTGTGTAGTTTAATGTATTGCAGTGAGGACAAAAGGGACACAGTTTAACGTCATATTGGACAATGGAACATTTTAACGTCATGTTGGACGATGGTGAAAATATTTTAAGGTCATATGTATGGACCGATGTTTATACAGTTTAATTTCTTTCTTGATGTAAGGGACTTCTATATAGTTTAGCGTCATGTATCAAGGACTTCATAGTTTACTATCATGTTGGATTATGGGGGACTATGCAGTTTAATTTCATGCAGTAAGGACATAGGATGAATGTGAAATTTTAAAGTCTTGCAATGAGGACTAGTGCTTTACAGTTTAGCATAAAGTAGGTAGGACGATTTAAATTTGTTTTACACAAAGTACTTCTTCAAGAATCTCGCGTTGGTTAGAGTCATGATGAGTTCTCCATCCATTGAGATTAAAGAATAAGATCCATTGGAGTAGACCCTATATATTGAGTAAGTTCCTTCCCATTTTGGCTCAAGCTTGGGAGGTTTCATTCCTAGTATCATTGGAGTTCAGAGAACCAATACCAATTCTCCCTAAATGAATGAACAAAGACAAACTTTTTTATTGAAAGATCATGCTATTCGATTATGATAGACTTTCAAATGATGCAGGGTGCACAATCTTTTTTTCATCTAATCAATCCAATTCATCCAATCGATTTTGAGATTGTTCATCTATAGATGACTGATCACAAATGTCTACTCTGAGAAAAGGTAATTGAACTTCAATGGGAAATACTGCTTCTGTTCCATATACCAATGAATATGGAGTTGATCGCGTTGCAGTGCGGGTGGTGGTCCGATAATCCCATGAAGCATGGAAGAGTTTATCAGGACATGATTTATTATCTTTATCCACCATCTTTTGCAGTATATTTGAAACAGTTTTATTGAAGGCTTCTATCTGGACACTGGCCGCTGCATGATACTGAGATGAATGGTTGGATTTGATGTTGTATTCTTGATACAACTTCTTTACCTCGGATGAACAGAAATTGGTGCCATTTTCCTTCAATATGGTATGAGGGACATGAAATCTGGTAATGATGTTAGACTTGATGAAGCTAACAATACTTTTAGAACTAACTTATTTGAGAGGTATTGCCTCTTCCCATTTGGAAAAGAAGTCAGTAGCAGTAAGAATATACTTAAACTTCTAGGTTGTAGCTGAAGGGTAAGGTCCCACCACATCCATTCCCCATGTGGAAAATGGCCACGAGTATTTATCTCTATGAAGCAACTCTGGGGGTTGATGAATGAAGTTTGCACATACTTGGCATGAATGACACTTCTTCATAAAATCAACACAATCTTGTATCATTGAAGTCCAAAAGTATCCAAGCCTTTGAATTTGATCAGATAGTCTATGTCCAGACTGGTGGGAACCACAGAATCCTGCATGTACTTCTTTCATGACAGCCATTTTTTCTTCACCATAAATGCATCTGAAGAGAACTCCATCAAAACCACGCTTGTAGAGTATTTTATCTAAGTGATATGGGCTGTCATAAAGAGTAAAATTGACCACACGTCACCAGATTTGTTCCTTCTCGTCTCTATCCGGTAGAAGTGTTCTATTTTGAAGGTATTCCCTGATAGGTTCCATCCATCCTGTAGTATGACCATGTGGTTCATAAATGGGACTAATTTCATTGATTTCCTCTGTTCTTATTTGAACATAAGGTGAAATTGTATGACAGTGGGAAATACTGATGATTGTCTTGTCCCGATTTGGATCCACCAGAGATGTAGCTATATTAGCCAGTGCATCATCTTGAGAATTTTGTGACAGTAGGACATAAGAAAATGTCAGTTCTGAAAGAAATTCTGCCATTAACTCTCTCACATAATCATACAAAGGGATTAACTGTTCTTTTTTGATGGAATAATCCCCATGGACTTGTTTGATTACCAAGTCCGAATCACCTTTCACTTTTAAGTGATTCACTTTTTCTTGAAGTTCCAACTCTAATCCTGCGATGAGAGCTTGGAATTCTGCTTCATTGTTTGTACCGCCTTCCCACAATAAGAAGGAATAAGGTAGCACAACCTTTTCTGGAGAAATGAGAACAATTCCTAACCCAACTTTGTTGAATTTAGGATTTTCCATTTTCTTCCCTGTTGGACTTCTGGAAGCACCATCGAAGTACATTTCCCATGTTTGAATATTATCTTGAATAAAAAATACTTCTTCATCAAGAAGATCAATATATAAAGATGTATCTTCTACTGAAGGGTGTTCAGCAAGGAAATCAGCCAGATCTTGCCCCTTTATTGCCTTTTGAGACACGTACTGAATATCAAATTGTTGAAAAATAACTTCCCACCTTTCCAAACATCCTGTAAGAATTGGACGACTAAGGATGAATTTGAGCGGGTTATTGCGAGATACCAATTGTACCTTATGATGTTGCAGGTAGTGTCTTAACTTCTGAAATGAAAATATTAATGCTAGGTAGCACCTCTCAATACTTGAATATCGGGTTTCTGCTTCAATCATAGTCCGACTGAGATAGTAGAGGCTCTTTTCATTCCCAACATCATTCTTATGGGTAAGGAAGGCACTCAATGATCGCTTTAAAGCTGTCACATAGAGGATAAGTGGTCTTCATTCAACAGGTGGCATTAATACCGGTGGACTCAAGAGATACTTCCTGAGAATATCGAATGATTATTGACATTCTTTAGTCCACTGGTAAGTGACTCCCTTCTTCATAAATTTGGTGAAGGGTAAACATTTTCCTGCCAAATTGGTGATGAAATGCCAAATATAGGCTAAGTGTCCTTGAATTCCTCTCAATTATTTTAAATTTCAAGGAGCTTACATACCAAGGACTAACTTTGTCTTCTCAGGATCGACTTCAATACCACAATGACGTACAACAAAGTTGATAAATTTTCCTGAGGTTACCCCAAAAGCACATTTTAAGGGGTTCATATTCAAATTATGTTGTCGAAGTTTGTGGAATATAACTTCCAAATCAGCCAAGTGATCCAAACGTTGTCTGGATTTAACCACCAAATTTTCCACATAACATTCAACAAACTTCCCTAAAAAGGGTTTGAAGATACGATGCATGGAACGCTGATATGTTGCGCCTGCATTCTTCAAGCCAAAGGGCATTACCCGATAAAGAAACACACCCTGAGGGGCTCTGAAAGATGTAGATTCTTCATATTCTGGATCCATTCAGATTTGATTATACCCAAAATATCCATCCATGAAGGAAAGTTTTTCATAGCTAGATGTTGCATCAATTAAGAGTTCTGTGATCGGAACTGGAAAATCATCCTTGGGACAATGTCGATAAAGATCTCTGAAATCAATGAAAACCCTAATTTGTGTATTCTTCTTTTTTACAGGGAAAATATTATCCAGCCATTTAGGATATTGAACTTCTCTGATGAAGTTATCTTTGATAAGATTATCCACTTCAGCTTCAATTTTTGAAGCATAAGTTGGGTGTGTTTTTCTTGCAGCTTGATTAAATCCTCGATGTTCTTCTGGAAAACCGAAACGATGGGTAATAATATCAGGATCAAGACCTGGCATTTATGTATAGTTCCAAGAAAATATATCTCGATTTTTCTTTAGAAATGAAATATACATTTTTTCTCTCCAGGAGTCATGGCCGCACTAATTAAAGTGGGGCATGGATCTTCTTTTGTTCACAGATTTGTTTCTCTGAGTTCATCCACAGTAGTAGAGATACCCTCTTCAAAATCTGGAGGAGCATCCCTAAGATCTTCCTCTTCTTCATTATCAATTGTTATTTCTTCTATTTCTACTTGCATAGTAGATGATGAAGTAGAATTTCCAAGATCAAGAGAGATGTTAAAATTTGAACATTTTGAAGAAGTGGTTTCCATTTACGACACTATTGATGATGAATGGTCTTCCTTGGGTAACAAAGAGGAGATGATGGATTGTGAATCAACATCATTATTTTCCTCTAACATTGCTATAATTTCTTCTGACCTGGTTGGAGAAGTATAGACTTGCTAGATTTCAGCAGATGAAATGAAGACATCTCCATTTGAGCTTTCATCATTGCCTGGTGAATCACCAATTTCTCCCATGCTGTCTGGCTTGATTGTTGTAATTGACATTATGGAAGTTTCCAAAAGAGTATTTAGATTTGGGTCTATCTTGTCAATTTGACTAATAGGAAACACATAATCTATACTCACATGTGTGAATGGGTTTACTGGAATCTTTTCCAAACCATATGGATAATTAACCTTGATAACCTCCCTTGCTATGGATTTCTCCTTACCCTTCATGTGATAAAATTCCTCCTCAATATATTAAGATTCACATGTCTTGAATGGGGATTTATCACCATACAATGTCCGAATTTGACCATCGAAACAATATTTGAGACATTGATGATATGATGAAGGGAAAGCCGCATGTTGATGTAACCAAGGTCTTCCAAGAAAAACATTGAAGGCTGTATCGTGATCAAAAACCATAAAATCTGAATTGGATAAAAGGTATCCAAACTGAGTTCTGAGTGTAATCTCGCCCAGTGGTTCTTGTTCATTTTTATCATACCCTTGCAACATCAAAGAAGAAGGAGATAAATTAGATTCTGTGAGGCCCAATCGACGAAGTGTATGAATGGGGATGAGGTTGACTCTTGAACCATTATCAATGAAAGCACTTCAAATGTCTACACCATTGACCTTTCCAGATAAGTACAAAGGTCTAATATGTCCATGCATGACATCATCTTCATCTTCATCTATGAAAGATATCATTGCAAGGCATTATGCAGGATTATTCTCTACATGGTAGACTTCAGTCGCAACAATTTTAGTTTTAAACTCTTGAGGACTTGACAAAGCCTCAATGAGTGCCTCCCAAAGGTCCTTTGATAGATTTAAAGCATCCAAAACTGATAACTTGGATGGTACTTGGGCCAAATGTTTCAAGACATCATATTTTTTATCCAAAGGTCTGCGTTTCCCAACTGAAACATGTGGTTTCGTAGGTGCCTTAGAAATTGATGCTTTGGATGTAGATGCTTATTGTATTGGGGTAGGAGTTGGAAATACTCATGGATTTGGAAGATTAGACCGATTAGGTCTATTTAATTGTTGAGAGGAATAAGGTGGATCCTATAATCGATCCTTGAGAGTAGCTATGCCAGGACTGTATCTGCTATTGGTGGAAGAATTTTCTTGTTCTTGTTGAGCCTGCTGAAGGGATCTGCCATGAGTTTCTACTGCATACATAGTTCTAGCAGGGGTAGAATTGAAATAGTGGATTTTGGTATATCCACATCTTCCTCTATATCCCAAACCTCTAGAACTACCTCTAATTCCTCTGTTTGATACAAGGAATTCAGGCTCATCAAGATCAAAACTGTGACTGGCATAAGGATCTGTTAAATGAATCATGTTAACAGAACCAAATATCATCTCTTCATCTGATGAAAACTCTTCTTGATTAGCCATTTTAGGCTGTGGTGTTTGGTGGGGCAGTGCCCGTTGCTTCGAAGTAGATGGCATAAAATCTGCTAGAGTCAAAGAAAACTTGGGCTTTGACACGATTTCATCTTCTTCTGATTGCTCTTCTTTATTCGAATTATACTACTTCTTCAAAGATTTTCCCTTTGAAGAGGATTTTGTTGTGGAATTCATAGTATAAGACACAACTAGTTGATTCAATTGTGTTCTCAAAATGGAATTAGTTCAATTGATCGTTTTCCTTACCATCCAATAATTATATTTTTGCGCATTTTTTCTTTTGACTTCTTTCCATTCGCCTTCTTCCTCTGGAACTGTAGTAGTAACACATGATACCTGGGATGAAGAGCCTTTCAGTTTTACCTGCCCAGAGTCCACCATATTTTATAGGGGATCTTTTAAGAAAAAACACTCCTGGATGGGATGACCCAACATCTGATGAAATAGGAAATAGTTGGGGCGGTCTTCTTCTCCTTCCTTATTCGGCCTTTTGGGCCTTGTAAACTGAACCAAATTGTTTTCTAGGGCTGAGATGAAGTAGCCAGGAACTTGTTCATTCCGGAAAGAATAAACCTTATTTTTTAATTATTAAAATTTTTTTCTCCTTTGATCTCTTTGATCATCTTGATGAGGAGGCCTTTGTTGTTGATGCTCAGGAGGTGGAGACCTTCGATATAATGAAGGTCTTGAAGTGAAATTAGGTACAGGTGCTTGTTTAAGTGTAACAGTAGTAGCATCTGCTTTCCCCATTCTCCTTCCTGGAACTGATGGAATTACACGAGATTTAGCCTTAGTCTGTATAAGAGAATATTCAATTTGCTGAGCGATTGAAGTAAGGTCTCGAAACCCTCCTGTGTATTTTATAGGGATCAGCAGTGTGCGTAATTCATCACGCAAATTTTCCACACAGATTAACAAAAACTCTTCTTGAGGGAGTGCTAGACTTAGAGAATATTTTAATCCCTTCCAGCGAGCAATGAAATATGAAACTCTTTCATTCTCCCTTTGTTTACAATTGGTCAGATCATAAATTGTCATCTTTGTCAAGGTTGATCTAAATTGAAGCAAGAACCTTTGATGGAGATCCTCCCACCCAGTAATCGACCGGGATTGTAAACTTGTATACCAGACAAAAGCAGGTCCTTGTAATGAATGTAAAAAACACCTAAGCTTAACTGCTTCTTGTTGTTGAAGAGTTCCCATCATAGGATCACAAAGAGAAAAAAAATGTGTTAAGTGTTTCTCTGGATCTCCTGAACCATTAAAAATTGGGAATGTGATACTCGCAAAATTTGATGGGGGATGAATTGCATCCACCCATTCTGGGTAAGCTCTCTTTTCTGGTTGAACCTGCGCACACTTTCCTTCCATAGTCTCTAACCGAGATGTTAATGACTCAATGGTAGTTATTAAATTTTGATAAATATCCGATTGAACATAGACCTGGGCAGGTGCAATAACTGGAGTCTGGACGGGTATAGTAACCGGGACTGCCACTGATGGTAGTATTGCCGGTTGTTGTTGCGTATGACCCATATGATTAAACTTGTGAGGGTGTACTGACAAAGGAGGATATTATTGATCCATCTCAGTAGCTGTAACGAACTCCCTTGACTGATTGACCCCATTATGTCTCGGAGGAATACTACTTTGATGTAGTTCTGCATACAACCTCCTTAACTCCTTCATTTCCTCCTCTTGTTTTGCGAACCTTTCCTCTAACGAGAGTGATTGGACTTCTCCAGAGGTAGGGTGAGGTGTAATATGACTTTTACCTTTTCCCTTGTTGGATGCCTTTCGGAGAGAGGGGAGTTGGTTATTTGAAGGAATACCCAGATTCTGGTTAAGCCTTTGATTTCATGTATGCACACTTTCTTCATTTGTTTCTGTGTGCGCAACCTCTTGAGCAGGAACTTCTTCATCTGATTCCCCTGAGTGAGACTCATGTTCTGGAGGGTCAGCAACAACAACATTGATGACATTAATTAATGCATAACACATTTCATTTCTTTTATCATCATTTCTGTGATATTTTCTTCTTCCATGTCCCTGATGAGACATTGCCTTTTGTTGATTTGATCCCTCAGAAACTTCTTGATGAACCGTAATTTGGAGGGAATATCCTGATAATTTGTCTCTTCGTTCCTCTTGTGGCTTATTCCCTAATCGAGAGAAGACCGACTTTCGCTAATTTGGGGATTGAGAATTCTAAAAAGTCCCTAGTCCTGTGGACTGGGGCTATTCCTACCACTCAACTCCTCAAATCTTATTTTTTGATTCCGAGGGTTAGGTTAAAAGAGTCCCCAGTCTGGAGAGATGGGGTGGTTCTTGTGCTACTATATCTGAGACCTTCTTGAAATCTCTTCTGATCTTGTGGACCTTAGTCCGGAAATTGGCTGGATGCATTAACATACATCCTCTTTTATCACCCGGCTCAAATGAACGCTGGATGATTTCTGACACTTCTGTCACTTGATGATGTGCTTTCTCTAAATGAGAAGTATGTTCAATATTATCATTTTCTTGATGCAGGAGTAATTCAACAACATGTTCTCTATATACTTGACTTTGAGAAGAACTAGTTTAGGCCTATTTTTGATCAAGCCTTTGATTACAAACAAATCCAATTGGCTGTGACCGACCATGGGCAATAACATTGCATGAGACCATTTTTGGCAGGCTTTGCTGACTGGAGAGTACAGTAAAATGTAGTGCTCCACGAATACCCCATCCTCTGATATGAATACCAGATGGGGCATTGGAAATTAACTGGTGCAATTTTCTTAGTGCACTAAGGCATGAACGCTGAAGGGATCTCTACTGCTTTTTAGCCTTCAGATATCGAGAGACTGAGAGAGATGCCAAATCAATATGTTGTTGTAACCCTTTTATTATCTTGACATGATTTTTATATTCATCATAAGATAATATTTTATTTTTCAACTGACATAGAGTTTTACATATGTTAAGATGAATATCATGAATTCCATCTTCCATCAACATCTCTAGAATGTCATACTGAGAGTCAGCCAGAGGCCAAAACATGACTGGCACTTCACCTTTCACCAGTTTTTTTCTCAAATTCAGCACTTCCTCTTTATCATTCGATGAAGATTCTCCTACCTGATTAGACCAGATCCGGTGCTTCCTTGTTGCTTCATCAGATTTAACAAGATTGGTATAAAATTCACTGATCAAACTAGAAGATGAATGACCCAGGGGTGGTTCGGAGAATGACCTACACCCTGAGATATCTTCTGATTGAGAAAGTATTTCACTTTCTAGCGATGAAGCCTCAAACATGACTGGCTTCTCATTTGCAAGTGCCTCAAAATAAGAGGGATTTCTCGGCACTACATTGTCCATTGGATCATTTTCCGAGAAACATGAATTACTACTGCGAATATGACTTTCACAATGAGATTCATCATCATGGGGAGGACCACCATGGTGGGTTATAGAAAAAGATGAAATCTCTTTCTCCTTGGTCTTCTGGACACACTGAGGGTTATTGTAGCTCTCATCTGAAGACAAAACTTCGAGATTGACCGAATTTTCATGAAGTAATCCTTCATGAAGAAGTGTCTATTAATGATCTTCAGAATTAATGTTCCCACTATTGGGAAATAAGAGAGTAGAATATTTATTTTCCACATATAGTTTTCTGATGGATTCAAGAACTCCAACATTGAGCAAGGTCTCATTGCAAATTGGTTCTTGATTTTACAATTGTGCTAGATGGGTCTTTTTCTTAGATGCCCCCTTACTCACTTTGGAAAACACTTGTTGATGGAAGTGGTTACTCTGAGCAGGTGTATATGCCTTCTCAGGAGAAATAGTCAGGTTAGGATGATTATCTCCACTAAAATCAGGTGTATGTGCCTGACTTGGTTGTTTGTATGACATGGGGGAGTATGCCCCATGACCCTCTTGGACTAGAATAGAGGTGTGTATCTTCTATGGGGTGATATGTTGATGTGTAAATCCACTGGTAGGGATATATTTATGTGTATTTACCTGAGCTGCTTCTGAATCTGTGATAATATCCTGGAAAGAATCCAGAATATGAGCAGGTATTTTTTTATGCTCTTTCACCATTGAAAGGATATGCTTGGTGACTTCAGCTGACGGAACATGGATATATGTCCATTCCATGTCTGGAGTATTTGTATGTTTCTTCTCTTGTACTAGTTTTCCTGTCAATAGATTCTGACAGTACTCATGTGTGGGGGAAGAGAGTTGAGTCTGCCTCCTGTTTGTCACCGGAGCTTTCCGAATGACTTCTCCGGGTGCTACCAAACGAGACCGTTGGTAGGCTTGATCAATACTAGCAGGTGTATGTTCCTGCTGATTGCACTCCACCAAACGTGGTTGATAAACTTCCTTCAATACTGACAGACGAGGCTACTGGCAGGATTGATAAGTGTAAGCAGGTGTATGTGCCTGTTTAGAAGTTTTCAACACATTGGGTTGGCGGGCTCCATCGTATATAGTCAGACGAGCCTACTGACTAGATGATGATTTATAAACAGCTGTATGTTCCTATCCATAGTACTCCGCCGGAATTTCATGGCGGGATTGGCGTGTTTCTACCAGACGAGTCTACTGGACAGCGGAATTAAAACAGACGGGTGTGTGTGCCCGCTCGTTACTTGCCACCAAGTTAGGTTGGTGGAAATCTCTGGAAACGGAAGAGATAAGAACCTACTCACTGTTAACTGGTCGTCGCCTCTAGTGATTCATCTTTCCTGCTCGGGTTCGAGGAACTTGCACTGAATTCCTGAAAACGAAACCCTCATCATGTTGAGGGGGAACTTCCGTACGAGTCTGGTGATGATTGTTGATGGGAGCCCTTGGGAAGGACTCCTATCTCCATGAATTAAGGCCTTCAGTGACCTTATCATTCATCTCCCCAAAATATGGGAGGGTATGGTGATTGCGTTCCAGGGATAACGACCCAAAAGAGTTTAAGATGGTGGTTGGCACCACCTACTTCTTGATCATTGGTCGTCATTGTCCAGACGAACGGTGTGAGTTATTGACTTGGAGAGCTTGTCGAGCGGCCTCTAGAGTCGGAATAGTACCATTTTGATGGTATTACTGAACCAACGTATTTGATACCCAACATTGAAGATGCTGAGTTGGTGATGTCGTCCTCAGAGCGGGCGACGATTCAGTAGGAGTAGCAGTAAAGGCATTCACAACAGAGGTATTCACAGGTGTGAACTTAAGAGAAGCCATTTCTGTAACGTAGAAGATCTTGGAAAAGAGTTCCTTTTTGATATAACAAACGTAATCAAGATAAGTTCAGCCACTACATATTTTGGATGAGAACATATGTTTATTGATTGTTTTGTTGGCCCTCTTATTGAGTTTTAAATAGGGGCCTAACAAATAAGTAAAAATCACTTTAACTTGGTTAAGGATTCACATCGGGTTCACCATTTTTTGTTTCCTCTGGAATTGGGGATGACCTCATTTGTTTAAGGTTCAAAAATTCCAAGAGGTTTCTAATGGTTTTGTTCATAGAATAGGAAACATCAAATGATTCCATATTCACTTGGACCTACTTTCCAATGGTAGGTTCTCATTAGTTGTAAACTGATGAGGCTTAAGAATTTTTATTGGTCGGGAGGATGGGAGGTCGGACTCATCACACCTTTTTTTGGGGGAATTATTGTCTAATCCGGGACTCTCTTTATAGATTTAAGTTATGTTTGTGAATCCTTATTAAATTACCAAGTATGAAAATAAGATTTCCTTTAGATCTGACAATCAATGATTAATATGTATTAAATTTAGAGAATCTTTTATATGTATTAGAGGTTCTTCATCGATAGAAAATCATCTGTATTTGTTAGATATTCTTAGTCAATGGTACCCTTCAACACATTATATAAAAATCTATTGGTCATTATGATAACCATACTGGTTTTAAAGAAACTCAGTAAGGTACTTGAAGTTTATTGTCATTCAAAAGGAGATGAATTATTTCAGAGTTGGGATCGTACCCGCAGATGGTCTACCTACGTATCCTTGTTTTAGAAAAGGAATCAGAACCCAGGTAGTTCAAGTAAGGGAGTATGAGGTTTATGCATAATTGATGGTTCAAAGAAATATGTCATAATTACTTTTACAATCTAAGATCACGTGAGTCATGCTCAGTGTGAGAAATAAGAGGTATTGGTAAAACTAGACAATTGTTCCACGAAAGATGAAATCATAAGAAATAATGTGGGGATTATGTATGTATGACTACCCAGATAGATGAAGCTTAGGATTTACTTCAGGGAAGAAACCCGGAAACAAGGTCCATAAAGGTGTATGTGCTTTATGGAGATTTAGATACTTAACTTAGGATTTAATCCTAAGGAGAATGACTAAATTATAGGGGACTTATGATTTGGGTTTTATTCATGAGAAGGAAGTCCAAATCGAAATAAATTAAGACTGGTTAAGAGTAATTATGACTGGGGATTACTCCTAAAGAGGATTCCCAAGTGAAGAGGGTCCATAAAGGTATATGTGATTTATAGAGATTTGTACTCTTAATTTGGGACTTATCCCTGAAAAGGATGGCCATAATTAAGGGGGGACTTTGACTTATGATTGGGGCTTAATCTTAAGGAAGATGCCCATATTAAGAGAACTTGGACTGGGGATTATTCCCGAAAAGGAGGCCCAAGTTAAAGATCCTATCATCTTAAAGGATGAGGTTGAATGAATTAAATCTCTAACCTTAGTGGCATAAAGATATGTAAATCACTAGGGTTTTAAGAGATATTCCACAGAATTCCTTTCAGATAAGTAAGAGAATCAAGGAAACATGCCATAAATTCTTTGAAGGTTGTTTTGAAGACTAAATCTTGAAGAGGGAATGTGGATTTGAATATGAGAGGTAAGTAGGTAGGAGGGGCACCCAAAATGAAGTAGGCGCACAGGTCCTACGTGGGCGCGCATGTACTGGTCACGCAGGTACACCTGCACGACACATGAGTAGTTGTATGATGGTCAACCCATGGGGTAGTACTTAGGTGAGAATTATCTCAAACCTTTAGTATTATCCCTAAGGTATTCCAAAAGAGTGGCGTGCAGGTTCTGGTGAAGGTAAAAAGTGGCGCGTAGGTGTGTCTATTTCCTTTAAGGGTTTAGACACTTAGGCGCCCAGGTGTTGATGAATTTCAACACTTAGGCCATGTTTCCCCTATTTAGAGCTTCCATTCTCGGTAATAAATTACCTTAGAAGTGTTTGGAAGACTTCTAGAAGAGACTAGGGTGTCGGGAGCTCGAATATGAGTTTTGGAATTTTTCCGTCCTCGAAATGGGGGGCCCAGAAGGGGTATTTATAGGCTTCTAAAGACCCTAGGAGAAAATCAGATAGGGCGTGCAAGTCACCTGCACACCCAATATGCAGCGCACAAGTACACTTGCGCGACCATTCTGAAACTTGCACGTCCCATGTGTAAACCAATCCTCGTTCACGCCTTTGCCAATTTTTGATGTTTCTTCAAAGGATGAATCTTCTTGGACTCATGGTAATACTATTTCTTAGTCATTTTAGACTATGTGATGGAAATGAGCGTCAATAGTGACTCATCCCATTTGAGTGATATAACATTAGTGGTGGTCGACTTTATAAAATTTGGCATCAGCTATGTATCCATAGGAAGCTTCATTTAATTTTAGATGAAGGCGTTAAAAAAATACAAGTTAAGGACTCATAGGATATGGAACTCCACGAAAAAGATCAAAGAGCCACAATTTAATATTTTTGGACAACCAAAATCCTACCTTAGACTCTTAGATTATTTGTGTTTCCATAACATGGGTGATAAAAAGCGGTTTAAGGGTCCTTTACCACTATAATTTCCATGTAATTGGATATTCTGGATATAATGGTTGGGGGATATTAATATTTGAATAAAATAGTGGGAGACATTTTTAGATTAATAAATATATAATATCTAATAATGGAAATCAATATTAAATTATTAATTTTATAAAGTTGTGTTTTTTATAAAAATGGAAATTAATAACACACGATCACTATGATCGATATTAAACAACTAAAAAGTCATAATTCACATAATTACCAAGGGTGGTATAGGCACGTTCATATAGAACTGTGATATCAAAAGAAATTTTATGTTATAAATCCCACTATACTTGATGAGCCACATTAGAAATAAAGTGACTTTTAAAAGTATTCTTACATGATACACATTAATGATTCATTTCATGTTTACATCATAATGTTATCATTAAATTTCCAATCAGTTAAAAAAACATAAGGACATTAATGGTTATACTATATTATCTCATATTTGAGAAGTTTACAAGGATAAATTAAAATAAGAAACAAATGATATTACCATAACACTAAAAAATGTATTTTGAAAGATGAAATATAGGCCCGAACTCATGTAATCAAGATGATATAGTACATTGATTTATTGGTAGAGTTGGGATTTAATATGAATAAAGATCTTTCAATTCATGTCATTCTCTCATCTATTTCACCTAGTTACTCACATTTCATTGAGAACTATAAAATGAAAAATATGAAAAATACTAATAAATATCTTTTGGATAAGGTTCATCAAATTTATAATAACTTAAATAAATATGAATCATTAGTTATTGTGGAGAACATGAAGAAATAGAAGACAAAAAGGCAAATGGAAAGTGAAATGCTAAAGAAACCATCATAAAGTACTTCTAAGAAACCAAATATTAAGAGGTAGAGCATTGAATGTGAGGATATTTTATTTGAATGTGGAAATAAAGGTCAATAGAATATAAATTTCAATGAATTGAATAAAAAAATCTTATACTTTAGAAATATTCATCGATTTTTTAATATTTGTGATTTAATACTTGGGTATTAGATACAATTTTTACTCGTACAACTATATCAAAATACAATAAGCAAGTAATATTAGAATGATTATAAGAGTGAGGTGAAACTTATTTTTTTTGATGGATCTTAACCCCTACACTATATAGAGAAGATCAAATCCTCATATTACTAGTGGGTAGATTCTTGTTTTTAAAAACTACTATTATGTCCTGCATATTAGAAAAAATATTTTCCCATTATCGAGTTTATACACAATGATATTTTATTTGAATTTTGGAATAAAGTTTTTATGGTATAACATACTTAATTAACAGTATATTTATACCTTAATCACAAAATCACTATATTGGAAATTATTTATGAATATAAAATTTGTGACTCAAATAATACCATGTTTTGGAAAGATAAAAATTGGTTAAGTTTAACATGAAGAAAAATTTAAAAGATATACCAAATATGGTGTTTATACTATTTTGAGTTAAAACTCTTAAGGTATTTGGAATGAATTATTATAAGTTATAGGGTGAGGAAACCTAATTTACTAAAGGTTATAATTCCATAAAGCTTATTGAATTAGTCTAAAAAGAAATGTGTGGACTATTTCAAGTATAAGATAAGGGTAATTTTTCATAATTCATGAAATTCCTTTAATAAATTTAAGGAATATTAATGCGAAGTAATTGATGAGCTTGGTAAGAAGATAAAAATTTATTTGAGTGGATGAGTTGAAGAATATATTAACTAATAATTCATTAATCATCAAAATATTGAGTCGATCTATTCTTAAAAACACATTTCCTGATACACATCATATTTATGTTGTTAGTTAAAGGAGCATCTATGAGGAGTCTTGTAAGTTTTACAAGTATTATCTTATTTTTTTCAATACATTTTTCACAAATTACAACATTAAACCTTCACTATATGCTAGCAATAATAACAGATGGATATCATATATGTTATTTTAGAAAAGAAATCCATTATATCATAATATTTGTGTTTAGATAGAAAGAGTTTGTTAAGGCTCCTTCAAGAAACAAAGTTACATCAATAGAAAAATTACATTTGAGTTAATAATCCTAATATTTTTTAAGAATATTACAGAAATGAATAAGATCGAAAAATTATATTCAAGTGAAGACTATATTTCTATAATAGGCTTCATATCTATTTTTGACATATTGGTATAAATATAGACTTAGATAAAGTTAAAGATTGAGATGTATAGATAGTAGGAATATGAACTAGTTCCATAATAGATCATGGAAAATAAAAGTTCTAGAGACTCATACCATGTAGGAAAGCTAAAATGAAAGATAAGTAGTTTTATAATCACTAGTTAGGTGATATATTATTTATTAAGAATAATAAATCTTTATCCTATAACTAATCACTGAATAGAAACTAAAATAATATGAAACATTACTGTGAATTTATAAAAATGGGTTCCAAGTGGAAAAATAAAGATTGAATTTTAGTAATTTATATACTTTATGTAAATAACATTGGGTAATCATGGGTATTCAAGAGATAGATAGATATGGATGGTAATTTTATTATCTATAAAGAAAGATAGGTTGTTGAAGGATTAATATCAGTCCAAGTGTTAACTGTGTCAAAATATTTTTCACTAATAGAGATGCTGAAATCCATTTGAATTTAGATTACCATAACAGCTACCATGATTTTTATAAAAATGAAAAAATGAAATATTTATAGATTAAAATAAAAATTAAATTATGAGATAATTATTTTTCCATGTGTCTATTAGTGGTTAGTGGAATAACTATAATTTTCCAAGTGTAATATATTGATAACGTATGAAAAAAATATAATTCCTACAATTAGTTAAGACAAAATTTGAAAATATTACTCTAAATATTGACTTAACATAGAAACCCAAGTTCTAGGTAACATATATCTATTGAGATTATTATATGGGGTTCTTAGTCCTAGTAAAATTACATAATTGATAAGTTATTATAAATAAAAGTTGGAACAATTGAAGTGGTAAGTTTTTCCTATGTCACATGGCATGAATCTCTCAAAGAATTCATGTAGAATACATATTAGAATATTAAGACAATGTGTAGAACTCCAAACACTCCAGCAATGGATCTATCACATATTCCATGATATTTACTATGTCTGATATTATAAGTACATGTATTATGGTAAGAAAATATATAATAAATCTAGGAGAACAATGCAACTGGGTGTCAGAATTAACCAATTATACTTGGGAAATTACAAGGGATATTCACCTAGTTTTTAGAGAATAAGGAACACTGGTTATTTAAAGAGAATAACAAGTAACATTTCTTTAGATCAATTTAATCTTGTATTATAGTAAGGATAAAGTAATAAGAAATATAATCTTATTAAATACAATGGTATCCATATCTGTAAATATTGAGTATGTTGTGGATTATAATTCTATTGAAGATAAAATTGAAAAATATAATTATTTTTTATCATCATTGGAATTTTACTTAATAGAAATTTATTATAACAATATAAATTTGGATAATATTACAATGATTGTGATGGATAAGATGTTAAGGTTATGCTAGTGGTAAGAGGAATATACCTAGGGATATCATCTCCTAAGGTATAATACTCAAAGAGGTGAAGTCACAAATTATATAGTATATATGGGAAAAACATGGTAAACCTAATGTATAACTCCATAACTCAAGAAAAATCACGAATTATCATTTGAGAGATAATATATTGATGGTTAACAATTTAGATCTTTTTCAAGTGGGAGTGTTATGAAAGTGGGTGAGTTAGAACCAACTTGGGTAGTAATTTTCAATTACTATATAACATATACATAGATTTATGCATTATGTTTTATTTACATAATAGTGTTATTACTTATTCCTACACTATTTTCATGTTAATGTCCTTGGATTATTTGTTTTATGAGATATTTATACACTATAATGGTAACTTCAAGATACTATGAAAATAATATTAAACATATTTCCCATAATCTAGATACATTATGGTGACATGACACATATGATGTGTATAGAAACCTAAACTTTTTATACCTAGATATTACATATTATTAGATAAGTATTCATTGTAAAACATATCAATCCATTCCATAATCGTATTGGTTTATTATTTTTGGAAACTTGAATACATAAAAAAACTGGTCATAAGAGATCTACATCATCTCCCACTATGCTCTTAAAAACTATAATTCTTCTTAGAAATATCACACTTAAAACATTTTTTTATAATATAGGGAAAGGAAACATAAGAAAGGTTGATATCAGATGCTTAGAATGGGTAGAAAATGGAAATATCAATGGTCAATTAAGCATAGAATTAGAATAAGGTTATAAGAACATGATCTTAACATTTTAAAACCATAACCATCATATCATAGATTATAATCATTAATCATGGAATAAATATCTATAGTTAAAAATATATAAATCATTAAGGAATAAAATAACATGTTCTATGATATCATAACATTGGTATAAGACATAATGTTTTGGCATATATATAAGAGTAGAAAATAATTTCCTTAGTTAAGGATCACTTCCAAGACTATCATAATGTATTGGGTTCACTTCTAAATCCATCATATCCTTTTTCAAGGTTCAGTCTCATGAATATAACATTAGAAAAAGTCCCTTTATGAATAGGGTTGAATCCCCATTCCAGTCCTTATTATCTCAATAGTTATCCACATTTACCCCATGCATTAGAGGACTATATAATTCTAGGAATGATCATTATATAATGTAAATAATAGACAAGTGTTATAAAATACCATTACACATTCATCATAGAAAAACCCATCAAAAGGAAATAGTTTTAAAAAACATTTCATTATTTCATCGTAGCATAACTTTTGGAAAAGAAATAAGATTCATAATAACTTAATTAACCCATGAGAAAAAAATAGGTTCCCTAGAATCATCTTTAAATCATCATCATTATTAGACATCCAAAGACTGAAAGTAGATATAATCATTGGATAATATCAATAGTAAAGCATAAGTAACATCAAAGGATGTTATCATAGATACAAATTGACTTTAAAATATCACTAAAGGATTTCTTGAGAAAAATACCATTTTCAATTTGAATGAAATTATTTAAAATCTTAAAATTTCACAAATATTAAGGAAAAGTTTTCTTTTAAAAGAACCTTAGAAAATTTTAATGTAATATTCAAATAATTGAGCAGTAATGATGGTGAAAAATTCTATTCATGTCGTTTACAATAAAACAAATATTCCTTTCACATTTTTCAATAAAATTCAAAACTTCCTCATTTGGAAAATTAAAAGAAGATTATTTTTTATTTTTATTAAAGATTAAATCATGGGTAAAAATGATTTTAAAAAATCATGATAGAATATTAAAAAAATTCTTGAAAATATTTTAAAAAAACATGCATATAGAAGAAAAATGAGTTTTAATTGAAGAGATAAATACAAAAAAATTAAATTAAAAAACATTCTTCCGATATCATGAGTTCTTAAAGAAAAAAATGAAAGGAAAAATTTTTATCTCTAGAAATAACTAGAGGATAATAAAATTTATGGGATTATTAAGTGATTGGTTATAAAATTTCATCTTTAGAAACATAATTATAATCAATCCTGAAAAACATTTATATTGTGACATAAATCATTAAATACTTTAGTAACTTTTGAATCATAATCCTAATGATAGAATAAATTCAAATAAAAATTTAAACATCTTGAAAATAATTAGAATCATGATATAACATACCATATGGGTAGTATATACACCTAATAAATTTAAATAGGTGTATATCATAAAACATATCTACACACTACACACTACACATCATCATTAATTATTTAGTCAAAAAAAAATTTAAGTACAGGAAACTAAGGAGGCCTGAAATTGTGTGAAGTATTAGAGAATCAACACTTGTAAGACTCTCCCCTTAAGGTATCAAGATGTTTATACTAGGGAAGTAGGGGGAAATGGATCCTTGATCTTCCATAGAAGCGAGATGGTCTTCTACCTTGTTTCCCTCATGCCAAGGGTGAATAACTTAAATATTATTATTGAGGAGTCCTATGAATTTTATAATTATATATGAGATCGGCCATGGTATTGTGCCTATTACATTTAGAGGATTTTTGTAAAATAATCGAGTTCATTTAAAATTCTACCAGGTCTATATTCCTACAATAGTAAAGGTTTAAACCCATGATAATTTCCTTTGTTTCCTCTTGGAGTGAGGTTCCTCTACCATAATGTGTTTTAAAATCAAACACAACAGAATCTCTAGAGTCATAGATGATCTACCCTTACAACATGTCACCCAAAATACAAGAACTGTCTATGTTCAATTTGATCTCTATGAGTAGAGGACATAAGAAAACTTAGTTCCCTTGGGTGTTCATGTGGATAGGATGATAGGGAGTGCTGGTCACACACAACGGTCTGAGAGTGGGAGCATAACACCAATTTTAAAGAAGACTTACCGTGTAAATGAGAATGTTTCTTATTCTAGTAACGAGAGACTTCACTGATACATAAACCTACTCATAGCGGGCCATGTTCCTTATTTTATAGATGCACTATCAACCAGTATTCGAAACAATTGCTCATGGAATTTTTTAAAGGACCACATTTCCCGCATCGTGAAATTATAATTCCAGGAAGATGACTCAGAGGGATTACTAGGAAGAGATTGCAGTGATGTCTTTAAAGAAGCTCCATATTTGTCACACATAGTCACCTTAAAAATGGGTTCTAACTCTCCTCCCAGTAAACCCTACATAACACACACCTAGAGGCTAGGGAGATTCCCATTCTTTTAATATTGTCATTAGTTGGCACGGTATGGTTCGTAATTCTCTATACCTGGTAGGTATATTTTTTTGGATTCATATCACACCACATAGTCTCATTCGATCTATCAAAATTATCCCGATTGGTCATCTCAATTTAAAAATAATTCATGTCGAAGGTTCCTGCAGTAGAGGATAGAGAGACACACCCATCTAGTTCTGTATTCATGTTAATGAGATCAAGTGTTTCTTGGTGGTATTTATTTAGTACAGACCTGGTGAACATTATGTATATTCTTTCTTACCTAAAGAAAATTCTAGGAGATGGATATCCTATGAAACCAATAATTGAACATGTCCAATTATGGTTCCAAAATAGGATGTCACCTTTCCCCATGATCCAGCATATAATAGGTTTTAGAGTCGAGATATAGGGGATGATCATAGTCCATAAATGAGAATAATTCCAACTGTGCACCTCTGAATCCCCTCTACAATTAGTATCAATCACCTTTACTTAGAGATAATGCTCTTTTAAGGCCTCCCATTCTATATTAGCATGCATTCCATGGAGAGTGTCAGAGAGACTTCTCACATTGATACCCCTTTGTGGATTGCCCTTTCTATCTAGTCCAGGAGACCCAATGATATTTTCCTTCCAAGAGAGAATCCCAAATGAATCCAGACAGGACCCTAAAAATGATACAAATAACTTCTTTCAGAACATTTAATACTTCAAATGAAATAAGTGGTGAATTTAGAACATGTCTCATGAAATTAAAAGTGAGACAAGAACCCTTACAACTTGTTTAAATTAATTTTAATGTAATTTAACCTCATATATAATGAATTTAAATTTATTATAATTCAATAATAGGGTTATTTAAATTCTTATAACATAATATATGATCCATTTATAACATTTAAACACCCATTTATTAATAATTCCTCATTAAAATAATTTTTCTTAGGTGTTAACTATTTCATTTTTATGAGAATTTTGGTTCGATAGTTCTGATCCTTGTACATTGATAATGGTTCCATAATATTAATTTTCTTAATATTTATATAATTATAATATATCTACATTATCCATATATTAATATTCATCCATAAATGGAAGAGATAGAAAAATAAATTATACTATTCATGGTGATGAAAAGTCGTACGTATGCATGAACACTGTGTTCCTTTTTCAATGGATGAAAGGAAAGAATGGTAAAAAATAATTCAAATTTATAAAATCATTATTATATCATATATATCATATATATTCATTAAATCTATACTTATTTCCACCCAAGTAAATAGGAAATGAAAAACAAATCACATCGATTCATAGAGGTTTTAGTCCAGACGTACACATGCACGATGTTATCATTTTCAAATTGATGGGAAGGTACGAAGGTAAATATGATATTAAAATTAAAGAGATATAAATATTTCATAAACATTATATATAAACTTCAAAACCATCATACTAACCATCCATGACATACAATGATGGAAAATTAATTTTATCTCTATGTGGGGATGATAGTCCACATGTACACACATGTGATATTTTCACTTCCCATTTGATGGAAAATAGGGTGGGATAATGGTGGTCACACAATAATAATAATAAAAATTTCAGTATATTTTAAATACTAAAATTATTATTTTATAATGAATACCATAAAATTATAGTAGGTAGAAGAATAAATAATTTGAATGAGGTCATGTAGGATAATTACCTCTTATTCAGTTAACATGCTTTAGATCCTTTATTAAGTACCCTTGTAATGGTATTATAATAATAATAGAAACTATAATTCATGGATAATGAATTTTATAATGTAATTTAGGTTTTTTTTAAGCTATGTTTCTTAATAAGTTGTAAATAAAAGAGAGAAGTTGTGTCCTTTTATAAGTGAGGGGAGGTTCACTCTTGTAATTTTCCAAAACAATAAAATATAATAAAGTCACATTTATGGAAAAGTAGTTCCAAAATGTCATGGATTTTAATAAAAGGAGTATTCGGTCTTAATATAATCATCCAATAAAATTTATACAAGTTTATATATCATTTTAAACTTCATGTTTGGGATAAAACTCTTTGTTAACCATTTTTAACCTTAACTGTGATAATGACTTTTTCAATCATAAAGGGTTATAATTTTAATTATAAAGTAAAAATTAGATCATAAATGGAAAAAATATGACATTTTAGACCATTTATCATAATTATTATCCACTTAAAATGTTTTTATAATTTTTAAATAATATAATTAAATATTATTTTTCATAAAATATCATTAATGACATTTTGAATCTATTTATTTAATTTTACTTTAAAGATATAAAGACTTTAAATACATCAAGATAAAATATGAATTCGAATATAAAATATTTCACTATAAATTATACATTATTATGAATGAAAAAATTATTTTGGTACTGTAATTCATCTAAATAATTTTTTTTAGTATTATTAATTTTATATACTTTGATTTCTCCACAGTATGCACAAAGTATTATGTTATCATTGTATAAGTGTTTTAGGTAATTATGTAATCACTAAAAATTAAAAAAAATTACCATAATAAATATAAATTAATTAATATAAAAATAATATTTACTATTTTTTCAGAAATTATTTTTACCTCTATGTGAACATATAAAAGAGATTTAAATTCAAGAGAGTTACATTTTTTATTTTTCTTTACTTAAAATATTATAAATGTCATTATCGAAGGAAAATGTCTCCAAAACATATTCAAATTTAGGATTTAAATGGTCTAATTAATCTCATATAATTAAATAAGGGAGGGTTTTGGGTTGAGTATGAGACCTTATCTCATATTTGTAACCATGTTTTACCCAATTTACCTTTCTTGAGGAGACAAATATTTACCACTATTATTATTCATGATGAAAAAATAAAAAAGGTATGTTTACAAAATTTGAACCTAATAATTATAAATATTTTATCATTTTTTAAATATTAAATCTCTATTAGTTTCTAAAATAAATTTAAATTAAAATTCATAAAATGTAATGATAAATAGGTTTTATAATTATATGTTTTATGTGTAAAAATTAACTTATATCATAGGAATGAATATTTATAATTAAAATGGAGTTAATTATATTATTTTATATAAATTTTATCATATTTAACTTTAATACTAAATTCAAAATGTGAGTATATTTTTAAATTAAAAAATTTGATGAAAATAAATGGTATTATTTGAAAAATCAGTATTTTTCACCATTCACCGAAAAATAAATTATTTCAGAAAAATTGAAAAATTTCACCATAAGTGAATTCTGATATGATGATTTAAAAAATTATTTTAATTTTATGAAATAAAATTTATAAAAGTGGCATAAATTATCTTATAAATTCCTCAGACAAAATCAAATAAAAGTCATTTTAATGAAAATTCATTTTTAAAGCATAAAATGAATTAATTAAAATTGAGTACTTATTTAATAAGAATTAATAAATACTTATGTATCAAATAATATAATTATAAATTTATTTAACAATTAATTTACTCATATTCATAACCTTTAACTAAAAACTAATTTATAATATTCAAATTTAAACAATAATATTTTTTAAAATATTTTGAAATTCACTTAAAGCTCGATGTTGTGTGTTAGGAAATATATAAGGATTATTATTATTTTAAACTAAATTTTAAAGGTTGAAATTTATACCCACTTAAATAAATTTTACCCATATATTATCATCTCTGTCATAAAAGGTTTGACCTTTATTAAAAACCAACATTGTATAAAGGGACATTAAATATTCCTTTAAAAAGGGAAAGTGGGAAACATAATGGTTACATGAAATAACACAAAATTAGGTTACCATATAAGGATAAAATTTGTGGTAAGTTAAAATATATATATGGAAGGCAAAACTAATGTATACGTACAAATATAGAGTGATAGATAACATGGTCATGAGAAAGTTAAGGACCAAAAATTGTAAATTTGTGATGGGTGAAAATGCCATAAATTCCTCGGAAATGATGGTAAAGGTATCAAATTTTTATTTCAATATCATTTTCATAATTTTAGGGATTAATTTACTATCAAGATAGAGAACATGTGAAAATATATTTAATTTTTTCAATTTCATAATTACAATTTCATCCTTCTATTGTACTTTGGTCAATTTCTACTTCATCTCTTACTCTAAGAAATGAATAAAGCTGATTAATTTTTAATGCCTAAAGCACTAAAATTAAATTTTAATAGATCATAAGATCTATAAAGAAATGAAACATAATTCCTACTATCTCTATATAATTACTAAAACCAAAATGATTAGAATAGGTTATTCAATATGGATAAATCATACATTAATCTCTAATAATAATAGAAAAGATTCATTTTAAACTATTATATATGTAGTTAACCCTAAAATCCTTCCAAAATATGTCTGAAAAAAATTAAAAATACAAAAATTTAGAAACAAGGTCACTAAATTTAAAAAATAAACTTAACATTAATCCTCTAAACAATATAAAGTTTCTCTAAATGTCACATACTAAATATGTGAATACCTTGATCATATATTCTTTTGAAACATGGTAATAACCTAAATTATCATAAAACCTCAATGATAACATACATGATTCCAAAAATTAACTCTCTACTTATTACTTAAATAAAATCATAGACTATCCAATATATTCCACAAATATGAAAATTTTGTGAACTCTATCAGAGATAACATAATCCAATTTATCATAAAATTAATAATCAGTTCTAAGGTCATCAATACTATCCCATCTAATTTATCAATATAAATCATATCTTTATCTCAATTAAATATTATTATCTCAACATCTATCACATATTAATAGTTATATTCACCTAAATCATGTGTTTTTTACATAAAATATCACCTTAAAATTAAATCAATTTTCTATATTTTCAGAACCATTTAATATATTCTTGAAAATATTTAAAGAAAAACTATTGTAGTACAATTCTTAGATGTTTTTTGATTATTATAACTATAATACAATTTATAAAAATACTTTAAGAACACAATTATTTAATTTCAATACATAAACACTCCAATCATTCGACTTCCTTCTTAAACCATTAACTAGGATTAATCATCTTATTCTTTAATATCTACATTCTTTCATATGCCATTAATAATCTCTTCATCATCAATAGTAAAACCTTTACCCATAAAACCTTGTTGATCCTATTCTCAATATTCCACCATAGGGTATTTATTTTTATAATGCCCTTATTTTACACAATTAAAACATTCAACAATTGATGATAATTTAGGTAAACTATTATTATCATATATTAAACTAACCAACATTTTCATTTTCCATGAAAACCACTTGCTCGATGAACTTTTTTTACACACCCAAAGTATATTACCATTCTGTTGAGAAATTAATTTTAGTTATTCTTACCAAATTATTGATATATAAGAAGTTAAATATTTTTTCCTCTATGGTATTAATCAAAATACATTTTTATCTTATTAGGTGTGTTAGTAATCTTACCCATATTGAGGTTATTGATCATATAACAGGAAAACTGATTAGGACTAATCCCAAGGTTTCAAATTCTATCACCCATTACATTTTTTTATTCATAAGTATACTCATTCCATTTTCCATCACATTCATCATTAACACGAATCCTCCTGGTTCTATCCATTGAATAACACCCAAAAAGCATAGTGTGTGCAACAACAATCTTAGTGAGAAACAACATAATTAGGAAAAATAATTTACAAGATTTCAAAATCATGAAACCTAATTTTTGATATATGTAACATTAGGTTTAATCTTGGTCATCCTTGTTTATAATCTATTCACATCCTTTATAATGGTTTATAAATAAAATATGAATAAACCCAAGCATATCTCCCGGGGTGTTAAATTGGGTGTATAGTAAGGTAACACTCAACACAAACTAGAATAATGGATGAGATATACTATTCTAATGGTTTTTGTATTTATAACACCTAGATACATCAATTACTAAACCACAAACTTGTAGTTTTCAGACATAGATGTTTTTTCTAAGAAAAATCACACTCATTTCTTTACCATAACATAGGATTTTCTCCTATTCATTGGGTTATCCTAAGGGTTCTCACTAATTATTTCTCAACCTAGTTTCCATAGGTAACTAAACCTTAATCTAATACCAACTATAGTGACCCATAATTTTCATATATTAATATTACATCTTATTAGATGAATATTCATAACACAATATATGGATCCTTTCTTGAACCATATATGTTTAGTATCCTTGGAAACTTGGATACATAAACCCCTTATTTATAAGAGATCTACATCATCTCACACAAAGTTCTTCATAACTAGAATCCATCTTATAAATATCATAATTAAAACCATTATTACAACCCAGGGAAATGAAACATTAAAAAAGGTAGACCAAATATCAGTAAGGTTAATAAAGGGAGATATTAATGATCACTTAATTATAATATTAGAATAAGGATATGATAACATGAGATTAAAATATGAAAATCATACATAGAATATCATAGATAAAAATATCGAGTCATGGAATAAATCATATTAGTTTATAAGACATGAATCATAAATGAATCAAAGAACATATTCAATGAGATCATGAAATTGGCATAGAACAAAAGTTTATAGCATACACATATGCATAAAAATCATTTCCTTATTCAAGGATCACTACCATTAATATCATAGTAGATTGGGTTCACTCCCCAATCAATCATATCTCTATTCAAGGTTCATTCCCAAGACTATCATAGTGGAAAGAGTCCCTTACTAAACAAGGTTCAGTCCCCATTCCTGTCTTTATTATCTCATGATATATCCATCTTTACCCAATAAATTAGAGGAATATATAACAATGATCCCAACCATCACATAATGAAAATAATACATATGTGCGACAAAAGATCATAAAACGTTGATCATATCATAACCCATGGAAAGGAAACACATTTCATAAAATTTTATCATTTCATCATAGCATAACACATAGAAAAGAAATGGGTTTCATGAAGGTTTAATTATAACTTAATTAACCCATGATAAATAAATTAGTATTATATAATCATCCTTAAATCACCATCATCATAATCCATACAAAGAATAAATTCTATGGTATTATTATAATATATCACTAGTAAAGAATAAGTAGCATCAAAGGATGTTATCATAGATGAAAAATGAATTTCAAAGATCAATGGAATGTTTATTTAGGAAAAATTCCATTTTCATTTTGAAATAACATATTTAAAATCTAAAATTTTCCAAAATATTAATGATTTTTTAGAAAAAAACTATTGGTCGGAGTGGGTAACTCAAGAGGGGGGGGGGGGGGTGAATTGAGTTCCCAATAAAAAATTCTGTTAAAAACTCATTAAAATAAAATCCACCAGATTAATTAAAAACACCCAATTTATCCAAATAGTATAATAATATAAGTTTTATTTTTCAAAATATTTCTCAAAGAGGGATTGAGGCTTAGTTTAAAAAATATTTTTAATCACTTTAACTTTTGAAACAAATTTACTACATCAAATCCTTTATACAAACATATGTTATGTCTAACTATCAAATTAGGAGTTTTGTTTACAAATTAAAATAATAAATACTGTTTTTATTTTGAAAATTAGAAACAAAACTAAACCGCATAGTGGAGTAAACAATGGGTTTAGTCTAAATGTGAGACATAATCCAATATACTTGGAAATCACTCTCTACCAATTATATTATTATAAAAATAATCATATCCACAACCTGGATTAGGTTTTACAAATAATATCAAAAATGTTGTCTATGATCAATGACTATTCTATAGTTATACATGTGAATTAAAACAATAAAAATTCCATGAATGACCTCTTCTATAGTTTACATGGGTATATAAATAATATAAGTTGAGATAATATCAATTATTCTATAGTTTAAGATTATGATTCATTGTGTATAGATAAACATAGTAAAATATCACACTGATCAACTTTAAATCATAAAACAGAGAGAGAAAATAATAATAGATGAAAATATGTGGTGTTTCTTAGTTTTAATAGCTTTAGATGCTCAAGGGTCCTCATATTTGACTTAGTGAGGAGCTCAAAAAAGTTTCTTGGAATGTGTATGAAAACAGAGAGTCTTATAGTTCTTGCTTCCTATTAGTAGATACAATGAAAAATTTATACTCTGATCTCTTGATTCAGTGTCTAAAAGGTTCTTGATCTTCTAAATATTCCATAATTTCACACTCACATTTATTTATGTTGTGATTCATACCATGCATGAGGTAGTTTTCTAGAATATATAGCTTTCTAGGTACAAATTATTGATGGAATAATAATAATAATGATATCTTGAATGTTCATACAAATCATAAAATCTAGAAAACTCTAACTTTTTCTTCATTGCATCCATGAAGTGGTTTAGGAATAATCATTAATAAAACCATGTGAGAATATCTATATTAACTCCCATAAACTAACAGTTAGAGGAATTAAATTTTAATTAGTTAGATAAAAAATTGTAGAAAGATGACAGTAGAACATATTTCAATGTAGAAATGACCAATGGTATTATAATCCAATGGTAGTAAAATCTCAGGGTAGAACATACAGTGGTACCACACATCCAGCAGAAGCACACCTAGTGGTAGAAAACATAAAGGTAACACACCTATAGGTAGCAGGTCTGGCGGTAGTAGGTCTAGTGGTAGCATGTGTGGAGATATCATGTTTGGTTGTAGCATGTTTGGAGGTAGCATGTTTTGTGGTATCATATATGGTGGTATTATGTATGGTGGCAGCATGTCTAAAGGTAACATGTCTGGTGATAACAAATTTGTAATTAGCCAATTTTCTTTACAAAATGATGTACTATCATAAAGCATTGATTTCATTCTAAACACATTAAGCATGATTTGTGAGAATTAAAATAAGGAGGTTTCAATATTATCTCCATTTTTAATGATCATGAATCATTAAATTTTATAAACCATGTATAACACAAATATATGAATAGATAGAAGAATTTCAAAAGTAATTGACTAAATAAATTTTCAATTTTATAATGTATGATGCTGAGTTTAAAGTTAGAAATAGAAGTCAAAACTTAAAAACATAAATTTAATAAAATAATTATACTAAAATTTCATCAAAACATTCTTATCCCCCTTTTGGGACTATCAAAGATATAATAAAAGGAAATTGATGCAAATATAGGAAGGAATAAAAGATTAAATGGATTAAATATATCAGAAGAAATTTTACATCCCAAAAATAAAAGCGAAAAATCAAGATCAAAGACTAATAAAAGTCATAGTATCTATCATATCTTTTGGATGGAGGCTCAATAGGATCTTTACCTTTTCTAGAGGAAAGAGGCAATGAGTTAAAATTTTAGGGTTTAGATGTAGATGTATGAAGCTCCCAAATTATCATTTTTCTGATATGTTGAACTGTATCAGATAGTGACATGTTGAAAGGATGAAAGCAAGGAGATAGATGTGTATAGGATGGTTCAAAAGTGAGGGTATAAATAGGAATGACCTCGAGTTCCAAAAATACAACCCCAAATATATTAAAAAAGGGATTCATCATATTAAAAAAGTCCATGATGATGTTTTAACCTCTCTCCATAGCACTAAAGAAGTCGTTCTTCTCTTCAATATACAACTTGAGTAGAGGGATATAACTCTAAGATGATATAGATATTCCTTGGAGGACCTAGTGATGGGAGTCATTCTCAAGATCTTAAACAAAAACATAAAATGAGAATTCAACTCATATTTGGTATATATTCCAGAAAGGTAGTATTTTATAGACTTAGTAATAGTTTCTCTATCACTTATAGCTTCATTAAAACACTCCCTTACCTTTTTATAAATATTCTCACAGTGCTATATAATTTTCTATAGGTCCTCATAATAGGATGAAATAAGATCTCCCATGATGGAATGAGACTTCTCTATGACTATATCTCTGATCATTTCACCATTTAGAGAGGAAAAAGTAGGTGGAGTAGTGGATGTAGAAGTTACCATTGGAGGTAAAGTCTCCAATCTCTCTAAAAGAGTAGCATGGCTAGTTGAAAAAGTTACACTCATCACATCCATAATAAACTTCATTAGTTCCATACCATTATCAAATATTCAATTTTCAATATCAACCTCTTGAATCTTCAAAATCATCTTGTGATGAACATAAAATATGACTAGATCAAATATGTTCCTCGTATCAGCTTCACTGAGATGAGTAACTATAGGAACCTAAGATATTATAACTCCACTAAAACCATCAATCAAGATTTCTCTAAAAGTATCCAAATCAACTATGGTCACATAGTCTAAAGGTAAAAAAGGAAAAAATAGGTATAGGTGAAGGAACCCTTTAAGGACTATGCATAATAGCCTCTACATGTTCTGATATAGTAACATGTTCCCAAGAAGAAAAATCGTGAGGCTGAGAAGATTCTTCTATTCTATCAACCATATATCCTTTTAGATCCATTTCTGTAACCAAGATAGGAGGTCTACCATTATATGGTGGACTAATTTTATCATTATCACTATCATCCTCACTATCCAAGTCTGTATAAGAAATTCCAAACACCTTTGAACTAGTAGATGACTCTCCCTTGGATGAAGCTCAATCCATAGCTAGTTAAGAAGTGTTATCTATATGAAATGAATTCTAGATAGTAGACCTTGGGGATTCATCTCCATCAAAAACATTCCCTCAAATAAAATCTAAAGGAGACATTATCATTAATAGGCTGAACTGAAAGTGTTCTCTCAAAAGACCCACCTAAAACTGAAACAAGATATGGATTTTGTGATTGATCCCTCTCAAAACCATAATCATAATAATAATCATCAACATCACCATAATCATAATAATCATAATAATCATTATAATCATCATCACAATGAACTTATGAGTCATGAGTTCCATTACCATTCTCATATTCAGAACCATCAAATACCTCCACTACTTCTTTATAGGATTCATAAGGACTATGAATCTTCTATTCTCCTTAGAATTTATTCTACTCTTATTCTCTTTCATACAATGTACTCTCTCTAACAGGGAGAGAAATGGAAGGTCTAGCAGGATAGAAGGAAATATATGTAATCTTGACCAAATCTAGGTAACTTACCTCTTCAACAGAACTAGTAGAATCTTCTTCAAATTCATCAACTTCTTTTTCTACTTATTTATTAGAATAAAAACCAATTTCAACTGGCTATAGGAAAGGGTAAATAATATTCTTGGGACTTTTAGGATACTCCATAGGATTAAAATACTCATAAATTTTATCATTATCCTAAAATCATTTCTTAATACAAGGATTTAGTTGAATTTCATCCTCTTATAGGTAATTGTTGTTAAACAAAAACCACCAAAAACACAACTTTACTTCCTAATTATCAACAAAAACTACCTTATCTTACAACATATCTAAGATCATCTTAGTATAAATTAGATAGTTTTATTAGTAAGTATAAGGCCCCGGCCTAAAACCTTACTTAATATTGAATTAAATGAATAATTCACATTGAGGATCTTTTCAAGTTTAGAGTTTTAGAGAATTAGGACATAACTATTACATCTCAAAATATTACAAAGTAGAAACTTTTACTAAGTTTCCATAAAATAAAAACCCTTAAAAAGAAACATGTCCAGTTCCATGTTTTAGGTTGCATGACTTTCCCTTGATCCCATCCTTGACCCTATTCCACGTTAAGTCTTGTGAAAAAAATTTCAAAAACTTGGGATGAGCATAAAAAACTCAGTAAGGGATACACAAAGAATGAAAACTGTTAGTTTTTCAAAACAACATGTAAACCATGTATACTTTATCAAAGTAATACTTTTCACCTTTTCGAAGTAGTAAAAACTCTTCACTGAATAAAAGTTCATTACTTACCCTTCTGTAACCAAAATATTACCATAAAACCCATATAAAGATAACATAACAAATAAAGGTAACTTGAGACATAAACAAAATTAAGTGGAATAATCATATGGTCGACTTCCACACATATCACTTAATGGAATATCCATATGGACAACTTCCATACATACTTAATGGAATAGCCATACGACTGACTTCCATACCCAATGCATTGGAGGTTATAATGTAACCACCCGTCCTAGTATTCACGGCACCACCCGTCATATGGTTTATCACGTAACCACCCGTAAAATGTCCAAGTACCATCATTACACATAAAATATTTAAAATATAAACATTTCAATAACAACATTTCATTTTCAATCAAAATAAGTAATTCCAAGATATTGAATTAATCAATCCATTTTCAAAAATCATTAAAAGAGATTTTTGAATCAAAGTGTCCCATACCACTTTGAAGCTTTTATTGGAATTATAATTTTAAAAAATTAATGTCCATATAAATAAATACTGAAAACCATTTTGAAAACATGGGCATTAAAGATAAATATTTATAATAATAAATCTTTAAAGCATTTAAAACGATATTTTAGTTAAAGAGTTTTTAACAAAATGAGAGACTCTTGAATACAAATAATAGCGGAATAACATTTAATACAAACTTTATAATATCATGAGAATAAAGGGATTCATGATATAATATGTCAAAGGATAGTATGCACACCATATAAGAGTGAATTGGTGCATGACAACAATGAAGTCTCAAAAGAAATGTAAAATGAGATGAAATCCATTATAAAGAAGGTATCCTTAAATTAAGGATAAATCAATCTCATAATTATGTGTGACAAATATAAATACACCCATTATAAGTGGATATTAAGTGTACAACAATAAAAGTTTATTCACACATATTAAAAGGATGACATATTCAATAACTACATGTTGAACCCAAAGAAATCGAAATAGGGTTAAGAAGTTCCCTTGGTAAAATTCGACAGCCTAACGACGTCACATAAAATTTTACAAAAAGGGTTGATGAGAGAGATAAAGGGGATCTCATCACTTGGACATAAAATTTACATAAATAAGGATATATAAGAACATATCCCAACATAATAGTATGTGAATTAAAAGACATAACAAAAGAAGTCTTTTAAAAAAAAGAGGAGGGTGAAAGGTTCCCTTACCGACACGGGTATCTTTCGAAACATACACCCCGTGAAAGAAGGACAATAAAACATTGATGTAAATACTCATAAATGAAATTATATTACACAATGAGTAAAATAATGGTCAGTACATAAAACACTCAAAGGAAATTGTGGCAAATGTAGCATAAATCTCACGGGAATAAAAGTGAGATGAAAAACCCCTTACGAAAACTCGGCAGCCTAACGACGCCACTTAAAACTTCCAAAATTGGATTGATGAGATCAAATAGGGTCTCTCATCATATTACAATAAAATGTATAGAAAGAGTAATATAAAATAACATCCCCCATCATAACAAATAGGAGCTTAAATGAAGTAACATAAAGGAGAGTACTTAAAATGAAAGAGAGAGGTTAGATCTCTTACGAAAATTCGGCAGCCTAACAGCGCCACTCAAAACTTCCAAAATGGATTGATGAGAGAGAATAGGGTCTCTAATCATATGAAAATAAAAACTACAGTAAGTTTAATATAAAAGAACATCCCAATCACAAGAAATATGAGCTTTAAAAGGAATGACATAAAAGAGTGTACTTAAAAAGAAAGAGAGGAGTAGGATCCCTTACCTCGAGTCCGACTTGACTCGATCGTTCTTTAACGTCCTGAATAATAAACCTGAGTTAATTAATACTTGATTAAGAACATTTTTCAAGTTAATTATTCCTTTTATATCAATTATTGACATGTTATAAACATTATGTAATCATTTAAGTTAATAATGTTTGTTTTGTCGATATTTGGTTCTTAAGTCAAAAGTGGACTTCTTACAGTTACATGTTGTTCGTCTGGTCAAAGGTTCTTTATATCCAGAATGACATTCCTGATTTGTATATAATATAAATCATATATATACAGCATATATATTTATTTATAATATTACATAATCATTTAGAGGTAAGAAATGAAATGCACCGTTCATGGAGACGGTAAGCCATACGTACGCATGAACGCTACTTTCATTTCTATGTCATATTAATGGAATTAAAACTAAATGAGAGATGTGTATATTTTTAATTCCAGAATTACATTCATCCTTTAGATGTATCATACATCATATATATCCATTATATGTACGCAGAATAGTACATTACATTTGAGGATAAGAAATGAAATGCACCGTTCATGGAGACGGTAAGCCGTACGTACGCATGAACACTACTTTCATTTCTATCTCATACATTAATGGAAAGAAAACAATAATTATATAAAGGTATATTATAATTCCAGTATAACATCATATATAATAACTTTAAATCCATCCTTTATACATCCCAAATATGGCATTAACGAATCAAATCACTTTGAGGGGGCGGTAGTCCACACTTCCTAAAATGAAGATATCGCGTATACCCAAAATGGAAGCCATAAAGGTATGCCACAAATGAAAAATACAGAAGATTAATTAAAACATAAAAATATTATATATCATATATAAACATAGTGACATATTAATGGCCACCTTTGAAGGTGTTATATGAGTGTTGAACAATTATCGTTTCGTGAGGCAGAAATTCGCCATCCACAGAAACAGTATGTTCTTTAACCATTAGATGAAGGTGTGTGTAAGTGTAGCTCGAATAATTATTATAAAAAAATCCTAGTATATTTAATATACTGGATTTTGTTACAAAAAAAAATGAATAAAAAGAGTTTAGGGGGTTGGAGAAGCAAAATAAAACAAAAGAGCACAAGTGAAGACGTTACCTTAAAATTGGGTAACTCCCTTTGGTTTGAACCAAAAGGGTTTCTTGAAGAGCTTCCTGCCTAAGTTAAGGATTCTAGGATTAGGAGAGGTATGTTTAGAGACAAAATGATCAGAGCTTGGCCGAACCAAACGCTTGAGAGGTGTGTGTAAGGTGGTAGAGGTGGGGGCCTTTTATAAGAGGAGAGGAGGGGCACTCTTGGAAAAGTATAAAACGTTACTTTATTTTCAAATGGTTTTCGGATTTTAATGGTCCCAAATTGATGTGTTTCGAGGATAAGGTGATAAGGGTTAGAAATCTACCCATCCAATAGTTTTTGGACATGTGTAGTTCCTAGATTTTGCATTATCTTTCCATTTTATTTAAATCGTTAAATAATGAGGTCATCACTGCATCATCATGATGTCATAAAGAATTTAATTTATTTAATGTCTAAAAATAATAAAAAAATACTATGATGTAGGAAATCTTTTTATATTTCCAATTACTATTTATAGTCAAAATTCTGACTTGTATAACCACATGTAAAAATAGTTTTAGTAAAACAAATCATGTTTGTGACATTTTTATTTTAAATAAAAGGCATAAATGTCATTATCAAACCCAAGTGGCTCCATGGGGTACCAAAAATCGACCCATGGGTTGTATTGGTCGGCCATAACTCATACAATAGGTTTAGGACAAGTTTCAATATATTTTCATTTTATTATAATATCATTTTTACCTTAAATCACCCTAATTACCTTTAATCTCGATTAATAAAACTTAAAAGTTACTTTTCTTCAAAAATTATTTTCATACCATTGAACCAAATTTTACTTTACAATTAAAATCATTTAAATTGGATTTTTTAAATTCAAATCACAGAAGTGGTAAAGTCCCATTTAAACGAAAAAATCAAATTTTGTAACCACCACTTTGTTGTTTCACTATTCATCAAAAATTGAAGTTTTTCAGAAAAATACCAAAAATTCACCCTAAGCTATATTTGATATTCCGAATTCAAAAATGATGTCTATTTTACCAAATTTATAACATAGAAGTTGCATTAATTAATTTTATAATTAAATCCTGCTGTTAAAACAAATAGCGTGTTTTTATGAAACAATATCTTTCAAAAGATTGACACTCGTTTATGTCCAATCTTAAAGTGATATTAATTAAAATGACCACCATTGGATTAAATGGTAAAAACATATTCTATTTAGACTTTAAAACAAATTAAAAAGATAATCTAATCATATAAATAAATTAGATTAAAAAGAGGTTTTGAATTTAAAATACAACATTTTTCACTATTCATTAAAAATTGAACTTTTTCGGAAAATACCAAAAATTTACACAAAGTAAATTTTGATGTCCCGATTATAAAGAAGAATTTTATTTTGTCAAATATAACACATAAAATTGTCAAAAAGTGGATTTAAAATAGGTTCGCCATCAAAAGGCGGTTAATCGACCTTTTAAAGAATATTAGACTGTCTACGCTTAAAATTAGATTCATTCGCATTTTTAATCCTCTAACATTTATTGTAAAGATTAAAAATATTTGACAAACATATATAATCATTTTGTAGGTAGTTCTGTTCATTCCCGCCATTACAACGGCTAGGCGTTAACTACTATTTAAAATAATATTATTTTATTATTAGAGTGCAACGTAAGATTCCCAAGAAACTCGTTGTTGCGTATTGAGTACGCCATCGAGCATAGCATCCCCTTTAAAGTAAAATTAATATTTTATTCACAAATATGGATAAATATAAAAATGTCATATTCTTTATTTACCTGGGGTGTTACATCCTTCCCCCCTTTTGGGAATTGCGTCCTCGCAATTTTAAAATTGGGCTCGGAAACATCCTTGAAAGTCCCACATCGGAACAAGAGTTGGTAAAACAATCACTTTAAAATAAAGGGAGAGAAGTACAGAGGTCACCCGAGTTAACCCATACTATGATTCCAAGTTGGAAAATATGGATATAGAATAAAAAACAAAGGGTCATGTTCTAATGGAGAGTGATAGAAAACATGTTTAGGAGAAAGTTAACCACAAGAAAATCAAAAACTTGTGATGGGTTAAACGGTATTCAATTCCCCAGTAGGAAAAGTTAATAGACAACATTTTTGTTTTAAGTTACTTTTTTATTGAGGAATTTATTAATAAGGAAACATAATCACTTATCATGTTGACTTTCAACTTTTATTAGATTCCTTACACAAACTCATATTTTCTCCAAAAGACGAGTATTTAGGAAGACTTGTTCACATTAAGAGTACTAAAATCAACATATAGAGAACCACCTAATCCACAAAAGATAACTATATATTTCCCATGTATTTAGACTTTAACCAAATCCAAAACTAAAAAGGTTAGTACAAGATCAGATAATCCAGAAAATGATAACCCTTTATAAAAAGAAAATATATTCTTAATCTCCAAAATTTGTCCAAAAAAATCCAAAGTTCAACGAGGACCATTCGATAAAAAATTTGTCCATAAAATTCTTCAAAGTAAACCAAACTAAGATTGAAACCCAAATATTTGAAGGATTTAGTTACATAGTCTTCCAAGTTAAGTCATAACATTTATCTCTAAAAAAAACATCAGTTGCTCCTAAAGTCTCGCATTGAAAAGCAATTAACCTAATCACATATCCTCTATGATAGGTTAATAAATTTCCATAGATAACCCAAAATCAACTGACTCTTAATTCATAAAATCATCTTACTAAAAAGAATCATTCAAACTAACCAGGGACTTCACGTAGTCCAGTGGTAGGCGATAAATACCAATCGCACTTTGGTTGTGGGTTCGATTCCCGCAGCTTTGTCCGATGCGACGGGTTGTCACACGGTCTGCGTGTTGTCCTTTTTCAAAAACTATATAATTCTTAAAACATTCCCCAAAATGAGATAAAATCTTCAAAAATAATCATAATATATTTTAACATCAATTTTATCTCATGCCTTTCATTTTCCATCATAACATATAATAACCCATAATTACCTCAAAAGTAAGCATCATATAAACTCTAATGGTTACCTTTATAATTATTACCTGAACTTCCACATTGATTGGTCATCTCGTAAATGATGCATTATAGAACATACCAAGGTTCAAGTGGTTGATCATGACTCCTTGATAGTTGGTTTAGAACAACCACGAGTTTCCTCATTGAATCCCCCATTTTATCAAGTATCTTAATCAGAGAACCACCACAGTTTCCTTCAAACTTGTTGTCTCTTTGGTGCCTGCTAGATCCATCCATTCACTAAAAAAAATTTCAGTGTGAGTATATCAACAAAACCATTATGTAATAATGAGGAAGGTAAACACTAAGTTATACTTACTCATTCAATTTATCTAAAACTTGGACTCCTTCTGAAATCCTAACCATTATGGTACTGTCACTTATGCTTAGAGAATACCCTAACCTCTAAAGTTATCTAAACCGACCTATGATACCAACTATAAGGCCCCGGCCTTAAACCTTACTTAATATTGAATTAAATGAATAATTCACATTAAGGATCTTTTCAGGTTTAGAGTTTTAGAGAATTAGGACATAACTATTACATCTCATTAGATTAAAAAGTAGAAACTTTTACTAAGTTTCCATAAAATAAAAACTCTTAAAAAGAAAGATGTCCAGTTCTATGTTTTAGGTTGCATGACTTTCCCTTGATCCCATCCTTGAGCCTATTCCACGTTAAGTCCTGTGAAAAACATTTCAAAAACTTGGGATGAGCATAAAAAACTCAGTAAGGGATACACAAAGAATGAAAACTGTTAGTTTTTCAAAACAAAAAGTAAACCATGTATACTTTATCAAAGAAATACTTTTCACCTTTTCGAAGTAGTAAAAACTCTTCACTGAATAAAAGTTCATTACTTACCCTTCTGTAACCAAAAGATTACCATAAAACCCACATAAAGATAACATAACATATAAAGGTAACTTGGGACATAAACATAATTAAGTGGAATAACCATACGGTCGACTTCCACACATATCACTTAATGGAATATACATATGGCAAACTTCCATACATACTTAATGGAATATCCATACGGCCGACTTCCATACCCAATGCATTGGAGGTTATAACGTAACCACCCATCCTGGTATTCACGGCACCACCCGTCATATGGTTTATCACGTAACCACCCGTAAAATGTCCAAGTACCATCATTACACATAAAATATTGAAAATATAAACATTTAAATAACAACATTTCATTTTCAATCAAAATAAGTAATTCCAAGATATTGAATTAATCAATCCATTTTCAAAAATCATTAAAAGAGATTTTTGAATCAAAGTGTCCCATACCACTTTGAAGGTTTTATTGGAATTATAATTTTAAAAAATTAATGTCCATATAAATAAATACTGAAAACCATTTTGAAAACATGGACATTAAAGATAAATATTTAGAATAATAAATCTTTAAAACATTTAAAACGATATTTTTGTTAAAGATTTTTTAACAAAATGAGAGACTCTTGAATACAAATAATAGAGGAATAACATTTAATCCGAACTTTATAATATCATGTGAATAAAGGTATTAGTGATATAATATGTCAAAGGAAAGTATGCACACCATATAAGAGTGAATTGGTGCATGACAACAATGAAGTCTCAAAAGAAATGTAAAATGAGATGAAATCCATTATAAAGAAGGTATCCTTAAATTAAGAATAAATCAATCTCATAATTATGTGTGAAAAATATAAATACACCCAATATAAGTAGATATTAAGTGTAAAACAATCAAAGGTTATTCACACATATTCAAATTATGACATATTCAATAACTACATGTTGAACCCAAAGAAATCGAAATTGGGTTAAGAAGTTCCCTTGGTAAAATTCGACAGCCTAACAGCATCACATAAAAGTTTACAAAAAGGGTTGATGAGAGAGATAAAGGGGATCTCATCACTTGGACATAAAATTTACATAAATAAGGATATATAAGAATATATACCAACATAATAGTATGTGAATTAAAAGACATAACAAAATAATTCTTTTAAAAAAAAGAGGAGGGTGAAAGGTTCCCATACCGACAAGGGTATCTTTCGAAACATACACCCCGTGAAAGAAGGACAATACAACATTGATGTAAATACTCATAAATTAAATTATATTAAACAATGAGTAAAATAATGGTCAGTACATACACCACTCAAAGGAAATTTTGGCAAATGTAGCATAAATCTCATAGGAATAAAAGTGAGAAGGAAAATCCCTTACGAAAACTCGGCAGCCTAACGACCCCACTTAAAACTTCCAAAATTGGATTGATGAGATCAATTAGGGTCTCTAATCATATTAAAATAAAATTTACAGCAAGAGGAATATAAAATAACACCCCCCATAATAACAAATAGGATATTAAAAGAAGTAACATAAAGGAGAGTACTTAAAATGAAAGAGAGAGGTTAGATCTCTTACGAAAATTCGGCAGCCTAACAGCGCCACTCAAAACTTCCAAAATGGATTGATGAGAGATAATAGGGTCTCTCATCATATAAAAATAAAAATTATAGTAATTTTAATATAAAATAACATCCCAATCACACGAAATATGATCTTTAAAAGGAATGACATAAAAGAGTGTACTTAAAAAGAAAGAGAGGAGTAGGATCCCTTACCTCGAGTCCGAATTGACTCGATCGTTCTTTAACATCCTGAATAATAAAATTGAGTTAATTTCTAATTGCTTAAGAACCTTTTTCAAGTTCATTATTACTTTTATATAATTTATTGACATGTTATAAACATTATGTAATCATTTAAGTTAATAATGTTTGTTTCGTCGATATTTGGTTCTTAAGTCAAAAGTGGACTTCTTACAATTACATGTTGTTCGTGTGGTCAAAGGTTCTTTATATCCATAATGAAATTCCTTATTTGGATATCATATATATCATATATATCCAGAATATATATGTATTTATAATATTACATAATCATTTAGAGGTAAGAAATGAAATGCACCGTTCATGGAGACGGTAAGCCGTACGTACGCATGAACGCTACTTTCATTTCTATGTCATATTAATGGAATTAAAACTAAATGAGAGATGTGTATATTTTTAATTCCAGAATTATATTCATACTTTAGATGTATCATACATCATATATATCCATTATATGTATTTAGAATAGTACATTACATTTGAGGATAAGAAATGAAATGCACCGTTCATGGAGACGGTAAGTCGTACGTACACATGAATGCTACTTTCATTTCTATCTCATACTTTAATGGAAAGAAAACAATAATGATATAAAGGTATATTATAATTACAGTATAAAATCATATATAATAACTTTAAATCCATCCTTTATACATCCCACATATGGCATTAACGAATCAAATCACTTTGAGGGGGCGGTAGTCCGCACTTCCTAAAATGAAGATATTGCATATACCCAAAATGGAATCCATAAAGGTATGCCACAAATGAAAAATACATAAGCTTAAGTAAAACATAAAAATATTATATATCATATATAAACATAGTGACATCTTAATTGCCACCTTTGAAGGTGTTATATGAGTGTTGAACAATCATCGTTTCGTGAGGCAGAAATTCTCCATCCACAGAAACAGTATGTTCTTTAACCATTAGATGAAGGTGTGTGTAAGTGTAGCTCGAATAATTATTATAAAAACATCCTAGTATATTTAAGATACTGTATTTTATTACAAAATAAATGAATAAAAAGAGTTTAGGGGGTTGGAGAAGCAAAATAAAACAAAAGAGCACAAGTGAAGACGTTACCTTAAAATTGGGTAACTCCCTTTGGTTTGAACCAAAAGGGTCTCTTGAAGAGCTTCCTGCCTAAGTTAAGGCTTCTAGGATGAGGATAGGGATGTGGAGAGACAAAATGATCAGAGCTTGGCCGAAACAAAGGCTTGAGAGGTGTGTGTAAGATGGTAGAGGTGGGGGCCTTTTATAAGAGGAGAGGAGGGGCACTCTTGGAAAAGTATAAAATGTTACTTTATTTTCAAATGGTTTTCGGATTTTAATGGTCCCACATTGATGTGTTTCAAGGATAAGGTGATAAGGGTTCGAAATCCACCCATACAATAGGTTTTTGACATGTTTAGTTCCTATATTTTTCATTATCTTTCCATTTTATTAAAATCATTAAATAATGTGGTCATCGCTGCATCATCATGATGTCATAAAGAATTTAATTTATTTAATGTCTAAAAATGATAAAAAAAATACTATGATGTAGTAAATCTTTTTATCTTTCCAATGAATATTTATAGTCAAAATTATTACTTGTATAACCACATGTAAAAATATTTTTAGTAAAACAAATCATGTTTGTGACATTTTTATTTTAAATAAAAGGCATAAATGTCATTATCAAACCCAAGTGGCTCCATGGGGTACCAAAAATCGACCCATGGGTTGTCTTGGTCGGCCATAACTCATCCAATAGGTTTAGGAAAAGTGTCAATATATTTTTATTTTATTATAATATCATTTTTACCTTGAATCACCCTAATTACCTTTAATCACGATTAATAAAACTTAAAAGTTACTTTTCATCAAAAATTATTTTCATCCCATTGATCCAAATTTTACTTAACAATTAAAATCATTTAAATTGGATTTTTTAAATTCAAATCACATAAGTGGTAAAGTCCCATTTAAACGAAAAAAATCAAATTTTGTAACCACCACTTTGTTGTTTCACTATTCATCAAAAATTGATGTTTTTCAGAAAAATACCAAAAATTCACCCTAAGCTATATTTGATAGTCCAAATTCAAGAATGATGTCTATTTTACCAAATTAATAACATAGAAGTTGCATTAATTAATTTTATAATTAAATCCCGTTGTTAAACCAAATATCGTGTTTTTATGAAACAATATCTTTCAAAAGATTGACACTCGTTTATATCCAATCTTAAAGTGATATTAATTACAATGACCACCATTGGATTAAATGGTAAAAATATATTCTATTTACACTTTAAAACCAATTAAAAAGATAATCTAATCATATAAATAAATTATATTCTAAAAGAGGTTTTGAATTTAAAATACAACATTTTTCACTATTCATTAAAAATTGAACTTTTTCGGAAAAATACCAAAAATTTACACAAAGTAAATTTTGATGTCCCGATTATAAAGAAGAATTTTATTTTGTCAAATATAACACATAAAATTGTCAAAAAGTGGATTTAAAAGAGGTTCGCCATCAAAAGGCGGTTAATCGACCTTTTACAGAATATCAGACTGTCTACGCTTAAAATTGGATTCATTCGCATTTTTAATCCTCTAACATTTATTGTAAAGAGTAAAAATATTTGACAAACATATATAATCATTTTGTAGGTAGTTCTGTTCATTCCCTCCATTACAATGGCTAGGCGTTAACTACTATTTAAAATAATATTATTTTTTTATTAGAGTGCAACGTAAGATTGCCAAGAAACTCGTTGTTGCGTATTGGGTACGCCATCGAGCATAACATCCACTTTAAAGTAATATTAATATTTTATTCACAAATATGGATAAATATAAAAATGTCATATTCTTTATTTACCTGGGGTGTTACAGTAAGAGGACTTGCACATCTCCATCATGTAAATATTAATATATCTACATAGATTAATTTTATCCCCTCTTTTCATAAGGAATAAAATGAATACATACTGATATCGTATTGTACTGTCATTGAATATGCTGAATTAATTTGAACAAGAGTCTACACGCACCATCTAACTCTGTAGTACGAGGTATTATTACTATAATACTCCCAATTAGTTTTAGCAGTGCATCCCCATACACCAATATATCCCTATTAGTTGTTATAATATCTTGATAGTCATAAGAGACTTCTTAGAGAGGTAAACTTATGTCCATATACCATTTATTTGAAGTAAATCTAACCTTTTCTCCCTCAATCATACTATGAATACTATCTTTATTCTTACCAAAGTTGTAGTCTGCATATTGGTAAAGCTGGTGAACAAATCATGGATAAGATGGTCTAATATTCCTTGAATACCATTCTAACCATCCCTTGTACTTAATAACCTTGATCACTAAGGATTTTATATAAAAAACTATAAAACAACTATTTTATTCCCTATAATAATAAAATAAGTCACAAACTTATGGTTTTTTAGTTCAACTCCTACACAAATCAATTATCCAGGAGATTTGTTCACAATCCATGGTCTATCTAGGGATGATGCTGAGGGGTGATTTTTTACACCATTTCACAGAATAAGAAGATGAAGTAAGATCATGAGGAATGTTCAAGGTTAAGAGAGAAGAGAAGTTAAAATGGTTCAAAGGGTAGGTGTGAGCGAGAGTGACTAGAATTGGATTTATGTTTGAATTTTCTCATTTATGGATTTTAAATTGAAAATATAATAAAATATAAATGAATAAATCAAATAAAAAATTTAACATAGAAAATTAGGACCGATAGAAAAATAGAGACTCAACTGGTAAATTCCTAATGGTAGATCCTTCTAATGGTGGATCTCCTAACAATGGATCACCCAATAAAGGATCACCAATAGTGGATCACCCAATGGTGGATCACTAATGGTGGATCCTCCAATAGTGAATCACTCAATGGTGGATAACCCAATAAAGGATCACCCAATGGTGTATCTTCCAATGGTGGATCACCAAATATTGAATCTTCTAATGACAGATCTTAAAATAGTGGATCTTAGAAGTGTGTATATTTCAATGGAATATCTTCCAAGATAAAGTATTAATTGGAATTTCTCATACCTATCTCATGTTTGAAATAGTTTAGTCTCTCAAAATTTATGGGCATTATATAATTATGATCAAGCTGACGTTCAATTCCTATGAAATCAAGAGTTATATCACATTTTTGAAATGATATATCAAAAAGTGATGTCTTGCATGGATATTATTTGTCCTAGAATGATACATAGGATTCCTATAAATATTTACCACACTTGTATTTTCAAAATTTATAGGGACAAGTCTAAATTGATATCCATAATCTTGAAATTTATGTTTCATCCATAGAATCTGTGCACAACCACTTCATGTAGTTATATACTCAAACTCAATAGTAGATAGTGTAAAAGAATCTTTCTTTTCACTACACTAGGATTCTATTGACTTTCCCAAAAGGTGACATGTTCTAGAGTTTATTTTTCTATCTAATGTGAAATCACCAAAGTCTACATCTAAATAAACCACTAAGTTAAATGCTTTTTATCTAGGAAAAAACAATCCTAAGTTTGTTGTAAATTTGAGGAATTTTAAAATTATTTTAGTAGTATGAAAATGAGATTATTTAGGATTTTATTGAAAATGGGTGCACATACACACACTAAATTCAATATTTGTCTGATTAGAATTTATGTATAACAAACTTTTAATCATACCTCTGGGATTGGTAGGATCCACTGGTTTTTAGTTTCATTAATAACTATCTAACAAGTTGTACTCATGGGAGTATAATTAGTTTTAGTGATATCCAAACCTAAATTATTTATAAGGTCTTTAGTTCACTTTGATTTAAAATAATTCTATATTTATTTTGAAAATTTTGAAAACCATAAAAGAATTTAATTTTTACCATTAAACTCATTTCAAAATCACTTTGCATCATTTTCAAAAAGTCATCACACAATGATTTTTTAGAAGACCACAAATTAACATCATCATCATAAATTTGAACTACTAAAACATATTGTAAATTTATTTTTTATAAAAAGAGTCAAATAATTTATGCATTTTGGAAAAACATTAGAAATTAGAAAAGAGATAATCTTATCACACAAAGCTATAGAAGCTTATTTTAAACCATATAAAACTTTTTTTAATTTAAAAAAATGATTAAGAAAAAATGATTTTGAAATCCTGGGGGTTATTCAACAAAAACATTCTCAACTATATAACCATTTGAGAATGAACTCTTTATATCCATTTGTTATTATTTTAAAATATAAATGTGTTACACGGGAAAGTAGTATTCTGATGGCTTTAGGTCTAGCCACTACTAAAAAGGTTTCCTCATTATCAATACCCTCTTATTGAATACATACTTATGAAACCAATATAGATTTATTTTTGAATATAGTTCTTGACTCATTAACTTGGTTTCTAAACACCCACTTAGTGACAATAGTCAATGTATTTAGGTATAACTACTTGTTCCTAAAATCTATTTCATTCAAATTTATTAAGTTTTTATTGCATTTCCATCACCTATATTTCATTATTAATTACATCATTTATGTTATTAGGTTTAGGCTATGACATCAATGATCGAAGTTCAATATGATTTCTAAGAGAAGATATAGTTTGTGTACCTCTATCTTGGTCTCAAACTAAAACATATAGATAATGGTATTTATGAGTCCAAATAGTTCTAAGAAAAAGGGAGAGATATATCATTGTCCTATAAAGGTTCAGGTTTCAGTTTTTCCTAAGAATTGGATGATTATCCTACTTATTTCATATAATTTTCAAAAGGTTTGGCATTGATATTCATATTTGATAGATTATCTTCAAGGTAGTCTAAAGTGGTGTTAGGCTCATGTGGATTTATTTCATAAAATTTCACATGAACGGATTCCTACACATTATTTTTTATTTTATTAAACACCCTATATGATTTACTAGATGTTGAATAACAAATGATTATTTTTTTTATCACTTTTGGAATGAAATTTTTCAATATAATTCTTATTATTAAGAATAAATACTTTTTAACCAAAAACACAAAATTAATTAACCATTGTCTTTCTACAGTTCAATAATTCAAGGAATTTTCTTTAGGAGATGTCTTATATGAACTATATTTATTATATAACAAGATATATTCATAGTTTATTCACAAAAATGAACAAGTAGATAATACTCATTTAGCATGGTATGGGTAATTTTTTAAGGGTTCTATTTCTTCTTTCTACTTCAGCATTCTACCATGGAGTCCTAGGTGAAAAAATGTTATGATTATATAAAATTTTTGAGAAAAAAATTTAAAGTATTGATTTTCAAACTCACAGACATGATCACTTATTAAGTTATTAATTATAAGTCCACTAAGGTTTTATTAAGATTTAGTATACTTAGTAAAGTAAGAACAAGATTAACTTTTATGAGCTATAAATAATACCCCAGTAAACCTAGACAATTAATCAGCAAGAACCTAATCATAGTGATTCGAATTTAAGCTATAAACTCCAAAAGGTCTAAACATGTCCATGTGAACCAACTCTGGTGGTTTATAATTTGAAACTTTTTTCTTTTATTTTAAAGATATGTTTTTCTATTTACCTTTTTGACATGGATTATAGGCTTTATCATTTGGGAATTCTCGTTTAGGTAGGTCTTTGGATAAACCTTTCCTAGTGATATTTCTAAGTGAATGAATATTTCAAAAACCTAGTCTACTATTACAATTCTAATATTGTTTTAGTAAGTTAGTCAGATAGGAAATGTTGTTTGAAAATAAAGAATCAAAATTAACAGTATATACATTATCATTTCTTAAAGCAATAAAAACTAAATAATTTTCAGAGTAAAAAACATTAAATGAATTATTTTAATATTTAACCTCAAAAACATCATAACATAGCTATTAAAAGCTAATAATATTATACTTTTATCCATCTTAAAAAACTTTAGAAATTAAAATAGTGTTAGAGTTAACAATTTAACCATGTATAATAATTTTCCATTTACTATTATCACTAAAAGTGACCTATACACCATATAACTTGATCAAATTCATAAAACCTGAATAATATATAGTCATCCATCTTAAAAAACCTATATCCAAGTACCATAAGTTATTACTGGTGATTTTCAAGTAGGTTTCCTACAAAACCAATTTTACACAAAAAATGACTTTGATACCCAAATCTTTGTGGGTCCAGAAATGCTAGTAATCAAAAATTTTGGAACACATAATTACTTAATAGGTTTCCTTTAAGTTTATTCTAAACTTTTATAAATAATAACCTTGTTATATCCAGATGAATGAAAACTAGTAAAATATTTTATATAACTACAACTAGGAAATAAATCTATTTTTAATGACTCCTCTCTGTCCAAGATGATAGCCTATAGCTATGGTATACTTAAGTGTAGTATGATTTCAAAGCACCTTGGTAAGAGTGTTTCTCCCATTTTTTAATCTTTCCAGATCTTTGTTTAATTTCTCATTAGACAATTTTAACTCATTGTTCGCTTTCAACATCTGATCATTTTTATATTTATCAATAATAACATCAATTTTAAAACTAGTAGTTAAAGTATGAAGTTTCTTTTAAATTCTAATATTTATCTTTAAATTCAATGAAGGTGTCTTCCATTATATTACAGTATTCAAAAATTTCTTCATTATACATTTTATCATAACTGTTTTCATTTTTAATATAATTGTAAATATGAACAAGAGATTTTGGAAACACATTAGATACCATTGATGTGTTTGACATAAAACACATGTCAGCTCTATCATGGTTGTATTCACTGGTCGAATCAGATTAACATGAGTTTTAATCTAAATAAGTCTAGGTCTATTTCATAGATTTCTTGTACCTATTATCCTTTTCATCATATTTCTTCTAAAATTATAATGTAGGAAAGTATAATTTAACATAAACTATCCTGATACACTCATATAAAACTATCTCATTCATAGTATAATCGTTCTTAAAATCCTTTATAAAATCATATCTATTGTCATATTTTTCATTTATAATAGTGTTTCCTAAATAACTTATTCATTTTTTAAAACTTTTTGAATCTTATGTTCAAGTGGGTCATATCTTCATCACTTTAAGTAGGCAACTCTTTATCACTTGAGGTGTTAGCTTGAACTTTTTCCTTTTATTTTGAAGTAGTGTTTTTGAAGGCTATAGATTTAATTTTTTGGTTTATCCCCTTATTATCTATTTAATTTTATTTATTCCCCAAATAAAATTATATTTCCATCAGATCCTTAAAAAGTAACTTGATAACACCACATGAATCTTATATTTAAATTTAATTTCCTCTTGATCTATCTGGTAGAAACATCAACGAGCACATCACTTGATCTTTATCAAAAATAAGTTTCCCCAATGAATGAATTGTGTTAACAATATCATTAATCCTGAGATACATATCAAAAATAGGTTCATCATGTTTCATTTTAAAAGTATCATATTCAATTGTATAAGTATTTATCAATATTTCTTTGACATTAGATATTAATTCATGTGAAACATCTAAAGTATCCGAAATTTCAAAAGTAGTTGTACATGAATAAATTCAATTTAATTCATCATATAGAAAATCATAATAAACAGAATTCATGGATTTAAAATTATTATTATAATCTTCTTTAGTATGCTCAATACAAGTAGATGTAGCATTTTTGTGTAATTCAAAATTTTATTTAATGATAGTACATATTTTAAAAAACATTATTTCAAGATTTAATTTCACATTAATTGTACACTAATCATAGTTTTTGTAATTCAAATAAGGAGGGTTTTTTTGTAGTAGATCCCTCTTTTATATTATCTATAAATAACTAAATTAATAAATGAAAGAAATTTATGATCATTAAAGACAACTAAATAAGAGTTTAAATTATATTAGCAATTCCTCTGATACCAAATGTTGTTCGGAGTGAGTTACTCAAGAGGGGGTGAATTGAGTTCCAAATAAAAGTTTCTATAAAAAAACACTTTAAAACAAAATACCAAAGATTAATTAAAAATTATCAGTTAATAAAAATAGTAGAATAATATAAGTTTGATATTTAAAAAGTTTTCTCAATATGGGATTAGAGATCAGTTAAAATAAAATTTTATGTCACTTTAACTTTTGAATCAAATTTACTTAATAAAATACTTTATGTAAAAACAGGTCAAGAATAACTATCAAAGTAGGAGTTTGTTTTACAGATTAAAATAATAAATGAAATTTTGGATTTGAAAATAAGTAAAAAAAATAAAACATAGAGTTAAGTAAAAAAGGGATTCATTATTAAGCTAAGACTTAATCCCCTCTAATTAGAAATCACCCATTTCCAAATATATTATTCTAATAATAATCAGATCCAAAACATGGATTAGGTTTTAAAAACAATTGCACATAGGTTGTATAGGCTCAAAGACTCTTCTATAGTTATATATGAGAAGAAAAACAATAAATAGGCCACACATGACCTATTACATAATTTCCTTGGGTATATAAATAAAAGAGTTTGAGTTAATATCAATAATTCTCTAGTTTAAGAACATGAGTTAGTGCATACAGATAAATAGAGTACAATATCACACTGATCAAATGTAAAGTGAAAAACAAAGAGGGAAAATAAGAAGAGATAAAAATATTTTGTTCAGTTTGAATAGTTTCAGATGCCCATGGGTCCTCATATTTGACTTGTTGAGGAACTTAAACAAGTTACTTTGAAAGTGAAAGAAAATAGAGAGTTGTAGAGTTTTCATTTTCTTTCTTTAGTTTCTTTTGAAAAAATCTACACCAATCTCTTGATTTAGCTTATAAAATATTCTTGATCTTTAAAATATTACACACTTTTACACTAACATGTATTTAGTATATGAGTGATACTATTCATGAGGGGGTCTTCTAGAATATATAGCTCTCCAGTTCCAAATTATCCATTGAATAATAATAGTATTGATATACCAAATCCTCATATAGAGAAGAAAATAGGGAAACCTTGGACTTTGTCTTCTATGCATCAATGAAGTGGTTTAGGAATAATCATTAAAAAATCCATTTTAGGATGTCTTAATTAACTCATATAATCTAGAAATTAGAGGAATTAAATTACAAAGAGTTAGAAAATAAAAAGTATAAATCTAAAAGTAGAATATTTCTCATGTTAGAAAATACCATTGGCATAATAAGCCACCTGTAGCATAATCTCATTGTATTGTATCTGGTGGTACCACACATTAGATAGTAGTGCACATGGAAGCAACACACCTTGCATTAGCACAACTAGAAGTAGTAGGTCTGTTATTAGCATGTATGGTGGTATTATGTCTAGTGATAGAATTTCTAGAAGTAGTATATATAGAGGTATCATGTCCGACGACATCATATCTGGCAACAACATGTCTAGCGGTATCACATTTATACTTAGCCAATTTTCTTTAAAAAAAGATGTACCATTATAAAACAACAATCTCATTATAAACATAATAAGAATGATTTGTGAGCATTAAAATAAGGATATTCCAACAAGAACCTTGGAAAATTTTAAATTAAGGTTCAAATCATTGAGTATCCATGATTATAGGAAATTACATTCACTCCATGCATGTTAAAATAAATATTTATTTCAAATTTTTGATAAAAAGTAAAAAGTACCTTGTTTGGAAAAGGAAAAGAAGATTACTTTAATTTTTTTTAAATTAAATAATGGGTAAAAATTAATTTAAAAAATAATTTGAGAATATGAAAAACTTTCTTGAAAATATTTTTAGAAAATATTTATATGAATGAAGAATTATTTTTGACTAAAGAGAGAAATTAACTAGGTTTTCTTGAAAAAAATATTCTTCCAGTCTCTTAAGTTGATAAAGAGAAAAAAATTAAAAGAAGACATTTAATCCTAAAAAATAACCATAGGATAATAAAATTAATAGATTCTTAAGAGATATTTCATAAAAAAATTTCTTCAGAAACTTAATAATAAATAATGTCAATCTATAGTTATATTGTGACATAAATCCATTTATACTTTGGTAACTTATTAATCATAATACATAAGATAGAATAACTCGAAATAAAAATTTAAATATCTTAAAAATAATTATAATCATGATATAATATGTAAAAGGGGTAGTATATACACCTCATAAACATAAATAGGTGTATAACATCAACCATGTCTCAAGGAAACAATATTGAGATGATGAACCATTACCACTTTGGAAAAATCTGGATAGAAACACAATGAAAGAGAGAACATTATATAAATTTTTAAGTCCCCATAATTTTCATTATAATAATCATAAAATTCATTCATGGTCATAATTTACACCACACAAAGGAAATAATTTTTTAATATGACATATGTATCATGAAAATAAAAGCGTGACAAGAAACCCTTACCTTAAGTTTGAATTGATTAAAAATCACTTTAACATAATGTATAATAAATTTAGATTTATTAAAATTTTATAAACTAGTATTTAACAAATTTATAATATCATATATGATCGAACTATAACATTTAAATACCCATTTATTGATAATTCCTTAGTAATCATCATTCTGGGGTGTTAACTGATTCATTTTTCATGAGAATTTCAGTCTGGTAGTTTTGATCCTTGTAATTTGATCATGCTTCAATAGTCTCCAGAATATTAATCATGATATAATTATAATATATTTTAATTATATATATATTTATATATATATATTAATCCATAAAATTTAGAGATTGAAAAATTAATTACACCGTTTATGGAGATGATAAGCCGTACATATGCATGAATGTTGTTTTTACCTTTTGAAGGATGGAACAAAAGAAAGGTAAAATAATAATTCAACTTTAAAGAATAATTTTTACATCATATATATCACATATAATAATTAAATATATCCTTATTATGACTCATGAAAAGATTAAATTAAAAAGGAATCACATTACTTCATGGTGGTGGCAGTCCACATATACAAAAGAGTGGGATTATCATTTACCAATAGATAGGAATGTAAGAAGGTAGTTATGATGTTATAATATAAAAATAATAATTACGTCATAAATATAATATATATAAATTAAAATCATCATAATAACCATCCATTAAATATGGTTATGGAAAATGAATTTTATTGTTGTGTGGATGTGGTAGTCCACAAGTATGCACGAGTGATACTTTTACTTCCCATTTGATGAAAAAACAGAGTGGATAATGGTGGTTAAATAATAATAATAAAATTTTAGTAAATTTAGGATACTGAATTTATTATTTTATTATGAATACTATATGATTAGATGTTTTATGAGAAGAAATAATTTTATAGAGTTCGGGTAGGATGATTACCTCTTATTCAGTATGCCTCTTTTAGATCCTTTATTAAGGACCCTTGGGGTGGAATTTTAAGAAGAAATGAACCTATAATTTTTGTATAGAGATGTTTATAAGGTAATTGGTAATTATTTTCTCGAGATATTTTTCTCAATAATTATTAAATTAAAGTGATAAGTTACGTCCTTTGATAAGTGAGGGGAGGGGCACTTGTGTAATTTTTTAAAAATAATAAAATATAATAATGTCACATTCTTGGAAAATTAGCTTCAAAATGTCATTTATTATAGTATAAGGAGGATATGTTATAAATATATTCATCTAATAAAATTTATACTAGTTTATATTTCATTTTAAACCTTATATTTTGGATTAATGACTTCATTAGCGATTTTTAATCTTTAGAGTGGTAAAAACGTTTTCAATCTTAATGGGTTATAATTTTAATTATAAGGTAAAAATTAGATCATAAATGGAAAGGGTATTAAATTTTATACCATTTATCACCGTAATTTTCCTCTTGAAAGTTTTTTATATTTTTTTAAATAATTTAGTAAAAAATTATTTTTCATAAAATATCACTAATGTCATTTTTGACATTATTCATTTAATTTGAATCTAAAGATATCTAGGTAAAAAGTTAATTCGAATATAAAATATTAATTCATTACTTATAAATTATTATTGACCATAAAATTCTTATGGAACAATAACTAATCCAAATACATTACTTTTAATGTTATTAAAATTATATATTTTGATTTTTCTATTCCTTGCACAAGTAATGTGCCTGCATTGTATACGCGTTTAAGGTAATTATATAATCACTAAAAATTATAAATAAATTAACTTAAGAAATATAATTTCATTGATATTAAAATAAAATTTAATATTCAATAAAAAACTATTTTTATCTATTAGTGAACATATAAAATATATTTGAAATCAAGAGAGTGACATTTTATATTTTTTTTACTTAAAATATTATAAATGTCATTATCAAAGTAAAAGAGAACCAAAATTCAATGTATTAAAATTTAATATTTAAATGTTATAATTAATATTATTCAATGGAATAAGATAATGTTTTGGGTTGATTTTTTACCTTATCTCATATTTTTATCCCTTTTCCCCATTTTACATTTTCTAAGGTGACGAATAGTTACCATTGTTACTATTCATAATGACTGAAAATAAAAGGATATTATTTAAAAAATTTGATCTTTATGATTGAAAATATGATATATATTTTCTATTATTAAATCATTACAAAGTTACAAAAATCAATTTTATTTTAAATTCCTAAAATGAAGTTAAGAATTTTTTTTTAGAAAAATTCATTTTAAGCATTAAAATTAACTTATATAAAAATCATGAATATTACTAATTCAAATAAAATTAATTATATAATTATAAATATAATGTGTCATATATAATTTTAATATAAAATTAATAATATTATGTGACGATTAAATTACTTTATTTAATGAAAATAAATGATAGTATTTGAAAAATCTGTATTTTTCACTATTTACTGAACAATTAATCACTTCAGAAAAATCCAAATTTTTTTCCATAAGTGTATTTTTATATGATGATTTTAAAAAATATATTAATTTTATAAAATAAATTTTTTAAAAGTTTTCTGAATTATATTATAATTACCTCGCACAAAATGTAATAAAAATCATTTTTTAAGAAAATGCATTTTCGAAGCATAAAATGATTTCAATAAAAATGAGTGCTTATTTAATAATCATTAATCAATAATTTTTTATTGAGTAAAACCATCATATATTTATTTCATAATTTTTTTAATCAAATTAATACCCTCAAATTAACTACTATATTATAATTGTCACATTTGAATAATAATATATATTTTTATAGTATAACATAATTTACTTAATGTTTGGTGTTGTGTGTTAAGAAAGCTATCGATCTTATTATTATTTTGAAATAAATTTTTAGGATGTCATAATATCTAAATATAATGTTCAAGGGGATCATAATATAATGACTTTAACATTTATAAATGAAATTCAATTTTCAAATGAATAAATTCTTTACTAAGAAATGTAGTTTTTGAAAAAAATGTACTACTTTTGTTATTTTAGAATATTATAAGGTATGTAATGTCATATTTAGAAGATTATTATGCATAGTAACCTTTCATAATATATACATTTTACATTTACTATTATGATTAGTATATATTAAAATTTATGATAAAATCCAATTGATACAGATGAAATAAGAGATATCCTTGACTAGTAAGATAATACGCTATAAAGCACATTTATTACAGCTTCAAAGAGAGAAAAAATTACTATTTTTTCCCTTGACCAATGAATATATTAAATTTAATAACTAAAGAATGAGTGAAACTGAATATGGGGTAAATTTAAGCTTATCAAGATCATGACCAAAACCTTTTTCTCCTAACCACTCCAAGAAAGTGTCACCATCACACACCTTACCATTAAGCCACACACTAGTTTAATAAGGTTTTATGTATCTAGGCCCTAATAGTATGAATTTTTATATTCTTTTTTTAATAAAATAATGATTATATTTATCTTTTTTTATTTTTAATTTATAAATGATTAAATAATTTGTTAGATAAAAATTATATTTTGATATGATGAAACAAAAATTGTATTTATGGGAAATATATAGTTTCAAACAAGACACTCTTTTGGATGAATTAAAGATTTTTTTAAATAAATATTAATTTAATAAAATATTCTTATTAAAAAATATTTATTAACATATAAATTATAATATAATTTTTTGAGGTCAATAAATTATCATATAATTATATGAGGGCTATAAATTATTATCACTATAAAACCCTTATTTTTAAATAAATGGGGATTTTTTTATTTAAAAGTGTAAATTTTCATATTTATATAAATTATTTGATACAATATATATATTTTTTGTAATAATAACATAAAAATTATCCAATGGTTATTTTTTCATAATTTTTTTAGGTAGTCGTATTTTTGGGTAAAAATTAAATGCAGTATACACATACAGTATGTATAATGATAAAATAAAATCCAAAAATGTAAAGACCCGAAAAATTCCATGTAATTTCTTATAATTATTTGGGATTAATATGAGTCTGAAAAAATTTACGGCACATGATTCCGAGGTCCGGTGTACCCAGAATGGATTTTTGAAATTTTTTTAAAGTACGTTCAGTAAACGTGTGGGAGACGTTTTCTATATTTTGAATCGGTGCTCAGAATTGAAATATGAGATCAATGTTGAATCTGAAGCACCTGGATTTGCTTAAGGGAAGATTCACTTCAACCGTAGTTGGTTGGGAGAAAAAGATAGTTTTTGGACTTTTTAAAGAATAATAAAATAACATGTAATTGCAATTTTTTTCTCCAACAGATGAGAAATAGTGGAAGGACCAGTGACTTTTCAATCCATTTAATGGATTGAATCATCAACTGTGTAACTCCACCATTGTGAATTAAAATAGGTTCATTAATTCATTTAATGAACCTCGATAATTCTTCAATGCGTTACTCACCTTTCCCCCAACTATTTAAATAGAGCTCGGGGTGGGGTTTTGGAATAACTTATTCAAGAGAGGAAACTCTAGTGAAGTCCTACGACAACATCCACCTAGAGTACGAGACCAGATTCAATGAGCAGTGACGAGCACCCCCGAATCATGAACTGATGACAACGACAAAGGAGGTTCTGTCGATCATCGTTAGCAGACATCTCATCTAGGTAGGGGGTTTATGTTTATTTTTGGTTTAACATTATTGAAATGAGTTTATTTAATCTTTAATGTTAGATAAATATTATTTCACTTGTTACCATGTTAATGTGGAGGGAGCGGGCCAAACTAACGAGGCTCGGACACTCTGCCGCTTTGTTCATGTTGAGTTCTTCAGCGGTGACTTTCCTCGATTTTTACGACAACGTGAGACAGAGGGTCACGCTCTGACGAAGATAATCTGAGAGGCTCGTTAGTGTAGACAACACCAAGAATGGACCATCGGATCACATATGGTGGCCCACAGAAAGAATTGTCGGTGCGCCATGCTGGTGGTGGATGGTGGAGGCTTGCGGAAATAGGTCGCGGGTGGTGGGGAGGCGACGCGGTATCGCGCGCCATGGTGGTCAGAGGTGGCCGACCCGAGCTGGCCACGTGGGAGAAGGGAAATTCCCTCACGCACTTCCGGTGGTCGTAGCCATGGTAGGAGGGGGCGGCACGACCCCACGCCGCGCTGCGCCGCATCGGCTGAAGACCGGTCGGCCATCTGGATGACCATTTCACGCGGTGGGGCATCGGTCCATCGGCCAGACAAAATTGCCCTACGTCTGTAGGGCCAGTTGGAGACGCGGTTTTCCTTCATGTGGATCGGGCCGGGCTGGACCCACAACCCACCGGTCTAGAGTGGGTGGTCCTAGCACCACCTGGAGGGTTGGGCCAATCGTGTCCCAGGCCCGTGAACTAGCTTGGCCAACCCCGACGGGTTGGACCCAACGAACCCAGCCAACCCCAACGGGCCGAACCCAGGCGTGGTCAGGTAGATCCCGAGACCCGTTGCATCGTGCCTGACTGACCGAGTCAGACCAAGCCAAGACCTAACCAACCCCCCAAATAAAGAAAAACTTGTAACTAACGAACCGAGTGTCCGTTTGACATGACATAAATGGAATTGGGACCCCTTTTGGGAAGTTGTCCCTTTGGCATATTCCGACGGGCTCGACCAAGCTGGGCCGAACTAAGGTGCGATCACCCCCGTTTCACGGAAAGGGGTGTAACTAACAGATTGAGCATCTGATCGACGTGCCTTTTATGGCACAAGGAACCTTGTGACAAGGAGGTACTTTGGAGATACTGTAAGTGTGTTTTGACAAAGTTTGATGTGCGACCTGGGTTGGTTCATAATTGAATTCATCCAGAATCTTTTAAAAAAGTTCCCATATCTCACAGACCGGGCATCCGATCAATGTGCCGTCTGTCATATTGGGACCCCTATGATAGGGAGATGTCTTGGGTATTCTTGTTTCGGGACTTCATACCAATTGAAATATGACCTATGTCTTGCGGAACATAATCTTCCAGATATTAGGTGTGCTTCGTGCAGGAATCCAGTGGCTGGTAGTGACATAAAGAAGAAGAGCGACCAATATGGGTCAGCATTAGATTCTGTAGAGTGGGATAATCTAGCTATACAACTAATTGTCCCTACCACTATACCAGTGAGCAATATAGTTCAACACCAATGACCAATACGGGTAAGCACCATGGGCCAATACGGTTCGACACCAGCGACCAATAAAGGTCAGCACCAGCGAAAAATACAGGTCTGCACCAGTGACTAATACGGGTCAGCATCAAGCGACTAATATGAGTCAACATATAGTGACCTATACGGGTCAACAATAGAGTTAATATGGATAGGATGATCTGGCTTTATAACTAGTCATCCCTATCCCAGTAACCTTGAAGTTATACCGTAAGAGTGAGCTGTCTCTTTTTCATTGGGCCTCATGATTTAAATCATGCTTGTGATATTACCTTTTTGGTATTTCTTGTGATTTTTTATTTTTTTTGAATACTAAGAGACCTTATGGGGTCTCGGGGTCCCCTACTGAGTTATTATACTCACCCTTGCATGGGCTCCACCCGCACGTGTGTGTCTGGTGGAGACTACTGATTCTCCAAGACAATCTTTGGAGGTTCAGGACTTGGTGGAGCTTGGTGAAACAGGAGTAGTTGAGACCTTATTTTTCGACTTTATAATTATAGCTACTACCCTCCTGGTAGAGATTTGGGGAAGATGCGCCAACCGTTTACTTTGTTTTTAGTTTATAGGGCTTGTATTCCAGCCCACTGTTTTCAGTTTACAGTTGTACTTGTGGTTATACTTGACTCTCATGGTTATACCTTACTTTTATTGGTTGTTTACTTCAGTTTCCCTTTTTGAGTGTGTAGATATATCTAATTAAAAAACTTACATATTCGGGAAAATCCTTTTGGTGCTAGTCACCAACCACTGGCCTATGGAAGACGGGCTTGGGGTAGTCATGTTCGGTCCCTCTAGGACGGGTCGTGACAAAGTGTTATCAAAGGGTGGTCGGTTCTAACAGAAGAACTAAGAGTATACTTTTTATGAGGAAATGCTGTATAGTGTACTGAGTTCGGTTTTTAGTACACAGAGTCTAGTGTTGTTGTGGTAGCCGAAGTATCCATACATCAGGACCATGAATTCTATTTCCCGACACGGTACATGAAAATATGATTTGCTAGTGTTTTGAAAAGATTTATTGATTTTTCTTGAGTCATCTCACCAGGTATAACTTATTGACCATGACACATCTATTTCTTCCAAGATGCATCCACGAAGACAGTCAGCTAGGATTCTGGTTAGAGATCGTGACAGCGGCCCACCAACTGATGAGGTGTCTGTACATAGACCACTCACAATGATGACACATTTGGGTGGTGTACCAGCAACACCACCACCCGTTGACCAATAGATGCTACTAGTAGATTATGCACATCAGCTAAGCATGTTTCATGAGTTCCAGAGATAGAGACCTCCGTGGTTTCGAGGTGAGACAGACCCCCAGGCAGTAGAGGACTGGATTGAGGCAATTTCTTGGGTATTTCGATTAGTAGAGACACCCTCTGAGAAGATGGTGATCTTGGCCACTAGACTTATTCAGGGCTCGATAAGACGGTGGTGGAGCACAAAACTCCAGGCTCACGAGGAGATGACCCTCACCTGGTCGAACTTTGAGAGCCTTTTGAGGGTGGAGTTTGTGATAGCGACACTATGCTCTTTGCGTATTCAGGCAGTACTGCATCTACAACAGGGTGTCAGGACTATGGCTCAGTACTCAGTGAGATTTACTGACCTCCCACGATACTCCACCGACATGGTACGAGACCCTTACTTCAGGGCCTATAACTTTGAGCAGGGGCTCCGATGAGAGATCAGAGCTGCGATAGTTTCTCTCAGTATCCTAACATAGGATTGTAGATACCCGAAGCTTGACGTACATGGACATTACATTACTTTTGCGGAATACATAATACATAACAAAAACAGACACACAAGGACCGTAATAGTTTAGTGTCTTTGGAAACATGGAATGTAATCTTCTAATCGTGGTGAAAGATATTCAATATCTCCCATAAAGATCTTCCCATTTTTGTTTCCTTACCTAAAATCTTTCTTTTAATCCTAGGGGAAAAAACATAAAAAGGGTGAGCTCAAATGCTCAGTAAGGGTAATCATGGATAAAATAAAACATACCATATACATTTGAACTTAAAAAAACATGAACATTAAAAATCTTGATCAACGACATAAAACATGGAAGTACATAAGACATAGATCATAATGGAACATAAATCATGATAAAATAGCATGTGAATAAAACATGTAATTTTGGAATCCATTAATCACATGTAATTATTTCCATAAAATCCAAGGCATTGCTTCCAAGACTGTCTTAGTGGACAAAGTCCCTTTCTGAATCGAGTTCACTCCTCGTTCCAGTCCTGTAATACTTAACCAGATTAACTTACCATTCTATCCATGTCTATCTCATGAGATATAAATCTTTACCCAATGAATTGGAGGGAGATATAGGTCCCACCCATCTCATAGGGAAATCATTCTTACTTGTGCCACAAATTAAACATACATCATTCATAATAACCCAACGAATAAAATGGGTTTCATAAACATCATCCCATCATAACATAATCCATATAAAAGAAATGGATATCATTTCATAATAATAAAAGTGAAACCATGTAAACCATATAGACATTATACTTAAAAATACCCATATGAAATAATTTCATTTTAGATGGAAAATGGTTTTGATAAAACACTTGAAATGCATTCTTGAGGAAAATATCCTTTATTCTTTAAAATCATTTTCTTTTCACAAAATGTCATGAATTTTTAAAAGAAAAGGATTTTCTTGAAAATATTCATGAAATATTTTTTAGGAAGCTTCATGAAAATCAAGCTTTATAAAACCATAAAAATTCGTTCGTGCCATATAAGTTAAAAAAACATTCTTCTCGTACTTTTACCGGAAAAGTCAAAAAGTACCTCGTACGAAAAACGACAAAAGATTCCTTTCATATCCATTACTAAAAACTCACCTAAGGGTAAAATTGGATTTAAATAATTGTAGGCGGACGGAAACAATATTAAAAATTGAGGGAACATGGATGTGGATGATAACATACACCCCAGTAAATACCAAAGTATAAACAATCACGGATAAAAATGAGATTGTGATATTTTCCCTTACCTTAGATCCGATTTGCTTCGTAAGTGTCCGAACCTCCTGTATAATGATTTAAATAATGTTATTGAATTTTTAAAGAATCATATTCATTGTTATTATATCATATATGGTTCACTTATGACTTTATATTACCCATTCTTTTGTAAATTCAAGTTAAAGTAGCGTTTTGGGTAAAATCGTTTCATTTTTCGTTCGTGTTTTAACTTGTAATTATTCATATGATTACATAGATCATGATTACTTACATCCAGAATGTAAAACATGATTTATGTATAATATATATTCAGAATATACATATATATATATATATATAATAGATCAATAAATGGAAAGAAATACACCGTTCATGGAGACGGTAGGCCGTACGTACGCATGAACGTTGTTTTCGTTTCCTCATTGAATTGAATGGAATTAATTGGATGACATACATACATATATATACATAAATCCAGTATCATTATTATGTCATATATTTCATGATTACTTATTATATATACTTTATAATCATTTATTAATGGTTAATCATTGAGAATGAATCTCATCGTGTCGTGGAGACGGTATTCCGTACGTACGCACGAGCGATGATATCGTTCCCATGATCATGGAATTTTATTGGAGTGTATGTATACTATTACAGAATCAATATCACTTTACAATAGTAATTTATAGTTATTATTTACACCATTATACCCATCCAATTAAGGTGGTGGTGGAAAATAGATTACACCACAGTGTGGAGATGGTATTCCGTACGTACGCACGCGCGGTGATTTCATTTTTCGTAGGATGGATAGATGGTGAAATAGGGTTGTTTCATACTTATAATAAAATATAAGTATATGAGTGATACTGATGTTATTACTTCATAATGAAACAACCTAATAATAATAAGTGGAAGAAGAAATAAAGTTGAATGAATCGGTAATGGACATTACCTCTTCTTTGAAGCGCCTCTTTGAGACCTCCTCTTAGGGCATTAAAATTGGTCTTTGAAGAAGAACAGGACCTATAATATGTTTCTAGGGAAGTGGGGAAGTAAAATGGGTAGGGGTTGGCCGAGCGTGAAGGCTCAAATTGGTGTGAGGAGGAGAGGGAGGAGGTGCCCTTTTATAAGGGAGGAGAGGGGCACCTTTTGAAATATAAGAAATATTAGTTTATATTAAAAAACAACCCCAATTAAAAACATCCAAAATGACTCATATCCTAAGCATAGATTATATAGGGTTGTAATATCATCAACCAATAAAATTTATACATGTTAGGAATTTATTTTAAACATTATCAACTTGATTTATCCTTATTTAATCAATTTAATTTTATTTTTGGTAATAATATTCTAAATTTTAAATTATAACAAATAATTACTTATTTGTTGTGAATTTTCCATAATTTGATACTTAATAAAATGTTAGACCATATAAATTTAAATTAATAATTTTTAAATATTTTTTTGATTTTTAAACAATTTTATAATATGTTATTTTTATAAAATAACAATTATGTCAATTTTGACACTATTCATTTATTTGAATTTAAATAAAATATATACAGAAGATATGTTCGAAATAAAATATTTAATAGATTCATAAAATGTCATATGTATCTAGAAAATTAGTTTAGAACATTAAATAGTTCATATAATATTTTTTTTATTTTTAAAACCATTTATTTGTTCTATCTCTTAATAAAATAAATACTACAACATTTTTGTATAATTATTTAATATACTTATTTTTTGCATAAAAATTAAAAATAAAATCCTATGATGAATATAAATCTATTACCTTTCACAATAATACTTTTACTCGAATGTATCATCTTAAAATCACAATATTTAAATTGTTATATTTATTAAATTATGAATGTGACAACTTTGGCATCATTTAAAATAAAATAATATAAGTGTCATAATCGCTTTTATAAGGCTCCAAATGGTCAAATATTATACCATTAGATGATTATGGTTTACATTTACATGACCAATAAGTTTTTGTCAGGGTTTTGTTCATTTTATGGTCACTATTTTTTTAATAAAAACTATATTCTTGATTTTTCACTAGATAAACAATTTCTGCATCACTATTGTGTCATAATTAATGATAATTATTTAATCTCTAAAAATTATAAATAAATTTATATGATGTAGATAATTTTATTATCTTTCTGGAGACTACTCATGTTCTAAGTTTCATGAAGTTTATCACTAAATTAAAATTATTATACTTATAAGATTTAAGAGAGTGACATGTTGTCACTTTCTTTGGTTTTAATAATAATTAAATTATTATCATAGAAAAAAGTCCATTAAATGAATCTAATCCGACCCTTAGGTGATATGGGTCTACTTTTAGTCATCCAATAGAATTTTGTCATGTGTTAGGATAATTTTATAATATTATATTTACCCTTAATTACCCGATTTACCTTTAACTATGGTAAATAAAAATTACCGTAGTTACTATTTATAATTCCGAAAAATAAAAAGTAGCCTATTAACATTATTTGGACCCACTGAATCCATATATGGAATCCATTTTTTCAAATTTAATACACAGAATTTTCATAAATTAAATTAAAATTAATCCTGTTGTCGAATGAAAACGGGTTTTTGATTAAAACATTGCAAAAGATTGAATTGATTTAACCTACGAATTCAATGTAAAATCAATGCTAATGACATAAATTATATTAAATGGTAAAAATATATTATATTTATACTTTAAAACAATTCAATATTATAATTTAACCACATAATTTATTACGATGAAAAAAGTTTCTTTTAATTAAAATATAGAGTGTTTTTACTATTCATTAAAATATGAAAGTTATCAGAAAAATATCAAAAATTTATCCAATGTAAATTTTTATATCCTGATTCGAAATAAGAATTTTATTTTGTCAAATTGAACTTATAAACATTTCAACAACTATATTTAAAGTGGGTGCACCATCAAAAGGCGGCAAAACTGTATTTTTTGAAAAATACTTATTTTACTCGAAAAATTTATTTTGTTCTTATACCATGTTCTAGAAAATGTGTAAGATGAATAATAATGTTATAAAATTCAAAATTTAGTTAATACTATTCATAACGGCTAGTTCATAATAATATTATAATAATATACCGTTGTTTAGTAAAACCAGATATTGCGTATAACACACACTATCGAAGAAGGTCGTGATTGCATGTAATGCAAGCCAAGTCAGGGTTGGGTATAGTGCAAGACTCCTTTGTTGTTTCTTTATAACAGAATACAACCATTTTTCATTTATAAATTGAATATATATATATATATACACACACACACACACATTCAATGTTACGTAGAAAACTTCTATCAAATGAACTTGAAATTGTGTATAACACGATCCAAGAATTGTGTTGCGTATACTGAACACTAATACAGTGTTGTGTATAGCACAAGATAATCTTGGTGTAGCATACAACAAAAGATATGAAAGAAATTAAAACGAATATATCTTATAAAATCTCGGGTTGTTAAACTCTACCCCCTTAAAATGAATTTCGCCCTCGAAATTCGTCGGGGTTATAAATCATTTACTATTCATAGAAACCCACATCCTAAAATGAATTACCAAAACGTAACTTTCAAAACTAAAGTATGAAACATAACGGTTACCCAAATTAACTCATCATTCTGTTTCCACGTATGAGAACATAGGTGAAAATATAGATATGGAAGAGAAATCTAACCATCATGTTCTGATGGAGAGTGGTAGAGAACATGGCTATGAAAAAGCCAACAATCACAAAGCCATATATTTGTGATGATCTAAGGTACCATATGATTCATCAGATATAAGGGCACTAGGACAACATTTTTGGTTTTCAAGATCATTTCCCAAAAGTTTAATAATTTGAATTAGATGAAATACTTACTTTATTTCGATATAATCTCACCATTGTTCGTGCCTTGACCAATTTACACTTCATCTCTTAAAGAAATGAAGTTGAATTTGTCATTCATGAAGTGTTAGCAGATCATGTGATAGAATGATGGGTCATTCCATCTGTCTTAATCAAAAGGTTAGTAATAATTATATACATAAGTCCATCTATTTAATATCATTCCAAAAATGGACTTATACTTCATCTATAATACCAATTAATAAAATAAAACTAGTTTATACTAACCAGGGACTTCTTGTAGGCTAGTGGTAGGCGATAAAGGCTAGTCACACTTCAGTTGTGGGTTAGATTCCCACATCCTTGTCCGGCGTGATGGGATGTCGCCCGTCCTGCAGGTTGTCCTTTTTCTATTACTATAACATCCAATCAATAATATCTAAAAAAGGTCTATCCTTAAACAATAATAACTTTTGTCCAACATAATCCATTCCAATCTTTAGGCTTATCCAAAATACTTCTTTCTAAACTCATAGTATAAAGAGAACGATTACTAAAAATGTCATATAACAAGCATGTGAATACTATCATTTATCCCTCATATATCTTGTTGGTCACATTCCAATCATGTGAATACCTTAATCATGTATTCTCTTGAAAAAAAATGAATACCCATTGAACCTTATTGAAACCATGAATGCTGTTAAAAGTTAACACTTTCCACATACCAAAATTCTCAAAATTCTATATACTCAAACCATGATATCAGTTAGTCCTTATATCAATCATGAGCTCATGAATACAATCAAACATCTCATTATCTTCTTATCCCTTCATTATGCGCATATCATCTACTTTCCAAAAATATTTCAATCACCTTTTCATGGTTACCAGTACCATATAATTATTGAAAACCAATACATTGATATTCCAAAATTCCACAATACCATACATGAGATTCCATGATACTATTTTGAAATCCCATTACATAAACACTTAATCACTACACAACATCATTTTTATAATCAACATAAAAAATAGTGATTGCATGAGACTTCCCTTTATCCTTTACCTTAAGAGTTTTCTCACATTGATCATAATTAACCCGTGGACTAGGGCATTTATTTGCATAATGCCCCATTTCCTTGCACTTGAAGCATTGAAGTGTTGGTGGATAGTTCTCTGTAGTCTTTTCTCTATTCACATCATTAGTAGTATTTTTCCCATTGCTTCGACAATCAACTACTCGATGACCTTCTTTTCCACACTTAAAACATTTTCTAGTACCTTTTAGGCAATCTCCACTATGCTTCTTTCCACACTTTGAGCATAAAGAAACATTCATATTCTTTTCACCATTGTTCTGAGATTTCTCCTTGAACTCCATCTTTTGTTTCTTGTCAAAACCATGAGATGGATATGTTACACCAACTTCCAATTCTACCTTGATATCCCAATGCACAATTTCTTCATAGCTACTGAAGTCTCTTATAGCTAATGCCCTTTGAAGACTTGGTTTTAAGCCACTGAAAAATCGATCAACTTTACTTTCAGGTTGGATGATAAAGCCAGATGCATACCTTGCAAGTCTTGTAAAATTCGCTTCGTATATACCAAAAGATTCATCATCCTTCTGCTTAAGCTCAAGAAACTCCTTTTCCATCTTTGTTCAAAGAATACGAGGGAAGTACTTACTGGAAAAAAAAGTTCTTGAACTCGTCCCATTACATGGACTCAATTTCATCTCTTTGCCTCGTATTCTTGATAAGATTCCACCATTGATCAGCATCACCTTCCACACGATATACTACTAAGATGAATTTATCATGCTCAGAACATTGTAGAACTGAAAATATCTTTTCAGTAGTACTGATCCATTGTTCAGCCACTAAGAGATCAGAAGACCCGCTGAATGAAGGTGGACACTGCCTCATGAAGGATTCAACAGAATGTTGCTCCTTTCTCGGCTCATTTTGAAATCCAGAATGATTCATAGCTTGTGTAAGTATAGAAACAATATTGTGCACTCCATCTCCCATGAAATTGCTTTGGTCAGGAGTACAATCATTACATTTTCCATTACATTGATCAACACGGTTCCTTTGGGTTCCATCCATTGTCTAAAACCCAAAAATAATAGTGTGAGAGGCAATTACCATGCTAGGGAAAACAACATAATAAAGGGGGATTACCATTAATATCTAACATCTTAGGTTTAATTCTAAGATCGTTAGTGCAATTCTAGGACTATAACCTATATGTATACTTAACCTTATGGACATCCCTAGACATACCTTAGAAATATCTCTAGGGATCTCACTAAAGTTTTCGCATCCTAGTTTCCAAAGGTTAACTAAACCTCCCTCTGATACCAACTATTGAGACCCGAATCTTGACGTACATGGACATTACATTACTTTTGCGGAATACATAATACATAACAAAACCAGACACACAAGGACCATAATAGTTTAGTGTATTTGGAAACTTGGAACGCAATATTCTAATCGTGGTGAAAGATCTTCAATATCTCCCATAAAGATCTTCCCATTTTTGTTTCCTTACCTAAAATCTTTCTTTTAATCCTGGGGGAAAAGAAAACATAAAAAGGGTGAGCTAAAATTCTCAGTAAGGGTAAGCATGGATAAAATAAAACATACCATATACATTTGAACTTAAAAAAACATGAACATTAAAAATCTTGAGCAACGACATAAAACATGGAAGTACATAAGGCATAGATCATAATGGAACATAAATCATGATAAAATAGAATGGGAATAAAACATGTAATTGTGTAATCCACTAAGCACATGTAATGATTTCCATAATAGCCAAGGCATTACTGCCAAGACCATCTTAGTGGACAAAGTCCCTTTCTGAATCGAGTTCACTCCTCATTCCAGTCCTGTAATACTGAACCAGATGAACTTACCATTCCAGCCATGTCTATATCATGAGATATAAATCATTAACAAATTCATTAGAGGTAGATATAGGTCCCACCCATCTCATAATGAAATCATTCTTACTTGTTCCACAAAATAAACATACATCATTCATAATAACCCAACGAATAAAATGGGTTTCATAAACATCATCCCATCATAACATAATCCATATAAAAGAAATGGATACCATTTCATAATAAGAAAAGTGAAACCATGTAAATCATAGAGACATTATACTTAAAACATACACATATGAAATAATTTCATTTTATATGGAAAATGGTTTTGATAAAACACTTGAAATGAATTCTTGAGGAAAATATCCTTTCTTCTTTAAAATCATTTTCTTTTCACAAAATGTCATGCATTTTTAAAAGAAAAGGATTTTTTTGAAAATAGTCATGAAATATTTTTGAGGAAGATTCATGAAAATCAAGCTTTATAAAACCGTAAAAATCCGTTCGTGCCGTATAAGTTAAAAAAACATTCTTCTCGTACTTTTGCCGGAAAAGTAAAAAAGTACCTCGTACGAAAAACGACAAAAGATTCCTTTCATATCCATTACTAAAAACTCACTGAAGGATAAAATTGGATTTAAACAATTGTAGGTGGATGGAAACAATATTACATACTGAGGGAACATGGATGTGGATGATAAAATACACCCCAGTAAACACCAAAGTATAAACAATCTCGGATAAAAATGAGATTGTGATATTTTCCCTTACCTTAGATCCGATTTGCTTCGTAAGTGTCCAAAACTCCTGTATAATGATTTAAATAATGTTATTGAGTTATTACAGAATCATATTCATTTTTATTATATCATATATGGTTCACTTATGAATTTATATTACCTGTTCTTTTGTAAATTCATGTTAAAGTAGAGTTTTGGGTAAAATCGTTTCATTTGTCCTTCGTGTTTTAACTTGTAATTATTCATATGATTACATAGATCATGATTACTTACATCCAGAATGTAAAACATGATTTATATATAATATATATTCAGAATATACATATATATAATAGATCGATAAATGGAAAGAAATACACCGTTCATGGAGACGGTAGGCCGTACGTACACATGAACGTTGTTTTCTTTTCCTCATTGAATTGAATGGAATTAATTGGATGACATACATATATATATATATATATATATATATAAATCCAGTATCATTATTATGTCATATATTTCATTATTACTTATTATATATACTTTATAATCATTTATGAATGGTTAATCATTGAGAATGAATCTCATCGCGCTGTGGAGACGGTATTCCGTACGTACGCACGAGCGATGGTATCGTTCCCATGATCGTGGAATTTTATTGGAGTGTATTTATACTATTACAGAATCAATATCACTTTAAAATAATCATATATAGTTATTATTTAAACCATTATACCCATCCAATTAAGGTGGTGGCGGAAAATAGATTACACCACAGTGTGGAGACAGTATTCCGTACGTACGCACGCGCGATGATTTCATTTTCCGTAGGATGGATAGATGGTGAAATAGGGTTATTTCATAATTATAATAACATATCAGTATATTAGTGATACTTATGTTATTACTTCATAATGAAACAACCTATGTAGAATAAGTGGAAGAAGAAAAAAAGTTTAATGAATCGGTAACAGACATTACCTCTTCTTTGAAGAGCCTCTTGAGACCTCCTCTTAGGGCACTAAAATTGATCTTTGAAGAAGAAAAGGACCTATAGGATGTTTCTAGGGAAGTTTGGAAGTGAAATGGGCAGGGGTTGGCCGAGCTTGAAGGCTCAAATTGGTGTGAGGAGGAGAGGGAGGAGGTGCCCTTTTATAAGGGAGGAGAGGGACACCTTTGGAAATGTAAGAAATATTAGCTTATATTAAAAACCAACCCCACTTAAAAACTTCAGAAATGGCTCATATCCTAAGATTAGATGAGATAGGGTTGTAATCGCATCAAAAAAGAAAATTTATACATGTTAGGAATTTATTTTAAACATTATCAACTTGATTTATCCTTATTTAATCAATTTAATTTTATTTGTGGTAATAACATTATAAATTTTAAATTATAACAAAAAATTACTTATTTGCTGTGAATTTTCCATAATTGGATACTTAATAACATTTTAGACTATATAAATTTAAATTAATAATTTTTAAATATATTTGTGATTTTTAAACAATTTTATAATATGCTATTTTTATAAAATAACAATAGTGTCAATTTTGACACTATTCATTTATTTGAATTTAAATAAAATATATACAGAAGTTATGTTCAAAATAAAAGCTTTAATAGATTTATAAAATGTCATATGTATATAGAAAATTAGTGTAGCATATTAAATAGTTCATATAATATTTATTTTATTATTTTTAAAACCATTTATTTGGTCTATCTCTTAATAAAATAAATACTAAAACATTATTGTATAATTATTTAATATACTTATTTGTTGCATAAAAATTAAAAATAAAATCCTATTATGAAGATAAATCTATTAAAGTTTCCAATAATACTTTTATTAGAATTTATCATCTTAAAATCACAATATTTAAATTGTTATATTTATTAAATTATGAAGGTGACAACTTTGGCATCATTTAAAATAAAATTATATAAGTGTCATAATCGCTTTTATGAGGCTCCAAATAGTCAAATATTCGACGATTGGATGATTATGGTTTACATTTACATGAAAAATAAGTTTTGGTCAGGGTTTTGTGCATATTATGGTCACTATTAGTTTAATAAAAACAATATTCTTGATTTTTTACTAGACAAACAATTTCTGAATCACTATTGTGTCATAATTAATGATAATTATTTAATCCCTAAAAATTATAAATAAATTTATATGATTTAGATAATTTTATTATATTTCTGGTGACTACTCATGTTCGAAGTTTCATGAAGTTTATCACTAAATTAAAATTATTATACTTATAAGATTTAAGAGAGTGACATGTTGTCACTTTCTTTGGTTTTAATAATAATTAAATTATTTTCATGGAAAAAAGTCCATTAAATGAATATAATCCGACCCTTAGGTGATATTTGTTGACTTTTAGTCATCCAATATAATTTTGTCATGTGTTAGGTTAATTTTATAATATTATATTTACCCTTAATTACCCGATTTACCTTTAACTATGGTAAATAAAATTTACCGTAGTTACTATTCATAATTCCGAAAAATAAAAAGTAGCCTATTAACATAATTTGGACCCACTTATTCCAAATATGGAATCCATTTTTTCAAATTCAATGCACAGAAGTTGCAGAAATTAAATTAAAATTAATCCCATTGTCGAATGAAAACGGGTTTTTGCTTAAAACATTGCAAAAGATTGAATTGATTTAACCTACGACTTCAATGTAAAATCAATGCTAATGACATACATTATATTAAATGGTAAAAATATATTCTATTTATACTTTAAAACCATTAAATATTATAATTTAACCACATAATTTATTACGATGAAAAAAGTTGTTTTTAATTAAAATATAGCGTGTTTTTACTATTTATTAAAATATGAAAGTTATGAGAAAAATATCAAAAATTTATCCAATGTAAATTTTTATATCCTGATTCAAAATAAGAATTTTATTTTTTCAAATTTAACTTATAAACATGTCAGCAACTATATTTAAAGTGGGTGCGCCATCAAAGGGCAGAAAAACTGCATTTTTTGAAAAATACTTATTTTACCCGAAAAATTTATTTTGTTCTTATACCATGTTCTAGAAAATGTGTAAGATGAATAATAATGTTATAAAATTCAAAATTTAGTTAATAATATTCATAACGGCCAGTTCATAATAATATTATAATAATATACCGTTGTTTAGTAAAACCCGATATTGCGTATAACACACGCTATCGAAGAAGGTCGCGATTGCGTGTAATGCAAGCCAAGTCAGGGTTGCGTATAGTGCAAGACTCCTTTGTTGTTTCGTTATAACAGAATCCAACCATTTTTCATTTATACATTGAATATATATATATATATATATATACATTCAATTTTGCGTAGAGTAACTTCTATCAAATGAACTTGAAATTGTGTATAACACGATCCAAGAATTGTGTTGCGTATACTACAAGCTAATACGATGTTGCATATAGCACAAGACAATCTTGGTGTAGCATACAACAGAAGATATGAAAGAAATTAAAACGAATATATCTTATAAAATCTCGGGTTGTTACAAGGATGGGGTGCTAGAATGAGCTTTGTTGATGAAGATCTTCCTTTCTGAGAAGGCACCATCAGTGAGAGCCCCTACTGGATGATAGGTAGCAGAACCAGCTATAGCTGGTAGCAGATAGACGATGCAGAAGCCCAAGTTGGCTTGACCTTCCGAAGGGTGACTCGGGGACACAGGGTCAGAGGTGAGAGGCTCAAGAGGCCAAGGGAGACAACAGCGAGGCATGATTTATTTTTCCTGTAGGGGACAGGGTCACAGAGCTCATGACTGTTTGAATCCCTGCGCGGATGATCGACAGATGGTGGAGGGGCCACTGAGGCAGTAGGAGCGATAGGAGAATAAGCGTCATCCTGGAAGCAGATGAGGCAGGGGAGTAGGACCTGCAGTGGGAGGTGGTCGGGGTCACTAGGAACTACCACCACCACCCCAGGCGGTCCATGATGAGCACATGGAGCAGGTGGACGTGGATAGGCCCAACTATAGGCAGTATAGGCTCATGATCCTGAAGTCCCTGAGATGATACAAGTTATGATCTGTATCTTCTATAATTTAGCAGCAGTGCTTATCGACATAGGTTCTAGACATTATTTCCATTCCTAGAACATAGTTTGGGACTCTGAGATTCTGATAGAGATTTTATCTCGACCTTTGCATTGGGATACTCTTACAGGAAGAGATTCAACAATCAAACACTGGTGCCAACAATGTGATCTTACTATTGGCAAAGAGAGTTTCAGATGGGATCTTCTAGTGGTGGTGTTGAAGCCCTATGACATCATTCTAGGCATAGACAAGCTATCAGCAGTTCACACACAAATTGACTGTTTGAGACGTACAGTGCGATGTACGCGCAGAGATGGAGGCCTATTTTTCTTTTTTGGTGAGAAGGAAAAGGGAGAAGCACTATATTGACTTGCACTCAAGAGGGTGCAATCGATTACACATCATCTAGCTTGCATGACCTTAGACATGATGGATGAGGCGAGTCTATAGTTCCCAGTGGTGGTGGATGAGTATGAGGACGTCTTTCCAAAAGATGTCCTAGGACTACCTCCTCACAGAGAGGTAGACTATTGCATTGAATTTTACCTAGAACAACACCGATATCTACACCACCATATCAGATGGCCCCATCTGACCTCCGGGAGCTGAGGGTACAGTTGGAGGACTTATAGAGGAAGGGATTCATAAGGCCCAAAGTTTCTTAATGGGTATCCCCGATGTTGTTTTCCAAGAAGGAAGAAGGATGTTTGAGGCTATATGTGGACTTCCGGCACCTAAACCAGGTGACTGTGAAGAACAAGTATCCTCTACTGATAATTGATGATCTGTTTGATCAGTTAAAAGGAGTGATGTTGTTCTCTAAGATAGACATCAAATCAGTCTATCACCAACTTCATGTGCAGGATGATGACATCTCGAAGATGGCCTTAAGATGTCGGTATGAACATTAAGAACACCCATTGATGCCGTTCGGCATGATGAACAACCCTGTAGTGTTCATGGGTCTCATGAACATGATCTTTCAGACCCTATTAGAATAGTTTTTAGTGGTCTTCATCGAATACATATTGGTGTACTCAGCATCTAAGGAAGAGCATGCTGTACACTTGAGGATAATTATGGGCACACTCTGGGAGCACCAGTTATATGGTAATCTCTAGAAGTGTGAGTTCTGGATACGGAAGGTCCACTTCTTTGGACATGTCATCTCAGAGGCTGGAGTTACATTGGATCCAGTGAAGATTGAGGAAATACATACTTGGGAGACACCTAGGCATGTTACTAAGGTGAAGAGCTTCCTTGTATTAGCAAGCTACTATCGGAGGTTCGTACGCAATTTCTCAAGAGTAGCAACACCTATGACTGCCTTGAAGAAGAATGGGAAAACCTTATTGTGGTTAGAGACATTCTAGTAGATCTTTCAACAGCTGAGGTAGAGCTCGACCAGTGCTCCCATCTTGGGGTTACTGGAGGACGACACTAACTACATGGTTTACTGTGATGCATCAGGGACTGGACTTGGTTGTGTCCTAATACAGGGATATGAAGTGATTGCTCATGGATCATGATGGTCGAGGCCTCATGAGTAGAATTATGTGACTCACAACTTATAGTTTTAAGCATTAGTCTTCGCACTGAATATGTGGAAACACTACTTGATGGGTGAGGGGTTCATTATTTACTCAGACCACAATAGTCTGAGATATATATTCACACAGAAAGATCTGAATCTGAGATAACGACTTTGGATAGAGTTCCTCTAGGACTATGACTTTGAGATAGTCAATACTCCTAGGAAGGGGAACATAGTGGCAGATGCACTTAGCCAGAGATTGAGTTCGCAATTACTGAACGAGGCTTCAGAGTAGTTAGCATCGCTTCATATATCCTACATGGATAGACATGGGATAGTTTAACTCAAATTAATGGCATTTTAACCTCTACTCCTTTAGTGAGTCAGGGAGGCGCAACTCGGAGACAACAGCTGTGAGACTACACGTGCTCAGATATCCTTAGTCCATGCACCTGATGAATATTATGAAGGTGGGGAGCACGCTATCCATTTCAAAGGACGTATAGTTGTACCAGTGGCTCTACGAGAGGAGGTGATGAGGGAGTTCCATACATCCCCCTTGGTAGTATATCCAGGCGTGATGAAGATGTATCAGGACATCCGACATCAGTACTGGTGGATATGGATGAAGAAAGTTGAGGTGGAGTTTGTTTCTAGATGCCTCACTTGCCAGCAAGTGAAGGCTGAGCACCAGGTACCGGTTGGATTGACCCAACCTCTCAAGATACTATAGTTGAAGTGGGAAGGTATATTTATGGACTTCATGATGACGTTACCACATACGTCCAGAGGGAACGATACCATCTGGGTGATTATTGACCGACTCACCAAGTTGGCCCACTTCCTTTCTATTCGAGAGAAGGGTTCAGTAGAGAGCTTGGGACTTCTCTATGTTCAGGAGATCGTGCGACTTCACAGGGTGCCTTCGACGATAGTCTCAGATCGTGAAGAACGATTTACATCCTGGTTGTAGAAAGGATTAAAAGAGGATTTCAGGACTCAACTTCGCTTGAGCACAACTTTTTACCCCCAGACATATGGGCAGACTGAGCGGACCATCCAGACCATAGAGGACATGCTTCGTGCATGTGTCCTAGATTTTGGTCATAGTTGGGATGACCACATACCCTTGGTAGAGTTTTCGTACAACAACATCTATCACTCCACCATTTGTATGACCCCTTTTGAGGAATTGTACGAATGACCATACATATCACCCTTATGCTGAAAAAATCTTGGAGATCCAACACTCGTGGGCTTAGAGATGGTATAGGCTACCACTGATAAGGTGTAGTTTATCCGAGAGTGGATGAAGAATGAACAGAGCTGACAGAAGTCCTATGCTGATAGGCAATGGGGACCAACGATGTTTTAAGAGGGGGACTACATATTCTTACGAGTCTCCCCTCAACAGGGACTAGAGAGAATTGGACGAGGCGGAAAACTCTCACCGAGGTTTATCTGACCATTCCTGATACTTCGGAGGATTGGAAGGGTGTTGTACCACTTGAAACTACCACCGCAGTTGGATAGGGTGCACGACGTCTTCCATGTATCCAAGCCGAGGAGATACGTGCATGATCCATCTCACGTCATCGACCATGGTGAGCTGGATATTGACGATGAGGTGACTATTATATAGTACTTGGTTGAGATAGAGGATTGATAGGAGCATATCCTTCATGGGAAGTCGATACCTCTGGTACGCGTTCTATAGTAGCACATGAATATCTTGGAGAGAACATGGGAGCAAGATGCTCATATGCATGCACATTACCCCTCTTTGTTTGTTTATCCTTGTTTGGATTTTGGGGACTTAAAGACTCAAGGTAGGGAGAATTTAAAGACTCGGAATATTCAACGTAAATTTTTTAATTAATTTGGATTATTATGAGTCTGCGAAAATTTACATCGTGTGATTCCGAGGCCCAGTGTGCCCGAAATGGAATTATAAACTTTTTTTTAAAAAGTAAGTTTAGTAAATGTGTAGGCGGATGTTTATATCTTTTGAACTGGTGCTCGAAATTGAAATATGAGAGCACCATTAAATCCAAAGTTCTAGGATTTGCTTAAGGGACGCTTCAATTTTACCATAGTTGGTCGGGAGAAAAAGATAGTTTTTGGAATTTTTAATGAATAATAAAATAAAATGTAATTGTTTTTTTATTTTTTGTTTCTCAAATGGATGAGCGGTGTTGGTGGCACCAGTGACTTGTCAATCCATTTAATGGATTGAATCATCAACTATGTAACTCCACCACTGTGAATTAAAAGTTGTTCATTAATTCATTTAATGAACCTCATTAATTCTTCAACGCATTACTGACCTTTCCCCCATCTATTTAAATGGATCTCGAGGTGGGGTTTTGGCACAAATTCATCAAGTGAGGAAAATCCGGCGAAGTCCTGCGGTGACATCCACCTGGAGGACGAGACCAGATTCAGCGAGTGGTGACGAGCGCCACCGAATCATTAACCGACGACAATGACGAAGGAGGTTCCGTCAATCATCATCAGTAGACGGCTCATCTAGGTAGGGGGTTTCTGTTTGGTTTTGGTTTAAAATTATTGAAATGAGTTTATTTAATCATTAATGTTAAATAAATATTCTCCCACTTGTTATCATGTTAAAGAGGAGGGCGCAGGCTGAACGAACAAGGCCCGAACACTCTGTCTCTTTGTTCATGTTGTATTCTTCGGAGAATAATTTCCTCGATTTTGAAGGAAACGCGAGACAGAGGGTCACACTGTGATGATGGTAGTCCAGGAGGCTCGTAGGCCAGACGACACCATGAACGGACCACCAGAGCACGTACAATGGCCCGCAGAATGAACCGCCGATGTGCCTTGTCGGCGGTGGCCGGTGATGGCCAGAGGAGGCCCGCGGAAACTGGCCACAGGCAGTGGGGAGGTGGCGCGCCGTCACGTGCCATGGTGGCCAGAGGTTTCTGGCCTGAGATGGATTTGCAGGAGAAGGGTGGAACCTGTAGGCGCCGCTAGAAGGAGATATGACCATCAAATCATGATAGGAGGGGATGACGCAGCGCTGCGCTGCGCTGCATCGGCTGAAGACCGATCGACCATCTGGACGACCATTGCACGCGGTGGGGCAGCGCCCCAGCGGCCAGACAGAATAGCCCCGCATTCGCGGGGCTAGTGGGAGATGCGGTCCACCTTCGGGCGGACTAGGCCGAACATGGTGTGACCGAATGGGCCAGCCGCGGGACGACAGAATGGGCCAGATGCGGGACAACTGAATGGGCTGGATGTGGGCCGACCGAATGGGCCGGACACGGGCCAAACGAATGGGCTGAATGTGGGCCGACCGAATGGGCTGGACACGGGCTGACTGAATGTGCCGGATGCGGGCTGACTGAATGGGCCGGACCTGCCTAGTGGGCTGGACCGGACCCACAACCCAGTGGGCTAGCGCGGGTGGGCCAAACCCCACTGGGAGTGCCGGGACAACCGCGACCTGGGCCCGCGAACCTTTCGGGCCGACCCCGACGAGGTGGACCCAGTGAACTAGACCGACCCCGATAGGTTGGACCCTGGTGGGGTTAGGTAGACCCTGGGACCCATTGTGTCGGGACGACCTGACTGAGTCGGACTGAGTCCAGACCCAACCAACCCCTGAATAAAGAAACAACCATAACTGACGGACCATGTGTCTTTCTGACACGCCGTAAGTGGCATTGGGACCCCTTTTGAGAGGTGGTCCCTTTGGTATATTTCGGCAGGCCCGATCGAGCTAGGCCAGACTGAGGTGCAATCACCCTCGTTTCATGGAAAGGGGTGTAACTAACAGATTGGGCATCCGATCTATGTGCCATCTATAGCATAAGGACCCTTATGACAAGGCGGTCCTTTGAAGATAATCTATGTGAGTTTTGACTAAGATTTATGTGTTACCTAGGTTGGATCAGACTTTAATCTAACTGGGACCTTTTTACAAAAGTGCCCATATCTCACAGACCAGGCATCTGATCGATGCGCTGTCTGTCACATTGGGACCCTTATGATGGGGCCGTCCCTTGGGTATGCCTTTTGCGGGGCTTCGTACCAGTTGAAATATGATTGATGGATTGGGTATAGGATTCTTCTAGAGATCAGGTGTACTTCATTCGGGAATCTAGTGGTTGGATGTGATATAATGAAGAAGAGCGAAAAATAAAGGCCAACATCAGAAAACTCCAGAGTTGGATGATCTAGGTGTAAGACTAATCATCCCAACCTCTGTACTAGGGTCCAATATGGGTCAACACCAGAGACCAATATAGGTCAGCACCAGTGACCAATATGGGTCAACACTAGTGACCAATACATATCAGCACCAACAACCAATATGGGTTAGCACCATCGAGCAATACAGGTCAACACTAGTAACCAATACTAGTTTGAACCAGGGACTAAAACGGGTTATCATCTAGCGACCAATACATGTCAACTTACATTAACCTATATGGGCCAGTAGTAGAGTTACTATGGATAGGATGATCTGTCATTATGACTAGTCATCCCTATCCTAGTGACCTTGAAGTTATACCATAATAGTGAGTTGTTTTCTTTGTGCTCCATGATTTAGTTAATGCTTTTGATATTACCTTTGTGGTATTTTATATGATTTTTTTATTTTATGGATTAATGAGAGACCTTCAGGGGTCTCGGGGTCCCCTACAAAGTTGTTATACTCACCCCTGCATAGGCTCCACCAGCACGTGTGTGTCTGGTGAAGACTACTGATGCTATAAGGAAGAATTTGAAGGTTCCAGACTTAGTGGAGCTTGGTGCGATGGGAGCAGTAGAGATTCTCTTCTTAGACTTCAGACTTAGAGCTACTACCCTCTAAGTAGACCTCCAGGGAATATGAGATAGTTGTTTTCTTTATTTTCTGTTTCTACGGATTGTATTCCGACCCACTGTTTTTAGTTTACAATTGTACTTGTGGTTGTACTTTATTCCCATGGTTATACCTTACTTTTGTTGATTGTTTACTTCAGATTCCCTTTTTGAGTGTGTATAGATCTCTAAGGCAATGCCTTTCTTATTTGGGAAAATACTTTAGGTGCTAGTCACCAACCTATGGCCTATGGAATTCAAGCTTGGGGTAGTCACATCTGGGTCCCATGGGATGGGTCTTGACAAAAAGTGATGTAATAAATACTATAAAGGGTATCCATGATAAAAAATTATGTTTCCAATTTAAAATTTTGTGTTTTTTAATTTATTTAATTAATTTTATAAACCCTTCATGAATACTCCAAAACCTATATTATATTTTAAGTTTTTGAAATAAATAATTTAGGAGGATGATTCTACTTCAACATCACCATAGGTGTTCTTTTAATTATTTAGGTTCTTATACATATAATTTTTTTTATAAAAACTCCTCTTTGTAGGAAACCATTGGAAAAAACCATGTGAAGGTCTTTGGTTTTGATTATTTTATCATATTGAGTCCAAATCCCAATTTTAAGAATTAATAAAGAATTCCCCTCCAATTTTCTATATAAATCCAACACAACTCCCATTAATCTTTACTAAAAACTTTTCTAACCTGAATTGAATATTTATTTTCATCTCTATAACCTTCCCAAGTTTCCCCAAATCTATTAATGAGCTCCTCTCAAACTTTTAAAAGTTCCTTATCAATGTAAGGGATCCTCTCCTTTTTCTATTTATTCAAGAACCTTCTATATATTGTACCTTTTGATTTCCAATTTTTCATTTTACAATATGATTTTACAAATCCATATTAATTTAATTCTTATTTAGAATTTACATGAGACCTCATTAAATCTCACTAAACCCTTATAATAATGTTTATGTGCCTTTTCTATGCTTCCAAAATTATCCGACAATTTTCTAGGGAAAAAATTTGTGTAGTGAATACCCATCCCTATATCCACTCAATGGTATTCAAATTGATGAACCTATACTTAATTAATTTTTTAATTCTATGTATATAACCCACACTCCTTAATCATGGGATTAAAAGTGATAAAATACATCTTTATATTGTATGATCTATGTGGCACACTTATGCATGTACATGATATGAATATAACGGGTGAGCCCATAATTATATAGCCCTCCAAATCATTGGGTAATGTTTTAATCCCCTAAGATACCATGTATTGTGTTCATGAGGTTATCCTAAGGATACTATTTTATTATGTCTCAAAATTTATCCTTGACTTATGTTTATGATGTCATGTTTTATGTTGTCTCCACATTTGCAGGTTTTCTTTTATGTTAACAACTTATGTCTTTCTTCAATGTTTATGTTTATGATTCTCATCCATATTATGTTACCTTGACATACCTCTTTACTCACATGTATTTCCATAACTTATTATATGCATTGATTACCCCATAATATTCTTTATAGATCACCCATTTCTTATGTATGCACCTAGGTTATCCCATGAAATATTATAAGATCAATTGATTTTAAGCACATGTGGTGGAGTTTTTAAATAATGTTGTTATACTCATGTTTCATGTTATTGTGTTATGTGCCTAATTTTTCAAAGAAACTAGTCCTCCCAATAATTGGTATTGTATTATATCTATCTCTATGTAATAAATCATGAATTAAGATATTTTAAAATATGGGTTGTCATACATAATAATTGGTACTTATTATCAAGAAGTTTATACTAGGTGGTCTCAAGTAGAGGATACCATGAGTACTAACCCACCAATAGAAATGCCACATGTTTTAGGTGTCATTGAATGATCCAATATATGATCATGTGTATTGGTATGCCAACTTGATATTATTATCAATTTATATCATTTGATCACAATTTTTTTTGAAAGATGAAAACTAGCATAGTTTATGTTTTTAGTGAGGTAGCTTCCTTTAAGTGCGTTATTGATGGAATGTCATTGATTAAATGGCTGAGATAAGATTTTTCACTTCCAAAAGCATGTAAATTTATTTAGGATTTTTTTTGGGATCATAGTTCCCTGATTTAATCAATTTCTATGGTAAATGAATGAAATTCCATTCAATATTGTTAATAAAGATAAATAATTCTTAAACAGATTATGTAAAAAATGATGAATTCTTCTTATAACATATCATGAGAAAAAAGGTTATATTATACAAAATTTTCTATAGGAGGCCGTTATAGATATTAATTATAATTATATCTCTAGGGGCCATGATGTGTTGCTAGATACCACTATTGGTCAATGTGTTTGAATCACTACTATTGAGATAAGGTCATAGAGGGTCACATATATATTGGGACAAATTTGGAAAGAAGTTGTTTTTGAAGATGGAATATGTTTGTGTTTTCGTTTGTTTTCAAAGAAGATAAGGAAGAAATGAAATCAATTCACTTTGTAAAAACTAAAAATCATACTGACCATTGTATTCATAATATAAGGCTCATAATTATTAAGAAATTCCATCAAATTAAAATGTTTTTTTCTAAAGAAAAGGTTAATCAGACTCACCTTGGGTCCAAAATAAAAGGAAGATCACAATGAGGAAGAAAATTGGTTTATGAATGATTTCTATTTAATCATGAGAATTATTTGGTGATCTTGGAGTTCTCATAAATCATAATTCTTTTAAGAAACTTGCGATAACGTCTTTATGAAATAAGGGGGGAGTTCTTCCAATCAGATAAATTGTTGGAAAAAAATAATTTTGTTGAAATGATGGGTAGTTACAACACTTTCAAATATAAGTTAGAAAATTCTTATGTTGACATTAAACATATTCAAAATCATAAGGAATTCATGATACAAGAAAATGTTTGTGAAAGAAGATAAGTTCTTGAAGAAAAATCTTTTCAGTATCAGTTCATCAGTGTGAGATCACCCAATGCATAAACTTGAATTTGGATCTATAGCCACTGACAATAAAAACTGTTACTATAGATCACTTATACCCATGCCTATTTTGGTGTTCGTGGCACTATCCCCCCACGTGAACCCTTCCCCCCCGCCATCACGAGTTTCCATTTTTCACTGTCCCCACGACCGTCCTCGCTCCCGCGACACTCATCCTCGCCCGATGCCTCTGACGCGGCCACCCCACCTTCCCACGACCCTACTTCTCTGATGCGGCTTTGGTACGGTTCCAACGCAGCACCGACACAGTTCCAACGTGGCCACCTCCTCCACCCCCCACGATTCTCCTCCTCTCCCGACGTCTCGGATGCGGCCACCCCACCTCCCCACAACCCTCCTTCTCTGACGCGACTCCGACACGATTCTAACGCAGCTCCGGCATGGTTTAGACGCGGATTCGTCACGGTTCCGATGCAGCCACCCCACCTATCGAGATTCTCCTCCTTCGACATGTCCACCCCACCTCCTAGGATCCTCATCATACGTGTGATGGATCCATGAATAAGGTACATTTATCTGGTGTTGATTTCATTGGTACCCTATCTAGGTTTGATCCCACACATAGAAAAGTTTCGAGGTAGGGTTGACTGTGGGGATTAAAATCTAGAATACCCAAAAGTTAAAATAGATATCCTAAAATCAATTCCCATTACTGCTATTAAAAAAAATTGTGGAGAGGATCCCACACTTTGTGTGTTGGTTTGCGGGTGGGGTGACATCAATTACTAGAAATAAAACTTGTTAGTTTATTTTCACTTTATCCCTGGATTCAAAATCCTTCACATTTACTTTAGGAATGTGAGAATAAACCATGGGTTTATATCAACATCCCTCGACGAGGATCATAAGATTTTTTATGATAGGATTTATATGCTCGATGAACTGGATATGGTCACATTATCAAAGTTTACCTTTGGATAATTTAATGCTTTAGAGTTTCACTTGTTATTAAGATCCAACCAGGATCATGATGAGTGGGTGAGAAAAGTCTTGTCTAAATAAATCCCATTTTTGTTAAACATACATTTCTGGAGGTTTTTCCATAAGGGCATACCAACTGAAATTAATATCCATGGAAAACTAATTTGGACACCCTCACCATGTATGTGTTGTGAGAGGCTAAAATATGAGTTAGTCTAGAACTTATTTTTTGATGTAGAATGGGTCTGTATTTCTTGGGCCCTTGTTGGGAAACTTATGGGATTTCAATTTTAGCGAGGATACATCTATGACCTTTTGTCTACATTATTTCAATGTGTTGAGAAACATTCATATATGGTCAATCTTCATGTAATAGTGTTTTCAGTCGTGTGTTGGGTGCTTTAGGAGACAAAGAACAAGGGTCGTGAAGGCAAGAATAGCTCCCTCTATTCATTCAAGTTCACGTGCTCTCTCTCATAGACAAACTAGGTTCCCTTCTTCATATTGAAAAGATAATGGCTACTAGTAATGGGATCCTTCCTAGGGATGTGATTAAAAATGATAGAGCTCCTCTAGGGTGGTGGATCAAGTGGATACCCCCCAACTTTGGACTAAAACATAATGTGAATTGGTCATAGAAATAGGGAGTTATGAGGAGGGATTGTGCATGATTCTAGGGGATCTATGGTTATAAAATATATTTCCTTTTATGGTTTAGGTAATTCTATCTGGGTGGAGAAAATATCTTTACTCAGTGGCCTTTAATTTTGGAGGATAGATAACCTCAATATTTGTGTGGTTGAGCAGAACTCCAAGATTCTTTTAAGATTCCTACATAATGATGGAATTTATCCTTGGTATTAAGTTTATAATATTAGGAAGTGTAGGCCCCCCATCGATCAAGGCACAAATATCATTCATACTTGGAGGGAGGGGAACTTTTATGCGTAAAATCTATCTAGTAAAGATATACCTTATGAGATTCTTGTTATCTATCATATTACAAGGGATATTACACATTACTATGAAATTATTTTTAGTGGTGAAACGCTCAGTATTCACCACTTTAGACTCCCAAATTGCAAGATTTTACAATAAAAGGTTATTCTTGAGTGACCGATAATTTCTCAACTATTACATCAATCAAGGAAGTTCTTCTTGGGATACCATTAATGGAGGCGAATGACCTGAATACTCAATAGATTTATTAATAATTTTTTTTCATCACATGTACAATAAAAATACTAAATTCAATTGGTTTTATAACCAATTACTTAATCAACTACATGGTCTAAATCCTAACCATCTGGAAAATTTTCCAACCCATAACCAATTTCAATCCTGACCATTTCAACATTGAATCCAATATTTTCTATATAAATTATTAGAATAATTTTTTAAAAAAAATATTGAAAATTTATTATCAATTTTAATAATTGAGATTAGATATATAAAACACTGAAATCGTTATGGAACCAATTCACACTCAGGTTTACCCTTCCTTAATATCTTAGAAGAATCTTGTTACACACAAACCTCTCATGAATAACTCAAAGTTGTGACTATTCCCAATTGTGGGATAACTATTTTAAAACCTAAACGATTGATTCCTAAACCATCAAAGGCTTCAAAATCATAGGAAAAAACTAAATAACCAACATTAGAAACTGAAAAATCAGAGCTGGTTAATGAGTGAATTGGCCAGGGAATTTTGAAATTCAACCAGAGGAACATGAGGAAATTGTTGATGGGTGTTAAAATCTAGAGAAAAGTAATTTTATATATTCAAAAGAGATAAATTTGACATCTTGGAAAGATTTTCCTAAATATTATTGTATTATTTATGAGAAAGTGTCATGAAAATATATGAGATTCAAGAGTTTAGATTAAGACATAACAACCCTCAAATATAGACACATGTAACCCATCTAATGAATAATGTGATTGATATTTCTTATCAACACTGAAATAATAGGTGGAAGATGGACTTTATGTGGCTATTAGATAGATAACCTCATTCCCACTTATAAATAGATTGATCTCAAACAAAATTATAATATATTATAATGGTTTTTGATTAGTTAATTGTTTTATATGGTGATGGCGATTAGACTACTATGGTGTGGTTGAGGAGACATTCCCCCATCAAAATCCATGGATTTAAATGAATTTTCATTTTCATTTCTCTAGTGTGATTTTCATGAAATAAGATTGTTTCCATATGAGTGGTATCTTATTATCCACGCGCCTTTAAATTTTATCATGGTTTTATCTGTTAATTTTTTTGACACATAATATCATCACAATTTTCATTCATTTTTAATATGATGTTGGGGAGTGAGGGGTGATAAAGGAGTGATGAAGCATTCTCAATTACCATGGGTAGGTGAAAGTAGAGTATTGAAAATAATTTTTTTTTCACTACCTAACCTAACACACTAAAGAGAGAGTGAATGGATTTAGATCTTGGGTAATTCCAGGGTATTATTTAGGGTTGTGAATTTATTTTATAAGAGATTATTATATAATTAATGAGAGAATTATATAAGGGAAACCTTCATTATATTAATCATTTTTTACTTTTATTTTATTTCTTCCATCCAATTGTGGTTACACTCCATCATTATTTCATTATTTTAAAATTAATAGTGTTATATTAGTGTAGGTGTGAGGAGAATGAATGATTATATCCTTTCGTGAACTTGTGGTTCCCTATCTCTTTTCACCATTAAATGTAGTATTTTTAATTTTATATTGTATTACATTTCTAGATTGGAGTTTCAAATTAGTGGAAATCCTGTTTTGAGGTTTTAATCAGATCTACCTATTGAATTATAAATCACTGTTGTTTTGCATGCTGCACTGTGATCATCCTTTTAGAATCATGCTTTTGTTTAAGGACATTCTTATTGAAGACTATCTGTTAACGCCTATCTATAGAATGATTTAATTTTCTATTTAATATAATCATGCTCAGTTGAATCTACATTTGATTAACTTGGAAAGATGGATAGACAATGCTTATTTACTTGATTGTCAGGTTGGTCCAAGAGTAATATGAAGAATTTTTGTTGATGAAGTGAAACACTTCTAATTATGGAAGAGTGGAAAAAGTGAATGTTGAAACATGATTTTCTGTATGGAGGTTTTCTATTCTTTCTGGCTCATACAGTGAGTCCTTTTCCTCATCATATGAAGTTTTATTATAATTCATGTTTGTATCCTCTTTCAATCACTGGATGGCGCATGCTTATTGCACCTCATGTTTTCACAGTATCTTGAACCTTAAATTTTTTCCCAGGGTATGAGTTGGAAAACAAACTCATTCATTTTTTCACTGTTGTAGTTCATTCATTTTTCATTTAATATTTACCTATTAGAAATAGTGAGCTAAAAATGGGTGTTGTGCAGCCTATGGTCTACAGTTTTCATTACTGGCTTAAAAGGGGAATTTTGACTTCTGATTGTTTGCTTGTACAAGTTCAACTTTTTAATTGATATCATTACTATATATTCATCTTTTTAATTCTTATTGTATCTGATGGAAGATTTTCAAGCTCACGATTTATTGCAAGAACAATTTGTCCAGGACGGGGGAGGGGGAGGGGCTTTGTAGAGGGAGGGTGTCTAGAAGGGGCTTTGTATACTCATTTTGCATGATGCACTTTGATCATCCTTTTAATTCTTATTGTATCTATTGAATATTATTTATTCATTGTGATTATGGATTCATGTATCATTTATCATGTATATTTGACACACTGATCAAATGTATATAATAAGTTGTCATATCTCATTTATTTTCCAACTATTTTCTTATAGGTGGATTCTTATGGTGAGGCCGGTTATATCCACCACCATCGAAGACTGTGAGTTCAACATAAAATTTGGGTAAGTTTTATTCCATTTGTATTTTTTGACCCAATTTTAATTAAGTCTTTTTTGATTTTTGGGTTCCATATATTTTTGTAGTGCATTTTGAATTTTGTTGAGGTGCATTCGATTCGCCGTTGACGAAGACTTACATGTGTATGCTTAGGTAGACATATACACATATAAGTTCCCTCTTTATATATATTCACTCATGGTAGTATGAATATATATATATTGGGGCTAGGTGTGATTATATATAGATATGAAAAATGCATACATGTGTAAGTGTAAAGGGATATATGCAAGTATAAACATACATCTAAGGACTCCCTTGTGTATATTTGGCCTTTCAAATATGTACATCGGGGCTAGATGTCCTTATATATATGTGAAGTTGAATATGAATGAAAGAGGAAAAAATGAATATTCAAGTTTTCGTCGTCAAAAGCAAACACGTCTTGAGGTTAAGGTAGGTTCCCTCTACCTAAACCTTTAATTTGAATTCTATAATTTCCTGATTGATTTGAAAAATTGTTTCCATAATTTATTTATTGTTTTAGAAAATGGTTTTCCAATAACCACTAGCTTTGTCAAGTAATAATATGAATATAACCCTTGAATTTATTTATAGACCTTGTTTATTCGATGAATTAAGAGTTTACTTCAACTAACAAAAATTACGGCATCATTCGCGAACATCGGTTGAGATTTTCCTTGTATAAGATTCCGGAACCAAAATGAAGCTACATTTCCATCATGGATGTTCTTATTAATATTTCTATAATGGTTTTCTTGAGATTTTATGAATAATCTTAGGGATAGGGTATCTCCTTGCTCGAGTCCCCAAACATATTTGAAGAATTTGAAGTTCTTCCCCAAGAAAAAAATGGACATCCATGGTAAACTAAAACACCTAAAGAGTTTCAATAAATCCACTAGACAAACCCATGAAAGATAACACCTTGATGATGAAGATTGATCAACGAATGATAAATGGTGAACTTGGCTTGTATGCAAGGGTTCTAATGGAGATCAATATGAAAGTGCCTCCACCAAACCGAATTTCCCTGGTTTCAAATGATCACCATATGGAGGTAAACTTTGAATTCAAGAACCTTCCTCGATTATGTAATAACTGTAAAATTGTAGGAAATACTCTGCAGCAGTTTTGATTTGTATAGAATATGGTCCAACCTTCCAACATGAACAAGGCTTGGAGAGATGTTTCAAGGGGGGAAAATGTTGATTCTGTTAATAGGAGACTCAGGAATGAAAATGACGCAAATAAAGGATTGCGATGGGAAAAGACTGCTGAGGCTAGTTCATCGTGGGTAGCTTTAGTGGAGGAGGATGAGCACATATAGGATGGTTATGCTGGAAATGATGTAACTGTGTAGGAGGAAACAAATATGGCGCCTAATGGAAACATGGTGACTGAACAGGTTACAGATACAGTAGAAACATATTGCCATGATTTTTAAGGTAGAAAATAGCTGACTTCGGACATCCTTTCCATTGCTCTTAAAATGCAAGATGAGGAGTTCTTGATGGAGAATATTTCAAGGTATTTTAATGATTCCATATCCAGTGGCATGTCCATAGTTTTGAATGAAACAGTACAAAATCAAACCACCAGAACTGGGATGGATATATGTGATCTACCCGAGAAGCTAATGGATGATCAAGCATGTATTACACCTGTCAGGGATCTGGTACTGGAAGAGTCAGCTCTGGATCACATGAAACTTGAGAAAAGTTAGAATGTAGTTAAATATATCCATAATACTATGGAATCAAACACATCACAAAATTCAAAAAGAGTTCAACAATTGGAGAAAAATGCATGTTTAATAACACGTGGTCTTCTCTGTCAGAGTGCTAAAAGATTATCCAGGACACATGGGGTACAAACAACTCTAATATTAACCCTCTTAGTTGCATCTTGAAACTCAAAATGCTGAAGATCAGATTGAAGGACTATAGAAAAAGGAAATTCAGTCTACTGGATGAAGAAATAAATGCTCTTGAATGCTCCTTGAATGAAGTTCCAGAGGAAATCACCAGGACTGATTTCTTGGGTGATATCCACCAAGAGGCTGAGACTCTAAAGTTTCTCAGATCAAGTTTTCTTGATAAAATGATCACAGGGATCTCGAAGTACATGTAATCTTCTATATGGCATGGATTGAGAGAAATCTCCCTAAGGATTATGAGGTCTTCGTGCTGGCTGGTCAACAGGAAATCACCTCTCAAATTCTGGTATGACAACAGGTTGGGCACCCCATTGGTTGAACAGATTAGCTCAACTGTCAAGTCCATAGAACATGGAGTCACTATCAAGGATCAGATGGAAAACATGGAAACTCTCCCTAATGATATTACAGATATTATCTCTAATTATGAATTTCTAATGCAGGAAAGCATGCTCTTCTGGGAACCTTCTCCCAATAGAATACTTGATTTCAAGAATTACTATCAACACCTAATTTAACAAATCACCCACTGGATTGGCATGTATAAAATATGGCTTCTCCCATAATGGTATACACTGCTATGAAGGCTTTCCTGGAATAAGTTTTTTGTATATGAAAACATACAGCGTGTGGGCAGGGGGGAGGGGGGAGGGGGGAGGGTGGAGGGGGGAGGGTGGAGGGGGGCAGGATGCAGGGGGGAGGTCTATAGGGCAGGGGGGCAGAGGGAAGGGGGGATGGGGGAGGGGGAGGGGGTAGGGGGCAGGGAGGAGGGGGGAGGGGCGGGGAGGAGGGGGGAGGGGGAAGGGGCAGGGGGCATGGGGGATGGGGGTTGGTGGAGGGGGCATGGGGCAGGGGGAGGTCTGCAGGGCAGGGGAAAGTCTGCATGGCATGGGGGAAGGGGGGAGGTCTTCAGGGCAGGGGGGAGGGGGTGGTTGGATGGGGAAGGGGGGTGGGGGGAGGTTTGCAGGGCAGAGGGTGGTCTGCAGGGGAGGGGGGGGGGGTGATGGTCTGCAGGGCAGGGCGTGCAAGGGGGGTGGGGCAGGGGGTGAAAGGGGGGCAGTGGGGGGAGGGAAAACTGGAAGGGGGAGGGGGTAGGGGAAGGGGGGTGTGGTGGGGCAGTGGGGCAGAGGGTGCAAGAGGGGTGGGGCAGTGGGGTGGGGGGGATTTTTAGAGTTGTGATTAACAAGAATGTATTTTTGTATTTTCTCCATGTTGATTTTTTCAATGGAATAACAAGACTATATGAAGGATTCATTTTTCAAAATTATTTTCCTTAAAAAAATATATATGTGAAGTGCATGTTATATGACATTTCCATTTGATTGTTATTTTATATCAACAAGTATGGTAATAAGGTGGGTTAATCCACATCTAAGTTATTAGGTTTTTTTCTCAACATTGGCGCACTTTTCTTTGTTTCTCAAAAAGTGTTTGATTTTCTTTGCGCTTTCTTATTTCTCACATTCTAAAAATTTATGTTGAGGAAACATGGTTTTCTCTTCTTTCACATGTTTATTATTGTTTGAAAATTGCATATTCACTTGAGTAATTAGATAACTCTCAATGTTTTTCATTTTTTTGCTTTATCCTTTTATAACTCATCATACTATATGATCAAACATTCTTTATTATTATGTTCGACCTTGTTTATAGGTGTGGATCCATTTTTTATGATATATTCTATTTGATTAGAAATTTTTTCCTCTAGTAAACTTTTATTATCGGGTGGGATAAAAACTTGTATAAAAAAAACAAATTAAGCTGAAACTTGATCCAGACTAATTATATACCATTAAAAGTAAGAATAATTGTTAATTAATAGGAATGTACTATTTTATAGTATCATTTTGAAACATGTATCTATCTCCCCCTTGCTTGTAGGAACATGATTTGACCCATGGGGTATTGTGGTTCTTATATGTTGGGCGGTGATGTGTACAGTCATAGGAGACAGGTATGTTTTAGTTTAGTTTTTATTTTTTTCTTTATTGCATTGGCCACTTAGGTATTTTACTTCTTTCTATGGACAAAGGGTAATTATATCCTGTGAAGAGGGGATAATGGGGTTTCGATTGATTCAGTTCGCTGGCTTTGATCTGAGGTAAGATTATATGGTTACTACTTGTCTCACACCTCATATATTTGGGGATTTAAGTGTTTTTGACTCCATATTATGTTTTTAGTAAGGTGTTGGATCATTTCGTGTTGGTTTGGGTGGATTTGGTTCTCCCAATCGAGGTAAGGATTTAATGCCATTGGTTAGTTTCTCACTGGTTATGTAGCATCCTTTATGTGTTTTAATGTTCCTAATATCCTTTGTGTAGTGCGTTGATCCCTACTCATTGGTTTCGAGTAGCTAAGTTAAGGGAGACTCACCTGCGTGTTCATAGGTAAGAAAGTATATGTATGTGGGTTACCCCATTACGTGTATAGTCAACCATGGAAGTGATTATGCACATATGGGGCTATGTGTGCCCATGTATATATATATAAATGCATACACAGGTGAGTGGAGACTGGTATATGCATATAAGAATATGTGAAAGGATACCCTTCACATGCTCATGGCCATGCAGGTGTGTGCATAAGGGCTAGGTGTTCTTGAAAGTGTGTGAAGCTGCGTATACCCAGTGGGGGAGTAACAACTTTTAGTTAGAAATCTACAAGTGCTGAAGTGGACAGTTTGGTTCCACCTTGAGGTAGGATCCCTCTTCTAGCCTCTTTAATTCAAGAATTCTTTAAAATGAATTTAGATTCTTTCTCAATTATGCTTATTTATATTGAATTGAATATCTTGAATAAGTTTTCTTTAATATAATTGTTTCATTTGATAAATAAAGTCATGTTTTTATAATAAAACCCCTCCAACAAAGGTGCGCTATCTGTGAAAACTCACAGTGATAGATATGTTGATCTAGTTGCTTAAATTATTGCATTTGATTTGTGCTGAATGAGTTTTAGAATAAATTTTAAATATAATTAAATTAATTGTGTGATAAAGAAATGCCACGATTTTATAATAAAACCCCTCCAATGGAGGTGTGCTGTCTTCTAAACCAAAGTGTAGCGATAGTTATTTGTATCATGTTTAGATTTTGTTTGAGTCTTTCATTTGCCTCTTGTTGGTGTATGTTTTGTGGCTAGTTAGTTTTTGTTTTCTTTGAATAATATAAATTGGCTTATCATACTTGTTTAACTCAAATGACATTGACCGAGTAGGAATATTCCTTGACCATGACACTTTCCTTTTCATGCTTTGAATATTATAAATAAAATTTCCATGTTTTGGAAAAGTGAATGAATTTGTAAATGGTTTGTGTAGGGTGTGTGATTATTTTCCGTAATTTTTTTACCTTTAGATGTTGTGTCATTGTGCTTCTCGCTACAACCTTCTCTGGTGATCCCTTGTTATAGAATATTAAATAGTTGACCTGTTCTATCATCTTCCGACAGGGAGACGGTCAGAATGTTGACCCACCACCTCCCGCTCCCTTCGCTCCTGGCCGGAAAATGCTGCCCTGTGGATATCGTTGGACCAGGCCAACACATCACGATCATTCCGCGGTCAAGCCATAGTCACGCCACAATTTGGCCCTACTCCAGGACGACACCCCGCGACAGTTCGCAGTGATAATATTCCATGAGTCTTGTGATCAATGTTGAGGCCTACTAATCACAATTTCTACCAGTGGGGAGATGACCAGAATGTTGCCCCGCCTCCTCCCACTCCATTCGCTCCCGGCCAGAAGATCCTACCCCGCAGATGTCGCTGGACATGACCAGCACACCGTGGTCAGGCCGCGGTCACGCCGCGGTCACACCGCGGTAATGCCGTGATTTGGCCTGGCTCTAGGATGATACCCCACAACGGTTCGTAGTGATAGTATTCTATGAGTCTTGTGATCAATGTTGAGACTGACTAATGACAATTTCTGCTAGTGGGGTGACGACCGGAATGTTGCCCCACCTCCTCCCGCTCCCTTCGCTCCTGGTTGGAAGATGCTGCCCCGCGGATGTCGCTGGACCGAGCCAACACGCCGCGGTCACGCCGTGATAATGCCATGATTTGGCCCTGCTCCTGGATGACACCCTGTGGAGGTTCGTAGTGATCGTATTCCATGAGTCTTGTGATCAATGTTGGGACTGACTAATCACAATTTCTTCCGGGGAGGCTGAGAATGGAATGTTGCTCCACCTCCTACTGTTCCCTTCTCTCCTGTCCGGAAGATGTTTCCCCACGGATGTCGCTGGACCGGGCCAACACGCCGTGGTCACGCCTCGGTCATGCCGTAGTCACGCCGCGGTCACACCGCGGTCACGCTGCGGTAATGCCATGATTTGGCCCTACTCCAGGATGACACCCCGCAACAGTTCGCAGTGATAGTATTCCATGAGTCTTGTGATCAATGTTGAGACTGACAAGTCACAATTTCTACCAGCGGGGTAACAAATGGAATGTCTCCCCACCTCCTCCTTCTCCCTTCACTCTTGGCCAGAAGATGCTGCTCCACGGATGTCGGTGGACTGGGCAAACACATCGTGGTCATGCCTAGGTAATGTCGTGATTTGGCCCTGATCTAGGACGACACCCCGCGGTAGTTCGCATTGATAGTATTCTATGAGTCTCGTGATCAATGTTGAGATTGACTAATCACAATTTATGCCAGTGGGGCAACGACAAGAATGTTTCTCTGCCTCCTCCCACTCCCATCGCTCCTAGCCAGAAGATGCTACCCCACAAATGTCGCTGGACAGGGCCAACATCCCGCGGTCATGCCGCAGTCACGCTGCGATCATACTGCGGTCACGCCATGGTCACGCCGCAGTCACTTCGCAGTCATGCCACGGTCACGCCATGGTTATGTCGCGGTCAGGCCGTGATTTGGCCCTACTCTAGGATGACACCCTGCGGCGGTTCGTAGTGATATTATTCCATGAGTCTTGTAATCAATGTTGAGACTCACTAATCAAAATTTCTACCGGCGGGGTGATGGCTGGAATGGTTCCCCGCCTCCTCATGCTCCCTTCGCTCCTGGCTAGAAGATGCTGCCCCGCGGATGTCGCTGAACCGGGCCAACACGCCGCGATCACCCTGCGGTAATGCCTTGATTTGGCCCTACTCTAGGACGACACCCCATGCCAGTTCACAGTGATATTATTCCATGAGTCTTGTGATCAATGCTGAGACTAACTAATCACAATTTCTGTCAGCGGAGCGATGACCGGAATGTTTCTCTACCTCCTCCCGCTCCCTTCGCTCCTGGCCGAATGATGCTGCTCCGTAAATGTTGCTTAACTGGGCCAACACGCCACGGTCACGCCGCGGTAACACTGCGGTAACGCTGCAGTCACGCCGCGGTCACTCCGCAATCACACTGCGGTCACACCACGGTCACGCCTTGGTAATGCCGTGATTTGGTCCTGCTCTAGGAAGACACCCCGCGGTGGTTCACAGTGATAGTATTCCATGAGTCCTGTGATCAATGTTGAGACCGACTAATCTCAATTTCTTCTGGAGGGGATACGATTGGAATGTAGACCCACCTCCTCATGCTCCCTTTGCTCCTGGCCGGAAGATGCTACCCCACGGATGTCGCTGGACCGGGCCAACACGCTGCGGTCACTCCGCGGTAATGCCGTGATTTGGCCCTGCTCCAGCCACATCCAACCCACACCAGTCTCCTTCCACCTTCATTTCAACCTGCTGCCACCATCATTCCAACCCATAACAGCCCCACCTTCCTCCTTCTAATCAGCCCACAACATCCCTCCAGCACCTGAAACCAGCCCCCTTCCACCAGCATTCCAGCCCCCTTCCACCTGCATTCGAGCCCACACCATCCCCTAGCCACATGCAATCCAGCCCGCACTAGCCACCACACCAGCCACCACCCCCTAGCCTCCTACAAAACACTCATTCCATCCCTCTTCCACCTGAAAAACAGCCCCAACAACCAGTTCTAGCCCTCACCAGCCCCCGACCTCTAATGTCATGGTGGGAATCTCCAAAGTTTTTATGGTGATGTCAAAAAGTCTTCTTGGTGGATATTGTCCCCTAAATCCATGGACATGTGTAAAGAAATTCAAAATCATTGGTTAGGGTTTAAATGTTTTTTGGGCCAGGTATTTTAACATGTATTATTGCGACCCGAGCCTTTTACATAAAATATTTCATGATTTTAATCATAATTAACCATCAGAGTACAATCCAAGGATCGTTAAGTCTAGTGTCTTGGAAGACTAGGTACATATAACATAAAACATGGGGCTAAAAAAACATCTTTATTTAATCTCCATAAAGAGATCCTAACTTTCCTTGAGCTCTTACATCTGCATAGGATACCTTGGGGAACACATGAACAAAGGGATGAGTTAAAAAACCCAGTAAGAGAAAGAAAATAAGAATAAACTTTAAGCACATGAGTTAAGAGGCTTGAAATAATGATATTGGAAGAATGGAACATATGGAATCATAACATATAAACATGGGATCATAAAAACGTGGAATAAAATAAGAATGGGATCATATAAGCATGAGATCATATAAGCATAGTTTCATAGAGAGGTGGCATCAACTTTAAACATGACTTTAGTATGATTCAAGGCTAACCGCCAATCTCGTTTCCCATAGTAGTACAAGTCAAGGCTAACCGCCTGGACCGTTTGCCCATAATCTTCTCATGAGACATTAACTTTACCCAATGAATTGGAGCGCTATCTAGGAACACCCATATAAGCTTATTCATGTATATGCTTTCCACATAAAGAATCTCACATAATCAGTCATACATAAACATAAGAGTACCCAAGGAAAGAAATGGGCACGCAATCACGTCATGAAGCATAATAAAAAGGGACGTAACATACAAGCATCAATGAAAGAAAGGGATTAAATCATAAATAGACATTAATAATGTATAAAGTCATAAATCATGATAAGAGATAATAAACTGAATTGATAACATGTAAAAATAGTTTTTAGTAATCTTTGAGTCAAAACATTTTAGTGCGGTTTAAGAAAACATCGAATATCTATTAAAACGAAAAGAGGCATAATATTTTTTTTTATAAAACCATAAGTAAACCAGGAGGGTTTTTATAATAAGATGACTGATTTTATAAAGACAAAGGTGACTTAAAAAATAGGATAGAGTACTCTTTATAATAGGAAAGAATTCGGGAAGATCCCTTAATACGGGTTCACTTATCGAGAAGTAATGAAGAGAGAATCACTTAAAAACATGCATATTTCCAAAAGAGAGTGATGAAAGAGTCTTGATAAATAAAATTGGAACATGTACACAACATTTATAGTATGAAAATTAAAATATAAGATAACATCATTTTGGTAGAAAGGTAGATAAGACAACCCAAAGGAATAAAAGAGGTTCGGGTAGAATTCCTTACGGATTATTGGAATGGTATCAGTAGTACTTAAGGGGATTTGTGAGAGAGGAAAGGGAATTATAATCACTTATACATAAAGAGGGAAGTATGGGGGAGGTTCTAAATCATAACCCATAATTAATAATTACACACAACATGTCTTAGCATAGTGAACAATCTTGAATAAGAGTGAAATTGAGAGGATCCCTTACCTTAGGTTCGTTGGTGTTCTGCACTTGATATTAATGACCTGAATATTAAAATTAGGATTATTAATCAATAGTTACATAACCTTACCTAAATTTATAAGATTAATTATAACCTTTTTAGGTTCATTTATACCCATTTTGATTGATTACAAGGTTCAATTTCATTGCTCAGGTCCGTTTGTTTCATTTGTTTTAATGATCGGTTGAATTGTATTTAGATTCAAATAAATTGTAAGATGAAAGTGGTTTTCTAGAATTGATGTTATATAACAATAGTGTACATACATTAGGTTACATGGTTAAAATTAATTTGGTTAATTAGAGTTAAAGAGAACCTTTACATTAAACATTAATGATAAACACTTGAATCAATTTTAACGTTTTTGCCCATAATTGACTTGTTTTGTATTATTGTTTTATATCATGAGTGTATGAGGATTATAGAACCTTAAATAGGACATATAAAATATATAATAATCTGGTTCAACCATATCATAAATGGTTTCATGACCATAAAAAAAATGATAAAAGAATTTGAAAACAGATTATCCAAGATGTCAGTAATTTGATACATCTCGGACGATGTTTTAATTATAGAACATGAGGGAGAGGAGGAGAAGTATGATGCTTGAAATTTTCCATAAACATGATTAGAATCCATAATATATTAGATTATGGAGCTTTCATTCATTTTGGATAAGGGAATGGGAAGAGGGTATAAGAAAAGAAAGGAAATGAAAACAAAACACTTGAAAACGAAAGATGGTTCTCACCCTTTGATCTCCTCTCTTTGAGAATCCTCTTATGGGATTTGATTTTGGTCTTTTCAAAAGACCAGAAATAATTGGACGTGGGGAAGGAGCTTGGGGAGAGATTTGGGCAGAATTTAGAGAAGTATTGGAGCTTGAGAGGTGTGGAGAAAAGAGGGAGTGAAGGGGGTTTTTATAGTGGAGGAGAGAGGGGTTTTCTTAATATAAAATTCATTAGTTTATTAATTCCTCCGAAGACAAGGAATAGTAAGTCTTATATGACCAAAAATAGTAATTTTATAATTTAATCCGGAACCTAGTGGGCTTAAATCAGCAGAAAATCACACATGACTCCATAATTAGCTTATTTAGCTTAATTTTGTAAATTACGGTATTTCACTATTCATAAAAAATTCAAGTATTTCAGAAAAATCCCAAAAATTTACCCCAACCATTTTTCGAGGTGTAGACTAAAAAAATGAATTCCATTTTTCAAAAATAATTTTATAAATATTATTATTTTAATATTTAATTAGAATAATAATTTATTATCAAAAACCAGTTTTAAAACATTCATTAACTTATTCTAAAATATTGGTATATCATACTTCTAACATGATTATTATTTTTATACCACCATATGTGAGGTTACTATTCATAAGGGTATATCACTATTCATAAGGGGATGTTACTATTCATTAGGTTAGGTTACTATTCACCAAAAATTATTTTTGTTTTATTAGACTCCAAAAAACATCTTGAACACAACCGTGTATGTCAGGATTTTCAAAATTCCAAACATAGAAGTGCAAAACTTATATTTATAGGTAACTTATCACTTATTAGTTTATTATGTTGTTCTTTCATGTGATTTTATGACATAATTATGAGAAGGGAATTTACACTGAAAAACTTTGGGTCGTTACATGTATCCCTCACATTTGGTTATAAATAGCCACCTATTTGTACCCATTGAATGTTAATTACGAATTTTGAGATTTTCTAAAATTATTATGTTTGTGTTTCTTGTGTTCTTAGGTGAATTAATGTAAGGATTTTCAAAGGAGTGATCAACCTTTTTGGTGCTTTATAATTAGGGTTTTAAGGAGAAAGTATCCTTGGGGTCCTAATTGATTACCCCCTTCCACTTTTGTTTCCTTTTCACTTCTTTTAATTTCCATTTTTACGACTTCCATCACTTGTGTTTCCACATTTCATCTAATGAATACCCCATGTATATATTGTATCATATCAATATCACACTAGAAACCCACAAAATAGCATAAGATCCCAGCATATGCCCCACTTAAAAACCAGTAGTAGTAATCACACTAGCTTCCAAACACAAAACCAACAAGCACTCCTAGGGGAAGTATAACCAAGGAAACAAGGAGGCTAAAGGAGAAATATAAAAACCCAAAAAGAAGTAGTCACAAATGATAGAAACCAACAACACACACACATTCATGAAATCACTCACAACCACCCACCCAGACACACACACCCACCCACCCACACACAAGTTTCCAAAATACATCACCCATCCAAAAGTATAGCTTTATCCAAAGAAATAGAACCACTGAACCCCCATCCCCACAGCCAACATAAACCAACCAGACCAGCATCCCTATCAAAAAAAGCCTAGAGTGAAATACCTCTAGAAAACCATGCCAACTAATGGACACTAAACCAACACCTACTTTCAGAAGAACCCTAAACCACACCAGATCCAACCAAAATATGCACCTATAGTAGACACAACACCCAAAATATTATCTAGAAACCAAATCATCCCTAGAACACCATCTGGCCCCATCCATCACCATCTGAACTCCTTGAATCAAAATGGACCACCCCACCATAAGTAAGTCTAAAAAACCACCAGTCAACTAGTACCATCCATCCTAAGTGCCCCACATCACCCATGCCTAACCCATCATACAACCTCAAGAATCCCTAACTAGTCCCTGATCCAAATTTGAGCTAATACCCACCTTGAATCCAACACTTATAGACCCACCAAGTAGTCAACATGCACCCACCCTAGAAAGAGAACCACCCATCTACCAGAAACATGCCTCCCAACCTATAGTATCCATCATCTCAAGGTAATTTTAGAACATCCACCATAGAAATCCCTACACCATTAACAACCAGAATACACAAGATGGGGAAACCGAGCACAAGCCAACTGAACTTACTCCAAACCACCACCTGAAGACCCACCCCAAACTATATCCACCACACTAGACAATTGATAGAACCAGAAGCCTACAATATTAATCCAAAGAAAGAAGAAACACCAGAAATCCAACCCCCTATACACCCATAACATGTTACCAACCATAGTAGAAATCAAAAACCAACTAGCACCATGCACCATGTAAGTGTATCCTGTACTACACCATGTAGAAAAATCCAAACAGAAACACCCCCAACTGAAATCCATCTTCAAAGGTCCTATAATTCCAAACAGAAACACGAAACTCACAACCCCACCTCCTAAATCCTCCACAAGAAACCTATAACCCCACTATGAGAATCTTTGTAAGTATCTATTGGATAAACCTAGCATCTACCAACCTCAAGCTTAAGAATCATACAAAGAAACCTTCATACCACTCCCTACGAACATACACCCCTCCTCCTAAGTAGCCCCTCCCCACCCAACCTGAAACCATGAAGAACCACAACACACACCCATACACCTCCATATGACTAGCCACACAACAGGGGGGGGGGTGGTGCAAGGGTGTGTGTTAAAGGGATGTGTGTGTGTGGGGGGGGGGGGTGGATGCTGTCCAGGGGGGTGCGGGGGGGGGGGGGGGGGGGGTCAAGGGGTGTGAAAGGGATGCGTAAGGGGGGGCTACTGTCCAGGGAGTCCAGCAGGGGGAAGCTGTTCAGGGGGGTCCAACAGGGGGGAAACTGTTCAGGGGGGTCCAGCGGGGGGGGGGGGGGGGGTCAAGGGGTGTGAAAGGGATGTGTAAGGGGGGGGGGCTACTGTCCAGGGATTCCAGCAGGGGGAAGCTGTTCAGGGGGGTCCAACAGGGGGGGAAACTGTTCAGGGGGGTCCAGCGGGGGGGGGGGTTCTGTCCAGGGGGTTCATCAGGGGGGAGGGGGCTACTGTCTGGGGGTGGGGGGGGGAGGGGGGCTGTCCAAGGGGGTGTAACAGGGGGGCTGCACTATTCTTGTTTATTGAGTTATAATCTTTGTGAATATTCTAAGATGTTTTGTTTTACCATAATTTTAGGGGATGATCACTACTATGTTCTACCTTGTGTTATAGGTACTTTTGAGCTGGTTCTAGAATTCATCGATATGTTTTCTTATAGGGATACTCATGTAAGTGAAGTTATGTGTTTTTTTATATTTTGATTTGTTTAATTCTTATTGTGGAAGTAAATTTTGTGTATAATTTAATTTAGAGGGGACTGGCAGGGGGAAGGGGGGAAACTGAAAGGGGGAGGGGACTGGCAGGGGGCACAAGTGGGGGCTGGTAGGGGGCTGCAAGTGGGGGCTGGCAGGGGCAGGGGGGAGGGGAAATATGCAGGGTGGGGGGGGGGGGTGGCTGTCAGGGGAGTGGAGGTCTGGGCTGTCCAGGGGGATCTGTCCAGGGTTTGGGGGGTGTTTAGGGTCTGGGGGGTGGGGTGGGGGGTGTCTCGGTTCTGGGGGGGGGGGGGGGGTCCTGGGTCTGTCCAGGAGGGTGGGGGGTGGATGTCCATGGGAGTGGAGGTCTAGGCTATCCAAGGGGATCTTTCCAGGGTCTAGGGGGTGTCCAGGGTCTGGGGGGGGGGGGGTGTCCAAGGTCTTTCTGGGGGGTGTCCAGGGTCTGTCCGGGGGGTGTCCAGGGTCTATCTAGGATGGTGTCCAGGGTCTGGGGGGGTGTCTAGGGTCTGTCCGGGGGTGTCTAGGGTCTATCTGGGGGGGGGGGGGGGTGTCCAGGGTCTGGGGGGTGTCTAGGGTCTGTCTGTGGGGATGTCCAGGGTCTATCCGGGGGGTGTCCAGGGTCTGTCTGGGGGGTGTCTAGGGTCTATCTAGGTGGTGTACAAGGTTTGGGGGGGGGGGATGTCCAGGGTCTATCTAGGAGGGGGGCTTTGCGGGGGGGGGGGGGGGGGGCTGTCTAGGGGGGAGGGGGCTGTCTAGGGGAGGGGGGTTTATGTAGGGTGGGGGTGTCTAGTGTCCAGGAGGGAGGGGTATGCAGGGGGTGGGCTACTACAGGGGGGGGTATTTTTTTATGGTTTTTAAGACCCTATATCCATGGCTTTTAACCGTGGCTATAAGTCTATTTCCATGGTTAAAAACCGTGGCTATAGGTCTAATTCCACAGTTTCTAACCGTGGAAATAAATTGTGTCCCTCCTCTAGTATAGCCACGGTTCTAAACCGTGGCTATAGAGATATTACCACGGTTAGAACCGGGGTTGTATACCTATATCCATGGTTTGAACCGTGGCTCTAGACTTATAGCCATGGTTCCAAACCATGGCTATAATTCTAGGCCTATAGTCGCACCAAACTTAGCCACGGTTCCTCAAACTGTGGCTATAGCCCGAATTTCCAGTAATGGTTTTTTAGATAGGATGGTTGATCCAAACGTGAATTTAAGAAGATGATACTTTTCTATCAGACCAATAATCCATAAGAAACAAATCATTAGAGAAATAAGTGGTGTGTAATGTAATCAGAGAAGCAAATAAAGTGCTAAAGTTGAATCTACTAGAGCCGGTCTATCGAACGTGGTGTTCCACCAAATATTAGAGTCATAATGACATTGATAATCTAATAAAAATTAGAGGTGGAATTTTTATTAGTGGGGAATTGTTTTTGGAACCAATGGAAAAAATATTAGTTGTTGGGACCAATGGATAAGATAATAATAAAAGTTGGTTGAGACCAATGTAAAGAAGAAAACCATAGAGCATCAATAATGTTGTCAACCATTTTCATAAAAATGAATTATTGATTGTTTTTCAACTGTGAAGTTTGTTTTCATTTACATGCGGGTCAAGAGAAAAAAATAAATCTGATATGTCTTCAAGTGGGAAAGTAGAAAATAAGAAATCTAATAAATTTTTCTTTGGGGCTTGAGATAAACTATCTTTTGTCTTGTAAAAATTGGGTTAAGAGACATTAGACTCGAGATGGCACTGATCATGAGAGTGAGGTAGAGGCCGATTCATCTAAAATGGGTTGAAATATATAAACTAAATTAGAAACATGATCATTGGTCTGAATAAATGAAGAAAATAAGAATTTTTTCAACCACCCACAAAAGTTTTATCCTGGGGGATCTTAAAAGGATGATTGAAATAGTTTCCAAAGTGTTTTCAATGGGGACATGAGAATAGGTAGTTGGTATAGAGAATATTAATGATAAGAAATGTGTTTTTCATATTTTCCATTTTATCAATTTTTATGTTGAAACATAATGAAGAACATGTAGTTGAATATATTTCTTCAACGTAATGAAAAAATAGGAACGAGGAATCAGAATCAGACTGAAGATTGTAAAGAAATTTCAAAGAATTTTAAAGTTGTGATAATATTCAAGAAATTTATAGAAAGTTGAGAATAATTTAAGAAGTAAATATACACTCAAAATTCAAGTAGAATTTATATTTCACGAAATTTGGTTGAGAATAAAGTATTTTCATTACCCCACAAAAACAATTTTTGGGTCACCTATAAATAGTGGAAGTACTTTGTAATTTCTGAAATTGATGTACTATTGAAGAGAGAAGGTAGAGAGATGAAGAATTTTAGAGAGGATATGTTTATAGATTGATCATTCCATAGAAATTTTTCCAAATATAAGAATAAAGGATAAGAGAGAAGATCGTAATCAGAGTTTTTGGATTGGATCGAGAAATAAGACTGGGATTTCCTGACTCAGACAAAATAAGTTCTATATTGTTTTAGTTATATTCTTATAGAGTAATTATCATACTAAGCAATCAGATTGGTAAGATTAAATAAGAATATAAAACTAAGTATCGTTATGAAGTCCCAAACTTTTCTTACCAACTTTAGGGTAGGAAAGTGAAGAATTGAGTTTGAAGAATATATTTGTGAAAGTTGGCAAGGCATCACAGAAACATGTTTCTTAACATGTTACAAAAAATTGTATTATATCATTTGTTCTAGAAGTAGCATACACAATGTTGTATTGAACATAGTGCTACATGAGTGTAAGGGAATACCCTACTCATTGTATTCAACCTAAAATGATTTTTTCTAGTGGATTGTGTAGTATTGGATTTTCTTCCAACCATACCTTGTATGTATCTACTCTTGTTGAGTATTAGACCTTGTAAATTGTTGTGTTCCTATGGATGTGTTATTTGTTTGTTTTTAGAAAAAGTGACAACTCTGTAGTAGGATGTGAAGGTTGTTTCAGAAATAAGGAAACTTAAAAGAAAAATATATCATTGATTTACCCCTCCCCATCTCAATGATTCTTGATCTTGACTTGGCACTTATAAGTGGTATCAGATCCAATGGTTCCCTTTGTTTACTCTTTTCAGAAGTTTTGAGGAAGAAAGTTGTGATGTATAATCTTAATTTTGTGAATAGTAAGGGGATTCTGGTCTTTGATGGAAAAAACTATCATATTTGGAAAGATATAATTTTTGCTTATCTTATGTCTATTTGGAATGATATTCTTGGAGATGAAACATATGAATTTTCTCCCATTTATGATAAGGTTCCCCTTAAATCTATTGAAAAGAAGAATCTTGAGAATGATGGAAGAGAAAAAAATTATTTACTCTCATGACTTTTTGAAATTTAGTTTTTAAGAGTAAAGGGTGTTTCCAATACCAAAGGTATTTGAGATAAGATGAAAAACATTTTTTAAATGCAATAAAAAACTAAATAATTGAAAGTTACAAATCTAGAGTCTGAAGTATAAATATCCCAAAATGGGTTAATATAAATATATTGGTGACTTATTTACCATGGTGAATTAAATTTTTATCACAATTAGATGTCTTGGTGAAGATTTATATGATTCTACAATTGTTGAAAATAACTTTAGAATTTTTCCTATCAAGTTTGATGCTAAAGTTTTATTTTTAGAAGATATAGATTCAAATAAAATTTCTCTATATGATTTGCATAACACCCTCATTACTTATGAATTGAGAAGGAAAAAAGGTATGAAAGAAAAAATAAAATTTGAAATAAAAATGTATTTTTAACCTTCCAATAAGGAAAAGTCAAAGAATATTATTCTTGAAGAATAAGCTATTAATTTCGATTCTAAAAATGAGGTATGTAAAGTTATTGATGTTTTTTCCATGTTTTATAAAAATGTGAAAATAGGTATAGGTATATGTAGAGGGAAAATTCCCTTGAATGTTTTTTAATGTGGATCTATTGGGAACTTTGTGGAGAACTATCCTAGAATAAATAATGAATAATATAGTGGGGAAGGTGATAAAAGGCAGAGAAGGTCATGCGAGAAATAAAGTGAAAGTCTAAAGATTTTTCCAAAGGAATGGATAGAAAAAACTTTAAATACAAAAGGAGAAGTTTCCCATATAAATATGAAAAAGAATAATACAATGAATCTGAATTTAATAATTATATTGCAAAGATTGAGAATACTTTTATTTAAATAGTTAATAATATAGATTTCAGAAGAAGTAGTTTTGAATAAGAAGAAAATAAATTATAGATTCTTCTGAAATAATAATTGAATGAATTTTTGAGAAAGACTGTGAGGCTAGTGAAAGATATAAAAAATATGAAAAGTGAACACTCGTAAAAAAAATCAATATTGTTTTCTTGATGATAAAGATAATATGCTGGAAGTGATTGATGATTTTAAGAAATATCATGAGAAAGAAAAGAATCATTATGAACATATGGAAGTTAAATTTAAGGAAAAAGAAGAAGAGTTTGAAATTTTCCAAATTTTTTTCTAAAGAAAAATAGAGGGTTAAAAGATTAAATAATCCTATCTCTAAATTTGTTGAAAGATATGGAAAGGGTAAAACTAAGAAGGATAAAAAATTACCTTCATAGGTTATAGGAGAGTTGAAATATTTTCTGAGAATAAGAAATCTAAGAAAGTTATTTATGTGACCAAGACCAACAAAGTGAAGAAATCATAATTTTCTAAAAATATTGAATCCAAAAATGTTTTTATTACTTATATTTCCAATAAGGTTGAAAATAAGACTGATCTAAAAAAGAATTTTCCATTTGATAACATAAATGTTGGTAGTCAACAAAGTGTTGATAATAAGGCTTATGAGATGCATGATAAAAAATATATTTAGTATATAAGTTTCATAGGAAAATATTATTTCTATGGATACTGGTGGTATTTTGGTTGATTCGAACATATAGATAATATGTTTTGGATTAATCAACAACATTACTACTATTCCATAGACTACATAAGGAAATGTTTGATGGGGATTTCATCCTCACAAAGGAAGAAGTTTGGGATGGGTTTTTTTGAATAAACCTAAAAATGTTATTGTGAAAACTTAAAATAGGTTCCAAACTTTGGAAACTAATTGTGAAAGATGTGAAAAACCTTGAAACCTTACAAAATTATTCCGTGTTTTTTTTCTAGACCAAAAAAAGTTTTTTAACAATTATTAGAAGATGGAAGTTATGAAAGATAAAAGGAAAAAGATCTTGTTGTTGAAACCTATCTAAAAAAAGAAGAATGAAATTGTATTTTGGATAGTTTTTGTTATTCTCATATGATATTAGACTTAAATTTTTTGAATAATTTGATATATTTAAAATAAACAACAATGAAGTCTGGTAATGATGAATATCTCAGAATCAAAGGTGTTAGATCAACCATCATTGCAGAAGAAAATTTGAAATCTAAGAAATATATTTTTTGTTGATGGGCTGAAACAAAACTTGTTAAGTGTTCCAAAACATTGTGATGAAGGAAAAAAGATGTTTTAAAAAAAGATGGATTTTTTGTGAAAAGTGAGGAAGATGGAAAATAGTTACAAGAGGCCAACTCACAAGTTGAAAATTATTCCAAATTTATGAGGCTTAAAAACCTTAAAACTTGTGAATGTTATAAGAGAATCAATGTGCTATAAAAATCTTGGACACATGTGTTAGATAACCATGAGAATTTTGTCAAAGTGAGGTAGTGTCCATGGTATTCCTGATATGCCAAGAAGAAGAGACTGGTATTGAATGATTTTTTAGAAAGGAAATATAACAAACTATGTGCATATAAAATTTTACATTTGTTCAAAATGACCATTGGAACTTATTCATTCTAATATATGTGGGATGATGATCAATCAATCAACTCATGGAGATAATTACTTCATGTAATGACCTGAATTGTTATAAATAAAATTCCCCTTTTTGATTTATTTAAATGCATCATCCCAAAATATGGCTATAGAAAAAACATGTACTTATTATATTATATCCTATTGGATTTAAAATACAATTAATAATCCATACAATTATAGATATTTAATAGTGATCACATAATTATTATAAATATAGGGTTTTAACAAATCTAATTGACTCAGAAAAAGGAAGTGATGGACTCAATGAGTGGGATCATACCCTATGAATCCCATTTATCAGAGTTTCCAAGGGAGATACATCTCTAGTATTCTCTTTTGACCAAGAACAAGCTGATACCTAAAAACTTAAGCATGAGATAAACCATTTATGAGATAATTTCAAGCTCATTGAGATCACGACCCAAACCATGTACGTCGAACCACCCTAATAAAATCTAATAGACGTGCACCTTAATCTTAAAAAGTTTTCTAGTGTATTAAAGGGATACGTATAAATACCCCAGAGAAATTACAAAGTATATTATTTTTTATTGAATAATGAATATATTTTCACCATATTATTGTTAATTTATAAATTATGTTTATTTTGTTCATACTATAAAACATGAACGATATTTTTGGGTAGTATTCAAATTAGATTAAGGAATTTATTTTGATAAATTAATGGATGTTTGAAATAAACAATAATTTAATAAAATATTATTATTAAATAATTTCTATTAAATATAAATGGTCATATAATTTTTTTGAATTCAAATGTACTTTTTATAAGGGTTACAAAACTATTATTGTCAAAAAACCCAGAATTTCTCAATAAATATCGACTCTTATTTTAAAATGAAAAATTTACATATTTATAACTTTATTTTGATAAGATAAATATTATTTTTGGAATAAAATTTTTGAAATAATCCAAAAGTGTATTTTTCATAATTTTCCGAGAGAGTCAAATTTTCAAGTAAAAATTTAATACCATATAAATATATGGTGTGTATTATGAAATCATAATGAACCAAAAGTGATTCAATAAAAACAATAAAGGGTATCCATGAAAAAATATATTTTTTAAAGTTAAAATAATGTGATTTTATGTTTATTTTATTAATTTTATAAATCCTTTACAAATCCTCCAAAACCATTAATATATTTTTAGGTGTTAAAATCATTTCTTTAAAAGTGTGGCTCACCTCCACATAAGAAAGTGAATTATTTAAATAAGTTTTTCCCTTTGGCTAATAAAATAATTAATTCATTCTTTATTTGGAATAAAACATTAGAAAAAACATTTGAAAGTTTGTGGGTTTGGTTATTTTAATATATAGAGTCAAAAACCTATGTTTGTGAAATATTAAAGAATTACCCTATATTTTCCTATATAAACCCACCCATGATCCCATTTATCTTCACTCATAATACTTGGATCAATTACTTACTATTATATCCTCTCTCTATAATCCTCTCAAGGCACCCCAAGATCTAAATAATCCCCCTTTCAAGTGTTTGGATTCAGACAGTCAAGTAAGAGATCTTTTTCTTTCTCCCCTTTATTAAAGTATATTCTTTACCATATGTATTTTACCTTCATTTAATTATTATGGGATATGTCATTACATATACTCCTTACTGATTTTTTTATTTCCAAATTATGATAGACCCATTTCTCTCCCATCGACCCAATTTATGAATTTTTATGTGATGTCATTATGATGCAAAAATTTCATAAGGGATCCTCTCTTTCTCTCTTTTATTAAAAAATCTTATTCATTTTATGCCCTTTTCATTTCAATTATTAATGTTGGGGTGTGTTTTTACAGATTTCCAATACTTACCATATTATTTATAAATTATTATATACCCCTTTCACTATCATTTATTCCTCCCATGAATATTTACATGCTCCCATTATACTTCCAAAGTTTCACCATGAGAATCCATGCAAAAAAGAATGCGTAGTGGATACCCATACCCATTTCAAACCAAGGGTGCTATTCTTTATGAAAAATTAATCATTTTATTTGGGAATTACATGTATTTATTTCATAATCCTTGATTGTGGAATAAAATATGATGAAAATTGAATCCATATGGTATGATCTATGTGGCACACTTAATAATGAGAATGAAATGTATGTGACAGGTGCACCTAGAATTATATAGAGCTCCAATGAATTGGATAATGTTTATTATCATGATATGTCATGTTGGGATAGGTAATGAACCTGATTAATTTATAGTTCTTCTTCCATCACGATGTCTTGGAAGTTGTCCTTGACCTATGTTTATTATGTAGTGTTTTAAGTTGTTTCCACATTTCCCATGTTATGATTATCATGATATATCATGACTTATTTTTCATGTTCCTTTTTAAAACCCATTGATATTACTATTGTCTAACATGTATTATATTATTCAGGTTATGTTTTTTCCGTACTAGGATTTATATCTCACCCCTTTCATATGTATGTACCTAGCTTATCCCATGCAATTTTATGTTCTAATGATTATTTTGTGCATGTTAATGAAGTTTTCAACAAATTTGTTGTATTCCCTATTTTTTTTTGTTTTGTAACATACCTAATTCCTAATTAAACTATATCTCTCTATCATCTGGATTGTATAAAGTGTATTCTTATGTAACAAATCAAGTATTTATGCTAAATAAATTGATGGGTTATTATAGTTGGTATCAAAGGAAAAATTTAGTTATTTTAGGGATTAGGGTTAAAAAAATCTAGAAAAAGATTGAGGGATAAAGCTAACTATAAGATAACAAACTTAAATTTTTGTTAGTATAGAGTAATTAGTTTGTTAAGAAAATACATCCCTGGATATATACTATAATTGGATGTGGTTCTGGCCCAAATGTAACTGGGAGTAACAACTCCGACAAGGTGTCCCCGACCTGACTCAGGGTAACCTGGTACATGACAACATGAATTACTGCACACCTAGTTTGACACTCCCAAGTGATATTATTTGGTAAAATCATAACCCCATTATAAACCATTATTTGGGGAATATAAGAAATTCCCATAAGAGTATATTTTAGGAAGAATATAATTTATAACATAGATTGAAGCCTAGAAATTCATAAGTTAAGGAAATAAATTTAAGTTACAAGTTATTCCTTTAATATCATTAAATTTCCCTTTATGTATTTAAAATGTTAAATATAATCACCCATAATTTTCCCCTTTTTATAGAAAATGGATAGAAATAGGATGAATCAGGTAAATAATCAATGTGAAGGGAAATTTTATGATTAACCTAACGAGACGCTCAACTCGATGAGAGAAAGACTCATGCAATTATTAATGATAGTCTCTCTGATAACTTAGGTCCTGAATAGAAACATGGATCATAAGTAGGGTCCAAATCCCCCTAATAGTGAGAAAGCTATGATTAAGTTCTTTATGTGATAAAGGAATTCAAATTTAAATGGATCATCTGATCTATTAATCACAGAAAAATGGATCAAATCTATTGAAAATATCTTCTCCATCCTTCAATTTCTTGAATAGGATAAGGTTCTTATGAATGATTATCGTATGGAGGGTGAAGATGAACAATGATGGACATTGATCGAAAATATGAATCCTGAGGAATAGATTAAATTAATGGGGTGAAAGTATTTCTTGAAAATGTTTTTTGATAAATATTTTCCTCACACTCTGCATCTTAAAATGGAAAGGGATTTACTTTCCCTCATGAAAGATGACACATCCATTGGAGCGTATGAGTAAAAATTCACAAAACTTGCATTATATTCCAATATCATTGTCATAACCCTACAATTCAAGGTTGAATGCGTCTTTGGTGTGCTAAAACGTATTCTATGAAAAACCATAGCGATCCGAGTCATTGATATCTATGAGGAAATTTTTTGATGTTCCCTTAAAGTTTAAATGGATTCGAGAATCTCAAGGGTATCACAGGGAAAAGAAATTAAAACTAGAGTTCAATTATAGAAGTCCAATGGAGAAATATAATAGTTACATGAAATTTTATTGTCCCACTTCCCAATTTTGTGGAAAGGAACACCCTTGAAATTTCTTAAATGGGACAAGGAAATGATTTAGGTACAAGAAGGAAGGACACCTAGATGACGAATGATGATAGGAGAAACCTGCCACTACGACAGAGGAAAGGAATGCTCCAGTCAACCCTAAAAAAATTGTTCATTGCTAAAAATTCAAGGAACCATGGCAGTTTTCAAACCAATGAACTAAGCCAAGGGTTTTTAGAGACAACAAACAAAATCAAAGTAAGTAAAGGTGATCTTTTTCCATCACTACCATTGAGGTGGATCCCAACAATGAAGTGGTTAAAGTTAAGATATTTATTCATTCAATAATAGAAACATACTTTTTGATTTTGGTTATACATGTTCCTTCATATCATAAAAGTTTAGTAGAACTATTTAAACACCACCACAAATAATAAAGGTTGGTATTTCAGTGAAAATAGAAAATAGAGGAATTATTGCATCCTAAGTATATAAATCCTACCTTGTAAAAGTTAATGGACCTTTTCATACTCCATTTTGTGTAACATGATGTAATTCAAGTCATGGATTGGATTTCTTTATATAGATCCAACATATATTTCCAAGAGAAGAAATGAATCTTTGTATTGCGAATCGAACCCCGATTCTGTACATGTTCAAGGAGGATGAGGGATACTATTTAGCACCATCATCTCAAGAATTGATATTATTTCCCCATGAGTAAGCGTATCTGGTTCAAATGGGAGAGGATAAGGAAATAACCATACTTGAAGACATTCCTATTTTTAAGGAATACAATAATGTGTTTTTAGAGGGTTTTCCTAGTCTTCCTCCTAACTAAGAGGTTGAATTTTAAATCGAACTTATACCTAGGGCATTTCCATTATCCGAGAATCCATATAGAATAGCTGTTGTGGAATTTGAGTAGTTTAAGAAAGAAATATAGGAGAATATGGATAAAGGGTTCATATTCCCAAGTGCTTCACTATGGGGTGAACTAGTAATCTTCATAAAAAATAATGATTGTTCAATTCACCTTTTCATTGATTATCAGGAGCTCAACAAGATCGCGATAAAGAACAAGTATTCTATTCCACAGATTGATGACTTTTTTGATCAGCTATGCAGAGAACAATAATTCTCTAAGGTGGATATTCGGTCCAAATATTACCATGTATGGGTGAATAAGGAATATATCCTTAACACATATTTTCATAAAAATTAATGGCACTATGAGTTTATAGTAATTCCATTTAGAGTCACTAATACTCTAGAAATTATCATGGACTTGATGAATATATTCTTTAGATAACTCAAATTTTTGGTAGCCTTTATAAATGATATTTTAATATACTAAAAATGAAAGAAGGAGCATGAGGAGTATCGAAGTAATATGATAAAGACCTTGTAAAAGGAAAATATTTATGCAAAGTACAACAAATGTGAGTTCTGATTGAAGGATTCTTATTTCTTGGGGAATATCATCACAATAACTGGGATATCTAAGGACCCTTCAAAGAAATAATAAATTGAAGGATGATAGAGGCCAACATATGTGGAATATATCCATAGTTTCCTTGGGTTAGATGGGAATTATCAATGATTTGTGAGAAATTTCTCATGATTGTCAGACCCTCTAACTAAGATAACTTGGAAGGGATTCAAGTTTTCTTGGAATGATGAATGTGAAAAGTGATTCAAGGAGTTGAAGAAGAGGATTATCACTGAAATTATGCTCACAATACCCAAAAGTGGAGATATTTTCATGGTATCTAGATATTCTTAGATGAAGGGATTGGGTTGTGTGTTAATGAAAAATGAAAAAGTCAAAGCCTATGCTTTAAGGAAGTTGAAAGTACATGAACAAAACTACCCAACACATGATTTGGAGTTGGCTATAGTGATCATCACTTTGAAAATTAAGTAGAATTATCTATTTGGGGAGAAGTGTGAAATATATATTAATCACAAAAGCCTCAAGTATATATTCATTCAAAAAGAGAAGAATACGTGCCAATGAAGATGGATAGAGCTGATTATGGACAATGACAACTCAATTCACTATCATCCTGAGAAACCGAATAAAGTGGAATATGCTCTAAGTATAAAGGATCAAAAAATTATATAATTGATGATAATTGAGAATGATTATATCTTCATAGATTTGAAAATGATGGAAATGGTAATCATAAAGGATGGAACATCATGAATCCTTTTACAAATTATTACTCAACCATCTCTTCTAGAGATTTGAAAGGATGATCAAAGGGATGATGTTGGAATTCATAAGAAAGTAAAAACTATAAAAAAGGTAAATCCTCAGAGTTCAATGTTAATTAATGAGTTGTAATATTTGAGTCACAACTATGTGTACCATAAAATAATGATCTAAAAGAAGGTGCTTTTGGATGATGCACATAATTCGACCTTATCTATCCATCTTGGAAGCACAAAGATGTATTGGGATCTCTGAGAACACTATTGGTGGGACAATGTGATGAAGGAGATTTTAGAATATACATCAAGATGTATTGTATCTTAGTAAGTTAAGTATGAAAGAAAAAAGTATAAGGGGATGATGAAACTATTAACCATAACTACATATAAATGATAAAACATCACCATGGACATTGTCACTAGACTTCCAAAGAAATCTAGGGGAGATAATGCTATATAGGTTGCGGTGGATAATCTAACAAAGTATTCAAACTTAATTTAAATTCAAGAGGTTTTAACACTGGATAAAATTTCATAGATATATATCAGATAAGTGGTAAGGCAGTATGGAGTACCACTATCGATTGTATCTGATTGAGATCTAAGATGCCCCTCAATGTTCTGGAAAAGTATCCAAAATTATCTAAACATTGAGCTAAACTTTAGCATGACCTATCATCCCTAAAAAGATGTCCAATATGAGTGGAATATCAAGATACTTGGGGACATGTTGTGAGAATACTCAATTGAATTTAAAGTAGGATGGAGTCAACATCTTCCTATGGATAAGTTCTCTTAAAATAACAGTTTCCACTGGAGCATCCAAATGGATCCATATAAATCCCTTTATGTGAAGAGGTGTAGGACACCTATATTATGGGATGAAGTTGGGGAAAAAAACTTCAAGGTCCTGAAATGGTTGAAGAAATGGTGTAAAAGGTTAAGACTATTCATCAACACATCAAGGATGCTCAGAGTGGACATACGATCTATAATCAAAACTGTCGATGAGATATAGAGTTTGATGTTAGAGACATGGTATTCCTCTTCATATCTCCATGGAATAAAGTGATGATATTTGGGAAGAAGGGAATTTTTTTTCCAAAATACATCAGCCCCTTTGAGATCTTTGATTACATCAGAGTGGTAGTCTACCGACTTGCACTCCCACCTAACCCATCTCAAGTACATGACATATTCCATGTATCACTATTCAGGAAGTACACACCTCACCCCTCACATGTAATCAATCCAGAGGTGGTACTCTTAGAGAATGACCTCTCATGTGAGGAAAATCCAGTGAAGATCTTAGATCAGAGAGACTACATAATAAGACAACACACATGGTCAAAGTGTTGTAGAGAAACCACAAGTTTGAAGAAGAAATGTGGTAATTGGAGGAGGTGATGAGAAACAGTTACCCTCAATTGTTTTAGTGTGGGAAAATGGAATTTCATGGGAAAAATTTCTTAAGGGGGAAGATTATAATGAACCAAACTATTATTAATAAAATTCCCCCATTTTATTTATTTAAATACCTCATCATAAAATATGGTTATAGAAAACAAACATACTTATTTTATTATATCATATTGAGTTGAAATGGATGTTAATAATCCTTAACATCGATAATAGAGTCTTTTAATAGTGATAACATGATTGGTATAAATATAGGGTTTTAACAAATCCAATTGACTCAGAAAAAAGAAGTTATAACCTCAACGAGTAGGATCGTACCCTATAAAGCCTATTTATCCAATCTTCCAAGGGAGATAACATCTCTAGGATTTATCCTTGACCAATACTAAGATGATATCCAATAACTTAAGCATGATTGAAAAAATTTATTGGACAATTTCAAGCTCATCGAGATCACGACCCAAATCATGTATGCCGAACCACCCCAAGAAAATCTCACAGTGACGTACTTTACTCTTAGGGAGTTTATTGGTGTATTAAAGGGATAGGTATCAAGAACCTAGAAACATTATTCTATACATTATTTTTTATATAATAATGAATATATTTTCCTCATATTATTTTTACTTTATAAAGGATTTTTATACTATAAAACACAAATAATATTTTGGGTAATATTGAAATTCAATTAAGGAATTTATTTTGATGAATTAATGTACTTTTGAAATAAATAATATTTTAATAAAATATTATTATTAAATAATTATTGTTAAATATTAATGGTCATATAATATTTATTAATTCAAACATACTTTTTATAAGGGTTTAAAAACTGTAATTTTCATCAAACCCAACATTTCTCAATAAATATCGAATATTATCTTAAAAATGAAAATTAAAACATTTAGAAAATTATTAAGATAATGTGAATATTATTTTTGGAATCATAATGTTGAAATTATAGAATAGTCAATTTTTCATAATTTTCTGAGATGATCGAATTTTCGGGTAAAAATTAAATATCGTATAAATATACGGTGTAAATTATGAAATCATAATTACCCAAAATTGATGTAATAAATAATATAAATGGTATCAAATAAAAAAAATCCACATTTTACTATTAAAATAATTTTATTTTTTGTTTATTTGATTAATTTTATAAATTCTTTATGAATCCTCCAAAACCATTAATACATTTTTAGGTATTAAAATCATTTTCTTTAAGAGTGTGACTAACCTTCACATAATAAATGTAATTACTTTATTAAGTTAGGAACTTTGTATAATAAAATAATTAAAAAAACCCTCTTTGGCATAAACCATGCGAAAAAACTAGGATAAGGTTTATAGTTTTGGTTATTTTATTATATAGAGTTCAAAACCTAAATTTGTTAAATATTAAAGAATTCCCCTCTATTTTCCTATATAAACCCACACATGATCCAATTTATATTCACTAAAAATACTTAGAGATTGTTTTTACTCTTCAATCCTTTCTCTAGAATCCTCTCAAGGTACCCCAAGCTCTCCATAATCTTCTTTTCAATCTTTTGGATTCACACACTCAAGTAAGGGATCTTTTCCTTTCTCCTCTTTATTAAAGTATCTTATATACCTTATGTACTTTATATTCATTTATTTATGATGAGATATGTTATTAAACATACTAATTACTACCTATTTTATTTCCAAGTTATTAGATACCCTCCTCTCTCTCATCCACCCAATTAATTATTATTTATGTGACGTCGTTAGGCTGTCAAAATTCCGTAAGGGATCCCCTCTTTCTCCCCTTTATTCAAGAATATTATTCCTTTTATGCCCTTTTATTTTAAATTTATAATGTTGGGGTGTGTTTTTAAACATTACCCATACTATTAATATTATTTATAAATGATGATATACCCCTTTCACTCTCATTTATCCCCCCATGAACATTTACGTGTTCCCGTTATGCCAACAAAATTTCACCTTGGGAATCCAAGCCCAAAAGAGTGTTTAATGAATAACCATACCCAATTCCTACCAATGGTGTTCAAATTTATGAAATTATTATAATTTTATTTGGGAATTACAATTATTTATTACAAACTCCTTGATCATAGAATAAAATATGATGAAAAATGAATCCATGTTCTATGATCTATCTAGCACACTTAGGCATGGGAATGAAATGTATCTGATGGGTGCACCCAGAATTATATAAAGATCCAATTCATTTGGAAATTTTTAGTATCATGATATGTCATGTTGGGACACATATTGAACCTAATTCCTTTATGTGAATTTTTTTTTCATGATGTCTTGGCACTTAGTCTTGACTGATGTTTATGATATAGTGTTTTAATCTATTTCCATATTTCCCAAGTTATGATTATCATGCTATATCATTCCTTATTATCCATGTTCCTTTTAAGACACATTGAAATGCCTATTTTCTAACATATATCATCTTCTTAATGTTACATTTTTTCTTTATTGGTATTTATAGAAAAACCCTTTCTTATGTATGTCTCCAGGTTATCCCATGGAGTTTTAAGATTGATGGAGTATTTTGAGAAAGTTAAAGAAGTATTCAATAAAGATGTTTCATTACCTCTTTTATGTTGTTATGTAATGTACCTAATTACAAAATAAACTAGACTTATTGATCATCCGGGTTATATTAATTGTAGTATTATGTAATAAAATAATAATTAATTTTAAAAAAAGAGCAGGGCTTCCATACTTCATCACTTTCATTGAATTATTTACTCGAATTACTTGTCTTATGTATATGAAACATAAGTTAGATGCTATGAAAAAGTTTAAATGTTTCAGGAGGAAATATTAGAGGATATGTGAGTATTTAGTAAATAATTGGATAACTAACAATGGTGGTGAATACAAAAATGGAGAATTTGAATGTTATCTTGAGAAGCGTAGAATTCAGACTGAGTTCAGTACACCATACACACCTAAACATAATGGGGTTGTTCAATGGAAGAATAGAAATATTATTTAATTGGGAAAAAATATGTTACTTGAACATGTTCTCCCTTATTACTCTTGGAGGCAGGCCATGAGCACTGCTGTGTATATCCAAAAATGATGTTTTTACAGACCAACTTCAGATAACTCCATATGAAATATTTTATGGAAAAACTCCAAGTTTGAAAAACTAAATAGTTTTTGGGAGTCCATGAATAATAAAGAAAAAATGTGGAAACCTTATAAAGTTTTAACAGTGAGGTGAAGATGTAATTTTTCTTAGCTATGGTTTATATGGAATAGGATATAGGTTTTTTAAAAAATAATTCGAAAGATTAGTAGACTCTGTTGATATGAATGTTTTTTAAAAAGATGTGGAAGATAAACATACTGATGATTATAAGGAAGATAAATATGAAGGAATAATTTCTAGTGAAAATTATGATAAGGATACAGATAACATTAATCTTATTCAAGAAGAAGAACCAGACTTATATATTTCAAGTGTCGAGGAAGAATATTGAAAATATCATCCCAGGATGAGGAAAAAAGTGGATTCTCAAAATATTAATGGTGATTAACATCAAAAGGTTCAAAAAATAAGAAAATAAAAAGTTATTACGCAAACTTCCATTTTTTAAAAAGGTGAGAAGAAATATGTGAATGAATCTTTTGACCATACTAAATGGGTTTAGGCTATGAATGAAGAGATGGATCAGACAGAAAAGAATGATACTTCAGAACTCATTCAAAAAAAAGGTGACAAAAATGTTATTGGTAAAAAGTGGGTTTTTTCGGAACACACTGCATGTTGAAGTTTAAGTGATATGAAACAAAAAAAGATTAGTTTGAAAATATTACTCACATATTAAAGGTATTTATTTTTATGAGACTTTTTCTTCAATGGAAAGGTTATAAAAAATCATAATCTTTCTTTCTGTTTCTGCACAATGAAGATACACATTTTTCAAATAGATGTAAAATCTGAATTTTGGAATGATGATATTTATGAGGAAGTTTACATTGAACAACCTTATGTATTTATTTTTGGGAAATATTAATGTTATGTGTTCATGTTTAAAAAATAATTGTATGGGAAAACATAAGAACTAAGGGCGTGTTATTCCAAATTGGATACTTGCTCGAGGAATATGAGTTTTATAAAAGGATGAGTTGATTTTAATATGCACATTAAATAAAGTCAGGAGTTTTCCCTCATTGTAATTATTTATGTTTATGAAATTATATTTATTGGGAATGAAAAAAGAACTTGTGGAATATTTTTTTATTAGATGAAAAAGTTGTTTGATATTTCCATGTTGGGAGAAATGATATATTTTCTTGGGTTATAAATTTTACAAAATAAGAAACATATTTTTCTTTCCCATGAAATGTATGATAAGGAACTTCTTAAGAAGTTTGGTATATAAAATTTGACACCATTTTCCATACTGATTTCAGTAGGAACCAAGTTTTCTAAATATAGAGAAGGTAAGGAATTTTATCTTAAAGAGTTTAAAATGATGATCAGAAGTTTTCTATATTTGAATACCTCAAGAATTGAATTTGATTATGCTGTCACCTTATCTACAAGATTTCAAAGTCCTAAAAAATAATACAATTTTTTGGTTGGAAAAATAATTCTCAAATATATAAACGGATCTTAAAATTTTAGAATTAGGTATGAAATATAAAAAATTATTTAATTTTTTGGGTATTTAGATGTTGATTGGGAATGAAATGTTGATGATAAAAGATCCAAATATGGTGGAGTTTTCTTTATAGGGAAAAGTTATGTTAGTTGGAATATAAGGAAATAGAATTTAGTAACTCCTAGTATGGATAAAGATGAGTATACTTCTTCCACTCATGCTGCTACCAAACTTATATGGATGAAGACAATATTATAATATTTACTTGTTGAAGTGAAGTTAACCTTGCTTCTGGTTTGTGATAATCAAAGTACAATCAAGCTTACCAGATATTTGGTACTAAATTATCATTCAAAACATATTTATATCCAATATAATTCTATCAATGATCACATGGAGAATACTGAATTGAATCTAGAGTATGTTCCAACACCGAAAAAAGTTTCTAAAATTTTAGAAAAACCTTTAATGAAGGAACCATTTTCTAAAATAAAGTTGAATATATGAATCCAACATCTTTCTCATCAAGGTTGAGGTATGTTTTTGTGTTCCATATTTCATCTTGTATTTGTATAGTGTTGTAAAGGGTGATAATGTTTCATAAATCGATCTATTGTTATGTGAAATACCATTTAAGGAATCATGTAAAAATTAAAAGTTGTGAAAAAGTTATGGTTTCATCATTATAAATGTGTGAACTATTCTAAATATTTGTTGGAGTGGGTTTTGGAAACAATTGTTTTTCAAGAAAATGGAATAAAAAAAGAAATAGGTGAAGAAAGATGCGAAGAAAATATGAGGAGGTTCTCATGAGTCACTAATTTTGGATAACATGGTTTTCCTATAAATAATTCTTATTCCCTACAATGAGTTAGATCACGCAAGCTTAGAATTGTTGATAAGTAATCCATATCTTATAGTTACAAAGTTCATTTATTTATGAATATTGGTTGATAACAAAATCCAAAGGGGGATATTGTTGGGAAAAAGTTGTAAAGAAGTTATTTTGGAAGCACAAAGATTTTTTTGTTGTCTTTTCATATAATATAAGATAAGGAATAAAATAAATCAATTCACTTTTTAAAATCCAACAATCAAACTGAAAAGCATATTTTGAATATCAGACTCAAAATGCTTAAGAAAGTCTATCATATTGGAAAGACGTTTTTGGAAAGAAATGGGGCATCAGACTCAAATTGGGTTCGGAATTAATGGAAGATCATAATGGGGAAAAGAATCAGATTCTGTATGGATCAAATGAAAACCTGATGATTCTTTTCGGATCCTAGAGTTATCATAAATCATTAGCCTTATAAGAAACTTATGATGAAAGATTTATGAAAGAACGTGAGAGTGATGCCAATAATATTTAGGGTTGGAAAGAAATAAATTGATTGAAAGGATGGAAAGTTAAAATATATTCTAATGTAATTCAGACAATGTTGAATTTGATCTTAAACATATTCAAAATCATTAGGAAGTCACGATAAAAGTAGAAGACTTTGAAAGAAGAAATGTTATTGAAGATGAATCTTTCTATTCATGTTCATCAGTGTGAGATCACCGAATATAGAAATGTTTGTTGGATGGGAAGGTTGATCAGAATGTGAATTTATGAAGATGTTGGTTTTCAGTCAGAAAAATAATCCATGCTAAAAAAAATCTTCAGAGTTAGAAGTGATGTGATTCATAATTAGAGAAGGAAGGAAGTTGCTGAAGTTGATGTTTCTAGAATTGGTCCATTGGATGCAGTGTTCCACTAAATATTAGAGTCATACTGACATCGATCATTAGATGTAGATTAATAGAATAATTTTTATTAGTGGGTAATTTGTTGGGACCAATGAAAAATTAAAAAAACTGGGAGTTTTTAGGACCAATGAATAATATAATGAGAATTTTTTTGGGGGATGATGTAATAATAAAATAAAATATCAATCAACATTGCAGTCACAAATTTTCATCAAAATAAATTTTTGATGTTTTTTCAAGTGGGAACTTTTTTTTACTTTACATGTGGGTCAAGAGAAAAAAAGAATGCTAATATTTTTTCAAGTAGTTTAGGATAAAAAATAACTTTGATATTTTTTCTTTTGGGTAATGAGATAATATATCTTTTTTCTTGTAAAAACTTGGTCAAGCTCCATAAAAATGGCAATGACACCGATCATTAGAGTAAATTAGATAACAATCCCTCTAACATAGGCTGACGTTGATAGACATCATCAGACATTGGATCATTGTTCAGAAGAACAAAAGAAAAAAAGAAAAATTTCAACCACCCAAAAAATTATTGTGAAGGGAGATCATTAAATGATGGTTGAAATATTTTCTGAAGTGTTTTCAAGGGGGACATCAAAATGGGAATTTGATATGGAGAATTGTATTTTGAAGGCATGCATTTTTCATATATTTCTTTTTTTCAATTTTTATGGATAAAAGTAATGAAGAACCTATCACTGGGCATGTGTCTTCATTATAATGATAAAATAAGAATGAATAATCCTAATAATACTAATTATTGTAAGGAAAGTTTGAAGGAAGATGAAGTTTTGAGAATATTTGATAAGTTATGAAAAGAGTTAAAAAGAATTAAAAAAGTAAATATCCACCCTAAATTCAAGGAGAATTCATGTTTTAGAAAATTTGGTTGAGTGGGAATGATTTTTAGAATCCCACATAAACCATTTTTGTGCCACCTATAAATAGTGTAATTACTTCTTACTTTATGACATAGATGAAATATTAAAGAGATAAGGAATAACAATGAATAATTGTAGAGAGAATAAGTTTTGAGATCAAGAATTCCTAAGGATTTTTTCCAAACAAAAGAAGAAACGATAAGAGAGAAGATTGTGATAAGAGATTTTGGATCAAACTAGAATTTAGATAATGATTTATAAACTCATATATATGAAGTTAAGTATTGTTTCAGTGGTATTATTACAGAGAAATTATTGGGCTCAAAAATCATATTGGGTAGATTAGACCATGATATTGGACTAAGTATCATTATGATGTCCATGAATTTTCTTACCTGATACTGGTTATGAAAGTGAAGAATTGTTTTTGAAGATTACATTTGTGAAAGAAAATAAGGAATCATAGTAACATGTTTCTTAAATTATTACAAAAAATTATATTACAACATTTGTGCTTAAGGATAACCCACACTATTGTATTGAAAATAGTTCTACATGAGTGTAAGGGAATATCTTACTCATTGTATTCCACAAAAAAATGTTTCTTTTCTAGTGGATGGTGTGATATTCAATTTTTTCCAAACTATACCAAGGATGTATCTACTCTTATTGAGTAGTGAAACTTGTAAATTCTTATATTCTTGTGGAAGTGTGATTGTTTTGTTTTTAGTAAAAGTGATAACTCATTAACAAGTGGTGAAGGTTGTTTTAGAATGAAGGAAACATAGAAGAAAAAATATATCACCAATTCACCCCTCCCCCTCTTAGTGATATTTAATCATGACTAGGAACTTACAATAAAAAGTGTTCCTACAAGTTCCACCTATTTAGACGATTTGGAGTTTAAGTTGGAGTTGGTCCCACATATGGGGGAAGAATATTCATGTGTAAATGATTATAATTTAATTAACTAATAAATTCAATTAGATATTATTTAAGTTAATAATATGTAAGATTGTATTTATTTCTCAAGGTATTCACATATTATATAACTATAAAAGTGAATATAATAAAAATATATATTTTTTGAATGAATGTTACATGTTCAAGGTTTGTAAAGCAATTATAAGAGAGAAAGATCCAAGTTAATGGTTTTTATTTTATTAAATGACATGTTTTAGTGTTATAAGTGATTGATAAAATATAAAATACTTGTATCACATGTTTACTAAGTCATTAACATTATTATTTTAATTTTAATAGGTTTTAATTATCTAGGGAATTAATTGAATATTTAGCGAGTTAACATTAATTATTTATGTTTATTTTTTAGATATGAATAGTAATTAGAACCATTTTAAAGAATTTAATCTATTTAACAAATCCTTTAACAAGTTTTGTAGAGATAAACTAGATAAATAATAGGTTTGGATCAATACTTTTTCATGAATCAACCAATAATTATTTACATGATGATATGAGCATTGTAAAACACTTTGATATTACATGGTAGAAACTAGGAGTCAAATAATGGAATTAAAGGGTTTGTGGTGCATGTTTGGGTGATCTAAAGGGATACTCACTTATATCCTTCAAGATATGGTGACTAGATGATGATATGAGTACACATCAGACGAGGGAATAATTAACACCATGGATAGAGGACCCATGACTTATGTAAATGAGGGAGCACCTAACTATATCAATTGTGTAGGGGACCCACATCCTATTGAGGAAAGGGTGTATGATTCCCATTCTAAATATAGAGGATCTATTACCCATCACTATATTTCTTATAGTGAAATTCCTAATCCCATGTTCACTCTAAGCATCGTGCATGGTCTCTAATACTAGATTTAAGTAGTTAAGGAAAATAAAATACTTGATTTAACAAAATAATTTCCTTTAATACAAAATAGGGATCTACCACAACTATTTACATGAAAAAATGATCATGAATGACTACTCACATTCCAAAATATTATTTAGGATCAAGATTCTTTTAAACTATCTATGTTTGGAAAATTAAATGACATGTGCTTTAGGGTTTTTGGTGTATAGACCCTCAGTCATAGTATGGTCTTATACTTCCATCCAAATGGAATGTGGGGGTCTAATTACATGGCATGTGGGATAGTGTAAAAAACATGTAGGACCCAGAAGGTTACTCAAAATATATCTCCTCTTCTTGAGTCATGTATGGTTTGTGATACACAACAGGTGGTCATGAATTATATGTAATGTGTAGCAAGATAGTACCCCTTAGGAACTTACTCCCTGTATATTTCAATCTGAGCCTCCTAAGACCAAAAAATGTGTGTAACTAAGGAAAACATTTTGTGATATTTAACCTAATTATAAAACCCTAGATTCCATTGACATTACGATACAAAACTTGTGGATTTGAAGTACACACTGTGTGATTATGCATATGAGCTCTAGATTTTAGGACAACTTGAAATCATATCTTCATGGATGGTATAATATTTTTTCATGCCTAGATTGACTCTAAGAGACTCAATAATCATCTCTACACCTTTGGTTATTGATTCCATCCTCCACTAAAGACCCATAAACTATATTTAGTTGAGAATGTACCCTAAAAATCCATTGCATCACACCTAATGATAAAATTTCATTACCCCTTCGAAATTAGGTGTATCGAGACATATGATGATCCGCAATCTTGTGACCCTCATTCCAGGATATCAAATTACTATTTCCATAATCATATTATTCATTCTTAGGCCCATATTTTGATCAATCATGGATCCAAACCAATTTTCTCAAATCTACAACCACAAAAGGCCATTGGACAACATGTAAAGGGGAAGAACATAGAATAAAAAATGTATAGAAATTGAAAGTGTGTAGTGTGGGAATCAGGCCATTGATCACCAAGAATTGTTTTTCAATCGGTAAGAACATGGTGAATAACAATGTTTTTGGAAATAATTTATATAATAAAAATTTACACGAATACGTTAAATTACCAAATTTTTTCATAATAATCTCAGTGAGAAATTTAGAATGGGAATTAATAAGAACAAATAAAAACTTAAAATAATGAGTCCTACCTCAATCTAATATTTATGATTGAAAAAATTCCATCTGCACTGAGTTCCGTTTGCTATCTCTTTAAATAATGTGTTCATTGGCTCAAAATATCCAATTATCCCAACAATTTACCTCCCATCATATATCAAATTATTGTTTATGTAAGCTAACCCTATGAGTTAAATATGGTTATAGAGGAGAAATATTGGTTTAATAGTATTAATTAATTAATTTATTAAATTAATTTCACCCATGATGGACCTAACTTGGGGACCCAAATACAAACCACAATTACACCACCAATAGCGTAAAAACCTTACTTAAAAGGAAACATTGACATCAATTTTCCCAACCAAGTATCTATTTAGAAGTAAATTGTACTTTCCTATGATTTAACACATAAAACCTAAAAATAATGTACATTATTTTTAATATATTATTTTTGGGCATCCATGAAACTCTTCTGATGAAAAAAAAGCAGCGACCTACCCAGAAAATATTATTTAAAATATTATAAATTTTTGGACCTCAAAAATCTAAATTGATACATCTTATACACATATAAGTATTTTTCTCTAAAAAGAACAACCTACTGGTGATGGTACTAATCCCACATCTGACCCTCTTGTTCCTACAATCTCTCCTAATGGTTACCATGCATCCATAAAACATACACCAATGTTATAACATTTACAGCAACTTTTCTAACATAAAAGTCCTTGATAAACACCAAATAATCCAAGAAAGTATAATATTCCTCTAACTCCGTATATCCTATTAGATGGTGTGAAATGGGTTGTGTGCATATCCCATCAACTATAAGACATGAAAAATTTGTGCACCCAATCCTATTGTGGGGAAAATAATAGGTGTAAAGGAACCTATTCCATCCTATATAGGATCTGGAATGGACCAATAAACGTTATGGATAGTTTTCTCCCTAGAAAAAAACCATAAAACTATGTTGTGGAGATTCCTTCAAGAAAAAAAGATCTCAATCCTAAAAAATTAAAGGCCTCCATCATTAGTTTTCAGAGAACTTATGATGGATTCGAGTTTTCCTCATCGACTCTCGGATCTGATAAACCCATTCCTTCATAAACTACATGAGATCTATGCCCATAAATTATGTCTCCCCATCCTTCTTTCAGTATAGGGGTAATATATAAGGTTACTAAAATTGGCCATAAAAGGGTTCCATTCCAATGTTAGAGTGAGTTATTATTGTACAAAAAACCCACTAAGGGTGGGTGATCCTCTGAGCTCTATAAAAAACATATAACATAAAAACTTTATATATCCCAATAAATCAGAATGTTTTACACAATCTAGCCATCAGTATGAGGGTTATAATAAACTTTACTTATCATATATATAAATTACATTTATTTTATAGAATACTTAATACATTAAAAAAATAGATACCCAAAATACCGTATTAGTTAAGTGCCTTTGAAAACATAGAAATATAAACATTGGTATATTAGTGAGCTACATTATCTCCCAATAGGTTATTTATGACTAAAAAACATCTTAGACACATCATACATAATACATATCCTCATAATGTAGGGAAAGGAAATATAAAAATGGGTGATATTAGATGCTTAGTAAGGGTAAACATGGTAGATATGTAATCACAATCATGAGCATAAGGGTATGAGAATGTGATCACAATATTATTAGATCATACTATACATATAAAATATTATAAAAATGAATCATGAAATAAATATTGGTAGTTCATAATAAATGAATAATAGGGGAATCAAGAGAATAATCCCTCAATGAATAACATAGGAATAAGACATGGAATTGTGGAAAGCACATAAGCATATAAAAATTATTTCCATATTATTTAAGGATTACTACCAAGGACATATTAGTGGAATGTGTTCACTCTAAAAACCGTCATGGTAGTCATGGATCACTCCCATAACCATCATAGTATTCAAGGATCACTCCCAAGACCATATTAATAGACAAGTTCCCTTACTAAACTGAGTTCACTCCCCATTCTATCCATGACTTTCTCATGAGATATAAATTTTTACCCAATTCATTGGAGGGCGATATAGGTCCCACCAATCTCATAATGAAATCATATATATATATATATATATATATCTCTGTGTGTGTGTCCCATAATATCATAAAAAATAATCATATCATAACCCAAGAAATGAAATGGGTATCATAAACATGTCATCATATTATAAAATGTGTAAAATAGATAGGTTTCATAATTATTTCATCATAGAATAACCTTTGAGAATAAGTGGGTCTCATAAGAATATAACCCGTGGAAGAGAAATGAGTTTCATAAAAATCATGCCATCAAAACATAAACCATTTGGAGAAATAACATGAATGATACCCTTGGATCATATCTTCATATAAGAATGATTAATACCAAAGGATGTCATATTAGATGGAAAATAATTTTTAAATATCATTTAAAAAATTATTGATTAAAATAACCTTTTTTGATTTGAAAATCATTTTTTAAATATATAATATATTTTGAAAAACAAATTCTTTGAAAAAATATTTAAAAAATTATAAAGGAATCCTTGAAAATCATTAAAATAAATTTCTTTGAAAATAATATTAAAATATCATTTAAATTATTTTTTATTTATTTATAAAACATGGTTTTTGAATAAAACATATTTCTAACCAAAGAGAGAAATAATGTCGGGTTCTCTTAAAAACAATTTTTATTAATATTTAGTACAAAAATTGGAAAAATGGTACCATTATATGAGGATATCGCCAATAACTAGAGGATAATTAAATTCATGAGAGTTCTCAGGATATGAATCATACGATATCATCAATTGAAGCATAATAATAAACAATCTTGATAAATGATGGGATTGTAGTAATAAACAATTACCACTTTGGTAACATTAAATTATGATTCCCATGAAATAATAGTAATAAATGAAGCTAAAAATATCATTAAAGTATATAGATTCATAAGTAAAAAATTTAAAAGTGAAAAATATAAACCTTACAAAATAATATAGGTGCGTAACATAATATATGTCTCAAAGAATACAAATTGAGAAAAAATTACCTTACTGATTTGGTAACTATTGTACTATAAACCCCACGAAAGAGAGATCATAAAATGAATATGAAAATACCAAAAAATTCAGAATAATATTCATATAATACATTCATGGGAAGTATATACACCCAAAAAATAAATTAGTGGTGAATATGGCATAAGTCTCACAAAAAAAGTGAGACTAGAAATCCCATTACCTTATGTCTTGAATCTCATCGTACTTCTAAAAAATGATGTATAAAAAATATAAGTTTATTATATATCTATTAAATATCCACATTCAATTATATAATACCTTATATTATTTTATTATGAATTCAAATCACCTGTTTATTAATAGTTCTATGTTAAAGTTATGTTTTGAGTAATGACCACTTTGTTTTTTGTACATGTTTTGAATTGTTATTCTTGGTTATATTAGATCATGATTTCATTATTTACAGAATAAAAACCATGATGTAAATATCATATATATTCAGTATATATATATTTTTAATAATATATAAAATATATAAAAATGAAATGAAATACACATTTTATAGAGATGGTAGGCCGTACGTATGCATGAATGCTATTTCTGTTTTCATGACATATTAAAAGAAAGAAGAAAACCATATTCCATATATATTATCTTTCAAGTAGAATTATTTTTTAATATAAATCATGTATGTTTATGGAACCCAACCTTAATAAATTATATGTAAATCATTAATGAATCACTTCACTTTGAGGAGGTAGTAGCATAGGTCTATAAACGAAGTTATCATATTCCAACAAAATGGAAATCATGAAGGTATATGTTATATAATAATTTAAAAATAATAAATAAATCATAAAAATAATATATATCATATAAAAAAAATAAATTATATCATTATTTACAACCGTTAAAGGTGGAAATGGAAGAATGAACGACATCAGTTCATGAGGCTGTAGTCCACCGTACACACGAATGATGATTGTGTATCTCATTTGATGGAAGTGTGTGTGATTTTAGGTTGTAAAACTAACATAAAACGTATCAGTATATTGATAATACTAAGGTTATTATATAATAATATAATAATAATAATTTATGGGGTTTATAAATAAATAAATCAAAATTTCTTGTTGAAGGATGTTACCTCTTCTTTGGGTAACTCCTTTTGGTTTGCACCAATGGAATTCCTTGGTTGGATTTAAGTCCAAAGGTAGGTTTCTAGGACAAATTTATGAAATTTGGTAGGATATTTGGATAGGATTTTATAGATACAAATGTATTTATAGGTGTGAATAAGTGAGGGGATGAGTTCCCTTTTTATAGTAAAGGAGGAGTGAAATTCTTGTAAATATAAAATGGTAAACATTATTGAGAGGTCTTCCTTACATAATGTGCCTCCAATATATGTCAATTTTTGATAAAATAGGGTATTTAATCGAAATATTTCCATCTAATGTATTTTGAAAACATGTATATTTTATTCATCCCCTTAAATTAATGATTAACCACAAAGTAAACCAGTTTTTACCTTAATCACTATAATTAATTTTAATTACTTTCACTAATAACTTTAGTAAAAAATTACGCTTAACTTATTAAAAATTATAATTTATGATTTTTACAAATATGGAATCAATTTTTATATATTCTAATCACATCATCTACTAAAATTAATTTCAAATTAATCCCACAGACATGTCGTCAAAGTGGGGTTTTAAAGCAAAATTGTTTAAAAGTTTGAAATGTGTTTATATCAAATTTCAATATAAAATTGATTACAATGACCTAATTTGGATTAATTTATATAAATTTCAACTAATTATACTTTAAAATGAAATTAAAATATATTAACAAATTAGAAGAAAAATCATTTTTCAATTAAAATTTAGTATTTTTCACTATTCATGAAAGAATAAAATATTTTATAAAATTACCAAAAATTAATAATAATATAATTTGGAATTATAAATTAAAAAAATAATTTTATCTTATCAAAATCAATTTCTAAAATTTTATAAAATTAGTTTTAATATTTTTCACAGAAGGACATCAAAAGAAATTCTTTTGAGAAAATAATATTTTTAAAAACAAACAGACTTTACCAAAAATTATATACATCATTATCAATATGTTTTATTTTTATAAAAACATTATAAATTATATTATAATTTTATTTATTAGTATTCATGATACTATGTATAATGGATAGGTAATAACTAACTTTTTTAAGTTGTTATAATAATAAAATGTTTTTTCATAGAAACTCAGTGTTGTGTGTAATGAAAGCTTAATCGATGATGCGTATAGCACAATCATAAATTAGTGTAGAATTATGTGAAATTTTAACATGGTATATTTTTAAATTAAATACATCAATTAAATTTAGTTTAATTTAAAAATTTCATAGAAACACAGTGTGTTACACTCTACCCCCCTTAAAATGAATTTCACCTTCAAAATTCACCATTCCAAAACCAAAAAATGGGGATACTTATGCCTCCTCATATGATCAAGTTCCTATGTATCTTCCTCTTATTGGTGGTTTCTTCATAAAAATTTGACTAGGAGATTAGTCTTTTGTCACAGAACTTTCTCAATATGATCCAAAATTTCAAGTGGTTCTTCCTTATAAGAAATATCATGATCTAGCGGTATGACCTTTGAGTTCAGAAAAAGTGAAAGAAAAAATAAATAATTCCTCAGGAGAGATATATGGAACACATCATGGACTTGAGTGATATTTTTAGGAAGTAAAAAGTGATACTATACTATCCCAATACGATCTATAATTTCAAAGGGACCAATATACCTCGAGCTTAGTTTCCATTTCTTATCGAATATCATAACCTTATTCCATGGAGATATTCATAGAAACTCCTTCTCACCAACTTAAAATTATTGATCACATTAAAAATTATCAGTATAACTTTTCTTCTGAATCTGAGCTACCTTGATTTTCTACTGAATTGTTATAACCTTCTCAGATATTTCTTTAGCTATACCAGGTCCCAATTTCATTCTTTCTCCAACTTCATTCCATTATGTTTGATCTCTACATTTATTTCCATAGTGGGATTCTTAAGGATCCATATGAATTCTTGAGTGAAATCTATTATTTCAGGAAAAATCATCTAGAAGAAGGTGTTAATATCAACTAACTTTGAAATACAGAGAACAAGATCAAAAAATATCCTCTAGAGTTTGAATTGATTGTTTAGACTGAACATCCATTTAAGGATGATAAGATGTAGTTAAACTCAACTCCATATCAAGGGTTTGCTTAATACTTCACCAGAACATTGAGGTAAACCTCAGACCCCGATTAGATACAATATAATATGGTAATCTATGCAACCTTTACACTTTATTAATGTATATCATGGAAAGTTGATCTAGAGAGACGTCTTCTTTAATAGAGATTAAGTGTGCTGACCTAGTAAGGAGACCAACTACCACCCATATAACATTATTCCCTTTAGTGGTTTTGGGTATTCCAATGAAAAAATCAATAGTGATGTTCTACCATTTCCATCTAGGTATGGGTAATAGATGTAACATCCCCTTACTATTTTATTTTCATCCTTAACTTACTGGCATACCAAACACTGTGATACAAACTCAGTGATATCCCTCTTAATTTAATCCTTATAGTTGTATTCTTTCAATTCTCTATACATCTTTTCACTTCTAGGATGGATAGAGAATAAAGAGATATGAGCTTCCTCTAATATATCCATCTACAAATCTAGTATGGAAGGAACACATACATAGTTCTTGAACCTTATCTTTGAATCATGATCAAGGTTAAAATCAAGAACATTTATAACCTTTTTTTATAGGTTTATATCTACCTTCTATGCCTCTTTAATTTTCACATGTATAAATTGTTAAACATTCAATTAATAAAGATAATATTTTTACCCTTCCATCAAGATTTCTAGATATATCCTTTTAAAATCTATAAATATTATTTATTTTATGATCCTTATCATGTATAATCTAGCATGATCCCTTCAACTCAAAGAATCATCCACCTTGTTTTCTTTCCTAGGGTGGTAATATATTGAGCACTCATAATCCTTTATCAGTTCTAAACTTCTTCTCCTCTCTTGTTCAACTCATTCAATGTGAATATATATCAAAAAAATTTATGACCAGTATATATATCCTAGTTATCACTATAAAGATAATCTCCCCATATCATTAAGAAAAAAATTATTACATCTAACTCCAATTCATGATTTGGGTAACTTTTCTCAAGAATCCTCAGTTTTTGTGAGGCATAATCTATAACCATGTTATTCTCAATGACACATCCCAATCAATTATTGGTTTCATCACTATATATTACAAAACCGTCTCCACTATAGACTATTGTAACTACATGTGTGATGACTAACCTTCTCTTAAGTTCCTTGAAATTTTCCTCACATTCATCTTTCTAGAGGAACTTGAAACCATTCTAAGTTAACATGGTCATAAGATTGGATAGTCATGAGAAATTATCCAAAAACATTGATAACTTCCATCTAAGCCAAAAAACGTGTGAATCTCTATCATTGTGGTTGGTCGAGGACAACATTAAATAGATTCCATATTTAATGGATCTACTTATATACCCTCTATTGAGATTATATGGCCCAAAAAATGAAACATTTTTCTTCCAAAATTCACACTTTGTAAAATTTTCATATAGCTCCTCATTCCTTTGAGTCATTAGTATAATTCTCAAGTGGACTTAATGATATTATATTCTCTTTTAATAGATAATAATATCATTTATAAATACTACCACAAACTAATCAAGGTAATATCTAATGAATCTATTAATAAAATCCATAAATATAATAGGGGAATTAATAAGACCAAAAGATATCACTATATATTTATAGTGTCTATACCTTGTATGGAATACCATCTTGGGTATATCCTCCTTATTGAACCTCAATTAATGATATAAATAATGAAGGTCAATATTTTAAAATTATTGAGATCTACACATTTGATGAAACAATTCCTTAATATGTGGAGGATGATACGTATTCTTTAGAATTATCATCTTAAACTACCGATAATCAATACAGAGTCACATTGATCCATATTTCTTTTTAATAAAAAGAATATATACACCCAAATATGACACACTTGGATGAATTAATCCCTTATCAATATTTTATTGTAGTTTCTTCTTAAATTACTACAACCCAATCAAGGCCATTCTATATAGAGTCTTTGAAATTGGTGTGAAACTTAGTATGGGTTATATTGAGAAAACTACTTAAAATTTTGGTGTAAGTCTAGAAAACTATTCTAGAAATACATCCAAAAATTCCCAAACAATAGGAATATCATTGATTCCGATTTTCTCCCAAACCATTTGAGATAAATGTACATTATGAATGGAAATTAAGAACCATACGTAGGATGTAATTTCTATAATAAATTTATACTTATCATCACTTTGATAGAAAATCATATGTTAGTTTGAAATATAAAATATAAATTATATTCCTTGAAAATTGATTTGGTATTTATGGAGATAAATCCAATCCAAGCCTAAGTTAACATAAAATTCAAACATAGGGTGAATGAAAAGATTTGCAGGAAGCACTTTCCCACAAACATCAACTAGAGAGGAATCATACACTTGAGATGAAATCATTTTAACATTAGGGTTTTGAACTACTAATTATAAATCTAATAATTTGAGTGGAATATTAACAACCTCAGAAAATTTTTTAGATATGAAAGAGTGGTTAAATCCAAAATTAATTAAGACATTAGCAGTTCTAGAGTGGATAGCAAGTATACATTTCACCATGTCATTATGAAACCCCTTTTTATAAATAGTGATTGCATGAGATTTACCCTTTTACATAATATTAGGAGGTTACTGACATCGATCATCATCATTAAAATTCTTTTTTGGTCCCTAGTTATCGTAATGACCATTCTCTTCACACTTCTAGAACCAAAGCAGAGGAGGTTCATTTTTTGAATCTTTCTCTCCATTCACATTATTATCCATCACTTCAGTAATAAAATTATTGATGACCTTCCATCACACACTTAAAACATTTATTATACTCATTAAGAAAATATAATCCATGATTCTTCCCACATTTAGACCATAAGGTAAATATATTCTTCTTCTCTTTATGATCTTTATATTTTCCTTTGAACTCCATATTTCTTTTCTGGTCAAAAACATGAGATTGATACATAACTCCAACTTCCATTTCAACCTTGATTGTAAAATTCACAATCTATTAATTACTAATAATGACTATAATGGATTACACCATTATAATACTTGGATTTAATCCACTAAAGAACCTATCAACATTAGATTCAGGTTGGATGATAATACTAGAAGTGTACCTCACAAGTCTTAAAAATTTATCTTTGTAGGTAACAATCGATTTATATTACATTTTATTTAACTCATGGAAATATTTCTCCAATTTTTTATGAACAATATGAGGAAATTAATTATTTAAAAATAAGTTCTTGAACTCATCCCTATCCATGAATTCAATTTCATATTGTTTCCTCATATTCTTGATTAGAGTCCACCATGGGTCTGCTTCTACTTCTAACTGATAAATATCCATAATGAATTTATCATGTTCCAAACACTAGAAAACATAAAATATCTTTTTATTGGTTCTAATCCATTTTTAACAACTAGTGGATCAGAAGACCCACTGGAAGAAGGTAAAAATGTCCTCTTTAAGGAATCAACAAAACGTTGTTCCCTATTTTTCCCATTTGGAAGTCTAGAATGATTCATAGCTTGAGAAAGTTATAGGATCATAGAAATGAGATTTAATATTCCAGATCCCATAGCATCAAGATTATCAGGTGAACAATCATTGTATTTTATGTTACACTCAGCATTAACATGGTTCCTTCAGGTTCTATCCACTGAATAAAATTAAAAATCAAAGAGTAAGAAACAATTATCATAGTAGGGAACCACATAATTTTGAAAAATCACTAATAGGATATATAAATTGTGACACCTTATATATTACACATTAGGGTTATCCTAGGTTATTAATAGCCAACTTCCATTGAAATCCGTTATAGTTGTTCATGAATAGTTTGTGAATTTCTAAATCATATCCCCCAAGAGTCTCAAACTAGGTGCACCGCAAGGCCCGTTTTCATGCACCAGTTCCCGATCGAGTCAAGATCAATATGTTGTTGTGAGGGTTTTTACCCCATGTATATATGAGAAAGATCAAAAACCACTTGTATTATACAAACAATGATATATTTTTCAGAAACCAATCACTCTATCCATTATTAATTGAAGGACATTTTCCTATTCTTTGACTCATTGTTAGGCTTATCCATAGAGACATGTTTTTAGGGATATCACTATGTTTTTTCTCACCCTATTTTCCAATGATTAACTAGGATTTCTATTTTATACCAATTATATCAACCATATAAATCATGTCATTTTTGTGAAATACATAATACATTACATAAACAGACACCCAAAGACCATATTAGTTTAGTGACTTTGGAGACATGGAAACATGAACACCAGTACATAAGTGAGCTAAATTATCTCCCAATAGGTTCTTCATGACTATAACCTTACTTAGACACATAATACATAATACAAATCTTCATAACCTAGGGAAAGGGGTGATATCAGATGCCTAGTAAGGGTAAACAAGGGAGATATGTAAGCATAATCATTATCATATAAGTACGAGAATGTGATCATAACATTGTAATATCATAACATGAATATCAAATATCATAATAATGAATCATGGAAAAAATATTTGAAGTTCATAATACATGAATTATAAGGTAATTAAAATCATAAGTTCTAAAAGAATAAAATAAGAATAAGACATGGAATTGTGGAAGACACATAATCATATAAAAATGATTTCCATAGTATCAAAGGATTACTACCAAGGCTATATTAGTGGAAATGGTTGACTCCCCAAACCATATTTGTAGTCATGGTTCACTGCCATAACCATATTACTAATAAAGGTTCACTACCTAGACTATCCTATTAGAAAAATTCCTTTATTGAACCAAATTCAATCACCATTCTAGCCATTTTTATCTCATGAGATATAAATATTTACCCAATGAATTGGATAAGGATATAGGTACCACCCATATCATAATGAAATCATATATATGTGTGCCAAAAGAACATAAAAAATAACCATATCATAACCCATGAAATGAAATATGTATCATAAACATGGAATCATATCATAACCTATATAAAATAGACATATTTCAAAATCATTTCATTATAGAATAACCTATAAAAAAAGAGGGTCTCATAATCTTATAACTCTTAGAAGAAAAATGGGTTTCATAAACATCATTCCATCAAAACATAAAAAATTTGGAAAAAGAATATATATGGTACCTTTAGATCCCACTCACATAAAGGAATGAGTAACATCAAAGAATTCCATATAATATGGAAAATAATTTTAAAATATTTTTTAAAATAATTATTGAGGAAAATATTCTTTTTTTCATTAGAAAACATATTTATAATTGATAAAACATTTTTGAAATTTTCTTCTGTGAATATATATTTGAAAATATATAATGAAAGATTTGAAAATAATTGAAATAATTTTATTTGAATATAATTTTAACATATCATTTAAAAACATGTTTCAAAAAACACATTTAGAAAACATTGTTTTTGAATAAAACAGATTTACAACTGAAGTGAGAAGCAAAGCCGGGTTATCTTAATTTTTTTATTTATATTAAGTACTAAAGAGTGGAAAATTGTTAATATTACAAGAGGATATCATGAATAACCATATTATAAGAAACTTAAATAGATTTATTGATATATTTGTCATCATAGTTCATAAATTTAATCATAATCATAAACAATCTCGGCAAATGATGAGGTTGTAGCAATAAACCGTTACCACTTTGGTAACATTGAATTACGATCCCCATGAAAGAATAACATTACATAAAGATGAAAATATCATTAAAAGAATAATATTAATGATAAAACATTTCAATGGTCAGAATATAAACCTTGTAAAAGAATTTATGTGTATAACAAAACACATGTCTCAAAGAAAGAAAATCGAGACAAAATTACCATACCGATTTGGTAACTTTTGACCCATAAAGCACATGAATGGGATTTAATAAAATGGATATAAATATAATAATTAAATTAATTAAAATATTCATATAATGAATTAATGGAAGTATATTCACCCCATAAAATAAACTAATGGTGAATATGACACAATCCTAATAAAAATAAAAGTGAAACTAGAAATCACATTTCCTTATGTCATGACTTTTGTCATACTCGTACAGACCTCCTATATAATAAATATATGTTTATTCTAAATATATTAAAAAACTATATTCTATTACATAATAACAAATATGATATTATTATGAATTTATATCTCCCATTAATTAACAATTCCATGGAAATGTTACGTTTCAGGTAATAAACACATTGTTTTTCGTACATGGTTTGATTTGTTATTCATGTTTATATTACTTAGATCATGATTTAAATATTTAAATAATTAACAAAATTATATAAATATAAAATATATTTAGTGTATATGTATTTTCAATAATATATAAAATATATAAAAAGGAAATTAAATACATCACTCATGGAGACGGTAGGATGTACGTAAGAAAAAATGATGTTGCCATTTTCTTGGTGTATTAAACGAAATAAGAAAAGAAAATGATATATATATATATATATAAAATTATTATATTTACATTAGAATTATTATTTAGTATATATCACATATTTTTACTAAATACATCCTGAATACATTACACGTAAATAGTGAAAAACCATATCGCTTTGAGGAGGCGATAGTCCGCACGTCCACAAAAAAAGTTATCATATTCCAAAAAATGGAAATCATAAAGGTATATGTTATATATTAATTAAATAAGACCAATTAAATAATAAATATCATAAACATCATATAAAAATTTAAATTAGATCCTTATTACCAACACTAAATGGTGGAAATTTAAGAAAAAATGATATTGGTTCGTGAGACAATAGTCTGTCGTACACATGAATGATGGTTGCGTATCCCATTTAATAGGACTATGTGTGAGTGTAGGTAGTAACCTTAATATAAAACCATATAATTATGTCTAGGATACATATTTTATTATATAATAATTTAATAATAATAATTTAGAGGGATGAAGAATGAAATAAAACAAAAGTGCATGTTGAAGGATTTTACATCCTCTTTGGGTAACTCGTTTTGGTTTTCACCAAAAGGATTCCTTGGTTAGATTTATGTCTAAAGGGAGTATTATAGGATGAAGGGATAGAATTTGGGAGGATATTTTGGTAGGTTTTTTCTGATAAAAAGGGCTTGAGAGGTCTGAAGAAGGGGGGGGGGGGGGTGAGTGCCCTTTTTAGTGTGGAGGAGTGACATTCCTGTAAATATAAAAAGGTAAACACTATTAAGAGGTCTCAATTACATCATGTTCCACCAATAATAATCCATGTTTGATAAAATAGGTCAAATTTTATTAAATATTTCTATACAATAGATTTTTGACATGTTTATAGGTTATTTGGCCACGTAAATTGAAGTTTAACCACTAATTAAACTCGTTTTTGCCTTAATCGCTTTAATTAATTTTAATTACTTTAACTAATAACTTTTTTAAAAATTTAATTTGACCTTATTATACATTATAATTTATTATTATTCCAAATATGGAATCCATTTTTCCAAAATTGAATTACATAATTGGTATAAATTAATTAAATATAAATGATGGAGACGTGTCATAGAAGTACGTTTTTAAAGAGTAATTGTTTATAATCTTAAAAAGTTTTTATCAAAAAATAAATTTGAAATTGGTTCCAATGACTTAAATTGGATTAATTAATTTAAAGGTTAAATAATTATAATTTAAAAACAAATTAAAATATAATTTTACAATATTAATAAATTAGATGAAAAACTAGTTTTCAATTAAAATTTAGCCATTTTCACTATTCATCCAAAAAACTAAATATTTTAGAAAAATCCAAATAAAATAATTCTAAGGTAGTTTAGAAATTATGAATTCAAAAACTAAATTTTATTTTATTAATATTAGTTCATGAAAGTGTCTAAAATTAATTTTATTATTGTCATATAAGGACATAATGAGTAGTTATTTTGAGAAAATATTATTTAAAAAAAGGATTTTTCAAAAATTATATATTTAATTATCAATAAATTTTATTTATCTGAAAAAATTATAAATAATATATAAAAATTAGTTATTAATATTCTTATTATTATCTATATTATCTAGGTTATAAATATCTTATTTAAATAGATATAATAATAAAATGTTGTTTAATAGAAACTCAGTGTTGCGTATAACGCAAGCCTAGATGGTGTTGAATGTAGTGAAAGATTTACTTGGTGTATCATATAAAGATATTTTAACTTGGTGTATAATTAAATGAAATAAAATAAGGAAATTTAACTTAATATAAAAAAGGTTCATAAAAACCCATGGTGTTATATTCTACCCTCCTTAAAATGAATATTTTCCTCAAAATTCATCATTTCAATACAAAAAAATGAGGATAATGTTTCCTCATCATAAACTCAAGTATCCACATAGATTACTCTAAATTGTGGTTTCTCCACAAAATATTGACTAGGTGAGTGATAATATTTCACATAAATTTATCTATATGATCCATAATTTCAAGTGGGTTTTCCTCATAAGAAAGATCCTACTCCAGCAGTATGACGTCTAAGTTTAATACATGTGAAGGTTCAGGTATGTAATTCCTATATAAAGATACATGGAACACATCATGGAATTGATAAATATTTAGAGGAAGTTCTATGTGATAGGATACCATCCCTATATGATCAAGAATATCAGAGGGACCTATATACATAGGTATTAGTGTTCCATTCCTCCTAAAACTCATAACATTCTTCTAGGGAGAGATTCATAAAAACAAATTCTCAATGAATTAAAATTCTAGATCAAGTAGAAGATTATAAACATAAATTTTCTACCAACTCTATGCTTCCTCGATATGTTACTAAATGGTTCTAAATTTATCATCCACTTCTTCAGTTATCTCAGGTCCCAATAGCTTTCTTTTTCCAACTTCATTCCTGCACATTAGAACTCAAAATTTAATTCTATATAGGGATTTATAATGATAAATACAAATTAATAAGTTAAATATATTGTTTTACGAAAGATTAACTAGATTAATTTGTTGATACCAACCCCCTTTTAAATCTAGAGAATAAGATCTCAACATATCATATAGAGTTTGAATTATTCTTTTAGACTGACCATCCATCTGAGGACAATAAGAAGTGATTAAACTAAATTTTATATCAATGGATTATTGAATAATTCAACAGAATATTGATTTAAACCTTTAATCCTGATCAGATACAATGTAATGTGGTACTCTATGAAAATTTGTATACTTCCATAATGTATATCCTAGTAAGCCGGTCCAAAGGGAAGTCTTCTCTGATAAAGATGAAGTGTACTAACTTAGTAAGGTGATCGACTACCACCCATATAGAATTGTTACCTTTAGAGATTTTGGGGAGACCAATGAAGAAATACATAGTGATATTCCCCCATTTCCATTATGGTATGGGTAATGGATGTAACATCCCCTTATAATCTTGTATTTCAACCTTAACATATTGACATACCAAGCACCAAAATAAACAATATGAAATATCCCTTTTTATTCCATCCCACCATAAGTATTATTTCATGTATATATACATAGATGAATAGAAAATTAAGAGCTTTGAGATTCCTCTAATAGACCCTTCTTTAAATATGGTATGAAAGGAACACATACACGATTTTTTAACGTCATCATGATCAAGTTTAAACACAAGAACATTTCTAACCTTCTTTTGCAGCTCTATATCTTCCTTATGTGTGTATTTAATTTTCACTTGGATAGATGGTTTAACATTAAATTGAGAAATATAATATTTCCCGCTTCCTTTAATATTTATAGATCCATCCTTTATAAATCCATAAATATTTGATCTTTTTCAATCCTCATCGTAGATAATCTATCATGATTCTTTTGGCTCAAAGCATCTGCCACCATGTTCTCTTTCCCTAGGTGGTATTGTATTGATAATTAATAATCCTTTATAATCTATAACCATTTTCTTTGGGGTAGGTTCAAATCCTTTTATATGAATATATATTTAAAACTTTAACGGTTGGTATATAAATCACACTTTTCTCCATAAACATAATGCTCTATATTTTTAATGAAAAAATCACCACCACTAACTCCAAATCATGAGTTGGGTAATTTTTCTCATGATTCTTAAATTGTTGTAAAACATAGACTGTAACCATGTTATTCAATATAAAACATCCCAATACCTTCTTAGATTCATCACTATAGATTTAAAACCCTTCTCCAATACATGGTAATGTAATAACATGTGTTCTTACTAACATTCTCTTCAGTTCCTTGAAATTTTCCTCATATTCATCTCTCTAGATGAACTTGGCACCCTTCTGAGTTAACATGTCCAAATGATTGGATATTCATGAGAAATTATACACAATCTACTGATAATATCCATATAAACCAAGACAACTATAGATCTTTTTTCACTATGGTTGGTCTAGGCCAACATTCAATAGCTTCCGTGTTTGATGGATGTACTGCTATACCCTCTCTTGAGATTAAATGGCCCAAAAATGAAAACTTCTACAACCATAATTCACTATTTCTAAATTTTTCATATAGTTTATACTTCTTTAAGTTATTTAGTACAATTATAAATTGGTATTCATTCTCTTCCTTGATCTTTTAATGGATAATAATATGGTCTATAAAACTACCAAAAACTCATCTAGGTAATCTATAAAGACAATATTAATAAAAACTATAATGATAGTCGTGGAATTATCAAGAAAAAAGGAATCATAATATATTCATAGTTTACATACCTTAGATAGAATTATGTGTTAGGTATATCCTCCTTATTTACCCTCAATTAAAAATATCAATAATGAAGGTCAATCGTGGAAAATTATTAAGATCTCTACAATTGATCAAACAAGTCATCAATATGGGGAAGAGGATACCTATTATTTATTAGGATCTTGTTCACCTCATGATAATTAATTTAGAGTCACATTGATCAATATTTATTTTTTTCACAAAAACAATGGGTTCACCCCAAGGTTATACACTTGGTAGAATGAATCCCTTATCAAGGGTTTATTAAAGATTCTTTTTCAATTCCTACAACTCAATTGGGTCCATTCTATAGAGAGTATGAAATTGGAATGGAAATAGCTATGAATTGTATTGAGAAATCAACTTCACATTTTGGTGAAAGGCTAGTAAAATATTCTAGAAATAAATCCAAAAATTATCAAACAATTGTCATATCATCAATGTCGATTTTCTACCTAACCATTTTAAATAAACACATCTTCTGAATGGGAATTATGACCCATACTCATGATGTCATCTCCATATAATGTTCATACTTATAATCAAATTTATATAAGATCATAGGTTAGTTTGAAATATCAAATGTAACTTACTTTCACTTATAATTAAAGTGGGATATATATATATATATTCAATCCATTCCTAAGATGAAATCACATTCAACGATAGGAATAATGAAAATATTTTCTAGAATCACATTCTAAAATATGTCAAACGTAGTAGAATCATACACTTGAGATGCAATTAACATAACATTAGGGGTTTTTAATAATAATTATACATATAATCATTTGGGTGGAATCTTAATACCCTTAGAAAATTCTATAGATATGAAAGAGTGGGTAGATGCAGAACAAAATAATAAATTAGAAGTTTTAGAGTGGAGGGTAATTGTACCTTTCACCATGTCATTATTGTACCCCTCTTTAGAAACAATGATTTCATGAGATTTACCGTTGTCCCTTGACTTAAGAGGATACTAACGTCGATCATCATCAATAAATTTCTGGTTTGGGAACTGGTTATCATATTGCCGATTTTCTTTACAATTGTAGAACTGAAGTGGGGGATGTTCATTCTATACATCATTCTCTCTATTTACATTATTAGCTAACTTCTTCCCATCACATCGGTATTCAAATGATCGATGACCTTCCTTTCAGAACATAAAACATTTATTAGACCCCATAAAACAATTTCCTCCATGCTTATTCCCACACTTAGAGAATAATGGAAATATCAACTTCTTCTCTCCATGGTCTTTATATTTTCCTTTTAATTTCATATTACTTTTCTTATCAAAACTATGATATTGATACATAACACCAACTTCCATTCCAAACTTGATTTAAAAACACACTATCTCTTCATAGCTACTAAAGTCTCTTATGCATAATGACCTTCTGAGACTTTTATTTAATCCTCTTAAGAACTTATCAACTTTAATTTAAGGTTGGATGATAATAATAGAATAATACCTCACAAGTTAGTAAAATTAGCCTCACAGATACAAATAGATTCATGATCCCTTTTCTTTAACTCAAGGAACTCTTTCTTCATCTTTATATGAAGAATATGAGGAAAATAATTATTGAAAAATATGTTTTTTTTAACTCATCCCAATACATTGATTCAATTTCAACTTGTTTCCTCGTATTCTTGATTATATTCCACCACTGTTTCGATTTTATTTTTTACCAATAAAGAGCGAGAATGACTTTATCATGTTTTAGACACTAGAAACTGGGGAATGTATTTTCTGTGGTACTAATGAATGATTTATAAATTATTGGATCATAATACCCACTTAAATAAGGTGTAAATTTCTTCATGAAGTTATCAATATAACATTTTCCTCCTTTTCTCATTTGGAATTCCAACATGATTCATAGCTTGAGAAAGTTGGGTAAATATAGCAATGCAATTTTTCATTCAAGATCCCATAACATTCAAATTTTTAGGTGAAACATTATTACATTATTCATCTCACTCAGCATTAAATCAGTTCATTTGGGTTCTATTCATTTATTAAAACCAAAAAGCATAGAGTAAGAAATAATTGTCATATTGGGAAACCACATAATAATAAAAAACCACTTATAGGATATCTAAATTATGACACCTTATTTAATCTATGAAACATTAGGTTTATCCTTGGTTATTAAAAACCAACTTCCATTTAAATCCTTCATGAAGGTTCATGAATAGTTTTTGAATTTCCAAAGAATATCCCTTGATAGTTTCAAATAATTTTTTTAGACTGGATTGTTGTCATACAGTAGTTCTAGATCGAGTATAGCTCAATTCAATATTTTCAGGGTTATTACCCGTATGTAAATTTTTTCCATATCCAAATCCACTTATACTATCCAAAAATGGATGTATTTATTGGAAACCACTCACTCTATCCTACAGCAAAATTCCAAGACATATTCCTATACATTGACTAATCCTTAAACTTACCCTTAGAGACACATACTTAGGGATCTCATTAAGTTTTTTCTCATCCTAGTTTCCAAAGGTTAACTAAACATTATATCTAATAATAACTATAGATACCCTCACTTATCATACATAGACATTACATAATGGTTTGTATAATACCTAATACATTGCAAAAAAAAACACCGATATATTTTATTAGTCTAGTTCCTTTGGAAACATGGAAATATAAACACTGGTATATAAGTGAGCAACATCATCTACCACTAGGTTCTTCATGACTAGAACCCTCGTTAGAGACATAATACATAATAAATATCTTCATAACCTAGGGAAGTGAAACATAAAAAGGGGATATCTATGATTCCATGTAAGGGTAAATTAGGAAGATATGTAAGCATAATCATGAGCATAAAGATATGGGAACACGATCATAACACTTGAAGATGATACCGTGCATATAAAATACCATAAAAATTAATCATGTAAAAAATATTAGCAGTTAAAAAGACATAAATCATAAGGGAATCAAGAGAATAAGCCATGAAATAATAACATAGGAATAATACATGGAATTGTGGAAGACACATAAGAACATAAACATGATTTCCATAGTAGTCAATGCCTACTTACAAAGCCATTTTAGTGAAATGGGATTTCTCTCCAGACCATATTGGTAGTCATGGTTCACTAACAAGACCATATTAGTAGTTAAGGTTCACTCCCAAGACCATAATAGTTGAAAAATTCCTTTACTAAACTGAGTTCACTCCCCATTCCAACCATGTCTATCTTAATAGATACAATTCTTTACCCAATGCATTGGAGGGCGATAAATGTCCCATGAATCTCATAATGAAATCATATATATGTATAAAACAAGATCATAAACAATAATCAAATCATATACCTTGAAATGAAATGGGTATCATAATGATTTCATAATATCATAACATGTGGAAAAGAGATAGGTTTCATAATCATTTCATTATAGAATAACTTATGAAAAGAATCGTCTCTCATAAGCATAAACTAATGGAAGATAAACATGCTTCATAAACTTTATTCCATAAAAACATAAAAAATTAAGATAAAGAATATTAATGGTACCCTTGGATAATATCCCCATAAAGGCATGATTAACATCAGAGGATGTCATCTTATATGGAAAATAATTTTGAAATATCATTTAAAATATTTAATGATGAAACTTTTTATTTTGAAAAACATTTTTTAATATGTAAAACACTTTTAAAATATTTTCATTTAAAAATATATTTGGAAGATTATAAAAGAAGATTTGAAAAAATAAATAATATTATTTGATAAAATTTTTAAAATATAATTTAAAAGCATTATTTAATTTTTTTATAAAACATGGGTTTTGAATAAAAAACATTTCCAACCAGAGAGAGAAATGAGGTCGGGTTTTCTTAAAAACAATTAATCACCTTAAGTATCAAAGAGTGGAAAAATGGTACTATTAAATAAGTATATAATAAATGAATATATTAGAATAAAATTAATTTGATTTGGTGATATATGGGTCATAATATTTCATTAATGGAAGCATAATCATAAACAATCCTGATAAACGATGAGGTTGTAACAACAAACTATTACCACTTTGGTAACATTAAATTATGATTGAAATGAAAGAATAATATTACATGAAGATGAAGATATCTTGAAAACAAGTAGATTCCGGATACAACATGTCAAAGGGAATAATATAAACCTTATTAAGGAATATAGGGGCATAACATAAAATGTTTCTCCAAGAAAGAAAATTCGGACAACATTACCTTACCGATTTGGTAACTTTTGGAATTTAAAACCCATGAAAGATAGATAATAAAACTGATATAAAAAAACCATAAAATTAAGGATAATATTCATATAATATATTCATGGATAGTTTATACACCCCAAAAAATATACAAGTGGTGAATATGGAATATGTCTTGCTGAAATAAAAGTGTAACTAGAAATACCCTTACCTCATGTCTTGACTATCGTCGTACTCATAAAAATATATTGTATAATAAATATAAGTTTATTTAAAATTTATTAATAAACCATATTAATTTATATACTATCATATATTATTTTATTATGACTTTATATCATCCATCTATTAACAATTCCATGTTGATGTCATGTTCTGGGTAATAACCGCTTTGTTTTTTGTACATGTTTTTACTTATTATTCTATGGTATCCTAAATAGATCATGATGTACTTATTTAAATAATGAAATAATTATATAAATAAAATATATACTAATTATATATGTATTTATAATAATCTAAAAAATATATAAAAAGGAAATGAAATACACCATTCTTGGAGACGATATGTTGTACGTACACATGAACCCTATTTCCATTTTCTTAGCTTATTAAAAGAAAGAAGAAAAGTAAATTATATATATATTTATATATTATTTCTTGAATAATTATTATTTAATATATATCTCATATTTTTATTAAACACATCCTTAATACATTCCATGTAACGTGTTAATGAATCACATCGTTTGGAGGAGGCAGTAGTCCACACGTCCACAAACGAAGTTACTGTATTCCAAAAAATGGAAAGAATGAAGGCATGTATTATAAAATAATATAAAAAAATATCATAAATATAATATATATAATATAAAAATATAAATCTCATCATTATTTTCAACCACTAAATGTGGAACTAGAAGAATAATTGATACCGGTTCGCGAGGCGGTTGTCCACCGTACACACGAACGATGATTATGTATCCCATTTGATGGAATTGTGTGTGGGTGTAGATTGTATCCATTAAATTAAAAAATATCAGTATATTTATTATACTAAGGTTATTATATAATAATGTAATGATAATATTTTAGGAGGTGTAGAAATAAATAAAGCAAAAGTGTTTGATGGAGGATGTTACCTCTTTTTTGGGTAACTCCTTTTGGATTGCCCGAAAGGGATTCACTGGTTAAATTAATGTCCAAATGAAGGGTTATATATTAAGTGAGGAAATTTGTGAGGAAATTTTAGCAGGTTTTGGATGATACAAATGCTTTGAGAGGTGTGAAGATTTTAGGGGATTGAGTGCCATATTTATAGTGGAGGAATGTAATTCCTGTAAATATAAAAAGGTAAGCACTATTGAGAGGTATCCCTTGCATCATGTACCTCAAATAATATTTAATTTTATATAAAGTAGGTTAATTTCTCCAAATATTTCCATAAAATGGAATTTGGAATTGTTTCTAGGTTATTTGTCCACTTAAGTTATAGTTTAACCACTAAGTAGACTCATTTTTACCTTAATCACTATAATTAATTTTAATAACTTTCAGTAATCACTTTGGTAAAAAATTAAGTCAACCTTATTCTAAATTATAAATTATTATAATTCCAAATATAGAATCAATTATTACAAATTACAATAAAATAAGTTAATGAAATAAATTTAAAATTAATCCTACATACATGTCGCGAAAGGGAGTTTTTATTGTGAAATTTATTAAAAGATTGAAATGTTTTTATATCCGATTTCAATGTTAAATTGGTTCTAATGAACTAAATTGGATTAATTGATATAAAATTGAACTAATTATACTTTTAAAATTAACTAAATATATTATATATATATTAATAAATTATATGAAAAATCAGTTTTCAATTAAAATTCAGTATTTTCCACTATTCATATAAAATTAAAATATTCCAAAAAAATCCCAATAATTCATCTTAAAATAATTTTGAAATTATGAATTCAAAATAAAATTTTATTTTGTAGAAATAATTTTCTAAAATTGTGTAAAATTAATTTTATTATTGTTCTTAGAATAATATAAAAACTAGTTCTTTTGAGAAAATAGTATTTTTTGAAACAAATACACATTAACGAAGAATATATATTTCATTATCAATATATTTATTTATGAGAAAACATTATAAAAATATTTTAAATATAGTAATTAATATTAATATTACTTGGTTTAATGGTTAGGTTATAAGTATCTTATTTAAAAAATTATAATAATAAAATTTTGTTTCCTAGAAAATCAGTGTTGCATGTAAAGAAAGATCATCCGGCGTTACATGTTGTGCAAGATTAAATTGGTATAGAAAGTAATGAAATTTTAACATGGTGTAGCGTAAAATTTAAGACATAAAATAAATTTAATTTAATAAAAAAACGTTCATAAAAACATGGGTTGTTACAAGGGTGGATCACCGTACTCAACCACAACTGTGTCCCAAATGCCTCCTAAAATACACTATACAAATGGGACATTTATTGATCATTTCATTTTAAAATGATCAAAAAAGGTATCTCATGAAATTTAGAAATATCCTCTATATACAAGTGTCATAATATCTCCACCAAGTTCTACTCCGAAATAGGAATGATATGGGATGAATTTTTAAGTTGATCAATGGCCACCCAAGTAACATTATGATATCTCATAGATCATGGAATCCCAATAAAAAACTATAGATAAACCACCACAATTTTAGTCCAAAACCATAAGGGGTTGGGAAATACCTGCTTAGACTTAGTAATTTCACTTTAGTTGTTTACTGGATATACATTATGATATTAATCCAAAAAAAAATACTATTTATACCTATCCACCCAAACTAACACCTGAGGTACTGATACATTTTCATTATTCATGGATGAAATGTTAAGGGGGAAGTATGAAACTACCTCCACACCTCCTCATGCAGTACAACTGTGATTATTATCCACCATCAAAATAGAATGATGTTCTCCCCACCTTTGGAAATTTTTTTAAGTTTTTCACCCAAGGATATATAATATCATAAGACCTCACAGTAAATGTCTCTCAACTAAGAATACCCTTAAAATTGATGAATTATAAGGGATATAACCATTGATAGAAGTTAAAACACTTGTAACCCATCCACTAAGGAAAATTTCATGAAGATTAAATTTATAGACACATCACCCATTAACTAAGAATTTGAATTATTGGTACTAAAACATGACACTAAATTTATTATCTCAATGTCATAGTCATATATGAAGTCTAATTAAAACCTCTACCACAGAAAAAGTTCTCTTTGGGTGAATATGTATTTGAGAATTTTTTAGTTCTTATAGAATATGAATCTATCTCTAAATAGGTAATTCCTTTAGGTTTTAAGGATAACACATCAACTTATAGATCCAAATCAAGATTTTAATTATTTTACTCAAAGGTATCAAGTATTTGGACCCTTAAGAAATCACCACTTCCCTCTGTATTAGAAAATAAACAATTCCATGTTTAGAGGCATCACAGAACAACACATACTCAACTCACTCCCCAGAAATCCTTGAAATAGGAGAACTAATACACCTTTGTTTCAAATTATTGATATATCTCTAGAATCTACCATACCTAAAAAAGGGATTACCCTTTATATTAATGTTAATAATGGGAGACTCAATGATGGATAGATACATTATAAATCTATGGTAGTATCATACCAACCCAAGGATTCTCCACACTTAAACTACACACTTGGGTTGATCCCAATAAATAACTTCCTTTATCTTTACTAGGCCTATGATAAATCATCCCTATAAGATTAAATTACATAAGAAATGGTCCTCTAAAATAAAAAATACCACTTAAATAATTTTCCATGGATCTGGATATCTCAATGAAAGTTCAAGACAATCCTAAGATTCTTTGCATATTCATCTAAAAATATTTAATATATGAGGATTTTTTGGATTTAGAAAACTAAGAAATGGTATAGTAATTGATGAATGACATAGTTCATGAGGCCCATGAACACATCTAGTGAATTATCTATGTGAAGGGAATCACTAGAAACTCATAATGTTCATAATGACATCAGAATTCCACGATAGAGATATCCTCATCATGAACCCAATATATTTAATAAATAAACCTAAGATCAATATTTGAGAAACAATTTTTTATGCCCCAATAATTTCATATATAAACCTTGAAAAATTTTATATAAATATTGTATAAATATCATAAAAATAAATTCCATAAAAACTAATAAGTTTTAGAACCTTTAAAGACTAGATACATAATCATCTTATTTCATGAATGATATTCAACACATGTCACAAAGTTCTTATCATAGAGTACAGTTCTTAGATATACACTACTTAAAAAATTTATTTCTAACTTCAGTTAAGGAAAACGAAGAAAGGGTGAGCTCATTTTATTAGTATGCTTAAACATAGGATATGTCATTCAATGGTCATAAGTGAAAACAAGATAAGCATAAGGTTATAAAAACATGATCGAAAATTCTGAACGTCATACCTAATCATTCAAAGATCATTAATCACGAATCTTATAATATTTATGTTTCATTATAAAAGACATAGGTTATAAGTTTGATTTATTATTATTAATAAATCACGATCTAAGAGAAAGAATCATAGAACAACATATAGGTTTTTGGGATACAAAAAATCATTTGAAATTATTTACTTACTCAAGGTTCACTTACAAGAGTATCTAAGCGGACACAGTCCCATAGTGTATTGGTTTCAATCCCCATTACATCATTTCATTAATAATTTTTCACTCCTGAGATAATCATAAGGGATATATTCCCTTATTTAACTTGGTTCACTCCTCATTTTGGTCTATATTATTTCATGAGATATTAATCTTTACCAAATTAATAGGAGGGAGATATAATTATGGGTCCACCCATCACAAAATGAATACCATACATATGTGTGCCGCAATATTATATAATAGAAACCAATTAATCATATCATAACCCCTAGAAATGAAACATACTTCCTTCTATTATTTCATCATAACATAACCTATGGAAAGAAATTGGTTTAATAAACATCAGATCATAACTTAATTAACCCATCAAAAATTGATGGGTTTCATAGAATTATAATAAAATTATCACTATTAGAATCCATCCATAGAAATATTGTGGATGTTTTTATAATATCATATACCTGGTGGAGTATAAAAAATCCATAAATGATTTTTACAAATATGAAAAATACCCCTAAAAGAGAAATTGAGAAAATTTTCAAATTGGGAAAATATAATTTTCTTTCTATATTTTTAAAAACAAAAAATACATAGAATATTGAGAAAAATATTTTCTTTAAAATAACCATGGAAACTTATAAGAATATTCAAATCAAATAATAGTCATAATGGTGAGAAAATCCATTAATGTATTAAAGATTAAAACAATGATTCCTTTGACATTTTATGTAACAAGTTATATATAAACACCTCAGAAAACATTATTAAAATTAATTTTTTAAAATTTAAAAAATCTTAAAATAAGGTTGAAAATTAATTTAAAAATAATTAGATAAAAGAAAATATCATTCTTGAAAACATTTTATAGAGAATGAACACAAAAGAAAAAGTTTATCAACAAAAGAGGAAAATAAGGTGGGTATTTATTAATTTGTTTTACAGATAAGTTAAAGTATCAAAGAGAGGAATATGGTAATATTACTTAAAAAATATATAAATAACCATGAGATAAGAAAATATATGGGTTTTAAAAGAAAGAATAGAAATAATTTCAATAAATAGAACTTTTTTATAGACAACCCCAAAAAGAAATGAGATTATAACATAAACCCTAACCTCGACTCCTATCTTCCTTCATATGCATTAAAAACACCAATATAATAAATATAAATTTATTATAAATATATTATAAAACCATATTCATAAATAAATAACTATATATCATCCCTTTATTATTTATAAATAACTTTTTATTTACAATTGTTCTTTAAAATGAATATTTTGGTGAAAACTGGTCTATTTTCTAATGCATGTTTTGATTCTATTGTCCTCGTCCTTGCACCTTGGTCATGGTTTCATCATATATAGAATATTAATAATGTCATAAGTATATTATTTAGTAATTATATTTAATTTTTTAACCATTTATATAAAGCTATGATGAAAATGAATTACATCACTTCATGGAGGTGGTAGTCTACACGTACACATATGTTGTGTTTTAAATTTTAGATGGATGAAGAAAAATAAAAGTATATAATAACTATGATTTAATAAATAGTAATTATATCATAAATTTTATATATATTCCTTTATTATTTTGTCATGGACATCAATGAAAAGTTAAAATTAAAAATTATTCACATCGCTTCATGGAGGTGGTAGTCCACATATAGCCAAAAGTGATGTTATCATTTTACAATGGATGAGAGGGATATAGAAAATTAATATACCATTAATATGAAAAAATTTAGTGTATTTAAGATAATTATTCCATAATGTTCGTATGGTTATATAAAATTTGGAGGAGCTTCAAGTAGAAATACTGATGAAAAGGATTGGTAAGAACATATAACTCTTCTGCATGTATCTTCATTTGAAGAGAATCTAAAGTATTCTTGGATGGATATTTTGGGAATACCAAAACCTAAAGGTTAAGGATAAGTATATTACAAGAGTATTTGGTTAGATATTGGTTGAGATAAAGGGATCAAGTGGTGTGGAGAAAATAGGAGAGAATGTGCCTTTTTAAAAGTTATGTGGGTGGAAAACATGTAAATACATGTAATATAATTATATATTATACATAATACTCAAGTTAAGTGGATTTAAAATTCAAAATACTATAATATAATATGAGTAAGGGATAAAAAAATTAATGAATGTATTTTTGTAATATTTTAAACCATATCTCTTAGGTTAAGCACTATTTTAACCATTTTAACCCTCACTACTATAAATCCACCATATAACCATAGATTTAAATTACTAGTATTGCCCTTGGAACCATTGGTATAGGATATACCAATGATTTCTTAAAATATTTGATTTTTCAGTGTGGGTATAGACTTATACCAATAGTTTTCATAAAACTGTTGTTATTGGCTGTCTGGATTTACCCTATACCAATAGTTCCATGAAACCGTTGGTATATCTCATGGGAAAACTTGAATACCCACCATTTTGAGTAAAATATTGGTATATATGTATACAAATGGTTCAAACAATATAGGTACAACATGATATTTAATAAAAATTTACACCAATGGTTTACATAACAATTGGTATAGAATCCTCTACCCAACAACCATTGCAGCCCTATCTGACACCTCCGCGTGAACCTATAAACAAAAATCAAACCACAATGAAAATTTAATAAAGTAAAAATATTTTATATTTAGAATTTAACCAACTACTTATCAATATATTTCAAACCATTTATAATAATATAACACACACACACACATATATATAATCCACACAATAACTCGATTTTTGTCATGAAAAAACATCCACACAAGTCTCTTTACTATCAAATAATGAAGGGATGAGATCAATATCTCCCTCATAACTATCATCATCATGATCATACTTATACCCATCATCATCATAATCACCATAATACTCACCATTATCCTCACCACTATCCTCACTATTTCCAAGAACATTATTATTCTTACCACCATTAGGACCATCACCAATATGGCATGATGCATCATATAACAAACATTTCACCGAAATGTACATATCACCAAACATGGTGGTTTATAGTATAAGTGATTGAAATAATATTTCCCTAACTTTCATAAATTCCTCTTTTTTCCTTTTGATTCTATTCACACTCTATTATAGACATTTTTTCCTATGATTCCTCTATACAGTCCTGTGTTTCCTCAACATGAGATGTTTTCAACTCAGTGCTACCATAACGAGCACACGAATTGGTCCAATATCATATAGGGAAAATACTCTTCCTTGGTTGGCATCATAATATACCATGGTGATCAACTCATAATACATGGTGCAAATGATAGTTTGGCCCAAAGTTGTCAGCTTTCTACTCCTTAAGGGACTCCAAATCACACTATTGAAAATATAAATGAATTATATAGTTACAAAATAGTTATTAAAATTTTAAATCAAAAAAAGAAAACATAAAATTTGTTTATGTGTCTTTTTTGTTTACCACACTTCCATATTTGTTCTTTCTTCTTCTAATAGAAAATTTTTCCTGAGGAACACATCCTTTAATATTCAATAATACCCTTATCAATGAAATTTAATGTAGAAACCCATTATTCAATAATACTATGAAAAAATAAAATCAATCAAACAAAAATAAAGGGAGTGTAGAGATAATAATACATACCCATACTAAATTTTATATAAAAGGGAAGATAATTAAATTAAATATATTGTAAATAAGAATATTTAATTTTATTTACAAAGGATGACTAAGTAAAATTAACTATAAATCCATACATTGATTTTAATAAATTAGTGTTAAAAGGGGGAGTGTTAATTATAGTGGTATTATAAATAGAATCCAAGAGGGAAGAATATTGTAATAATGAGTTTATGTATTGGTTTTGATGACACAATAGTGATATTTATTGACAAGGACATGTATGATGATATTAAAATACATAGTGAATTAATAGGTGAAGATGATGGTTACTAGACACATTGGATCCACATTTTGATTATTCAAGATATATAAAAATGAGTAATTTTAATGTTTATATATGTTCATAGGTTTTTGAAGTCCTATTAGTAGAATTAAATATGTTTATTATATGGATATTCAGAAATTTATTCTGGTGGTGAAAGTAAATTTTGTTCATAAAGTTATATGTTTTAGAAGTTTTCATAGAAGAGGAGATAATGTTTTTCTAAAAGTAAATTTAATGTCCATAAATTATTAAATGACTAATCATTTGATTTATATGGGATTATTTATATTATATTTTTCCCACTCAATAGTATAGGTGGGTTAGGTTTTATAGAAAATAATAACCCTCTATGACATTACATACATATTATTGGGACCATGGTTTTATTTTATATCATGACTTGGTCACTACTGGAAAACAACTTATTTGCAACGGGACAATTGCGACGCGGCTCCGTCGCAAATGACCCGTTGCTGAAAACGGCGTCGCAAATATATTTTTTTGCGATGGGCCCGTCGCAAAAAATATATTTGCGACGGTATTTTTTCCCATCCACAAATGATTTTTTGTTTATATATAAAAAAGTTATTTGCTACGAGAAACCCCGTCGCAAATACTCCCGTCGCAAATACAGGTAAAAATATGAAAAAAATAAAATAATTCATAAAAATCATATAATACTATATAATAATAATAATAATAATAATAATAATAATAATAATAATAATAAAAAGAAATATTATTATAATATTAAAAATAAAAAATATATAAAATATAATTATGAAATATTAATATAAAAATATAACAATAATATGAATATAATAATACAAATATTAATAATATAAAAAATTAATATGATAATATTATTATTAAAATAAACAAACAAATTTATGAAAAAATAATATTAAAAAAAACTCTCTAACTGAAGATTCAAGAGGGAGAAAGAGAGGAAAAGAGAGAAGTTGGAGTGATTTGAAAAAAAACGGGTAGGCGTATATATAGGTTAGATTTATTGCGTTGGGACTATTTGCAACGGGCCCCATCACAAATAATCATGTCCGCATTGGTATTTGCGATGGGACCCATCGCAAATAGTAGTTACCGCTGCCGGGTATTTTCGACGGGACAAAGCCCCCTGTCGCAAATACACTTTCCGCGTTTTGGCGCGCAAATCACGCCAAACCTATTACGATGGGTCCCGTCGCAATTAATCCCTTCCGCATTGGTATTTTCGACAGGACCCGTTGCAAATAACGACCTGCCGACAAAACGTTTGTGATGGCTGCCTTTACCGTCGCAAATAGTATTTACCGCCACCGGGTATTTGCGATGGGTCAAAGCCCCCCGTCGCAAATACACTACCCGTGTTTTGGCACGCAAATCGCACCAAACCTATTCCGACGGGACCCATATCCCCGTCGCAAATAATTGACCATTTGCGACGGGGATACAATCTCGTCGCAAATACTTCTTTCGTTGGACTTGTTGCGATGGGATTATATCCCATCGCAAATAACCCGTCGCAAATACCCATTTTTCCCATTATGAGTGTTTATTGGGGGTTTTATTAAACTTTTATTTGTATTTATTTGGGAAATACCTTTTATACTTTATTTTTATACCCTTGATGATAGTGCCAAAATTTTGGCCTATTAATGATGTGCTTCATGGGACACAATGAGTTTTGATATCATTATATGTATTGTTCTAGTGGTGGTGGTTCATTACAATAAGTTTGAAATTACCTTTGAAGAATAAAGTGCACATAGTCTCTCTTATTTGGTGTGATTATAAGAAAGTGGTTATTATGACTCAACCTATTTGAATATAAAGTTTCCAACTAGATCCATCATCAATGGAAGATTTTATGTATATTTCAATGGAATCTATCAACACTATCCCCCTATAAATAGAGGAAATACAAACTATTATTAATATTAGAGATTAAATAATATCAATAACCAATATTCTCATGAAAATAACATAAGAGATAAAATGGAAAAATATAATAGAATCTATATGGATAATTTATATTCTATTTTAGATAGTTTCTCTATTTTTATCCATTGTTGAAGAGAGAAATTTTAATATATAAGTACTCATTAAATATGATTAAGTGGAAAATTATGATGTTGATAAATAAATTTTAGTAAAAGAAGATACAATATAAGTTGCTGATATTGCTTGAGAAGAGACATAGATATAAATATCAGTTGTGTATAAAGAATATGTTCCAAAAAAATTTATGATAGATTTTAATAATAATTTTTTTTCTTTATCTTGTATTTTTTTAATACAAGGATTTTATAAATTACTACATTCAATCAAGTATTAAACATTCATATAAAAGTAACAATTTAATTCTATATTTCATTCTGAAAAGTTCAAATGGGAAGAGAAGGTGTATTCACATCAAAAGGTTGAGATATATGAAGTGTATAGGGTTTATTGGATAATTGGTTATATTAGTTTAACTCTTTATATTATAATATTTATCATTTATTTTTTAAATTATTTTCTATATTTTTTTATATTTTTGGTTAATTATGTTCCAATAATAAAAAATATATAGATTATTGGATTTATGACCTAATAATATCTTTTTTTCTGATAAATACAACTACCATATTTTATTAGTCATGTTAAATTGTGTTTTAGCATATTTTGTATGTTATGTTTAATTTTAGGAAATAGTGGTAAGTAATATAAAAAATTTAAATACCATATACATTGAAACTCTAAAAAAATTCATCATCAATAGATACTATATAAAACTTTATGATATAAAAAACTATAAATTTATGAAGCATGATTTAACCAATTTCATTATTTCATAGATTAATTTTAACTTTGTGAATTTTTTATTAAATTGACATAATTCAATTTATTAATTAAATTTTTGTTACGTATTTTATGTTTTTATAAAAGTAATCATATTGAATGAAACATTACAAAGACTTTGTTAATATATATATACTAATACTAAATTCAATATCCTCTATGTTCAACTCTATCCATTAATGTTTTTCCCAAAAAAATGTACTCCTTATTTACCTTCATCTTTCTTCCCATAATATTATATGCATGCAATGATTTAAATATGCTCTCTTTTCCTTTAATCCTAATCTCCCTATATCCACAAAAACCTCACCACCACCTCCTTCTATACTCCTCCACCTCCACTAAGTCATCCCCATACTAAATATCTCCATTCTTAAAACCAATCCTCCGTGACTCACTATATAAAGTAATCACACAATATTTTACTTTATAAGTGGTTATTTATATCTAATTATTTGGCACCCTCCATGAATCACCATTTTGATAGGAATATAACCATGTTTATTTCTGATCACTTCTCTTTCATAACAGATAGGAACCCCTAAATTTCAATGACCTGAACATATCTCCATATTTTCAAGTATATATTGTGTGAAAAAAGCATTACTTTCATCATTTTTGGGTTTCCACTTTTTCTTACATGATAAAATAATCTATAAACATGAAAACTAATTTTATTTTGTATCCTAAAAACGATTTCCATGAATTAATCACTTTCCTTGGCATTGTTGCTTTCATTGCCCCTCTTATAAGACACTGACTTCGCTTCTGAGAAGACATTTAGAGTAATACCTTATTATATCCCCAAATTTATGAAACACTATAATCCAATAGATACAAGTTTGTTTATATTTACTCTTCCATTATAACTATATTTAATTTTTCATTTTACAAAACCATTATATATATCATTCTATTTTCTAAACATAAAATTTTTCATCAGGCCCTTACCAAGTAGTCATAGTCCCTGTAAAATAAGAGGGAAAACATGATAAAGTAATATCTAAATTCATAGAGGAATAGTTTTTTTGTGTGGAATATCCATGTGTTAAAAACTAGTTTATTTCCAATATACTAATTTTTATTTATAATAATGTATTATAATCTCAATTGGATTCCCTGTATTGCAGATTACAATTTTTTAGTGTTATGAACTAATTAAATTAAAGTGAATGATTGAGGACTATTTGAAGGATGATTAACCTTATCCATATATATTTAAATCCTATGAATAATGAAATACAAAGGATAGAAAATAGTATTAGTAGTTTATGATGAACTGGTGGTATGAATTGGTTGAACATTTGTTATCACTCTCCCAAATAGTACTTTATTGGTTATATAATGAATTTCTTGAGTATGTGTGTTTGAGATCACATGAAACTATATACTAACCAAAATTAATTTCATATTTTTCATAAGATAATAGAAGAGAGTGAGTGACATGAAAATTATTAAATTTATTAACATAGACTCTTGATTTTAACAATGTATTTTGACTTGATAGTTTTAAATAATTTTTTGATGAATAATTTCCAATTACTTTATTAACTCTCTAAAATAACATGAGAATAATAATGTTATAGTGATTATTTAGGTGTTAATTAATATTCTTAATGAATTATGGTTGAAAGGACCTCAAATATTCATGTGATATTCAAAAATATGTTTGAAGTGGTTATTTTTATGAATGATAATGCAAGGGGTAAAAGGATAATTTTTTTCATTGATGAAAAATTATGTGACGTTATCAATTTAACATAAATGGGAAGAATAATAAATCTAAATTTATAATCTCTTGAAATAAATACTACTACATGAAAATAAAAAAATAATGAGAAAGAATATTATTGAAAAGGGGTAGTGAGAAAAGGTAATTGGAACCTATCATGATCCTATATTATAGTATTCCCCAAAGTGCTCATATACCTCATAGTATATTTGTTCTTTTTTTTTCTGATGCATCTAGAAAAATAAATTCTGTACAATTAAAAAGAATTAAATTTTCAATACAAACCATTAATGTTTAAGAATACCTTAAATTCATTAATCTTATAATATATGATCATTTATTTGTATTTTTTTGTTGAATAATCATTAAATATTGGTGTTCCCACTATCATAGATCCGATATTACTCTTGTAATAAATATATAACTCATGATTATTTGATTACCACAATTCAAAAAGTTCCATCAACCATGTAACCTTAACAACTTGAACATTGGGAAAGTTAAACCTAAACTATAAAGAACATATTAATTTATATAAATAAAATAATAATATAGATATCAATTTAAAAAGGATTCTTACCCATATCTACTAATATGATTTATCCTTGATTTTATTACCAAAATTACTCTATGAGATTGGTCTCACTGGAATGATATCACTGCACTTGGCTAAAGTTTCCAAAAAAACTTCTTTATTTTTGGGAATTTTTACCTATAATTTGATTGTCTTCATTATAATATACCATTATTTGGGTTGTATGGATATAGGATTCACACATATGGGTGTTACCAAATCTATAATTATAAGATCCTACTAAATATAATAAAATAATAAAAAGTAGAATTAATACATAGAACAATTGAAAAAATCATGTGATATATTTTGAAACACTCGAAAGAAAATGATCCAATATACTAATTATTCCATGATGGATCTGTAGGTTGTTCTATATCAGTATCCTCTGAAGAATCTGTCTATTACAATTCATGCACTAGGTCATAGACATTCTATGGAGTGGAAGATGAAGGAGCACAATCATCGAATCCTATATATATAGGAGTTGGAAATGGAGGTAGAGTAGACATGGTAGGATAAAGATAAAAGGTATAGAGATATCTCATAGGATATAGAAATGGTATATGAGAAGTATATCAAAAATAATATGATGATAGAAGTATAGTTGGGAACTTCCTTGGAGGCTAAAGTAAAGGAGGAAAAGTGTGGTATATATGATGTATACTAGCAGGTCTTGGTGTGAACTGGTGTGACCCGTGCTACACCTAGATCTAGTAGCACCCCCGCTCCACTGGAAATGTTGTAAACCCCTACTAGTAGGCATAAGAGAGGTCAAATTTAGTTTAGATGAGTGAACCTAAAAGAAATTTCACAAAAAATAATAACATGAAATTTAATTAAAAGTAGAAGGAAAATATTATAATTTTTATACTCACTAATGGAACCAGAGGAAAAAACCTTAGTTAAAAAGTTATTAATTGTTATCAAGTAGTCTCTTACTTCAAATTTCTTCAATATATTTCATAATCCTCATAATTTATATAAATATAAATAATCATCTAATCCAAAATCAGGGAATCTAATATTTATAAAATAAAAAAATATACCCAATACGTTATAAAGGGGATGAAAGCCCGAAGTTGTATGATATATGAAATGCAATATAATTTTTTAGAAAAAAATACCCTCCTCCAATTGGGAAAAAGAATAATTTTATCATTCCATAAGCCCAAATAATATACAATGATCACCCACTAACTCAAAAGGTAACATTAATCTACCAATATCATAATAAATTGGGTCTATATATACATAGATTTTGCATATATTGTGAAAAAGATAACATCTACTAGGATTACATAAAATTATACATTCTTAAAAATTATAATATAATCCAGGTTATGATAGTTTAAAATAATAAAATCAAATAATTATTTTAGTTTAAAAAAAATTAAAAGAATCAATATTATTTTATCTCTATTTTGTGAGGATAGATAGGGATAGTATACATTATGGTAATAAAAATAGTTAATATAGTGGAAATTGTAGTTGTTATAGAGGGGGTATTGATGATGAGTTGGTTGTTATGGGTTGTTATAGTGTGTTTTGACTATATACCCTTATGAATTGGGTTATATTATCTACTATATCAACTTATATTTTCTTATTATTTCATTCAAACCACAACTTTAGTCGGGGAACCTAATTGATTTACATTTGATTTTGATTTTGGATGGTTTCCCTAAAATCTATGTTGTATAATAAATGAATTATTGATTACTGTCTCTTCCCAACTCTTTCTTTTGGAATACTATATGTTTTAATGGATTAGGTTTTTTATATATATTTGTGATACAAAGGATATTTCTATTTTGGTAAAATAAATTTTCATCATCCCCTATTTAATTTCAAAATTTGAATCTTAAATTATTATCTTTAAAACATTAGGGTTTTCCATGGTAGTAAATAGTATAAAATACCATCATTAGAGTAACACAACCTAATTTACTAATAAATGTCCAAATATTACTTCCATTTCAAAAATATGTTAATTATTTCATTTTACTCATATTATAAGTCATATGTTTGAAAATTAGTTTCCTTTATTAGAAAGAACTAACAAAATCATGAAAATTACCCACACTTGATAATACATGATCTATTTATTCTTGACTAAAAAGTATAAACTACCATGATTGAAACTACATTTTAAAATAAAATACACATGTTAATCACTAAATAGAGGATAATAATGTTCTATATAGTAAGTTATTTACATGGAAACCATATTAGAATCAAAATGATATTTTAATACCTGAAATCATCAAAAATGATTAATAGAAAATAGAGAAATCTACCTGACCTACATTATTAATACATTAATCATACCTATCCACTTCCACTATAATGAACAGATAATTTTTAAATTATAAAAATAGTTACATATATCCAATATAACTCAAATAAAGGTAAGGATAACGTGAACAAAAACATAGAATAAAAGATTAATTTCTATAATCTATGAGTACTAGTACTGGCCCTTGTTTAATAAATCTAGAATAATACATCAATAAAAAATTTGAGGTTAGTGTTTTATACCAATAAAAAATCAACAAGATTCTTAGAAAAATATATGAAAAATTTGGAACTCACCAATTTGATGCTAAATAATAACTGAATGAAAATAGAAATCAAGGATGAATCTCCATGGTTGGGGAAGAAACTAGAACACACACATAGGGTTTAATGAGATCTGAGGAGGGGGAGGCCACAAATTTAATTTTTGTGGTATTCCATACCAATAGTTTTGTAAAACCATTGGAATATATAATAAATAAAAATTTATGGCTGAAACCGTTGGTATACCTTTAGTACACAAGATTATATACCAATGGTTTATTGAATATGTTGGTATATCTTTCACTAAACCATCCTATACTAATGGTTTTCTGAAACCATTGGTATAACCTTCATTAAATAATCCTATAACTAATTTTATTTTAGACCATTAGTATAGAGTAACCAATACCAATGGTTTTAGAATACCTTTGGTTTAGGTCTATTGGAATATAACTATTTTCCTGTAGTTCATTACAGTCATCACAAGATTTTACCATGGTAACTATTATTTATAGAAAAAATTAATTAAAAATTATTAAATTATATTAATTATTATGATTCCAAATAATTAATCCATTTTATAGGATCCATTTTTAATAATTTTTAGATGTTCATTTTAATATAAGTGCATAAAATTCAACAAAATCCATTTTTAGACAAATACATTTTTAGAATAAAACTGAATTTATTCTTAGTTTTTTATTAGTAAATACATTAGATGAATGAAAAAATATTTTACTGAATATATTATATAAATATTTAATTTAAATAATTCATAAATATATATTAATTTAATTTACTAAGATAAAAATACATTTTTCACCTAAAAATCGTTTCTTAGAAAACATATCTCTTTACACTAAAATGCTTTTATTTTCATTTTTAACCTATTGAAAACCAATGAATTAGTTTTATACATATGAAAATAATAATGTTTTATAATGTAGTTAGTCTTATTCATACCATTTAATCCAATAACTAGGTGATAACCTACACAATAAATTATAATATTTCTAGAGTGTATCATGGTTCATTTAAAATCTGTTTATTCTTTAAAGAAATCAATTAAAGACATAAAATTTATTTAAGGATAAATATTTAATAAAATAAAGGGGTGATAAATTTTACCCCCTTATAATAATTATTCCCTCAAAATTTCATTATTTTTATACAAACTATTAGTATACTTTTACCTCATCACATCCTTGGATTCCCACATAACTTTTTTAAATTTACGGGTTTTCCATAAAACATTGACCAGGTGAGTGGTATTTTTCCAAAAAAATTTCTTTATTTAATACAAAATATCCACTAATTATTACTCCTAAGAGAGATCATTCTCTATAGGCATGACCTATAAGATTAGTACATGTGAAGGATCAAGTATGAACATATTTAAGAGAGAAAAACATAACAAATCTTGGACTTGAGAGTGATTTAGTGGAAGTGCCAAGTGATAATCAAATGTCCTGATATGATAAAAAATTTATAATGGAATGATATATTGAGATCTCATAATTCCCTTCTTTCTATATTTACTAACCTTATTATAATGATATATTCATCAGAATACCTTGTCACTAAATTCAAAATCTAGATCCCACTGATGATTGTTAGCGTAAATTTTCCATCGACTCTAAGATGTACTAATGTGGTGATGAATGGATAAAACCTTATCTTACATTTACTCAACCACCTCAGGTATCAATACCTTCTGTTATGAAACTTAATCCCAACATGTTGGATTTATACACTTTCTTCCATAGATGGATTCATAAATATCCATTTGAATTCTTCATTGAAATCTATTTTTGTATGAAAAATCAATCAGATAAAGGTGTTGATCCTAACCACCATTTAAATATTTATAAAAATATCTCAAAATATTTTTTAGGGTAATAATGTTACTCATATACTGACCATCATTTTTGAGTATGATATGTATTTATTAAGTTTAACTCTATATTCAAAGCATATTGAATACTTATCTAAAATTTCATGGTAAGCCTTAGATACTGATCAGATAAAATATAATATGGTACTCTATGAAACCTTACCACTTATTCAGTTTATATGTTTTAAATATAATCAAGAAATAAATCTTCTCTTAAAATAATAAAATGTGATAACATCGAATTTAAATTAATAATAAACCAAATATTATTATGACCTTTATATGTTTTGGGGAACCTATTGCTGAAATACATATTGTTTCTTTCATATATCTATTATGGTATAAGTAATGGTTTTAATATCCCATTATACTTATTTCAATTAGATATAAATTGATGACATACCGAGAAATGAGGTATATACTCTTCAATATACTTTTTTTATGTTGTCCTATAAGAAATAATTTTCAGATCCATATACATCTTCATACCTCAAGAATGAATAAAAAATGTTGAACTATGATCTTCATGCAACAAATAATTTTTAAAATATAATATTAAAGGAGGAAATACTCATTTCCTGAACCTTATCATTTTATCAAAATCATGGTTAAACTCTTGAACATTCATGAACTCCTTTAGTTCCACATATTCCTTCTATACCTCTTTAATCCTCACATGGATGGATGGTTGAACATTCATATATGAAATATAAGATCTATACACTTTCCTCATTATTTAGAGATCCATTTTTATAAATCCAAATGTATTAGATCCCTTTTAATTCTTATAATGGACAAACTATCATGTTCATTCTGAATCAGAGCATCAACCACCTTGTTCGCCTTCCCATGGAGGTAATGCTTTGAGTAGTCATAATATTTAATCAAATAAAACCATCACCTTTGGTTCACATTAAACTATTTCCATTTTAAAATAAAATTCAAGATTTTATGATCAATATATATATCACATCTTTTAGCATACAGATAATTCATCCATATTTTCAATTAAAAAATTACTACTGCCAACACAAAATGATGAGTCGATCAAATTTTTTCTAGAATTTTTAATTGGAATGAGGCATAATATGTCACTATATAATTCTAAATGAATAATCATACCAACACCTTCATTAGTAAATCGATATAGATAAAAAACCATTCTATACTTTACAGTACTATGAGAATAAGTGTACAAACCAACATTCTCCTTACTTCCTTGATATTTTCCTCACATTCATCTATCCAAGGGAACATGGATCCATTATGAAAAAATCTGATTATTTTATTAGGTTTAAATGAAAATTATCTCATAATGTGTTGGTAATATCAATCCAACCCAATAAAACTATAGATCCCGATCAATGTGGTTGGTTTAGGCCATTTCTCAATAATTTTATTTCATTGAAGGATCTACTTATATACCCTCACTTGAGATTATATGTCTCAAGAATTAAACCTTCTATAGTTAGAATTCACACTTATGAAATTTTACAAAAAACTTATCCTTCCTCAAGATCTTCAATAAAATCCTAAAATGATATTCCTGCTCTTACTTTAAATCTTATAATATATTATAATATCTTATATAAAGGCTACCATAACCTGATTTTTATAATTTATAAAGATTCTATTCATTAAATCAATGAAGATAGTGGGGTAATTATTAAATATGAATAGAATCACTATAAATTCATAATTACCATACCTCATATGGAAGGTTTTATTGGGTATATCCTACTTATTGAACCTCAATTGATGATATATATAATTAAGGAAAATATTGTAAAATTATCGAGATTCACACAATTTAAAAAACAAGTCATCAATATAGGGGAAATGATACTTGTTCATGATAGTGATCATTTTATGTTCATGATAATTAATGAAAAGATACATTGGACCATATTTCTTATTAACAAAATGAACAGGTTCACCCCATTGTGATGCATTTAGAAAAATGAATCCCTTATCAATATTCTCCTATAGATTATTTTTCAATCCATGATACTAAATTAGTGATATTTTATATAGAGTCTCCAAAATAATTATAGCCATAGGTATGGATTCTATTTAAAACTAAAGTTCATGATTCAAGGGAATACTATGAGATTATTTAGTAAATACATCAACATATTACCTAACATAGGCATATATTAAATACAGTATTTCACCCTAACCATTTGAGAAAAATATCCCTCATAAATATGCAGTAACACCCATACAATGAAAGTAATTAAATTTTAAGTTCATATTCATCCTCACACCAAAATATAATCATTAGTTGACTAAGAATATCACATTTTATTTCCCTTCATTGTAAATTCACATGGTCTCTATATAAATAAATTTAATCCATGATCAATATAACATCAATTTAGCTATAGGTAGAATAACACATTTTATATGAATCACATTCCAAAAAAAATTATTAGAGATGAGATATAGAAATTATATGTGATAATTGTATGATTATAATTTTTAACTACTATCTCAACATTTAATAATTTAGGTGGTGACTTTATATTCTTAAAAAAATTCCTAAAATATTAAATAGTGGGTAGATCCAAAATCATATAATACATTTTCAATTATATATTGGATAGTAATTCTACATTTCACCACATCATTTTCATGACCAATTCAGTAGTTGTGATACCATGAGATTTCCATATGTCTCTTGGATTAAGAGGATTCTAAAACTAATTTTCATAATTAACCAGCAGATTTATACACTGATTGGAATAGTATATATAATACATGCAATTATATCATTAGAGTGTGGGTGGTATATTTTGTCGAGAATTATCACCATTATTGACTGACCTATTTACATATCATCAAAAATATTTTACTCTATGACCTTATTTTCCACACTTAAAACATTTACCAATCCCTATAAGGAAATTTTATTCCAGATTCATTCCAAACATATGACATAAATAATGATTAAATTTCTTTCCTCCCAGAGTTTTATTAATATAATTTCATCAAAATTAAATCTTTCTCTTATTTTCTCCAAATCATTCAGAACAATAAGAGTCACTAATCTATATTTATAGTTTGAGATCACATAAAATTATTTCTACATAGCTATAAAAGTCACATATTGATAATGCCTTTTAATAATTGGTCTCAATCCATAAATGAATCTGTGAACTTTTCGTTTATTATCAATGATAAAACTAGAAACATAAATTGAAATCCTAGTGAAATTTTCCTCATAGGTAGTAATTTATTCTTTATCCGTATGCTTTAGTACAAGAAATTACCTTTTCATTTTCATGTGGTGAGTTTTAGGAAAATAATTATTTATAAATACCTTCTTAAATAGTTCCCATTTCATGGAGTTAATTTTCTCATTTTTCATCATATTCTTTATAATATTCCACTATTAATCATCTCCATATTCCAAATGATTCACAAAAAAACCTTATCATGGTCAGATAATTAGAGAAAATAGAATATATTTTCTATAGTACTGATACATTTCTCTATAATAAGTAGATTAGAGGTACCACTGAAGGATGTTAGACACTACCAAATAAAAGACTCAATAGAGATTCATTATTTTCTTTATATATTTAGATGTTCAACATGATTCAAGTTACTATTCATATATTAATAGAGTTGTGTGAGAATAATTGTATATTTGTTTATCCCATCGCCCATTTAATTTGGTTTCTCATAAAGAATATTACTGAATTTTCTATCACATTCATTGTTCACATGATTCCTCCTGGTTCTAGATATTCACTAAATCCAAAAATATTATTTTGAATTTACAACATCAATAACTAGTATAAGAAATAATATTATTATGAAAATCATGTTTATGATTTCCTAAATTATAACACATTATATAAACCCATGATCTTTATGTTTATCTCATATCACCATTCCTTATCATAATTTTTCATAGGTTATATATCTCATTAATCATTATGGTTTATAAAGGTAATGTTAATTTACTAAATAATTACCCTTATGAGTATCTAGATAGGTGTGAAGTCTTATGAATACTCATTATAAACCTACTGAATAATGATTTGATAATCAACAAGACCTTTTTGGGTGTTTACCACTAGATTAATCTATTTCATAGTCACATCCACTTAATAGTATCCATACATGTATATTATTATAGACTAGATACATAATAAACTTATTTCATGAAATATCTTCAACAACTACCATGCAGTTATTTTCACATATTATACTTCTTAGGAATACCCTACTTATGAAATTTCTTCATAATCTATAGAAAATAAATATAATAATTAGTTATATCATATTTTAATTAAGGGTAAACAATGGAGATATAATTAAATTCTCATAATTGATCATGAGATAAGAATAATGGTATTATAAAATGATCACAAATTACAAAAGTCATACCCAATCTGTAAAATATATTTAATCATAAATCCTAACATAATTATTTCTCATAAAAATAAATAAATAATAAGGACGTAGAATATTCAATAATCAATTAGGATCCATGAGAATATATCATAAGTATAATACATAGGTTTGTGGCAAACATATAATCGTCAAAAAATATTTTTTAAGTTAAGGTTCACTTTCAAAACACTCATATTTGATAAGGTCCCATAGTGGTTTGGGTTCATTTCTCATCCCATCGTTTACATAGTCAATGTAAAATACCAATATGATCATAGTAGAGAGATTAATTTACTTAATCTGGTCAATATCTATTCTTGTCTATATTAATTCATGAGATATCATTCTTTACCTAATGCATTTGAGGGATATATAATTTTCTGCCCACATATCACATAATTAAAATTATACATATGTGCACCACAAGATCATAAAACATTTATCAATTGAACATATCCTAACTCATTTAAAGTAAATGAGTTTCATTCTATTATTTCATTGTAGTAGAACCTGTGTAGAGAAATTAGTTTCATCAATATTTTATCATAATTTAATTAAACCATTAGAAAGAAATGGTTTTCATATAATCATCCTTAGATCATTATCATCATAATATATCTAGAGAAATTAATTATATATTTTCATAATATCATATAATAATTTAATCATAAAAATAATTAAATTATGTTGGCATTAATAAAAAATATATCTAAAATAGAATTTCAATATTTCTTAAAAAAATGGAAAATATTATTTTCATTCAATATATTTAAAAAGTAAAAATTTCTAGAATATTGATAAAAATATTTTCTTTAAAAATTACCATGGAAACCATTAAATTAATCTTCAATGAAAATAATTGTCTCGATGGTGGGAAAATCCATTCATGTGGTAAATGATTAAATAAATATTCCTTTTAAAATTTTGTTAACAAGTAATAAATAAGTATTTTAGAAATAATTGAACAAAATAATTTTTAAACCATTGTACACAAATTAAAATATAGTTGAAAATTACATTAAAAAATAATTGGATTATAGAAAATAATATTCTTGAAAGTATTTCAAAGAACACAGACATTGAAGAAAATGTTTTCTGTCCAAAGAGGAACGAATGTTGATTTTTCATAAAATATTTTCTCAATAATTTTAAGTACCAAAGAGTGGAAAATGGTACTATCCCTTGAAAATAATAAGAATAACCATATTATAATAATATATGGATTTTAAAGGATATGATCCATATAATTTTTCTCAATGTTAATTATTTCTTAGACAACTTAAAAAATAAATTAGATTGTAATATAAACCCTTACCTCAAGTCCTTTATTGCTTCATATGCATTAAAAATACTTTATAATAAATATATGTTCATTATAAATCTATGTAAAAATAATATTCATACATATATTACTATGTATCATTTATTAATAATTTCCAATCATCCTTTTATTTACAATTCTTCAATAAAATGAATATTATAGTTAAAATAAGTATGTTTTCCATACATGTTTTGGTTCAATAGTTTTGGTCCTTGAACCTTTGCATTGTTTTTATTGTATATATAATATTAATAATATAATAAGCATCATATTTATTCATAATATATAATTTTATAACAATTCAAATAAATTGGAAATGAAAAATGAATTACATTACTTCATAGAGGTAGTTTCCTATACATACACATGTGTGATGTTTTCACTTTTAGTTGGATGGTAAAAATAGAGGTATATACCAATTATGATTTTTTAAACAATAATTATATAGTAAATATCATATAAATTCATTAAATATAACATTTTCCCCCACCATTTAAAGATTAAATGAAAACCAAATCAAACTCTTTCGTGGAAGTGGTAGGCCACACATACCCATGAATGACATTAGAATTTTCCAAAATATGGGATAGAGATAGAAAATGGATAAACCATTAAAATAAATACATATAATTATGGTAAATATATTTATTCAATCATGTTATTATTATTATATAACATTTTAATGAGGTTTTTATAGAATGAAATGTGAAAAATATTAACAAGAACATATACCTCATCTTTGGGAATCTGCTTTTCAAGAGCACCATGAGGTATCATGTATGGGTATTTTGTGAAGAAAAGAAACTCAAGGTAGTGTAAAATGATTTTGGGAGAGTATTTGGTATTATTTTCATTGATCTAAAGGGATCAAGTGGTGTGGTTAAGAGTGTATAGGATGTTTCCTTTTATAAGTGAGGTAGGTAGAAAACATATAAATATTTGAAAATTTATTATATAGTGTATATATAACTCAATTAAAGTGTCTCAAAAACAAAAAATATCAATATTTAATAAGTATAATGCTTAAATACCATCAAAAAATTAAATTAAATAATTTATTTTGTGATATTTTCAACCTTATCTCTTAGGTCAATCTCTATTTTAAATCTTTTAACCTTTGCCATGGTTAGAATTTTTTTTACCATGATAACAATTCATTATGGAAAAAAACTATGTAATTATTATTAAATTATATTATTTATGATGATTATTAATATTGATACAATTTTATAAGATTAAATTTATAAAAGTTTTATAAATTCATTTTAAAATAAGTGTGCAAAATGCAATATAGACCGTTTTTTGAGAAATGCATTTTTATGCATAAAACATAATTAATTCTTATTATTTTCCAAGTAAAAACAATTATTTGAATGAAAAAATATTTTATTGAATATATTATAAACATATTTAATTAAAATAACTAATAATTATAGATTAATTTAACTTATTTATATAAAAAACATTGTGCACATATTTTTTTTATAAAAACATCTTTTTTTAACTGTAAATGATTTTTTTTATAAGTATCTAAAAACCAATTAATTAATTTTATAATTTTTTTAAAAAATGAGTTTTTATACTTTTTCCTATTCATAACTATCTATCCAATAGATTATATATAACTATTACATTAAATAATAATATTTACATAGTATATCATAGTTTATTTAAATTCATTATTGCATGTAAAGAAATCTATCAAAGAAGTAAAATTTATTTATGGAGAAATATATCATATAAAATCAAGGGGTTATAAAATTTTATCCCTTCATCTATATGAATAGGTAATTGATTTTTATCATGGGGAATATTTTCTTGATTATCACCCAATTCAGGTAAAGATAGCCATGACAAAGCCTCAAGCTTCTATCCACTATCTTGGATAGAAAAAGTGATGATACCCAAGGGGACACAATGGTTATAATAAAACCTTTATCTATAAGGTCCTCCAATTTCACATTTAACTCAATTATATCATTTGGGTCCATCCAATAAGCTATATAAGATATTTTATGGGTCCTAGGGTGTATATCAATTCATACTTTTATCTCTCAATAAGAAAAAAATATACGTACATCCTTGATAATGAAGTCCATATACTCCTTCACAATGAGAGGAAGCTAATCATATGATCTATTCATTATGAATAGAGTAAATATTCCCAACTTATGGGTGATTGGTTATAACTTACTATATATAAGTTATGCCTATCTTGACTAAAGGTCTTTCTCACCCATGAAGGAAAACATCAACCCATATACTCAACCTTACACCAATATCTAATTGTAGTTTTATATCTAAGAACAGAGTGAGGAAATCCAGTCTATAAAAAGGATGAAATATTAGGGTTCCATGTAATCCACTATGAGGTCCTAAAAAAACTCTTCTCCACAAATTGAATGATTACATCATTGATAGATGTGGGTGAGTGTGTGGTCACTTTTACTGGGAGTCTCTAACCTCATTGGTTGGGATAAGTCCTCCATTGATGTATCCATCTCCCAAATAATGGGTTTTTAAAAAAAATAATGTCTTATAAAAGTATATATGATAATGGTTTCCAATGTAGAGAAGCCACATATCATACTTTGAATCATGTCATGATCTTCCTAGTCATAACCCTCCATCACTTTCATTTGGAAACATCCCTAATTAAAAACTCCCCATGCCTGGAATTATCCACCTAAGGGTATAAGTGGTGAAAAATATCATAATGATGCCTACTTATAGCTCCTCCTCATAGTGATCCACTAGATACTTTGTCAAATTAGTTTCCCAAAGGACCACCTTGTCCACCTTGAGGAGTTCCTTTATTTTGTTGTTACCTATGACACACTGGTCTATACACTACCTAAATTCTTTATGCCACATTTCAGTTTAGGGAGTCATGATCCATATGTGAGGTGAACCAAACATTAAATGAATAAATATTAAATCATTTTAGATGAAGATTCAATATATCTCAAAATAATACATGCATGATGAACTTAAAGATTTATGTTATTTAAAGACATGATTCATAAACATATTATATAATTAAAGATATTTAACGTCTTTTGAAAAGTTCTTCTTACATAGTACACTTATTATACTTACCCAATATAAAACCTTCTTCATATCCTGGGGAAACAAAACATAATAAAGGGTGAGATCAAATTCATAGTAAGGGTAAATCTTGGATATATGAGTAAATGATTATAAGTAAGAATAAGATAAGCATAAGGGTATGATATCATGAGCTTAATATTATAAAATAATACCAAATAATTCATAAAACATAATACTGAATCAGGTAAAAAATATTTAATTGTTCATAATACATGAATAAAAAATAATCAATGATCATGATCCATGATAATATAAATTTTTCATTAGAACATATCATAATATATTGGAATAAAGTTTGGAATAATAATAATAATATAAATCTTATGTCATGAATACCCACTAATACATTCATCACATGTTAGGATTTGTGTAACTACCCATGTATCTGCTTTAATCTAGGGATAACCTCCTATGTACCCTTGGTTGACATGTGATAACCTCCCATATACCATATTTTGGTATTGGGATAAACTACCATGTACCATTTAAATATATAAAATTTAAAAATTACCCTATTAATTTTAGGACTATAATGTTCCCACCTATCACATAATCATAATTCATTCATATGTATCCCATAAGATCACGAGAACATTTATCATTTCATCTTAACGTAACCCATGAAAAATAAAATATGTTTCATTAAAATTTCAACATCATAATCAATAAAACATCCGGATAAATAATATAGATGGTTTCATTGGATCACGTCCACAGTAAATAATAAAAAAACATCAAAGCATGTTGTTATATATTAAAATACATTTAAAAGATATCTAAAACATTTCTTGAGGATAATACATTTCTAATTTTAAAATCACTTATCTAACATCTAAAAATTTATATATAATTAGTAAAAAATAATTTGAAAATAAATATGGAATATTAAAATGAATATTCATATAAATTAATATTCCTGGTTGAGGGAAAATATATTCACGCGATAAATGTTAAAACAAACATTCAATTCACACCTTTGGTAAAAAGTTCCATGTTCATAAAATAAAAAGAGGGTTATTTTAAATATATTTTACATAATTTCATCCATGAAAAAATGTCTTTAATAAATAATTTAATAATATTTAAAATATTCTTGAAAATATATTTAATAAAATATGGACATTGAAGAAAAAGAATCCTGACCAAATAGAAAACGAAGTCTGTTTTCCTTAAAAACATTATTTTGAACTTTTGAGTACTTAGAGAGAGGAAAATGAAATAAAAACCAATATTTTTAGAAATAAATAGATTATTATAAAATATATAATATTTTTGTGATAAATATTATATAATTTTATCATTTTAAATTTAATCATGAATGATCCTGGAAAAATGTGAGATTGTAATAATAAACCCTTACCGCTTTGGTAAATTTTGAATCATATCTCCCTTGAATGAAATAGATTAAAATGAAACTTAAAATACCATAAAATAAATATGTTAATGATATAAAATTTCAAATGTTATTATTTACACCACATGAAGTAAATAAGTGGTGAATAAGTCATATGTCTCATGGAAACAAAAGTGAGAGAAGAAACCCATATCTCAGGTATGTCTTACTTCGTAAGCACTCTAACCTCCTGTATAACAAATTAAAATTTATTATAATTAAAAAAAACATATTAATTATTATATTTCTATAAATTTATTACTTAAAATATATTATCAGCTATTAATTGAAAATCTTTCATCAATATCATCATTTCAACTCTTAACATCTTTGTTTTTCATGTTTTTTTGGTTCATCAGTTATAGTCCTTGCATATTGATCAGAGTTTCATAACATATAAATTTTAATAATGATAAAAATATCATATATATTTATTATATTCATATTTATAAGAATATATAAAAGGAAGAGACAAAAAAATAAATTACACTATTCATGGAGATGGTAGTCTGTATATACGAATGAACGTTGCTTTCATTTTCTAATGGAAAGAAGGGAAAATGATAAATAATAATTTATAATTATATAATAATAATTTTAAAATAAATATAATATATATTTATTAAATATATAATTATATCAATCAATGTGAGTTAGAGATGGAAAATGAATCATATGCTACATGGAAGAGGTAGTCCATACATACACACAATCGATACTTTAATTTACCATTTGATGCAAATGAGGTGTAAAATTGTTTTCATATAATAATATATATATATATATATATTATACTATATTAATCATTTTATTATGGAAATAAAATACTAATAGTAAGTAAAATAAGAGATAAACTTTGAAAAAGTCGGTAGAGGAGATCACCTCTTCTTTGAGAGACCTCTTTTTTCTTAAAACTTATTCCTTCTAAGGATGGTCTTAGGGTAAGAAATTAAGATCAATAATTAATAATAGGAATATATAAAGGTTTTTAGGTAGGTATTTTATGTTCTATAAGGATTAAATGTTGTGAATAATTGAGGAGAAGAGGTTCCCTTTTATAAGTTAGGGGATGAACACACATAGAATTTCTTAAATCATTTAAATGATATAAAGTATCATTCCCACTAATGTAGTATAAAATATAAAATAATTATAATTTAAGATAATATTATATATAAATATATTCAAATAATAACATTTTTATAAGTTTTAGTTCCATTTCAAACCTTATATCACATTTTAAACCTAGGAAAACCCGTTTTTAACCATTATCTTGTTAAAAAATATTTACCGTTTTGAATATTCATTATGATAAAAAATTGAATTGAAATAATTAAATTTTTTTAAAATATGATTTAAAATAGGGAATAAATTTTATCAATTTTAATTTCTATAAATTTTATAAATTTACTTTAAAATAAACACATGAAATGAAACAACAAGCCATTTAAAAAAAATACAATTTTAAACAAAGAATCAAATTTATTCTCATTCCGTTCCAAGTAAAAAATTTTAAATTAATGTTAAAATATTTTATTTAATATATCTTATATAAATTTCTTTAATATCATTAATCAATGGTAGTTTATTTAATTTATTAACATAAAAACACATTGCAGAAATAACAACAGTTTTCTGAAAAATTGCTCTTTCTATCTTCCAAAGATTTTATCTTTATTACCAGATATTAGATAAGTAATGCACGAATGATTATTAGTACATCGCCAATACATTTAATTAAAATTAAATTTTAATTATAATTAATGTAATTGGTTATAAAAAATAATAACCCCTAGAAAAATATATTTTCTTTAAAAAAGAAGGTCTTTTAATCATGAAATGATTTATTAAAAAAATTATTGAATTTTTCTTTAGAATTAGTCATTATATTTGAATCAAGATTTTTTTAATATATTTCATAATGTAGTTAATCTTATTTATACCCACTAATTCAATTAATAGTTTATAAAGGCTATAATATATCATGGTTCATTTAGATTTAAGGTATCATGTAAAATAAGATATCAAATACGTAAAATTTATTAGAAAGGAAAAAAATATGAAATCAATGGGTATTACAATATAACCTCATACTCCATATACATAAAGATTCTTGTTTATTGGATAGACGAATCCTCTATATGAAACTTGATTGGGGCTGGGAATATGTATACAATTTCCTCTAGTATCTAGACCCTGGTACCCACCATCATTCGATCATGACTAAAGACTACACTCCTGGATAACTACCACCGGATCCAACTACCTATTTATCCTTTGTTAATAATCTATTAATCACAAAGGCCCTATCCAAAATTCTGACATATGTAGGGATACAAAATGGAGGAATACTAGATCATAATTCTATGATAATTCTTTGCTCGAGATTCCATAATTAAATTAATTCATCACGAATCATGTCGAGGGAGTACTATGTTAGGAAAGTTAACCTCAATTCATACATTGAGACAAAAAATCTATCCTTCTATAGATTTGAAAAGTCTAGAATTTGTACACTCCTCAATATAGCTGGTTAGTACTATTCATTGATGATATAATCAAACTCTATCCATGGAAGTGTATCCACATCAGAGGTATAAATGATTAAGACCCACCAGTGACTTGATTTAAATAAAATATATGGGTAATTTGAAAAGAATCTGATAGGTGGGTTTTTATACTAGGAGAAAAAATTGAGTCACTTCATTAATCCAAACCTATACTACTCAAGGGAAAGGATCGTCTCAATAATTAGGTTTTCACTACTGAAAAAACTCCTGAAGAACACTTAGCCTACACACATCCTTATCCTTCACCATTAAGATGTTCCATTACTTTATAGGGGGAGGAATATATAGTTGTACCAGTATTGTTGGGTCTTATCACTACACAATGGGTGATGTAAGTGATAAACACTCACCCCCCTAGGGGGGGGGGATAATTACATAATATTATCCCTAAATGAAAGACTCCTCATTCATATGGTCAATGATATGAGGCTCTATCACTCATATAGGCACATCTAAACCCTACCTTGGATTGTAACTACATACTGACTTAGTAGAATCCTATAATAAAAAAAGGAACCATGATCATTAAACAATATTTAGGGAGATAACTCAATATAGAAATGAAAAATAAATGATCAATCCTTACAAGATGCATGTACCATTTAATTTTTCCCTAAAGCTAGTGTGTCAGAGATAATGAATAAAAAAGTTTTTTATTAGAGTCCAAATAAATTTTAATGTAGGATTCTACACCAAAATTGGCTATATATATTGAAATCCAAAGTCAAGTCCCCCATACACCATTTCATTAAGTTCAAAAATCATTCCTCACATGACCCCTAACTCTATAATATTTCCCTAAGATAAACCCACTCTAATACCACTATGAAATAACATGAAACATTGGGACCCCACATGGGTTTATAGTATGCTAAGTGTTCCACCCCAATCCCACATCCCATAGGAAAAAGGCTTGTGACTAAGACCGAGTATAAATATTACACAACATGGGAGGAATTAATCTAATAGAACTACACAAAAAACAAATCTCCAAATAGGAGATAATAATCGAAGATAGAATAAAAAAACAACTAAAATATGTAATGAATGAGACAAATTCGAATAATATACAAATTGAGGTGATACAAATAAAACAAGGTTAAATAAAGTCCTAATATTAGAAAGGTGAAAACTAACCTAACATAACTATAAGGTGAACATGAATCCCTCACACATATCTCCTAAAATGAACTCTATTTTTCCTATAACCTCTGGGTTCTACTACCATGACACCATTTCCATATAGATCATTACCAAACTATACATCATATTTATAATACATGAAGCATTTGAGAGAAACACCTATGTAAGGGTGAATATATACAAATTAAGTAGGATGCATTAAAAACAACAAAGTATTTTCAAGATGACCAGTAGTATTATACTAAAAAGGAAAGAAGAGAAAAACTCTATATACTTATAAGTACAAGACCTAATATTTAGAAGATATTACTACTATACACTATCCAACTATAAAATAAATAGCCACAATAATCAACCCAAGAATTTGAAATACCCAATTTTATAATCCATGTCACATATTTGAACTATAATGGGGGACCCACATATTTCCCTGGTAGTATTAATTAAGAGATAAACTAACCCTAGTGTGGGGGACCCATTACTTGTTGAGTATATCACATCAAATGATGAAGTAAATGACTCTATGGATAGAGTAACAACACCTCGCATAAGTAAGATAGTTCCTACCTTTATCATATGTCTGAGGGAAACAAAAAAATTATTGGATATAAGGGAGTACAGAGCCCATGATTGATCTAAAGTACCCTTACCCTAATAAAATTTGGGATTAACAAACTATGTGAAGAATATAGTGTAGAATCTCCCTATCTCTAATTATTCTATATGGGAGTTCCTAACACCATGTCCACTCCGATCATCACAAATGATCCTCATTATAGACTATACAGAGATGTAGAAAGAAAACTACTTGATTGAACTTGAACCTCACTATTTATTCTAAATAGTGATGTACCATCATTTCATATTTAGAAAAATGACCATTATGGACTACGCACATACCCAAATTAAAGTATCAGGAAAGAAGATGAAAAAAATATCAAAGTATAGAAAAGTACAAGTTATATACTTTGGGGTACATGAATTATATCACCTCATCCAATGTCTTATCCTATACAAAAATACACATGTAATGTGGGGGAACACATAAATGGATTGAGGAATAGTGAACATAGTGTTTAGGACTAATGGTGGTACTCGATATGTATCATTTCTTCTCAAGTTATATATAATTTGATAAACATAACGTGTAGTCCTATCATACATGTCATGTGTTAAAATATAATCCCATATGTGTGTAATCTATATACATGATGACCTAATACTCCTAATAATACATGAAATGTGCAACTAAGGAGAACTCTATGTGATATTTAGCATAGTTAAAAAAACCCATTCGCTACTGCCATCATGATATATGACATATGGCTCTAAAGTAAATGTCATGTGATAGTTTCTTAAAGATAAATATTTTAATAACATTAAAAATTGAACCACTATTTAAATTATAAACAATTTTTATGATCAAAACACTACTATTGGCCTCAATCATCACTACAACACTTTATAGGGTCAATGCTGTCCTTTATTGAATCCCCACTGATCATTGTTTCTTTGAAATCCCCAGATAAATTCCCTCTAATCACACTCGATTCCCAAATGCATCCCCTTTTAAATATAATGTCTCTATGAATATCACGATTATTCATCATGAATCCATAATCTTTTAAAATATTATTCCCACTACTATGCTCAAATTCTACTTTCACAAGCCTAATTTCTGATCATTTGTGTATTCATATCATTTTTTTCGAACTGCCAGCCATTTGGAAGGATGAATGAAAATATATGAATAAAAGGGGATGAAAAAGGATAAAATAATGGATATAAATTATTAGTGTTTAGTGAGAGGTCCCAACCATGAATCATTAGGAACATATTCTCCAACAATGAAAAAAATGGTAAAAAATAGAGTTCCATTTAATAAATAAAATAATAAAAATTAAAAATAATATATAGTAATTTCCAATGATTATCATAATAATTATAGTATGAAATTTATTATGGAAATTAAGAATAATAGAAAAAACATGAAATAATGATACCTATATCTAATCTAGGACTATTCATCGGAAATTTGTCTATCTACACCATGATTTTTTGGAAATACCAACAAAGAATGTGTTTGTCTGCTTTAGATATATGATTATCCTAGTGTTTTATATCTCCTTCACTCTATAATTTTGGTTTATGTATAATAAATCTACATTATAGAGTTAATGATTATTATATAGGGTAAATATAGTTTTAGTAGATATAATTAATTTGTTACTTAATAAATTAATTAATTACATCCGTGATGGACCAGAATCGATGGCTTGAATTCGAACCACAATTACACCACCGATAGGGTAAAACCACTATTCTAGACATAAATATTGTGTATATATTCCCAATTCATGATCATTTTCAGAGAATATTTCTCTTTAAAATGATTTAAAACACTAAAACTAAAAAAATATAGCATTTGTTTTCAAAAAATAACCTTGTAAATTGTTTGGGTTGTGTTTCTTTAAAAGTATGATAGAAGAAATCCAAGAAGGTTTAATATTTCATGAAGAATTATTATAATATAGGTGAGAATAATTATAGAAGGAACTGATTAAGTATTATCTATAGGAAAAATGTCATACTACAACAACATATATTACCCCAAAACATGTGCTCCACATGGAAGTATTTCATCGTGGTAGAGGTATCATGTCTGAATGGTGGAAAGAAGGGGTTTTTGAGGTTTTGGAGTTTTGGGGAATCTTGTGCCACAAAATTAGTGGTCTCATCACTATGGTTTCTTATATATGATTAAATTTTTGTATATAGAAGATATATTATTCTATTAGGGATCATGAAGAGAGGAAATAAACCTACAAAAGATTAAATCTGGACTTATATAAAATAAGTTTAAGGCTATGTAAGAATAAATCAATCTGTATAGGATAAAATGATTAAAAAATCATGTCACAATGAGTTATGTTGTTCCAAAATCATGCTATATCAGAATAACCAATTCTAAATGTGTATATTTAAGATAATAATTCATGACATAAGGGATAACCTGTGGAATATTAGTGTAGTAATTTTTGGAGTTGGAGGGGAAGTCATATTAAAATAAGAATAAATGAACCATAGAGAAGAATAAGTTTAGATCTGATGATATACCAAGAAGATAGATTATATTCCATGAAAAGAGTCTCATTCCATGAATGGATAGTCAAATATAATACCTATTATTTCACCACACCATGAATATTGGAGTATTTGAAGGATAAAGGAATTACACCTTAGAGGAGATGATATTGTTGTGAAGATGATAGAGTTGGAATAAGATAAGTTTTTGTTTTTAAAGTGAAGAAATTATTTTCATCATGATAATGATGTTTACACTGCAATTATGTTTATTCAAATATAATATGTAGAACAAAAATTTCATATATTTTAGGGATTTTTTGTGAGATGAATTTTGGAAGGTTGAATCAAAATTGAAAGTACTTTTTAGATAAATTTTTACCTAATAATCATGTTTATTTAATGATAAATTATAGGGGAGTCTTGGAGATTATATCTAAATTTGGGAGATATCTATCTCTACAAAATTGGGAAGAAGGATCATGGATTCCATTGAGAGAAGAGTGGGAATTCCACGACTATTCTAGAAAGTAAATGGGAGAAACAAGAAAGATCCTAGAGTCAATATCCTTGGGAGATTAAGAAGTTTCATCATATGGATGAAGGATGAGCTAATTGATACACCAAAATTGGTATAATTTCATTATTTTTTATATAATATCAGGATAGTTTCACTTGTAGGAGTAGTAAAAATTCTATAGGATTGAGTGTAGTTAGTTATTTACTCTGTGATAGTTATAAATATGGTGGAAATAGCGTGATCGATATAAAATATAATGTATTAAGTAGTGTACTTAGTGAATTTTGTATATGAAAACATCACCATTACATTCTCCTTTGACTTATCCCAATGTGGATAACCAAGTAAAAATTGTTTTGTATCTATTTACTTGGTGTATTTATTTCATATTTATTTTAAAGGAGAGAGGTATTCCTACTAATAGTGGGAGAATATCATTTATGGGTTATATAAAATCAATATACCATGATTCGGCCCTCTCAGAGTATTTAACATGTATTGGACTAACAAGTGGTACTAATGTAATTGGTTATTAGTAAAAAACACTCCCTTAGAATCCATTAAAGTAATTAGTAATCAAAAGGGAATTAAAATCATCAAGAAAAAATAATTTTCAATTATAGATGAATAAGACAAAACACTATTTCTATGAAATTGGAATGATTATCTATATAGATTCCTTACATGATATCATAATTAAAATGGAATGTATGGAATTATGTGAGAAATATTTAAGGGAGTTTGATGCTAACACCAAATAAGTCAAAACATTAAGAGTAACATTTTACAAATAAATCTACACAAAGGTAATTTTAGGTAAATCCTCACACACCATGTGGGGAAAATCATTTAGTATCTATGAAGGTGTTTTCAACGTATAATAAGTTATATTGAATGGTAAATGGAATAAGTACATGGTATATATTATACACCCAAATGAATCTATTGATTCATTTTTTAACCGGGTGAATGTTATTATAGAGGAAATGCACAAACATGGGGAATGTAATGTGCGGGTCCCTAGGACACTCGACTGGTGATCTAGATTGGTTTTCCATAAGACCCCGCGTGCTACTACTCGCACACAAGAGGATTATGACTAGCAGTGAAGGTCTAATATGATACTATAGGGATACTATACCCCCTATATCAGAGTGTTCAGTTTCAGGTTAATAAATAAGCATCAGACATCAAAAAATAAACTAAAAGAGAAAGTAGATAAATATATACAAAACAAAATAATAAATTAAAAGTATTAAAGGATCAAACAATAATTCCATACATAAAACTAACTAATTAATAGGACGGTTACATATACAGGTAAATATAATATAAAATAATAATAATAATATAATAATAGGATCAAATAAATCCATGACCATCACCCCATATTGATCTCTAATCTCTTCCAAAATTACCTAAAAAATGATCTAACTTAGGTCCTTTTCCTAACCTATGCCTATGATAAATTAATGTTCTGCTCAGTTACCCATGTTCCATAGCTACTTGGGAAGAGTGTGAGTATATAACTATATATTAAACCACCAACACAATCCTATAGAAAACCACTATATACAGTGTATGTTCATGTAAAATTCTTAATTAAAACAAATAAATATAATATATAAAATAAATAACCACTATACTAACTACTTCATCTAGTGTTGGTGTGTCTCTCAGTTTATCATGATAACCATGCCAACCATAACCACTTAGGGAGGCCATGTCCTACCCTGTTACTAGTAACCAATGTCGATACTCATTCACATGACCTTGATTTACTGTATATGCTTTATCCAATGTTGGTGTGTCTCTATGAACATTAAATTATCATTACAACTATATAAATAATATATAGTAGGGTATAACCTAGGAAAACCTAGTACTTAGGATCAAATAAAAAATATGGAATCATAAAAGAATCAAAAACAAGACCCCATGTGTATTGGGAAGCTATCTAAACTCCCAGTTTTATGAACGTCCTGAGGCCGATTCCTAGACAGCCTCATTAATCATTGAATCACGATTATCACCAATGACACCACACCAAATAGATGGATCCTAAGTATATTGTGCATCCCAAATCGATACATAAATTGTAACTGGATTTATTGGATATATCTATAGGGGTAACTATGTAATCCCATGATAACAATAGTAATCACAATTAAAAACCCAAAGCTAAAACAACTGGATCCTAGTCATACTTGGAGTCATAGGGACCTGTGGAATTGAAATAATACCATGTATACTTGATGTTAAATCCTATAATCCTGAGTATTCTTACATAAATAAATGTCTAGATCCCAATATATATATATATATATATGGGAATCTCCATTGATGTCATCACAAACTAGTCATATCACATAAATATCACATAAGGACCAAAAGACGAATCCCAAGAAGTACCTCTAGGTATCCCTAAAGTCACCATCACAACAAATAATTCCCATCATCCAGGTTCGAGGAATCATATTTAAGAACCCATAATTGTATCCAATGTAAATACTTAATATCATAAACATGATGCGGGGTTTTGAAAAATAGATAAATCCCTTACCTCTATTAATAACCCCTCGACCTGAAAACATAAATATAGGATATAAGGTGACACCCAATACCATCTCTACCCATTCCCAAATCTAATCTATCACTAGGGTCATAAGTCATAGGGTAACCTACTAGGATCCCATTGAACTCATTGAGGTCTCCTTAGCCTCCTACAAAAGAAATATAAGGGATATGACCTTAAGCCCACCCCATTTCCCAAGTATCCTAACCGGGGCTGAATGCCCAGTCCATCAACCAGTCCTTGAAGGGTCTTACCACCAAGGTAGTCTTGTCCTAGTGGGAAAGGAAAACTCTCCCCATAGTCATATCAATGAACCTAGTGGCCATAGTGTATATATCATGGAAACACCCTTGTACATGTATCTAGAGTCATATATTTTTATTTATGTTCTTGGACATCGAAGTCTGAGATATCCAATTAGTAAATGAGGTTCCATTGAGCCCTTGAAAATTTGTGCAGTCAATCATAGGATTTAAATTTTTAATAAATGACTTAAAAAATATAGAGGACCATTGCCTAATATTGTGGGGCCATAAATACCATTTGAATACAAGAAAAATAATAATATGAATGGTATATGCATAAGGATCACCAACCTTATTCCGAAGTGAAAAAACCTATCAAAGCTACTTGATAGCTCCCACAGAGGCTTGAAATTCCCATATAACTATCTTCAAAAAGTCCTGAGGACCAAATGAACTTATTTCATCAAAACCATGACCAACCACTCAAAAAAACCCGTAGTGCACTTCTGACCATACTCTCACTAAAATCCCTAACTAACGATGCTAAGAAAAATACCAATTTAATTTAATTTTTTAGATTACCCATATGAAATTTCCAAAAAACTGTACCACTAGGGATTAACAGGGGACCACAGGTAGACATCGTATTGATACATCCTGACGATAGTATAGAAAAATCCACAATGCATGACATAAATTCAATATTATTTTTTTGTTCATATTTAATAAAAATCCTAGTAAAATTCAATGTGACTTCATACCTCCATCAAAATGAGGTGAATCCGACATCAGAACTAGATCCCCTCTATGAAATCTATATGAAATATCTATTATGAATGATTGATTCCCCCATGTTATGGTGGAATCAAAATGAAAACTAAAATTTGGGGAAAAAAAAATTATAGAAAAGATTGGGTTAGATACAAGGAGGTTACTAAAGTCAAAGATGCACCATAAATCATTTAGAAGGGACTTAAAAATCCACCATAAATCAAGGGGGAAGAGTTATCCAAGGGGGAGGGTTGGCTGGGTCTCATGTGACAAGGAGGAAAAGAAAATGTGGGTCTCAATTATTTTAACTAATAGGGGGAAAACCATAAAAGATTAATTTTATAGAGTTTCATGGTTTTATGAACTATATACCAATAGTATGGATTGAAGTACCTCAATCAATAAACCTCACATGGTTTGGACACATAGTTTACCAATCTATTCCCCAACCATGTTGGTGGATCTTCAACACCTATGAAATGATCACAAAATTTACTCTAAAAAATCACATGGGGTTACCTTAATCATGCTCTAACCATGCATCCAATCCATGCTAAGAATAAAAAATTGAAAGCACCCTGAGATTTAAGGATTTTTATTGTTTTCCTTAAACTGTGTTCCCCAAACTTTGTTCCATGGGTAGAATCCTCAATAACTTATGAAACTTTACATGGAGTTGTCGAGGCCCACATGAGCACTCAAGATATCTTCCAAGCCTAATTACATGTATAGAAAAATCACCTTAATATGTCCCATGCCTTAGAGATCTATTTTGAATCTCAATTCCAACTTCAAACCTCTTAGTAATTGAAAAATAAAAATTTCAAATTACTTTTGTAATTTTCACACCCATATAGAAATAGTGTCTTACAATCTACCCACCATAATACTTACCACAATCCAGAAGTATATGTGTACGTGAAAATATAAAACATGACCTATATCCATTAACAACTCCCATTGAAACAATGACATTTAGACTTTAATATCTAAATGCTCCCCCCTTATCATAACTCCGAACATTAGACATTGAGTTCTCAGAATCTCTATCCAACACTCGTATCATCCCAAAGCATCATGAATACACTCCTCAACACTTTTAGAATTTTGGATACCCATGTGTTCTCATATAATTAGTCATTTATCCTAAATATATCCCTACTATAGGAATTAGATTACAATGACTAATTACGAGTTACGATGCTTACCAATGTTCGAATAACATACCAAAACTATAAACCCGCATTACAAAATCACACTCTATGTGGTCCCCAACTCACCACACCCATTCATACATCATAATTTTCTCCCAGTTCTCAATTTTGATATAAAACAAACAAATACCACTTCAATAAGGAAAAAACTTAATTGTGTTTAATTTTCCATGAAAATACTCAACTAATTGTTGAAATACACTCATTGAACTCTATACAACACACTTATTACAATTTTCATATTACGCAATTATATCTCATGAAAAGTCCTTGGTTTGGAATCATCTATCCAAAAATTCTAAAAGATAGTTGGACTAAACCATTGATGTGTTCCCAAACACCCAAACACCACATTTCAGTTCCCCTTCCCCCCTGAGACACCGTGGATAATTTAAACATTCTTGATAAAGTTGATGAATGACTCAACTATAGATCCATAATTGGATCCATAATCACTCTAAACAATCATCATTTTCGTCCAAACAAAATAATTTCACTCAAATTCAACACCTACTAATATTACACTAAAACCATATCATGTTAGATTCTAGAAGAAATGACTATATTTGAAAACACATCAGAATTCATTCTTCACATCCACTAAGGAATGCAGATAAAACTAGATCCATTTACTTACCAGCATCCTAATGCAAAAACAGATATCCAACAACAGATCACACCATGGGAAAAACATTTATAGCATGAGGGTTATTCCTATAAAAAGGTTTTACTACCACGATCATACCTAGAAAACAATCATGACACATCTAACACCATATATTAATTGATCACAAAATCATTATCCTCAACACCAACATAAATTCATCAGAAATGAGGGACCCACCCTCAAAGGTCTATCATGGGCTTCTAAACATAAAACATACCTCATACTTCTCCTCTAAAAAAACCTCAATGATTTCCATTAACACATTCATGTTGCTCTTCTCGATCAACACTCATCTCATCCTCCCAATATTTATATAGGATTTAGTCAAATCAGACAATCCACTACACTCAATCCCACTGTGATGTCTCCTCTACCATAGATGGAAATTTTTCCTACATTAAAACCCCTGGTCACTATAACCACAAGTATTTTATCAAGATCCATTGGACCTTGGATCACATATGACTTATTACAAATCAACAATTTAGATGATTATTGAGCACAACCAACTCATACCATTCCAAATCATTCTATATAGTGGGTGTATAATCCCATACAAATTAAATAAATTACCCCTCACATACTTCCCTATGTCTCACCTCCAACTAGGTTGACCATGGTCCATGACATGCTAACCCATAAAGCCAACTATGTTCTTAAACACCAGATAACATTGTTCTAAGTCACTAGCATCTACCCGTGCTCTCACCACACTCCTTAAGCACATCCAAATTCAATAGGGCTAGCCCCCCGAATAGTGTTTTCCTCAAAACCAGCCTCAATCTAGAAGAATCAACACTCAATGTTATCCACATAAATAAAAACTAAGTTATATAAATTCATTTTCCATAAAATAAATGGAACCTTCTATGCACTAGTCTCTAACCCTTGGTATTTACCCTTTTAGTTCTATTTCTAGGGCACTCTCAATCCATGGTTAACCCATATAAAGAGATATCCTCAAAAGTACTAAATATGGACTCACTTTCATTCCTTTAATAAATTAAGGGTCTCTAGCTCCAACCAACTATCCGAAGTGAAAAATAAAAAGGTTAAAACTAATGAGAAACCTCATGTTCCAGTCTTTGAAAATGATGAAATCAATGTTCCAATGTATATTCTAGGGTCCTATATATCATTTTTGCAAGAACTTCATGTCGAGCCATTATACTTCTAGGTAACTAATTCTCATTGTGCATATAAACATAAGAATGACCCTTAAGAATCATAAAATCATTAAACAATGCATATACATACATAATGACATCATCCAAGATGACCTTCCAAATGAACTATGTCACCCAGTTCATTTAAGTAGAGTTAAATTCTATAATATATGGGAAAATTCATAAAAGTAGTTATTGATACGTTAAATAATTGAACCTAAATACAAATAACCCTTAAGGGGATTAACATGAAGGAATTAAATTCTTGTATTAACCTACTAGGGTCACTACACCTCATATACAGAAGGACTATATAGCCATTATCCTCATTAGGAATCTCATCATAAATTCACATGAAATACAATCATAGGAAAATACATAAACATGTTATCCAAGATGACTTTCATTACACCAACTAATTATATGGAAAAATTCCATATGAGTAGTTAGTGAAACATTAGATCTCCAATAAATGACTATTAGTGAAAACAATAACACTATAAATACTATATCATTTAGAACATATATTCCAAATATGATGTATGATACACTTCTTGCCTCAATAGAATAATATTCAAAATCAAATCACTAGTCTCTTGTAAACAGGAAAAACACCAAAATCCATGATAAATCAAGAACCTCAAACTCCCATGTGAGTCACTCAATGTAAAAATCACATATAGTTGTAAAATAGAAAAACCAAACAACAATCACATATACTTGGTAACTTGGAGTTCTTACTAGAATAAGTGTTCTCTGTGCACTAGTTTGATATCCATTATAGGCTCTGACAAATTACTATGTTTATTATATACAAAATCAAAAAATAATGATACAAAAATAAACATCATGTGATACCATTTAATAATGTCTCGGTCTATAGGCCACTCAACAAGTTCCCAAACGTAGTTTTCCACATGACCTCAGGCGTACCTCCCTATATGCAACAGACTACCGATTAGCAGTGGGTTTCAAAGATGGTATTGTGAAGAGAATATACACATGGTATCATTAAGCACAATAATATATAAATAACTATATGTCATACATAAAAAAATAAAATGAAATATACAGAAGATAAATATAGTCAAGAATTATTAAAAAATGAAGTTCAGTAAAGGTCCAACATTCTATTTCATGTCTATAAAATATATACCACTAGTACGGTTTCATACACAGGTAAATAAAAAAAAATAAAAAAATGTGTAGGAGGCTCAACTAAATTATTGAGCATCACCGCATTCTGATCTCCAATCTCTTCCAAATTATCTTTCTGAATAATCTGACCTGGGTCCTCTACTAAACCCATCCTTATGATTTGTGAATGGTCTTATTGGGTACCCTAGTTCAATGGTCTCTTGAGTATGGTGTGAGTATATAAGTTAGTAGGGAACCACCAAGATGGTCCCATGAATAACTAGTATATTCAATGTATATGGATGTAATATTCTGAAGAAATGTAAATAAATAAGTTTTAGAAAATTAATAACCACCATACTTCATTATTTTCCCAATCCAAGGTGTATCATATAAAATCACAATAATCAAGCCAACCATAATCTCATGGGGGGGGAGTCCTATCCTAATATTAGTAATTAGTGTTAATCCTTAGGGCCATTACCTTGATCGACCTTACATAATTCATCTAATTATAGGGTGTATCTGAGAATGTAAAAATACCATGCCAAACATATAAATCTTGGATCCTAAGGTGTAACCAAGGAATCCATAGTACTCAGGATAAATAACATAACATATCATTATAAACGACTAAAAAACAAGATCATAGTCATCCTGATAATCTATCTTATCTCCAGGTTTCATGAATGGATAAATATTGATTCCCAAGCATCTGTAGAAATAATTGAATCAAAAATTTCATACATGAAACCAAACTAGACAACTAGATCCTAGGTATCATGGGAATCCAAAATAGATACATGTATTATCACTAGATTGAATGTCAATATCCTTAGGGGTAACCCAATAATCCCCTGACAATGATAGTAGTCTCAATTAAAAAAAACATGAACAAATTTTTGTATCATAGTCATTATAGGAATCTAAGGGATATATGGTATCCAAGGTGTCCCATATAGACCCGAGTTCGAATCAGGACATCCTCTAAAATATTACATGGATCAACATATAGATACCAGAAATCACATCTAGGAATCACCAGGGAAGTCATCACTTTCTAGTCATATCACATCAGTATCACATGAGGCTCAAAAGTTGTATCCTTGGAAGTACCTTAGAGCATCCCCAAGGTCACAATAAACCCACCTAAGTAAAATCATACAGGTTTCAGTAATCATGTTTAGGAACCCATATCCACATATAATGTAAATAAGTAAATTCATAAACACATTGGGGGGGGGGTCTATCCGAACACCTTAACACCATACCTATATTCATATCCCTTCATGTTCACACCATCGGTACAGGTTATAAGGTGACACCCAATACCATCTCTACCTATTCCTAAGTAAACCTTCCCACTAGGAACATAAGTCACTAAGGTACCCTCTAGGGCCCCCTTAGACACATTGAGGCCTCCTAGATAAGTAATGTTAGGTAGATGACCTTAATCCCATCTAGTTTCTTAGGATACCTATGTTGGAACTATGATGCCCCGAACCCACACTATTATATGTGGTCCTATAAACATATACATGACATACATAATTTCATACTAGCTGATATGACCGTTAACAATTAAAAAATAAATAACCATTATTGAATCATTTTAATTCAAATGATCCATTAAATTATAGAGCTTTAAAGAACTAATTCATAGCATAAACTAATTAATCCCATGTTCTTTGTATCAAAATGAAAATTTTCCCATTAGACACAAAATTAATTAATCCATAACATGTCTTTAATGTTTCCCAAAAAATATTTCAGATGTGGTATCCTTATAAACAAGTCATGTGTAATAATTTTCTTAATATTCCAGGAAAATGGAAACATAATAAGGGGTGAGATTAGAGGACTAGTAAGTGAAACATACAACTGAGGAAATCATGGAATAAACATAGAATAAATATTATGGTAGGAATAATCGAACAACAAAAATAAATAATGAACATAAAACATTATCAATATATATACTTAATAATAAATGGAAACCTCGATATCAATAATACTGATCTCATACTAATGTAGTTCATAATTTCTAACATCAAAACCTAATATCAATTCCTTGTTCCATGTAATTTTATTATCATCAAGACTGAAATCAATACATCTTGCTTAATTGGGTATGCATACACTAAATACCCAAACCTGTTTTATCTCATGATACCTATCAATGCATCGATGGGAAATATAATTTGGGCCCCAACCCATTACCTAATTAAGTTCAATTTATTCACCATAAGAGTGAACAATAATTTTCTTACTATTTTGTAAGGAACCTATTACTTAATTAAACATGGTTATCCATATAATGGAAGATACATAATTTAAATACACAATAAACCTATGTTAGTAGTAAATAAGCATCATAAATTTCAAAAAATTTCCCCATGATAATAAAATGGATAAAATGATCATAATATATTAAGATAAATAAGGTGTATGGTCAAACAATACATATTTAACTTTCTAATAATCTTCCATATTGGAATAACAAAATACAAAGTGTGAATAAATTTCCCTATGTCAATAACAAGGATAACATGCTCATAACCCATTTGGAGAAATAAGGTGAATGGTTAAACAAAACATAGTAAAATTTCTAATAATCAGCCTTATTGGAATAAAAACATAGAGAAGGAAAATACTTATCTCCATGTAAATATAATAACATTATCTCTAGGTGAACATTAACCAATTTGAATTATGTAAAATGTGATCTTCAAACTAAATAAATCTATTAGTGTACAAAGTATATACTTGAATAACATGATCATAATACATTTATACTAATAATTTGTATAGATTAAAAATAAGATATCTCAAATTTCACAAAGGAAACATCAAAGGATGTTGACATAAATAAAAATAAACCTTTAAATTTTTTTTATGAGGATACCACCTAAGGAGGGATTAAGAATTGTATTTCTTGGTACCGTGAGTTCATTTACCTCCAAATTATAAAATATATATTATATTATAAATCCTAAAACATAAACCCAATTAGGGTAAGCCCTTTTTAAAATGATAATGGAAATGAAACAAAAAACAAAAAATATTTTTTAGAAAACATTTTTTGCATTAATTTCAATGAGAAAGTTATGTGTCACTTATAAAAGTATTTTTTAAAAAGGTGAGGTGAAAAATCATTTAAAACATTAACTTTATAAGAATCTACAATAATGTATCCTTTAAAATGAAATATTTTTTTATAGGGAATGTGGATCTAAAAAACCTTATTATGAAAGTATCATTTTTAATACTTGAATTTACATTTTTTGAAAACCTATATTTTAAAAGGAATGATAGAATCTTATATTTTATAAAACATAATTTTCAAAACTTTCAATATAAAATAGAATAAAATATTAGGGTGGTATATCCCAATCATGGAAAAAAATGTTCATGAGAAAAAATTATAACAAAAATTAGGATATTTGAATTACCAATATCCCTTATAGGAAACATATATTAGGAACTGATAAATATAAATCCATTGGTTTATATGTTAATAATTTATATCCATATAAAAAAATTATATAATATCACATAATAAAATCAAAGGGAATAATAGACCATACTTATAAGTTCAATAGAATGATCATAACTCAATGAACAAAAGTGGAGTTACAAAAAACCCTTACAACTGTTGAATCAACTGAATAAATAGAACCTTGAATTAGGGATAATGATTTGGATATTAAATCCTATGAAATATATGTATTGTGATAAAAATACATCCATGGGTAGTAAATAAACCATACCAAGTAATCATGGTGCTCAAAATGTATTATGTCTCAATGAGTTAGAATTGTGACCAAGAAACTTATTTCGGCTTGAGTAAAAATTTAATAAAAATACATTTAAATATATGGATTTTAATTGATAATAAAATAAAATTATTAAAATATAATTCATGATATTATCCCTCAAATAGGATGTATATACCCCAAAAAAATGAAATTCAGTTCAAATTACCAATCATGTCTCAACGAGAAGAATTTGAGACGAAAGACCTTACATCTCGTTATCAATTCATTGAATGTACTTTAACCTAATGTATCACAAACATATTTATCTTAATAAATTAATTAATAACCTCACTCTTATCAATTTTCATTCATAATCTTCAGATTTAGTTTGTCTCTACATGAATTCCTTTTATTTTCCACATTGGGCGTTTATAGTTTGGATTAGTTATTTTAGTTTTTTAATAGTAGTGTCCATGTTAATTATCCTTTAAATTTTATTAAGTAATATATCATTAAAATTAATTTTAGTGATGATTTATCATAATGTATTATGTTTACAATTAAATTCATTGGATTTTTAGTCTTCATCCTTGAAGATGAAATTGATTATAAGCATGCTTCAGTGATTCTTGTCAATTGAAGGGTGTTTTATTAATTAATGAATTAAATATGTTTATAAAACATCAAAAAAATAATACTAATTATATACTCATTTATATCATATTTCACTATTAAATAATTTTTATAGTCATCCATGACATAAATGTATAGTACAATTCATGTAGGTGGTTTAACCAACCCAAACATGAAACTACCATGATTAATGAATGATTATGAGATTGCTTAGTTGTAATATCATTATACCATAAGTATAATGATATTTTTATTTATTTATTAGTGTGATATATCATAATTTTAAATAATTATAAAATTAAATAATGGATATGAAACCATTACATAATTTAAATAAATATTATCCTCTTAATACACTTATTATAAACAATTATATTAACGACAATCCTTTGTTGGTCATATATTTAATAGTTTACTAAATTTTTTATACCAGAACATTAATGATATCATAAAAATCATATTTATCTTTTAATATCATTCTTATATCCATTAATATTAGGTAGTGATGGAAGAAAAACACATTATGTTTTGGAGATGGTAGTTCGCGCAATACACGAACAATAAATTTGTTTTTACTAATGGATAGAGTATATTTTTAAATAATGATAATAACCTTAATATAGTAACAAAAATGTATAAAAGTTATAATAATATAATAATATATTTATTTTTAATATATTTGGATGATAAAAACTAATAATAAAACCAAGTAGTTGACAATACAGACGTCAAGGACTTGAATTTTCCTTGGAAGTGTCCCTGAATTTTAAGGTATTAGGATAAATTTGTGTGACCAAGGGATTATAGTCATGGGTGAAATGTTTTTGAGATTAAAATGGATTATTTTTAAGGATTAAATATAAGGTTCATTGTATCTATTAAGGGTGAAGTGGTATATTTTTATAAGTTTAGGTAAGGGAACTTTTGGAAATAGCTTTACAATTTTCAATAATAAAATGTCCTTTTCAAGGACCCAATGATTAAAAAGAGACAAAAGTGTAGGGGAAAATTTATTGGTTGAGAAAAATATCAATCATATAAATCAATTCATTTTTTTTAAAAAATTTTGGACTTCCACATAATGTTAAACTCAATTAACCCTTTTTATTTTTATCGACATAATTAATTTTTAACCTTAACAATTATTTTTAAAAACAAAAAAACATTATTAACTAATTTGAATATTATAATTTAAAATTTTAAAAATAATTATAAAATAAAATTTCTATAGCTATAAAAATTTAATTTTAAAATAAAATAACTTAAATGTGTAATATAGTTTTTAAAAAAATAAATTTATCATGTTTTTAAATATATATATGATAAAATTATCATGGTTACTAATTTTAAAGACATAAATTTAATTATAATTAATTAAATAAAAGGTATTATACTTCCAAGGCAAGAAAAAATATAACATTACCTTGAAAATTAGTGATTTAAACATAATTCAACAAACTATTTTTATTTTAAAATAACATTTAACTTTAGTTTTAAAATTTTTTTTATTGGTTTTCTACGTTTAAAGAAATTTTAAAAATGTTTATTTTATTCCTAAATTTCATATTTTATTAATTCAATGGGTTTTAAATATTTTAGGTTATGTTTAAATAGTAATAAAATCACGGAAATTATAATTTTCATAAATCCCGCATTTTTCAAATAAAATATACCTTTTTATATAATGCTAAATAATTCATAATAAGTAAATTTTGATATAATGGATATAATTTTATTTATTTTATCCAATTAAAATTATAAAATTTGGAAATTTATATTTTTATGGAATATGATAAATAAAAATAAAACTGCTTTTATTGACAATTAACTCATATAAACTATTTTTCTTCTAAGGGTAGTGATTTTTTATTGATTACCATTTTTGGTTAATTAATAATTTTATTATATATTTTTTGATCATTTAAACTAGTTATTGTGTGAAAGATTTTTTTAAATACATTGAATTATTTAATGGTAATCATATATTAAGATTGTAGGGTGTCACATTCTCCCCATTTAAATAAATTATGTCCTTGTGTTTTGACTCATAAGACCAGAGTAATTTGTATTGGGAACTTTTAATTACCCATAAATATCTAGATGATCATGGGTTTATATAGAATATGGAATGATATCTATCTATATGAAAATTATAATAAACACTTTATAAATAGAGCTAACTCATTCTGAACTTCATATAGAATTCTACCAAGGGATGTAGATATAGATTCATAAGTAATAACTTCCCCAAAACCTAGATAATGATTTATATGATAATAATAACACTAGGAATTATTATTTATAAATATATATCTATTAGTTTTTGAAAACATATATGATATGGGACTCTAGAAAATACAGAGTGAAAACTCACTATCTGATTAAAGAATCGTAGTTACATAGGATTTTCCTTGTTCGCATGGTTATTGGAGACTTTATCCCTTATTGGCCCTTGGATTGTGAAATTGAGTTGCATAATTACCAATACTATTGACATTTAAGCAACCTATTATTATAACTTATGTATTTTAATTAAACTTGTGAGTTTGATAACCTTCATCATTTTATATTTCCCAAGACACCATCTTTTTCTTCTTTGGAATGTTTTTCACTTCAACTATGTTCACATTATTAATCATATTTTTTTGATAATTTTTTTCACATAATCACAATGTCTCTCCCTCCATCTCACATTCCAATGGGTTATTTTTCGAGGTAATCATCACATTATCCCTCACACCCACAGTTCCTTCTAGTTTTAATCATTACTAATACCAAAGAGGTAGACATGAGTGATGAAACCTGAATAATACTTGGGAGTTATTATAATAAATTAGATCAAATTTATTAAAAATTAATTTTTTTACCCATATAATCATGTTAGAATATAATATCTTAAACAATAATATTTAATGTTCAACTTAATCAAATCCTACCATTAGACTAATTCAAAATAAATCTATCTGAATTAACAGTCGAACAAGGTCTCTAAATTTATAAAATCATTAATAACATCATATTTTCCTCAAACAACATAATTTTTTTCTTATTGTCACATATAAAACATATGAATACATTGATCATATTAAAACCATAACGAAAATTTTCATTTTTCAAAATCATTAGAAGAAGTACGATAGTATAGTCCTTACAAATCACATAATTCCATCAACTAGTACATTGATGATAAAATAATAAAATTATATAACACATGAATCCAAATATAATCACATAAATAATTCTTCCTCATCCATGGTAGTAACATAATCTTGACCATGTTCTATTGGACTCCTTTGGGCTATATTTACTTAATGATTTGGACAATCATTTAAATAATGTCTCATATCTTTACAATTATATCATTGCACATTTATAGATTCTTTCATTCCCTTAAAATCACAAGCCATATGATCTTTCTCTCCACACTTGTAGCAAACTCACATTCCTTTTAGGCATGAACCATGGTGTTTCTTCCCAGAATTATCACATATGGGAAAATCCTTCTTTCCATACTTTCCTTTATCCATATTTTTTCCAACTATCTTATTATTATTAAGCTACCCTCTAAAGTCATAATACTTAGAGTACTATTTTCCTATCACACTATCACTTGATCTTACGTCCTCATATGATGAGAACTCTTGGGAGACTATTTCCCTTAGAAATATTACCTTAAGAACTTGAAATTCCTGATCCTTCATACTCTTTGGATTAGGAACATTGGTGAGGTACATGTTTCTTATTCTAGGAACCATTTCTATATGATTACATATGATAATTAGGTTAATAATCATAGTGTATAATTTCTAACTAGTATAATAATTTGCATAAATTGAAAACTTTATACAGAGCTAATCTCATAATATTAAACAAGGTTTCTTAGGGACATATTTACTTATAAATCCTTCATAATTGTTTTGCAAAGAAATGTGAATTATCCTAAGAATATCCCCCGAGAGTGTCAAACCTGGTGCATAGTAAGACCCGTTATCATGTACCAGGTTACCCTGAGTCAGGATCGGGACACCTTGTTGGAGTTTTCACCCCTAGGAACATCTATACCAGAACCACATCCACTTTTAGTATCCATACAAGGATGTATTTTCTAGGAATACCCACATAATCTCTACATTACAAAAATTATAGGATGTTCTTGTTTACTTATCCTCAAAGTCAATATTAGGGAAATGCTTCCTAATCAACATTTTCTAAATCTACTTTCCAAGGTTTTTACTAAACTTCCTTTGATACCAAATGTAATTCCCCATCCCTAGAAGCCCGAAGTTGGTGAATTATTTTAATACATTGGCATGATTACAAGGAAGAAAATCATGAAGGACCAATCAGTTTAGCAGTATTGGGAAATAGATTACATACATGAACTATAAATTACAATTCAAAGAATAAAATTCAACATAGATAATTGTTTGAGAACACCATTATTCTCCTAGATTAACCCTGTATATGAGTCATAAAACACTTCTTAGAATCTTTGGAAAATAAAACATAAGAATTGTGTGTTCTAAAAATGATTAGTAAGGGTTGTAAATGTAGAATAATATTTTATAAATAATAATCAACTTTCATGGTAGGGTATACAATAGAAACACAAGCCTTTTAAACAAATCTTGAAAATAATATGGAAAGAACAAATCAAAAAATGACACATCAACATTCACATGGATATTTTACTAGTTGAATAATGATATGTAATATCAATAAATAATATTACAATGAGAGAATGTATAATTTTGGACATCATAACCATACCGTCAAGTCCTCATTCCAATACCATACAAAAATGGTAAAAAACCCAAACTAGTTTGTCTTAGGACAACTGTTGATGCATCCAGTGGATTTCATTAACTGGTCCCCAAACCGTAGGGATTTCATTAATTGGTTCCCAACTCATCACTTACTATGTACAATGCATTCCTCATATGAAAAGGGTTAAGCATGACTAACATTAACATTTTTATTAAAAATAGTATATAAAATGTTAATACTTTAACCACAAACCATAAATGGTATCAAAATAGCACATCCACAGTCAAACATATCATAAAACCTTCAATATAATATGGTATATTATATCATAAAAAATCATCCTCAATTAAGCACAAAATTCCACAAATTATGTTTTCATAGATGTAAATAATATAATAATATAATTAAAACTCTTTGAGAGAAATATCCCATTTTTAGTTTGAAAACATTAAAAAGTCACAAAATTTATAAAATAAGACATTTAAAAAGATTTTTTTTGAATCAAAGTGTCCCATACCAATTTTATTTTTTTGAATAGAATTAAAATTTTAAAACTTTAATATCCATACAAATAAATCCTTAAAACTATTCTTAAAACATGGACTTTAATGAGAAAGATTTAGGTGAATAAATATTTAAAGCATATAAAACAATGTTTTAGTTAAAGTGTCCCTTAAATAAAACCATAAAAGAATATATTTTTTAAAACATTTGAATGAACATAAAAATAGACATAAAATTTACATTATAATCCTTTTATATCCATATAAATAGTTATTTAAAATAATATCTAGAATATTGAAATGGGTAAGGGATTAATTCCTTAAACATTCAAAGCATACCATATTAATTTGACCATTTAAGTAATAAGTCCAATATCTTAAAATGAATGTTTAAATACCATTAAGATAAATTTATTCCTAATATAAAATATTATACAGTCAGTATATATACCACACACAATAAGTAGTTGGTGAACATGGCTTATATATCAAAACAATTAAAATTGAGATGAAATTCCCTTACAAAGATAATATCATTAGAGTGATGATAAATCAATGACATAATTTTGTGTAAAAAATCTCAATCCACCCAATATAATTTTATATTCTATAAAAAAAGGCCATTCGAACATATTATATGAACAATATAACCAATGACATAAATGTTTAACTCAATGAATAGAGATTGAGTTATGATTTCCCTTACCATGGGTCTGATACTGTCTGTATATATTCAAAACTTCTGTATAACGGTTTGAAACATATTAATAAATTCTACCATAATAATAATAATAATAATATTTATTATATCATATATAATTCATTTATGACTTTATGTTACCTGTTTATTAATAACTTCCAAGTTAAAGTAATATTTTGGGTAATAATCACTTTGTTTATCATACATGTTTTGACTTTTTATTCTTGATATTATTACTTATATCATGGTTTAATTGATTAAAAATGTAAAACACGATTTATATATCATAAATATTCAGTATATAAATATATATATATATAATATTTGTATAAATGAAATGGAACACACCGTTCATGGAGAGGGTAGGCTGTACATACGCATGAATGTTGATTCTGTTTTTGTATCGTATTGAATAAAATCAAGTAAATGAAACACATAAAAACACACATATATATTATTAAAATATAATTATTATGTCATATATTGAATATTTATTCCATATATAAATTTTTATAATCATTTTAAAATGGTTGTAATGGATGATGCATCTGATTGCGTCGTGGACACGGTAGGTCATATGTACACAGGAGCGATGATATCACCCCTTTAATAGTTAAATGATATATAATTGAATGGTATATTTATTATAAATAATAATTATAATGTAATATTAATTATTTATACCCATTATATTAATCATTATACCCATAAAAAAAGTAGAGATGAAAAAACTATTTACACCCCGGCGTGGAGATGGCAAGCCGTATGTAAGCATTCATAGTTATATTATTTTTTGTAGGATGGGTAAAATGATAAAAATGGTTGTAAAATAATCATAAAATAATATAATAATATATTATATTATGTATTTATTACTTTAATATGGAAACAACCTATGAAAAATAAGTATAAGAAGAAAATAACTTTGAAATAGTTGGTAAAAAATCACCTCTTCTTCGAGTATCTCCTTTTGATTTTCAACAAATGACTCCTTAGGTTGGATTTCTGCTTAAATTATGACCTTTAGGATGATGTGTGGGAATCATGGATGTGAAATGGGTTGGTTTTTTCCGAACTAAAGGGCTTTAGATGTGTGAATAAAAGAGAAGGATATGTTCCCTTTTATAAGAGAGGTGAGGGGCACTTTAGGAAACTCCAAAATACTTAATTATGTATATATTTATTTACGATTTAAAATCACACCAAAGTGATTTATTTATATGAAAATGTGATTATGGATATAAATAATCTAAAAATAATAATTTTAGACATGTTTAGGTCACAAAAGTAACCTTATCTTTTGTATTTAACCCTTAATTAAACAATTTATCTCTTACTGCAACAACTTGATTTTTACACTATAGTATGAATATAGTTACTGTAAAATGAAAACCTAACCCCAATTGGAACATTTATAACATATTTTACATTATAATAGTTATTTTTTTAATTATAGGCTTTTATTAATTTTATAACATTTAATAAATAAATATTTATTTTAAAGGATCATTTATGTCAATTTTCATATTATTCAATATTTGTATTTTAAAAAATTTCATACCAACATGATAACTTCGAAACAATACTTAAAATCTATCACTACCATGTATATTTTGTATATAAAATTCGTGTATGTCATTAATTATTTCACATTATATTTATTTCAATATTTTTAATACTACTTATTTGATATCTCGATTAATTAAAAAATTACTTCACCATTATTATACATGCATTTAATTTAGTCATTTATTATTTAAAAATTAAAAATAAATTGTTATGATGACTATAAATTTATTATATTTTAAATTAATAAATATAGTCTAATTTATCAAATGTATAACCCTATATTTAAAATGATTTAATTATGAAAATTATAAAATTTGAATATTCAATTTTTAAGTTCACTTTAAATAAAATATAATAAATGTACTAATCTAACAAAATTGGCTAAAAAGGATCATATTTTTGGGTTAACGTTGATTTTTATCAAAAAAATTTATTCAATAAAATTATAACAAGTGTTAAGGTTATTTTATATTATTATAATACTACTTTTACATTTAATTACTCTATTTTCCTTTAACTATGGTATATAATATTTAAAAGTTACAATTCACCAAAAATTATTTTGATCCTATTAGACTAGATTTTTCATATTTATTACAACCATGTATGTCTATTTTTTGAAATTTAACTCACAGGAATGGTAAAATTACATTTAATTCTAATCCTAGAGATGTGGCCAGAAGGCGAGTAAAAGAGACATTCAAAAGTTCAATAAATTTTTCTCTGTAATTATATTATTAAAATGATTCCAATGAATTTCATTGGATTTATATATGTACTATTTTTTACTGTGAGTTTGAAATCAATTTAAAGTAAAATAATTATTTAATTTAAAAAGTTGATTTTTAACAACATTATAATATTTGTCACTATTCATCAATAATTAAAACTTTTCAGAAAAATACAAAAAATTCACCCAAAGATAATTTTGGTATTTTTAATTAAAAAATGAAGTTTTCTGAAAAATAAAATTTATAAATTTCATAATTTGGTTAATATTATTCATAACATCTTTTTAAATGGCTAGTTTGATAGATCATGGTGTGCTCGAACTCGGTGTTGCGTGTAACACATGCTATTGGATCATTTAAAACAAAACATACCATAGATTTTTGGGGTATTACGACTGAATTTGAATATAAAACTAGGATATGACCATAGTGTGGTTGGGATCTATATTATATCTTGCATTTTTTTTCTATAAGTTACTCCACGGTATCTATTGGGGAAACTAAAACCCATAGGATTATGAGCCCTAGGGGTGTTTTCTCCAATATCCTGGTGGGGAGGATGGATGGATAACTACCCCCTTTGGCCCCACTCTCTTATATTGGTTGGTACTTGTGCTTGTATTCATGGTGGTTAGTTTTCCCCATATATGTGTGTAGAGGGATGTAATGACATGTAGTTATTTCATACACATGTCTTTTTGATATAGTTTGCTATGGACTACTATACGTATAACAGGTATTGGTTGTGATCGCCTTGGGATCCTTACTCGGTGTATGAGATGTGATGGATTGAGGTATAATAACCAATGTATGATACACGTTTTGAGAGTTGTGGTTACTTTGGTTATGTGTATGGGGTGCTGTGAAGCCCAAGGTTCATGTTGTGGTGCTTCACCCAAGTGGCTGCAGGCTATCCGTTTTAGAGAGAGATAATGAGGATGTGCGACATTGGGGAAAAGAAGAAAACTAATGGGGGAAGCGGTAGTAGGGTACCCTTGATATTATTTAATATATAATGTGATGATATTTTAAATACTTGGTGAGAGTAGCCATGGTGAGGATTTTAATTTAGTATACATGTTTAGGAAATGAGTTAGTTTCACTTTTTATTCACTGTGATTTAGCATGGTTTCTTCAATTTTGAACAATAGGCTCTTGGGATGATCCTAGTGAGTATACCATTATACTCACCTATGTATATATAAACTATTTTTCCGGTCAGTTAAATTAAGTTGGAGATCCGATTGGTTACTACTATCTTGGGGTTTAGTAGGTGTTGTTTATACTTTGTGGTCAATTCCGTCATTACTTTTATTTTGGTACTTGATGTTTCTCCTTTCAGTTTTAGTAGTTCTTGTATGAAATTATATTTGTGTACATGGGTTTTCTTTTATAATATAGTCTGATTAAGAGTTTGTTAGTTTCTATCATATCTCTCTCTTTCACATGTGATCTCTTAGAGGGTAATTCCTCCCATCTATGTGTTTACTACACCCTCGGTTCTTGTCACGAACCCATGGAATATTGGAGGGGAGACTCAGGTGTCACTATCTCTCTTCTCCTTTTTCCCACCTAGGAGGGGTAAACTTTAAGGGGAAAGGGTCATGATGGAGTGGTATCAGAGGTCTAGTTAAGGGATAAGATGGATTTTGGAGTTAGCCACATGTGAAGTTTCATGGGTTGGTAGTGAAACAATGTTATCTAAGTTTAGAAAACACTATAAACATGGAAGAAAGATGAGATACATTTATTTATGCCCCCTGTCATCTGATGCACAAACCTTTAATATTACAACGACTACTAAATTAAGTGATACATGTTTTAGGGTAGAGACCTAGGAATGGATCACACATCATTCTTCTTTTCACCCATTTTTGAATGGGTAGACCTTGAAATAAGTTAACATTAATGAACAAAATAAAAAATTAAGTAATATTAAAGTCTTACATATTATAGATTTAGGAGCACTAATTGTTTGATCTTTTGTAGGTATGGCTACAGGTCAACGTCCTCTTTAGGATTGAATAGAATATGTCTAATAGGTTATGCCAATAGATTGTCATAGAGTGGACATTGACGATGCTGATATATGTAGGAGGACACTCTAAGAGTTTCAAGACCAGATTGTGCAGAGTTATGAGGGATACATTTCATACATACTCATAAAAAACTGGTTAGAGGAGGTTAATATAGCCTTTAGTTCGATCTATTCTTAGAAGGATCACTGAGTATCATTGTATGTGATTATTCTATGTGGAGAAACGAGGTAGTGGGGGTTCTTGTTCCTCGAATATCGCTAGGATTCGATGGTCTCATGATAGGAATTCCAATAAAAGCTCATAGCTATTTTTCATTCTTTGACTGTGAAGGTATCCAGTCACCAGAAGCTGCTTACCCTTCAGAAGGTGATATCCAGTGTGCGACAGTTCAAGATTCATTTCAATATCCTTCTGTGATATTCTTCAATTCTATTTCCAGTTGATGAGGCCCGGGTGGGTCATTTTGAGGAGTCTTTGCATCTAGAGATCTAGCGCTAAGTCACGCCATTTATATTGAAGACATATCCAAGGTGATTTCAAGGGAATTGGTAATTTAGAATATGTTATCCAGAACTAGATCGTCACAAGATGGTAGTTTTCCTGATTACTCATGAAGTAGAGATGTGGTCTTCGGTTCCTAGTTTTCCAGACAAAAGTGCTTTTAATCAGCAGGGGGTAGGTCCTAACCCTCAAAGTATCGTTTCTCTAGGGGCAGTGACTCTTAGGCCTATGTAAAGGTATCTGAAACATATTTTTATTAGGGAGGCTAAGGTTATAATCCACAGGAGTGCCCGACCTTTCTGATTTTTTAGGGTGCGCCATTTGTCCAATTTCAAGTTCCACCACATTGGTAGTTCCAGCCGTGGAAGCAGCAGTGGGTTGCTCCAGTTTTGGATCAACAGAGAGCATAAGGGGTGGGAATAGGATAGTCCTGAGATACTACCCAGCATTAGAGAAAAAATAGTGGCCATGGAGGTGGTCAATAACATGGTTATAGGGTCCAGGGAGTAGTTCATAGTCATCTTCACGATTTGGCATTGATATTGCTAGGAGAGCTAGGCATCATTTGATTTACCATTTTCTTGTTTTCAACTTGGTTGCATAACTTGTTTGATCTATGAGAAAATCACTCCATCATATCACCTACCCTTATCCATGCTTTGAGACTTGAGGTAGAGAGACTTCCAGTTCCCTTGGCATTGACTACACCAGTTGGAGGTCAAGATGTCTTGTTTGAATTATGTAGATATTGTGAGATCATTATGGGGAAACACTTCTCTTAAAGAGATTTCATATGTTTATGAATACAACCAAATGACATGATCTTCAACATGGATTGGTTGTATTTGGTGTAGGATATCATGGATTTCTTCAGAAGGCAGGTTGTGTTATTCGATTATTATATAGAGTGTAACACCCTAAGATTCTACGGTATGCTTCTCATTGAATAATACCTTAGCTTTCATTGTACACCACTTCGAGTTCTAACACACCACAACCAATCAAACTATCCATTTTAAAAGTAGTTATGAATAGTAATACCTGCTTTTTGAGATTTTTGAAATTTTATTTTTTTAAAATGGAATTTTTTTGGATTTGGAATATGAAAATTAACTTAGGGTGAATTTTTGGTACTTTTCTAATAACTATCAATTTTTTATGAATAGTGAAAACTACTAAATTTTAATTAAAAACAAATTTTTAATAGGACTAATTTATAGTGGTAAATTATATATTTGAGTGGTTTTAAAGTAACATTAGATTATGTTTTTATCATTTAATATAATTTACATCATTTTATGTAATTTCACATTTAAATTTTACATAAACACATGTCAGACTTTTGATAGTTTTTACTTCTTAAAAAACCCGCTCTTGGTTTTGAAAATGAGAATTAATATTAAATTAATATCTGCAACTTCTGTATTTTGAATTTGGAAAAATGGATTCCATATTTTGAATCAGGATTTCCAAAATATGTAAATATGTAACTTTTATTTTTATACATTATGAATAATGACTTCAGTAAATATTTTATTTACCATGGTAAAAGGGAAAATTCGGTAAATAAGTGTAAAAAATAATATTATAACAATATTAAATTACACTTAAACATGTCCTAACCCTATTTTCATATACATTTCAATCCATGGGAATCCTTGGGTCGATTTTGGGACACCATGGGGCCACTGGTAAGTGAAAATGACACTTTATAAAAATTAATTTAAATATAAGAAAAATGTAACATAAACATATATATTTTAGTAAAAAAAATTTATATGAGGATATATAATTTATCTCTTCGAACATAAATATTAATTATAAAGATAAAAATATTTCCTACATCCTGATATTTTATTTATAATTTTTTACATAAAATAAATATATTTATTTATGACATAATAAGGTTGTGGGATTTTCTTTATTAATGAAAGAATCAAATAAATTATATTATAAATATTAAAATAAATATAATTTGAACTTTTTGATGCATTTCAAGAATTTTATAGGTTAATATAAAATTTTAGGACTGATTAAATAAATTGTTTTCGAAGTAATAATGTTTTTAGGGCTTTTAAAAAATCCAAATACCAAATAGTGTCAAAATTGACATAAATGAGTTTTTAAAACAAATGCTATTTTATTAAATTATATAATAGTCATAAAAATATAAGGTTCATCAAAAAGTATTATATAATGATGTTTATGTCATTATTTAACCACTTGGGGTTCTCTTGGAATTTTATAGTAAGTTTATTAACCATATAATATAAAAATAAAAGGAGACATGGTAAACGTTAAACTATTTAACTAATAGTTAAATCTAAAAGATAAGGTTAATATGGTGACATAAACCTGTCTAAAAACTTTTGGTTGATATTTCTTCGACCCATAACCACTGTGGGACATAAATAAATTCATTTAGATCTATTAGAAACCGAAAATTATTTTATTATAAAATAATATTTCAATCTTTTCCAAAGGTTCCCCTCACCTCTCTTATAAAAGGCCACTTCCCCTTCTATCAAAACCACACCTCCAAAGCCATTTGTCTCATCCAAACCCTTCTCAAATATCCTCCAAAATACCCTAAATTCATCCTAGAGGCCTTCCTTTGACCCTAAATCCAACAAAAAGATCTCTTTTCATCAAATCAAAAGGAAGCACCCAAAAAAGTGGTAATAATTTTAATCACCTCTTTCAAAGTTATATTCTTCTTCCACTTCCTCTTTCTTTGTTGTTTCCATACCAAAATAATAAATCCAGTACCTTATACATACTGTGATGTTATTATAAAAATGGTACAACCATATTCATTATTCTATCCATCCTACGAATGACAAAGTCACTATACGTGCTTATGTATGACTTACCGTCTCCACGCCGTGGTGTAGTTGTTATTAAATACTTCATTATTTGGATGGGTATAATAATGATGTATAATTTATGTAAATAATAAATATAACATGTTAATTATTCTTTATATATGATATATAATCCAATTATACATGATTTCACCTTCATTTGAATGATATTGTCTCTCGTGCGTACGTATGGATTGCCATCTCCATGAACGCGATGAGATTCATTCCCCATCAGAACCATTCAAGAATAATTTTCATTTGATGATTAAAAATAAGGTTTAAGAACTTAATATCAGTTTGTATATGAATAAATTACATCCTATCCATTAAAAACATGACTTATGTAATAGAACATATAATGAAAAATGAATCCGTTAACACCCGAAACAAGGATACTACTGAAATTTTATCTACAAATAAATATTAGAATATCATATATGATATCATATTTATGTATGTAGTTATTTAATAATTTAATAAAAATGATTTAACTATTATACAGGAGGTTAACATACCCTCGAACAAGGAAAATTACAAGGTAAGGGTTAATTTTACAATCTATTTATTATCCATGGTTGTTAATACGTAAGTATCTACTAGGACCTCTTTATAATGACCATCCATGTTTCTTAAAAATTTATTTCAAAAAATTTATACTATTCACTATACTATGGGTTAAATTCATTTATACCATTGTTTGACCTTTTATAAAATGGTTTTAAAGGAATCATTCCGTCGTTTTCAAAACAAGGTACTTTATGACCTTTTTGAAAAATTAAAGTAAGAATGTTTTTTTGACTTATACGGCAGGTGAAACTATTTTCCACCATTATAATAGCTTCAAAGATTCCCTTACAAACTTATAAGAATATTTTCAGAATAAATGTTTTCTTCTATAATTACATGACTTTTAAATGATTTAAAATAGAAAGAGGTATTTTTCTCAAATAGTTTTGATTTCATCTATGTCAACATCCTTTGATGGATTTTACACTTTTTTGAAGATGATTTATTATGATATAGTCTTCCATATCATACTAAAATTTTTGTGATATGTTTGACTATGGATGTGTTATTTTTATACCATTCATGGTTTATGTTTAATGTATTAACATTTCATATTTTAATACGAATGCTTATGTTAGGTTTCAACATTTTCATATGAGGAATGCATTAAACTTAGTAAGTGACAGGTGGAGCCTAATATAGATCCTCAATTCATCGATAGGTATAATGAGACAAACTAGTGTATTGGCACAAATCCTTGACAAAATAATTATTTTTAGTCTTGGGAAGAGGCCTTGACTATGTTGTTATGATGTTTGACATTATGCATTCAATCATTATGAAATTGGCCATTGAAAATACATGTCATTATTTGACCAATAGAATATCCATGTGAATATGTAAATGACATTATTTGATTTATCTTTTCCATATTTTGTTAATGTTTATGTTTACAAGGCTTGTGTTTTAGTCTTATACATTGCCTTAAATGTTTATGCTTATTTATGATAGTTTTTGATATATTGTTATCCTTACTGAGCATCTAATCTCACCCATTTCTTATGTTTTATATTTCCCAGGATGTGAATAATTATATTATGAATGACCTATAGGTATAGTATACTGGATATGAGTGTGTCTAATGGATACACAATGTGGTCATTTTTCTTTTCATAATGTAATGTAAAACCCATGTATGTATATAGTATGTCTAAGGCTACTAAACTAATCGGTTTTTAGAGACTTGATATTTTGTGATCATGCCAATGTTATGATATAATTCACTGGCTCTGGGTAACTAGGTTTGGGGTGTTACAGTTGGTATCAGAGGAAGTTTAGTACAAAGTTTGGAAACTAGATTTAGAAAAACTCTGATTAGAGCACATTACCCTATGATAGACTTTGAGGATTTGTATAGAAGAACTTCCAAGAATTTTGGTAATGTATAGATTTTGTGTATTTTCCAGGAACTAAATACCTATCTGGAAACGAGAAGGTAGAGGCGGATCTGGAACAGATGTACCTAAGAGTGAAAACTACGAAAAGGAGTATTGGGCTTGACCCGAGGTATCCTATTACACAACAATGGGCTTTTGGTTGCGCCCAAATTTACCCTACTGGTAAAAGCGATCGATGTATTACATGTAGGGGTCGAATCCACAGGGACCGAAGAAGTAACCTTGAAATGCTATGATTGTGTGAAGGATGGGCTATGAAGTAGCCGACTTTGGATTTGATTTTGGATGGTTTTTAAAGAACACTAATAAACCTAAGTGAATTCAATTAAATGGAAATGGGTTGATCTTAGGATTATGCTTGGGGTGGATTGAATGAATTTTACTTCATTAGACAATTTTGGTTTTATTAATTTTTGATGAATCCATTCTTTAAAAATAACATTACATTCATCATTTTCTGGTTTGGTGCTTACTAAACACAATTAATAATCCCGTATACACTTACAGAACCAAATTCATGATCTCCCTGAGGTATATGGTCATTTAGTAATTGAATTTAGTTTTCTCAAACACAGTAAATATGAAGAGTAGAAATAATTGAAGAATGGATGTGTTAAATTAATTATCCAATTAAAAACAATTCGTTCAAAAAATAACATTCAATCCAGCCTTTTCATCCTCCTAAGATCATCCCATTAAGGGTTTATCCCTCCATTGATGGTATACTCTCAATGGTGGGTGGAAGATGGCTAACAAGAATTGGATTGAAGAAATTAAAACCGTGGAAATAACGAGCACTCCTCCGTGTGTGTGAATGAAATTCACACCTATGTGTGAACTAATTCACAACAACACAGAGATATCACTATGCTTTGTGATAATAAAGTTTTAATAAAATAAATGGAAAATATAGAAGTGAATGAGGTTTATTAAGAACATAAAGATACAAAAAAGAAACTTACATGGAAATGGAAAATATTACAAAGGAAATTTGGAAGCATAAACTTACAATGAAACAAGCAACAAAAGATGATATGAAAAATATCCACCCCTATTACCTTCACCAATAGCTCCTTATATAGGAATATTAGGAGCCTTAGGTACATCCCCCAACAATTAATTCACCCCCAACAATTAATAGAGTCAAATGGAGGGTGAATAATCAAAAGGAAGTTGATGTTTTGAATTTGACCCAGAAAACTGTCCAGATTCGTCCACCATATTGACGTATGAATTCGAAATTGAAGAAGGCCAAATCCGGAGGGGTTGTAGAAGAGATATATCTTTTTCCATGGGTCTTATTGATGTTCTCAAAATTTCAGGAAATTGGACTCATCCGTTTGGAATAAATGGTCGAAATGGTGGCATGGATTTCTTTGCATTAATGTCGAGTCCACCATTTAAATCCCAACTTCAGATCCCTTTATCATCATGCAAACATCAGAATTAGCTCCGGACACAGTTGAATAAAATGATACTCATATTTTTATCTTTCTAATGTATAAATTTTAGCTTCATTGGTCTTGGTTTCTGGGCCCCACATTTGTTTTATGGGCCTTAGGCCCATTATGCTTTTTCCAGAAAGTTTCTGCCTTCAGGCACAAAATTCTCCATCTTCCTTTGGGATTCATCCAGCGGACCTAAAAGATAAAATGTTCCAAACAAAGTGATCAATAATATCCCAAAGTTTCAAATTCATAAAATGAATATAATATTGTCAACAAACAAATGAATGATTGGGCCCAAATTTGCATTTTAAACATTAATTGCATTTTTGATGAGAAATGAAGTTCTATTTATGTAATGCACTAAAAAAAATGTTTATGGACTTTGAAAAAATGAATATAAAGATATTAACAATTAATATTATCCACTTTCAGTGACTAATCACCCCCCCCCAACTTGAGTTTTGCTAGTCCCGAGCAAAATAAACTAAAAATATGAAATTCAAATCCCCTTTTCCAAAAACATTTTAATACACAGTGCTCACCCAAATATCTAACACCAAAAAATTATGAAAACCCATCAAAATCATTAGAAACAAGCTAGGTCCATAAGCATATCCCAAACCCAAGCCCATTCCTTTGTTCAAATTCATCGCCACATTTCATCCAATTCCAATTAAGCATGATAAAGTGGTGTGAATCATAAAAGATATGGGGCCCATTTTATTGTTCAAAGGGAAAAAATGTAAGCACTAGGTGGGAATCAAATTAAACCTTAAGATGAGTATCTATTTTTTTTATTTTTATTTTTTTTAACCACAATAGATATGAAAAGACTAACTCTGGGCAAGACAACTATGGAGTCACGATCCCCAAGTGTCGGACGCCACACATATTGTCAATTTCATGCTCTACAATAGATATATAAAGCCTAACTCTGGGCAAGACAACTATGGAGTCACGATCCCCAAGTGCCGGACGCCACGCATTTGGACAAAATATTGCTCTATGTGGTCATTTTTTTTTTGTTTTTTTGTTTTTTTTTTGTTTTTTTGGATACTCAAATTAAACTAAAAGTGACCCCAGAACCCTATGCTATAATGAAAGGGACCCAAGAACTCAAATTTACACCCACGATCTAGTAGACGTGCATTGTGGCATTTTTATTAAGAGGATGAAATTGTAAACATTGAAAAATCACATCGGACAACCTCACTTTCCAAAAACTATGCTCATGAACTTAAACTTGCATTAAAATTAGAATCAAGGCATGAAAAATTTATTTGATATCAAATTTTAGAGTTTTCAATGTGTGTTTATCATGTTTATGGTTAATGGAATTTTTCTTTTCATCCATGTTTTTATTCACAAAATAAAAAAAATCATTTTTTATCTCCCCCAACATAGAATAACAATGTCCCCAGTGTTTAAAGAAAAGAAAAGTTAGAAGGGGGTAGGAGAGGAGTTCAAAGAATAAATTTAAAATGAAAATCATGGAATGAAGTCACCTGGTGGTTGATGATGATAGTGCATGCCATAGTCTCCCTTTAATATTGGATTTGAGTCTCAGCGGAGTGGATGGTGGTGAATGGATTTTCCTTATGGCTTACGACATGTCCTTTTATTTTTTTAACCTATAAAAACATAAAAATAAAACAAAACAAAATAAACTGATGATACATTGTCTTCTTTTTAGATTTCTGGGTAAGGTATTACTCAGAGATCACATCACGTGACACGGATGAATATGGCGCTCTCCTTTCATACCCATCCTTACTCATAAAAGAAGAACAGGTCAACAGTCTATGTTAATTTATTATATGAAAAAAATGATTCAAAATGATTAGAAACATGAAAACCATGGGTTACCTCCCATGCAGCGCTTTTGTTTAACATCGTTAGCCGGACTTGTACCCCCCAACTTATCCAATTCCAACTTTCATCATTTTTAGGACCCCATTTTTGTCCACTTCAACTTTATTCAGATTGATTTTTTTATAATTTGATTCATGTGAAATCCTATTTTCTACAATGATTGGTAAAATCCAAGGAATATCTAAAATGGTTGATCATGTTTTATCTGGAGTATTTCCTAAGATTTCAAGGTTCATTCCTACATTATTGGTTTCATGAGATGGATGAATGATAACTGAGAGGTCTTGTTTGTACCCTATGATGGAATGCCTGAGTGGGGAAGTAAGGACATTGATTTTATGTTCAGGTTGGATAGGACATTCAAAAATAGATAAGGAATTAGAATCAATATCAATTTCATTTTCGAAATTTCCAAACACAATTGGTTCCCTTTGAATTGAAGATTCAACCCCAAAATTTTCTAGATGAGTTTCATAAATGGGTATGGGTTTGTTGTTTGTAATTTCTCATAATGGTTCAGTGATTGGTGTATATGAAAAATCATCATTGTAGAAATATTCCGAACATTCAATCTCTGAAGAAAAATTTCCCTCTTGTGAATTCATGAAATCAATTTCATCCTAATTTAAACAGTCGTTAACAATTCCCTCATGTTAATTACCTTGACTTTCAAAATTACCTGACCAATTCACTTCATTATCCAACTTTGTTTTCCAAGATTCTAAAGTGGGTTCATCACTAAATTCAAATAAGTTATGTGGGTAAAAATATTCTTCTATAAGTGATGTGGAAGGGATAACCTGAGTTGGAGTGGGTTCCAAAAATGATTCAATGCTTTTTAGTTCTACTCTCAGTGATGAAACTTCTGAATTCATTTTATCCATTTTTTCACACAAATGTTCAATAATTTTTTCATAATTAGGATTGATAGATGTTTGGACCTCATGAACTTCATTAAGTTTTATCTCTTAAATCATCCTTGAGAGGTATGGAAATTGATCCTTTAAAAAATCAGCATCCCATTGATTGTACAAGTTATCGGGTGTGAGATAATAATTCAAGTGTTGATCAAAGTAATTTTCTATCTGAGGGGATTACCATTGTTGATTTTCTATTTGATTCCAGCCTGAGTTTATGAAAGGAAATTGTTGATGATACTCTATTGGAGTTGAATGAAATTTGGATATGGATTTTTTTTGGACACACGAAAATAGAAAGGGGAAAAGAAAAGAGAAATATAGGGTGAGAATAGAGAATTTAGGGTGAGAAAAGAAGATGAGTGTCTAAGAAAACTTACTTGGGTCCCCGGCAACGGTGCCAAATTTTGGTTGCGCCCAAATTTACCCTACTGGTAAAAGAGATCGATGTAGTACATGTTGGGGTCGAATCCACAGGGACCGAAGAAGTAACCTTGAGACGCTATGATTGTGTGAAGGACGAGCTATGAAGTAGCCGACTTTAGATTTGATTTTGGATGGTTTTTAAAGAACACTAATAAACCTAAGTGAATTCAATTAAATGGAAATGGGTTGATCTTAGGATTATTCTCGGGGTGGATTGAATGAATTTTACTTCATTAGACAATTTTGGTTTTATTAATTTTTGATGAATCCATTCTTCAAAAATAACATTACATTCATCATTTTCTCGTTTGGTGCTTACTAAACACAATTACTAATCCCGTATACACTTAGAGAACCAAATTCATGATCTCCCCGAGGTATATGGTTGTTTATTAATTGAATTTAGTTTGCTCAAACACAGTAAAGATGAAGAGTAGAAATAATTGAAGAATGGATGTCTTAAATTAATTATCCAATTTAAAAAAAATTCGTTCAAAAAATAACATTCAATCCAGCCTTTGCATCCTCCTAAGATCATCCCATTAAGGTTTTATCCCTCCATTGATGGTATACTCTCAATGGTGGGCAGAATATGGCTAACAAGAATTGGATTGAAGAAATTAGAACCGCAAAAATAACGAGCACTCCTCCGTGTGTGTGAATGAAATTCACACCTATGTGTGAACTAATTCACAACAACACATAGATATCACTGTGCTTTGTGATAATAATGTTTTAATAAAATAAATGGAAAATATAGAAGTGAATGAGGTTGATTAAGAACATAAAGATACAAAAAAGAAACTTACATGGAAATGGAAAAAACATTACAAAGGAAATTTGGAAGCATAACCTTACAATGAAACAAGCAACAAAAGATGATATGAAAAATATCCACCCCTATTCACTTCACCAATAGCTCCTTATATAGGCATATTAGGAGCCTTAGGTACATCCCCCAACAATTAATTCACCCCCAACAATTAATAGAGTCAAATGGAGGGTGAATAATCAAAATGAAGTTGATGTTTTGAATTTGACCCGGAAAACTGTCCAGATTCGTCCACCATATTGACGCGTGAATTCAAAATTGAAGAAGGCATAATACGGAGGGGTTGTAGAAGAGAAATATCTTCACCCATGGGTCTTATAGAATCTCTAAAAATTTCAGGAAATGTGGCTCATCCGTTTGGAATTTATGGTCGAAATGGTGGGACGAATTTCTGTGCATTAATGTCGAGTCCACCATTTAAATCCCAAATTCAGATCCCTTTATCATCATGCAAACATCAGAATTAGCTCCAGCCACAATTGAATAAAATGATCCTCATATTTTTATCTTTCTACTGTATAAATTTGAGCTTCATTGAGCTTGGTTTCTGGGCCCCACATTTGTTTGATGGGCCTTAGGCCCATTATGCTTTTTCCAGCAAGTTTCTTCCTTTAGGAAAAAAATTCTCCATCTTTCTTTGGGATTCATCCAGCGGACCTAAAAGATAAAATGTTATAAACAAAGTGGTCAATCATATCTCAAAATTTCAAATTCATAAAATGAATATAATATTGTCAAAAAGCAAATGAATTATTGGGCCCAAATTTGCATTTTAAACATTAATTGCATTTTTGATGAGAAATGAAGTTCTATTTATATAATACACTAAAAACAATGTTTATGGACTTTGGAACAATGAATATAAAGATATTAACAATTAATATTAGCCACTTTCTGTGACTAATCAGCCTTGTTACACTCTTGGTTGTGACACTACTGGGGGATATGGTTAGGATAATTCACATTTTATTGACAAGCCATTATGAAGGATAAATGAGTATATAATTCTTCAAAGAAAACAGTTTTATGATTATGGATTATATGCATAAACTGTTCAATTTATGTTAAGTGTTTTACAAGTTTGAAATTATGTATTGTGATTCATAAACTAATCTAGTGTATGCCATTTTTTAGAAATGGATTCTAGTGGAAGGAATGAAAACTATATCAATGCACATAATCCATGTAGGGACTACCCCCTACTCAACATAATTATAGTGGATCAAGTGATGCGACTGGTGCTAATCAGCTTATAACCAAAGTAGGACAACTCACTAAGGTTATGAATAATAACCTTACCCATTTGGAGCACCCTAATCCATAATGCAGAGGATCAATGTTAGACAAATTCATGAGGCTAAAACCACCAACATTCAATGGGACTACAAATCAATTTGTAGCTGAGAAATGGAAAAGTTCCTTAGAGAAAATATTTCATGCTTTGGGGAGTAGCGAAAGGTGAAAAGTTTTCATGGCTATTTATCTCCTCATAGGATATGCAGATCAATTGTGGTCAATTATTCAAAACACAAAGGAAGATGATAAAGTATAAAATATGGAATGGAGGGAGTTTAAAGAGATTTTCTTAGAAAAATAATTTCCTCATGACCATCGAGCAGATATGGAAAGACAATTTCCGAGTCTAAGGCAAAAGGAGGATAAGAATGTCAAAAAGTATGAGGCTAACTTTACAAGGTTAGTAAGGCATGATATAAATTATATACAAAACCCAAATTGCAAGATTGATCGATTATTTGATGGGTTAAAAACATTTCTCCATCACGAATTAGTCTCACAATCCTTCTCGACGTACGGATATATAGTCGCATGTGCTATCAACACAGAAAAAGAATTCTCTAAGTCTAATGACTTCAAAGAAAAGAAATAGATGAAGATACCTATTGAGAACTCTAGAAATGTAAATAAGGGGAAGAAGGGGAAATTGTAATATCCATCCTGCATTAAATGTGGGAAGAAACACCCCTGTACTTGCCTAAAGGGGATTAGGGGTTGTTACAAGTGCAGAGAAAAAGGCCAAAAGATCACGATTTCTGGGGGAATAAAGAAAATGTCAATGTTGAATGCTAAAATTGTAGATAAATGGGGCATTATGAAAATGAATGTCCTAATTTCCAAAGAAACATACCTCAGAAATGGCCAAGCGATCTAGGCCAAGCATATGCGAAAACTACTGCTGAGGTTAAAGCTCTGAATGACGTGGTGGTAAGTAATTTAATTGTTTCCTCAAATTTAGGCAATTCTCTATTTGATTCTGGATCATCACATTCTCATATCTTCCCAGTTTTCCAATAAAATTGAATTTTTCCAATTTGACTTAACAAGGGAGTTTTCACTCAAAAATCCTAAGTGAAGTATCATTGCAACAATGTTTTTTGAATTAGTTACCATTATGACATATAAACATTATTTATATTCTGATCTTATTGTCATACCCTTGATTAAATTTGATATAATCCATGGTATGTATTTCATTTTGAACCATGATGAAAAAATTTATTTTAAGAAGAATGAGGTTACAATTTTTGATGATGATAAGGAGTACCTTATCTTTATAGCAGAAACATCACCATATGATTCTTATGTAGATCCAACCCCAATAGCTCTGCTAAATTTTATTATTTGGGAAGAAGAGAGTAAAATAACTTGATGTGAGGAAAGGAATGTTCCAATAGGGGATGTACCCATTTTTCTGGAATATGTTGATTTGTTTCCAGAGGATTTACCTGGACATCCTCTAGAATAGGAAATTTAGTTTTCCATTAACTTAATTCCTGGTTCAAGGCCCTTATCTAAGACCCCTTATATAATGGCCACTATGGAATTAGTGGAACTAAAGAAACAACTAGAGGAATTGAGTAATAAAGGATTTATTCACCCTAGTGTTTCCACATGGGTATCCCCTGTTCTTTTTGTTAAAAAGAAAGATATATCTATGAGGTTGTGCATTGACTACAGGGAGATCAATTCTATAATAATAAAGAACAAGTATCCCCTACCTTGCATTGATGAATTATTTGATCAACTTCATAGAGATCAATATTTTTGAAATATTGACCATTGATCTGGATATCATAAGTTGTGTGTGAAGATGGAACACATTCTAAAGACAACATTTCGTACCATGTATGGGCATTACGAGTTTAAAGTAATGCCTTTTGGACTGACTAAGGCACCCTCTGTTTTCATGGATCTAATGAATATAGTTTTCAAAATTATCTTGATGAATTTTTAGTGGTATTTTTTATGACATCTTTGTATACTCCAAAATCTATGAAGATCATGAAAATAACATGCACACTATTCGAATGACTTCTAGAAGGAATGATGCAATATGGGTCATTGTTGATCATCTTAACAAGTCATCACATTTTCTTGCTATAATAAAAGATTTACCACTTGAACGTTTAGAAGGAAAATATATTAATGGAGTTGTAAGACTTCATGGCATACCCCTATAGATTGTTTCTGATCATGATCCTTGTTTTACATCATGATTCTGGAAAAGTCATTAGAAAGATTTGGATAATGAACTTTATTTGAGCACTTCCAACCACCCTCAAAATGATGTACAATCAGAACAAACTATTCAAACCTTAGAAGACATGTTGAGATCTTGATCACATGACTTTAAAGGTCTGTGGGATCAGTATTTACCTCTGGTAGAATTTTCCTATAACAAATAGGTTCCATTCAAATATTCAGATGGAACCATATGAAGAATTATATGGAAAGAGATATTTCACACCAATTTGTTGAGATGATGTTGCTGAAAGAAAACTCACAGGCCCAGAACATTTTGAGGAAATAGTGTAAAAGGGAAAGATTATCCAAACCCACATCAAAGAAGCTCAAAGTAGAAAAAAGAGCTATGCCGATAACCGAATGAAGGATTTGGAATTCCAGGTAGGAGATCACGTTTTCTTGATGGTAAATCTATGGAAAGGAGTTATACAATTTTTTAAGAATGGTAAATTAAGTCCTAGGTACACCGGACCTTAGGAAATTCAAGAATGAATTGGGTCTGTAGCTTACCATTTGGAAATGCCTCTAAGTATCTCCCAAGTTCATGATGTGTTCCATGTATCACTATTGAGAAAATACATGCCTGACCCAACACATGTACTCACCTATGAAGAATTAGAACTTTAACCTGATCTGTCTTATTTTGAAGAGACTATCAGTATTATTCATACCATATAACATGTTTTGTGAATCCGGATGACTCTTTTGGTAAAAGTTCTATGGAGAAACCATAAGATGGAAGAGGCGACGTGGGAACCTGATGAACTTATGATGAAGAACCACCCAAATCATTTTATGTAGTAATATTCTAGAAATTTCAAGGATGAAACTATTTTAAGGTGGGAATAATGTAACACCCCAAGATTCTACTCTATGACTCTCTTTGAATAATATAGTAGCTTGCATTGTACACCACTTCGAGTTCTAACACACCACGACCAATCAAACTATCCATTTTAAAAGCAGTTATGAAGAGTAATACCCATTCATTAAAATTATATAAATTTTATTTTTTAAAATGGACATCATTTTGGGATACGGAATATCAAAATTATCTTTGGGTGAAATTTTGGTACTTTTCTGATGACTTTTATATTTTGATAAATAGTGAAAATACTAAATTTTAATTAAAAACAACTTTTTAATAGAAATAATTTATTGTGTTAAATTATACATTTGAGTGGTTTTAAAGTATAATTAGATTATATTTTTATCAATTAATAAAATTTAGTTCATTGGATGAAATTTAACATTTAAATTTTACATAAACACATGTCAAACTTTTGATAGTTTTTACTTTTTTAAAAACCCGCTTTTGGTTTTGACAATGGGAATTAATTTTAAATTAATTTCTCCAACTTCTGTGTTTTCAATTTGGAAAAATGGATTCCATATTTGGAATAATTAGGTCCATAATGTGTAAATAGGTAACTTTTATTTTTATATATTATCAATAGTAACTTCAGTAAATTTTTTATTTACCATGGTTAAAGGGAAAATCTTGTAAATAATGGTAAAAAATAATATTATAATAATATTAAATTACCCTAACACATGTCCTAACCCTATTTTATGAAACATTTATGACCATGGAAGTCCTTGGGTCGATTTTGGGACCCCATTAGGTCACTTGTAAGTAAAAATGACACTATAAAAACTAATTTAATGGTAAGGAAAATGTATCATAAACATATATCTTTTAGTAAAACAATTTTTATTTGAGGTTATATAATTTATATCTTTGACTATAAATATTTATTATAAATATAAAATGATTTAATAAATCATGGTAGTTTATTTATAATTTTTATACATAAAATAAATATATTTATTTATGACACAATAATGATGTAGTGTTTTCCTTATTAATGAAAGAATCAAATAAATGATATTATAAATATTAACATAAATATAATTTGAACATTTTTATTAATTAAACTAATTTTATAAGTTAATATTACATGTTAGGGTTGATGAAATAATTTTTTTTGAATTAATAATATTGTTATTACTTTCACAAAAACCAAATTGCAAATAGTGTTAAAATTGATATAAATGAGTTGTTAAGAGAAATACTATGTTATTAAATTATGTAATATCCTAAAAATATATGGTTTGGGCAAAGGAATTATATAATTATAGGTATTTCATTAATGAACTAGTTGGTCTTCTATTGGAATTTTATAGTAACTTTATTAACAATATAATATAAAAATACAAGGAGACATTGTAGATGTTAAACTATTTAACCAAGAGTTAAATATAAAAAATAAGTTTAATATGTTGATCTAAACCTGTATAAAACATATTGTTTTAGAATTTTCTACCCATAACCACCTTAGGGTAGAAATAAATTCATTTGGATCCATTAGAAACCAAAAATTATTTTATTACGAAATAATATTTCAAGCTTTTCCTAAGGTGCCCCTCAAATTTCTTATAAAAGGGAACTTCCCCTTCTCTCAAAACTACACCTCCAAAGCCATTTGGATCCGCCAAAACTTGAACAAATATCCTCCCAACTACCCAAAATTCATTATATAGTCCTTAATTCGATCATAAATCCAACTAAAGTATCCCTTTTGATCAAATCAAAAGGAGGCACCCGAAGAAGAGGTAATAATTTCATCACCTCTTTCAAAGTTATCTTATTATTCCACTTCCTCTTTCTTTGTTGTTTCCATAATAAAATAATAAATTCAGTACCTTTTACATACAATGATGTTATTATAAAAATGGTACAACTATTATCATTATTCTATCCATCCTATGAATGAAAAAGTCACCATATGTGCGTATATACGGATTACCGTCTCCACATCATGGTGTAGTTGTTATTCAACACTTCATTATTTGGATGGGTATAATAACGATGTATAATTGATGTAAATAATAAATATAACATGTTAATGATTCTTTATATATGATATATAATCAAATTATATACGATTTCACCTTCAATTGAATGATATTGTCCCTCGTGTGTACGTACGGATTGCGGTCTCCAAAAAGGCGATGAGATTCATTCCCCATTATAACCATTAAGGAATAATTTTCATTTGATGATTAAAAATATTGTTTAAGAACTTATTGTCATTCTGGAAATGAATAAAGTACATCCTATTCATTACAAACATGAATTATGTAACAAAAAATATAATGGAAAACGAATCAGTTAACACCCGAAACAATGATACTACTAAAGTTTTATTAACAAATAAATATTATAAGATCATATATGATATCATATTTATGTATGTAGTTATTTTATAATTTAATAATAATTATTTAACTATTATACAGTAGGTTAACATACCCTCAACCAAGGAAAAGTACATGTTAAGGGTTACTTTTACAATCTCTTTATTATCCGAGGTTGTTAATATGTAAGTATCTACTGGGACCTCTTTATCATACACATCCATGTTTCTTAAAAATGTAATTCAAAACAGCTATACTATTTACTAGACTATAGGTTAATGTCATTTATACCCTTCTTTGAATTTTTATAAAATGGTTTGAAAGGAATCTTTCGATCGTTTTCAAAACAAGGTACTTTAGGACCTTTTTTTTCAAATTAAAGTAAGAATGTGTTTTTAACTTATACAGTGGGTGAATCTATTTTCCACCGTTATAACACCTTCGAAGATTACCTTAAAATATCATAAGAATATTTTCAAAATAATTTTTTTCTTTTATAATTACGTGACTTTTAAATGATTTCAAAATAGAAAGATGTATTTCTGTCAAATAGTTTTGATTTCATCTATGCCAACATCCTTTGATATATTTTTCTCTTGTTTGAAGTTGATTTATTATGATACAATCATCCATATTGAATTAAAGGTATTGTGATATGTTTGAATTTGGATGTGTTATTTTTATACCATTCATGGTTTTTGGTTAATGTATTAACATTTCATATGCTAGTTTTAATACAAATTTTTATGTTTTGTTTCATCCTTTTCATATGAGGAATGCATTGGAGATAGTAAGTGATGGGTGGATCCTGCTATATCTCCTCTATGCATCAGTAGGTATCATGAGAAAAACTAGTGTCTTGGCACAAGTCCTTGAAAAAATCTTTATTTGTAGTCTTGGAACGAGGCCTTGACTATGTGGTTATGATGTCCAACATTATGCATTCCATCATTATGAAATTGGATATTGGTATTACATGTTATTATTCGACTATTAGAATATCCATGTGAATAAGTAAATGAAATTATTTTATTTATCTCTTCCATTTATGCATAAATTTATGTTTACAAGGCTTGTGTTTTTGTCTTATAAATTTCCTTGAATGTTTATTCTTATTTATAATAGTTTCCACTATATTGTTATCCTTACTGTGCATCTGAGATCACCCTTTCGTATGTTTAATTAATCCTAGGATATGAAGAAGTATATTACGATTGACCTGCAGGGATAGTCTATGAGATATTCATGTGTCGAATGGATACAAAATGTTGTTGTTTTTCATTTCATAATGTAATGTAAAACTCATTTATGTATCTAGTGTTTCCAATGCTACCTAACTATTCAGTATTTCAAGACTTGATCTTTTGTGATCATGAAAATGTTATGTAACAATGAACCGGATCTAGGTAACTAGGGTCGGGGCGTTACAGAGAGATAATAGTGTTTGTTAGTGAGTGAGACCCTCAAATGGGTTAGAGGAATATTCATTTATTTCCAACCTTTATTGCTGAGCTGATACTGAGTTTATCAGAGGTTCAACAGCTGGTGTTTCCCAGGTTCATAGAAGATTACCCTGATGTATTTCCAGAGGATGTTGTATCATTACCCCCTCGATGAGAGATCGATTTTGGTATCAATCTACAGCCAGGTGTGACTCATATCTCGATGTATCCATATAGCATGGCGCCTTATGAGTTGTGAGAGATGTGTATATAGCTCAATGGAATGTTACAGTGTGGTTTTGTTCAGTTGTGTGTATCACCATGGGGTGCACCAGTTTTTTTCACAAAGAAGGATGATGGTAGTTTGTGGTAGTGTATCTATTATCATCACTTGAACCAAGTGATAGTAATGAAATGCTACTCTCTTCTATAGATCGATGATTTATTTGATCAACTGAAGGGTGAAAGTTTGTTCTCGAAGATATATTTGTGGTTAGGATATCATCATATGCATGTGAGGGATGAGGATACCCTAAATAATTATTTATATTTTTGTCATGGGAATTATAGTTTTTTTTGTGATGACATTCGGTGTAAAAAATTCTCCAACTATGTTCATGGGGTTAATGAACTCTACGTTCCGTTAGTTATGGGATAAGTTCATGGTGTTTTTCATCGATAGCATCCTCATGTACCCTATGTATAAAGAGGAGTATACAAGGAATATATGTGATGTTTTGGGATTTCATCGCAATGAGAGGTTGTTTAGAAAGTTTCCAAAGTGTGATTTTTGGGATTGAGAAGTCTGTTTCTTAGGGCATGTTGTATCCCAGTAAGGAGTAGTTGTGGATCCATATATGATAGAAGTAGTTGTTTCTTGGGAATCCTACAAGAAACTGGAAGAGGTGAGAAGTTTCCTTGGTCTTGAAGGATATTACAGGAGTTTCGTAGCCGATTTCTCTTAGGTTGTAGCTTCTCTGAAAAAATTAAATAGAGAGGATCTGGTGTTCTTATGGACTGATCAGTGCCAGATAACCTTTGTGTATCTGATGGAGAATTAGGTCAGTGATCTAGTATTTTGTATTCTAGAAAAAGGAGTTTTGTTTGAGGTTTTCTATGACACTTTATGTATTGGGTTGGTCTGTATTCTGATGTAGCAGAGATTGATAATTTCTTATGTGTATTGAAATTTACATCCCCATGAGCGTAAATATGACACCCATGTTCTTGAGTTGGTGGTGGTAGTGTTTTTCGTAAATTTGGGGAGACATTACCTCATTATTAAGTGTTTTATGGTCTTCACTGATCATAAGATTTTGAGGTACATTTTCTCCAAACGTGACTTGAAATTTCTTCGGTGTTGGTGGATGGAGTTCTCATAGAATTATAACTTTGAGATTTCTTATACACCTAGGAAGGGGAATGTTGTGACTGATGCATTGAGAAGGAAGTCTCTTAGTGATTTAGTGTATAAATTAGGTGATTTATAGAGGGTGATAGAATAACATTAAAAATTAAATCTAGATATGGGAGAAGTTGGGGGTATAGGCACCACAGGAAAAAGACAATTTTTGGGCAGTTATTTTTGGAAATAGTGGCAGTTTAAACTGCCGCCATATGATTCTATGGAAGTTTATTGAAACTGCCACTAAAGTGTGTGTTAGCATAAAATACATGGAGGTTTCCATGATTTAGTGGAATTTTATAGTAACCGTCGTGGTGGGTGTATTTCACAGCGGGTTTCCCCCGATGAAACTGTTATTTGTTTAGCGGTGGTTATAACCGCCGTTAAAAAATAACTCTTTCGTCAGGGGAAAACTACTGCTAAAACCATTAAACCATGGCGATATAATAAAGGAATATGAAAACTATATAGCATCAGTTAAAATCGCTGCTAAAAAATATCAGTTTCTCTAGGGAAAACTGCCGCTAATACCATTAAAAACGTAATTATATAATAATGGAATATGAAAACTGTTTAGTGGTGGTTAAAACCGCTGCTAAATTATTGTCTGTAGTAGAGGTTTTAACCGCCGTAGATAGAAAAATAGCATAATTGTATAGGTGGTTAAAACCACTGCTAAAATTATTATATTTATTTTGTGGCGGTTTAAACCACTGATAAAGCCAGATTTATAAAACAAATGCAGCTGATACTGCTTTCCCCTTACCAATGCCCTGAAAAAAAAAACATTCCAATAGATATAACATATAAGAAATCATAACCTCAACACCTCACAACCACCCCACATCACAACCACCCCACATCACCACCACCACACATCATAACCACTACAAATCACAACCACCACACATAATTTAGTTCCAATAAGTAGTTTTATCATAATAACTAAATTTTTATAATGGGTATTAACACAAAAATACAATATTGCATGGGAAACCAATTTAATAGTTCGATATATATTCTTAGTCATTTTCATATGTGGTGAGGTTATACAAATATACATAGCATGTTTTATAAAAACAAAAAAACACACTATCTCAAAATAAGTCATAATTGGAAAACCATGTTAGTGTGGCCATATAAGAATAAATAAGAAGAATAAGTTAAAACCACACAAATGTACATATAAATAAGGAGAGATGAAGGATCCCCAACCATGACTGAATCTTAAAGGATAAATGAACTAGAACCAAGGATAAACTACCACTAATCTCAAGTGAATCACTATTGAATCCAATAAATAACAAAAATCCACAAAAAACCACCCAAAAAAGAGGAGAGTCACCACCATAATGAACTATTGAATATAATATAAAGATAATAAAGGAGTAATGGGGAAAGAGAGGGATACCATGAATCAAATTACTTGAATCTAAATGATCCAAGTGGTTTGGAACACCAAGGGAGGTGACTGCGGAAGGGGAGGATGAGTAAGGGTCAACCATGAATTGTGGGAAAGTCTAAAATTCAAAACAAGGAGGTAATAAAACACATATTTATAAGTGAATAACACTAGACTCTACCAATAAATGGTTAATATCTAAAACTCATGTGGTGGGTTTGGTAAAAGTGTGATCTAGAACCCTCATTGCTGTTTTATCTTTTTCCCATTTTAAAATCGAATTTGTCCTCCCACGAATCTTAGAACATGGAGTGGTCTAATCCGTAGTGGTTATTCAATATTCTTCCATGTATAAAATCCATGACCTAGTTCCCATTTCCCAACAATTTTACCCTCACCATGCCCAAGCCTACAATGTGGTGAGCTTGGGTTTCTTATTCTGGACAGGTGGTCCTCCGATTTTCAATGTCCGCCCTAGAGAATTTTAAAATTCTCATGGTGCCTAGGAAAACCTCTAGGACAACATGCGTAACACCATTTCATCCCTAAGTTATGGTTATATATCCTGTTTTACACAAGAGCACACCCAATATAAAACTACCTCCTTCATATCTAGAAAAGTCATTGCACAATCCGTGGTGGCCTTCAAAATGCTAAAACACCACCTCAAACCTCAAAATCACCGTAAAAATCTCCCTAAACATACCCAAGTCTTGATTATTCACAAAGGGAAGTTCATAAAGGGTATGTACCATTACACTCATTCTATTTATTTTGGTTTTGCAATTATTTCTCAATTCTAAGTAAAGGTGATCATATTTTCCCCAAAATTATAAGAACTATGTGTGGATTGAATCCTATATCTAGGTGACACATAGTGATTCCTAGATATCCTATCTCAAACCCAAAAAAAAACTGATATCAAACCCCCCACTGTATCATAGTGACTTGGTTTCTTCATTCACATTGGTTTTCCATCCATAGGGTTGGCATCAAGACAAGTTCATTTCATTTTAAACATTAGTTTAAACTACATTAAACCTCATATAATAAGGTATTTTTTCATATGATATTAAAATATAGATTATTTTAGTCATTTTTAAATGATGTTAAACTATGTGATGCATGGTCCATCTTGTAAGACATGAAACTTCTTAGATCATTCTACCTAGTAAGACTTATCTTCCTTTATATATTATCCAAATCTATATAAGGATCCTTAGCATGTGGTTCTTTATCAATAAACCAATGTTATGAATAAAATGACTATTACCCTAGGAAAGAGCCAAATATGAAAAGGGGTATTATATAAAAACTATATGTTGATTGATTCATGATGTTTAAATATATGTAATAATGTTGGAATATCATATAATAGGACTTGGTGAAAATTATAATCACACTAGTTATACCCTAAAGGCAAGACCCTTCTTCATTCACATCAATTTGTTTATTTATTTCTCACATAATGGTTCCCATACATCTCATCCTTCTCCTCCTATACATGAGACATTTTTTTATAGAGGACCTTTTCCAAGAACTATGAATGGATTGATTCCAGTTACTATAGGATATATTTTTTACCATTCATCCTCGGGTAACAGACCTAATAAATTTAGAAAAAATGAATCATAAAACATGATTCATGACAACAAAGAATTGACATATATGGTTCATACCACACTTAAGAAATCAAGACATAATGAGAAACATCCGAAATCGATAAAATACATATAAGGAAACATCATAAATCTAGAAAATGTTAGGTCATGAATATTTTTGGTGGAAAATATGTGCCACACATGAAACATATACAAAACAATTGTTACCAAATTTTTCAAACATATAAAAAAAACTAATCCTGGTTCGATGATGAACAAATATCATCACCCTATCCACCTCTATATCTACTTCCTTACCACCTTGAAAAACATTATATTGAAAATTTTATAATGTTGTATATTTATATTTGAACTTAAAACCAATAAAAGTTTAAAAACTAAATGATTTTGAATTTTTGTGATTTACCTTCTCACCACCAGTCGATGCAATACCACTAGGGGAGATCCAGACATCTTCTGATATAAATCAATCAATGATTTCTGCAATGCAGATATCTCAGCCCCCTGGTTGTGAATTGTGTATCGTAGAGACACAATCTCTATCTGAGTATCTCAAGGTATGGACTGACTACAACCAAGAGTAGATGCAGTTGCAATTTTCAGTGGCCTGTTAAATACCTCAAATGCTATGGGTCCCAAACCCATCATGCACACTCTATGAGGATGATCCTTCCCAAGGACTTTAGAAACCAGGTCATCATGGGATACCGAGTAGGACTGCGTAGGATTGGAACCCCAAAGTTATTTAATTTTTACCATTAAATAAAATAGTATTCATATTAGAAGAAATATATATTAACATAATAAAAACTGATAATAAGTTATTATAATGAAAAATTAGTTCATACCCCAACTTCTTTTCTAGGCTCATTAACAAAACTTTCGTTAGATATTTGGTGAACATTCAACCACAATTCTGTTCGGGATGCTTCATGCCCTAAACTCTGTGACTGCATTAATTAAACATAAATCAACAAATTAATATATTAAAAAAATACTATTGTCTTATAAATATTTCATCTAATGAAAAGATGACCATAGCATATCAGCTTCAAGAAAAACTCTTTGACCCCGTAGTGTGTGGGATGGCCTTCTTACCCCGACTTGATGCATTATTTCTTGAAAGATCCTGAAATAAATGAAATGTAATTTAATAGTAATGTATTAAATGTAATCTCCTCTTTATACACATGTATAAATTTAAAATGGGATTATTATAGTAATATATATTTAAATACCATCTTCTTCTCATCATGATGTTTTTCAATAAAAAAATTCCATTGCTCTTTGGGTACCCCATCAGGTAGCTTTTCATACATCTGTTGGGTGGTCAAAGAAGTATCGTTGACATCTCCCCACAATATCCATTTAAAATCTTTCCATTTTTTCCAAGATTTTTCAATGCCCACTTTTGTGCTATCACATTAGCAACCGTAAGGCTAAATGAAAAAAATAAATCTCTGGTCTCTATTTAAAACACTAAATGGAACACGAGTCATACAAAAATCTACCATTCTTAGAAAAATCAATTCATCCAAACATGTAATTGTACCTATAGGTACCGGAAAAAATAGACCATTAAATTTCATGTCCCCTCTAAGTGTATATGATATGCATGAGAATATAATACCTAGTAATAAACCACCTTGTTTCTATCTTATATGGAATATACTTACATATGTTCCTTATATCAATATACACATTTCTATATATTTATATAAAAATGACTTTAGAAATGGTTATCAATAAAAACATGAAAGCATCAAATAATGGAAAAATTTATAAAATAGAATTAATTATAAACAATAAATCCCAATAATGGGAGGGTCTATACCTAGAATAATTTCATTGATCCTAGACTTCTATATGAGTCATCTGGTCAAGGAATCCATGATTCCATTCCCATCAAACTAAGATTATAGTAATACTCTTCATGGTCGAGTAAGGGGAAAATCCTTGTATTTTTGAAAGAGGAAGGCGTATACAAGAATCAAGGAACTATCATCACATTAATTTAGAGATAGGTGAAAGGGGTATAATAACTTCAATTCATTATGATCCCATGAAATTAATTAATCTCCATATAATACATACAAACAAACAAGTTATACAATAGAAAAATACCCCCTCTAACATACTCATTATTTATCAAATAAATATCCATGGTAAAGGTATCATTATTATTTATACTAATCAACATTATTTGTATAAATAAGTAAAAACAAGATCAATATATCAAATTAATAGTCATTCATAAGATATAATTCCATTATAAGGAATCTATTTCTCAACAAAACAAAAGGTCAATATGCTTGAATACGATAAAGTAACTGTAATATCAATAAAACACAATTCCATATCACACATGATCACAACATAAAACATGAATAAATAAAAAATATTATATTATGGAATCCAAACAGGTATAAAAATGTCAATCCAAACATAAGTCACGAAATAAGGATACATTTTCTTCATGCTACTCCAAATACAAATTATACTAGCGATAAATTATTAGATGATGGGTAATTCTTGGTTCACTAAAATATATCCAAAAAATGATCTAGCTTTATCATGGGAAGCAACAAGTTTTAACTATTAAAATAATACCTAAGATCATATATGGTTTCTGTCATAACTAATTTGATTAACTACCTCTGAAATGGGTGAGGCGGTGAAGATTTCAGGGGTCGTCAGGGGGGGAGGTCTCGTGGGGGTCGGGGAGAGAATAGGGGTCGCGGGGGGGGGGGGGGGAGTGTTGGGGATGAAATTTCTTTAGTGGTGGTTTATAACAAACCACCGCAAAATAATTTTAAAAAATAGCAGTTCCTTACTAAACCGCCGCAAAGAGATACTAATTTTGTAGTGAGGTCATCTATTTTAGATGACAATGTAGAAAAATTTGTGCAATAGTTGTAAGAGTTCTAGCTATGGGATCTTGAGATGGAGGTCTAGAGATCCTGAGTTGTTTAGGGCGAGTCCCCTGATGGTTGGTATGAGGATGAACACAACTGAGTGTTGTTTCAGGTAAGTACATTCATTCCTTTGGAGATGCATGAGATTATTCTGAGAGAGTTACATAGTTTTAACTTGGTGTTATATCATAGTGTGACAAAGATGTACCAAGATTTGAGAGGTCATTTTTGGTGGTTTGGTTTGATACGTGCAGTTGTAGGGTTTGTTTCTCGGTGTTTTTATTTCTAGAAGGTGAAGGATAAGCATCGTGTTCCATGTGGGTTTCTCCAGCCGTTAGATGTTCCTCAATGGAAGTGGAAGGACATTTAGATGGGCTTTGTTACTGGTTTACCTCAATAATAGGGATTCTAGGATGCTATATGGGTAGTATTGGATCATTTGAGAAAGTTAACCCAATTTATAGTGGTTAAGGAGTAGAGCTCTGTGGAGTTTTTTCAGGTAGTATCTAGAGGAAGTGGTGAGACTCCACAGAGTCCTAAGGATGATAATTTATAATTGAGATTGTTGTTCTACCTACAGGGTCTGTAGTGGTTTCCAGCATGATTTTGGTTCTCAGCTATGCCAGAGAACTACTTTTCATCTACAGATGGATGGCCAAATAGAGTGGACCATTTAGACTCTTGAAGACATGTTGTACTCTTGTGTCCTAGATTTTGGAGGTTCATAGATGATGCAACTACCCCTGATAGAGATCTCTTACAAAAATATTTTTCACTCCACCATTAGTATGGATATATTTAAATTCTTATTTCGATGAACATTACATTCTTCATTGTGGTAGACTGGGGTCGGAGAGTTAGTAATTCTAATATAAAAATTGGTATAGAATATGACAAAGATGGTCCAGGTGGTTCGTGAGAGGATGAAAGCAGCGCGAGATCATCATAAATCCTATGTCGATCATAGGAGGATACCTATGTAGATTTATGTTCGTGATCATGTGTTCATTAACGTGACTCACCATCATGGGAAATGAATGTTTGGTCATGATAGTAAGCATTTTCCATAGTATTTTGGGCCTTTTGTGGTGTTGGCTCGTATTGTAGTCATGGCATATCAGATAGTGCTTACTCAACAGATGATCCCGATAAATGAAGTTTTCACGTTTTTTAGCATTGTAGTTATCTTCATGATGACTGTGACATCATCAATTGGGGTGAGATTTATGTTGATGATGATGTGACCTTTTAGGAGATACCTGTAGAGATCCAACACCACCAGGAGAAGGTGTTGTACGAGTGTGTTATCTCATTGGTTTTTGTATTATGGTGGCATAGTGGCATGGAGGAGATTACTTTTGGAATTTGAGTTGTGGATACATTCTCATTACCATGATATTTTTGGTGTTTATCTCATATCTTTAAATTCTATTAGTTTTGTGGTTTTATAACCTTTACTGGTTTATGATATGACTGTCTCTCTTATTACTTATTATGGATTACTCACTTTCCAGGGGAGGTGAAGATGTGAGAGGTATCCCACTTTCTTTTCTTGTTTAGATTCAAAAGGTTAGTTGGGTGTACTCTCCTTATATAGGTGGTGAAGACTCGATGATTAGTTTATCATATCACTGTGTCGATCCCCATCTTCTTGGATGGGGGTGTTTTATTTCCTATGGTGGTGACATATTTTGAGAGGTATCTCATGGGCTGTTTGTTTGGACAACCCATTTTCTATTTCCACTATGCGTTGGTTTTTTATAATCAAGGATGAAAATGTTTTGAGGGGTATCTAATGTAAGGGCTCAGATCCATGTGGATTTACCCTTTGTATGTTTTTGAAGACCGAGGTGTTTAGAGGAGGCTCATATGATGTTTAGAGGGACTCGACTACTAGAAGCAGGAAGCATGGGGATTTCATGTCATGAAAGAAGTTTACATGATGTGAATTTGGGTTTCAAGTTGTCTAATTTATTGGGTTTTGAAAAATAAATAATTTGAGAAGGAAATACATTTTTTGCTAAAAACTGAATTCAAAGGATTACACGATGTGAAGGGGGATTACACGTCGTGTAATTCCCTGATACAGTGTTGTTTTAAGTGGCACTCAGGTTTTTCAAACCCTATGGATATATTAGTCCCCCTTCAATTCTAGGATTCCCAATGAACCCTATTTGATGTTTTACGGATTCCTTCATCAAGGATTGGTTCCTAGATTCCCTCATTCAATAAATAGAAATCCATCTTCAATTCTAGGTATGTTCTACCACTTTTGTTATGGTTTCCTTGATCTGTTTCGTACCTTTCCTCCTTTACAAGTGAGGTAGTTTTATCTCCTTGTTTTTTATGGAGTTTATTCGTTGTTGTTTGGTGTGGTTGTGTCATGGAATCCTTGGGTGGATGTATTTATTTTCAGAGAGGTGCTTAATATCCATTGTGTGGGCCGTTCTCATGCGAATAACATCAATGTCCTTTTGAGGCAAGGGATTCGGTGCTTTAGTATTTATTTTTGTTCAATGTTAGAGATATATTGATTTATCCCCTTGGATCATAATGAAATTTACATAATAATTATTTGAACTGGATTAAAGAATTTTTATTGATCACATAGCGATGTTGTTGCTTTGTACCGTGATAAATTAATGCCTATTGATTTTCTAGATAGTGTAATATCTATGTGTAGATTGGTTTAACATGCTGTTCTTGATGGAAATTTTTAGAGAATGTAATGTTTGAATTAATTGAAAATTAATTGGTTAAGGGAATTAAAGATTCATGTTTAATTAATCTAGTTGTTATTGATGTTGTAATTTAATGACTATCAAATAGATTCATGTGTGCATGATTAATTTAATCGGTTAATAAACCTGAATCATGTAGATGCTTATTCATAATGGAATTAAAGGAATATTAAATTAATTGTTTAATTAATTTTTGATAGCATGAGATAACTTGTTACAGATGTTACCCATAGCTAGGACCCATGTTAATGAATCATTTAATTCAAGATAGAATATGAATTAGTTGTGTGATAAAAGATAATGGATTTTTAGGGACTAAGATTCATGCTTTCTTGTGAATGCCATGTGCCTTGTGATTTGGATCCATGAGAGATTATTGTGTGTAAAGGTTATATGCCTTGTTTTAGGGCCAAGAGCTTGGTTTCTTGTTTGTTTCTTATTACTTGTGATGTGATGTGAGCCTGAGATGGATGATCCTAGAGGGCTATTGTGATTTGTGGGGATAGGGAGGCCCAAATGTGACATGAGACTAGGATAAATGAGCTCAGAGGATTGTTGTTGTATATTGGACATGGAGGAACAGATTTTATGGTAGTAATTGACATATGGAGTGGAGAGATGCATCCGTTTATGCATATGGGTTTTGGGGGGGACACTAGGGATGATAGAATGGGTTGCAGTTGGGCTTACATATTGATATGAAAGCATGATGCTTGTTTGAATCTATTGATTGGATAATATCTAGGTATCTTGTTTATCTACTTTCCATTCCCCACTGCTTTAGGCATATATATTTTCTCAGTTTCTTGACAACGTTGGTATCATAAGATGTTTTCCTAGATTACTTTGTAATATGGAATGTAGTAATATTAATAAATGAAAAATGTTTAACCCACGAGTTTGTATATTTCAAGGATGAAATGATAAAGTTATAATTATGAGAATATGTGGAATCGAATTGCTTATGCTTAGAGGGAATGGATCTTAGTTCTAATGAAAATAAAATGAAATATGGAAATTTTTAATGGTTAATTATTTATTAAGTAATTAATTAACATAAAGTGAAACTGATGAAAAGTAATAAAATAACATAATGTATCTCTTTAAATTGATGTGTGATTATAGGATATCTAGTCTTAGAAGTGGTAGTCGAGAGTCTAAGATACATTAGCTGTAGTTGAGTTTGAGACTAGGATATTTCAGTAGTATAGTTTCCAGCTATATTATATCATGCACTCTTTGTGTTTCTATACACTACTCTACTCTGTCAGTTAGGGAAACTAACACCATGGGGATATTTAGACATGGGGGGGGGGGGTTTCCCCCAAAATATGGGTGGGAGGATGGATGGATGACTACCCCCTTTGTCCCTACTCTCTTTTCTTGTTAGTTACTTGTGATAGTATGAAAAATAGTTAGTTTTAAACATATATAGGTAGAGGATTGTAATGGATTGTGGTTATTTCACACACATGTATTCGTGAAATACTTTCCAAAGGAATACTATAGGTATCATTTGTATCGGCTGTGATGAATTGGGGATTTTTACTCGATGTATGGGATGTGATGGGTTGAAGTATAATACTCGACTTATGATACATGTTATATGAACTGTAGTGGATCCAAGAAACTTCCCAGTTGCTTTGGTTATGTGGATGAGGTGATGTTAAGCATGAGGTTCATGTTGTGCTGCTTCAACCAAGTGTATCTAGGATAACCTTTTTGGAGAGAGATGCTCAGGACGTGTGATTTTAGGGAAAAGTGAAAATCCATTGTGGAAGCGGTAGCGGGATACCCTTGATATTCTTTATTATATTATATTCTATTGTATGTGATAATTGGTGATAACATCCCTAGTGAGGTTGAGAGCTTAGTATACCTCATTAGGTGATGAGTTTGTTTCACTTGTTCACCATGCTTTATCCTGCTTTCTTTAGTTTGTAATGAGAGGCACCGGGGTGGATCCTACTGAGTATTATTTTATACAAAATCTATGTATATATAAACAACTTTCAGGTCAGATAGAGTAAATTGGAGATCAAGATGGTCACTACTAATTTCGGTTTTAACAGGAGAAGTTTGTGCTTTGTGGCCACTTCCAACTTTAATTTTCTTTTGGTACTTGTAGTTTGCCCTTTCATTTTTAGTAGACCATTCATGAAAACATGTTTATGTACTTGGGTTTTATGTTAATTTTGTTCTGATTAGGTGGCAGTTGGTGTCCATATAATCTCTATATTTTGTATGTGCTCTCTTTGAGGGTAAATCCTCCCATCTATGTCTTTACAATACCCTCGGTGTTAGTCACCAACCTGAGGGATACTAGAGATGGGACTCAGGTGTCACTATCATTATTCTCTCATTGCTACCCGAGGAGGGTTACACTTTTAGGATAAAGGATGTGATATTAAAACATGACTTAATTTTATTTTTTGAGTCAATTTCATCTATAATAATATAATATTTTTTATATGAAATTTTGATTCCATTTTAATTTGATTATGACCTTTATAATATTTTATAAAAACCAAAGTAAATAATTCCACACTCTTGTTTTTAATAGGTATAATAATATTCTCATGGGGATAGAAATAGATATTTTTGGTTGTAAATATTAATTTTAATTATAAATTATTTATATTCAGCATGTTAATTTATTTTAAAATATTAATTTACAAATAATTAACTTAAATATTACACAACGCTGACACAATAATCATCGAATTATTGAAAAAATAAAATAAATGATTTTACTATTGTTAAAAATAATATGATTTGAATGAATTTATATCTTCCCTGATTTTTAGATAATAATGACATATTAGAATTGTTTGGAGGCATTGGATTCAAATTCATCTATTTTTTAATTTTATTAAACACGAAGTAAATGTATAGTTCTAAAATTTACATTACTGATATTTTATAAACATAATATTTTATTAAATTATACTAAATTCCTTAAAATCATATATTCATAAAAGTTATCAGTAAATTTTTTAAATTATATACCATGGTTCATTTATTGTATTTTTTCTATTTATATTAACTATCATGACCATGAAATTATAAAAACCCTTATTGTTATGGTAAGTTTGAAAATAGTTAACATGAGTTAAAACAAAAATACAAGGGTATAAAAACAGTAAAAACTTTTAAAAAAGTTATTATATGAGATTATTTTGACTCATCCTAAACATATATTTAAATAAAAATAGTTTTTACACATTTTTAATTGAAAAATAATTTATATTAATTGAATACTTTAAGAAATTCCAATAGTTACCCTCCCCACTCTTATAAAAGAGATTATATTGTTCTTTTTTTACTTCACACATAAATAACAATTTTTTACAAAAATATATACCCATATCAATTCATAACATCCTTACCCATATTCTAGAGGCATTCATTTTTGTATAATACCAATCTTAGAGGTCTTCAGGTGTCGAGGAAAGTAGATTGTGTGAAGAAGAGGTATAACATTTAACTAAATATTTTTGTTTTATTTATTCTTCCACCTATTTAAAATATTATTAAAACATGTTTATATAATAAAATCAGTATGTATAATATATTTAGATGTTATTATTATAAATTAATAACCAATATCCATTTTTAACCTCTAAAAAATGGGAACAGAATCCATCATTCATGGGAACAATAGACTACAACCACACAGACCAATGTAATTTGTTTTCCATCACCATCTATCATGGATAGTTATAATTACAGAATTAATATTAATATATAAAAGTTATGAAAAATTTATAATCATGAAAATATTATATATCATCCACACTTTTACCATTCCATTCTCTGAAAAATAATAATGTCATTTATGCTAAGTGTGCTCCACCACCTCCATGAAGTGATGTGAATAGTTTTTCATCACCACATCGCATAGATTATGTATAAATAGGTATGTTTAATAAATAATATATTATTTATTATATAACTATTTTCATATACAGATAAATTAATATTTTATTTCATTATATAATAATCATTCAAAAATGGAAATATTACTCATGCGTACATATAACCTATCGTCCCCATGATTGTATAGTAGTTTATTTTTTTACAAACATATTTCATGATTGGTATTAAAAGTATAATTAATATATAAAAACAATAATTATTTAGTGATTATAATTTTTGATATGATGGAACAATTAACCACTTTGACCACTTCCAACACACCAACGCAATTTTGAAATAATGAGCTGGAGCTCCGCAAAATACCAGATGTGGAATTAAGTAATTAGGTAAATAAATAAGCCACTAAAATAAATTATATAATTGGGTTAATTATAAGTTATTAAAACTAGAAAAAATTCTTAATAAATAAAATAATTTATATGATTTTATTATATAGGAGTTAAAGGTAATGCGTGGAATTTATGGATTCGAGGTAAGAGATTTCATCTCAATTTTTATTCAGTGAGGCATATTTTATTATTTTGCACCAAATTTATTTTATATGGTGTATATAATACTATTTTACATATTATATAATGAATAAATTATACTTCATGGGGTTTTATGTTGAAACATTAATTATTTCATTCATAGGTAATTGATTGGAAAGTTACCAAGTTTTAAAGAGTTTCTATGTCAATTTCCTTTCATTAGGTTATAACTATTCTTCATTAAGTTTATTATGAAAAGATTATTTTTGAAAAGATATATAAATTGTTTTATTATATATTTAATTTTTTTTTGTTATTTATATTTGTTATTCATAATATCCTTATTGATTCATTATCTATTCAATAATATGATCTTTGTAAGGGTTATTCATCTCAAATTCCCTTTCCCTAGGACATATGTTTACAATAAGAACCAATTTTCATATACGAGGTGTATATACTTTCCATTTTACATGATTTATCATGAATATCATTAATTTTATGATGTTTAAATTTTTATTTAATTATTTTATTTCATGGGGATTAATATCGAAAAGATACCAAAGTGGAAAATGATTTTTATTATAATCTCTATTTTTTCATATTATTTATGTTCAATTATCCTTTGGGGGAAATAATATGCAATTATTTTCCTAAACCATACATCCTTTTTATCCTATAGTTGCTAATGTGGTTTATATTTTTAATTTCCATTTCCCCCTTATTGATTAAATAACCATTAAAAAATTCATTTTCTAGTGATATAGATCTATTATCTTGTTTTAGATTGGTAATTTTTATATTTTGTATCTATTTTTTATAAAATGTTTTTAAAATTATTCTTTTCAAAATATAATTTTTTTCGAAAATATATTTTCAAATATCTTTGAATGCCTATTATAAGGATAAAAAATAATTATATTTATGTTTTCCAAATGGGTCATTGTAAATTTTCTTTTATAATTGTTTTGAAAATAATGTTTATTTTTTAGAATTTACAACATGAATGAATATTTCCTTCATTATGGAAATTATTTTATTTGAATATTACTTTATGAGTTTCCAAATTTATTTTCAATGAAAATCATTTTCAAATTATTTTATGAATTTTTAGTTTTTAAAAGTGATTTTCAATGTGAAAAGAATATTTTACACAAGAATATTTTTCATGATATTTTATTAATATTTCCATTCATAAATAGAGAAAACCTTAATTTCACTTTTGGGAATTTTTTAATCTAACAATTTCATTAATTTAACCTCGATTTTGATTCCTATAAACACTAACATTTGTGTTACTAATGATGTTTTTTATGTGTATTTCAAGACAATGGTTATTTGAATAATTAGTTTATTATTGTAGAATTTTTTATTTTAATCTAGTGAAATTTTATTTGATTTATTAAATTTTATGGGTTTTCAATAGATCTAGATAAAATGTTGATAACCATATATTTGGAGAAAACATATGGATATAGAACCAGAATTTTGTAAGGATTGCTACATTTGGAACCCTATGTTTGGAGTAAATGTATGGTTTAGGAACCATATCTTTATTAGAAAAATTATATTTGAGTACTTAAATTATGTTTTATAAACACTAATTTTGGATTCAACCATATGTTTTCAACCATATGTTGTCAACCATACTTTTTTATATTTATCATTATGAAGAGAAACCATACATTTTACTTGGTCAAACTACAAGTTTTAAATTATAAATTATTTCAAAGTTTTATACAATGTTTTTCATATGATTTAATTTCAATTTAATTCTATTTAAAGAACAATTCCATGTCTCATGTTAAAATGATTAAATCATTCTTATTTTTAGGGGAAGTTAAAAATTTTATGGATGAATTTAAATTCAAATGACTATGTTTTATCAAGCTATTTTTTTAATATATTTGTCCTAAATAAGATAACGGTTCTTTTTTAAATACTGAATGTCTCTTTTTCTCGACATATACATGAGAATTAATAAATAATATTGTTACATAATATCTAGTTCCATGAAGAGCTTCAATTTTAAAATATATATTCTTTGATCTATTTATATTTTATTAACATATTGCTATTGTATCTCTTTGTTAATATTTTGTTGTATCTTGGAACAGAAGATGCCATAGCTAAACTTTGATCACATACATATTTATCACCTACTAATTGTTTTCTCTACTATTTGTTTTTGTAGAAAAATGATGTCTTCTCATCATTTTTTTCTATTTTTGTGTTTTATTTAATATAATTTAATTTTCAATTTTATTTAGAATCTATAAGATGAGACTATTAATAAACAATCTAATTCAATATATTTTCTTCTAAATTTTTGAATGATCATATACAGTTATTGTGTATTTTCATCTTCTCGTACTAAGCATCATATAATTTGGTTCCCTATAAAAGAACTAGAAGGCCTTGTAAAAAACAAGTTGTTGGGTGTCACCTTCCTGCACTCGGTTTTCTAAGCCTCCAAAAAAGGATATGAAATTGAAAATCTATAATATCATGGAGTGTGTTTTAGTTGAGTGTACAAGGGTATTTGTTTTCCTTGGACCACTATACATAATTATGTGATGTTCATTTTGTGTTTGTCTTCCACTGCTTACTCGTATTTTAGATAAAAGGAAATGATCACTTTAATTCAATAGGGATGTTTTTATTCTTTCAATATTTTTAAAAGTACACAATTCAACCCCTCTTGTGACTTCAAATTAGTTGTTCCACCCAAAAATTGGAATTAAATGAAGGGGTCCATTGGATGTATTTCTTATTGTAAATCCTTTATGGTTTTGATGTTTCTATCAGATAACAACAATTGGTATCAGAGCCTTGATGCTATTGGAAATATTTATATTTCTACCAAACAACTTTAGTTCTATGAAATTTCACACTTTATTGGATATATTTATTTTAGTTATAAAAATATTGAGTGAAATATATAAACAATGATAAAATATTAATGGATGGTCCTAGAGAAGTAATATCAATGATTTATGTTATTTATTTTAATGTTGATAACTATGGATAATGTAAATAACAGATGGTTATTTATTTAAAAATGTTGGTTTAAGGGTTTATTTTAAAATAGTCTAGAATTATAAAATTATTAAATAAGATTTAGAGAAATTAAATACAACTCAAGAAATTAATTATGATCTTAATTCAAGGGTAATGGATGCTATTTTTTGTAGAACTGGTCCGAGTGAATTAATCCATGTGTCACATTGTTCTAATTTATATGAGATTTGAAAATAATTCATCTTTTCCTATTATGGTTCCCATAATTTCAAAAATTTAAGGTACAAAACTACTAAGCTAAAATTTGACACCTTTAAAATGTATGATGGTAAAATCACCACTCTTATGGATGTGAGATTGAATAAAATAATCAATAGTGATACTACCTTGGGAGAACCTATTATAGAACCAAATTAAGAATTAAAGGTACTAATAGTATTATATTCTAAATGGAATTTAATATCTCTTACTATTTATCAATCGACACTAGTTAAATTATTGAAGATGCAAGAACAGATCATAAACTTGATGAGGTACAAACCAAAAAAAAATTTAAAAATAATATTTATATCAAGAAATAATATTACTCAGTGAAAGTTGTGATGTTTTAATTTTCATATTCTATACATTTATATTTTAAAAATGAGCTATCAGATCTTACTAAAAAATTTAGAAATATGTACAACAAGATAAATGAGAAGCTAGAAAATAAAGAAGACTAATGCTATGAATGTAAAAAGATAGATAATATGTGACATGATTGTACCATTATTAAATATCAAAGGAAATCTAACTATAAAAAACTTCAAGAATTCATAAAATCTACCCGGAGTACTTTTAAGGATTCATGTGGTAAATCCACTACAAACTCTAAAGACGATCATGAAAACTAAATGGTAAATCTATTTCTTATGGCTCATAAAATTGAGGTACAATAATCTTAGTCTCAATTTTATAAATATAAAAATATTTTTTACAATTAACTAAATAAATAACAATTTTTTCTTCAAGATAAATTTTAATCTATAAAAAAAGTGTATAGAAAAATTAAAAAACCATATGATGAATTTCAATTGATAAATATAGTTCAATCGATTAGATTTCATATTTAAGATCTAATCATTAAAAAAAGGTTACTTTCAAAGAAAATAAAATGAAGGAACTATTAGATTAACTTAATACTTTAATGAAACCCTATAGTACACTTATATTGGGAGAAAACCATTTGAATCAGATTCATCATAAAAAAGCTATATATAAAGGCAATCTTGGAATTAGTAGTAATGGAGAAAAACCCAAATTATATACAAATTATTTTGTTCTCGCTAAAAAGGTATGAGCATATGCAATATTAAATGTTTTAATTTTATTATTAATTTAAATTATACCAATGAATTTTATTTTTGAAAGCCACAATTTTTTTGGTGTTAAGTATATTAATTATTCAAATTTTTTTCTAAATCTATTTATGAAAAATCTTCTCGAAACAGACAGATTTAGTTTCCTAAATATTTATTTGATAGCTCTTCCAAACCCAAAATAATATGGGTATCTAAAGGATACTTTTTTTGATATTTTGAAAATAAATCCCACTAGATTCCATTGTTATATTTATTACTGACTGGTTTAAGAACATTTTTAGATTTCTGGTTAATAAAAATTATAATTATTTTTTAAATAATGATCAACTATGAAGTAGTTTTTATCTAAAAGGAAATATATTTAAAAATGAAATTTTCACATCCATAATGTATTTATTTTACTTTTAAATACAATAACTATTTTATATTTGGGGACAAAAACTTTTGAAATTTTTATCTTATTTTCATATTCTTAAATACTTTAATCGTTTTCTCACTATATTATTTTTTGTGATGAATTAATTAATTGAGTTATCTTGATAACATCATATATACTCTGTAAGATTTTATATTATATTTTTATTATAAACTATGTATTGTATATTCAAGTACTAAAAAAATATTTTAATATATGTGTTAAAATTAATAAAAATATGTTAATATGTTTAACTACTTTGAAATAAATTTATTATTTTCAAATTCCTTGTTATTTTATTGAATAATGTTTTATTTAAATTCATAGAACTATCTTTATGTAATAAGATATAACTTTGAAGGAGATTATAATATTACCCACTAAAAATAATTAGAGGAATGTTGTCTATATTCAATTTCTATATAAAACTATGTTCTTTTCTAGGTTGATATTTTTTTTCTTTTAACTCATTATATTTGGAAATTTCTTTTTCATAAATTTTTCATTTGATTATTAAAACTTATTATTACATATTATTTTCTTACAAAAAACTTTCTTTTCAATCATAAGATATTAAATGGCTAGAATACACTTTTGGCTCATGAAAATGAAATGTATTCTGAAATCCATGTAAATAAAATCCTTCCTTACTCTTATTTTGATCCCAAGTAATAAATCTCTGTAAAAACCTATCAAGTATTTCATTTTACATTGATTTAATACCAAACTCAAATATCTATGAAAAATCTAACCCGAGTAGAAACCAGAGGTTATGGATCTAAATTTTAGAAATATATTGTCCTAAAATTTTAAGATTTCATGATTTGGGTTAGTTGTTTTTCAATAGTTTCTTATAATTCGTTCATAGGGATTTGATTAAATATATATTTAAGAAAATAAAATTTCTCAAGTTTTGAATGATCTATTTGGAGAACCATTTGATAATTTTATTAAATAATCTTTAGAAATATCTTCTTGAAATGGTATAAAAATTCTTGGGTGTGAATAATAATAAAATCAATCTCTTCACATAGCTAAAGGTGTAATTCCATTTACAAATTCTACATCAAATGACGATGAACCATTCTATAAAATTATTTATCCTTTTAGTTCTATATAGTTGATATCTATTTTTAATCCTTTGATAGGAGATGTAGTGATATTGTATTATGGTCTTAAAAGATCTAATTAATCTTTAAAAAAAAGGTAAAACTCTTCTATTACAATTTTTGAATCTATTCAAAGGAAGTATAAATTTATATTGGAATATTTAATTTAAAGATAAGATTTTGATTCATTTATTGTGGAGATATTATGTAAAATAAAGAATATTAGACATGATGTTGTTTCAAAATTAGATATTAATGATCTATAATAGTTTTTGTTAAGTATTTTTCGAAATATTCTGCAAGATAAAAAAAATCCAGAGATATTTAAGGAATAATATAACTACTATAAGGAGTTTTATCTTCTATGTGTGAAAGGTTTCATAATTTAGAGTGTGAGGATTCCCCCTTTAAACATCCTAAAACCATCAATCTTTTTTTTCATCCTATAACTTATCTTATCCAAATGAGGAATCCAAATATATCTTTAAACCCTAGATTCAAAAAAATAATTAAATGTTTTGTTGTTTTTATTTTTCTATTTACTATTTTTCTTAGTTTAATATATTTGTTTATATATATATTTTTTCCCTCTATGTTAACTTTGTATTATATTTTTTGTATACATTCTTTTTTATATCACATATATGGGAATAAAATTGTTAGTTTGGATAAAAACAATCATTTCTATGTATCTTTTATTCTATTTATATGTTAAAAATTTGGATAAATTTGTCTAAAATTAATTATGTTACTAAAATCCTGTATCCTTATGTTTATAAAATTTTATTTATTATATAGAAAATTTGGAAATAACTTTTATTTCATTTATGATATATATTTATTTGTTTTAAATAATTTATATCTCTGTGTTATTCATTATTTATCCTATATTGTTTTGTTTATTTTTATATGGGGGAGATTATTGGGTATGTTTTGATCTAATAATTTCTTTAATTTCTCATTGATTTTTTTTTCTCAAAAATACCCACACTTGTGTTACTAATGTAGTTACAATGTTTATTTTTGGATAATAATTTTTTGATTTTTTTGTTATGGAAGAATCTTATATGTTTTTCTAGTGTAAGTTTATTTTATTTCTTATGTATTATTGTTGTTTTTATTGAGTATGAAATCACTATTAATAACCTTATGGTTGGAGAAAACTCATGGACTAGGAACTATACTTTTTTTAAGGAATGATACTTTATGAACTCTTGATTTGGAGTAATCATATGGTTCAGGAACCATACTTTTATCAATAACCCTATTTGTGTACATAAAATATGGTTTATCAACCCTACATATGGAATCAACCATATATTTTCAACTATACTTTTGAAGTATTTCACTATGAAGAGAAACACTACTTTTTAATTTTTCAAACAATGAGTTTAAATTATGTTCCATTTTATTATTTTCTATAATGGGTTTTAATGGATTTAATTTCTATTTAATGTTGTTTTAAAGAAAAATTCATTGTCTTGTGTTCAATATATTAAATCATTCATATTTCAATGGGAATTAACAATTTTTTAAACAAATTTTAATTCAAATGATCGAGTTGTATAGTGAAGTTTTTATGGATATCATTCAACATAAGAAAATAAATCTTCTTATTGAACACCGAGAGTCACTTCATAATATCTAGTTCTCTAAAGTGGAACACTTTTTAGATATACATGTTTTGATCCTTTTTTATTTGATCTACCTACTGTTTCTATATCTATTTGTTAATCATTTTTTTAGCAAGAAAATGTATCTTTTAGTGGTAAAAATTGGAGATATACATGTTCACCATCTACTATGTGTTATCTCTAATGTTCTTTAAGAAAAAGGAAGCCTTATCATCATTGTATATTATTTTACTTTTTCTGTGTTTTATTAAATATATTTTATTTTTCAGTTTCTTCTATATTTATATGATGAACCTATTATTGAACAATCTATAAAAATATATTTTCTATTGAAGTGTTGACTGCTAGTACTCATATTTGTTGGTGTTTTAGATTCTTATAGTAATATATGGATATTTTGGTTCCCTATAAAAGAAAAAAGTCCCTATAAAAGCCTCATTATAAGGTTTAAACTATCTATACTCAGTTGTTAAGGTCTCCAAAAAAGGACCTACAAGTCAAAAACAAAAATCTCATGTAGAAATAATTTATGGAGTGGATTAGGGAATTGTTGTTCCCCAAACTATAATATACTATTGTGTGTTATTCTTTGCTTTATTTGGTTTCCACTAAATACTCAACTTTAAGATTGAATAAAATGATTTCATTAATTCAAGGAGGAATTTTTGACTTTGTCATTTTTTAAATGACATAATTCACCCCTGTTGTGTCTTCATCTTAGTCATTCCATATAAAAATTGGTATCAAGGGAAGGTCTCCATTGGATATATTTATTTTCATAATTCCATTAAGATTCTACAATTTCTATTAGATACCATCAATTGGTATCATATCCTAGATTCTATTGGATGTATTTTTCTTTATACACAACAAAATCAGTTGTATCAAAATTGAAACTCTCTTAGATATATTGATTTTAGATATAACTATCTCAAGTTAAAGATCTAGGTGAAAAAATATAAATGGATGATCATAGAGTAGGTATGTCAACGATCTATTCTCCATATTTTAATGGTGATAAATATGGATTACAAAAACAGAACATAATTATTTATTTTAATAATACTATTATAAGGGTATATTTGACATTATTTTATCGTTAGGATATTCCCAAAAGAGATCCAGAGAAAGGGAATACTACCTAATAAAATAACTATGATGTTAATTTGTGGGATATGAATTATATTGTTGGTGTACTTGGACCATATGAATTCAACCATGCATCACAACGTTCTACTCCCAATGAGATATGGCAAACAATCATAGTAGATTGTGAAGGTATAAATTTTTTATAAAAATAATGTATAACAATTATATGATTAAGTTTGATAGATTTTGAATGTATGATGGTGAAAGCATCACTCATATGAAAAAGAGATTGACTAAAATAGTCAATTGTTTTTCTTCCTTGGGAGAACCTATTCCAGAACCAGATCAAGAATTGATGGAACTAATATTATTACCTTCCGTGTAGAATTAAATATGTATTGAAATTATTTAATCCACACTAGCTAAATAGTTGGATATAAAATAATTGATCTGAACATTGACGATGTATAAAGATGATATTTATGTTAAAGATGAAAATAATATTTCTATCAAGATATATGATGCTACACTAAAAGTTTTTATGGATGAATCTTTAGATCCTAGACACATATATTAAAATAATTATTTACAATAACATGAAAGAAATTTAAAAAATGAGTACAATAATATAAATTAAGAGTTAAGAAATAAAGAAAAAAATGATATTAATGCAATAAAGAAAGTCATGTGAGACCTTTTTCCATTTCATAAATTTAAAATAAAATTTAATTATAAAAGAAATGGAAATAAAGCCGTAAAACCCACTCGTATTTCTTTTAATGATTCAAGTGATGAAACTATTAAAACAATAAATATAAGAATGAAAATAAAATGTTAAATATTTGTTTTATGTCTCATGTTGATGAGGTGAAATCTTCTTACTAAGAAAGATCTAATTATGAAAATATTTCTTATGATTAAATAAATAAATATGGTTTCATTGTTCAAGATAAAATTTAATCTTTAATGAAAGATCATAGTAAACATAGAAAATATTTGATGCTATTTATATTGATAAAGAGAGTTTAATCAATTAGATTTCATATTTAAGATCTACTCATTCCAAAAAATTATTATTCTGTTATTGAAAATAAAATTAACGATCTATTATAAGAAGTGAATATTTTAAATAAAGACTATAGTATTCTTATTAGGGGGGAAACTATTAGTCAAATTCATGGTAAAAATAAATCTAATAGGGAAGGTAATTTTTTGTACTGGTAGTAATTGAGAAAAACCAAAATAATATAATAATTATTTTGGTCATGGTTCAAAAATTATGATCATATATACCATAAAATGATTCCATTATGGAATGAATAAAAAATATTATAATGACTATTATTTTATAAAGTGTAAATTTTATGGTTTTAGGAATATTAATTATTCAAAATATTTTTATAAATCTATGTATGAGAAACATGATCTAGAGAAACATACTTGGTTACCTAAATCATTATTTTCTAACACTATTATACCCAAAAGTTTATGGATTTTGAAGGGAACTTATGTTCAATATTTTTTACATATATTCCAGTAAACTCCATTGTTATATTTATAGGTAGATAATTAAAAAAAATCTCAAAATTTAAGGTCAATAAAACATCATTATTATTATACAAAGAATGATAAACTCTAAAGTAATTTGTTATCATAAAGTAAATATACTCAAAACTAAAATTTTTATATCTAGGATGTAATTATTTTATTTGTAAATACTCTATCTATTTTATATAAGGGAAGGAAAACTTTTAAAACTTTTATCATTTTTTTATATGCATAAAAAATAATATATTCTTCAAAATATATTATTTTATATGATGATTTAATTTGTTGAATTATATTTATAACATCATTCATACTTCTTAAGATTTTATAATCAATTGTTTTCAAAAACCATGTTTTTTTATATATGTGCTAAAAAAATATGTTAATATATTTATTAAAATTTATAAAATATTTTAATATGTGAAAAAATTGATAACTTTTTATTCTTTTTAAATCCCGTATTATTTTATTGAATAATTATTTATATACCTTTGTTTTATAGAAATATAAAATTCCTAAAAGGATCAAAATGGTTTGATGAGAACTGGGAATTCTATCCTTTTAAACTTGTGAAGCATATTTCATTGTTTTATGATATCATGTTAGGTTATCCATTTTTGTTCCATATAATGATCACACCTATGGGAAGAAAAATTGATCTAAAGTGAACTGGGCAGGTTATCATTTTTAACATGTGAAGCAGATGTCACAGTCATATGATTTCACATTGGGTTCACCATTTTTGTTTTTGTAGAAAGATCAAATTCATGGAAGGAAGAAAATGGTCCAATGGAAACTAGGAAGTCAATCATTTTTAAACTATGAAGTAGATGTTGTAGTTAAATGATTTGACATTGAGTTTACCATTTTTTTATTCTATAGAAACTCCCAACAGTTCGTACAACTATAACTGGGTACAACCCTACATTATAAAGGTAAGTGGTCAATTAGGGTTTTTATCCCAACAATGCTTAAGAACTCACATTAGTCGAGAGGATGGGAGGTCAGGATAATACCCCCATTTGGGGGAATTATAGCTTACTATGGGACTCTATTATTTATTATGATATCTTCATGAATCGCTTCCTAATCCAGATATGGTACCATTTATCCTAACAAAATGATCAAGTGTTTAATCCTTCCACGTGTAAATGGCGGTATATTAATGAGTCCATATACATGTATCTAAGGTTCTTTATCCATTCATCATAATTTCTTAATAATGGGCAGCAACCTATATTTTAAAACCATATAACAAGGTATTCTAGAGTTTACTCCCATCCTGGAAGGCGATTGATGTTTCGATGATGAGATTGAACCTATATGAGGTATCATACCTGTCATGTTTATAAAATGAATCGAAACCCACAAAGTTATTTTTATATGAATAGTTTTATATCATGTGAAAATGATATATATAAGGGAATTTAGACACTAGATATTGAGATCAATCCGTACAGAGGCATCATATGTATCCTACTTATGACATGATTCAGAGTCACCATAGTTCAATCTTTCAATTTGGACTTCCCCTGAGGTGGATGCCCCTATATGTGGGCATTCATATAATTCTATTGATCTGGGAATAAACAGTAAGGCTTCACTAGATAGTCGAGATTTATGATGTGAATGATATGATTACTGCAAATGCCTTAGCCCACATGAGTCATGCTCGATAAGAGAAATAAGGGGTAATGAGTGATTAGTTTAATTTCATATGGATACATGACTCATGGACTGGGGTGCCCCTTAGGGTATATATGATATGATGCTCGAGCCTCAGGAAGGCATACTACATATACTATTTATAATAGGAATCAATGATATCATAGTTTAGTTCGCTTCTCATTCCACTGATGAATAAGGAATGAACGGGAATATATGTGAGAGTTTGGATCCCTTGTGTTATATTTTCAGAGACATAGAGGGGATTACTTTGGGGTGATTCCCATTTGATCTCGGGCCTTATCTAGCCATCCAACTTATCCTTCTTATAGTTGGAATCAGATTCATTGTAGTTCATTTGACTTCTAAATCTGGTAATGGTTGAGGAAGAATGATGTACCCATAAGAGAGATTAGGTTCCATAGATTTGAATTTGGGATACTTAGAGAGGCTTACATCAAGGTGGGTACCTGTTTGAGATCAATACATAGGAAAGAATCCTATATATCTTATTTATAGTTGGAATCAAAGTCCACCTTGTTTAGTTTAATTATCTATCCACTGGTTCATGAGGAAGAATGATGTACCTATATGAGATTTTGGGTACTATAGGATTTAATATCAGGGACATGGAGAGGGTTACAATGAGGTGCATGAATATTTGATCTTAGAACATAAGAAGGTGTTGTACATATCCTATTTATAATAGGAATCAATGTTCACATAGTTCAGTTTAGGGGTATAACCAACTATGTATATTGGGAAAGTTTATCATGTCTACATGCATCTACATAACATGTCCATAGAATCTTCATGGCATGTCATGGATGTATTTTTGAAATTTCATGGTTAATGAATGGACATTTCCCAACATAATCTCATGATCTGGTCGATTTTTCCAAAGGATATCATACGATCTAGATGGAATTTCTTGAAAACATTGGTTGATTAAGGATATCATGTCTAGAGATCATCAAAATATCTAACTAGAAATCCCAATGGACTTTGTAAGACCTCGATGTCATGCCGAGGGGGCTATCATATGATCAATGTAGAAATTTCTTGGTGATGTCTCATGACTTGGATGACATGTCCTGGTGCTTTTGTGTGACTCACTTGATACGTCTGGAGGGCATTGCGAGACATGCTTGAAAAGTTTGTGGGACATAAAATGACATGGTTTAAATGCCTAGAGGGAACTATGAGGCATGGATAATAATGTCTTGAGGATGTAACATGGAATATATGACATATATAGAGGACATTGTGAGACATGTCTAATATAAACTGGTTTTTCTGTATAACTTGGGTGGAATTTATAAAGGAAATCTTAATATTAGGCTAGAAATCCAATAGGAAATCACAAGACTTGGGTGGAATGCCCAGAGGGCATCACATTCATTTCTCGACATGTCCAAGGGGTGTTATATAATTCAACTGGAATACTGATAGAGTGTCGCATGACTTGGGAGACATGTCTTGGTGTAGTCACATGATCTGGGTAGGTCGTGCGAAGTATATAAATATTACCATGTCTATCTTCAAATAAGTTTCCTTTCTTTTTATCCTCTATTCCATCATTTATTGCATATGTTACATAAGGTTTGTACAATATTAACTTATTTTAGGTTTTTCGTGACCCAATTGACATGAGAGACCTCATTTTCCCAATAAAGAAGACATGCCAGAAGTTCTTCATGTAATATATAGAGTGATCACAAGAAGTATATATACATGCCCGGTTATCCCTTTTATCGTTTCATAGATTTTAAATGGTGAATAAATTTTCAATTGTGTGACTGGAAAATATGATAAGACTACTCACACACTCTAATGTAGAAGACACTCATTTTGTGTGTCTTTTTGGGAGTGAGGGGAGGGATTTATTTTCCATTACTAACAAGTTATACACCACATTTCACAATGTGAATCTAAAAAATATGATATGGATTTAGTGGAGAGATTTGGGAATATTTTGAATCACTTGATCCTTCTGTAGGTCTTTCATGATGAATCATGATGAAACAAACATGATAATCTTATGTTATCACCATTTTTATTGAACCCCGATCAGTCAAAAGGGATTTCACCTAACTGTGTTGAAATTTAAAATAGATTTCACATGGTTAGGCTGACATATCTAGAATTATTCTCAAGATTAGGATTCCTATGTAAAGGCATTCATGTGATCAAAGATGAATTTTTTGAGATCTTTTTCAAGATAAAAGCGTCTTTTCAAGAGGGAATCTGTGCGATCAATGGTTAACATCTAGGGTGTACGAACCCTTTCGTGTGAAGATAATCATATATTATATTTTTGGGAATCCTTTTCCTTTCATTATTTATTTTATAAGGATAGGTGATCTTGAGACATTATATGAGTGTTCTCATGAACCAGGCCAGGTCGCCATCTGACCCGGTGCCCGACCCGGTCTACGGCAAGGCCCGAAGGGCGTTCCCCATCCCCACAGGCTGACACAAGTTCCCGGGTTACAAAATTAACACATGGGGAATATTTTACCTGAAATAGTAAATGCCAAACCACTGATAAGATAAAGAAACTGAAACTAAAAAAAACAACCAAATAAGGCCTTGAACTGAAAACAAAATCAGGGGTTTACAACTTGATCCCACAACCAAAATAAGTGAAAAGAAAAGAAACTCAAACTCAAACCTCTAAGAAACCAGAGAGACGCAACATCCACACGCCACACCACCAACCTGCACGAGAAGACCATCACCGACCAAAACCACCATCGCTGAGCACGATGTCACAACCTGGAATACACAAGATACAAAATCTACATACACCCAAAGGTGTATGTAGGGTGTGAGCAAAAATCCCAGTAGGACATCACCCAATAAAAAGGTTCTATGCCACAACATCAAAGAGATAATTTAATGTTCTTATTAAAAATTATACATTCAAAAAAAATGTTTTTAAAGAAATCATTTACAATCTAAATACTAAAAGAAAACACTAAGAGAACCCATTTCACAAACACGAATTGAAAGTGTAAAAGAGAAATTCATTTAAGGGCATACTTACACATACTCACACACACACACACACATACTCACACACACACACACAAGTGGTCCTCCATATGCCGACGGAAGGCACCATGACATTGATGGTAGAGAAATATGGGTAAATCCCATGAGGTTCATCTAGTTCAAGTGGGACCCTAGAACCTCGTGTCTCGGTGAAATGTGGCTCAGAAACCACGACCCTCAGAAACATGGCTTAGAAGACCACGACCCTTAGAAAACGTGGCTTAGAAGGCCACAACCCTCAGTAATCATATGTTTAGTTAGTGTTGCAATCATCAATCCAGCTAAGTGAAATAAGGACGATACCCATCCGGCCCACTAGCACACTAGTTCTAGTCCGCCCACCTAGATACCCAGGGTTTTCCCTTGTGCTCAAACATGTTACACATTCACATAACACATCACATTCACATTTCACAAACCAAACATGAAATTACACAAAAACGTCACCACATGCATACCAAAGCACTATTTGAAAGACACACGTACACCAAGGACATGTCTCGTTTTATAAAAATACACCACATACAAAAAACGCGTAATCAAGTCCTTAAAAATACCATTTTCCCGTTATATAAATGTAGCAAAGAATCATTTGAGCTATTAATGAAATAATTTCAAGAAAAACCAAGAATACATCACACCAAAAACCACTTGATTCTCTATAGAGGCGTCACTTTAAATCTTGATACATGAGGTAAACATATCAAGACTTGTTTTCCATTGTTCAAAAAAAATTTCATTTCAATTTCAAAAGTACACAACAAGGAATACACACCAAAATTGATTCCTTTTACTTTGAAAATGTCTATTTAAATACAAAAACACCTAAAGTGACCTGAAAACACCTTTCACACCTACCAAAAAACCCTAAAAAAACTTTCAACCATGTTTCGCACTCAAAACACCACTTAAATAAACAATTCCTAAATTTATAAAACATATCTCATGCAAAAGAAACAATTACAAAATCAATTTCACAAATTGACCCTTCAAAAACCTCATTGAAACTCTATAAACAATTATTAAACACTTCCAAAATTTACCACAATAGGATCGAAATGGAAAGGAACATAACCATTTCTAAATAGAGTGAAATTTTTGTCACACACGCATGCCAAACAATTTTTTAAAACGCCTTTTGCACAACTTATTTAACACAACCAATCATTTATAAAACAACACGCATATAAACAAAAAAGTATACTATTTCGGAAACCCAATTTTCATCAAAATAATATGCCAAAACATTATAAATATAGATCACACCATGCAACAAAATCGTAGAACATATTAAATTAAACTAAACAAAAAAATTAAATTATCTAAACGATGAAAAGGAATGGGACCACCTACCTTTGATGCTAAATTTCCCACAAACAAGTGTGAAACTTCAATCGCACCATGGACGCACTGCACAAAGATCAATTGAACCATAAAACAAGAATTCAGACCAAAATAAATAAAAAATTACCGCTAAATTGGACCATAAATCTGTTGGAAAAAAATATAACCTCAAAAAAAGAAAAGGAAAAAGAATGAGGAAGGGGTCTTAACCAATGGAGGTTTCAGTCATGGATGGACAACCGGCAGGGGGGGCATTGGGTTAGCTGGACTAGGCGAGGGGGACGACGGCTGAGGGAGAGGATAAGCCAAGGGGGCCGGTGGCCGGGGTTCGTCGGACATTATGAAGGAGGAAATCATAGCGGGGTTCAGCGCAAGGAAAAACGGGAAACATGCTGAAGTTAGATGGTGCAAGGAATCTCCAGAGAGGGAGAAGGAGCGGCGGTCGGGGGTGCGAGCAGCCCGGAGCATCCTGGAGGAGCAGGGGGTCAGCCGGAAAAAAAAGGCATACGTTGGTCCGTGCAGCGACTTGAGCCAAAGAGGGGTCAAGGGGGCGGCGTGAGGTGGTGTGAGGAGGGCCGAGATTACAACTCAGGCTCGTCGGAGGGGTGTACAACACCGCAGGGGAGTGGTGCTGGAGGAGGTATCGACCAGGGAGGGGGTGGCACGGGCAGAACACTGGAAGGGGGTGGCTTCGACGGAAAAAAAGAAATGGGGATGGGGGGGATAGGTCTCCACGCTGCAAAGAAGAAAAAACACATAAATAAAGAAAATAAAAATAAATAAATAAATAAAAAGAAAACCAAAACAAATAGTAATAATAATAATAATAATGATAATAATTAACATAATAATAATAACAATAATTGGAATAATAATAATAATAATTTATATTTTCATTATAAATAAAATAATTCTTTAAACATTGTTTGATTATTTTTATTTTTAAAGTGACGGGTAACTGCGTGGTTACCCCGTGCGGCCCTTAAATTTTTTTAATAGAATGATGCTTATGATAATAATAAACTTAATAAAATTATCATCTTTAACACCTTTTAATTTCAATATTACATTGATCATTTCCCTTAATTAATTTATTAATTAATTTAATTAATCACGCATCGGGTAGGTCGTGCGGTTAACCGGGCGAGGTCACGCGATGACCCAAGCGAGGCCGTGCGGCCTCGACCGTGGTGCGTTAGACGCAACCAAGGGAAAAACATCCATTTTTAAATAAGAACTAAAAAAAATTAATTCAGGACACGACCCGAGCCACCTGATTCCTAATAAAAACAATAAAATAAATAATATAAAAAGGACGAATGTGACAATTCTCCCCACCATTAAGCTTTTCATCCCCGGAAAGCCACAACTAGAACCAAACCTCAAAGCAAAAAACCACCTCCCTTAAGGTTCAAAGGGGATCCCCACAAACATCAAGCAAAGAGAGGAAAAAGTGTCGTGCTCAAAGAAAGTGACTCAAATACAACTCATATAAAGTCCTTTTGATATGTGTCGCCCACCCCGAAGAGCTAGAATGCCTCCAGTTGACTGATCAAGGAAGGGGACTCTCGCACCCAAGAGAACCAACTTCACAGCCAAAACACATCAAGCACTATTAAACCGAAACCACACCATTTGGATAGAGTGAACAAATAAGGTCAAACCACATACACGGAACATACTTATCACTTATCCCCAAACCATATTTAAAAAAAGAAGAAATAGATCATCATGGGGAGGCCCGAGGGGCTCCCCACCTTTTGGAACTCACTAACGCTCGAGACGAGACTGGAAAACTGACACGGGGAGGTTCGAGCGGACTCCCTGCCATTAAATAAAAGTACAGCACTGATTCATTCTAGAGACATTCGTGAGAGACCCAATGTGGGTCTTCCCACTATTAAAAACCTACCAACGCCCAAGGCGAGACTAGAAAACCAACATGGGGAGGTCTGGGCGGACTCCCCACCATTAAGGAAAGGCCAACACCGATTTATTCTAGAGACCTTTGTGCGAGATCCAATGTGGGTCTCGCTTCCATTAGAACGAACAGAGGATACATAACTTTGAAAAAAAATCTCGATGGTAACCAAACACCCCTATAAGGGGTGGGGAGGGAGGGGCTAGACCACCAGGCGTCAAACCACGGCTGACCACAAACCAACATCTCAAAATTTCCTGGATGAACACCATTCAAATTTGATACTGAGATACCCAACAGACTCTCATAAGGACCACTAAAGTGATTGCATCCAGTGGAACGAAACCCCAAAGACTTTAAGGAACAAGACGAACACGCCTCCACATGGACACGAAAACCTTACGCAACCAGACGACTCATTCGGAGCAGAACAACCATATAAAAAATTTAAACCGCCTCAACTTTTAACACTGATGACAGAAATAAGGTTGGGGTCTCATACACTCTCGGGGTTCCTGACCATGCGCCAGCTTCACTCCGAGGCCTATGGCTGGAGCCCTAATGTTTGAAGAATCTCTTGCCTCGCAGTTAGGCATTGAAGACTCCTGAACGAAGCTTCTCCTTTTGGTGTCACATGAAACCACACTGCAACCGAGGCAACACCATCAAACACAACACATTACGACATCCAACTGATCATACATGAAACATTCACCAACACAAGAGCTGAAATGGTGCATGTGCATCACCCTTTGTCACACTGAATGAGAACACGCCACCACCAATCGTCAGCTGAACATGACCATTGTTATTGAGAGAAACTTTACGCTGAGAAAGACTTTAAACTGCATCTTGAACAAGACGTGATTCCGGCGAATGACCATATCAGCCTCATACGACTGGGTCTGCCAAACTAGTAGCCCAACACAAAACTTTTCTTAAACGAAAAAACCAAAGACTAGGGGTCATTTAGAACAATAGACCACACCAAAAACTTAGGTTTGCTTCCAAATTTTCCCCACTAGAGTCTCCTTTACCGCTTCCAAACAACCATTGACTATCAAAGGGGTCTTACGCTTGAAGATGTCACCGAACATGACCCTTGCGGCCGATGAAAATACTAAAAAGAACTTCAAGACAATGGTCAACACTGATAACTATTAACCACCTTAAACTTTCCCCACTAGAATTTCTTTCACCACTTCCAGGGGAACCTTTAGACACAACGATGTCATCTTCATACCCAACGAGTCAGACAACTCAAAAATACCAGAACTCCCTTCAACTCCCCTCGTATCTGTTATTCCGCTGCGAGAGGATCTGCTTAACTGAAAGAAAAAAAAGGAATAGACTTACCATTGTCACTAAAAAGGAAGAGTCCTTACTTTAGTCAACTGGAGGGTTGGCCAATGGCAAACCATCTGTGGTCGCACGTCATTCACACATTAACTCTTTATTGGGGGCGCACACTAGCCAAGAAAGAAAACCATGGACCCAACTGAACTGGTCCAATGGTCAGGACATACCACAAGCGAACACCAAACGTGCAGGGGAAACCACTGCAAGGGCTCCCCGATGTACTTTTGAAATGAATTAACTAGCTACATTCTTTCATACCAACTTACAGATAAGAATTCAAAATCCGGACACAAACCAACCGGAAGGGATCCTAGCTCAAAACACCTCACATCCAACCTTTCAAAAATACAAGGACACACCACACAATCACCAGTTATTTAAAAACACCAAATTTTTATTTAACAAAACATTTTGAAAATAAGAAATGTCAGTGGGTTGCACAAACACCAATGACATCCCATGAGACTCGTACATGCATGTTCTCGTGCCACACCGGCACCCACCTCATATCCATCCAGGCACTCATCCACTCGTGCCATTAACCCTTTCTCTTCCCATATACAATCATGCATGTGGTTTCCAACGAGAACACCAAGGATAAAAACCAAATCTTTCCATTTTTTTTCAATACCAAAACATCCAACCCACACTTTCCAAACCTTTCACATCATTTTATTTTTGAAGCGCTTTATTTGAAAACATTTTCCAAGACCAAAACATTTTTTACTTAAAAACCAAATTTCCACGAATCCAAAACAAAGAGATGAGAAACAATGTAGGATGAAACTAGTGTCAATGGGTGATTGGAGCATATTCTTGGTGGCCATACACCAGTCACACTCAAAACACCACTTAAATAAACAATTCTTCAATTTATAAAACATATCGCATGCAAAAGAAACCATTACAAAATCAATTTCACAAATTGACCCTTCTAAAACCTCATTGGTACTCTATAAACAATTATCAAACACTTCTAAAATTTACCACAATAGGATAGAAATGAAAAAGAACACAACCATTTCTAAAGAGAGTGCAATTTTCATCATGCACGCATGTCAAACAATTTTTTAAAATGCCTTTCTCACAACTTATTAAACACAACCAATCATTTATACAACAACATGCATATAAAAAACAAAAGCATACTATTTAAGAAACCCAAGTTTCCTCAAATGTACATGCCAAAACATTATAAACATAGATCACACCATGCAGCTAAATCATAGAACATATTAAATTAAACTAAAAAAAATTAAATTATCTAAACAATGTAAAGGCATGGAACCACCTACCTTTGATGCTGAATTTCCCACAAACGAGTGCGAAACTTCAATCGCACCACGGACGCACTGCACAAAGATCAATTGAACCCTAAAACAAAAATTTGGACCAAAATAAATAAAAAAACCGCTAAATTGGACCATAAACTTACTGGACAAAAAATATAACCTCAAAAAAGGAAAAAGAATGAGGAAGGGGGATTAACCAATGGAGGTTTAGGCCCTGGAGGGAAAACCGGTAGGGGGGGCATCGAGTTCGCCAGACCAGGCGAGGGGGGAAGTGGATGAGGGAGAGGAGAAGCCAAGGGGGCCGGCAGCTGGGGTTCGTCGGATAGGATGAAGGAGGACATCATAGAGGGGTTCGACGCGAGGAAAACCAGGCAACGCGCTGGAGTTAGCCGGTGCGAGGCATCACCGGAGAGGGAGACTGAGCGGCGGTCGGGGGCGCGAGCTGCCCAGAGCGGCCTGGAAGAGTAGGGGGTTGACTGAAAAAAAGGCACACGTTGGTCCGTGCGGTGGCTTGAGCCGAAGAGGGGTCGAGGGGGCGGCGTGAGGTGGTGTGAGGAGGGTCGGGACGACGACTCAGGCTCACCGAAGGGGTGTGCAGCGCCAGAGGGGAGTGGCGCCGGAGGAGGTGTCTTCCAGGGAGGGGGCGGAACAGGCAGAACCCTGGAAGGGGGTGGATTTGACGGAAAAAAAGAAACGGGTATAGGGGGCTAGGTCTCCACGTTGCAAAGAATCAAAAAACACATAAATAAAGAAAATAAAAATAAATAAATAAATAAAAAGAAAACCAAAACAAATAGTAATAATAATAATACTAATTATAATAATTAACATAATAATAATAAAAATAATTGGAATAATAATAATAATTTATATTTTCATTATAATTAAAATTATTCTTTAAACTTCGTTTGATTATTTTTTTTAAAGTGTCGGGCAACTGCGCGGTTACCCCGCGTGGCCCTTAAATTTTTTTAATAGAATGATGCTGATGATAATAATAAACTTAATAAAATTATAATCTTTAACACCTTTTAATTTCAATATTACATTGATCATTTCCCTTAATTAATTTATTAATTAATTTAATTAATCGCGCATCGGGCAGGTCGTATGGTTAACCGGGCGAGGTCGCGCAGCGACCCAGGCGAGGCCGTGCAGCCTCGACCGTGGTGCGCTGGATGCAACCAAGGGAAAAACATCCGTTTTTTAATAAGAACTAAAAAAAATTAATTCAGGCCATGACCCAAGCCACCTGATTCCCAATAAAAAAAATAAAATAATTAATATAAAAAGGACGAATGTGAAAAGTGTTTTCATATAAAACCACTCTTCTTGTTAGTGGTGCGTCACATGACTGATGTTGGGACTCACGATGCTATACGAGCATTTTCATAGAAAAAAAATTTATTTTCCATGGATCTATAGGGGAATCATATACTCGAATGGAATTTTCCATGTTCCTTCTCACGATGAATGTGGAATGCCGACATGATCTTATGAGACAAGGTGGACATGCCGCCAAGGGATCTACAAGGTCTTGAAAATCTAATGAGTATGTCATATGAATGTTAATGTAACTATCATTTTCATGAGTATTCCTCATTTATCTACCATAATTTTATAGGGGTGGGGTTGGAAGTTTTTCTAGAATCCATTGGTTTAAAAGTAACATTATGCAAAGAAACTCATTTTTTATCCTCCGCACGATCTTCAACACTTGCCAAGACACCCTCACAAGAATAAGTGGTTTTTTCAAAGGGGGATCTTGTGATCATTATTATATAATGTGCTATGCACGATCCATTCTCATGACCTTTTAATGGTAGTCCAATCACATGTAATTCTAAAGGTTACACGATTTGCGTAACTAGTCCTCCTTACCTTTTTTACAGAGAAAACAATACCCATGTTTTAGGTATTGGTTCCCCTCTATATTTTCCAATTATTATTTGGAAGGATTCAATAATCTTTATAGGACTCCATTTATGAAAAAATATATAATTTATATGGAGTTAATAATATTTATTATTTTAAAAATCATCAAAGGAAAGTTTTTTATATGCAGTTATGTTATAAAAATGTGTGTTTTGTTTATTTATCTTTTTTTTCTAATAACTTATCATATTATACAATTTATTTTTTCTTAGAAGTGTTATCTGATTATTTAAGCTTATTTGTAAGGAATATTTTATTATGTAAAACTGCGTTTTTATTTGTAAAATATGAACTGATATCACTACAATATTGGCTTGAGAAACCAAAAGGGCCCCTGAATACCATCAGAATAAAATCCTTCTATCTTCTTCATTTGAACTCTAATCCTCACTATATCCAAAACACTCTAAAACCTTTAGTTTTCCTTACATTAAATGCCAAATTTAATGAAATATAATGAATCCAATCCAAGTGGCATTAAGAGTCTAAGGATCACAAGTTTAGAAAGACGTTTTACACAAATGTTAACCTTTCAAGGTTTGGATCACTTTATTTTTAGAAGTTTCTTTGAATGTGTTGATAAGGTTATGATTAAATATATTTATAAGTAAAATATTTCTTTTTTTCAATATCTAACTGATTTTATTATATAATCGTATGTTTCTTATTTTTAAGAATCTTTCAAAAAATATTATAGCAAAGTTATAAAAATTAATGGGCATGAAGAGACAAAAGTTCAATATCTTCACTTTTCCAACGATGAAATTACCTCTACCAAATTTCCATATGATGATGATGATCCATTTTTTAGAAATAATAATCTATTTAGTAATGTAGAGGTAGTTTTGATGTTTAATATTTTTAAAGGAGAAGTAATGAGACTGAATGAAGATCTTAAATAATCTAATAAATATTTTGGAGATCTAAAAAACTCTTATACATCCAAAAAAAAATTAAATCCATTTAAAGTAAGTATCAAATTTTGTTAGAGAGTTAATTTTAAAGTGATGTTTTTGATGTGTTTAAGGTAGAGATAGTAAGTCAAATTAAGTAGATTAGATGTGATGTTTTTTATAAATCATAACTAAATGAGATGAAATAGTTTTTAGTAAACCATTTTTCTTTATATTATTTAAAAAATAAATATTTATAAATATTCAAATTTGAATAGAACTATTATCAATAATTCTAGTTGTTGTGCGTGAAATAGATTAGAGTTTTGAATGTGAAGATGCACCCTTTAACCTACCTAAAATATTCAATACATTTTCTCATCATCCAACATAACCTATCTAAAATATCTTTTTAAACTATAGATTCTTAAAAATAATTAAATGGTATATTTTTTTATTTTTATTTACAAAATTTTTTACTCAGTTAAAAATATTAATTTTTATCTATATATTTTTTTCTCTACATTCATTGTGCATTATTCCACACATATATATTCTTTCTTATATCAAAAATAGGGAGAGAATAATGTTTGTTTGGATATTTTTTTCTATATCGATTTTATTCTATTTATATTTTAAACATTGAGAGAAATTTGTTTGAAATTAATTATATTTCAAAAATATTGTATCCTTGTGTTTATAAAAGTTTATTTCTTACATAGAAAATTAGGACAATTATTATTTTTTATTTTAGGAAATCGATCTATTTGTTTTAAAACATTCATAATTGTGTGTTATTTATTATTGAACTTATATTTTTTGGTTTATATTTATATGGGTTTTGTGATCATAAAAAAAGGGGGATATTTTTTTGCATGATTTTTTCAAGAAATATAATTATTATGACATTTATTTTGATATTCAAAAACACCCACATTTGTGTCAGTTATGAAGTTACATTAATTATATGTCAAGAAAATGGTTATTCAAATAATTTTTTTATTATAGAAGCATGTTATATTTTAATATAGTGGAAATTTATTTTATATCTTAAGTATTTTGGTCATTTCAAAGGTGTCTAGATTAATTTTTTGAAACTCTACATTAGGGAAAACATATGGATCTGGAACTATACTATTGTAAGGAATGATAGTTTTATAACCCTCTATTTGGAGGAAATGTATGGTTCCAAAATGATAGTTTTATTATAGGAACCGTACATTTTATTACATAATATATAGTTAACCAAACATAGTTTTAGAATCAACCATATGCTGCCAACCATACATTTGGTGTTTATTAATATAAAAGAAACCCTGCATTTGGATAGTCCAAACAATATGTTTTGAATGATGGATTATTTCTACATTTCTTGCAATACTTTTCACAAAATTTAATTTCTATTAAACTATATTTAAAGAAAAAATCAAAGTCTCATGTTTAACAACGTAAATTGTTACTATTTCTAATAGAAGTTATGTTTTTTACAGATGTGTTAAAATTCAAATGATCATGTTTTATCCAGGTATATTTATAGGTATGTTTGAGATAAAGAAAATCAAGATTCTTGTTAAATACTGATAGTTTATTATTCTCAAAATAAGAATGATCAATTGAAAATATTATGATGATATCATATCTAATTATTTGAAGAGTTACACTTCAGATTCATATATGTTTTGATCCTATTGTTTTATCAACCTGATGCTCTTATATCTTCTTATTAATATTCTTTTGTTTTTGGGAAAAGAAACCATCAGATCAATACATTGGGGAAATATATATTTATCATGTGATAATAACTTTCACTAATAATTTTTAAAGGAAATTAATACCTTATCATCATTGAAGATTATTTTTCAATAATAATTTTTATTGAAGAACATTTCATTTTTAAGTTGGTTCTATAACAATAAGCTGAAACTGTTACCCAATAATCTTTGGCAATCTATATTCCATTTAAGATTTGAATACTTGTACTTAGTTGTGGTAGAGTTTCAGCTTCTCATACTATGTTTTAATTATTTCGGTTCCCTATAAATAGAATATAAGGACCTACAAAAGGATTTGTATAAGGTGTCAACTTCCATCACTCAGTTGGTGTGGTCCTTGGATAAAGGACTTACTATTGAAAATCACTTGGAATGTGCATAGATCATTTGTGCTGTAGAAAATGGGATTTATAATCCCCAAACCACTATACAAAATTGTGTAATGTAATTTCATTTATTTGTTTCCACTACATACTCGTCTCTAAGAGATTATGGAAGTATCACTTTAATTCAAAGGTACGATTTTATTTTTTTCCATATTTTTTAAAGGACACAATTCACCCCTATTGTTTCCTAATCTTACTCATTCCACAAAATAGTTACTTACACATACCTTGGGATATTTTTTAATAATTCCATACTTATTATTTATTTGGATAGATTATAATTTTTAAGAGATTATCATGAAACATGTTTAATTTCCACTATTTAATCAAATTATTAAAGGAATAAGGGTTTATTCTATGAGTTTTATGATCAAACGAATCCACTTTGTACTATATTCATGTTAAGGATCTTTGAAATTGTTTATAATTATGGGAGGTTTTGTTATAAACCAAGGAAAAGTGGGTTCATGATAGCCTTCTAATGCATTGGGTATGATTTATGTTGGAATTTGACCATGATAATTATTCCAAGTATAACTCTGATGGTTATTTCATGTGTAACTATGATTGTTTCTCGAAGTTTAACCATTATGGTTACTCAATGTATAACCATTAGGGTTAATTCACTTATAACCATGAAGATTATTCCATATTTAAGAGTGATAACAAATTTTACAAGACACAAACACATATTCTTTGTACATTATATGGGTTATAAATGATTCCTTTGATTAATATTAACATCACATGGTTCTTTATTACTGATTCCAATAACCATTTACATTGTTAAATATTTATTCAATGTTTCATGATTTATAATTTAGTTATTAAAGTGTATAAATTCTCTTATGTTATTCTCATGCATTATGTTTATGTTTTCATACCCTTATTCTCATCTTACTCTCACTGATATCATTTGATTGTTAATTCTTATGTTCTTATGTATAAACTTTCAACGTCTTTGAGCTCACCCTTATTATGTTTCTTTTTCCTCATGTTATAAATAATGAGGATAACAAATTTGAGTCTATAAAGGTTTCATATATGAGAATATTATTGGGATATATCGAAGACTAAATATGGAATATGAAAAGCTAGGTATAGTGAGAAAAATATTCTCTTGAAATCATGAATGTGATTTATATAAGAGTTATTCCTAATTATATAAAACTATAAAAACAAAAGTTCCTTGTGCATATAAGTGATCAAATATTTCTCTTTGATGTTTTATGGTTTGGATAGTAAAAATTGGGTCGCATTTATCGATATCAAATCAAGAAATGTAAATTTTATATTTTTTGAATCAGATTTGAGAGTGTGGGTTTGGGGCTATTATAAATATTTTGTAGAGAAATTAAATATATAATGAAGTTTCATGAGAACCTAAATATGTAATTCAAAAAAATTACCTCAATTTTTTATCATCTAAGTAATGTAATTTTTATAGTTAGATTTTTTAAAGAGGGATAATAAAACACCCTGAATTATAGTATGGGTTTTCTTCTTTCTTCTTCATATGTGTTATAATTAAATAAATTTTTTCACTTGAAATATATATATATAATTAAAAATGATTAATTTAATTTGGATATATTAATTAAAAATAAAATAGAATGAATACTGTCATAATAAAAATATATGGGGCATTATTATGAAAATTATAAAGGATAATAAATATAACTAAATAAAATGTATGTAGCATTGAAATATTCTTCCTCTTATTCTTCAATAGAAATAATATCACTAAGTATAACTATTAAATGAATGTAAAATATTAAAATTAAGGTATACCTTTGGAGTAATAAGTAAGTGATTGGGCTACTAGTTGGAAAACGTATTTGAAGGTATATAGGTATATATAACTGATGGGTATAACCATTGTGTATATATAATCATTGGGTAATTATATTCTTTATATATATAAATCTTTTCAGTGTGTGTATCTTTTGGGTAAAAATGATCAATGGGATATGGTATTTCATTATACAGTTGGTAGAATAGTATTGAAAAATAAAATGATGTAATCATGAGATGTGACTGTTATAAAATAGTCACTGATATAGTGACTATAAATATAAGTAATAAATTTGGTGAAACTAATTATGATTATAGAATATGTGAAATAATGTTGTAAAAGTCATCCATATGTGACTCATTCTTCCATACATGGGATGGTGGTAGAATCACTATGGTTTTCCATTAACAAATCCCAAGTTGAACATCAAAAAGTGATATGTTAATGAAATCAACTTTGGGATAAGTTTAAGATAGTGGATATCATTATGAGATCCATTCTAGATGAATCAAAACCTTCAAATACCACCATTTATTACTCACACTCGGGGTTTATGAGAAATCCTTAAGTGTTTTTGTAAGTATATTTTTTGAGTTATAAATATGTACTTATTAATAAGAAAATGATTCTTTTAAAATATGTTTCAATATATGTATTATTATTTATATAATATTTATAATAAATCACAAAAATAACCATGAATTTATTATGTGTAAAATAAATAATTTATAACAAAATAATTCTTAAGGAATGATAAGAAATAAATATTTAATTATTTATTGTTAAAGAAATAGTTTTTATTAATTTTTTTATCATTCAAAATATTATATGTTTTTAATATAAAATTTAAATATATTGTATTTAAAATTTTTTATTAAATAAAATGGATACCATTTTTGGAATTAGGAAATCATTCTTATCTAAGAGGGTCAATATTACTTTTTTTATGAATGATATTATTTCCAGGGGGAATAATGAAATTCATTGGTAAATAGTTTCATGGTCAATATTGTAACATTTATTTATATATTAATTTAAAATGACTAAAAAAATTTAATTTTTTTGAAGGAGTAATTAACTATACACCTTTTTTGTATTTATGATTCACTTTACACAAAAAATTAAATTCCTTAATCATTATTGAAAGAATATTTTAAAAAATGTCAATCAATATTGTCTATAAAAGGACCCATCTTATGCCCCTACAAAGAAACCCCTCTTATTTAGTTTCCTTTCAAATATCTACCAAAAATAACTCACATAAATACATCTCTCATGTTTGGGATCTTTTGGTCACAATAAGGAGTCTCATATACTTATGTACAAAAGTGTCCCTTAAGAAAATGAGTGATTTCTTCAGAGCAAGTAATGAGTTCTTCTTTAACCATTCATTTCTTTCCACATACTCATCCTTATTAAATTTTATTATTCACCCTAATAACATATAACTAATATCATTATATTTTATAAAAATACCATTAAAATAATATAATTTTTGGACCTATAGGTTTTCATGTAAGGCCTAACGAACCCTGAGAGGGGTAGTGATTCATGATGCTATCCAATTTAAACATTTGTCAAAATATTAATCCTCACCCATCACTAAATATTGTTCCATAATTATAAAGAAATATTTCAATCAATCTCTCCCTCAATTTCATTATCACTAAATTAAAATCCTAAATGACGAAATATAAATCATAATAACACATATATTTTACTTGGTTCACTCATATTGTGCTATGTCCAAGTACATATACATAGAAATTTATTGGTGTACCAAAATAAACTATACTCACTACTAGGTGGCCATAATTTTTTTATCATGGTGAATCAATGCCAAAGAGAATATCCTTTACACTGGTGTTGGGTTGGCACATTACCTCCCACAACCTCTTCTTATGCTCACTGTTTCAACGAATGTTATCAATTTATATACATATAGGTCTCTTCAACGTATAAGAAACTATATCACTATGCGTAAATAAAATCAAAATTTTATTCTATTATAGAAAAAATAGTATTGTATTCCTATAAATCCAGATGAGATTAACTTCTTGTCAAGAGTTAAATCGATGTCTTCTACAAAAACTATATAATAAAAATCAAATATAACTAAAGAATAATTATAACAAAGAAATTATAAAATTAATATCTTTCATCTTCTCCAATAACCCAGATTTAATCAATAGAATTCATTAAGTATGAATCCATATTCCCCACATGAATTAAATATATTAATGATAGTCTCTTTCTCAATAAAACTAAATCTAGTAATGTCATTCACATATCTAATTATTTCTTTAAAATTGTTATGATAGTTTTTACATCAACTTACTTCTTGATGCCCTACATTAAATATCTAGGATAAAATCTAATTTCTATAATGATTCAAGATTATTACAAGTGTATAACACAACTATATTTGGTAAAAAAACATTCATTAAAGTAATCTTATCTTTTAGAAACTCAATATATATATTCTATATTTGATTTCATACCATTCATTTTATTTTTATTGATAATTTTCCACTATTTAATAGACTTCATTGTGCCAAAACATAGTGATATCCAACTTTTACATGACCTATTAATAAAACAGATATATTTTATACACATACATATAACATTTAATATTTCTAATTTAAAACCTATTAATATCATGAATAACTATGGCACAAAACTCAACAGACCATAACATAATTTATCTGAAGTTGATACATAATTATAAAATAATTTTACAATAGGAAATTAACCATTTATAGTTCATTTAATAAAACTTGACAACCAAAAACATTCTAATATGGAATTTCCAACATTCAAATCCCCATTTTGGTTTTATTATGATTCATTATTTAATTCCCATTTTACAACATCCTATTTTATATAGGTATTTTAAAACATAGCATGTATTTATCAATGATGTGTCATTCTTAAATATTAAATTTTAACTTTTATATATGAGAAACATGATCACATGTACTTATAAAAATAGATAACTCATAATTTTCCTTTGAACCTATTGATTTCTATGACCATATACAAAATTATAACATGTTTAAATTCTAATTCCCTATTTTCATATTTATTTCTAATGTCATGATATCCTCAATAATATTCACCATGATTCGTATCATAATTAACCTCTAACCTACAACCAAAATAACTTTCCCGTTTTACTTCACACTATAACCAAGGACTATGATTGTTTTAGTATCTATATCTCACTTACCAAGATGATCGAAACTATCATCAAACAATGGGTTCTAACCCATTTGGAGCTTCCCCAATGATCACCACTATGGAATAATTAAATATCTCATGGTGTAAAAGGTTTATTCTAAGAGTATCTTAGAACCATGAGAACCACTATGGATTCATCCATGATTCATGTCACCATTTTATCTTAACTAAATTTTAGTTATGCCTCCCCCATGTATTGTTTGAATTCTAATTCACCAAAAAAACGCTAACTAACTCTAAATTAATCCTTTCATACTTGCAGTTTTTCTATAGTCATAATACATCAGAATAAAAAATATTACCACATTAGAACAAACATAAAATGCGAATCAACCCATTAAACCTATTCACAATTATACTCATTAGTTTTGGAATGATGAGATAATTCCACCTATTAATTTTCATATCATTCTTATATTAATATAGGTGATGTAAATACTTCATATATCAATATCTAAAGTCATTCAAAACTTCTTTGCACATAACAGTTCCATATATTTCAATAAACATCATTTTTTGTCTGAATAATTATTTTTTATCTAACATAATACCTTTGGGTTAACCCTATAAATTTTGTTCCAACTATTACCATGAGAATCTTCACATCCTCCAATATTAATTAATACCATTTATTGTTAAAAAAGCCAACAAAAATCCTATTGGTATTGTAAAAAAATTGAAAAAAAACCTCTTGTATTAAACATGACCTTCTATTGATTTTGTTAAAAATAATTCCATAAATACATTTCCACCATCCAAAACATTCTCATCCATGTAAAATATTAATATATGGACTTTTTATTTATCTATATTACTCCCCATTTTTAAATAATATAAAAATGGTGTCTCCAATTAATTTCTTTCTCTCACTTTGGAAATGAAATGTACCAGGGTTTATTCACTAAATCACCACCCCTTTATCATTTCCATTATTGTAATAAATTTTAAAGGGAAAAACTTCACCTCATTTTATAGTGAAGAAAACTTATCACCTTTAGTTATATCATCAAAAATAATATTTTTAGAGTTTAAACTCCTAATTTCATATATAACTATTTTATATGGTATCTTTTGACCACTTAATTTTACTTATAAAACTTTAAGGTCTTTTAGATATTTTTAAGGATTTTTCAAGGTTGATTTCAAAATTTTCATTCTCTAACATTTATTCATCAATATCGCTCCATGATTTATACCAAAACCTATCATACCAAGCGCTATAAAAACAATTCTTTAAAAACATTTATATTTTTATTTCAATTTAAAAATATATTCTAAGTGTAGATTCACACTAAATTATTTTTAGAGAGTGAAATTACCACTTCACAAATAGAAATTAAAAAATAATTTAATACAACTAAGTCAACAAATAGTGTAAGAAATAATAGTTTAAGTTAATTACATCAATGATGAACATTTAATCCACTTTTATAAATACATGAAAAATTATTTTTTAAATTCCTTTAATTATTTTCCCTATTATATCAATCACACTTACACATGACTTCACTTGAGTATAACAATTTCCCCTCTTCGTCTTAATGATTATAATTTATCTATATAAATATAACTATATTTAGAATATTTCTCATGATATCATTATAAATTTATTCATCTCTTAACATCAATTATTGAATTAATAATGATCATGGGTGTCACATTTTAGAAACTTTTAGTATTCTAAAAAATAATTAGATAAAACCGCGTTGTTAGGTCAACAAAAAATAAAACATGAACTACTTTGTGAACATTACTTTTTCTGCATCAAGTTTCCCTAACTCTTATTAAGGTTATAAAAAAATATATTATACATGATTGATACCACTTGTTTCATTACATATTTTTTTATACATTTCAAAAATTCTAGATAATGTATTGAATCCACAATAAGGTTCAATATTGGTATTTGATGCCCAAGGGAATTTCTAAGACACCACTTGTTAGATTTATAATCTTGCAATCATTCCATCTATTTATCAATGAATTCACTACAAGGATTTTATCTCCACATTAAAATTTCTTCTATATAATATCAATTATAATAATTAAAATCATGTGAATATGGGTACTTCCCGAACATCCTCTAGTGAAAGAATATGGATGGTCATGATGAACTTACCCTTTTTCTTCTATTACACTTCCAATATTTTTTAGTGGTTACCTATTAAGTGAGTCTTATAATTGAAACTTTGTTCCATATATTTAATTTAATATCGTATATCTTACTTGGATTAGGATTTAAATCTAATGTGAGACTAATCCTACTTGTGTATGTTTCACCTTTCACTTAACAACACCACAACCTTCTTAATGATTCCCACTCTATATGAGGTATCTTCCCCTAGTATTACTACATTTCCTTGTGGTATAATTTTTAATATGACTTAGTAATTGTTCGGGTTTTTTCTCTTAAATTTCCATTAAATCCATCTTGAATTTGTGTATCTTTAGTAAATATTTATTTAAGAATATTTTCCTTCCATTGTTTATAAAATAATATTTCTCATTTATCCTCTATATCTATCATATTTCCATTAAATATAGATATTGTGAATAAGAAAACAATATTTCTTGATTCACTTTTCATTTCCTTACTTCCTTGTAATCATATAATTCTATAAACCTATTTTCCAATGTAACATATTTTTGTTTCTTCCACTTATACCTTCCTATTAACAAATGAGTGGGGGAATTACTATTAGTATCTTCAACACTTCTATTGTTGTAGTTAATTTCCATATTTTCATGGTTAGAATATGTAAAAAATATATTGATAATATCAAACCTATAATATTTTTGTTACAATTGACATGATGTAGTAGGTATCCTTCCACCGTTGAGGGATTTGGATTCTAGAAACACATCCATGGGGTGTTTCATAACTCCAAAGTAGCAAGTTATCATAAATACTTTCCTCTAAGAACAACATAATTATGGTTTAGAAATAAAATTCCTTTTATTCATTATTTATATTTTTTTAACTCCATATGATCTCATAAATGATAATTCTGTCATAAGATTCCCCAATTTTACATGTCCCTTATTATATTTTTAATTATTTTTTAATGCTGCTTATTCATCACATCATTTTACTACAATTGTTAATCTATATACTCCTTCCTAGAACAACATCATTTCAAAATTTGACAATTTCATCATGTTTTATTTTCAGATGAATCAAATTATCATTAATTTTATTTTCCTTGTCCATATTTCTTCAAAATAATGTGAACTTTTTCTAAGTAAATTTCTTTGATTCATTATATTTGGTCCCATCTTTACTATAGATTCTTTCAAGTTCAATTCATCTTGCTTCAGTCTTTCTTTGATATCAATTGTATCATTAATTCACAATCAAACCCATAAATAGTTTCAATCGACCCACATTCTTATACAAGGATTTGATCTCTCCTTAATTTATGATAAAATATTATTTGTATATATGACTTGATATTGGAGTTACATCTCCATAAGAAAAACTAATTCATACCATTTTTTTGAATCAATATCTTTAAATATTCATGAATTTTATACAACATCATTAGTAATAGATTTATCAAAAAGTCCAATCACGCTTACCTTGATGGATGTATCCATATTTTTTGGGTGTTTTGTTCCAATTTATCCTCTTCTTCTTTCCATATGATATTTTTAAATTTTCAAATCCTTTATCCACAAATGACTCATCCTCGATAAAGTTTTGTTCATATCTTGATGAGGGTTTCACAACATTATTTTCTGATTGAAATTTTATATAGACTTTGTCTAATGTTTTCTATATCCCAAAGGTAATAGAATAATGTATAGACTTCTTGTATACTTCACTAGCCCTTCAAATAAGAAATAAGTTTTCTATATTTGTGTCTTTAACTCTTTAGTTTTACATTCTCATATAGGAAACATGATTTTTTTTGTAACATCCATGATCTTATTTCCCAAAGGGTACAAGACTATGTCACTATAATACCTCAGGTGAACCTCCTGGTCATTAGAGGCTTGGATAAATGGTGAGGGATGAATAAAAAATATATTGGAGTTGATTTTACCTCTTCAAATTTATAATAAATAATATTAGGTTTAAGCTAAGAAGTTTCAACCATATTTTCACCCCAATAAGCTTTAACCAGCTTCCTAAGGCAACAAGTCTTGCTGCTAAATCTTAATTTCACTTATCCACTCCCATGTCTAACATTGGCGATTTAAAATAATCCATCTAACACAATAAGTGGAAGTATCTTTCCATATAAAATTTTATAACTCCAATCAATGATACAAATAAGATTAACTACATAATATTAATTTGTATCAAGTTCATCATAGTTATGAAAAATATCTTGATTAGGATCAGTATTATACATAAATTATATAATATGAGAGGTATTATGCATGGAAATAAACATTGGAGGTATATAAATAGAATACGTTTTTTATTCAACTATTACTAATGTCTCAAAATTCATAAAAAGTATCAAAATAAATTTATGTTCATTTACCATATATATAGGACATAATATCAGTGAAACCCAATGAAATAAATGATCACTGAATTTGAATTACAATGGTAAAATTTGGTGATAAGCATAAGATTTTATTAGTTTTGATCCATAACTAATAATTTATAAATCAATTTTACCAGATCATTTTTCTCATGTAATATACTAGGTATGATAATAGTTTATTTTCCTATTTTATTTTAATAGAGAGGAGAATAACATGGTCTCTCATATAAATATTTGAAAAGGGACATTTAGATTAATGAATGATAGCTATTGTTATATAGAAATTCAACCAACTAAAGGTGATCTTCCTCTGAGCTACCAAAATTCATTATACAGGTGCATACCATATTTTCAATAATATAAATGACTTTCTTAGATTAGAGATCAATTTTTGGCTGGAATTTGATATTTAACTTGATTTGAGAGCCCATGGCTCATTATATCCCTAACTAAACTGACAGGTAAACCTCAGGTCATAGTCATAGATAATACTAACTGGTATATCATTAAGCTTCATAGTATCTAAAATATAATTTACCCAACTCCTCAAATGAATTGGATTATGTAATAGTTAAAAGGTGATACATTTTATCCCTATAATCCATAATCACATTGAATACAAATAGAACTCTTGGAGTTATTTTCCAACTTGTCACAATGTATATAGTGATATTTTCTCATTTACAAAATTATAAAGAGATTAGAGGAGGATCACCAATAGGGATTTGATGCTTTAATTTTACATGTTAACAAGTAAAAAATATATAAACAAACCTTGTGATATCTTTATTCAATCTAGGCCATTATAATTCAAAATGAAGAACCAATTACATATTCATTATTCTGGGATGTAAAAGTCATCTAGAAGCGTTAAATTATTTCATTCATTCCCCCTTAAACTACTAGATACTACTAATGTTCAATGGATTCATAATAAAGACAAATAATATTAGTAATATCCACGAATCATTTCCATACAATCGATTTCCTCTAAAATAATAACAGAGTTATGATCATATATATGGGATTACTTGGATCACTCTATAATATATGATATAAGATGAAATTGGTAGAGATGTATCCCACTATGATCCTAAATAATATCCTGACAAAGAAATTATATCAAATAAATGAATATCTCTCTTCCATTACCTTCAACACCCCTTAAGTGTGAACCTTCCTATTAAGATAATTGACAACTATGTAATCTTTTCTATGAGATTATAAGATATTGAAATCAAAATATTTAAAAATATTATACCTTGAGACACTACCTTAGATCCATATATCAATGAAAAAATATATATTTATGGATTTTCATCTAGTAAATATGACAAATCACTCACCAAAAATTTCGTTTTACTATAACATTAAAGTATGAATGATAGAGGATAACTTAGAATCTAAGTTAGGGTAGTTTTGTTTCATTAATATATAGTTTTATAGAACCTTAAACCATTAATCGATTCTCTTCTATAATAAAATTAACAAGGAAAGCTTGAGATATATCATAATACGCCACAAAATCCCTTAACCAACTGAAAAAATAATATAACTGGAGTTGAAGTTATCCTTTTATAATCTTTCAAGAATCCAATTCACATTGTTATGAAAATATAAATTTACCAGATTCATTTTCAAATATTTCATTGGATTAACTATCCTGGAAAAAATATTGAATGAAATAGTGATAATATCATTTATCCTGAAAATAATATTATTTCAAACACTTTTGAAGGCTCTTTCTAGAACATCCATGATTTTACATTTTCTGGATCCATAAAAATACCATTTTTTAAATTTCAAGATTGAGTAATTTGAAATCTTTAACATGGAATGAATATTTATATAGATTAAATAAAAGATTTTGTTTTTGTATAGACTCTAATATAATACAATGATATTGAGCATGATCATCCCATGAAATTGAATATAAAAGGATTCCATCTATAAAAACAATAATTTATGAGGCCAAAAGGGAGGAAATGTCCTTTTAATTAATTCCATAAACATGGTTGGATGATTATCTAGGATAAAAGGCATGAGTAGATACTAAAAATGGTGATAATGACTTTGATAATATGTATTTGAAATATCCTCATAGATTAATAAAATATGAAGATAACATAAGTGTTTGTCTATCTTGGAGAAACATTTTCCTTATTTAACAATTCAAATAGACGACTGATTATAATTAATAGATAAAGATTCATGACCATCACCTGGTTTAGTTTTTAATAGTGTACACATTGATTTAGCATTCAATCAGATTTATTTTCAGAAATAAAAGGTGCAACCTAATGGAATATGCTTAGTCTAAATTACCCTTTTTCTATATCTTCTAACTAAATGTTCAATTACCTCAACAAAATTGTTTTCTTTTTAAATAAGGTAATTGAGATAGATTCTATTTGAGGAAACAAATCAATAATAACCTCCTATTATTTTTTAGGAGTCAATCCATAAAAACTATCATGGGACACACCATTATAATGATCTATTACAGGAGGAAAAACTTATAGATCCATATATTTTCCTACTTCAAGAACAAGGATATATATTTTTGTAGTGATTTATATTGTGTTCCAAAAAAATAAAAATTGTTTAACTATCCTAAAACACCCATTATTTATAATGTGTATATTGAGTACTAGATAGAGTTTTGAAAGAAACTCTTCTATTATAGTAAATGATAATAGAATGGAATTGGTATAACCGAACATCAAAGGATCCCATATTGAGAACCATTAGATCATTGTGGTTCCAATAAAAATCCATAACCAAAGAACAATATAGAAATATTATGGTATACTCTATCCCTTTTCATAGAGGTGTATTAATACTAATAATCATATTTTATGTTTCTAATTTAATCTCAATAAGATATTCTATTTGATATAATAAAAAACAATAAAAATCCCAAGTATAAAATAGGGTAGAGGATAAAGATGAAGGTCCCTCTCTAGTACCTGTAGAAGATTATTTTTCAACATGAATCCTTATAGAACACTCAAGATGACCCTAATGATAGAATCAATATTTATATTAATTCATAACTACTAAAATACCTTATCCATGACACTAAACTACTCAAAACTGTCTTCATGAAGGTGGGCAGCCACTGATAGTAGATAGTGAAAATAACTAGGCTTGTGATACCTTGGTTGGTTGAGGTTATAGATCTATAATTTTGATACACTCCTCTATTAGAATATTAAAATTTGTAAATACTAACCACATTAATAACACTAATTCACCTTAAATATATAATTCAACTTTTTATGAACTGGATTCTCACACTAAAGACACTTGAAAATTAAATCTCATGATAGAAAATGAAGGAATTCCACTACCCTCGATATCATTAATAGAGTCACATATGACCATTTATTCCCACAATCCCTTTTCAACACTGGAGAAACTATCCCTAGTAATTTATCTAGGAAATGAGATACCCACACTAGAGACTCCTTTAGAAATTATCTCAAAAAGAGAAACCTTCTTTACTACCTTATAGAAGGTGAAAAAATTGAAAATAATCACATGAGTTTGTATTGAATTCTTTAAACCCATCTCAAAACAAAACACCTCCAATTATTTATCCCCACACATGTATAGATTATAATTATGTAAATATTTAGTTTTTTTAGTGTATTTCATAATGAATATTGATACCTAACTCAATTCAATGAGAACTCATTACTTCTCCCCATGTAGGGTATTTGGGTAAAAATTCTCAGAGAATATCTCTTGAAAATTCATGGAGGTATTCCATCAGTATTTATTTCCAATAATAGTAACATTACATCTCAAAAAAATTACCATTATAGAACGAAGATTAATAATTTTAACCTCTATTTTTATGATGTATTTATTCTCTTAGAGATATTATTTAGGTGATAAATGAATCCCTTGGCCTCATAAGGAGATAAATTGCCTCAAAAGTATAGAGTATAATGATATTGTTTGTCCATAATGATATTGGAAGTCATTGAATCCCTTAAAAGGGATCCTTTGTTATCATCTTGAAGCAATTGATAAAGTTACTCCAACACCTAAGGTTCAACCATAGGTCAATATAATGGTGCATTCCAATCTTTCACTTCCTGTATTGAAGGTGGTGGTTTTCTAGGAGAAGGAAAAGAAGATAAGATCATTAAGTACTTACTAAAAATGAATAGATAACCTGATTATAAAAATATAACATAATCTTAGGTCTACCCCATAACCACTCTTATATATTCTTACCTTTGAAAATATATTACATTTTAAAAATAGTTTGAAAGACATTTTTAATATATTATTTAATATAATAATGATTTATCTAATCAATAATGGATAATGATAGCTTTAAAACTATTAGAAACATGATATATAATATCATTTAAAAGAATTTTCAGGAAAACATAAAACATAAAATAGTAAAAATACATATCAACCTAGATAATGAAGGGTTCCATAACAAAAGGAATTAATTTTTAAATCACATTGAACTAATAATCACAAATAAATATTAAATAAGATGCTATTTATTTATTTTAGGTGTTTTAGTTAATATGAATCATCAATTGGTTAAATAAAATCTAAACATAGGAAATCATGAAAGTTGTAATGATTCTCTACTTGTTCCGTTATAATGATACCTATATATTACATATGAGACTCAAAAAATGGTCCCAGATCAAAGAATAATTTAAAATAAGCCATGTTCATCCCCTAATAACTCAAGCTTCCGCTATTATTTTTCTATCCAAGAATAATTATAGTTTACTTCAGGAGTTTTGACAACCCCATCTCTTGACTACTCTCAATCTCATGCCAAATATATTCCATATTGTAATGATCATGACCCAATTACCCATATGATGCCTATTCAGGTTTCCACAACACCTCAGGCACACCTCCAATATCTAGAGGTTGGTATAAATTCCAAGGGATGAATAAAAAATGATTGGGAGATTAAATTTTCCACCTATGATTATAAATAAATAATATTACTATTATTCCAAAATTTTAACTTGACCACTTAATATATAGATCACATAGACAAAAATATCAATATTTTCCATAAAGTAACATATATATTCATTAACATGAATTTTTTTTGATGTCATAAGTACATATTAAAGCATCTTCACCAATAAAACTTCTAAAAAAATTAATTCTAAATAAAATATAACTAGACACAAACTACACACACACATATATCATGTCAAAAAATGACCCCTAAGAAACTTAAATAGAAAATCCCATATGTAGGAACACCAATGGAAAAATCCTAGGATAGCTCATGATTCACGACCTAATACATCCATCCAAACCAAAAATAAGACCTCCTAAATTCCAATATCCATTCATTAATAAATCCCATAATCCTAGGATTTACCTATACTTAGTTCGGGTAAATTATATTACACACTCCCCAATTTAATAGACGTACTAGGTATGGGAATAACATACTCAGTTGGTTCTCACCTCTTAACCCCTATATTCATGTCCCATTCCAATGTGTGTTAAATTACATGATAATGATAGAGGAATAAGTTGGTTTAATAGTCAATATGATTTACAATTATCAAAAATGAGTATAAGTCATAAAATTTAACCCACATTATTAGGAGGACCCATACCCTTTTACCTAATTTGAGCCAATGCTTTGTATTTGAAATGAATGTTTATAATTATTTTGGTTAAAACACCCATCCTATGGGAAATGGGATTGTGTATAATGATTTTTGGAAACTGGCTTTTGCATCTTGGGGATAAATTTGAAGGGATATAATGAGTCAAGGTGTTGGAGGTCCATCCAAAACCACCAACATTTTTTTCAATATAATATGTACAAAAACACCTTTTGAAAAAGAATAAAATATTAATTTTTAAAATAAAATTAACCTTTTCAGATATCAATTTAAAATATATATTTAGTAAGAACATTATTTATAAACATATCACTTTTATCAAACTAAATTATGAAAATTAAATATTCTGGAAAAACAATTATAATAGCCAAGATTACTATTTATATCCCTTTAATTATAATGTACATAATTTCATGAAAGTATTTAAACAATAAATTACTTCATATTAATATAATTCAAATTAAATAAAACAATGATAAAATTTCATAAAAATATTTTATATAATGTTTATTTTCTATAAACACATAGCTTTAATTTAATTCACATGGATCTAAACCAATTTAGCCCAACTCTTTGAAAATATTTGAGTTATATGGGGTTTAACTGCAAATATAAATATAGAATTAATCATTTAGTTCTAGAGAATAATGATATTCCAACACTATATTAATTTGATCATCCTAAGATATAACATTTTATAGATTTATATTAATTCCATTAAATAGGAGTTAATTATGAATGAAATGTAAAAATACTAACTTAGATTCTTCATAACCCAAATCCTGTGATAGCTATAGAAAATGAAAATAAAAGGAATTGAATGATTCCAAATGACCTGGAATAATAATATAATATATTATATTCAAAATCATGGATTAATATTAAATATAATAATATTAAAGGGTGAAGGAACCTAAACCGAGTCAATTATGAGCTAATATTATGATGACCCAAATCTTTAAAACAATTTATTTCATGATTTAATTAATAAAGATAAAATTCATATAACCCTAGAATATTACAATACCTAGTGTATTTGGGTAATTTGGTACATATCATAACAACTTGAAATAAAAATACAATGACATAAACCAAAAATCTATAACATTCCATTAAACTACCTTGATCATGTAAAATTACATGGGATATCGTAGGGACATACATTTGAAAGTGGTGAGGTATAAATCCTAGTAAGGGAATAATCAAATCATACCATGAATAATGTAACATATGGTAGAAAATAGGCATATCAAGGTAACATAAGAGGGGTGGAAATAATAAAATTTAACATCGATGCATGGTATATGATGATAAAATAAAGGTAACATGAGAATTTGGAGATAATATAAAACATAAAATCATAAGTATAAGTCAAGGAGAACCGGTATGATGATAAAAACAAGTGTCTTAAGGATAAAATCCAATGAAACATACATATAATATCATGAGATAAAAAAATTACCAAATGAATTGGAGGGTTATATAATCCCAGGAACACCCATTACATTCTTACCGTGTACATCCATAAGTGTGTCATATATATTATAAAACATAAGGTAGTATTTTTTAACTTTTAATCCCACAATTTAAAAAGTTTGGGGTACAAACATGTAATAACATAATAAATTAAGGATATATACATGTAGGTGAATACCATTGAGTGGAAACATGGATGGATATTCACTGTATAAATTTATGTTTTAGGTATTCACTATATAAATGTTTTTCATGTAAATCATAGGATAATTTCAGTAGAATGAAAGGGATATAAAAAGATTAATGGATGCTTTTAATGAGAGTGAAATGAGTTTCTCATGAATTTGAAATAAAAAATATGGTAATATTTATTTTTTAAAAACATATCCTAATATGAAAAATTCTAAATCAAAAGGCATAATATAAAGAAGGTGCTTGAATAATGATGAGAATGAGAGGATCCCTTACTTTGAGAGGGAACTTATAAAATATTGATTGGAGATTATTATGTTATAGGGGTCACCTTGGGTGTTCCCTATAGAGGCAAGGTTAGATTTAATTTATGATAAAAGGTTTTTGAGTGAAAATTAATTGGGAGGCTGGGAGGGTTTTTATAGCAAAATAGTGGAGAAATATTTATTAATTTCTAAACGTAGGGTTTGGATTATATATGATAAATTATTACAAACAACAAACCATACCATGGTTTTTTACCATGGTTAACACCAAATATAAGTGTATTTTATTATTTTATAAGGGTAACAAATGAGTCATTTAAATAACAAACTTGGTGATGTGGTTGTGATACAAGTTTATAAAGAAATTATTTTAAAACCGTAAAAGTATAATATATGCTATGGGGGATTTTTTAAGGGTCTATAAAAATAATAAAATAACTTTAAAAAACTATTATAAAATGGAAACATAATTTTAGTAATCTATACTCATTATTTTATTTAATACATATCTTTTGAGATTTTATGACCTCATAATACATACCATATTTAGTTTTTACCCAAAAATTTTACTTCTTTATAAAATTATAAAAAACACACTACTGGATAATTTTTATAAGCTAATATAAAAAATAATAATTATTTTATCTAAATAATTATACTAATAAGATAATTTATACTTTTAAATAAAAAAAGTAATTATTGAAAAATATTATTTTTGACAATAACATCTTTCTGACCCTCACAAAAACAAAACTTGACCTCATAAAATTATATCATTATTTATATTTAATAAAAATATTTAATAAAAATATTTTAAAAAATATAATTTAATCCAAATGATTTTGAATTGATAAAAAATAGTGTCTTGGTTGAAACTATATATATATATTGAGAATACATTTTGTATTTCATTTTATAAAAATCAATTTTCATAAAAATTTTTAATTAGTAAATATAATGTAATAATAAAATTTAAATAAAATAAGTAATTTAGAAAAATGTAAAATTCATATATTTATTGGGTTTAGATACATATCCCCTTTTTACACCAACATACACTCTAAGGGTAAGGTGTGTAATGGTGACACTTTTTGGGGTAGTTCAGTGAACAAGGTTTGGGATATGATCATGATAAGCTTGAAATTCTCCCAAAAATAGTTTCTTTCATGATTTAGTTGTTGGATCTAAGATTGGGATTTGCAAGGTAAAATCCTAGTGATACCATATATCTTAAAAGCTTTGATAAATTTGATTAAAAAGGTATGATACCAGTGGTTGAGTTCATCACTTCTTTCATATGTGTCAATTAGTTTTTATCACAACCCTTAATATGTAATAATCAAAACTGCCATTTTATAATATCTATATGTTCAATGGTTATGATAAATACTATTATTTGAAATATTATAGGATATAACTTATCAAAGTATAAAATTACCAAATCCGTTCAAGTGATTTCAATAACTACCCTACATAATAAGGTATTTAATGATTTAATATAAAGGAATTTCATTTATAAAAGTAAAGGTTCATTACATTATTCCCCCTTCATAAATTTCACCCTCAAAATTTTATACATATATTTAAATAGATTAATATACTTCTATTTGATCACCTTTTATGGTTCCTAAGTCATTTCCTCAAACCTGTGTTTCTACTACAACATCCTGACCTAGTGAGTTGTCTTCTTTTGTGAAACATTGTCTCTATGATGTAAGATCTTCCCCAGATTCTACTTTTATGAAAGATCTTTATCTAATGCTACCAAATCTGGATTGTATGAATGTGAGGGGTCTAGTATGTAGTTCCTAAAGAGGGATACATAGAATAGATCATGAAAGGAACATTTTGGGATATGACTAACACTAGGTGTGAATCGATGTTGGGGACTATTAAATCTAATTAATTTTTTTTATCCCTTTACCTATTTAACCTATTAGGATATCGATTCTTTTAATATATTATCTATCTTTCATGAAAGAATATGAAATAATTAAAAGATAAAACAAAAATATTTTTACATGGTTCACTGCATAATAAGAGTAGTTAGTCTTTGGAATGGTATAGAAATAATAATGACTATACAACCACTTAGAAAACAATCCATTAAACATGGTTAAAGAAAGTAGGAGAAAATATTTCACTGGAACTGCACTATAGTCAGGTGACGGTGCATGTTTAAAATTACTTGGATGAATATTTATAATACCTATAAATATATTCTTCTCATTTCTAATAAGATTATTTATAGCACCAATATATTTTTCACCTATTAAGGACACTTTTGGATGTCACCAAGTAGCTTTTGTCTTCCTCAATATTCTTCTTCACCTTTTTACTTTCACAGTAGCAAGCAAGAAATCATCCTCTTCCTCAAAACATCAAGCTGAAATCTAGACTTCTTCCTATTAAATAAATAAAAATAAAATGAATGTGAGGAGTAAGGATAACCATTTAGTTTGTCCCAAAACAAATTATAATTGTTCTAAATATAGATTTTTCAGTCACTCTTCTTGTACTAGAGATATTTAACACACAATAATATGAAATAGTGAATACTAGTGTCTAGATATTTTTATCCATTAATGAAAAAACAAATAAAATGATTCTTATTCTTATAGACTTTCTAGAATCACCAAATTATTTTATTATTACCAAAATAATAAAGTTCAACTCAATTTTCATCATTAAAATTTATTTTTCATTGATATATAATATTAACAATGGTTAATGTATTAGTTATTCTCAATTCTTCTTAGGGAATTAGATATTTGTTCATGTAGACTATATTATAATTTCAAGTATTAGATTTCACATATTCAACCCATTCTCTTATTTAACTCTAATTTCAGTTTATTTGAAATTAATTTATATATAAATAGTGATGTATTTTATTTTGATAAACCTTAACACATATTTTTTTATTTATAATTTTATGTGTTTTCCTTGTATATTATATTTTTACCCTATGAATTAATGTATCAATGAAAACATGCATAAATTATTTACTATCTTCTCCTTACTTAAATCCATCTCTCTTGAAACAACAATCAAGTTCAGGTTTCTCAATTAATGCATGCATGTACTTGTTGTCATATGAAAACCCGAATATAATTAGTTCCTATTATTCCACATATAGGAGTGATCAATAGTATACATTGTTTATAATCCTTTCCATGTCTAGGAAAAATATAAGAGAAACAAAAAACCTACATGTGTCCAAGGAGCTTTGCCCATGAAAAAGTATTTACCGAACACATCTTCATGAAAACACTATACAATGGTTCTTCTCCTTCATGGAACACTGTGAGATTTAATTTCATCCTATGCACAAGACATAAGTTACTAGTTTTTTAATATGTTTTCTAATTTTTTAAAAGTGTTTAGGTTATTTTTTATAAAAATTTTCCATAAAGGGGACATCTTTGCTGCTGCCTTTGCCGTAAAATAATTTTTTTTCTATTTTAATTATTCATTTTTATAGATTTAAAATTTTATTTTTTTATTATTATTTAGTTATGTTTATATATATATATATAAAAATGTTTCAGCATAATTTATCTCTTATTTATGTAAAATAATTTTCTATCCTATAAAATATAAAGTATAAGACCAATATAAATAAAAAATAAAACATGGATTAAACATATAATAAATACTCGAAAATAAAAATAATTTCTTAAAAAATGATAATGAAAAATAATTTATAATATTTTTAGTCCCCCACATTGAAACATAGAAATGTTTCATGTAAGTGAATTTTTTAGCCTTTAAAATATAAATTAGAATACCAATATAAATGAAAAATAAAAAATGGATTAATAAAATAAGAATTAGTCAAAAATGGATGGATATTCTTAAAAAATGTTGATGAAAAATAATTTACAAGATCTCTAATCCACCAATGTGAGACATAAAAATGTTTCAAGTACATGACTTTGAAAGCCTATAAAATATAAACTATAAGAACAATATAAATGAAAATTAATACATTGATTAAACATATAATCAATAGTATAAAAAAATAATTTCGTAAAAAATATTGATGAAAAAATATTTATAATCTTTCAAAGACACTAACATTAATCTTAAAAATGTTTCAAGTATGCAACTTTGAAAGACTATAAAATATAAATTATAAGACCAATATAAATTAAAATTAAAATATTTTTTAAACATATAATAAATAGTGTAAAATAAAAAAATTCATAAAAATAGTAATGAAAAATAATTTATAAGTTTTCAAAGACGCCAACATGACACTTAAAAATGATTCAAGTATGTCACTTTGAAAAACTATATGATATAAACTATAAGAAAAATAAAAATGAAAATTAAAAAATGGATTAAATATATAATAAATAGTCGGAAATAAAATGGTTTTTATAAAAATTTTTGATGATAAATAATTTATAAGCTTTCAAAGAGACCAACTTGAAACTTAAAAATGTTTCAAGTATGTGACTTTTATAGCCTATAAAATATAAACTATAAGACCAATATTAATGAAAATTAAAACATGTATTAAAAATATAAGAAATAGTCAAAAATAAAATCAATTTATGAGAAAAATGTTGTTGAAAAATAATTTATATGCTTTCTAATCCACCAACTTGAAACTTAAAAATGTTTCAGGTACATGAATTTGCTAGCTTATACAATATAAACTATAAGAAAAATATAAATGAAAATTAAAACACGGATTAAACAAATAAGAAATAGTTGAAATTTTCATTTTTATTTATATGGGTCCTATAGTTTATATTTTATTGGCGTTCAAGGTCATGTAGGTGGCTTTGGATCCTCGTTGACATTCCTTTATTTCACTCTCACTTTCTAATAAATTTTCCTATATTCCTTTAATTTTTATTTATTTATTTTATTTATTAAACTATTTATTTTCAAAAACTTTTTAGATATTTAGGATGTGATTTAAATTTTATTTACATTGTTTATATACTGTATATTTTATTATAATTTATATCTATCTACTTGAAATTTAATAATTATTCCTTTGTTTCATGTAGTCAATAATAAAAGCTGTCAAATATGAACTCTGCCTAAAATATTAATGGAAACTAAAACACTATATTACCACATTAGAAGGGATGAGATTAATAATGTTATATTCATTTCAATAGACATAAAGAATATAAACGAACATGTACAATAAATGTCTATGTCTATGGAGAGGATATTCCGTCCCACATGGTAGTCTATGAATAGGACGTCCGCTTCGAGTTCCCTGTGGAGTCTGATGATCTAGAAAGAACTTATCCTCGAGAACTGATATTTCAACTATCACATCCTCCACCTGTGTGTTGGTGGGAGGAGCTATCAACTGTAGGTAATAATGTGCTCATGATCTTTCTCCCACTAGGGAAGTAGAATAACCTTCCATCATCTTTATGGGGGAACCAAGCCTATGATGGAGCTATTCCACAAGGCTGTGATGGATCTACACCACAAGGTTATGATGGATCTGGTCCCCAATGCTACAATGGATATAAACCCCAATATGGATATAACTGCAGATATCCTGTAAAAAAGATGGATCCCATGCCACCTGAGGTACATCCAGAATCGGCTAAGGCTGAACTACTAGAGGGTCGACCTCAACCTGTGGAATAGGTGAGGCCTCATGTGAAACAATACATAGTCTACATCACCATCATCGTGGCTCCTCATCACCAGAAACTACTATAGGATGTTCCTCTAGGGCATGAACATCCACTCTCTGGGCAGGATGCCTGAATATTCTCTCAGAAAGTGCACGATAATATGACCTTAACTCTAGCACTTAAGCCTGGATGGATACCCATATCAAGCGCCCCTCCTCCTCTTCATCACTCATTTGAACAAGATGCCCTGAGTGAGTTACCTATAATTAGATTCAAAAAAAATTATAAAATAGTTCAATAAACAAAATAATGGAAATTTATTAACTTCTAATCTTATGAATCTCTCTTTCGTGTCAAGTAAGATGTTGTATAGACTTCAGTCTATATCATGGCTCATTATCAACTTACATAAAAATAAATAATCGATTCATATGTACACCCTAAATATGAAACCCCTCATGTCTATGCCAGTTTTTGAGAAAAAGGGAATATACTCGGCACTATTCCTCATCCCACCTTCCTGTAAGCATCACCTCAGTAACCTGCTCTATCTATCTCGGTGGAAATGGAATCGACTAAGCACAGAAAAACTGGCACATGACCCTATCAGGCTACTGCTAGTCAATAATATAGAAGTTAATGAGAGACACTAAAACCATAACATCCTTAAGCCCAACAGTTTAGTATGGTGGAAACTGGTCCATAATAGTCCAGTATGGAAGCCATGAAATCTGAAATGACATGTGAACTTTTTCAAAAAATTACTTTACTAAAAACCAAAATTGATGCTATTTTTAAATTTTTTAGATTTCGATAGATTGTACATACATACTTGGTTGGGTAAGAGACAGTCCAACTAGAGACGATATACGCCCAAATTGTGTCTCAGAACCATGGGAAATTGTGTCTATGACACCACATGTAAAATACAACATCAATAGTGAAAAATAATGAGAAATTAAATTAAATAACTCTTAATAGCATGAGAAACCAATAGAAATGAGTGATCATACTACCATCCACGTGGAGCGTCTTTTAGCACCTCCATCGTGATCCACATACCAGCCAGCTCAGGGCAGGATGTGGCGATGCACTCCAATACCCACATATGAATAAGGATGGCGTATCCCCTGAGACATGTGTGGCCCATGTGGGATAGCCTTTATAATGATCTGTGTGTATGCCAAGAAGGCTGATCACCAGTTATATGTCCCAGCCCAATCAAAGCCCTCTAGTAGGGTTAGATACATCATGTGCACATGTATCCCAGAGTGATCAGTACATTAGGTCCCTCCAATGAGCCATAATATATATGCATGGGCATAATGGATGACAATATTTTTGTCTGAATCACAGGGTAAATGTTAATCCTGACCCTCCAACCAAGGTATAAATATCAACGCTCTAGTTGTATCCCTACGGTCATACATAATGTCGACACCTATCAATCATTGATCAATGTTAGACCAAGATGCACGAGTGGGTATAATAACATCTCCCCAAGATAGAAATACTGAGAAGCACTGCCAGATCCTGGAGGGTGATGGTCATCTCTCCCTCAGGTAGGTGGAATATGTGTGTCTCTGGTCTCCACCCCTCTATGAGGGAAGCTGGTAGGTGATGATCAAAAAATGTGAAATCTGATTTTTTTTAATTCCATAGATTCCATCATGGTACATGTACGGTCTAATGTCATGTGGAGGCACCATGCGATGAAAATTGGGTGCTTGACGCACCTTGATCGATTGATCCTCACCACCATCTAACATGACCTCAAGAGTATGGATATCTTACCAAGTTATTAGTATGGTATCATCCATATGTATATATAAAAATGAAATGAGTTTTAAATATAAAATGCAAATATAACGTTATGGTCAGCAAAATATTATGATTTGTAGAAGGAAACACATGCCATGTTTATTTAAATTGTTTTAAGAAGTTATTTTTAACAAAATAAAGGGGAATGTCTTCATGTTTTTCAAATAATATTAATAACATGTTGTTAAGATATTATATTACCTATAAAATGGTGTTTTGTAAGATATAGTTTTAAATATTTATATATATAATTTTCTTTGTTATGAATAATTTTGTTAGAAAATGGTGTGCTTTGTAATTTATGTATCATTGTCCACATGATGGTATGTTTCATGATTATTTTCTCACATGTAAAGGTCATTTGGTAACACAAACAAGACTTTAAGAAAGAATTTGTGGGAAATGAAGCACGACACGAGAGGAATGGTGACAACAACGATGGTGATGACATAAACTCATTCCATCACCATCGTTGTTGTCACTATTCATCTTGTGTCGTGGTTTATTTCCCACAAATTCATTCTTGATGTTCAGTTAGTATTACAGAATCATCTATACTAACCTCTATTGTTGGTTGTGTACTATAACAATATCCTTTATCAGTTTTTATAACCTCCTCATAGTAGTACACATAGGTAAAACCTGACTATACATCAATTTTTTTTCCTGATAATGACATTAATAGTGTAACTAATGTGAAAAAGATAGTTGATCATATAATCATTACTATACTAAAATTTTATAACTTATTCCTGTACAGTTAAATATGATACTATTAATTCATTATATAAAAGTTTATTAGAATATCATTAACATAATGTTTTGAAAATTTAGGTAAATGGAAAATGTTTTTTGGTTTACGGTTCCTCTTTTAGATTTTAGGATTTAGATAATAGGGTTTCAGATATTGATTTTTGGGTCTAGTTATTTTGGATTTTTTGTATGTTTTTAGGTGTTAGATTTACAATTTCCAGGTTAGGGTTTAGGTTTTAGGGTTTAGGTTTGATATTATTTAGATTATTGTATAGGGAAGTTGTTTTTAGGTTTAGTTTTCTCCTTTTGGGTTTTGGGGTTTGGAAAACCGAGGTAAAAAGAATAGATAACAACATATAATTTAAAATATTATAATCTCACAATGAAAAAAATACATCATTGTGGATGAGAGTGTGAACTCGACCCAACAATGTTAGGGAATAATTTCCGGTTATGGACTTCTTGATGACATATGATGCATCTCATACTCTGTCTATGTTCTTGAGGTGATTCCATCTCATTCTGTATTCTGCTGCCTTCGGTCTCGTATGGGGACAAAACCAATTGACATCAGGTATCATTATCATATGGCCTTCACGCATTGGGAAATAATGAAACTCCTCAATAGGCATCAATTGTGTTGCATAACAGTTAGAAATGGTGTCCATCTTGTACACTAGATCAACATATGATTCCCTTGATATGTTCACAGTGGCACATGTTGTGATGGCATGTGTGCATGGAAACCATAATGCCTGAATGTTTTCACATTGACATTTCCTCATTTCCAATAATACCACAATTTTATATTGATGCTATTAGTGATGGGGTCTGAATTCTCTTGAACTTCAAATCGAGAGTCTTCTCATCGAAAAAGGTGACATGATAACCAAAAACTTCTTCAATATTATTTTCAATCTCTCTTTGAAAGTGTCTTCCATACCTTATCCCCTACTATATTCTGTCTAATCATAGTTAATGTCTAAAAAAAGTACATCATGAAATGATATTGTTTATCCTAAACTAGAGAAGTTATAGGTAACTTGTGAATCCTTTTGAATACACCATTGATTCCATCCACAATGTTTTGTGGTCATGTGTTCATACCTCTTCCCCCCTTAATATGCCAATGTCCATTTTTCTGTTGCAATATACATCATATAATCATAAGCTTCTTGATTATCCTAGAAAATTCGTTGAAAATTTTCTTCAAACCTCCTTTAATCTGACCAATATTCTATATAGAATAGATTATATTTCATATAAATTGATTTTATATTTATGGTTAAATAGTAAAAAATAACAAAGGCAATGCCACCACGCCTTATGATTTTCTTCTTCATCGGTTCATTGTGGAAATTCTTATACACGTTGATAAAAATGTGTCGAATGTAGAACTGCTGATGTGAATTTGGGTATCTCTATGTGTCATGATCCACATTGATTGACTCATTAATTTCCCGATACCAATCATATATAAAAAAAACCTCGAATGTTGGTGAAATGGTTACTCATACTTGCCAAAAACCAACTCCATGATTCATTGTTTTCTTTCTCTATAATGGAAAAGGAAAGAGAACTAGGTGAAAGGTTTCTATCTTGGGTTTCCAAAATCAACAATACACCCTTGTATTTTCTCTATGGAAATATTCCATCAATCTGAATGAACTATTTTCAGAAACAAAACGCAGAGATATATGGGGGAATTCCCAAAACATCCAATGAAATTGAACACAAGATGGATCAAGTTAGTTATCATGATACACATGTTTGTTTTTATCAAGATGGAAGACAACCTGCTTATGATGACATAGTGTGGATAGAAATTGCAGAAACACCTGATATGAGTAATCTCAATCCCCATAGAACTTCAAAATTTTCTTATGTTTCACCATCCATGCCTTATTATAGGAAATATTATAACCAAATGTCTGTTGCATCCTCTTTTGGAAAAGGTCAATTAGAAAATATTGGAATGTTCTAATCATATCAACAATAATGGATGACACAGATTCTACATCCTATGAATTAGGATATCGTGTTAGGCTTGGATGAGCGCAAGTATGAGCTGCCTTAATCCTCAAGATTCTCCAACCTTTAAATTAAATGTCTGGAATTTCCCTCAAGCGAAATCTACAATCATCCCCATAATTATCACATCATATGAGATATTTACTATTACCTGATTTCTAAACTATATATCTACAGTGCCTCTCAATGTGAAATATCTTTAGAATGCTATTTAATGCGTTTTTACTTGGAAAATTCCTTCCAACATATATGGTTTTGTCCAGATCACTAAACCTATCTCATATAACTTCAGGAAACAAAATTGCAGATGTGAGAACAATATTTTTGAATTTAGGCCAACGTATCATTTCTTATGACAAAGATGCAAAGAGTGACGAATGATTTATTGTATTTTGAGGTTTCTGTATAACTAATTCATATCTTAACACCTCCTCCCTAAATTCTGTTAGTCCTTCATCATTAGCACTGTTGTAACCATCTGTTTCGTCATTTCAAAACTCCTCATTGGATGTCAGATTGAAACATATATTTAGGAGATCATCTCAGTGTTCATATTCTGCATCATTTGGAATAAGCTCAATTTGATGGGGCATACTATCTTTAAACACTCCTATAATTATACATCTTTTTAAAATTGGATGTTGTTTCTGTACAGTAGAGACATCAACATATAATGCCCTTATAGACTTGATCTCTTGATCAGTTACCAGATTTAAGAAATCACTATTTTTATCTTAATGGTCACTTAGGGTTACACAATCAGCTGTACTAACAACTATTATTGGTTGTGTACTATAATAATGCCCTTCCTTAGTTTGAATATCCTCCCCATATCAATACACACAAGAAAAGATGACTCTCTATGTAAAAAATGGTTCTTTGATCAAAATTATGATAGTTTAATAAATATTAACAATGTTGGTTGACCATATAATATTTATTGGAATATAATTTTAGGATGACTTTTTATACCCTAAAATATTCTAGTAATGTTTCATTATATAAAAGTTAATTATAATATAATTCATATAATGTTTAGGAAACCGAGGTAGAAAACAAGAGGAAACATCAAATTAGTTTATTTATCATTGATAAAATGAAAATTATGATCATATAAAGTTAAATGAATAAGAAAAAACACATTAAAAATATATTAATTCTTTATAACATACAATTAATTTGTTGAAATTTTTAAATAAAATTTGGTTTGGATGAGATGAGACTCACTTCAGATATGAGGTAAAATGTAGTTTATTTTTAATTAAAAGCTTTATAATATCATTGAAAGATATTTAATCCGCTTTTTAACTTTCAAAAGCTTTCGACCTTCTAATGACATATCTTAGATGTCATCAGAAGTGAAAAAACTTTTGAAAGGTCAAAAGTGAAGAGCATATTCTTTAAAGATGTTTTTAAGGTGCCAATTAAAAATAAGATTTATTTTACCTCATGTACGAAGTGAGATTCTTCTCATACAAACCACATTCTATTGAAAAATGTAAATGAATTTATTATATGTTATAAAGAATTCATGTGTTATTTAATGTTTTTGTTCTTCTTCATTTCACTTTATATGATCATAAGTATAGTTAGCTTATCATTACATGGATTCATTTTTAATCCTATGTTATTCATTAGTTAATATATAATTAATTATTTCTTGTAACAACTATTATTTCTAAACTGCATAATCATTATGATACCAAAATTTTAAAACATTTTCTTATATCTTAAATTATGATACTAATGTCTCTTAGTATAGTTTTTACTAAGTTAATCATTATTTAATTAGTATATAATCATTACTATGTAACTCATTAGATAATCATTCTTCAATAACTCTATAATAGTGAATAACAAAAACCTAATATAACTCATGAATATTTTACAAAATAAAATAAATACTGAAATGTTTTCAACAAAACACGACTTGGATGATATGATCCTAACATCAGAAGTGTGGTCAGACAAAACTGATTTTTATTTGATAAATTAATAACATATTTTAAAAGTATGTACATAACTTATTAAGTAAATATATTTAGATGATTTCATTGAGCTATCAAATAAAAATGAAATGGATTTTACCTCACTTCCAAAGTCACGCTCATCTCACCCAAACCATGTTTAATTGAAAAATGTCAAGGTATTTCCTGTATGTTGTAACAAATTAATGTCTAAATTAATGTGTTTTTTTCTTCTTGATTTCATTTTATATAATCATAATTGTCATTTTATCTATGATAAGTATTATTATATAATAATTACATGTATTCATCATTTATTATTGGTTATTTAGTAATTAATCTATAATTAATCATTACTAATAAAAAAAATTATTTCCAATGTATATAATATTTATGATACTAAAATTTTAGAACATATTTTTATATCCTAAATATTGATACTAATGTTTCTTAGTACAATTTTTAATTAATCAATCATTCTTTAATCATTAGTTAATCATTATTAAGTTATTATTTAATTTTTTATTCTTTAATCATTAATTATATGATATTCATTGGTTAATTATAATTAACTAATCATATGTATTCATTTTTATTCCTAAGTTATTCATTAATTAATATATAATTAATCAATACAAATAATAAGTATTATTTCTAAACTATATATAACTAATTAAATTACTTAATAAATAACATATTTTAAACTGACTAAAAAGAATTCAATTACTAATAACAATATTCATAATTTAATGCCTTTGTCCTTGTCCATTTCATTCTATATCATCATAATTATAATTTTATCATTGACAAATATATTGATTTTATTATTCTTTTCTTAGGTATTTTACTTGTTTATATAAAAAATTTGAATCATCTTAAGCATATCCACTGGGAGTGTCAAACCAGGAGGGCACCAAGGTCCATTGTCAAGCACCGGTTCCCGTTCGAGTCTACCTCAAAGCGAGTTTTTCAGGTTTTACCTTAAGTACATTTGTGCTCGAGCCACATCCACTTGTTTGTATACAAATAGGGAATTTATTGCTTAGATAACCACATAATCTGTATGCTACCAAAATTTCACAATACTAAATCCTAAGTTATTCTATACTTAATCTATACTTAATCTATAATTAATCCTTACTAATAATAATAATTATTCCAACTATATATAACTAATTAAACAACCTAATAAACAAAATATTTAGAACTAACTAAACTACATAAAAATGAAATATTTAGAACTAAAAACAATTCAATTAAATAAATAAAAAATCATAAATTAAATAAAAAATAGCTCTAAACGATTCTTCACAAAAAATGAGCCTTATTTTGGACCACCAACTCCACTGCTTGGAAAAAGAGTTTTTTAGAGAGAGAAGAAGTGGATTGATGAGATATAGGGGGAAATATAAGTGATGATAAGGGGGGTTCCCTTGTATAGGGAGATGAGGGAAAGGCGGAATTGCCGATGCTACCTTTCGACTTTGCATGAGGCCAATGGTTTCATCAGCAATGCCCACTTTCCCCTCACCCAAATGAGACAGGTGGCACCCCCCACTTCCTTTTCCATGTCATCGATCCAAGCCAAAGGTGGTGCGAGGGAGGGAAGACAGCATTGGCGATGCCCCCTTTAAGGCATATTTAAAAAAAATAACCTACGTTTTTTACTTTTTTTTATAAAACATATAAAAAAATCTCATAAGTCACTCACAAAAAACACTATTTTCACGAAGCACAATAATGGTGTGTTTACAGTAGTTCCGTGATTTTTGGTCTAGTTTATGTAGGAGGTGTTAGGTTCTTCTTCACACAACAAGGAATGGCTTATGATACTCCCAACTTTTTTGTAGCCATAAAGTATTTGTAGATAATTTTTCCAATTTATATAAAATAATCATAGAGAGGATGTATTTTACAAAATATATGAGATATTAATATAATGAAAATGATAGACATGTTCAACATGCGTAGTTCATATACTTTTATAGTGGCGTAATAAATACTTCCATCATAGGGATTCAGCACCTCGAATCCCTAAAATTATACTGTGTGAATTAGATGATTGAATTCCCAAATACCTCAGATTTTAAAATCATAAAATGTTGGATAAATAATGATACAATTCATGGGGTTTCTGTTCTTCATGATCAGCTTTCTTCTTTGTGGTGTACATATCACATGAACATGACCATGCGCGTATGCAATCCATCCTCCTGAACGCCCAAGCTAAAATTACCTCCTTTAACTCTACTTATAGTTCATCAAAATATTGTTTCATGGATTCTTATTTGAATCATGAAAATTAAGTTTCGCAACTCATTTGATTTAGTTAATCTCATTTTTTCAACCATAGAATTAGCATTGTTGCCTTTGGTTCAACCATGGAAAATGAAACCATCTTCTTTGGTAATATACTACTATTGTTGAGTGGCGGGAGGCGGAAGGTGATGGTGAAATCAAAAATACTCATGGTATTTTTGAAAGCATTGTGCAAGAATTAATAGATGTTATAGATTACATGTATCCCATGGTATGTGTTATATCCCTATGTTTTTAATTATGGGAAAATTAACCCACTGAATCATTCAAACATCGATTCCCCAAATAAGCTTACCTATGATTTAAAAGATATGGTGTACAATACTCATCTAGAGGTGGATATTAGGGATCAGTACCTATACACCCATTCGCACACAAATGCCTCGGACCTATGGGATTCTATCCAAAATCATTCTCTGACTTTGGTCGTGTGTGAACTATGGGCCTTATACATGGGTCAGCTCTACCTAGGATTATTCAAGGCCTTCATACAACCTACTCGGTAGATTTTTATGACCTACCAATGGTGTGGTTTACCCCATAGGTACTAAATTTCCATGGTTGAGGTTGTATTGTGCTTTGTAGTGGGATAAATCATTTTTTTAGAGAGAGTTATTTTAAGTGAAAAATGTAAAACATTTAAAAAAATAAAGTCCATTTTCAATTAATGCCACTGAATATTCAGTAATTATTTTTTCTCTTTGTAATATAAATTATAAATATCTCATACTAATCAAAACCTCATGAAAATAGTAATTATACCTCATGGTTCTCATGCAATAATGATAAATCTAATGACATTATTTTATTCTTTCTTCTATTATTACTCAAATATTCTTTCTAAAGAACTTCAATATCTAAACCACATTTATATTTATTTTAAAAAATGCATCACATTTAATATAGGTATTTGACAAGAATATTAGTTCACTAGTCATCTAATATTCTAGTACAATTATTCAACCATGAAATCCAATTTCATCTAATTAATAAATAAAAAATATATAGGTATCATCTTTAAAACACAATGTCTTCAATCCATTTAGATGTTTCTTCACACTATACGACTATAATAATTCATCCAAGCTCCGTTAAAATTGAAAATACTTCATCATATTGAAATCCATGATATCTTTATATCTCATTGATCACCATTGACAACCAATGACAATCATTGATGAAAAGTACAACTCATACATAAAGTGGTCTCATCAATCTCTCCCTTTGTATTTGTCGGCAATACCTTCAATGTTATTTCCAAATGAATGTGTTAATTTATGGATAATTATCTGCTATGCGATGAATAGTTTTCCAAACTTTAATTTATTTATATATATTCCTTATTTACAATTAAGTAAATTTTTATGGAAAAAGATTATGAGTCCACACTTAAGTAATGTGTCGTCCTTTATTTCACTGTAAGTGAATTTGAGTGGTTCTTGTTGTTGAAAACAAGAGGATTTGACTTTGAAAACAAAGTTGTACCTTACCAGATAATCACGATACCTTATGAAATAATAATTCATATAGATTTTATTCAAGGGTTTTACACTTTCATAAAATGTTGATGAATCATAATGTGATATGGAACTTTTTAAGAATAATCAACCTAAAACTCATGAAGTCACTTCAAAAAATAGTTCAAATAAATTCAATTATAATAGTTAGAATAAGTGTACCTAGAGAACCTCCATCTTATTATTTAATTGATTAATTTATTTATCCCCTCTTTTTTAAAATGATCTTTATTTTGAGTAACTAATGATGACAGGTTAATAAAAACATTCCTTTTCTAATGACATGATCTTCAAGAAATTTCAAAAATAATCATGTTTTGATAATGTTTCTAGTAGCTTTTTTATTTATCTCCCCCTTAATGGGAAAACTTCTCAACATATTCATAATATTAAATCTCATTGATAATGGATGTCATGAAATCTTAGTATGGATAATACACCATAATGGATCATTAACTTGTTGATGTCTATATTAGACAACGTTTACTACTTCATCATGGATGATCTTCTTCAACACTTGTTCTTCAGGATACCCAAAAAATAATATCAAAAAAAGATGGTTTATCTTTATATTGGATATCCTAAATAGGGAAACATATTATTCAAATTTATTAAAGATGATCCTCCATAATAATTGTATTTAAATGTGAAAATTGGGGAATGATTCAAGGATATTGACTTCTTCAGCATGGCTATCAAGAATTGACAACCCTCTTTTCTTCCCAGGACCCCCCCTAAGAACTTGCTAAACCTTAAATTCCTTGAATTATAAGTACAAATAAAATAAATAAGGTTTAATAGAAAAATTTGGTCCTCCTTACTTATTCAATATGAACAGAAAAGTTGAGATGTTTTTCACAACCAAGTTGATCCATTTACTCCACTCTTTAGACTATCACATCTGATCATCAATTCAAATTGAGTCTGTGTGGATATTTTAACATATTAAATGTATTTTTATGTGAGACTTTTCTTCTTAACAACCTTAAAAACTAACACATTATTAATCCTCCCAAGGACCTCTTCTTGTTCTAGTAGAAAGATTAAGAAACCTTGTGTAATATGACAATCATTATTTCATCTCTCACACTGAAAATCTTTAACATATGAAATTCATTTTATTAAAAAACTCTCATTCACTTTTTATTCATAATGTGGGATCTTATTTTTTCATTTTTAACATGCCTTATCTTGTGAATATTTCCATTACATAATTCTTTCCGAATCTTATGTCTATATAACTAATATGTCATTAAGAGTGATGGAATAAAGTTTGGATATTCCACTTGGGTTCTTCTGATATCCATCATATTTATTAGTATTTATTTTGGATGATGAAATGCTATTAAACTTCATGGATTTAGAATCCAAGGTACTCTCAATATTTCTCCTTGGAATATTTTAGGGGTAATTTTTGTTTACAAAACTCTTTTAATTTTTTCCCAAGGTAGATTCTTTATCCATTCCCAGCTTTTGGGGTCTTATATTTATGTAAAATTTGGATACATATTGACATGATCATCTACCAACCTTGTGTCCACTTCCATTTCATATATCACATATGTTATCAATATTCCAATTTTTTATTGTATATTGATTCTTCTAGACCCGTGGATGTTTGTTCTTCTTATTTTTATTGATCAATATTGAGATAGGCTTTATCTATGATTTTTCATTTAAAGTATTGTACCAAAATTCTAATTAACAATGTCCAAATATTTTATAGTACCATCATTGACCCAAAAAACCTGATCTTCTTATTTCTTATGTATAATGGTTTTGGGTTTTCTTCATAGATTATTGTGATCTTTATGGGGAACAAGCTTCCGCACTAAATTTCCTATATACCCTAATCATGGTGGTAAGTTTCTTACAACATTTACTCATACATAATTATTCATATTTTATTTTATGACATACACTATTCATGATAATATGTTTAGAAAAAAATTCAAGATGGTATGGATGGTACCTATTTCTTCTCAATTGATTGAGATAGATCATTAAAAGATGTCATGATATTATTATCACTTGTTGGAGGTGCTTCAACTATAGAATCCTCCTGTGATCATTTTTTAGCACTAAAAAATTATTTTGTGAAGTCTCAATATGTGACTTCTATAGATTGGCTAGTAGAAATTACAAATCTAGAAATTTCAAATTGAGAACAATTTTCTGGCCTTCAATCACAATAATATTCTTTTAACAATACATCTTCGTTCTTTCAAATTCATCTTCATGCAACTTAACTTTTTTATGAATTCAATAGTATAGTTCATTGATCCTTTTGGATACTTTTTCCAATTATAAACCCTTGAAATCAATGCTAATTTTCAATTTATCTTCATGTGAATGGATCATTTCATGTATTATATTGTTGAACCCCTCTTTCACTTTAACTTATTTGAGGAATTTTGAGAAATTTATTTAAAGTTTCTTCTTTTTTTCTTCAAAGGTTTCAACTTTTATAGAGAGATTAAAATATTATCAATGTTAATTTGGTTATTTGTAACACCAAAAATATCTTCCACCTGTTGGGACTATTGTTGGATGATGCGATGCTACTTTGATCTTCCATAATATTCTTTTTCACCTGGTTACTTGCACAACATCAAACAAGAAAATATCTTCTTCTTCATAGTAGAAACATAGAATTTGAACCTATTCTTCTTCAATCAATAACATATATATTTTTTATCATCTTATATTATTTTATTGTGTATTATATTTTAACCCTATGTATTCAAGTATTCATGAACACAGGAACACATGGTTTACTATATTATCCTTACTTGTTTCTATTTATTATAAAAAAATCATGTTTTGGTTCCTAAATTAATACATGCATGTATTTCATGGAATGTGAAGACCCAAACAATGTGACTTCCTCTTCTTTCTTCCCCAATAGTTATCTCAAGTGCATCCTGATTGTACTACATATCATGGATAAAAAAAATATAAGGAAGAGAAAAGGACTACACGTGTCAAAGGAGCATCATGAAAGTATAAGGATTCACAGAACATGCCTTCATGAAAACAATGTGCAATGGTTCTTCTCCTTCATGAAACATAGTACACTTATATTTCTTCATATGTGAAAGATATATGGAACTAACGTGAAACATAGTCCTCACAAATTGTGAAAAGGGTTTGTTTAAACAAGATGTAGGATCACACAATCATCTTCATGAAGGTGGTTCATTATTATTCTTAGTGAATCTAGGAATTGATCATGACACGCCCCTATTTGAATAGCCTTAAAGGATTTATAAAAATATTTTCCTATTGATGTAAATGAATCATGGACATGATATATTTTACAAAAAAAGGAGATATAAAAATAATAAAAGTGGTACCCACATTCAATAAGATTGATGCCCCTCCTTTTATAGGTGAGGATCAGATCCTTACACTTATAAGATTCACCCCCTCAAATCCATGAAATTATTCGATTTGAAATACATGTTTGAATTCCCGAATAGATCAACATTTAGACATGTCAAACATGGGATAAATGATGCTAAAATTCCAGGAATTTCTATTCTTCATGATCATATTACTCTTTTGCAGTGTACGTATCACATTGATGCGATCATGAATGCATCCAATCCATCTTCTCAAAATCATTATTTAAAATGATCTCATGCAATTGTGTTTTTAGTTTGGATGAGTATTATTTATATGATTCTTCATTATAACTATGAAAATGAAGTTTCATGATTCCATTTATTGATTTAGCCTTATTTTTTCAACACCATAATTATCATTGTAGCCCCTGGTTTTACTATGGGTGATGTTTCCATCATTTGTAGTGAGACAGTTCCGGAATCAAGTGGTGGGAAGGAAAAGATAATGGTGGATTCAAAAAAATGCACAAACATTTTGAAAGTGTCGTGCAAGCATGAATAGATCATGCCAATGACATGATCTAATGGTCCAAGTTATACCCATAAGTTTTTCATCACGGGTAAAATAACCCAAAAAAATATTCCACACGTCGATTATCTTAATATGCTTACCTCCACTTTATAAGATAATGTGTGCGATACTTAACTTGAGCTGGTGACCAGGTATCAACACCTATAAAAACATTCATGTATAGAGGCCTAGGCCTTATGGGATTTTATCCCAACTCATGTGATCCTTCATCTGTGTGTACACTATGGGAATTATAGACAGGTATTCTCTCATATGGTTTATACATCGCCTTCATACCACATACTTGGTGTCTCTTTATGATATACCAATGACATGGTTGACCCCACAGGTCCAATAATTCCACATTTGAGGTTGGATTAGGATTCTTAGTGGGTCAGATCATTTTTTGTTAACACTTAGAGAATTATTCTAGGTGAAAAAATGTTTACCATATAAAACAAAAAAAGGATTCTTAAAATGCACGCCAAAAAACCATAAACATATAATTCATATCATTGTAATATAAATTCCAAAGATCTCATACTCATCAAAACCTCATGAAAGATGAAATTATATTATATGGTTCCCTTGTAATAGTGAAAATTTGTATGAACTTCTTCTTTTCTTCTTCTATTTTTTTTAAATAATTTTTCCATATAACTATAATATAAAAATCCATATCTTATTTGTTGTAAACAATGAATCTCCTTTGAAACATGTATTTTACATGAAGATTAGTTCACCAGTAATCTAATATTAATGTAAAATTATTCAATCATTATATCCAATTTCATCTAATCAATCTATAAAAATTGTATAGGAATCAAATTTGAATCATGATGTCTTCAAACTATTTATATTTTTCTTCATACAATAAGAATTTAGCACTTCCTCCAAGAACTATTAAATTTTTAATTGCATCATCATATTGAAATCATTGAGATATTCCTATATCATTGATCACTACTAGCATACAATGAAAATAATTTAAAACAAATAAAACACATATAAGAAGTGGGATCTTCACATCATGTACTTGATATAAGCTAGGTGGGAGTACTAGTGAATAGGGAACTGATTCGATGTAGTTTCATTTTCACCTCATTATGTTTAATATGGATATTATATATGGATTCTTGGATATTGGTAAATATCTGAGTTTATGTTTGATCGAGAACTAAAAATCTTGGATAAAATCAGGTCTGATCATATTCGACTCTCCAAATTCGTTCCACTATGTTTAAGTCTGACACCTCTTCCCATAATTATCCTCATTATGTGCCATTTGAATGTTATAATGAAAACTATTTTTATATGAGAACTCCATTAGGTGAAGGTGTTTATCGCAACATCCTTTTAAATCCATTAAACAATATATTAGTATATCCTCTATAATTTGAATGGTTCTCTAAAACTAATCATCCACATGAGGGGGATAAGTAGTGTTGAAGCATAGTTCATTAACCAATCATTATTGAAGTCTTCTATAAAACCTTAAGGTAAACCTCATATCTCTATTAGATATAATATAGTGTGGAACTCTATCTAGTATTTCCACTTCCATTATGTATATCATGGAGAATTGTTCATGAGAGAAAGATTTATTTATAGAAATGAAATTAAATGACTTTTGAGGTGATAAACTATCAACCAGATGGAATTATTGACTTCAGGGGTCCTTTAGAGTCCTATGATAAAATTCATGGTTATTTTTTTCTATTTACATATTGGTATGGGAAATAGCTTCATCATACCCATGTAATTAAATCATTCAGCCTTGAACTGTTGGCATACCAAGAATCATGATACAATTTTTCCAATCTCTCTATTAATGTTATCTAACTAAAATTCTTACTTCAAATATCTATAACTATTAGTCCATCCTAGATTAATTGAGATGGATGATGAGTGTGCATAATCCATATGTTCTCTCTTCAATTATAGTATTTATGGGACACATCGATTAGTTCCAAATATTTTAACTCCATCTTCAATAATGTTGAAATACATAATATGCAATCCCCTTTTCTATATCACATAATCATTCTTTTGAAACTCCTCAATCCTATCATTAATGAGTTGTTGATATGTTATCTGACAAAGGTCAGATGCATATCCTTTTACAATTCCTATTTCTATCCTCCATATTTTTAAGAATATTGGATCCCTTTCAATACTCATCCTGGATAGGGTTGTAATATCCTTTCCATATAGAGCATCTTCTATTTTGTTTTCCTTACTGGGATGGTAATTGATTGAACAATTTTAATCCTTTATTAGATAAAAATATATTCATTTATGCATATTGAACTCCTTTTGTGTGAATATATACTTGAGGATTTTATGATATGTATATTTTTCACACTTCTCCTCATAAAATAAAAATATCCAAGAAAACTAGAGATTCTAGAAATTGATTTTGGTCTATTCCATCCTTCAATTAACTCTATTTTTATGGATAACTATATATCCCTTTTTCAGGTGATAACCTTCCCCTATAATGTTACTATCTTGATCCAAAACATTCATTTACTGTACTAAACATAAAAATGTTCTTTGCAAAAGGTCTTTTTTAAAACATTCAATTTCTCTATATGTTCCTGCTTGATTTTTCAGTAGATAATAATATCATCACTAATTATTAACAAAAATTTATAAATTAAATACCTAAAGACTTTATTCATTTATTCCATGAATATTGATGGAGTATTAGTGAGTCTAAATTGAATTAAAATGAACTCAAAGTTCATATACCTTGTATAAAAAGAAGTCTTGGGTATATACTCCTTCTTTACCTTTTCTTGATAATATCCCAACCAAAGATCCACCCTAGATAAGTACTATACTCCATGTATCTGATTGAATAATTCATAAATATGTTGTAGAGGATACTTGTTCTTTATGATGTTTTTTTAAGTTGAAATTAATCAATACATTGGCATATTGATCCATCCTTCTTCTTGATGAAGAGGATTTGTACACCCTATGGTGAAGTACTTGGTCATATAAACCCATTTCCATATTCTCATGTTATTTAATTTTAATCACCTTATGTTCAATATGGATAATATATATGGATTCTTGGATATTGGTAAATATTTGAGTACAAGTTTGATCAAGAACTCAACATCTTGGTTTGGAGTAATACAAAGAAATTATTTATTAAATACATCAAAATATTCCCTTATAACATGAATGTAATCAAGGATGATATTTTCCTTAGTCTCGATCATTTTATCTAGATACACATTCTTATAAGAAAATAGTATCCATTCATGAGATAATGTTCCAAAGTAGATTCAGCCTCCTACTTGAACTTGTATATAATCAGAGTGTGATTTATGATATGGAGGATTATTTAATTATAAATTTATTCTAGATCTATAAGATAAAATATAATCTATTCGTAGAATAGAATTAAATTTCTCTAAAGAGAGTATCACATAGAATCTTGGAAAACTCAACCCACTTATTTTTATAGGGTATGTGTTATATTATTAGGATGTTACAATTGACACAATTTCTATCTTATCGATAACTTTAATTCCTTATATTGCAGTGGTATTTGAATTTTTATAATAAAATTGGTGAATATGAAGGAATGACTAGAAATACAGTCACAAAATAAATTTTAAGTTCATTAATTGATGATAACCCTATGGTTCACTATTTGATTATTTTTCTAATCATTTACATTATAAAAAAATAGTCTCAGTGATGATAATTTACAAACTATTTGACACATAAAAGGAAACTATGAACATTCAAGGGATATCTCATAAATGATATACATTCCTTAACCTTTTAATTTCTTGCATTGAATCTATGTTATCCAAGATATATTTAATAACATGATGTATTATGGGAATTTTTACTTCTTTAATTATGGTTTGTAATGAGATTATGAATTTACTAATGAATATCCCTAGATGATTGGAATTGGGTGTTCAGAATGACATTTTCTTCATGAAGCAGGTGATAATTTAGTCCATCTCAATGTGCCCTTTTGGGGTTATTATCTCTAGGTAAAACTATTTTAGAGCCAGGTCCACTTGTATTTTCTAGATAGAGATATATTTTCTTAGATGCTAATTACTATACATTTTACCAAAATTGAGGGATTTTTTATATTCTTAGTCTTATCCTTATTTCTTTCACTAGATTCTTTTTATCATAATCTGCAAAAATAACTAGATTTTTTCAAATAAAAACTATGAAAACAAATATATTTAATAAATTTTATTTCATGATTTATTGCATAAAGATACACTTAATACAATCCAAAAAGATCATGATGCCTAGTGTATTTTCTTAATTAGGTAAATTACATAAAAAATTGAAATATAAATATAAAGAATAAAACAAAAACTCCAAAACATGCCCATAAATTCCCTTGATATTCTAAAACTACACAAGATAACCTGGGGACATACATAAGAAATGATTGATCTATAAATATTAGAATTAAAATAATCAACTCATGCATTAATAAAATTATACATGTGAGTAAATTGTAATATAATGGTTACATAAGGGGTGAGAATCATAAAATTGATCATCTAATAATGATATAAGATGATAACTTAAAGGTAACATGGGAATGTGGAAATAACATAAAACATGAAATCATAAGAATAAGTCAAGGATATGTTCTGAGACATTATAACATAGTGTACTTAGGATAACCTCCCATGAATCATAAATATAATCTCATGAGATAAAAATATTACCCAATTCATTGGAGGGTTATATAATCCAAGGGATACCTATCACATTCAAATCATGTACATGCATAAGTTTACCACATAGTTCACACAAAATAAGTATGTATATAATAAAAATAATCCCATTATTAATGAGTAATGGTTTCTTACATGAACTTACCTAAAACAAATAATTATATCTATATATATGTTAATACTATTTAATGAAAATGGGTATGGGTATTCCTTACACAAATGTTTGGCATGGAAAATTGTTGGATTATTTCTTCAGAAAGGGGGGGGGGTAAAATAATTCATTGATGGATTTAATGAGAGATAAATGGGACTATAATAAATTTTAAATCATAATTATAGTATTTTGGATGTGTAAAAACATAACCTGGCATGAAAAATTGTAAATAAAATGGAATAATGAAAAGAATATGCTTGAATAAAGAGGAGAAGGAGAGGATCCCTTACATTGAGAGGATTATAATAAACGAATAAAATGATATTATTAGGAACTTTTGAAACCTTGTGAGGGTTATAGAGTTGGAAGGATTGTGTAAATTTGTGATCCAACGGTTTTTAGTGAAGAGTAATGGGAGTTTGGGTGGGTTTTATAGGAAAATAGAGGCAAATTATTTATTAATATCAAAGGATTGTTTTTGGATTCTATATGATAAATTGTTCCAAAACACAAACCATACCATATTTTTTTCACTTGGTTTATAGAAAATAGGAATGGATGTTATTATTTTATAAGGTTATAAACCAAAATCCTTCAAATAATACCCTTGGTGATGTGTAAGTGAGACATGTTTATAAATAATTGATTTTAAATCCTTAAAATATTATATAGATTTTTGAGGATTCATTAGGGTTTGTAAAATTAATAAAATTACTTAAAAAAAAGTTATTTAAAATAATAAACATAATTTTGGATGTTTATACTCTTTATTGTGTTTATTACATCATTTTTGGGGTTTTATTTTTTACTTAAAAAATTGACTGTCTTAGAAAACATTGAGAAATTTACCATTGGATAACTTAGACATAATGAATTCAAAAATATTATTTATTTTATAAATATAATTATATAAATATTTTAATTTATTCTTTTAAATAAAAAACCCCATTTATTGAAAAATACTAATTTTACAGTAACCGTTTCTATCTTGTACAGAAATTACATTTAACTATATAAAATTATATTGAAATTTAAATTTAATAAATATTATTTCACAATTATATTTTGTTAAAATATAATATATTTCAAATGTTATTTATTTTATCAAAAATGTGTACTTATTGAAACATTATCCATCCAAAAAATAGAATTTTAGCTTCATTATATCAAGATATAATTTTAATCAATCTTATTATTTAGTCATTATAAATAAATAATAAAAGATAAATATTGTTATAAAAAATATAATATTTCATACTACTAAGTTATAAATAAATAACACATTATTACAACAGTGTATTCCCTAAGTGTATGGCCCATGATAGTGACATTTTATTGGGATGTTTGGATGAAAATAGTTTGGCTCGTGATCTTGATAATTTTGAAGTTCGCCCATCAATTATATCAGTCATTATTTAGTTGTTGAGTATCATCTTGGATTTAGTTAAGGGAAACACCCAATGTTGAAATCTTCCCCCAAATATACATTAAATGAGCTTTATTGGGTATGATCACACTGTTTGAGGCTATGACTTCTTTCTTCTCTGTTAATTAGATTGTATTATAACCCTTAATATATATATTCATAATAATCAATATAATATGGATATATTTCCAATGGTTATGAAATGTTATGTCCTTTAAAATATAATAAAATTTAACTTATAATGTTCTAAAATAACAAAAGTAGTGTATGTATTTTTGATAAACAAATTATTTAATAAGGCATTTATTCATTTTAAAAGTGAAATTTTTTATAAAATTTTAGGTAATTACAACCATAAACTAGGAACCAATAACAATATTTATGTTGTATCACTAGAGAAGGAAGATAGAAGACAGACATTGTAGTGTCCATAATTCAGTTTACCTCCCCTATGATAGAACTGGGTTCCATATACCTTAAGAATGCCTCCCTCATATACCAGAGGACACTAAAAGATAAATTGTTTTTATGTAAATTTTTGGGATACTATTCCTCTTTGGTATATATATTTTCAAAACAAAATGATAGTAATATATTCAACCTTCATTAAAAAATAATCCAAATAAAATAATATGTCCAAGACACATGCCATGAGTAAATAAATAACAATAAATATGCTATAACATAATGAGTATAAAAAATGTTATACAGTCATAAAAAAAAGAACAGTACCTCTCAAGGGATGGTCATTGATAAAAATATTAAAAAATAAACAAAACCAAAATCAACTACCAAACCATTCCCAAGTCCTTTCATGTTCTAATCTCCAACAATAGTTGATCTCCACATATCATCCATTAAAATAAGGCCCCCAAAACATACATATTACTACAACAAAAATGTCTAATTCGGTGTCATGTTTCCTTAGTAGGATGTGAGTAAAAATTAGTTGTCCATCCCTAATAGTGCCCTGAAAAATTATTATATAATAAGGTTCATATATAAGGTCATATTATTATAAGTATAATGAAATAAGTAATAGAAGTAAAAAAAATATTTCATAACAACTTGTACTTTATAGTCACCCAGGTGTGACCATACCTTTTCCAACTAGTGGCATATTGTGTCTGAAAAAATCTTTTAATTTTTTATCATAGATTATTTTTAAATTTTAAAAATTAAAATAGGATTTATAAGAAATACTTAAAAATATAGTTTATTAAAAAATTTCTTATACTCTCAGTGATTTTTTAGTGTTGATAATTATTTTATATAATTATAATAGTTATATTTTCTTAAACTACTCATGATTAATATTTTTTATGTTACATTTTTTATTTAAAGGTCAAATTACTATTCCAATTATTAGGTTATTATTCCCAATGGTAAGGTTAATATTCAAAATTCTCTAGTAAATATTCATAATATTAATTTTACCATTATAATGGTTATATTAAAATTCTAGTGGTCTCATTAACACTATAAATACAACTAAATTCCTTGATTCAATATTCTCTACAATCCTACAATGTATTTTTTTTTTCATTTTCTATGACATTGATTAGTTTAAAAATATTTTATTTCATTTATATATTGTTTATCATGGGGGATGTGATTCTAGTATATCAATGTGGTCAAAAATTTTATATTTTACTTTTATATTTTCTATTTTTTATCCCCATGTAATATTTTTAATTTTAATGGGTTTCCTTTCTATCTAATTGAATGATTTTATTTAATTAAATAAGGTGTTTTTTGGTTTCCCTATATGCTGTATATGTATCATACTGCAGAATATAAACATTTTTTAGGAAACAAATTTCACTAATAAAGTACGGTTCATTACATTCTTACCCATTTAGAAATTTAATCCCTAAAATTCCATCTCATATTCACAGTTGAGAACATTTTAGTGTACTTTTGATTCATTGTTTCCTTTAATTACCATTACACCACTTCGTATTTATGGTTACAAAATAGAACTTTGACAAAGTGAGTTTTCTTATTGTATTAGAATTTTTTTTTGGTTCAATATCTTTTCCAGATCCTCATCATACTATAGTTCATTCTCCTATTATAACACCTCTAGATTCAGTACATGTGAGGGATCAAATATGTAAATTATTAGGAGAGATATTTAAAGAAAATTATAAACATGATCCTTGTTTTGTTGAAGTTCTATCTTGTACCCAACTCCTCCTATGACAACAAGGATATAAAAGGGGAAAATATACCAATGGTTATGATTCCAGTTCATTCTGATAAACATGAATCTCTTCCATGGTGATATTCAAAGGAAATATTTTTGTACAACTTGAAGCATTAATTCCCTTTGATGGTCATTGGTATGGATCTTATTTTGAATATTAGTTGTTTCTATATGATTTTGGATAGCTGGAAACATCACTATCATATATTTAAGAATATCAGTTCAAAGTATCTATTGTTCACCAACTTCATCCCGACAAGTACAAATTATTCATCAATTACCATATATAGATTCATATGAATCCATTAGAAAACTTGAGTTGAAGTTGTTGTTGTATGAGAACTCATCCAATGGGAGATGTTAACCCCATCCACCTTTATAGAGACCCTTCCTCTTCTTACATTACTATTACATAACATAATAGTATTACACATGGAGGATCCAAAGGTTTAGTGTCTTGGGAAAACTAGGACCATACATAAAAATTACAACATCAAGCATAAACAATTATTTAATTCCTTCTTCTATAGATTCTTATTGGTACTTGTCCTCTCCTTAGTACATGTAGCTACCTGAGGATATACATCAAAAGGAGTCATCTAAAATCCCAGTAATAGGATGTATAAGAAAAATATATCATGGGGTGAGCATAAACAAAACACAGGCAAGAGATTATGAACATGAGAGGAATTATAATTAAAACACTTGAAATGTGGCAATGCATAATAAATGAAACATCATGCCGTAGTGGTTAGCTACCACACATACTTGTGACCCAGGTTAGCATCTTGTTCACACATCATTTAACATTTACTAATTAGATTCATCACTTTACCCAATGCATTGGAGCGCTGTATAATTTCGGGCACACCCATCACATTCAAACATTCATATTGCGCTATATAATTCCGGGCGCACCCGTCACATCATAACATTATCATTATCATGATTGCCACATAGAACATATATAAAAAAATTAACATAACTAACCCATGAAAATTAATGGGTTTAATATCATAAGAACACATTCATAGACTTTGGGTTCCCAAAAGAAAGAGGGAATAACATACATGTTACAAGAACCGTCCATTTTGAGAGAGAAGTAAAAGGTGTGTTCTTAAAAGAAGAGTTCTTTTAGAAAAAATTTGTTTGACATAAAAAACAGTGACAAACATGTATATCGTAGAAAAGGAAATAAAATTATGAAAAAAGTATTTTTACGGAGTATCCATATCAAAAATGGAGTGAGAGAGGGAGAACCCGAAGGATGAAAGTTGGGTTCGAGAATTTCCCCTTACCTTGTATCTGGATGCTTACTCCTCTTTAATGTCCTATATAATGACATTATATTAATTAATTAGAAATTAATGAACCATTTATACATTAATAGGGTTTATTCTGGCCTCATTATGTCATTTTATGTTCCCTTGGATGAGTTATAGAGTTTAAAAACATTGTTCGAAATGTTTGTTTTCATGGTTTTCTTGAGTGGTTCACTCGTATTCTTAAATTTAAGATTGGGTAGAACATGGGTAAACATCCCTAACTTATATTAAATTTTATTAATGATATTACAGGATTTTTAATGATCTTATAATAAATTATATTATATCCATGAGGATGAATCATTAGATAAGAATTAAATGATGATCGTTTGGATTAATTTGAGCGGGTTTTCGATCACAATGAACTTGTTTTATTTTAACACTTAGTAATATGGAAATAAGTTGGTTCCAGAACGTTAAATATGACATAATAAATATAATATATTCTGGTTCAACCATAAAAATGGTTTAATGACCAGATCTGGAGGTAGAAATGTAAGAATAAAACATGATGTTCTTGAAGGTGATAAATTAACACCTCACAAACAACATTCTCTTTAATAAAATAAAAAGAAGAGGGAAAGGGGGTTGGATGATATGACATCCCATTAGAATAAGTAAATTATAGTATATGTATAATACTGGAGTAGAAATACCATTTTTATGAATATATGTTGGGAGAGATCAAGAAATGAACTTGAACTTGAAAGGAAATTAAAGGAGAAGAGGGAGAGAAATTACCTCTTATATCCTCCTCTTGAGATCTTCTTTAATGGAGCTAGGATTGGTCTTTTGATGAGACCTGAATCTCTTGGACATGGTAGTGGGGCTAGGGAGGATGTTTGGGTATAGATTATAGAAGTCTTGGAGCTTGAGAGGTGTGAGGAAATGAGGGTGTGAAGGGTGGTTTTTATAGTGGAGGGGAGAGGGGTTTCCTTAATATAAAATTCATTAGTTTATTAATTTCCTCTAAGACAAGGAATAGTGAGTCCTCAATGACCAAGAATAGTAAATAAGACATGTGAGTTATGGATTTGGGTGCTTAAATCACTTGTGATGTTAGGAATAGTGGGTTTTAATTATAATGTATTTATATGGTAAATTAATGTATTTTATTATTCACCAAAATTTCATGTATTTCAGAAAAATCCCAAAATTTTATCCAAACCATTTTTCAATGTGTAGAATCCAAAAATAAAGTTCATTTTTCAAAAATAATTTTCTAAATATTATTAATTTAATATGTAATTAAAATCAAAATTTACTTAAATAAAATAGTTTTTAAAATTAAAACAGATTTATAGTGCTTTCAAAAATTATGAAGGGTCATATAAAATTATCTAAAAACTATAAGAAATTGATTTAATAATTAATGAACACAATTTAAGAAAATACCTTTTCTTTTAAATCAATTAATTAATTATAATTAATTATTTAAGACTTACAAAAATACCAAAACATTTACTATGGTCAATTTTTCACTTTCTAAGATGCCTAAATTTTATTTAGTTATTCATGGGTAAGGTTAATCTTATGTTAGATGATTTACTATTCATAAGGGTCATATTACTATTTATAAGGGTAGGTTACTATTCACAAGGGTATGTTACTATTCACCGAAAATTATTTTTGTTCCATTAGACTCAAAAAAACGTCTTGAACACAACACTGTATTTCAGATTTTAGAAATTCAAAACATAGAAGTGAAAAACTTATGTGTAAAGGTCAATTATCACTTAGCAGTTCCTTATGTTGTGTTTTCAAGACATAAATATAAGAAGGGAATTTCAATTGAGAAACTTTGGGTAGTTACATTCTACCCCCCTTAAAAATTTCACCCTCGATATTTCGTTTTACATAAACAGGTGAGGGTACTTCTCCTTCAGTGCCTCTTCCCGTTCCCAAGTTTCATCCTCAAACTTATGGTTTCTCCACAACACTTTGACAAGATGGGTTTTCTTGCTGCGTAGAAACTTATCTCTCCGATCCAAAATTTTCACCGAATACTCCTCATAGGAGAGATCATCTTCTAGCTATACCACCTCTGAGTTTAGTACATGTGATGGATCTTGTATGTACTTCCTCAGTAATGATACATGAAACACATCATGAACATGATCCATATTCGGTGGAAGTGAAATCCTATAGGCCACGACTCCTATGCGGTCAAGGATTTAAAAGGGGCCAATGTAACTTGGGCTTAGCTTCCCTTTCTTTCCAATTCGCATGACTCTCTTCCATGGAGATATTCGAAGGAAGACTTTATCTCCAACATCAAACTCCAAATCCCTTTGATGGTTGTCAACATAGCTCTTTTTATGACTTTGAGAAGTTTTAATGTGTTTCTGGATGACTTCAACCTTCTCTATCATCTCTTTCACAAGATCGGGACCAAGTATCTTTCTTTCTCCAACTTCATCCCAACAGGTTGGAGTTCTACATCGCTTTCCATAGATATCTTCATATGGAGCCATCTGAATACTCGAGTGGAAGGTATTGTTGTATGAGAACTCAACTAATGGGAGATGTTGATCCCAACCACCTTTGAATTCAAGAGAATAGGCTCTTATCATATCTTCAAGCATCTAAATAGTCCTTTCAGACTGGCCATCAGTTTGGGGATGATAGGCTGTGCTGAAATTTAATTCAGTACTCAAAGCATGTTGAAGGCTCCTCTAGAATTTAGATGTGAACTAGGGATCACGGTCGGAGACAATTGATAGTGGAACACCATGCAGTCTCACCACTTCCTTCACATATATCTTTTCAAGTTGTTCAAATGAGAGATCTTCCCGAATAGCAATAAAATGGATAGTCTTAGTGAGACGGTCAACCACAACCCATATCGCATTATTTCCCTTCGATGTCTTTGGGTGACCCGTGACAAAGTCCATAGTAATATTTTCCCATTTCCACATGGGTATAGGCAATGGCTGCATCATACCTTTGGACTTTTGTCGCTCAACTTTATCTTGCTGACATACCAAGCACCTTGATATATATCCTACAATCTCCTTCTTCATGTAATCCCACCAGAAGTGTTCTCGTAGATCACGATACATCTTGGTACTCCCAAGATGGATAGAGAATGTTGAGCTATGTGCATTTTCCAATAGCTCCTTCTTTATCCCAGGTGATGAAGGCACACAAATATGCATTCCAAACCAAATTACACCATCATCATCGATATGGAACTCTTGCAGCTTACCTTCCTTTACTGCATTCAGCCTCTATTGTATCTCCACATCACCCCTTCTTTTCTTCTTTAATCTTCTCCTGGATGGATTGTTGCGCAATCATTTGGGAAAGGTAGGATGTATCCCATGCCCTTATGATTTCCAAATCCATTATTTGCATATCCAAGAATATACGGTCTTTCTCAATTCGCAACATGGATAGAGTAATGGGTTCTTTTCTTCTTAGAGCATCAGCTACCTTGTTCACCTTTCCAGGATGGTAGTGAATAGAGAAATCGTAATCCTTGATTAGCACTAACCATATCCTCTGACGCATGTTGATATCCTTTTGTGTGAATATATACTTTAGGATCTTATTGTCGGTGTATATGTAACACTTCTCGCCATAAAGGTAGTGCCGCCAGATTTTCAAGGCAAAAATCACGGCTTCCAGCTCTAGATCATTCGTCGGGTAGTTCTACTCATGGATCTTCAGCTGTCGTGAGGCATAGGCTATCACATTATAATTTTTAATGAGTACTCAACCCAAGCCTTTCTTTGAAGAATCACTGTATGTCACAAAACCTTCTCCACTTTTCGGTAGTGTGAGTACAGGTGCAGTGATCAGCCTTCTCTTTAGCTCCTTGAAGCTTCCCTCACATTCTTCTGTCCATACATACATTACCCCTTTCCTTATTGACTTAGTTAGCGGGCTTGATAATCGTGACTAGTTTATCACAAAACATTGGTAGTACCCAGCTAATCCAAGAAAAATACGGATTTCTGTGACACTAGAGGGCTAGGTCCATTCCTCAATCGCTTTTGTTTTTGAAGGATCCACAGAAATTACCTCACTTGTGATCACATGTCCCAAGAACGTGACTTGCTTCATCCAAAATCACACTTGCTGAACTTGACGTACAACTTCTCCTTTCTTAATGTCACCAACACAAGTCCTAGATGTTCTTCATGTTCCTCCTTTCTCTTAGAGTAGATGAGAATATCATCAATATACACTACCCCAAATTTTTCGAGGTAATGTCTAAAGACTCTATTAATCAAATCCATGAATATTACAAGGGAATTAGTAAGTTTGAAGGGCATTACCAAAAAATCATAGTTCCCATACCTTGTAAGGAAGGAAGTCTTCTGAATATCTTCCTTCTTCACCTTTACCTTATGATATCCAGAACAAAGATCCACCTTTGAGAAGTATTGGGATCCTCTTAACTGATCGAACAAGTCTTCATTTCTTGGAATAGGATACTTGTTCTTTATGGTGATCTTGTCGAGTTCCGGATAATCGATACATAGCCGCATTTTCCCATCCTTCTTCTTCACAAAGAGCACTGACACACCGCAAGGTGATTCACTAGGGCGTATAAACCCTTTGTCTAGATACTCTTGCAGCTACTTCTTTAACTCCTCCAGTTCGATAGGATCCATCCTATAGAGACACTTCGAGATAGGAGTAGCTCCGGGTATGAGTTCAATTGAGAACTCTACCTCACGATCCGGGGGAATTCTGGGTAACTATTTGGGAAATATATCATTGTATTCCCTCACAATGGGAATTTCCTCAAGGTTGGCACTTCCCTTCGACTCAACCATTTGGGAGAGGTATGATTCTTCATAGGGAATCAACACCCACACCATTGGGGGATTTTTCGAAGGAGGTTCATGATCTTCCTTGAATTTGTAGAGGAACATGGGATGGTTCGGAATATGAAATGATATTTCTTTTTCTTGACTGTTGATATGTTCTCTATATAACGAGAGCCAATCAATTCCCATTATAGAATTAAATTACACCAAGGGAAGTATTAGGAGATTTTATGGAAGAATCTTCCCACATACGCCAACAGGAGAAGATTCAAACACTTGGGTTGCAATGATTTCACCACTTGGTGTTTTTACAGATATCTCTACTTCAAGGTTTCAGGGCTTTAATTCGATAGTTCTAGAAAACTTGAAAGATATAAAGGAATGTGTAGAACCAGATTCAAATAATACTTTTTCAATTCTTGAGTAAATAGGAAGTGTACCTTGTATGAGTTCATTATCTTGCTCCACTTCCACAACAGTGATGGCATAAGCCTTCCCATGTTCCTTTGGCTTTGGTGGCTGCTGACGCTGATTATCCTTGAGAACTCGATGTTTGGTGCACTGGCTTGTGTAGTTCCCCATCTCGCTATAGTTTTAGCATTGAACCATGGGTGGTTCTCTCCTTTCTTCAGCAACATTCTCCTTCCTTTTTGTGTCTTTTCAATACTCTTGAGCATGATGTCCTTCTTTCCCAAACTTGAAGCATTTCCCCGTCCCTTTGAGCCAGTTCCCATGGTGCAACTTCCCTCATTTTTGGCATGTGGGTCATTGAGTTTTCTTCCCACCCTTATCATTAGATCCACCGGATTGAAACTCCATTTTTCATTTGCTATCACCATATCCATGGGACCATTCTCCAAACTCCATCTTCACTTTGAGAGAACATTGAGCAACTTCTTCATAACTTCCAAAGTCTCGAATTGCAAGATCCTTTCGAAGGTGTGGTTTTAATCCACTAAAGAATCTATAAATTTTTCTATCAATGTTGATAACAAAACCCGAAGCTTACCTTGCAAGCATTGTGAAATTCGCTTTATAGGTTGTGACAGATTCTCCTTCTTTTTTCTTGAGATATATGAATTCTCTCTTCATCTTCTTCCGAAGAGTTCTTGGGAAATACTTGTTAATAAACATTATCATAAAATCTTCCCATTCCATCTCTTCAATTTCCTCCCTTGGATTGGTGTTCTTAATCAAATCCCACCATTGATCGGTTTCTCCATTTAGACGATAAACGACTAGTGTCACCTTCTCCATCTCAGAACAGTGAATCAGGGAAAAGATCTTCTCCATGGAGTTGATCCACTATTCTGCAACTAGTGGATCCAAAGATCCACTAAACATCAGTGGTCGTTTCCACATAAAACATTCAATAGCTACTTTCCCCCTCTTTGGTGAAGGAGGGAGTTCCCCATTATTATGGTTATTGTTCATAACCTGAGTTAATTGGGTAAGTATCTCCATGAAGTTTTGAACTCCACCTCCCAAATCATTAGGTATGTCGTTCGGGAAATCATTGCATTGACCCTCGCACGAGTTGTTGGCCTGATTTCTCATAGTTCCCACCATTTTCTAAAATAGAAAAGTTTAGAACAAAACATAAGTAAAAAATTCATGAATAACTTATTTATTCATACAAATAATAACATATGGGATCACTATGTAAAGATCCTTGTGTGCATATTTGTACTTAGACTCATGCTAGATGTTTTCTCTAGGGTTCAATAATCCTAATTCCCAAATTAACTAAACCTTACATCTGATACCAACTATAGCGACCCTTCCTATTCTTAAATTACTATTACATAACATAATAGTATTACGCATGGAGGATCCAAAGGTTTAGTGTCTTGGGAAAACTAGGACCATACATAACAATTATAACCTCAAGCATAAACAATTATTTAATTCCTTCTTCTCTAGATTCTTATTGGTACTTGTCCTCTCCTAAGTACATGTAGCCACCTGAGGATATACATAAAAAGGGGTGATCTAAAAGCCTAGTAAGAGGATTTATAAGAAAAATATAGCATGGGGAGAGCATAAACAGAACAAAGGCAAGAGATTATGAACATGAGAGGAAGCATAATTAAAAGACTTGAAATGTGGCAATGCATAGTAAATGAAACATCATGTCTTAGTGGTTAGCTACCACACATACTTGTGAACCAAGATAGTATCTTGATCACAAATCATTTCATATTTACTCATGAGATTCATCACTTTATCCAATTCATTGGAGTTCTGTATAATTCTGGGCACACCCTTCACATTCAAAAATTAATATTGCGCTATATAATTCCGAGCACACCCTTCACATCATAACATTATCATTATCATGATTTCCATATAGAACATATATAAAAAAATTAACATAAATAACCCATGAAAAGGAATGGGTTTCATATAATAAGAACACATTCATAGACTTTGGGTTCCCAAAAGAAAGAGGGAATAACATACATGTTACAAGAATAGTCCATTTTGAGAGAGAAGTAAAAGGTGTGTTCTTAAAAGAAGAGTTCTTTTGGAAATTATTTTGTTTGAAATAAAAACCAGTGACAAACATGTATATTCAAGAAAGGGAAATAAAATTATGAACAAAGTATTTTTATGTAGTAACCATATCAAAAATGGAGTGAGATAGGGAGAAACCGAAGAATGAATGTTGGGTTCAAGAATTTCCCCTTACCTTGTATCTGGATGCTTCCTTCTCTTTAATGTCATGTATAATGACATTATATTAATTAATTAGAAATTAAAGAACCATTTATACATTAATAGTGTTAATTATGGTTTCATTATGTTATTTTATGTTCATTTGGATGAGTTATAGAGTTCAAAAACATTGTTCGGAAATGTTTGTTTTCATGGTTTTCTTTAGTGGTTCACTTGTATTCTTAAATTGAAGTTCAGGTAGAACATGGGTAAAAATACAGAAATGATATTAAATTTTATTAATGATATTACAAGAGCATTAATGATCTTATAATGAATTATATTAGATCCATGTGGATGAATCATTAGATAAGAATTAAATGATGATCGTTTGGATTAATTTGAGCGGTTTTTCGATCACAATGAACTTGTTTTATTTTAAGACTTAGTAATATAGACATAAGTTGGTTCCAGAACTTTATATATGATATAATTAATATAATATATTCTGGTTCAACCATAAAAATGGTTTAATTACCAGATCTGGAGGTAGAAATGGAAGAAGAAAACATGATGTTCTTGAAGGTGATAAATTAACACCTCACGAACAACGTTCTATTTAATAAAATAAAAGGAAGAGGGAAAGGGGGTTGGATGATATGATATCCAATTTGAATCATTAAATTACATTATATGTATAATAATTTATTTAAAATAACATTTGGATGAATATAGCTGGGGAGAGATCAAGAAATGAACTTGAACTTGAAAGGAAATTAAAGGAGAAGAGGGAGAGAAATTACCTCTTAAATCCTCCTCTTGAGATCTTCTTTAAGGGAGATTGGATTGTTCTTTTGATGAGACCAGTAGCTCTTGGACGTGTGACAGGGGATAGGGAGGATGTTTGGGAAGAGTTTAGGGATTTCTTGGATCTTGAGAGGTGTGAGGAAATGAGGGTGTGAAGGGTGGTTTTTATAGTGGAGGGGAGAGGGGTTTCCTTAATATAAAATTAATTAGTTTATTAATTTCCCCAAAGACAAGTAATAGTGATTCCTACATGACCAAGAATAGTAAATAAGACATGTGATTTCGGGATTTGGGTTCTTACATCACTTGTGATGTCAGGAATAATGGGTTTTAATTATAATGTATCTATACGGTAAATTAACGTATTTTACTATTCACCAATATTTCAAGTATTTCAGAAAAATCCAAAACTTTTACCCCAACCATTTTTTGACGTGTAGAATCCAAAAATGAATTTAATTTTTCGAAAATAATTTTTTAAATATTATCAATTTAATATTTAATTAAAATCAATTTTTTTTAAATAAAACAGTTTTTAAAATTAAAACTGATTTATAGTGCTTTCAAAAATTATGTAGGGTCTTATAAAATTATCTAAAAACTATAAGACACTGATTTAATAAAAGATGAACACATTTAAAGAAAATACCTTTTCTTTTAAATCAATTAATTAATTATAATTAATTATTTAAGACATACAAAAATACCAAAACGTTTACTATGATCAAATTGTCACTTTATAAGATGCCTAAATTTTATTTAGTTATTCATTGGTAAGGTTAATCTTATGTTGGATGATTTACTATTCATAAGGGTCATATTACTATTCATAAGGGTAGGTTACTATTCACAAGGGTACGTTACTATTCACCAAAAATTGTCTTTGTTCCATTAGACTCAAAAAAACATCTTGAACCCAACAGTGTATGTCGTATTTTCAAAATTCAAAACATTGAAGTGAAAAACTTATGTTTAAAGGTCACTTATCACTTAGTAGTTCATTATGTTGTGTTATCATGACATAAATATAAGAAGGGAATTTCCATTGAAAAACATTTGGTTGTTACAACCTTTAAATTAATATGAGAGATTCTCAACATGTACTCTAGTGTTTTAATGGTTCTTTCATATTTACCATCGGTTTGGGGGAGTTAGGCTATACAAGAATTCAATTTAGCATTCAAATAATATTGAAGGCTTCTCCAGAATTTAGCAGTTAACCATATGTCAAGATTAGAGATGATCAAAAGTGGTTCCCCATTAAACATCACCAATTAGGTACATATATCTTAGTATTATATTAAAGTGAAAAATCTTATTGAATAGTGATTAAGTCAGTATTCTTGTTGAGGTGATGCACCACAACACATATCATATTGCTTTATTTGGATGTATTTAAGAGACAAGTGAAAAATTCCCTGGTTATTTTCTCCCATTTTCATATTGGTATATGAAATGGTTGAATCATTTCCTTGAACATTTTCACTCTTCTTTAACCTACTGAAATACTATGGAATTTAATGAATACATAAAAATCACATTTTTCATGTTTTCCCAGAGGAAGTTCTCTTGAATACCATGATACATCTTGGTATTTCGAGGATGTATGGAGAAAGATGAGATATTTGAATTATTCAATATGTATTTCATTGTCTCTAGTGATGTAGGAACAAAAAGTAGAGTTTTAAAGTGAATGAAAGAATCTTCATTGATGTGTAATTAATGAATCATTTTCTTTCACTTTCTTTTAAATCTCTAAATTATCTATTATTAAATCTATAATTTATTTGGGATAGATGGTTGGGAATCATTTTGGAAAAGGTGGGATTTAGTCCCTGATATTATAGTTTCAATATCCATCCTTTTCATGGCCATTTATATAGGATCTTTATCATTCCACATCATGGATAATGTTGAAGGTTCTTTTCTTTTAAGGTCATTCAGTGCCCTCTTCACCTTTATAGGATGGTTGTGAATAAGGAAATAATAGTCCTTGATCATCTATAACCATATTTGATGATACATATTGAGATCCTTCTATGTGAATATATACTTTAAAATCTCATGATATATATATATATATGTATCACATCTCACTATAGATGTAGTGCCGAATTGTTTTCAAAGAGAATATCATAGATGATAATTCTTGATCATTCTTTGTGTAGTTTTTCTCATGGATCTTTAACTATCATGAGTCATATTCTATCATTTATTCATTTTACCTGACAAAACAAATCAATCCTTTATTTTAAGAATCTTTGTATATGAAAAAGCCTTCTTCACATGAGGGTATCTTGATTACAGGTGAAATTATTAGACTTTTATTGATCTCTATTAATCTTTTCTCACATTCTTTTATCGAGAAATAAGTAACCCTTTCTTAGTTAACTTAGGTAGTGGTCTGGAAAATCATGATAAGTTTCTCACAAAACATCAATAATACCCATATAAACAATAAAAACATTTACTTTTTGATGAAACATGGGGGGATGATTGTAACACCCCGAGATTTTATGAAAAATATTCTTTAAATTTCATTAATGTCTTGTGTTGTATGCTACACCAAGATTACCTTGCGCTATACGCAACACCGTGTAAGCTTGCAGTATACGCAACACTATTCTTGGATCGTGTTACACACAATTTTGATAATAGTTATTCTACGCAGAATTGAGTATATATATAAATATATATTCAATGTGTAAATGAAATATGGTTGGATTATGTTATACGAAACAACGAAGGATTCTTTCACAACACGCAACCCTGACTTGGCTTGCATTACAAGCAATCACGACCTTCCTCGATAGCGTGTGTTGTACGCAATACCGGGTTTTACTAAACAACAATATATTATTATAATATTTTTATGAACTAGCCATTATGAATAGTATTAACTAAATTCTGAATCTTATAACATTATTATTTGTCTTACACATTTTCTAAAACATGGTATAAGAACAAAATAAATTTTTCGGGTAAAATAACTATTTTTAAAAAAATGCAGTTTTACCACCTTTTGATGGCGCACCCGCTTTAAATCTAGTTTTTGACATGTTTATAAGTTCAATTTGACAAAATAAAATTCTTCTTTGGAATCGTGAAATAAAAATTACTTTGGATAAATGTTTCATATTATTCTGGTAACTTTCATATTTTGTTGAATAGTAAAAACATGCCATTTGTTTTGACGATGGGAATTAATTTTTAAATTAGTTAATGTAACTAATATGTTTTGAATTTGGTAAAATAGAAATCATTTCTAAGTTTATAATATCAAATATAGCTTAGGCCTAATTTTTGGTATTTTTCTTGAAACTTTCATTTTTTGATGAATAATGAAACCACTAAGTGGTAGTAAAAAAAAGGAATTTTTCATAAAACATAATTTTACCGCTTTTTTGAGTGAAATTTAAAAAATCCGAGTGACACGGCTGATTTCAGTAAGTAAAATGTGGTTCAATGAGATGAAAATAATTTTTGGTGAATAGTAACTTTTTACTTTTTTTTACCACGGTTAAATGTAAATAGGGTAATTAAGGGTAAAAATGTTATTATTATTATCTTAACACATGTCTTAATTCTATTGGATAAGTTCAATTCGACCAAAAACAACCTTAGGAATAAAATATGATCATTTAGGCCCACTTGGATTAGATTAGGACATTTATTATTAATTTATTTAAAGAAGGGTTAAAATAGTTAAAATCAATGTTTAATAAGTAAATCATTTTTAATATAGGGTTATACATAAGATAAATTCGATTTTAAATATCCATTAGAAAGCTAATAAGATTTATTACATAATGATATTTTATTTATAATTTTTAAACATTATATAAATTAATTTATTTATGACACAATGATGATGAAGTAATTACCATAATAGTGAAAAATTATAATAATTGATATTATAAATACCCAAATAAATATAATTTGAGACTTTTTATGAATTAAACTAATTTTATAGGTTAATATGACATATTAGTATATATTTAATTAACGTTTTTCGAACTAATGGTTCTGTTATGATTTTCACAAAAATCAATTACCAAATAGTGTCAAAATTGACATAAAATAGTTTTTAAAACAAATATTATATTATTAATTGTTATTTTATTCCTAAAAATCTAAGGTTCGGCCACATGACTTAGATAAGGTTATATATATTAATAATAAGCAACTTGGGGTTCGTTTATCTTGTTATAGTAAGTTTATTAACCTTATAGTGTAAGAACACAAGAAGACACAGTAAAAGTAAATTATTTAACTTAATGTTAAATCTAAATGATAAGGTTAAAATAGTAACCTAAAATTTTCTAAATTCTATTGGATGAGAGGATTTCGATCCATCCCTACCTTATCTTTTAAATAAATAATTTGGAGCTATTTAAAATCGAATATGACTTTATAATAAAATAATATTTTTAGTTTTCCAAAGGAGCCCCTCTCCTCCCTTATAAAAGGGAACCTCCTCCCTCTCTTCCTCACACAACTTTGAGCCTTCAAGCTCGGCCAAACCCTGAAACATTATATTCTCCACTTCCCTAGAAACATCCTAGAGGTTCTAGTCTTCCTCAATGACCAATTTTAGTGCCCCAAAAGGAGATCTGAAAGAGGTGCTTAAAAGAAGAGGTAATGTCCGTTACCGATTCTTTCAACTTTATTCTTTCTTCCACTTCTTCTTCTTAGGTTTTTTCATTATGAAGTAATAACATAAGTATCACTCATATACTAATATGTTATTATAAGTATTAAACAAACCTATTTCACTATCTATCCATCCTACAGAAAACGAAATCACCGCGCGTGCGTACGTACGGAATACCGTCTCCACGCCGTGGTGAAATCTATTTTCCACCACCACCTTACTTGGATGGGTATAATGGTGTAAAAAATAACTATATATGATTATTTTAAATTGATATTTATTCTGAAATAGTATACATACACTCCAATACAGTCCCACGATCATGGGAACAATATCATCGCTCGTGCGTACGTACGGACTACCGTCTCCACGACGCGATGAGATTCATTTTCCACTTTAACCATTCATGAATGATTATAAAGTACATAAAATAAGTAATCATGAAATATATGACATAATAATGATACTGGATTTATGTGTATATATATGTATTTCATCTACTTAATTCCATTCAACTCAATAAGGAAACGAAAACAACGTTCATGCATACGTACGGCCTACCGTCTCCATGAACGGTGTATTTCTTTCCATTTACTGATTTATTATATATATGTATATTCTGAATATATATTATATATAAATCAAGTTTTATATTCTATAATTAAGTAATCATGATCTAAGTAATCATATGAATAATTACAAGTCAAAACACGGATGATAAATGAAACAATTTTACCCAAAACGCTCTTTAACATGGAATTTACAAAAGAACGGGTAATATAAAGTCATAAGTGAACCATATATGATATCATAACAATGAGTATGATTCTGGAATAAGTCAATGACAATATTTAAACCATTATACAGGAGGTTCGGACACTTACGAAGCAAATCGGACCTAAGGTAAGGGAAATATCACAATCTCATTTTTATCCGAGATTGCTTATACTTTGGTATTTACTGGGGTGTATTTTATCATCCACATCCATGTTTCCTCAATAGGTAATATTATTTCCATCCACCTAAAATTTTTTAAAACCTATTTTACCCTTTGGTGAGTTTTTAGTAAAATATATGAAAGGAATCTTTTGTCGTTTTTCGTACAAGGTACTTTTTGACTTTTCCGACAAAAGTACGAGAAGAATGTTTTTTAACTTATACGAAATGAATTTATTTTTAAAACATTATTTCCAAGAAGATTACTTTACAAGTTTTCATGTTTATTTTTAATCAACTACTTTTAGTTTATAATTGTTTGACATGTTAAGAAAGGAAAAGTGTTTTTGAAGTAGAAAGGATATTTTCCTCAAGAATGGAGTTCAAGTATTTTATCAAAATTATTTCCCATCTAAGATAATAAAGGGTTCTGTTTCTATCCCTATTATTACATTGATTTGACTATGTTGTGATGGAATCATTTTTATGAATTCCTTTATCTTATATGAATTGTTTTATGATTTCACGATGTTTAAGATTCCCATTTTTATTACATGGGTTATGCAATGATGTATGATTTTTTTGATGTTGTGGCACACATAAGAATGGTATCATTATGAGATGGGTGGGACCTATATCTCCCTCCAATGCATTGGGTAAAGATTTTATATCTCACGAGATAGACATGGATGGAACGGTAGGTTATATCGGTTTAGTGAAACAAGACTGAAACGAGGAGTGAACTCGGTTCAGAAATGGACTTTGTCCACTATGATAGTCTTGGCAATGAGTATTGACTAATAAGAAATGATTCTCTATGATTATGTGTGTATGCCACAAAGTTTCATGTTTTAAGTTATGATTATTGGGATTTCATTTCACTACTATGATTCGTCCCATGTTATGATATTATGATCTCTTTTGCAGGTTAAGATTTCCAAAATGTTATGTTCTTATGAATATGATGTGATTGATTTTTCTTTTGTTTACCCTTACTGAGCATTTGAGCTCACCCTTTTATGTTTTCTTTTCCCCAGGATATAAAGAAAGGTTTTAGGTAAGAAAAAAAAAGGGAAGATCTTTAATGGGATATGTTGAAGATCTTTCACCACGATTAGAAGATTTTATTCCGAGTTTCCAAAGACACTAAACTATTATGGTCCTTGTGTGTCTGTTTTTGTTATGTACTAAGTATTCCGCAAAAGTAATATAATTTCTATGTACGTCAAGCTTCGGTTCTCTACAGTTCTTATCAGAGGAAAGGTTTAGTCAACCTTTGGAAATTAGGATGCAAGAACGTTAGTGAGATCCCTAGAGATATTTCTAAGGTATGTCTAGGGATGTCTCTAAGGATAAGTATACGTATAGGATATAGTCCTAGAACTATGGTAACAATATTAGATTAAACCAAAGATGTTAGATATTGAAGTTAATCCCCCTTTATTATGATTTTTTCCTCTCACACTATTCTTTTTGGGTTTTAGAAAATGTCTGGAAACAAGATGATTCACGATAATGGAGGATATGATGGACAATGGAATGATATTCTTCATGATCAACCAAATGAAATGGGATTTGGAAGTCCAAACATCATTATTATGCTGAATCAGCAATCTCATAATATGATCAATAAAGTAAAATTTGGTAAGTTTCCTGGCTCGGCTAATAAGAGAAAGATGGAGTTTCATGATGATCATAGAGGAAAGAAAGTTCAATTTCCCCTATGTAAATCATGTGTGAAGAGGCATCAAGGAGACTTTTTCAAAGGAACTGGAAGATGCTTTGGGTGTGGAAAAGAAGGACACAAAGCTAGTAAGTGCAAAGGAAAAGGTTCAGTTAACACCAGGGATGAGGATAATGGTATTTCTGTGACATCAACAATCGTTAAATGTTTTAAATGTGGAATGTACGGGCATTATGCAAACCAATTACCTAAGGGAAAGTCTCATGAAGAGAATCGGTATGGTCGTATGAGTAGTATTTATGTTTATGATGATGAAGAGACTACAAATGATATGTGAGATGAAAGAACTGTTGAAGCTCGGTTAATGATTTAAGAATGTAGTGGAATGATTACATGTTTATCATGTGTAATGTTGTATAAGTAATCTCATGGTACTATGGAATAAAGAGACATATAAGGATTTTTACACTGTTGTCTTTCCTTGAGTTTTGAAAGTGTATTATTAATGGTACCAGTATCCATGAAAGGTTATTCAGATATTTTTGGAATGTTGATGATATGCGCATAATGAAGGGATAAGGAGAAAATTAAATTTTTGATAGTATTCATGATCTCATGACTGATATAAAGAGAAGGTTATATCATGGTTTGAGTATATAGAATTTTTGGATTTTGGTATGTGGAAAGAGTTGACTTTTTACAGCATTCATGTTTTCACTAAGGTTTAATAGGTATTCCTTTTTCAATAGAATACATGATTAAGGTATTCACATGATTGGAATGTGACCAAAAATATATATGGGGGATAAATGATGGTATTCACATGCCTGGTTAACGATATTTTAAGTAATCGTTTTTTTATACTATGAGCTTGGACCAAAGTATTTTAGATAAGAATAAAGATTGGAATGGATTATGTTAACCATAAGTTAGTATTTTTTAAGGATAGAACTTTTTTTTTGATATTATTTATGTAATGAAGTTTTAGAGAAAGGACAACCTGCAGGACGGGCGACAGCCCATCGCATCAGACAAGGCCGTGGGAATCAAACCCACAACCGAAGTGCGACTGTCCTTTATCGCCTACCACTGGCCTACAGGAAGTCCCTGTTTAGTAGAAACTAGTTTTATTATATTAAGAAGTATGATATATGAAGTATAACTCCATTTTAGGAACCATATATCATTAATCTCACTATAGATGGACTTATGTATTTTTTTATAACTTTTCTAACCTTTTGTTTGAGACAGATGGAATGACCCATCATTCTATCACATGATCTTCTAACACATCACTAATGTCAAATTCAACTTCATTTCTTTAAGATATGAAGTGGAAATTCTCCAAAGAACAACCAACGGTGAGACTATACCGAAATCACGAAATTATTTCTTCTAATTCCAATTTCATCAACTTTAGGGAAATGATCTTGAAAACCAAAAATGTTGTCCTAGTTCCCTTATATCTGATGAATCAGATGGTACCTTAGATCATCAAAAATCAATAGCTTTGTGATTGTTGGCTTTTTCATAGCCATGTTCTCTACCACTCTCCATCAGAACATGATGGTTAGATTTCTCTTCCATATCCATATTTTCACCTATGTGGAAACCCAGTGATTAGTTTATTTGGGTAACCGTTATGTTTCATACTTTTGTTTTTAAATATTGGTTTTGGTATTCCTTTTTACGATGTGGGTTTCTATCAAAGAAACTTTCGAATAGTAAACCATTTATAACCCCGACGAATTTCAAGGGCGAAATTCATTTTAAGGGGGGTAGAATGTAACACCCCGAGATTTTATGAAAAATATTCTTTTAATTTCATTAATGTCTTGTGTTGTATGCTATACCAAGATTACCTTGCGCTATACACAACACCGTATTAGCTTGCAGTATACGCAACACTATTCTTGGATCGTGTTACACACAATTTTGATAATAGTTATTCTATGCAACATTGAGTATATATATATATATATTCAATGTATAAATGAAATATGGTTTGATTATGTTATATGAAACAACGAAGGATTCTTGCACAGCACGCAACCCTGACTTGGCTTGCATTACACGCAATCACGACCTTCCTCGATAGCATGCGTTGTACGCAATACCAGGTTTTACTAAACAACGATATATTATTATAATATTATTATTAACTAGCCGTTATGAATAGTATTAACTAAATTTTGAATCTTATAACATTATTATTCATCTTACACATTTTCTAAAACATGGTATAAGAACAAAATTAATTTTTCGGGTAAAATAACTATTTTTCAAAAAATGCAGTTTTACCGCCTTTTGATGGCGCACCCACTTTAAATATAGTTTTTGACATTTTTATAAGTTAAATTTGAAAAAATAAAATTCTTCTTTGGAATCGTGAAATAAAAATTTACTTTGGATAAATTTTTCATATTATTCTGGTAACATTCATATTTTGATGAATAGTAAAAACACGCCATTTGTTTTGACGACGGGAATTAATTTTTAAATTAGTCAATGTAACTAATATGTTTAGAATTTGGTAAAATAGACATCATTTCTGAGTTCATAATATCAAATATAGCTTAGGCCTAATTTTTGGTATTTTCTAGAAACTTTCATTTTTTGATGAATAGTGAAACCACTAAGTGGTAGTAAAAAAAATGATTTTTTCATAAAAATTAATTTTACCGCTTCTGTGAGTGGAATTTAAAAAATCCAAGAGACACGGTTGATGTCAGTATGTAAAATGTGGTTCAATGAGATGAAAATAATTTTTGGTGAATAGTAACTTTTTACTTTTTTTTACCACAGTTAAAAGTAAATAGGGTAATTAAGGGTAAAAATGTTATTATTATTATCCTAACACATGTCCTAATTCTATTGGATAAGGGTAATTCGACCAAAAACAACCTTAGGAATAAAATATGATCATTTAGTCCCACTTGGATTAGATTAGGACATTCATTATTAATTTATTTAAAGAAGGGTTAAAATAGTTAAAATCAATGTTTAATAAGTAAATCATTTTTAATATAGGGTTATACATAAGATAAATTCGATTGTAATTATTCATTAGAAATATAATAATATTTACTACATAATGATATTTTATTTATAATTTTTAGACATTAAATAAATTAATTTATTTATGACACAATGATGATGCAGTAATTACCATAATAGTGAAAAATTATAATAATTGATATTATAAATACCCAAATAAATATAATTTGAGCCTTTTTATGAATTCCACTAATTTTATAGGTTAATATGACATGTTAGTATTGATTTAAGTAACTTTTTTAGAACTAATAGAACTTTTATGATTTTCAAAAAAATCAATTACCAAATAGTGTCAAAATTGACATAAAATAGTTTTTAAAACAAATATTATATTATTAATTGTTATTTTATTCCTAAAAATCTAAGGTTCGGCCAAATGACTTAGATAAGGTTATATATATTAATAATAAACAACTTGGGGTTCTTTTGGCTTGTTATAGTTAGTTTATTAACCTTATAGTGTAAGAACACAAGAAGACACGGTAAAAGTAAAATTATTTAACTTAATGTTAAATCTAAATGATAAGGTTAAAAAAGGAACCTAAACTTGTATAAATTCTATTTTATGAGATTATTTCAATACATCCCCACCTTAGCTTCGAAATAAATCAATTTGGAGCTATTTAAAACCGAATATGACTTTATAATAAAACAATATTTTTAGTTTTCCAAAGGAGCCCCTCTCCTCCCTTATAAAAGGGAACCTCCTCCCTCTCTTCCTAAAACAACTTTGAGCATTCAAGATCGGCCATCCCCTGCCAAATTCTATTCTCCACTTTCCTAGAATCATCCTAGAGGTTCTGGTCTTCCTCAAAGACCAATTTTAGTGCCCTAAAAGGAGATCTCAAAGAGGCTCTTCAAAGAAGAGGTAATGTCCGTTACCGATTCATTCAACTTTATTCCTTCTTCCACTTCTTATTCTTAGGTTGTTTCATTGTGAAGTAATAACATAATTATCAATCATATACTGATATGTTATTAGAAGTATGAAACAACCCTATTTCACCATCTATCCATCCTACGGAAAATGAAATCACCGCGCGTGCGTACGTACAGAATACCGTCTCTACGCCGTGGTGAAATCTATTTTCCACCACCACCTTACTTGGATGGGTATAATGGTGTAAATAATAACTATATATTATTATTTTAAAGTGATATTGATTCTGAAATAGTATAAATACACTCCAATACATTCCCACGATCATGAGAACGATATCATCGCTCGTGCATACGTACGGACTACCGTCTCCACGACGCGATGAGATTCATTCTACACTTTAACCATTCATGAATGATTATAAAGTACATATAATAAGTAATCATGAAATATATTACATAATAATGATACTGGATTTATGTGTATATATATGTATGTCATCTACTTAATTCTATTCAACTCAATAAGGAAACGAAAATAGCGTTCATGCGTACGTACGGCCTACCGTCTCCATGAACGGTGTATTTCTTTCCATTTACTGATTTATTATATATATGTATATTCTGAATATATATTATATATAAATCATGTTTTATATTCTAGAATTAAGTAATCATGATCTAAGTAATCATATGAATAATTACAAGTCAAAACACAGACGACAAATGAAACAATTTTACCCAAAACGCTCTTTAACATGGAATTTACAAAAGAACGGGTAATATAAAGTCATAAGTGAACCATATATGATATCATAACAATGAGTATGATTATGGAATAAGTCAATGACATTATTTAAACAATTATACAGGAGGTTCGGACACTTACGAAGCAAATCGGACCTAAGGTAAGGGAAATATCACTATCTCATTTTTATCCGAGATTGCTTATACTTTGGTATTTACTGGGGTTTATTTTATCATCCACATCCATGTTTCCTCAATAGGTAATATTATTTCCATCCACCTACAATTGTTTAAAACCTATTTTACCCTTTGGTGAGTTTTTAGTAAAATATATCAAAGGAATCTTTTTTCGTTTTTCGTACGAGGTACTTTTTGACTTTTCCGACAAACGTACGAGAAGAATGTTTTTTTAACTTATACGGCATGAATGGATTTTTAAAACATTATTTCCAAGAATCTTACTTTAAAAGTTTTTATGTTTATTTTTAATCAACTTCTTTTAGTTTTGAATTGTATAACATGTTAAGTAAGGAAAAGTGTTTTTGAAGTAGAAAGGATATTTTCCTCAAGAATGGAGTTCAAGTGTTTTATCAAAATTATTTTCCATCTAAGATAATAAAGGGTTCTGTTTCTATCCCTATTATTACATTGATTTGACTATGTTGTGATGGAATTATTTTTATGAATTCCTTTATCTTATATGAATTGTTTTATGATGTCACGATGTTTAAGGTTCCCATTTTTATTACATGGGTTATGCAATGATGTATGATTTTTTTGATTTTGTGGAACACATAAGAATGGTATAATTATGAGATGGGTGTGACCTATATATCCCTCCAATATATTGGGTAAAGATTTTATATCTCATGAGATAGACATGGCTGGAACGGTAGGTTATACTGGTTTAGTGAAACAGGACTAAAATGAGGAGTGAACTCGGTTCAGAAATGGACTTTGTCCACTAAGATAGTCTTGGCAATGAGTCTTGACTAATAAGAAATGATTCTCTATGATTATGTGTGTATGCCACAAAGTTTCATGTTTTAAGTTATGATTATTGGGATTTCATTTCACTACTATGATTTATCCCATGTTATGATATTATGATATCTTTTGCAGGTTAAGATTTCCAAAATGTTATGTTCTTATGAATATGATGTGATTGATTTTTCTTTTTTTACCCTTACTGAGCATTTGAGCTCACCCTTTTATGTTTTCTTTTCCCCAAGATATAAAGAAAGGTTTTAGGTAAGAAAAAAATGGAAGATCTTTATTGGGAGATGTTTAAGATCTTTCACCACGATTAGAAGATTTTATTCCGAGTTTCCAAAGACACTAAACTATTACGATCCTTGTGTGTCTGTTTTTGTTATGTACTAAGTATTCCACAAAAGTAATGTAATGTCTATGTACTTCAATCTTCGGGTCTCTATAATGATAAATTTATATATTAACTTTTTCTTTAAAGGGTATATTGATGTTCCCTCACTTGTGATAAATTTCCCACAGAATGTGACTTGATACATCCCAAAGTCACACTTTCTGAACATATCATAGATTTTATATTTTTTTAATGTCTCCAACAAAATACTTAGATACTTTTAATTACCCTTCTTTTTCTTAGAGTAAATGATAATATCATCAATAAATACTACCATAAATTGTTCAAGATAGACTCAAAAGTATCTATTCATGAATTCCCATAATATTGTAGGGGAATTGGTAATTCAGAAGAGCATCACTATGAACTCACCGTGTCCATAACTTTTTCGGAAGGTAATATTATGAATATATTCCTTATCCACATTCATTTTATGATATCCATAACAAATATCCACAATTGAGAAGTACTAATATCCTCAAATATGATCAAATAAGTCACCAATCCATGATAGGGGATAGTTAGTCATTATGGTGATCTCATTGAGATCTCTGTAATTGATACACAACCACATTGATAATGGGGATATCCTAAAGTTTGATAAATTCATTTTACTCAACAATTTGGGCATGATATGATTCTTCTCTGGGCATCAATATCCACACCATTGAGTTATTTTAAAAAGGAGACTCACGAGCTTCCTTACATTTATACAGGAGCATGAGATGGTTTAGAATATTGAATGAGATTTACATTTATTAATAGTTGACATTATCTCTATATAAGGAGATCCAATACATGCCTAGTATAGTGTCAAATTAATCCAAGGGAAACATTATGAGTTTCACTTGAAGAATATTTCCACAGACTCTAATAAGAAAATATTACAACACTTGAGTTTCATTGATCACACCACTAATTGTTGTTATAGATATCACTACTTCAATATATTCGAGTTATGATTAAAAATTTATAGTAAACATTTAGGATGTAAACAACTATATAGAAATATAATCAATATAAAAAAATTACATACTTGAGTAAATATAAAATTCACTTTGTATGACTTTATTTTCATGTTTCACATCTGTAGGGGTGTTTACATGGGCTTTCCTCTATTTTATAAACTTTGGTTATTGTTTTCTCTGATAACCCTAAAATGAATATGGTTTAGTGAAATTTAATTCATAGTTCCCTTGATCCCAATAGTTTAATAATTGAACCATGGTGGTTCTTTCCTTTCCTTCATCACTTTGAAAAAATTCTTCTTGTCTCTCTAATAGTCATGGTCTTGGTGGAATTATATCCCACTCTTAACGAATTTAACTACCCATTTGATGAAAATATAATGATTATTTTCCCCATATTTCATTAATGTGAGTGGTTAGATATTATTTCCTCCATTTTCATTTGACCCACTATCTTGAAATCACATTCTTATCTTCTTATCTCCATTCATATGGGACCAATATCCAAATTCCATCTCTACTTTCAGAGCACATCTGACTACTTCTTCATAATTCAAATTGTTTCAAATAGATAGGGTTTTTTAGAAGTGTCTTTAATCCACCAAATAGTCTATCAATTTTTTATTTCTCTTTTGATACCAAAAATTGAGTCGTATCATTCAATAATAGTGAATGTTTACTCATAGGTCATGAAGGATTCACCCTCTTTTTTAAAATATCTAATAATTCTATCGCCATATTTTTTAAAATAGTTATAGGTAAATACTTATTAATTAATAACTTATTAACGCAATCCCACTTCATTTATTCCATTAAATCCTTTGGATTGTTATTATTTATCAACACCCACCATTTATTATGATGTCTATCTAAATGTAAAACAACACGAGTATAATTATCTCTCTTAGAATAGTGGAACACAAAAAACCCTCTCTATTGACATAACCCAGAGTTTCATAACAAGTGGATAAGAAGTTCCACTAAACATTAGCTGTCAATTCTACATAATGGACTCAATGACTAGTTTCACATTCTTGGGTTAAGCAGGACATTCTAAATTATTTATGTTGTTGTTCGTAGCCTGAGAAACTTGGGTAAGCATTACCATAATGTTTTTAACAACAACTACCATTATATTGTGTATTTAGTTCAAATGGACACTGTATTATCCCTCACATGTGTTTTTTGGTCTATCTTTACATTATTCACACCATTTTCTAAAATAATAAAAGTTTGAATAATATTAAATTCAATAAATAAAAATTATTTATCTTCTTATGAAAATAAATTCTAATGTCATGTCGTATGGGATTTTTATGTTTATCCTTTTTATAAAATAATGGTTCTAGGATCATGCACTTTAATATTTTCCAAACTTAAAAGAAATAAATACACTATCTATATTTACTTCATAATGGTTTTATATAGATCTTTTGATTAATTGAATAAATCCCCATGGAGTATAAAACCAGTTGTTCATCAAGGCCTATTTTTATTTCACTTGAATAAGATTGAGTTAATACTCAATATATTATTTTTGGGTTATTATCATAATGTATATATATTATAGATCCACCTCATATTTTAGTACCCAAAAAGGGATTTCATTGCTTGGAATCCACATGATCTTATACATTACAAAAAATTAGGATTTTTACCGATACTCAAACTTATCCTTAATATTTTCACCCAAATTTCTAGTCATAATTGCTAATTTAACTATATGGTGATCTTATATCAATTATAGAAACATTAATATTTCTTAAATTACTCTTAAATTATTTTTAATATAAACAAGAAAATAATGATACAGTCAAGGATCCAAGGATTTAGTATCTTGGGAAAATTTCCTCATATATCACTTTTACATAATAAAACATATAGATTATTTAAAATCCTTATTCTTTAACTTGATAAAATATATCACTTTATCCTTAGAACATGTAATCACATGAGGTTATACATAAAATAAATGGGTGAGATAAAATACTAGTAAGGTGAGGGATAACATTAAAGGAATACATTGGTGAGAATAACCATAATCATATCATAAGAATGGGATTATCATCATAGTAATGGGGGAAATATTTTATAAAGGCATAGAATGTGGAATACTCATAATAATTAAACAAAATAACATAGAGGTCAAATGTCTCACATTTCCGCGAACAAATATTTCATCATGTTCACACATAATATATGTGAATAAAATGTAACATCATTATTTTGAATAAATATAACATAATTTTTCCAAATAATATATATAATTTGATGAGATATATTAAATTACCCAATGAATTATGGGATATATAATTCCAATACCACCCATCACATAATATAATCCATAGATTCTTTCATGACACAAGGGAAAACATCATATAATAATCATAATCATGAAATTAACCCACGAAAAAAGAATTAGTTTCAAAATGGATTTTAAATAATAATTTCAAGAATACTTTTTTCTTTAAAATATGAATAATTGAATCTATAAGTTTTCATAAAATATTTTTTTTATTGGATGAAAAAGCAACTCAATATAATTTAATAAATGTTTGGAAAAAATGATGGCATTTATGAAAAATCATTTTAATTGGATTATAAATAACTTTGATTGGGTAAAAACATGTATATAACAAAAAATAAATCATAAAAAATATTTCAAGGATATTTTAAGGATATTATAGGAATATAAATGAAGAAAATAATGTGAAATGGATGATAACCCAGAAAATAAGAAATTGAGTTTGAAAATTCCCTTACCTTTAATCTTGCTTTATTTTATTGCTTTTAAAAATCCTATATAATAATATTAGAGTTTTTAAAACATGGTAATATAATTCAATTATGTTCATTTATATGACCATTTATCCATTATATTTATTGGATTTTATTTTATAATATTCTTTGTCAAAGGTAAAATGTTTTGATATCATTTTTTCATTAATTTTTTATTTTCATATGATTTCGCCATTTCTGTTCAAGGTAATTTATAAAAAATTAAAAGTAATTAAATTTTTTCCAAAATTCATATATTTATATATATTTTTGTCATAAATAATTTATTATATTCATATATGTGTTTGGTGAAAATAAAATAATTTCGAACATCTTTATTGGTGGCTAATCGACCATTAACGAGACACTGTCTGTAGAGAAGGTGTGAGAAATATAATATGCTCTTATATTATAAATAAAAAATTTATATAATATTAAAATTATAGATATAATGTATACATAATGTTTAATTTTATTTAATAAAGTTTGGGTTAAAAAATAATAGGAGGATTTATAATTTGAGAAGGAAAACTAAATAAAAATACTAAAGGAAATTACATCATTATTGAGGTTATTCCCTTCCCCAAACCCTTAAATTCTTTAGAACATGTAGTTTTATTACTAAAGAATGTAAATATGGATTATATGAAGTTATAGATAGAGTATTTCTGTAGATATTTTACTTTGGTATGTGTAAGTGAAGTGGTTTTCGAAGGTGAGAGAGTGGTGTTATTATAGTGAAGGAGAGAGGTATTTTTAGTGTATAATAATGAATAAAATATAATATACAAGGTAAAAATTTGAATGATAACATTTTTTAAATAATGAAATTTATTTTATTAAAATAACATGATTTAAGGACTTTTAATAACTTTATAATTTTAATTTTTTACTTTAATCAAAAGGGAAGGAGAAAAATGAAAAAAAAAAAGTTTACTTAAAGGGAGACTTTACACTTTTAGACCTTATAAATTACTTATTAGGTCTTGAAACCATGTTTATGGTTTTTAAATGACCCATATATATTATTAAATTTATTTTGTGTCAAAATAAAGAAATTAAAATATATTAAGTCATTCTTAGATTATTATTATTTCATCAATCATGTTATATTTGTAAAATATTATCTTCACTATTCATGTAAAAAATTGAAGTTTCTTAGAATATTATCAAAAAATTACCCTTGGAAAATTTAAATTTTACTATTTCAAAAAGTATTTTCAAATTGTGAAAAACAATTATATCATAGGTAGTTTTAATTTTTAATATAGAAACTATTATTTTTAAGAAGTATTTTCAAATACGATATATTAAATAGTTCTTATATTTTCAATGAATTTTTAGTCTTGATATTTATTTTATAGCATTATAATATTTAAATTTTATTAAATTACTCATGATTAATATTATTTATATTATATTTTATTGTTTATAGTTCATATTACAATTCCGACAGCTAGGTTACAATTTCTAATGGGGAGGTTACTATTCATAAATGTCATGTTACTATTCTTACAATCACATGACTATTACAATGGTCATATTACCTTCAAAAAATAAAAATTATTTTATTAAATATTCAATATAATTGATCCCAAGGTTCTAAATTTTCATTTTTTAGATAACGATTGGTTTATAAATATTTTGTTTATTTTCTATAGTGGTGTTTGTAGGGGAGGTGATTCCAACAGATTATGGTGATCTAAATTTCCACATTATAGTTTTTCTATTGTCTATTTTTTGTCCCCTAATAACATTTTTTATTTTAATTGGTTTCGTTTTTGACTAGTGTAATGATATTCATTAATGAATTAAGGTGTTTTTGGTTTATCTATGTGATGTATCTATATAATGTTATATAATGTAACACATATTTATTCAGGATACAACTATCCCTAATGATGTTTGGGTATATAAAATCTATATCATTATAGGTACTATAAGACATAATTTTTTAAGAATTTGGATTATTATTTTCATGTTTCCTTGGGAAAATGACTTGATACATAGGGAATATAATTGATAAGGGTGTATCTATCCTTACCTTGTGTTATGATCCTAGTATGGTTTCTTTAAGAGTTATTTGATTATTAGAACTCATGTATTTGTTATAAAAAGTGGGGTGATATATTTTTTTAATAAGAAATAGGAATGATGAGTGATGAGAGATATTTTATGTTAGGTCTCTATTAAATTAAATTCGTATTTACCTAAGTAATGCACTATAGTGGACAAAACTTAGGGTTGATCTCTAGGTGGTCACCGGCATTAATCGAATTTCATGCCTCTTATTTATTATTATATAATCCTATATTAAAAATGTGGTGTAGGTATAGACATGAATGTTTATATAGAAGTTTTAAAAAAAATATCAATAAAAAAATATATGAATGTTATACAATCATTGAATGAAATGAATAACTAAGTAAAGAAGAAATATTTCACTTTATTAGATGAATAAATTTGATATTATTCATTATGTTTAAATAAAATCATCATAATTTTCTCAATAAAAACTCTCAATATTATTCTTGAAATCATCTTCACTATACTCAAATTATAACAATCTAGAATACCCAAGGATTTGAGAACAATTTTTATCCATCACTTTTGGTTAGCAGGAAGAAATACTCATTAACTAAAGAAAAACCCTTTTAGCCTTTTTGGTATATAACTGATTTCATTTAATATTAAATATTCTAACATGATAATAAAATGTTTGATTATATAAATAAGTGAGACTATATAGAAGAAAACAATAAAGATGAATGTAATAGAGGTGACCATCACATATCCCTCATTATAGTAAGTGTAATGACCCAAACTTTTATTAATTTAAATTCCTCCTGATCTAATTAAATGTCTTATTATGTGAAATGGTTATATAACATATTCACTTATTTGGTTTTATGTTTTTGGATTTTTTAATACTATAAAGAATTATGATAGTTTCTAATATAGCCGTTAAATAGTGATCACATGATTAGTATAAATATTGGGCTTTAACAAATCCAATTTACTCCGACAAAGGAACTGATGGTCTCATCCAGAAGAATAGCCTCGTATGAAGCCCATTTGTCAGAGCTCAGAAAGGTTGTGGCATCATTGGGATTCACTCTTGACCAAGCCCAAGCTAAGATTCAACACATTAAGCTTGAGCGGGACCACAAACCCGAGAAGTGGAAGCTAATAGAGATTACCACCAGAGCGATATTATCTGAGCCACCGCAAGAGATTATCGCCATCACACACCTTACCATACGATCATATACAGGTGTTATAAGGTGTTATGTAATGAGACCCTCGTACTATGATTATGTACATTATTTTTTTATATATAATATACATTCTTTTTATTATTGTTACTTTATAAATTGTTTTTAAAGAAAAAATAGAATTTTTAGTTAATTAAGAAATCTATTTTGATGAATTAATGGATTTTTGAATGAAATAATATCTTTATTAAATATTATTACTAAATGACATTTTATTAAATATAAATGACCATATAATTATTATGAACATAATTCTGATTTTTTTATTAAGGTTTGAAAGCTATTTTTGTCAAAACCCATGAATTTTAGATAAATGTTGGTGTTTTTTAATATAGAAAATAACATATTTATAAAATTATTTAGATAAAATTAATATTATTTTTGGAATTAGGATTTCAAAATTATCCAACAGTTAATTTTTCACAATTTTCTGAGACAGTCAAATTTTTGGGTAAAAATTAAATACCGTTTAATTATATAATGTGTTTTATAACATCATAATAACCCAATAGTGATGTAATATAATATTATAAACATTATGGTCGGACAATATATGTTTTACCATTAAAATAATATGATTTTAGGCTTGTTTGATATATTTTAAAAAGCATTAGTGGACCCTACAAGACTTATAATACATTTTAGCCTTTTAAATTTATTTTCTTGAGAGTGTGACTCAACTCCACATAAGAAACCCTATTATTATAAGATATTCATCAATTGGCCTTATTAAATAATTTTTTCCACTCCCATTTGGAAAAAAATGGCACAAACCCTGGTCTGGTTTGTGGTTTTGATTGGTTTAATGTGTGGTGTCCCAAACCTAGATAATAAAGAATTCCATCTCTTTTACTATATAAAGCCACCCTAGATACCACTTCCTATTCACTAAAATAATTTAGAGCTCAACCAACCTCTATATACTTCTCTATATAATCCTCCCAAGATTCCCAAGCTCCTATGAATCATCTCTCAAGCCGTTGGGATCACGCTCCATATAAGGGATTCCATATTTTTTCATTTTATCAAAGTTTCTTAATATTTTTATGTCCTTTTAGTTTCAATTATAAATGTTGGTGTATGATTTCACACCTATCACATTTTGTCCTCTTTATGTTTGAATGATGATATCCCCTTTATCTCTCATTAATGCCTCCCATGTACACCCGTTACTATGCCGAAATTCCGTACGGAATTTCTCTCTCCTCATTTACATTCAAGAAATTATTTTGTATTATGAATATAAATTCCATTACATTTGTTGGGACATGTATATATATGACCACACATACTTTCGATATGATTTACATATAATGAGACTCCAATTTCACTCTCATTAACCATTTTTATGAATTCATATGTCACTCCGTTATTCTGCTGAATTTGCACCGTGATTTTCCAAGCCAAAGTCATTGTGTAGTGAATAACATGCCCAATTCTATATCAAGGGTATTCACCTTCATGAACATTTACATATTTATTTTATATTTCCATGTATTAATTCCACATTCTTTTATCATGGAATAAATAATTATATTTAATGAATCCATGTTGTATGATTTATGTGGCACACTACTGCATGAAATGAAATGTTTAAGAAGGGTGATCCCTGATAGTGCTCCAGTGCATTGGATAAAGATTAGTGTCATGATACACCAAGTGCAATGAGGGTTTACTCATGATAATTCACCTGAAATATGGGTTTAATCATGCTCCATGTGAAGTGATCCTTGACTCATACTAATACCATGTTAAGTGTTGTTTCCACATTTCCATGTTATGATAATCATGCTATATCATGCCTTTATGTTCATGTTTGTCTTATGCTCCATTGAAAGTCCTATTTTCTAACATGTATTGTATTCTTAATGTTATGAATTGTTTACTCTCTTACTAGGATTTATAGCTCACCATATTTTATGCATGTCCACAAGTTATCCCATTCAACGCTAAGTATGAGGGAATGTAGTGGCCATGTAAATGATGTTTTCAATAAAGATGTTGTGTTTCATGTTTTAAGTTTTTATGTAATGTTCATAAGCCCCAAAAACACTAGACCTCTTGATCTTCCATGCTTTATAAAGTGAAGGTTTTATGTAATAAATCATGTTTAAGTTTGTAATAAAAATTAGGGTTGTAATAGTTGGTGTGAGAGGATAGGTTTAATTATTTTTGGGATTAGGATTAGAAAACCCTAGTGAATCCTTAGATATAAGAATAAGTACAATAAAAACATCCCTAAATTTTTTTTGAGTATTGAGTAAGTGTTTCATCAAGAAAGTAAATCCCTGTCTGGATACGAGCAGGTAGAGGTGGCTCGAGCACAGATGTACCTAGGAGTGACAACTCCAACAAGGAGTTTCAGTCTTGACTCGGGGTATCATGGTACACAACAATGGGCCCTGATTCACTCTTGGTTACGACACTCCTGGGCGATATGCATTGGTAAATTTACAATCCTAGTATGAGCCATTGTTAAGGGAATAAAATAATACCCCTAATAATAAATGTTGGGAAGTGGATCATGGATAACATAGGTTGAAGCCTACATATTAATAAGTTAAGGAAATAAAAGTTATATATAAGTCATCCATTTTTTTCTTTGGATTACCCTTTATGTTTTAAACCTAAATTTGCTTTTATTCTATCCAATGGAAAGTAATAGGATGACTCGGTCTAACAACCGATGCGAATATCAATGTGATGACCGTTCTAATGAGATTCCCATTCCAATGGGAGCGGGAATCATGAGCTTTGTCACAATACTCACTCAGTTAAATCAATATTTGAATAGAAACATGGGTTAAGAGGAATGTTCACCCCCCCCCCCCCCGAAGAAAGATGAAGTCACAATCAATAGATTCATGAGATAAAGGTCTCCTGATTTTAATGGATAATTCGATCCCTCAATATCCGAACAATGGATTAACTCCATTGAAAAGATCTTCTACACCATTCAATGTTCCGAAAAAGAGAAGGTTCTTCTGGATGCTTATTGAATGGAGGGTGAAGATTATTAATGGTGGACATTGATAAAAAATACAATGCCTGAGGAGGATATCGAGGTGTTGGAATGGAAGGATTTTCAGAAAAGGTTTTTCAATAAATATTTTCCTTGCACCCTATGACTTAAGATGGAATAGAAATTCCTTACCCTCAAGTAAAAAGATGACGAATACATTAGTTTTTAAGGAAAAGTTCACAAAAATTTCATGATACGCCTCCAACTTTCTCATTACCCCTGAATGCAAGTATTTCCACATCTTTGGTGGGATGAAACCTAGCCTATGGAAAGCCCTGGTGATCCATGACTTTGATAGCTATGAGGAGATTTTCTGATTTTTCCTCACGGTCAAAATTGAGATTTGGATAATCCCAGGGGTATCATGGGGATAAGAAGCATATGGTGGAATTCAATTATGGATGTCTGATGGATAAATCCAGCATTTCTAAGAAAATTCAACATCCCACTTGACAAATGTGTAGAGATAACCATCCCAAAAATTTCTTGAAGGGGAAGAGGAAATGCTTTAGGTGTGGAGGGGAAGGGCACCTAGCCATGAACTGCTGACAAGAAAAACCCAAGGCTGCGATAGAGGAGAAAAACTCTCCATTCGACCCTCAACATGTTTTTTATTACTTTAACTACAAGGGAAAAGGGCCCCTTCAATATCAATGCCCTAAGAAAAGGGTTTTCGGAGGCAACCAACAACCTCGAAGGAAGCAGGGGAGAGCCTTTTCCATCACTACCACTGAAGTGAACCCCAAAAACGATGTAGTGATAGGTACTCTAGTTATTCATTCAATAATAGAGAATGCAATTTTTGATTCTGGTTTTATGCATTCTTTTATAATTTTAAAGTTTAGTAGAATAATCGCAACACCACAAAAAATCATGGAAGTAAAGATGTCAGTGAGTACAGAAAATCAAGAAATCATTAAATCCTATGAATATAACTCCTCCCTTATCATAATTTGTGGATTGAACTTACCAGAAAACCTCTTCATACACCCTCTGGTAGAATTTCATGCAATTATGGCATGGAATGGATTTCCTTATATAGATCCAACATAAATTGCTGTGAGAGGGAAATCACTATCCATATGGAGAATCGACCCCCAATTCTATTAAAGTGCAAGGAGGAAGATAAATCTTCTTTAGAACCATCATCTCATGCATGGATATTACTTCCAAATGAGCACCCATATCTGGCTTAGATGATTGATTCTAAAGAAGAAACCATCCTTGAATACATGCCTATTGTGAGGTAATTCACTGAAGTGTTTCCCAAGGAATTTCTTTCTCTTCCTCTTAGAAGAGATGTTGAATTCTCAATTGACCTTATACCTGGGGTGTTCCCACTATCGAAGACTCTATATAGAATGGAAGTTTTGGATCTTGAGGAGATAAAGAAACAACTATAGGAGAATCTGGATAAAGGGTCTATATGCCCATGTTCTTCACTATGGGGTGCACTAGTCCTCTTTGTCAAGAAAAAGGACAGTTCAATGTGTCTTTTCATTGATTATCGTGATCTCAACAAAACCATGATAAAAAAAGTATCCTCTTCCATGAATTGACGACTTCTTCAATCAGCTATGTGGAGGAAAATACATTTCCATGTGGATTTGAAAATAGGATATTACCATGTAAGGGTGAAGAAGGAAAATATCCCCAAGAATGATTTTTTGTACGAGGTACGAGAACTATGAATTCATAGTAATGCCTTTTGGGCTCACTAATTTGGAAGTAATCTTCGTGGACTAGATGAATAGAGTCTTTAGAGATTACCTCAAAAAAATTGGTTGTATTTATAGATGATATTCTAATATACTCAAAAAACAAGGAGGAACATGAGGATCATCTATGAACTATACTAGATACATTGAAAAAGGATAAGATCTATGCAAAGTATAGAAAGTGTGAGTTTGGGTTGAAGGAAGTCTCATTATTGGGTCATATCATCATAAGTAATGGGATATATATGGATCCCTCCAAGACAGCTACAATTGAGGGATGGATGAGGCCAACATCGGTAATGGATATTCATAGCATCCTGGGGTTAGCTGGATTTTATCACCAGTTTGTGAGGAATTTCCAATGATTGTCTAACCCTCTTACCAAGCTAACTCAGAAGGGAGTAATTTTTTCTTGGAGTGATGAATGCAATGAGAGCTTCAAGGAGTTTGAAAGGAGGCTTATCACTACACTGATACTCACTCTACCAATAAGTGGAGAACTCTTTGTGGTGTATAGTGATGCTTCAAATAGGGGTTAAGGCTGTGTGCTAATGAAAAATGAAAAAGTGATAGCCTATGCCTCAAGGCAGCTGAAAATCCATGAGCAAAACAATCCCATGCATGATCTGGAGTTTGTGGCTGTGATCTTTGCATTGAAAATCCGGCATCATTATCTCTATGGGGAGAAGTGTGAGATATATACTGATCACAATAGCCTCAAGTATATATTCACACAAAAAGAGCATAATATGCACCAAAGAATATGGATAGATATCATCAGGGTTTATGACCGCTCAATACACTACCATCCCAGTAAGGCATACAATGTGACAGATTCTCTAAGTAGAATGGATCCTGCATCTTTATCAATGATGATAACTGAAAAGGAACCAATCTTCCTAGATTTATAGAGGATGGTAAATAGAATCATTGAGAGAGGAACATCATCAATCCTTTCTCAAATTATTGATCAACTATCCCTCATGGAGAAAATAATGGATGCTCAAAGAAATGATGTGGAAAATCTGAAAAGGGTGGAAGATATCAAAAATGGGAAATCCTAAAATTTTTTGGTTGATAAAGATGGAATTGTGAGTTTTGGGTCACGATTATATGTACCATCCGATCTAGAGATAAAGAAGGTTCTTATAAATGACACACATAGCTAAACCTTCTCTATTCACCCCAGGAGAACAAAGATGTATCGAGATCTCTGCGAATATTTTTGGGGGGACAATATGAAAAGGGATATTGCTGAATATACATTAATTTTTCTAGTATGTCCACAATTGATGGATGAGAGGAAAAAGTCTAAGTTGATGATGAAACCACTACCCATACCAACATGGATGTTTAAGAACATTACCATGGACTTTGTCACTGGACTTACAAGGAAATTTAGAAGAAAAATTGCTATATGGGTCACTATGGACCGTCTTATGAACACTACTCACTTTATCACAATTCTAGAAGACTTCTCATTGGATCAACCTTCATGGATTTACATCAAAGAAGTGGTAATGTTGTAGGGAGTACCACTATCTATTTTATATGATCGTGATATGAGATTCACCTCGATGTTCTAGAAAGGTCTCCAACATGCTCTAAGAATTGAAATGAACTTCAGAATGGCCTATCATCCTCAAAATGAAGGATAATCTGAGAAAAAACTTCAGACACTGGAAGATGTGTTAAGATCATGTTTTGTGGACTTAAATATAGGATGTGATCATCATCTTCCATTGGTTGAATTATCCTACAACAACAGTTTCCACTCGATCATTCGAATGGCCCCATATACAGACCATTATGGGAAAAGGTGTTTAACTCCAGTGTGTTAGGATGACATCGGTGAGCGTAAGCTGCTAGGAGTTGAAATGGTCGAATAAATAGTGGAGAAGGTGAAAATAATTCAGCATCAAATCAATCCAGCCCAAAGTCGAAAGAAGAGTTATGCATATAACCATCGATGAGACCTTGAGTTCAAAGTTGGAGACATGGTATTTATATGCGTATCTCCATGGAAGAAGGTCATGAGGTTTGGAAAGATGGAAAGTTAAGTCATAGGTACATCGGCCCCTTAGAGATTCTTGATTGTGTCGGGGTTCTGGCCTATCGACTAGCACTTCCACCTACCATGTCCAAAGTACATGATGTTTTTCATGTACCCCTCTTAAGGAAGTGCATACCAGACCCTTCACATGTACTCTCTTCAGAGGTAGTACAGTTAGAGGATGATATTTCTTATGAAGAGTAGCTAGTGAAAATCTTGGATATTAGAGATAATGTTCTACGTAACAAGACTACCCACCTGGTCAGAGTACTATGGGGAAACTATAAGAATGAAGAGGAAACATGGGAACTGGAGGAGGAAAGAAGGAAAATTACCCTAACTTATTTACAACATAGAATGTAAAATGAAATTTATAGGGGGAAATTTCATAAAGGGGGAAGATTGTTACGACCCTAACATTTATTAATAGAAATTACTCTTGATCCAATTAAATTTATTATTATGTGAAATTGTTATATAACATATGCACTTCTTTGGTTTTATGTTTTTGGATTTTAAAATACCATTATTCATGGTGACCATTTCTAATATATCTGTTAAACAGTGATCACATGATTAGTATAAATATAGGGCTTTAACAAATCCAATTTACTCAGACAAAGGAATTGATGGTGTCATCTAGTAAAATTTCCTCGTACGAAGCCGATTTTTTAGAGCATAAAAAGGAGGTGGCATAATTGGGATTCACTCTTGACCAAGACCAAGATGAGCTTCAACACATTACACTCGGGCGCAACCTCCTATGAGAGAAGTGGAATTTAATAGAAATTACCACCCGAGCGATGTTATCCATTACATCTCAAGAGTCTGTCACCATCGCACACCATACCCTTCATTCATATGCGGGTGTTATAAGGGGATATGTAATGAGACCCTAGTACTATGAATATATTCATTATTTTTTTATAGACAATATACATTCTTTTTAGTATAGTTACTTTGTAAATAGTTTTTAAAGAAAAAATAGCATTTTAAGTTAATTAAGAAATCTAATTTTATAAATTTATAGATTTTTTAATTAAATAAAATTTAATTAAATATTAATACTAAATTTATTTTTATTGAATATAAATGATAGTATAATTATTATGAACATAATTGTGATTTTTTATTAAGGTTTAAAAAATATTTTTTTCAAAAACCATGAATTTTTTATAAATGTTAGTTTTTATTTTAAAAGTAAAAAATCACATATTTAGAAATTTATTTAGATATAATGAATATAATTTTTGGAATCAGGATTTTGAAATTATCCAATAGTGAATTGTTTACAATTTTCCAAGATAGTCGAATGTTTGGGTAAAAATTAAATACCCTTTAATTATATAATGTGTTTTATGACATCATAATGACCCAATAGTTATGTAATAAAATACTATAAAAATTATGTTAGGAAAATATATGTTTTACCCTTAAAATAATGTGATTTTTTTTGTTTTATTTATTTTACAAATCTTTAGTGGACCCTCTAAGACTTATAAAACATTTTAGCTTTTTAAATTGATTTCTATGAGAGTGTGACTCACCTCCACATAAGAAACCCTATTATTTTAAGGAGTTAGAACATTGGACTTATAAAATAATTTTTTTCCATCCACATTCGAAAAAAACATGGGAAAAACCATGAGGTGGTTTGTGGTTTTGATTAGTTTAATGTTTGTTTTCCCAAACCTAAATAATAAATAATTCCCTATCTTTTATTATATAAACCCACCAAAGAACCCAATTACTCTTCACTCAATTCTTTTAGAGATCTACCAACCTCTACCACCTCTCTCTAGAATCCTCCTAAATCTCTCCAATCTCCCATTAATCCTCCCTCAAGATTCTCCCAAGCCTTTGGGATCACACTTCAAATTAAGAGATTCTCTCATTTATCATTTTATCCAAGTTTCTTAATATTGTTATGTCATTTTATTTTAAATAAAAAATGTTGGGGTAGAATTTTTCACCTCCACCATAATTACATATTTATCTTTTAGAGATTATATTCCCCTTTATCTATCATTAATGCCTCCCATGTACACTTGTTACCATGCCAAAATTCTGTAAGGAATTTCTCTCTCCTCATTTACATTCAAGAAATTCATATGTGTTATGAATATAAATTAAATTAAATTTTTTGGGACATGTATCTATATTTCACCCATTACTTTCCATTTCATGTACATATTATTATACACGCATTTCACTTTGATCAACCATTTTTATAAATTCTTATGTTACGCTGTTATGCCACCGAAATTGCACCACGATTTTCCAAGCCAAATTCATTGTGTAGTGAATACGATGCTCAGTTCTCTATAAAGGGTATTCAACTTTATGAACATTTAAATATTGATTATATAGGTACATGTATTAATTCCACATTTCCTTTATCATGGAATAAATTATTATTTTTAATGAATCCATGTAGTATGATCCATGTGGAACACTTATGCATGAAGTGAAATGTTTAAGATGGGTGCGCCCAAATAGCGCTCCGATGCATTTGGTAAAGATTTGTATCATGATACATCATTTTTAATGAGGGTTTACTCATGATAATTAAAGTTCAATGATGATTTACTCATTCTACATGTGTAATGATTCTTGGCTCATGATAATACCATGATAAGTGTTATTGTCACATTTCCATGTTATGATAATCATGTTATATCATGCCTTTATGTTCATGTTTCTATCATGCTCCATTGATATGCCTATTTCCTGACATGTATTGTATTCTTCACGTTATTCCTTTTTTAATCCCTTACTGATCTTTATATCTCACCCTTTTTAATGTATGTCCTTCGGTTATCCCATTCAATACTAAGTACGAGGGAATGTAGTGGTCATGTAAAGTAATTTTTCAATAAAGATGTTGTGTTTCAAGTTTTAAGTTGTTATGTAATGTTAATAATCCCCAAAGACACTATAAATCTCAATTTTTATTGTTGTATCAAGTGAAGGTTTTATGTAACAAATCATTTTTACATGTGTAATAAAAAGCAGGGTTTTTATAGACAGTATCTGGACATGAAGAGTTTAATCAAGATGAAGAAATTAAGAAATGAAGACCCAGAACACAGAAAAAAAAGTTCACCTACAAGAGACTCTCTGGTTATCTCTCTTCTTTTATAGAGATTTAATATTAAAAAAACATAAAGAATATATAATAACAACATAAAACATTTTTCATAAAATGGTAAATCATTATAAAGAGATAAATTAATGGGGGATTTTACTCCAGAATATATCTTTTTTATTATAGACAACATCCCAGTAAAAATATATTAAATGGATGATTTGGTAATCCCCATAGCTCAGAACAGGTAGGAGTATCTCACATTTTCTTTATAGTGATAATTCTACTCCTATCACTTGAACAAAATATATTAACTAAATATTTGACTCTAATGTGTTTCCACATTAGTAGAACCTAAGAACATTTCTAGTAATAATTAAATATTTATATAGGATAGGCTCAACCAGACATAATATTTTGTGAATCCCACAACACCTTTTAAATTTCTTCATCAACCTCAATATGTATTTATTTTAATTAAATATTAGAAAAAATTTCCTCTGAAAAATTAGACCATAATTTTTATTAACACAAGAAAAATATTACTTTACGTATCTTGGATATTGCTACTGTTATAAAAGAAATAACCATATTTATCCCTTAGAAACATCAAGTTATTCATTCATATGATCCTCCCCATGAAGTTACTCATATGTATCACTAATTTATTACACATCACTCTTCCTCCCCTTATATTTTGAGTGATAAATCCATATGTATCCAATGAGTACCATTTTATTATTAGGTGTGGTTCATTTACTATTAAAAAAATGTCTATATATCACTTAAACTATAAAAATACCACCTAAAACTTTATTAATACCATTTAATTTATATGGGAATTCCAAATTCACACGTTAACATCAAAATTAGTGAAAAAATTCCATTTGTTACCTAAAAAAAGGGGGAAAATATTTTTTCCCAAGGAAAATAACAAAATATGGAGTAAAATTCTAATGAATATTGAAAAAAATATATAATAAAACTTCTTAAAATCAGTCCCCAACACCTCCATTTTTCACTCCATGAAAAATTATGCATTAAAGCCATATTTACAAATATAAATCAGGTTTGTTAGTGAACAAATTATTCCAACTATTAATTTATCATGATTTTTTTATGCTCACTCATTTTTCTCAATTAAAATTATCCAATTTCATTTTAATAATTTTCTCCTCCATTTAATACTCCCACCTTCATTCCCAAACAAAATTTATCTCACTCTCAATTGATCATCTTTTTATAATTATTTCATTTATTTTGAAATTTTGTGAACATTAGATAATAATTATATATTTATCTATCAACAACTTATTTGATAAACATAATTTAAAATTAAAGGGACATCCTAATTGTTTTTCTATAGATAAAATATAGTTTTATCAATGTTTAAAATGAATATGTTTAAAACATGATAATAAACACTTAAGTGACATGGAAATATAAGTTGTTTCATCTCAAATAGATTTTTTTAAAAATATTACTTATATCTGTAACTTATCACACATTTTCTTATTTGATGGAAGTCAACACAAAAAATATCAATCGAATAATATATTACTTAAAATGATATCTCTTTAAAATATATATTTTTATACATCTACAGACCAAATAACTAATTCAATTGTTTGGACTACCATACCTATAATTTATCACAAAATACCCATAGACATTCTCATTCCAATCCACTTCATCCAAAATACTATGATAAATGATATCTTTCCCCACAACTATATCTCATTGAATACACATCCATAAGCATAAAAATATAGTGGGTTGGGATTTAAATTTGAAATATTTATACAATAAGGTTATTCATGGTTTCTAATGATCAGAATAAGGTAAATGTAAAAATTAATAAAAAATAGTGTTAATGTAAAATTAATCATTCAATGAAATAATACCATTTATAATTATAACACCTCAAAACTATTAGTGTATTGAAAAAAATTATTATAATATATTTTTATTATAATAAATGTGTCATGTTCCCTTAAGAAATAAATAATTTTATTAAGGTAAATAAAGGTTTAGAAACCGATTGGTTAAGTACACTAGAAATTAGTTAGTGATTATACTATGGGATTTACATTTGATCTCAAATCAATTAAAATTCCTATAAATAGTGATATAATATCTTCATATCAGCAATCAAAATAATTTCACAATTAAATCACAATAATTCATTATAAATAATAAAAAATATTTTTTTGGAAGTGATTTCATTTTAACTCAAGACACAACAAGTTAACAAAACACAAAAAAAAATCTGTAGGAAAAAGTAATATAACTTAGGAATCTTCCCAATATACATATTTTTTCACTAAACTTAATGAAAATGCTGAAAAATATATCAATTTATCACAATGAATATTTTTAAAACAATATTATAAGATACAAAAAACCCTGAAATTTATTATTCACTAGAACGACTAAAAACAAGCCTCAATTGATTTTTATGATAATACAAAATAGTTTCCCAATCATTATTTACTATAAATAAAGAAAATAAACAATTGTTACACTAAAACTTCACTAATGAAAAACTATGAATATAAGAAGGTAGATATAATCTTGGTATGAACCCCATAGGGGGTGTTGTTGGGTTGATTTTTTAGAGCCACACAATCCTAGAATTTTATAACAAATATGAAGGGGTATGCGATTTCATTGATAAAAACCCACCAAAATGGTTGATTTATAGTGATTTTGAGCATAAATTTGATATGAATAACTCTTCGATCAACTTACTTCATATCCCCCTCTATGGAAGTGTCACACTTTTGGAATAGTGTAGATGGAAACAATTAATAAGGGAGATTAATATCTTATTTATCTTGAGTATTGGTGTCTTTAGATGATGATAATTATATTCAAAAGTGTTAATTTACACATATTTCATCTTGAAACTTCCATTCATTTGGAAAATATACTTAATGACAACAAAATGTTGTATATAAGTGGAAAACTCTAACAACCTCTCCATTTTTTTAACTATTAACACTTTGGTTATAGATATATCTCCTCTAAATTCACCAAAACACGATTAAAATGTGAATAACATGTAGAACATAAATAAGGGAGATATGTATTATTATATATATCGATATAATAATGATAAATTCAAATCTATTTTAACTCTTTCATTATTTTAGCGATCAAATCCATTTTTATACACTTTTATGGTCTAAATAGAAAGTCGTGGAAGGTGATATTCCAATATGAGTTAAATAAATTATAGTTCCCCTTATAATTTAATGTTATAATGAATATATTCAACTATGGTCGATGTAATCACTAATTCCTAATTAAAATATCCATTTAACTCATATAAATACCTAAGGAATTCATAGAGTTAGAAAAATAATCAATGAAATAAATTGTTATAATTTACTTAATATATTTTCAAAAATATCTAAAAACATATCAATACCTGAATAATAATTATACATAATTTTATTTTTAAAATATTCCACCATGTTATCTATAGTGATTGAATTAGAATCCATTTTTTAATATTGTTATATATTGGATTTTTTAGATTTTAAGAAAATGGAAAACTGTAAGAACCAAAGTTTTTTGTTCAAGGTAAAAATATTTTTTATTTTTGTTTAAATGTTTTTATGGAATAATATGGATAAAAAATTTGATCATGGGTGTTTCAGGGGTGTATGAGGATTTTTTGGAGCCCATAACCTAGATTTTGGGGTGAACATTTCCTAGTACATGGTTAGTTAAAAACTTCTGGGTCAGGCTGCACATCCTGATAAACAATATGAGTGATGGGTAGAGAGTATGGTGTGAGTGTATGGTCAGAAAAACTCATTCTATTTGGGCTAATCAACCATTTTAAAGTCACTTCAATTTTGACAGAGTATTTTTTCACAGTTTTTTCACACTAAGACAAACTATGCAATGAATCCGTGCGAGTGCCCTTACCTAAAGCTACGTATGCAGTTTTGGTGCACGGTTTGGCCAAAATGTGAGGCCAAACTATGAAAACCCTTTAATTTTGGTGAAATTACAACTTTTATATAATTTAATGTTTTAACCTCTATTTCTTTTCACTCTTCCTCTTCATTAGGCAATAACACATTGGAATTTCTCCCTTGAAGCTCCAAAATAGGAATTGATCCTGAGTCTCTATCTGATCTCTAAATCAAGAATCAATCATCTTGTGGGATCTAAATTAGTTGGTAATAAATTTATTTTTACCTGCTATTCATTTTATTTGGTATCAGTTTCACTATTTTGGTGCTTGAATTTTTCTCTTTTTTAAGGATATTAGTCTTTTCTTAATTTTTATCCCAAACAATGTCGAATTAGGAGTTTATACTAGATAAACACTATAAAAATAATATTTGATAGGTGATATATACTTTTCTTGTTGGTTTTAGTACTTTATTAGGCTTGCTTCTATTGTACCACATGTCAGAATTTCCGGTGCAGCCTCAATTTTAATTTGAAAAAATGAATTAAATTAATTGGCACATGTTAGGGAAGCCTTTAGGTACCCTTGAGATACATTTGTTGTTTCTTCAACCAAGTCCACCCATGGGGTGTTCCCTATTACTTAATTATTCATTAAACCACCCAAGGTGTGGGATTTTAGATTTCCTGGTTAGAGGAATCCCATAATTAATTAAATGGAATTTAATTACATTATTTGGAGATGTAGTACCTCCTTATTCTATGTTATCATGTCATTCCATGATTATTTTTATTGAATGGATAAAATTGAATTGATTGAATGCTTTGTTATACTCATCAGTTTGTTTGAATGTGACTACCTATTGATGAAGGGGTATACTCAAGGTGGGAAAGGGGAATGGTTTTGGTTGATGAATAAAATGGGTTGTATATGAAATGGTATTAGACTATTGGGTTGGTATACTAAGGGTATTTATTCCATTTAGACACTTTGTATGTTACTCCTTGGATCATGACGTTATAATGGATTCCATGGATAGTGTATGCTCCTTGGGTCTTGATTCCATGGGATTCTTTGGGCCTTCCTACCCCTTGGATCTAGCTTTCTGGGACTCACACAGTACATGTTTGTTATGACAAACTCCTAGGACTCCAACCACTGCCTAACTGTGTTTCCATTGAGATACCCCTAGGAATCTATTATGATTCCATTGTATTCTACACCTTAGTTCCAGCCCTTCGTAGTTTGACACATTGATTATATGAAACGACTGTGAGAAATATGGTATTTTTGGTGGAATGGCTCAGCTGTGGTTACTTCGAAACTTCATTATACAGAAAAGTCGTGGTTGGAATGATATGTATAGATGTACGGTGTGGTTAAAGTTTTATTTCATTCATATATTATATGGTGTTTTATTATATTGATTGATTTATTTAAATGAATAATATTTCAACAATTAGAATGTTTTTTTTGTTTTATGATTTATAGAAGAAAGCAATGAATATTTGGAAGAGGAACAAAAATTGATGAATATGTGACCCAAAATTCACTTCGTGCTATGATCAAACCTAGTTTTTGGGGAATCATGAAGTTGGAAATTTTGGAGCAATACAATTACATGTCATATATTACAATTACACAACATTAATTTATTTAGGTGAGTTTTTTGGAGAAAAGGATGAAAATATTGATTCCTTCTCATGAAATGAAATTCAAAAGATTAAATGACCTAAAATTAATTTTCCCATTTTGTAAGTGTCCAAAATAATAAAAATAAATTCGAATGTCGCTAAGGTTTGATGGAATTTTCATATATATTCTCCCCTCACCCACACCTTCAAGGTAGTTTAGGACAGAGTAGGTGGCGCGTTGCTGCTGGAGAATGATGCACACCTGGATTGGTGATATAGAGCCCAAATATTCCTATATTCTTAGCCTCCATTCTTCTTCAGGTATCCATGCTACCCATTCTAATCATGCCTAATATGAGAAAGATGTTTATTTTATGCTGGGAGATGTAATTAGAGGGGGATGTGATACTAAATGATTATTTTCTATTTATGATTATTATTTTAGATTACTTAAAAAACATTTATCAATTCTAAATCATTTTTTATCTCATTTAATGTGAATTATTGTGTTTTTAGGTTTTTTAAATTATTAGATCAATTAATTGAAATATTTTTTGGATAACCATTAGGAAATCTAGGTTTGTTATGTTCAAACAAGATTTTCAGTTTCCTAGTTTTGCGATTTTCATTTAGTAGATAATCATTCCATCGGTCAAATGATAGGAATAGTTTATGGTATGCAGATCAAGGATCCCTACTGACCAAATTTGAAAACCAAACCTGAATAAATCAATAATAAATTGAATCTATAGGACATGAACCTAAAAACGCTAAAATTGGCATGAATCATCTCTTGATTTAAATCATACTGGATAAAAAAACTTAGTAATATATTAAACTAAAAAAATATTAAAAATATATTACATGGTATGTTCGAGTTTCAAACCCACCAAGATGATATGTATTCCCTAAATTATGTAAAGAAACTAAAATTGATTTTTTTGATTTGGTTGATGGAATAAATATATAATAGTAAATATTGTGGATGAAATCAAGAGACAAGGAATATTAGGTTCATTGTTTACCAGTTCATGTTCTATGGATTCATTTGATTATGGATTTATTTATGTTTTGTATTATAATTAGGTTAGTATGGATCCTTGATCTAGTTAAACTACACTAATCCTATGATTGAACCATTGTAATGACCATCTAATAAATGAAAAGCACAAAAATAGGCAAATAAAAACCCTGTTTAAAAACAACTATCCTTGATTTCATAATGGTTATAGAAAACATGAAAGTTAATTGATGTAATAAAATAAATGGACCCATAACACAATAATGATAATGAAATATGAATATAAGATGAACTAGAATTGAAAAATTGTGTTTTAGTAATTCAAAACAAGATTTTGAAATAGGAAATAATTCCATAGAAGAAAACCCCCTTAAATAACATCACATGGAACAAAATAAACTACTCTCTCATTCTATTAATGATTTGAATGAGCAATAATGAATTCTGAATAATAATGGTGGCCAAGAATATCGTTGAAACAGGACTCTAGATCATCACTTTGTGTGTGCATCTTGCTACTGTAGAATCGTGCCACCTCATTTATTCAAGACTACCATGAAGGTGTGGATGAGGGGTGAATATATTAGAAATTCCCATCAATCCTCATATATGTTGGAATTTATTTTTTTCTCACTGAAAATTACATGACATGAAATGTGCATTCATGTCATGTAATCTTGTGAATATCTTTCTATGAGAATGAGTCATGATTTTTGGTGTACTATTCAAAAAACTCATCTAAAAAATCATGTTGTGTAATTTGAATAGATGATGTGTAATTGTCTTGCTCTAGAATTTACAGATTTATGCTTCCTTAGAAAGATGGGTCCACACCACTTCACTTCACTCATGATGTGAAGTGTCTTTGGGATCCTAACTTCATTACATTCTATTCCTTTTCTAAATATTCAATTTTTTCCATCCATAAATCATAAATCAAATCAATTCCTTCCATTATTGATAAGATTATTCATTCAAACACACAAATAAATATAATAAAACACCCTAAAATATATTCATGAAATACAGCTATCAAATACCCCCCACACTTGAATTCAGACTTATCCTTAAGGATAGAATCTCAATAAACTACAAAGGGAGTTCACCTCACCATGATTCATATTCAATTTTAATAAAATAAATTAATCAAATGGAAAATTAAATGTTTGAGAATCACATTTAGAAAAATCATCAATGCTTCAATTTTCAAAGAAATGGGCTAACCAATTATTTTACTCTTCCTCTTTTGAAATAAAAACACCTCTTCAATAATATATTTTAATTCTTCAATTAATTATCAGTATGAATTCCACTTTCAATTTACCTCACATTAATTTATCAACTCATCACTAGGGTACGAATGAATAGAGTGATGTACATACCTCAAGAACATGTAACTTACCGTAGGCTTTCAAGGAATCTAACATCTCCACAATGTAAAGAAAAAATCACAATTAATCATTAGGGTGTGACTGTTTATGATAAAATAACTATAAGGATTAGGATAAGTAGGTAAATAATGTAAATAAATTTAAAGCACAAAATGGTGGTTCAACTCTAAATTAAATTTCTAGATAATAAAAAATGGTTCAATGAAAGATCTCCCTTCACATGGTATTTCATTATTCTCCCCAAAAATCTCAATGTGAGCCCATGTAAGAAGAATGAATTAATCAAGAACTATTGCTATTTTTTATATATTTCTTCAAATTTTTCTTTTCAAAACCTATGCTTGGTAAATATCTCACATCCACTACCTCACCACATATTATCAAAATATCGTTGGTTTGGAAAATAGTTATTTTTTAACCTCCCAAAAAAAAGTTAATTGTTTTTTCATTTTTCATTTTTATCAAATATTTTTTTACAATTATAGTTGAATAATAAAATAGAATTAATGATCTCAATTACTTTACCCATATCATAAGAAAAAACATACCAATATAATATTCAAAATTAAGTATATCATGATACACCCAATAAAGTTTCCCCCACACTTATTCTTTTAAATATCATGAAAAACATTAAGAGGAATGTAGGAATTGATTGAAAAATGGATAATTTTAAAAAAGGTTTTTCATGGTTTATATGGGATTAAAATGAATTAATTTAAGGTGGGTCTCACGATATGGGGTTAAAAAAAGAATACCTCAATCATTTTAAAACTGATTTTCTTCAGTCATAACTTTGATAAGATGCAAAGAAAGTTTTAGAATAAAACATGCCCAATTTTTTCGAGAAATATACTAAAAAAGGAATGAAAAATAATTATTTAGAGGAGGTACCCTAAATGAGATAAATGGATGATATAATAACTCATTTCAATTCATATTAATTACTAAACCAATTAATGGAAATATAAGAAATTCAAAACATGGCCAAATCTTAGAAACAATTTATTTACAATTATCAACATGCTCATATAAATCATGATTTTTAAAATCCAAATCCTAATTTTTATCTAAACTAAATATTTTCCCCATTTTTCTCATTAAAATTTATTGACAAAGGAATTCAAAACATAGGCTATGGTAATTTTATTTTGTACTTTCATGTCTCTAAGTTCAATTGATTAAATATTGAATGAAGTTATAGAGTGAAATTGGTAGTCAAACCTCTACAATATTAAAATATGGGGAATATAGTGGAAAATTAAAAAATTTAAAATCTTACTACCATTTGAAATTGATTCTTTAAACATGGTATGTATAGGTTCTTCCTGAATAATTTCACAACGTGTAATTTCCCTTTAGGACATGTAATTTTTATGCAGATTCATCTCTTGCTGTTCTCTTATATCTGATGCCAACGTTGATGGTCGTGAAAGAATATTGTTAAAAAAGTGAAATCATATTTTTTAGAAATTATAGATTAAAAATATATATTTAAAGATTAATTATTCTTCCTAAAAATATAATACAGCTAAAAAATATATTAAAAAATTGGGTTTCCTCCTAGATGAAATTTTTTAGAATCATTTTCTCAACCATACCACCTTTAGCTCTAGGTGGTTGATGGTTGGAAAGAGGATACATGATTTGGATTAAAAAAATATCAAATCCTTGATTCCTATAAATAGTTTGGTCATCTCCTTTTCTTTGAAACTAATTTCACTCTTCCATTGGAGAGAAATCTCTCAATTTACCTGATCCCAATCTTGTGGTTCTTAGACATTCATGAAAAATAAAATGGCAGTTCTCTACTTTTCCAAACATAGTCTCATTCCTTTAATTATTCTTTAATGAATGTTCCTCCAATACATTTATCTTTTTTAGGAATTTATTTTCATTCTTCATAATTTTTACACCATATTAATTACATTCTATAACAGATACTCCTACTCTTGTAACATTGAAAACAATTTCCTTTTATTTTAGCAGATTATCTTATGACAATTCATCAATTGTTTTGTATGATTTTTTCATTTCCCATTAAAATTGAACTTGAACTCTGATCCTCTAACTCTGTAACTTATCTCTTTATTGTGAACATCAATAATTTCCGTTACTATAGCTATAAATGGTATTCCTAGAATTCTTAGGACCTTTTCTTCATCTATGTCCATTACCGGAATATACACTTGAAAATAGAACTTGATTACTTTGAAAATGAAATCTTCAAGTATTCCTTTAGGATGTCTTACTGTTGTATCATCTTGTTGAAGCATGAATCAAGTTGGTTTCAACTCTCTCAATCCTTGGAACTTGAACGGTGCTTATGAAATTATATTTACAGTGGCACCTGAATCACATAGAGAACTATAAAACCCATTAGTACCAATAGTAATTGGAATGGAAAATATTCACGTACCACTATATATCTTTGCTAGGATTCTTGATACCACTAATTATCTTTCTCCATCTAGTGTAATAGAAACTAATTTTTCAATCTTCTGTTTATTAGTCACGAAATCCTTCATGAACATTTCATAGTAACACATGTTTACAATTGCCTCAGAAAATGGGATGTTGATGTGTATCTTTTTGAAAATTTCTAAAATTATTTCTTCTCTTTATTAAAACTTCACCAGCTTTTAGAAATCCAGAAATGGTAGTGGTGGTCGGTATAGTGGTGGTGCTTTTTCTTTATTATGTTCCTCAACTTTTTTGTTTTTTTCTTTAATTGATTCAACTAGTTGATGTCCTTTGTTTCTTGAAAGTTCTATTCCACTCCCTTGGGTATTCTTTCAAATTCTAATAAATATGGATTTCACATATACATATGGATTCTATTTTATACATCTTAGAAGCTCTTCTGTTTTCCTTTCCCTAATTTGATCAGTTATCTGACTGACTTTACATTCTAAGTTCCTCATTATAGATTTGTGGGTTTTTGATTCATTTCACAATTATATGATTGTTGTACCTAGATCACTTTTATATGATATCATCTCTTTAAGTATAGCTCTAGTTGTGGGCATAAATGTTTGTAGGGTATCTTCTAGTGAATAAACTTGACTGGTCAGTGTTGGTCCTTGGAGTTGATGTTGAAAACCATTTTATGTTGGATGAAATACTTGTCCTTGATTTTGATTCTAATATTGTGGTTTTTGTGGCCCCTTCCCTAGGTATAATTTTGATGATTGTAATATAGAAAATTAATATCTTCTCTATATATACCTAGGTTATTTTTGTTGTCCATCATCACATCTATATTCTTTAAGATAACATTCATTTAGGTGGAAACCCAACTATGGTCCACTATGTGTATTCCTTATGCTCTCCCTTCTTCTAGCTACAATTTAAAACGATTTCGTGAAATATCATCAAATAAATCCATTCTCTACTATTGTAACTTTCATATGACAATCCTCTCTTAACATCATCAACTATCAAACCATTTCCCTAGGAAAATAATTTTTAGAATGTTTGTATATATAACTAAATTTTGATGCCATGATAATGAAAATATATTATTTAACATTTAATCTCTCTCATTAACTATATAAACATTCCTCATTTATAAAAATTCTTACCCACAAATCCATCGATTTTGAGGTTGGAAAAAACCTTATTAGGAATTTTCGTACCAGATTCTCCCATGTAGTGATTGAATGTGGAGTAAGACATTGGATCCCATCCTATGATTTATCCATTAATGAGAATATGAGGAGTCATATACTCACAACATCCTTTGTAACATTATGAAATTGTAATGTGTCACAGATTTCATGGAAACTCCCATGCTATTAATTTGGGTCTTCATGAGGTAAACTGATGAATTATAGTGAGTGTGTGATCATTTGAATGACTACCATATTAATCTAAAATTGTTAAAAAGTGACGAGGGGTATAAAAATGTACTTATTAACTCCCATGTTTGAGGATCTTCCATAGTTGATCAGTACTTTCCCCTTGATTTATTCCATGGACCTATTGTCATGCTTTATGGCACAAGACATGATCAATTCCTTCAAATTGGCACCTACTATCCATAATATTCTGTTCTTGTTCACTATATTCCTTTTCATTCTTCTTCTGGTGTAATGCCTTCTCTAACAGTAGGTTGAATGCAGGATCTTCAGCTTTATCACTCCCTCGAGTGGATTTGTAATGAAATTGATTATTACCCAAAATAACGATATGATAATACCACGTGTAAAACAATGAATTAAAATAAAAACAAGTACCAAGATTCTTAATTAACATAATCATAGTATACACCATCCTATTAAATGGATCAAAAAATGCTACAGCCTATAGGGCGTCATTTATTCATATGGGGATACAAAAATTTAATAATTTATAAAACTCATAAAACCTAACTAAAAATTTAATATATATAAAGTCTAAGGGTTGAACCCATAGGAAGGATCTATATGTTATGAATTAATTAGCAAAATTGAAATTGAAATTATTTTACTTTTTTGATTAAATAAAAAATAGTAGAAAATATTGGGGTTGAAATCAAGAGATGAGGCTTGCCCAGTTTAGTGTTTTCAGGTTAGTGTGCTAGGAATTTAATTGATTATTGATTTACTCTTGTTTTTTTCAGAATTGGGTTAATAGAGATCCTTTATCTTGGTACCCTAAACTAATACTATTATTGAACCATTGTAATGTTAATATACTAAATGAAAATCACAAGACTTGGCAACTCAAAACCCTATTTTAAAATAACTAACCAAGATTCCATAATGTTAATACAAAAAACATACCAATTAAGTGGTGAAATAAAATAAACAACATTAGAAAACAGTAATGGTCATGCAATTCAAAAAGAAGAAGAATTGAAATTGATAAACGGTTTTGTAAAAATCCAAAATATGAAATAGAAATATAAAACAATCATTTAGAAGAACATACCACTATAATCACTGTAGAGACCCGAAGCTTGACTTACATGGAATTTACATTACTTTTGCGGAATACTTAGTACATAAAAAAAACACACACACAAGGACCGTAATAGTTTAGTGTCTTTGGAAACTCGGAGTATAATCTTCTAATCCTGGTGAAAGATCTTCAACATCTCCCATAAAGATATTCCCTTTTTTTATACCTAAAACCTTTCTTTATATCCTGGGGAAAAGTAAACATAAAAGGGTGAGCTCAAATGCTCAGTAAGGGTAAACAAAATAAATATCAATCACATCATATTCATAAGAACATAACATTTTGGAAATCTTAACCTACAAAAGAGAGCATAATTTCATAACATGGGATAAATCATAGTAGTGAAATGTAATCCCAATAATCATAACTTAAAACATGAAACTTTGTGGCATACACACATAATAATCATTTCTTGTTAGTCAAGACTCATTGTCATGACTATCTTAGTGGACAAAGTCCCTTTCTTAACCGAGTCACCCTCATTTCAGTCTTGTTTCACTGAACCGGTATAACCTACCATTCCAGCCATGTCTATCTCGTGAGATATAAAATATTTACCCAATGCATTGGAGGGAGATATAGGTCTCACCCTTCTTATAATGATACCATTCTTTTCTGTGCCACAAAATCATAAACCATACATCATTGCATAACCCATGTAATAAAAATGGGAGTCTTAAACATCGTGACATTATAAAACAATTCATATAAGATAAAGGAATTCATAAACATAATTCCATCACAACATAATCAAATCAATGTAATAATAGGGATAAAAAACAGAACCCTTTATTATCTTATATGGAAAATAATTTTGATAAAACACTTGAACTCCATTCTTGAGGAAAATATCCTTTCTTCTTCAAAAACATTTTTCCTTTCTTAACAGGTCATACGACTTTAAACTAAAAGAAGTTGATTAAAAATAAACTTGAAAACTTGTAAAATATTATTCTTGGAAATAATGTTTTAAAAATCCATTCATGTCGTATAAGTTAAAAAAACATTATTCGTACTTTTGTCGGAAAAGTCAAAAAGTACCTCGTACGAAAAACGACAAAAAATTCCTTTCATACATATTACTAAAAACTCACCAAAGGGTAAAAATGGATTTAAAAAATTGTAGGTGGATGGAAATAATATTACATATTGATGAAACATGGATGTGGATGATAAAATACACCCCAGTAAATACTTACGAATAAACAATCTCGGATAAAAATGAGATTGTGATATTTCCCTTACCTTAGGTCTGACTTGCTTTGTAAGTGTCCGAACCTCCTGTATAATGATTTAAATCATGTTATTGACTTATTCCAGAATAATATTCATTGTTATTATATCATATATGGTCCACTTATGACTTTATATTACCTGTTCTTTTGTAAATTCATGTTAAAGTAGCATTTTGGGTAAAATCGTCTCATTTGTCGTTCGTGTTTTTAACTTGTAATTATTCATATGATTACTTAGATCATGATTACATAATTCTATAATATAAAACATAATTTATATATATATATATTCAGAATATAAATATATAATAAATTAGTAAATGGAAAGAAATACACCGTTCATGGAGACGGTAGTCCGTACGTACGCATGAACGCTGTTTTCGTTTCCTTATTGAATTGAATGGAATTAAGTATATGACATACATATAAATATAAATAATTCCAATATCATTATCTGGTCATATATTTCATTAGTAATTATTATATATACTTTATAATCATTCATGGATGGTTAATCATTGAGAATGAATCTCATCGCGTTGTGGAGACGGTAGTCCGTACGTACGCACGAGCGATGATATCGTTCCCATGGTCGTGGAATTGTGTTGAAGTTTATGTATACTATTTAATTATAAATATAACTTTATAATAATCATATATAGTTACTCATTACACCTTTATACCCATCCAATTAAGGTGGTGGTGGAAAATAGATTACACCACGGCGTGGAGACGGTATTCCGTACGTACGCACGCGCGGTGATTTCCTTTTTCCGTAGGATGGATAGAAAGTTAATTAGAGTGTTTTCATATTTATAAAAACATATCAGTATATAAGAAATACTGATGTTATTACTTTATCATGAAACAACTAAAGAAGAAGAAGTTGAAGAAGAAAGAAATTGAAAAAGATCGGTAATGGATATTACCTCTTTTTGACGCGCCTTTTCTTAGCCTCCACTTAAAGAACTAAGGATGGTCTTTGAAGAAGACCAGGACCACTAGGATGATACTAGAGAAGTGGAGAAGAGATTTTGGCAGGGTTTGGCCGAGCTTGAAGGCTCAAAGTTGTGTGAGGAAGAGAGGGAGGAGGTGCCCTTTTATAAGGGAGGAGAGAGGCACCTTTGGAATAACTAAAAATATTATTTTATTATAAAGCCAAATTCGGTTTTAAATAGCTCCAAATTGATTTATTTTGAAGCTAATGTGGGGATGTATTGAAATAATCTCATAAAATAGAATTTATACAAGTTTAGGTTCCTTTTTTAACCTTATCATTTAGATTTAACATTAAGTTAAATAATTTTACTTTTACCGTGTCTTCTTGTGTTCTTACACTATAAGGTTAATAAACTAACTATAACAAGCCAAACTAACCCCAAGTTGTTTATTATTAATATATATAACCTTATCTAAGTCATTTGGCCGAACCTTAGATTTCTAGGAATAAAATAACAAATAATAATATAATATTTGTTTTAAAAACTATTTTATGTCAATTTTGACACTATTTGGTAATTGATTTTTGTGAAAATCATAACAGAATGATAAGTTTGAAGAAAGTTAATTAAATCAATAATAACATGCCATAGTAACCTAGAAATGTTTTGGAATTCATAAAAAGTCTTAAATTAAATTTATTTTGGTATTTATAACATCAATTATGTCAATATTTCATTAATAAGATAATTACAGCATCATCTTTGTGTCATAAATAAATTAAATTATTGGATGTCTAAAAATTACAAATAAAATACCATTATGTAGGAAATAGTTTTAGATTTCTAATTAATATTTACAATCGAATTTATCTAATGTATAACCCTATATTAAATTTTTTTTAGTAAATATACTTTGATTTTAACTCTTTTAACTCTTCTTTGAATTAAATAATAATAAATGTCCTAATCTAATCCAAGTGGGCCTAAATGATAATATTTTACACTTAAGGTTGTTTTTGGTCGAGATAAACTTGTAAAATAGGATTAGGACATGTGTTAGGGTAATATTAATATCATTTTTACCCTTAATTACCCTATTTACTTTTAACCGTGGTAAAAAAAAGTAAAAAGTTAATATTCACCAAAAATTATTTTCATCTCATTGAACCACATTTTACTTACTAACATCAACAATGTCTCTCGGATTTTTTAAATTCCATTCACAGAAGTGGTAAAATTAAGATTTATGAAAAAAATAATTTTTTTAACTTCCACTTAGTACTTTCACTATTCATCAAAAATTGAAGTTTTTCAGAAAAATGCCAAAATTTCACCCTAAGCTATAATTGATATTCCGAATTCAAAAATGATTTCTATTTTACAAAATTCCCAACATATAAGTTGCATTAATTAATTTTATAATTAATTTCTGCAGTCACAACAAATAGCGTGTTTTTAAGAGATAATAACTATCAAAATATTAACACTTGTTTATGTCTAGTGTAAATGTGAAATTACATCCAATGACCAACATTGTATTGAATTGTAAAAATATATTCTAAATATACTTTAAAAACACTCAAATTAATAATTTATCACTATTAATTATTTCGATTAAAAAAGTTGTTTTTAATTAAAATTTCGTAATTTTCACTATTCATCAGAATATGAAAGTTATCCGAAAAGTACCAAAATTTCACCTTAGGCTAAATTTGATACTACGAATCCAAAAATGAAGTCCATTTTGAGAGCTAAAATTTATAAAATTTTAAAACGTGGTTATTACTATTCATAACGGCTAGTTATAATAATATTTTAATAGCATATCGTTGTTTAGTGAAACTCGGTATTGTGTACTACACACGCTATCGAGGAAGGTCATGATTGCATGAAAGGCAAGTCAAGGATGTGTGTTTTGCAAGCTCCTTTTGGTGTAGTGTACAACACAAGGCATTAATAAAATTAAAAAGAATATTTTTCATAAAATCTCGGGCTGTTACATTCTACCCCCTTAAAATGAATTTCTCCCTCGAAATTCGTCGGGGTTATAAATGGTTTACTCTTCGAAAGTTTCTTTAATAGAAATCCACATCGTAAAAAGGAATACCAAAACTTGGCTTTAAAAACTAAAGTATGAAATGTGACAATTACCCAAATAAACTAATCACTGGGTTTCCATATAGGTGAAAATAAGGATATGGAAGAGAAATCTAACCATCATGTTCTGATGGAGAGTGGTAGAGAACATGGCTATGGAAAATCCAGTAATCACAAATCCATAAATTTGTGACGATCTAAGGTACCATCTGATCCATCAGGTATAAGATCACTAGGACAACATTTTTGGTTTTCAAGATCATTTCCCTAAAGTTGAAAATTTGAATTAGAATAAATACTTACTTTTTTTTGGTACAATCTCACTATTGTTCGTGCCTTGAACAATTTCTACTTCATCTCTTAAATAAATGAAGTTGAATTTGTTATTCGTGAAGTGTTAGCAGATCATGTGATAGAATGACGGGTCATTCCATCTGTCTCAAACAAAAGGTTAGCAAAAATTATATACATAAGTCGATCTATAGTGAGATTAATCATATATGGTTCCTAAAATGGACTTATACTTCATATATCATACTGCTTAATATAATAAAACTAGTTTCTACTAAACAGGGACTTCCTGTAGGCCAGTGGTAGGCGATAAAGGCCAGTCGCACTTCGGTTGTGGGTTCGATTCCCACAGCCTTGTCCGACGCGATGGGTTGTTTCCCGTTCTGCAGGTTGTCCTTTTTCTAAAACTATATTACTATTAAATCCCATCAATAATATCGAAAAAAACTTCTATCCTTAAACAATACTAACTTATGTCCAACATAATCCATTCCAATATTTAGGCTTATCCATAATACTTCAGTCCACTCTCATAACATAGTGAAAACGATTACCAGAGATTTAACACCATCGTCGATCCCCATATATCATAAGATATGTTTTGTTGGTCACATTCCAATCATGTAAATACCTTAATCATATATTCTCTTGAAAAATGAATACCAATTAAACCTTAGTGAAAACATGAATGCTGTCAAAAGATAACTCTTTCCACATACCAAAATCCAAAAATTCTATATACTCAAACCATGATATCACTTAGTCCTTATATCAATCACGAGCTCATGAATACTGTTAAACATTTCATTTTCTCGTTTTCCATTCATTATGCGCATATCATCTTATTTCCAAAAATATCTCAATTACTTTGAATACCACATTAGACCAATACATAAATATGACAATACTCCATGATACAATATTATTTTGGAATCCCATTACATAAACACTTAATCATTCCACCACATCGTTGTCATATTCAACATCGCTAATAGTGATCGCATGTGACTTCCCTTTGTCCTTTGCCTTCAGTGGTTGCTCATATTGATCATCACTAACCCTTGGATTAGGGCATTTATTAGCATAATACCCCATTTCCTTGCACTTGAAGCATTGAAGTGTTGGTGGTGCGTTCTCTGCAGTGTTTTCTTTATTCACATCATTAGAAACCCTTTTTCCATTACTTCGACACTCAGCTGCTCGATGACCTTATTTTCCACACTTAAAACATTTTCTAGTCCCTTTAAGACAATCTCCACCATGCTTCTTTCCACACTTTGTGCATAAGGAAACATTCATCTTCTTTTCACCATTATTCTGAGATTTCTCCTTAAACTCCATCTTTCGTATCTTATCAAAACCATGAGATGGATATGTAACACCAACATCCATTTCTACCTTGATAGCACAATTCACAATTTCTTCATAGCTACTGAAGTCTCTTATAGCTAATTCCCTTCGAAGACTTGGTTTTAAGCCACTGAAAAATCGATCAACATTACTTTCAGGTTGGATGATAATGCCAGATGCATACCTTGCAAGTCTTGTAAAATTCGCTTCGTATATACCAACAGATTCATCATCCCTTTGCTTTAGTTTAAGAAACTCCTTCTCTATCTTTGTTCGAAGAATACGAGGGAAGTACTTACTGAAAAACATGTTCTTGAACTCGTCCCATTCCATGGACTCAATTTCATCTCTTGGCCTCGTATTCTTGATAATATTCCACCATTGATCAGCTTCACCTTCCAAACGATATACTGCTAAGATGACTTTATCATGTTCATAACATTGAAGAACTGAAAATAGCTTTTCAGTGGTAATGATCCATTGTTCAGCAACAAGTGGATCGGAAGTCCCACTGAAAGAAGGTGGACGTTGCCTCATGAAGGACTCAATAGAATATTGTTCCTTTCTCTGCTCATTTGGAAGTCCATAATGATTCATAGCTTTTTTAAGTATAGTAATAAGATTTTGCACTCCATCTCCCATAACATTTGTTTGTTCAAGAGGACAATCATTGCATTGTCCATTGCATTGATCAACACGGTTCCTTCGGGTTCCAGTCATCGTCTAAAACCCAAAAAGAATAGTGTGAGAGGCAAAAATCATGCTAGGGAAAACAACATAATAAAGGGGGAGTACCTTCAATATCTAACATCTTAGGTTTAATTCTATGATCGTTAGCGTAATTATAGTACTATAACATATACGTATACTTAACCTTAGGGATATCCCTAGACATACCTTAGAAATATCTCTAGGGATCTCACTAATGTTTTCACATCCTAGTTTCCAAAGGTTGACTAAACCTTTCCTCTGATACCAACTGTAGAGACCCGAAGCTTGACTTACATGGACTTTACATTACTTTTGCGGAATACTTAGTACATAACAAAAACTAACACACAAGGACCGTAATAGTTTAGTGTCTTTGGAAACTCGGAGTATAATCTTCTAATCCTGGTGAAAGATCTTCAACATCTCCCATAAAGATCTTCCCTTTTTTTATACCTAAAACCTTTCTTTATATCCTGGGGAAAAGTAAACATAAAAGGGTGAGCTCAAATGCTCAGTAAGGGTAAACAAAAGAAATATCAATCACATCATATTCATAAGAACATAACATTTTGGAAATCTTAACCTACAAAAGAGAGCATAATTTCATAACATGGGATAAATCATAGTAGTGAAATGTAATCCCAATAATCATAACTTAAAACATGAAACTTTGTGTCATACACACATAATAATCATTTCTTTTTAGTCAAGACTCATTGCCATGACTATCTTAGTGGACAAAGTCCCTTTCTGAACCGAGTCACCCTCGTTTCAGTCCTGTTTCACTGAACCGGTATAACCTACCATTCCAGCCATGTCTATCTCATGAGATATAAAATCTTTACCCAATTCATTGGAGGGAGATATAGGTCCCACCCATCTCACAATGATACCATTCTTTTATGTGCCACAAAATCATAAACCATACATCATTGCATAACCCATGTAATAAAAATGGGAATCTTAAACATCGTGACATCATAAAACAATTCATATAAGATAAAGAAATTCATAAACATAATTCCATCACAACATAATCAAATCAATGTAATAATAGGGATAAAAAACAGAACCCTTTATTATCTTAGATGGAAAATAATTTTGATAAAACACTTGAACTCCATTCTTGAGGAAAATATCCTTTCTTCTTCAAAAACATTTTTCCTTTCTTAACAGGTCATACAACTTTAAACTAAAAGAAGTTGATTAAAAATAAATTTGAAAACTTGTAAAATATTCTTATTGGAAATAATGTTTTAAAAATCCATTCATGTCGTATAAGTTAAAAAAACATTCTTCGTACTTTTGTCAGAAAAGTCAAAAAGTACCTCGTACGAAAAACGACAAAAGATTCCTTTCATACATATTACTAAAAACTCACCGAAGGGTAAAAATGGATTTAAACAATTGTAGGTGGATGGAAATAATATTACATATTGATGAAACATGGATGTGGATGATAAAATACACCCCAGTAAATACTTACGAATAAACAATCTCGGATAAAAATGAGATTGTGATATTTCCCTTACCTTAGGTCCGACTTGCTTTGTAAGTGTCCGAACCTCCTGTATAATGATTTAAATCATGTTATCGACTTATTACAGAATCATATTCATTGTTATTATATCATATATGGTCCACTTATGACTTTATATTACCCGTTCTTTTGTAAATTCATGTTAAAGTAGCGTTTTGGGTAAAATCGTCTCATTTGTCGTTCGTGTTTTTAACTTGTAATTATTCATATGATTACTTAGATCATGATTACTTAATTCCAGAATATAAAACATGATTTATATATATATATTAAGAATATACATATATAATAAATCAGTAAATGGAAAGAAATACACCGTTCATGGAGACGGTAGTCCGTACGTACGCATGAACGCTGTTTTCGTTTCCTTATTGAATTGAATGGAATTAAGTAGATGACATACATATAAATATAAATAATTCCAATATCATTATCTGGTCATATATTTCATTAGTAATTATTATATATACTTTATAATAATTCATGAATGGTTAATCATTGAGAATGAATCTCATCGCGTTGTGGAGACGGTAGTCCGTACGTACGCACGAGCGATGATATCGTTCCCATGGTCGTGGAATTGTGTTTAAGTTTATGTATACTATTTCAGTGTCAATATCACTTTATAATAATCATATATAGTTACTCATTACACCTTTATACTCATCCAATTAAGGTGGTGGCGGAAAATAGATTACACCACGGCGTGGAGACGGTATTCCGTACGTACGCACGCGTGGTGATTTCCTTTTTCAGTAGGATGGATAGAAGGTTAATTAGAGTTGTTTCATATTTACAATAACATATCAGTATATAAGAAATACTTATGTTATTACTTTATCATGAAACAACTAAAGAAGAAGAAGTTGAAGAAGAAAGAAATTGAAAAAGATCGCTAATGGATATTACCTCTTTTTGACGCGCCTTTTCTTAGCCTCCACTTAAAGAACTAAGGATGGTCTTTGAAGAATCCAGGACCTCTAGGATGATACTAGAGAAGTGGAGAAGAGATTTATTCAGGGTTTTCCCGAGCTTGAAGGCTCAAAGTTGTGTGAGGAAGAGAGGGAGGAGGTGCCCTTTTATAAGGGAGGAGAGGGGCACCTTTGGAATAACAAAAAATATTATTTTATTATAAAGCCAAATTCGGTTTTAAATAGCTCCAAATTGATTTATTTCGAAGCCAAGGTGGTGATGGGTAGAAATAATCTCATCAAATAGAATTTAGACAAGTTTAGGTTCCTATGTTAACCTTATCATTTAGATTTAACATTAAGTTAAATAATTTTACTTTTACCGTGTCTTGTTGTGTTCTTATACTATAAGGTTAATAAACTTACTATATCAAGCCAAAAGAACCCCAAATTGTTTATTATTAATATATATAACCTTATATAAGTCATTTGGCCTAACCTTAGATTTTTAGGAATAAAATAACAATTAATAATATAATATTTGTTTTAAAAAACTATTTTATGTCAATTTTGACACTATTTAGTAGTTGATTTTTGTGAAAATCATAAAAGAATGATAAGTTCTAAAAAAGTTACTTAAATCAATAATAACATGTCATATTAACCTATAAAATTTTTTGAATTCATAAAAAGTCTTAAATTAAATTTATTTTGGTATTTATAACATCAATTATGTCAATATTTCATTAACAAGATAATTACAGCATCATCTTTGTGTCAAAAATAAATTAACTTATTTGATGTCTAAAAATTAAAAATAAAATACCATTATGTAGGAAATATTTTTATCTTTCTAATGAATATTTACAATCGAATTTATCTTATGTATAACCCTATATTAAAAATGTTTTAGTAAATAAACTTTGATTTTAACTCTTTTAACTCTTCTTTGAATTAAATAATAATAAATGTCCTAATCTAATCCAAGTGGGCCTAAATGATAATATTTTACACTTAAGGTTGTTCTTGGTCGATATACACTTGTCCGATAGGATTAGGACATGTGTTAGGGTAATATAAATATCATTTTTACCCTTAATTACCCTATTTACTTTTAACCGTGGTAAAAAAAGTAAAAAGTTACTATTCACCAAAAATTATTTTCATCTCATTGAACCAAATTTTACTTACTAACATCAACCGTGTCTCTCAGATTTTTGAAATTCCATTCACAGAAGCGGTAAAATTAAGATTTATGAAGAAAATAATTTTTTTAACTTCCACTTAGTAGTTTCACTATTCATCAAAAATTGAATTTTTTCAGAAAAATGTCAAAATTTCACCCTAAGCTATAATTGACATTCCAAATTCAAAAATGATTTCTATTTTACAAAATTCCCAACATAGAAGTTTCATTAATTAATTTTATAATTAATTTCCGCTGTCACAAAAAATAGCGTGTTTTTAAGAGATAATAACTATCAAAATATTAACACTTCTTTATGTCTGGTGTAAATGTGAAATTACATCCAATGACCAACATTGTATTGAATTGTAAAAATATATTCTAAATATAATTTAAAACCACTCAAATTAATAATTTATCACTATTAATTATTTTGATTAAAAAAGTAGTTTTTAATTAAAATTTAGTAATTTTCACTATTCATCAGAATATGAAAGTTATCCGAAAAGTACCAAAATTTCACCTTAGGCTAAATTCGATACTACGAATCCAAAAATGAATTCCATTTTGAGAGCTCAAATTTCTAAAATTTTAAAACGTGGTTATTACTATTCATAACGGCTAGTTATAATAATATTTTAATAGCATATCGTTGTTTAGTGAAACTCGGTATTGCGTACTACACACGCTATCGAGGAAGGTCGCGATTGCGTGCAAGGCAAGTCAAGGATGTGTGTTGTGCAAGCTCCTTTTGGTGTAGCGTACAACCCAAGGCATTAATAAAATTAAAAAGAATATTTTTCATAAAATCTCGGGCTGTTACAATCACATCACCCTTTGGAAAAGGAAAATACTCTCTAATGATAGGCATGATGAGAATGAGAAACATGGAAACCCGAAGAAGAATGGAAGAAAAGTAGGTCTCCTGATCATCACTCTATGCGTGTGTCTTTCTCCAATGGTGTCACACCACCTCCTTTATCACAGACTATCTTGAAGGTGTAGATGAGTGGGGAATATATAATAAAATACCATTAAAACTCAGCCATGTTCGCATTTATTTTTCAAATAACTAACACTTACATGATGTGTAAAGTACACTAATCTTATGTGGTCTTGAGAATTTCATTCTATGAGAATGAATCGTGATTTTTGGTGTACTCTTTAAAAAAATAATCTAAAAAAGTCAGGTTTTGAAATAAGAATACATGACTTGTAATTTCCATACTATAGAATTTATAGATTCAGGTTTCTTAATGAATCCTCTACCATTATATGAGCGAAGCTTATAGTGTGAAGTGTATTTTTTTCATAATTTCATCACTTTTGTTTTTTTTCAAATTTTATATTCTACCATAAATCATAAAAAAATAAAATTCATCCAATATTGGTATGATTATTCATTTAACTAAAAAATAAATAAAAAAAACCTAAAATATATGAATAGAATAAATAAATCATGAGACCATGTTGGTTACTCCTATTTTTTATAGCTTCCTTGTTATAGGATATGATACTTGTTTTGTGGGGTCCCTGGTATGGCTTTGAATTATCAATTTTTTGTTACAGTTGTTCCATGGTCTCTTTACCTTCATATTGGTTATGTTCTTACTTTCAAACTATTTAGCTTATTATATTTCACAGTCTGTAATTTTATAGATCATCTATGGATACCTACTAAGATTATATCTCAAACCCTGTTCAGGCCACCGTTGGGTACTCGAATAGAATTTTTGGATGTAGGTAGAGACATGGGAAAGTGCTTCCAATATGATTCTTTATTTTTACAATGCTCAAGAGCATGAGATCACATGACCGAGAAAAGTCTCATGATGATTTTTGGAGAAATGAATTTTCTCTTCTTTTTACTTTTTGATACATTTATTATATTGAGCTTCTATATATCTCTTTTGAATATTTTATAGATACACCTATCATCGATATTTTATATGAGAAACTTATGGAATTTTTTATATTCCTTATTATTATCTATTTTTGGTATGGTTTACTGCTTCTACTACTTTTATGTTATTGTAATTCCATTGTGCTATACTCTGGTGATGAGGTCATAGTCTCCCCATTGTCAAACCTTAACCCTCACTACTAGTTGGCAAGCTCTAGGATTTTGGGAGATGTGATTGAGTCCATGTGACAAACTGGTCTTGAGGAACTATTGAGTGGCATCTGGGTCAGAGGAAATAAAGCATGGTATTAGAGCATCATTTTATAGTTCTCATTACAATTTTTCAATAATAGAAAGGGGTATGAACAAATTGGGGTTTGGAAATGATCTGTGATTGAGAGTAGAAACCCTGCATACAAGAAAAAATCCAAATTTCCTCGAATTAAATTATTGTTTTCTGGATTTGACTATTATAGTTTACTTGATTCCGTCGTTGGGTAATGAACTTGAATTGTGATGTTATTATTGATATGATTAGGGGTTATATTATGGTTCAACAAAATGATATGAGGGTATTCCATCTCATGTGTCATTTTAGACACTTGTTAGATGTCATAATCTATGCACTATTCCATTCAATCTTGGATGAATTACTTATTTTATGTTGTTATGATAGGTTCTTTGATAGTTTTACATGTTTTTGTGATAGATATTGTGTAGTGTTTAGAGAAGTGACACCAAATTTCCGTTCCTAAGATGTATGGACCCTTATAAACTGGGAGGTAATGTATCTTTTGATTTAATAATTTAATGTGAATGTGATATGGTGTAAATTAGGTGGATTGCATGATTTGGTTCATGAGGAATATGGCCCTCAATGATCATAATTTGGAGAACCATTCAGTTTAACCTTTAAATTAAAATGTGATATAATGGTAATGAATATTAAATTAAATGGAACTAAAAAAGTGAACCTCAAAACACAGACTTGATATAGAACCAAAATTTTAATGGGAAAGAGGTAGTGTCTCTTGTTATTTTAGGTGACTTATAGTTTTACAGTCTTTGATTAGGTGTATTCCATGTGGCATGGCATGTTTTTTAGAGTGTTTTGACGTGTCCAATTATTTTGAACTATGATATTTGATATAATTATTTTCTACGAAATGTATTTTTAATTGTAGAGGAATTAAAACATGATAAACTCAAGTAATACACATAAAGGGTGGTGAAGACCACACTCCGAAGGTGGTGGACCTAGGCTACTAATGGATCCTATTTTAGTTATAGCTATAACACTAGTAGTATTTCTGAAAATTGGTTCATAGTCACAGTTCTGCAATGGATTCTATCAACTCGTGGAGAATTTTTAGGTATCACTACAACTTGCCTTATCTATGTATTAGCTGATGTGTGTGTTCTAGAAGCATCATATTCCCATGTTTTCAAGGTATGATGCTCCACATACTACTGAGATATTTCTTGGGAATATGCTGTAAATCTTCAAGAATCTATAGATAGCTCTTGATAGGAGAGTGAAGATCATAACATGTATGCTTCATAGGGCAGAAAAGCACGGGTGGGATGTTCTGAACCAAGCTGAAAGGTTAAAATAAATTGTTTGGGATGATTTATAAACAATGTTATATGACCATTTCTACTCTAATACTATTAAGTTAGATTGGTCTAATGAATTCATGTGTCTATACTAGGGATCTATGACAATTATAGAGTAATAAACACGATTTACATAATTTATGAATTTTGTACTAACGTACCTTGATGATGATATATTGAGAGAGAGATGCTTCGATGAAGGTCTACGACATGCTATCAAATCTCAGGTGAACATGTTCATATTGTCCTTGATTACTGAAATTGTGAATCAGACACTAATTATAGAGCGGAACCTAAGGGAAGATGTGTGTGTAGAGCAGAGAAATATAGTCTCTCGACCTAGTAGCTCAAATTACAACATTATAAAGGGACATTTTGAGGATTCCCATTAGATGAGTACCATTAAGGCTATGAGTACTGGTATCTTAGTGTTTTGTCTCAATTGTGGAAGATGGGTGCCCCAAAAGAATCTAGGTGATCATGACATAATTAGGTGATGAGCCTATCGTAGGATGGGCTATGTGAAATTTTTTTCCAGGAGCTTTCCTCTAGAAGTGAGTGGTTGGGTTAAGCTATAAAAAAAGGTTTAATATTGGCTTTCTCATCTCTATATTAGTTAGGGAGTTAGAGTTGTGTCGGTCGATCAGGATGAGGTTGTGGTGGGATTAGCCAAGGTAACAAGGTACAAGTTACAATAATACATTAGAGTGGGCCTACTCCACGTAGTGAGGTTTTGTAACAGGTCCATCGTTCAGGAAACATCTATTATATACAACCTACCACCAAGGAGTAGATCACAAGAAGATCTATAGAGAGAGGTAACATCTCATTATCATCTACAATTTCATATTCCATTTTGATATAGGTGCATCACAAAGTTTCTTATTTTCACCTATGGTGAAAAACCTTAGGGTTGTTATATTGTCCTATGAGATCATTATAAGGCTAGACACTTTATTGGGAATCATAATGGAGGATGTAAACCAATGCAAGGAGTTCCCTCTTAAGGTTGGTGGGTGTCACTTAATCTTAAATCTATATTTCCTTGAGATGACTGGGTTTGAGGCCATACTTAGGATGTTCTATATAGTATATTATAGAACTTCTGCTGAATACTATCACTAGAGGGTGACTTTCATATCAACAGAGGGAGATTTTTATACTGACAATCATGAATGGGATTCCCAGCCAAGCTAAGATGAACCACTGAATCATGGGTCGAATTGAATGAAAGTATGGATCACTAGTTTGTACATGGATGATTGGGGAGTGTATCAGGCAGAATTTATTCTAGTGTTCAATAATTTCTGGGATGTGTTCCCAAACTACTTTCCTATTTTTCCTCCTAAGAGAGTGGTGGATTTTTCCATCATGATAGTGACAGGGTATGCACTGATATCCATTCCTCCTTATAGTATGGCTATGAAGAAGTTCCAAGAGCTCAAGAGGCTATTGGAGGATTTGGAGGAAAAGGGATTTATTCAACCCAGTATATCTCTGTGGGGTTCTTCAGTCCTTTTTTTGGAAAAGGAATATTGTAACCTTAGGTTTTTCATGGATTACCTAATGTTTAACCGACTGATGATTAAGAACTGGTATCCCCTACCATGGATCGATGACCATTTTGATCGGCTTTGAGTAGCTTGAGTGTTATATAAAATTTATTTGAGGTCTAGATGTTACTAGGTACACGTTTGACGTACATAAATACTATGTAAAACCTTTAAATAGTAGTTATGGTCTCTATGAGTATGTATTTATGTTTTTTAGTCTTATGAATGATCCATTGATTTTCATGGAACTGATGAACCAAGTCTTCCATCCTTATCTAGAATTGTTTGTGGTGGTTTTCGGCATGATATCTTGGTGAATTATCATAATCTACATGACCTTGTAAAACATCTTGGGATTATTTTGTATACACTGTGGGATATTCAATTATATTATATTCTCCGATAGTGACAATTATGGATTGATAAAATTCACTACCTAGGACACAATATCACTAAGATAGTAGTATCAGTAGACTCCGTGAAGGTGAGATCTACAGTTTCTTGAGAGCATCCTAATAATGAATTTGGAATATATATTTTATTGGGGGTAGTTTGATATTATAGGCATTTAAAACAATAAATATAATTCGTAGAAGTGTTTTTGATAGGCTTGACTAATATGGGTGTGATGTTTATATGGCCTGACAATAGCAAGATAGGCTTTCATGAGTTGAAATGGAGATTGAATTCATCGCCATTATTAATACTCTCAGAGTAGGGAAGGAGGTACACCATGTATTATGACACATCAGATATTGGAATTGTAGTAGTGTTCATGAACAAGATAAAATCATGTTGTATAGGTCATGATAGTTGAGGAAACAAAAGAGGAAATACCAGATGCACGATATCGAGTCAGCTACAATCATTCATGATTTTCTCTTTTGGGGACATTAATTAATGGGATAACATTTTTGGTGTACACGGAACACAAAAACCTCACATACATATTTAAAAAGTGTGAAATAAACCTGAGGTAGTGATGATTGGTTGAGTACCTATAGTCTTTTGACTTAGATATTTCCTACACATATGGTAAAGGTAATGTAGTGGCCAATGAACTGAGAATGAGGACTTAGATACATGTAGTGTAGTAGGTCAGTAATTAGTGTCAGCTTATAGATTTTTTTATCTAAGATACACTTGGAGGTGAAAGACAGTCAATGGAGTAATTTTATATCATCCTTACTTATGACCTCTAACCTACTAGATAGCGTGAGGATAATAAATATATCCTATTCAAAGGGACTCATCCTACGGGAGAGTGTGGAAGGTGAGGACCCACCTTTGAGTTGGATGGTAGGTGAGGATGAGATCCTACATATGCATGGTCTTGTTTGGGTTTCAATGGACATATGTGATGTGTTTATGTGGGAGTTTCATGCCTCGATATGGGAAGTGCATCCCAAAGTCACCAATATGTACCATGACTTACATCATCAGTATTGTTGGTTGGGTATGAAATGTGGGGAAGCTAGTTTTGGAACGAGATATTCCACATGTCTGAAAGTGAAGGAGGAACATCAAAAATTATCCACACTTTTACAATAATTAACTATATGAAGTGGAAATGGGATGATCTTGCAATAAATTTCTGATTGGTTTATCAAGGTTTCATCAAGTTAGTGATACTGTGTGGGTTGTTGCTGATAGAATCATGAAGTTTTATCATTTCTTTCCAATCAAGGATACCTTCATTATGGACAATCTTGGGAGGTTGTATATCTATTTAATAGTACAACTTCATGGGGTCCCATGCACTACATTTTTAGATAGGGACACCCAATTTATGTCTCATTTTTGGTAGATTTTGTAAAGGGTTATAGGTATATAGGTTCTTTTTAGTACAACATACCACCATTAGATTGATGGCCAGTCAGACTATATGATACAAGTGCTTAAGGAAATGTTGTGAGCTTATGTCATAGATTGTGGGGGCTCTTGGAAGAGGCATGTATACCTGGTTGAGTTCACCTATAACAATATGTATTAGGAACCTATACAAAAGGAAAATTATGATGATTTTTATGGAAGGACATGCTGATTTCCACCATTCTGGTTAGAAACAGGTGAGGTAGGTTTACTGGGTCTATGTCTCATGTAAGAGAATTATGAGCATGTCCCTTTGATTCAGAAGCGGACGACTATTATGTTGTCTCTATAGAAATCTCATGATGATTGTTGTAGACGACATGTAGAGTTAGAGGTCTAGGATTAGGTATTTTTACTTGTTTTACTAAGGCTAGGACATCAATGGATCAGAAGATAGGGTAAACTTTCACCCCTATATGTCAGGTTGTTCTCAATTCTGGATAGATTTGGGCTGGTAACCAATTGGTTGTAGTAAACTTAGAGGTACTGAACCATGAAAAATGTCTTCAAAATTTCTCATCTACCCCACTATCAATTTGATCCATCTCATTATTTTCTTCTAGAGGAGGTTGAGTTACATGATGATGAATCCTTTGAGTAGCATCCCATTCGAATTATTGATAGGATCATAAAGGTTCTATGAGGAAAGTATATTTCTCTGGTATGAGTGCTATAGCAGAATGACCATTTACAAGACAAGACTCGGGAGTAGGAAGCTAATATATATGCTTAGTGGTTGGGGTTTTCTCAGATGAATTTTGACTACCAATTAGAGGGAAATTTAGGGATGAATTTATTTAAGGGGAAGATTGTATGAAATATGGTTTTAATACAAGGCATGAATCCATTTTATTTTTTCTTTAAATGATTATTTACGACCTAATGTTGATACCAAATTTTATCAAAGATGTTTCAGAGGTTTCAAAATATTTTTCAGAGACTGGACCCTATATTTATGTGTGAAAAGTTCATAGTACACGATTAGTTTAAACACTTCATGGTAGGATGCACAATATGATATTCTATTTGAGGCATGGGAAGAGAGTAGGGGTGGCTGTATGATCATAATAAACCTTGATATTTGGGGTGCACGACTATACAGAAAACACTACAAATTTTATAGAGGAGTTTGCATAGTTTCTGCATGGTTAGTCAAACCATGCGAGGAAACTATATAGGTTCCCTTCCATATAGCTAATCATGTATGCTTGGAACACGATTTGGAAAAAAATTTCTTCCAAACCATGAGACCTCTTTAATTTTAGTGAAACTATCTATTTAATCTCATTGAATGTTTAAACCTATGTTTATTTTCACTCTTCCTATTCATTGGACTACAACACATTTGGAGAGCTCCTTTGAAGCTCAAAAATAGGATTGAAACCAGAGTCTCTGTCTGATCTCCAATTCAAGCACGAATCATCTCATTGGATACACATCATTGAGTAATAAATTCCTTTTATCCATTATTAATTTTATTTGGCATTAGTTGTTCTATTTAGGTGCCATATATTTTCCCCTATTTTCAGGATCATAATACATTCTTCATTTTCTCCCAATCTAAGTTAAATCAAGAGTTGATACTGGATGATCACTCAAATACTGAGATATGATAGGTGATATATAATTTTCCCATTAGGTTTGGTGCATCATTTGGATTTATTCAATTGTGCCACCCATTGTACATTCTGGCGTGACCTCAATTCTAATTTGGAAAATTGAATTAAATGAGTTGGTACATGTTAGGGTTTCCCTTAGTTATTCTTGAGATATTTTGGTGGATGCTCCCCAAACAAGGCCACCGATGGGGTGTGACCTATGACTTAATTATTGATTGAGCCACCCAAGCGTTGTGATTTGGGATTTCCTAGTTAGAGCAAGACCATAATTAAATAAATTCCATTTAATTACATGATTAAAAGATATACTACATCCTTGACTTTTGTTATCATGCTATTCCATTCTTGATTTAATTAAACAGATTAAATGGAATTGGTTGAATGAGTGGGTATAGTCATTGGTTGATTTGAATATGAATTGTGATTGATGAGTGGGTATACTCATGGTGTGAAAGGGGGAAGTTTTGGTTGATTAATTAATTGAGATGTATTTGAAATGGTATTGGATGAGTGGGTTGGTATACCAAGGGTCTTGATTCAATTTAGATTACATTGATGTTACTATTTGGATCATGGTGTGGTATTGGATGCCTTGGATATAGTATGATCCATGGGTATTGATTTAGTGTGATTCCTTGGGCCTTGATACCTATTGGATATGTCTTTCTTGGATGTGTGTAGGAAATTTTAGGTATGACATGCTCCTAGGAACACAACTGGTGCCAAACTGAGTTTCCATCGAGATTCCCATAAGAATCAATGAGGATGTATTGGCCTTGTATACCTTGGATCCCACCCTTTATGGTCTGACACTTTGATTATACAATATAACCATGATAAATATGATATTCTTGGTCAAAAGTCTCGACCATTGTTGATTTGACAGTTCACTATATAGGAAGGCCTTGGTTGTCATGATATTTATGGATTTTTGGTGAAGCCATGTTGGTTACTCCAAATTTTTATATATTTCTTTTTATAAGAGTTGAAACTTGTTTTGTAGGGATCAATGTATAGATATGTAGTATAACTTTCTTATTATAGATGTTACATGGGAACATTACCTTAAAATTCCTTACCTACTTACTTTCAAACTATTTAGATTATTATATTGAATACCATAGAATTGTACAAATATTTTGGTGGTTAAATGCTAGTATTTTATCTCACACCAAATTTGGGAGAACATTGGGTAGCTGAATGGATTTTTTGGATATAGGTAGAGATAGGATAAATAACCCTTAGTATGATGATAGATTTTGTACCATGCTTAGGGGCGGGGGATCACGAGATCGAGCTAAGGCACATGATGCTATTTCGAGATAACAGTTTTTTACTTTTTGTACTTTTATACACTTTTGTTTTATTGTGACTCTATGTACCTATTTTGGATATTTTATAGATATATATATCATCATAATTGTATATGAGACACTTCTGGAATTTTTATGCCTTCCTTCTCAGTATCTATTATAAGTATGGTTTACTATTTCCACTACTTGTTCGTTATTTTAATTCCATAGTGATACACTCTGGTGATAAGGTCATAGTCTCCCCACTATATCACATAGGATATCTCTACTAGTTAGTAGCCTCTAGAGCTTGGGGAGATACACTTGAGCCCATGTGACCAACTGGGCTTGATGAACTGTTGAGTCGCATCTGGGTTTGGGATGTTACAAAACATTGAATTAAAGTGATAGTACACCCCCAATAATGATGATAAAATTTTCTATGGGATTTGTTCATGTGGCCCTATTAAATTAATTTATTATTTACATAAGTAATGCACTATAGTAGACACAACATAGGTTTGATCTCAATATGTCCACTAGTATTTACTAAATTTTAGGTCACTTATTTATTTATATAAATTATTTCTATATAGTCAATATAATGTTGGTATAAACACAAAAATATATACATAAATGAAAAATAAAGCATGGATATAGAAATATAATGAATACAATGAAATAATGGAATGAAATGAAACACAATGTTTGGAAGAAATAGTCTACGTTCTTAAATGATTTTATGTTATATTCATTATCATCATTAATGAAACTCTTCTTAATTTTCTTAATAAAAACTATCAATAAATTACAAGTAATCATCCACGGTGTACTAATATTATTAATATCATGTATACTCAAGGACTTGATATAGTACTTTATATCAATTATTTCTTGGTTATAAAGTAGTAATAAACATCAAACAAAACATACATTAACTCATAAGCTTGGTATGCAACCATATTAATTCAACATTCAATATTCCAACCAATGAATCAAATGAAAAATTTAGAATGAGATGTAATAGTAAAGAAGAATCTAAAAAAGATTGATAAAATACTAGTGAATTTCACCTGCCTATAATTCTATAAAATATATAAATTCTTATATATTAATTGTAACACGGTGATTTTTTAAAAGGGAAAACTATATTCGATAGCGTATATGATGTGCAAAACTAAAACCAAATGACCCATGAATATTTAAATATGATCTTAAAAACATATCAATACATTAGTAGATATGAATATTATTAAATATATTATTAAATATATATAAATGTTTTAGTCAATTTAAAAATTCTTAGTAAATAAGCACTTAGTTTTTAGTAAAGACATTTATTCTTAAAAAATTTGTTTTCTTTAAAAATGATTGTTATATGTTTTATTGAGAAAATATTATAACTTTTTTTTAGAATACTTGAAAATTATATTTTATAAAATGAACATCATTATTTAAATCTGCATATTGAAATTAACTTATCATGAAATTTTGTGATTTTGTGGAAAATATTAAATTTTCAGTGAATAGTAAAAATTATCAATTTTTGGTAAAACTATCATTTATTTTTATTAAATTAAGAAATTTAAATTCCATATCATTATTTAATATTATTTCAAAGTAAAATAATTACACTTTAGTTATATTTCATTAAATTAACTACATTTAAATCATATTTTTACTGGATTTTAATGTAAGTTTATTTTAAAACCTTAAAATAATTTTATTCTTCTAAAAATTGTTTTAAAGTACATAATGTATCTATATTTAATATAATTGATATAAACCCAAATTAAGAATGATTTATATTAAACTTATATATTATATATCTAAAAAATTTAATTTAAATTCATTTAATAATTTTTACTTGTCATATAGTTATTATAAGATTATCTTATGCTTGAAAAATTAATTGGTGGAAATATTATTTTAGATATTCTATTCTTACCAAAATACAGACCCTATGGTCTTTAATGATATATCCAAAGGAGGTTCTTCCCAGAGAATGTAATCATATTCAATGATCTCTTTTTTTATACTTCTTCTTTTTTCCATATTCAATTATATCATAAAAATTCAAATATAATAACAACATTAACTCTTATATAATGATTTGTTATTATGATGATGGTATAGTATCTGTTCATAACTACTTAAATTAAATGGAAAATGAAACCATCATTCCTATTCATTGTAGATTATAAACTCAGGAATCAATGTAATTCGTTTTCTATCATCACCTCTCATAAATTTTCATAATGATGATTTAATTTTTATATATGATAATCATAAAATATTATCCATTTTGGAACATTAACATATCATATCATTTATTACCTTACCATACATTGAAATTGGTAACATCGTTCACGTGTAATATAGATTACCTCCTCACTAAGTGATGTATTTCATTTAATTTATCACCACATTACATGGATTGTATATGTATGTGTTTTTAAGGAAAAATATTATATTTATGATATAATATTTTTTAAAGGTAAAATAACACTTAACTTATTTCAACCATAATCGTTTAAAAATGGAAGCGTTGCCTAAGTGCATGTATTAATTACCATTTCCATGATTATAATGTAGTCCAATTATCAAAACAACACTTCATGATCAGGTTCCAACGTTAAATTAATGTATAAAAATGATATTTATTTACTGATTATTATTTTGTAGTTGACAAATTAATAATATCTTTGACCTTATTCAACTTAACAATTTGATTTTTCACATATGAAACAAGCAACATCAAAATGACTAACATAAACCTAAATGATTAAGTTATTTAATTTGAAATGGTTAGGAATAAAATAAAAAGAAGGATAATATTGAAGTTTTTTGATAATAAATTAAATAATTAACATATTTTTTTATCAATGAATATAAATAACACACATAATGAATCAATCTCAAGGTAAGGGTTCTCTCCAAACCACAATTTTCACGGGGTTATGGAAATTGTCTCTCCGACTAACTTTATCACTCTCTTTAATGATATTGAACAATTATAAATTTAGTATATATATATATATATATTTATATCATATATATTACCATATCATTATACCTTCATTTTATGATTTAATACATTAATTATTTAATAAATCTATCTTGATTTTGTTATGAGAAAAAATTATTGAACCCATTTCTTTCCATGGGTAATTATAATGTTTATGCTTTATGATTGATTTACAAATATGGAAAACATATGAATTTACATGAAATTGATGCATCTAGTGGAAAAAACATTATATATACATCCATTTCATGGTTTAATGTTTTAGTCTTATGAGATGTAAGGCTTGACATTAGGGAGTGAAACTAATACATTGTGGAACTCTGTCCACTATGTGATGTTGTCTCGATAGTTATCATTGACTTATGTTTATGTTGGGATTTATTCTATGTAAATTTTCTTATTATTACATTATCTTATGGTTACAATATTTTTATGTTATCTTATTATTGATTACTCATGTTACTTCTCTTTTATAATTTCATTTTATACAATTGATTCACACATTATGTTTCCTTATCATCTTTATTCCAATGCTATGATTTTTAACTCACCCATTTCTTTAATGTATTAACTAGTTTATTCTATGTATATTTAATAAATAAAATTTATTTCAGTATCTCACTATGAAGAATAAAATAAGGATTCCATGTTTTACTTTCATTTGATATATTATGAACATAGTATTCTAAATACACTATGACCTCTTGATCCTTGTTTCGTATTAATGGATATCTATGTTAAAAATTATGCAATAATACAAGTAAAAAGGTTTGCATCACTATAGATGGTATTAGAGAAACATTTTGGATAACCCTTGGAGACTAGGATGAAAAAATCATAGCAATAACCCAATGGATATGTTTAAGGATTAGTTTAAGGATATGACTATGTATAGTAAAATATCCAGGATTTTTGGTGATGTATAGAGAATGTGGTTTCTATGAAATTACATCCCACTCTGGATAATACCTGTGAACATGGTTCTAAAATTACTGTACCTAGGGATAATTACTCAAAAAAATTAATTTAGTTCTTATGTATAGAATTACATTATACAAAATAATTCACCTTACTACACACCTAGTTTTACAATCATAAGGGATCTGATTTACATGTTGAAAAACTCTGTAAGAACAATTATGATGGGAAAAATTCACATTATATTTTATATGGATAACTTAGATTAAAAACTATAAATTCATAAGTTAAGGAATATATATAATTCTTGAGTTATACCTTTATGTTCAAATTTTACCTTATATGTGTTTAATAGTTTAAAAATACTCATTCATAACTTTTCTTTTTTTACATCCATGGATTGAAATAGGAGAAACTGACTCAACAACCCATGTGAGGGGAAATGTGATGATTTCCCAAATGATATTCCTAACTCGATGGAATTAGTAGTTGAAAAATTAATGAAAATACTTTTTTAGTTAACTCATGTTATTAAATAGAAACATGAATTAGGAGGAATTCCCAAATCCCCATAAGAAAGAGAAATTTGTAATTGGGACCTTTATAGAACAAAGGCTTCTAATATTTAGTGGTACTCCCACATTCAACACTAATATATTAAACATTAAATTTCTGGATTTGATACTAAATGAGGTGATATATTTCTTTTCTATAAAAAACATATAACATAAAATGGAAATATTGGATCACTTACATTCTCCAGGACCTTTTAGGTTTAGAGTTTTAGAAAAATAGTAAAAACTTCAACATACAAAATATCCATGTCATTAAACAAGAATTTCTCTATATTAACCCATCTTTTATTATTTCATAATTACTCACCATTATCACGAATATGAAATACTTTCTAAACAAAAATCATTCAACATAATTTCGTGAAATCATAGGGAAAAGTAAACATAAGAAGGGTGAGCTCAAATTCTCAGTAAGGGTAATTATAAAAAATAATAATTATATGTAATTAATGAGTATTATAATTGCGTAAGGTTATAATTTCATAATCAGAGTTCATTTTCAAATCATAAAATAACTCACAACCATCAAAACCTAGATCATCAAATATGAGAACCCAGAAAAGGAAATAGTGTTCAGAATTAATAATCAAAATCCATGTGATAAAAATATTTATAATAAGAAAATTATAAATAGATAAAAAGGATTTCAAAAAAATATTGGTATCATTGAACATTTTTCTTCAGAAATCGTGTTAAAAATGTGTTATTAATAACTAGATCCCAGTTAAATCCATAGGAGAAAATCTATGGAAACTCCCCCCCCCCATTCTTGCCTCTCATTACGAGGTATATTACCCATGAAATTTGAGTGATATCTAATCGCACCCATCATATAATATATAATAGGATCACCTGATGTTATCTGGGAACACCCATCATATATAATTTCCAAGAAACAGAATAGTAATAAAATTAAATGAGCATTAATTTCATAATAAACTCATAAAATAATCATTATTTCTTTCATAACATAATTAACACATAGAATTGAAATGGGTTTCATTAATATATCATTGATACATGATTAACCCATGAAAAATAGATGGGTTCCATAACAATCTATTTTAAAGAAGTTTAACTTGTGGAAATGAAATAAGTTCTATAACAATCCCATTTTTGAAATCTTAATCCATCAAGAGAAATAATAAAGATGATATCATTAAAAAATATCCTCATTAAAGCATGTGTAACAACAATGTTTTTTGACATTGATGAATGGATATATCATTAAAATATTATTAAATGTACTTTGAGGAAAATAACCAATTAATTTAGAAACTAATTTTTTTAAATAAATAAATTTAAAAAATAGTAAAAAATCATTTAATATGAAAACTACCTTGGAAACATATAACGGAAACTTTAAAAACAATTTTAAAACTTTCTCAAGGAAAATAAAAATTTCACTTTAAAAAATACATTTTAAAGAATAATTTTTTTAAGAAAAAGTATTTGAAAATAAATTTTAAAATATATAATGTAATCTTCAAAGAAAATAATTGTAATGATTTCATGAAATTCCATTCACGCCGTACACATTAAAACAAAGATTCTATTAAGATTTTTGGTAAAAGAAAATTTGGAATTATTTTTGAAAAAGACATGAGGATTCCATTAACAATTTTTTTAAAAAATTAAAAAATGGTTAATAATTTCTTTAACATATCATTTGTAATATATAAGAAATATTTTTTAAAACAATTTTTGAAAATATGGGTTTTGGAAGAAATATGGTTTTCATTCGAAGAGAGAAATACAGAAGATTTTTAATTTAAATAGTTCTTTAAACTCTTGAGTAGATAAAGAGAGGAAAATGAAGGGAAAAAGTGAATTATCATCATAGAATCTTAATAGAATAAAATTCATGATAATTATTGGGAGGTATATCATATGATTACAACATTTGAGATTTAATAATAAACAATCTTAATAATTGACGAGATTGTAACATAAAACTATGATGACTTTTGTAACATTGAAACATAATACCCATGAAAATATATCATTGAAATAAACATATAATATCATTAAAATAAGGATTTATATGATAAAATATTTCAAATTGGTTGTATATACACCTCATAAAAGAATATAGATGTTTAACATAACATCCTTCTCAAAGAAGGAAAATTGAGATAAAAATATCTTACTGCTTTGGTAACATTGAAACTATAAATCCAAATAAAGATAGATTATAAAATGGATATGTAAATCCACATAAAATGAATTATATGAATCATAAAATACAGTAAAGGGTAGTATATACACCACACAATAAAATAAATGGTGTATATGACATATATCTCACAAAAATAATTGTGAGATGAGAAAACCTTTATTTTGAGTTCGATTCATCATGCTTTTTATTGATATTCTTGAATAATAAACTTTTTTCAATTATATAATTTCTTCTGAAACTTTTTATAGTCTAATATTAATTTTATTTCCTTTATTCTAATGGTTTATACAATTACAAAATCAATTAAGTTTATGTCAGATGTTTTGACCATATTTGGATTATGTGAGAAAATAAACTATGATTGGTTTTCAATAGTCAATGTGGTGGTTTTTTAAAAATATGAATAATAATAATAATGAAATAATTATAATTTTTATACATTAATTATAATTTTAAAACCAATCATGGCATATTGTTATGAAAAATAAACTAACATTACAATCATAGATATGGTACGTCATACGTACGCATAAGTAACATTTCCATTTTTCAATGATTATTATTGAAACAAGTTAAGTAATATATTCTATTTAAAAATTAAAAATAATATCATAAATACCATATTATATAATTTTATATACTTATATAAAGAATTATTGATATGTGGTGGTGAAAAAAGGAGTCACATTTCTTTGAGGAGGCGGTGGTCCACATGTCCACGAACAATGTTATCTTTTTTCTCAATGAGTGAAAATGTAAAATTTAAATGTTATATTATATTTAAAAAATTATAAATATTCCATTAATATAATAATTTTTTAATTTATATCACATATATTTATTATATCTTCCATTATTACCATCAATGCAACACGTTAGTGAAAGACAAATCACATCGCTTCGTGAGGCGGTAGTCTATCGTACACATGAGTGATGTTATCATATCCCTTACGAAATAGAGTGTAAAATAGTATTTATGATAAAATGACTCCAGATAGATAATTATTTTATATATATTACAAATAATATTTATATCCATTATCATATGAAAAAGTGATAAGTGGTAATAGAAAAGTGAATGACATCATTTCGTGATGCAGTAGTCCGCCGTACACATGAATGATGATTTCGTAACCGATTTGATAGAAGGGATCATGGTTTTAGGTCATAACCATAAAATAAAATTTTCTCAGTATATTCATGATATTTATATTATTATATGATCTTGTTATAAGAATACTATAAGGGGTGGATAATGAAATAAAACAAAAATCTTCATTGATGATTGTTACCTATTCTTCGAGTAACTACTTTTTATTTTCACCGAAGGCCTTACATGGTAGGATTTATTTCAAAATTAAGGATTATAGGATGATATTAGTGATGTTTATAAGTGTGTTTTATAGGTTTTGTATGATCCAGATGGCATGAGATGTGTGAATAAGTAAAGGGAGTGAGTTCGCTTTTATAGTCGAAGAGGAGTGGAATTCTTTTAAATACTCAAAAGCGGTCACTATTGAGAGGTAAATATTACCTAATGTGGGTATAAATTTTATAACTAAAGATACTTAGGGATGATATGGTCGATACACACCTACAAAACAAAATTGAAACACATGTTTTACATATTTTTTCCTCAACTTCCATGTTTTCTTTATTTTTACTATTTTGGTTTATCACTATGGTAACTAGTTCTCTAAAATGAGTAATTTTTTCATCAAGAATAAATTAATTTAAACCATATTAGATAACCTAGTCCAATTTATTATAAAAATTAAATGAAATATATCCAATTAATCATCTAGTTGTTTGTAAAATTATTTATAATAATTTATCACTAAATCAATAAAAATCAAATTTGAAGAAAACATATTTTTAAAGTGTATAATAACTATACTAAAAATTTATTGACTATTTAATAAGAATTTTTTAAATAATTTATATATATTAATAAATATATATTTATATATTTAATAAATTTTGTAATATTTTATATATCTACCAATTTAATGGATAGTCTATATGAGTAATATACATCATGGGTCATTTATGTTTAGTGTTGCATTTCATTTATTGTATTGAACATAATTGTATTCTTTTAAAATATCAGGGTGTTACATCCTTCACCCCATTAATAAATTCCATCCTCTAAATTTTTACATAATCTTAGTAATAAAAGTTTGGACATTTTAGAATTTTTTTTGTAAGCCCACATCATAAAAAAGGGTTAATAATATATGCTCTTAAAAAGAGAGAAAGGGAAGTAAAAAAGGTTATGTGGAATAACATATAACTAGGATTCCAAATAACTGAACATAAATGTAAATAAAAGAAATTTTTAAATAATTATATAGAGTGATAAAGGTAATTGATCACAAGTAAGTGAATGATAAATGGAATGTTAAGGGCCTAAAAACTATAAATATTCGATGATTAAAAGGACCATTGATTCATCATAATTGAAGGTACTATGATTTTTTGGTTTTAAGATACTTTTCCTAGAGTTTTGGACTTTTATTAAAATATATACTAACAAATTATGTAAATATACTTACTTTATGAGTATAATTTAATCATTTAATTAATTTCCACTATAAACACATCTTTTTATCCAAACTATGAGTATTATGGATGAATTTTGTATTTCTTGAAGCACTAAAATAAACTTTTGAAGGACCAAATAATCCATAAAAACATAAAAAGACATTTATTTTATATATAGAAATTATCCAAACCCAAAACTGTTTACACATGGTAATATAATTTCTAAAATGAATAAACCTCCATATGATACAATAATATTCATAATTAAATAATAATAACCATAATTAAAACTAAATCATTATTATAATCAATTATCTCATGACATAAATTTATGTATGTCTATTAGTAAGATGAAATCCAAGGCTTGTGTCTTTATTTCGCATGTGGGTGAGGTTCAAGGAATTACGGATCTAGTGAATCAAAGGTTCTTCACATCTCTTCAGGATGAGAGCTCTGGTATGGTTCTCAAAAAAATCCATTGCCTGGGTTTATGTGAGAATGGATGAAGTAATCAAAAGGATAGGTTAAGGTAATTTTTTAATTATTGGCTGGGTTATTATTTTAAGAGGTTAAAATCCATGGAAATTTGATGATATTTTTTTCCTTATATCCTACAGGTGGTGATTTTCCAACTGGAAACGTATTATTGCGGGATGTGGTTTTTTACACTTCCAGTTTCCTTATGAGGAACTCAAGATGGGAACATGGGGACATCACTCAGTGTCTCTTAAACTAGGTACACTACATATTTAGGAATGGAGTTTTAGTTTCAATTAATTTGAAATAAAAAATCACATTGCTCAAGTTTGGGTTAAAGTCAATGGATTAAATTGGATCTCGTGTCATTGTCAATTCATTCTCAACATTGCTTCATTAATTAGTTTCCCTTTAAAAATGGATATGAAGACCAAACACACCAAGTATGGGTATTTTTACAGGGTGTTAGTTGATGTGGATTTGAATTCACTACTTATTGAAAAAGTGGGTTTTTTCACCCATGATGATGAATTAGTTATCAGGCTTGTTTATTAAAGGTTCACAAAATGTTTTCTTGTTTTCCACAATATTGATCACTATAATACTAACTATAGGAGGGTATTTTATTTCCATTGTTTTTCTCAATCCAGGAATTATGAGGCTCAATGTAGAAATTAAAACAAAATAGGACCAAGTGGTTGTTTATCAGGTCATCCTAAGTTAAATTTTGGAAAGGATGAAGTCTAAATGATTCAAGAACTAATAGTTAATTCATAAGGTGTAGATACTAGAGTTACTTCTAAGACCTTAACTTCAATGTGGAAAATAGATGTGCAACTACTTCTGCCAATCAAGGATCCACTATTTGAAAATAGATAAAAGTGTTGGTAAATGTGCATTTCATTCTTATTAAATATCCAGTGGAAATATTTTTTTTTTTCATTTAAGAGTGGTTATTACCTGGGAAGGGAAGTAGTGCATTTTTTCCAAAATTATGTATATCCTATAAATATTAATTTAGTCACTACTAAGCCATTATATAATCAGTTCTAAATAATGAATCAGTGGTGGATTGTATCCCTTGTCGGTAGGGAGAGTATAATATTGGTTATTTCTTGAGGAAATATCATAATTATGGAAATCAGAGTGCTCATTTATCATCTATTTTTATAATAGATAGGTGAAGGAATATGTGCTATCATTTTCTTCAAGTATCTCTTTGAGGGCCTATTTGAAATGAGGGACTTAATATTCATCATGTGGATATGGAATTCATTGGAACATCCTATGTAGGTTCTTAGTTCTTGTAAAAACTTTAGTCTCATTGGAAACATAAGATTATTGAGGGGAAATGTTAGGATATAGAGGATGGTAACCAATCTCAGAAGAGATCATTTAGAGACACTATTATTCAAGGAAAGGTGAAGGGGGGTGAAGGATTCTAAATGGTCTCAATGAATAAATAAGGACCATAAAAGTATTATTACCAACATAATACCACCATGAAAACTATATCAACATATCTTGAAGATGGGTGGAAGCCTCAATCTAGCTACATCTGATCATTGGTAGAGGACTTTGACTAGGATGAGGTATTTGAAGATTTCAGTCATTTAAAATATGATATTTGAAGTTTCCTCTTCCTTTTTTTCTTTGAATTATGGATGATTTTTCATGTCTGACTCATCCTCATATTCATTGTTCTATTTTTTTTATTTTTTCTCAATTAATAAATAGGATTTTACCTCGACCTTATAGTAAAAACCATTAACCACTTAGCCACCAAATCACTTTTCAATCATGTGGTTATCTATATGGTAAAATTGGAATTCCCAATATCCAATATCTTATAAACCCAAAAGGTTATCAATACCTTAAATATAATTTCTAAAAAAATTAAATTCATAGTTCATGTTAAACCATATATTTGAAAAATACTTCAACCCATTAAAACCTATCCTAAAATGCCATTAATCACTTTAATATCATATCTCTTAAAACCTCAAAGAGGTGTCTAAGAAATTGAACTTATGTCCGTCCTTAAGATTATAGACCTAGGACTATATCCATAACACTTAAGATAATATAACATGAAGACATCATAATATCCAATGTAATCTATACCTTTTCTTTTATACCATCTTTATTAGCCTAGAACCCGCACTCCTATATTCAGTGATGAAATTTTAAACGTTACATTTTTTGTTTTGATATTGATGCAGGTGACATAATTTATCACCATACAAATCATACAATATAAAAGTAATATATTAGATAAGATAAATCCTAACAGACCTTTTAGGTTTAGTGTAATGAACCTAATTGTTATAAATAAAATTAACCTTTTTTGATTTATTTTAAAGCCTCATCATCAAATATGGTGCTGAAAACACATAAACACATTTCATTATATCATATTGGATTGAAATACCATTTAGAATACTTAATATTGATAATATATTTATTTAACAGTGATTACATGATTAGTATAAATATAGGGTTTTAACAAATCCAATTGATTCATACAAAGGAAGTGATGGCCTCAATGAGTAGGACCATACCCTATGAAGCCCATTTATTAGAGATTCCAAGGAAGAATGAATATCATTGATTTTCACTTTACCAAATCCAAGATAAGACCCAAAAACATAATAATGAGAGAAATATTTTATTAGATAAGTTTAAGGTCCTCAGGATCGCAACCCAAACCTTGTATGACAAACCACCCATAGAAAATCTCATAGTTGTAGACCATAGTTCTAGGGAGTTTTCTGGTGTATTAAAGGGATATGAATCAAGAAACTATAAAAAATATTATTTATATTATTTTTATAGAATAATAAATATATTTTCACTATATTATTGTTACTTTAAAAATGTCTTTTTCATACTATAAAACACCAATAATATTTTTGGGTAATATTCAAATTCAATTAAGGAATTTATTTTCATGAATTAATGTATTTTTGAAATAAAAAATATTTTAATATAATATAATTTTTAAATTATGTTTATTAATGTTATTAAATATAAATTTTCATATTATATTTATGAAGTAAAATATACTTTTTTATAAGGGCTCAAAAACTATTATTGTCAAAAAAAACCAAGAATTTCTCAATAAATATCGACTCTTATTTTAAAAGTGAAAATTCAAAAGTTTAGAATATGATTCAGATAAAATTAATATTATTTTTTGAATCAAAACATCAAAACTATCTAATGGTGGATTTTTTATAATTTTCCTCTGAGTCAAATTTTTGAATAAAAATTAAACTCTATATAAATATATGGTCTGTATTATGACATCATAATGACCAAAAAGTGATGTAATGAATAATATAAAGGGTATCCAAGTAAAAATACATGTTTTTCAAATAAAAAATGTGATTTTATATTTATTTTATTAATTTTATAAATCATTTATGAATCCTCCAAAACGAATAATATATTTTATGGTTTTAAAATAATTTCATTAAAAGTGAAACTCACCTCCACATAAACAAGGGAATTATTTTAAACAAATTAGGCCATTTGGCTAGTTAAATAATGAAAAACAATCCTATTTGGAAGAAACCATGGGGAAACCCCATGGTAGGATTTTGGTTTTGATTATTCTGTTATATAGATTCCCAAACCCATGTTTGTGAAATATTAGAGAATTCCCCACTATTTTCCAATATAAACTCACCGAATATCACATTTATATTCTATAAAAATACTTGGAGAATGTCCATAATCCTCCCTCCACTCTATAAATTCCTTTCAAGTCACCCCATGTGTTGAATAATCCCATTTTCATGTTTGGGATCCACACACTATAAGAAGGGTTCTTTTCCTTACTACACTTTATTAAGGTATCTTATTTACCTTATGTAATTTATAAAAAGTTCTTCATGATGGGATATATTTTTCCATATCCTATTTAATTACTATTTGATGTTATAATTTTTAGAGACCCCTTTCTCTCTCATACACCCAATTTATTAATTTTTATGTGATGTCATTATGCTGCTAAAATTCTTTAAGGGACCCTCTATTTCTCCCATTTATTCAAGAATCCTCTTCATTTTATGCCCTTTAATTTTCAATTACTAATTTGGGGGTGTGTTTTTCCATATAAAAAATACTTAACATACAATGTTTGAATTATGAGATAACCCTTTAATTCTCATTTATCCATCCCATGAACCTTTATAGTCTCCAGTTATACTGCTAAAATTTCCCCATGGGAATCCATGCAAAAAAGAATGTGTAGTGGATATGCATACCCAATTCCTTTAAAGTGTTAATGAATTTATGAAATTATACTCATTTTATTGTGTATATACATTTATTTATTCCATACTATTTGATCATGGAATAAAATATGATGAAAAATGAATCCATGTTGTAAGATCTATGTGGCACACATAAGCATGAGAATGAAATGTTTGTTAAGAGTGTACATGAGATTATATATCACTCCAATGAAATGGTAATGATTAGTATCATAATATGTCATGTTGGGATATAGAGTGAACCCAATTACTTAATCGGAATTTTTCCATCATTATGTCTTGGTAGTTAGCCTTGAATTATGTTCATGATAGAGTGTTTTAAGTTGTTTCCACAGTTCCCTTGTTATGATTATCATGCTATGACCTGTCTTATTATTCATTTTCCATTTAATCACTATTTATTTGACTATTTTATAACATTTATTATCTTATTCATGTTATATTTTTTTCCATTACTAATATTTATAGCTCAGTCCTTTCATATATATGTCCCTATGTTATCCTAGGCAGTTTTAAGTTCGAAGGAGGATTTTGAGAATGCGAAATAATTTTTCAATAATGATGTTGTATTCCTTGTTTTATATTGTATGTTAATGTACCTAATTCTCAAATACACTCGAATTATTAATCATCTGGGTTGTATTAAGTGTATTCCTATATAATAAATCATGTACTAATGTGAAATAAAGAGAATATTTATCATAGTTTGTATCAAAGGAAATGTTTTGTTATTTTTGGGATTATGGTTAGAAAATTCGTGTGAAAGACAGCGTTATAAGAATATTTATAAGAAAAAAATACCCATTTTTTGTTATTATGGAGTAATTGATTTATCAATAAAATATATCTTTATCTGGATACTACAAGTAGACATGTTTCTATCACAAATTTACCTAGGAGTAACAAATGCGACTTGTTTTCCTAGACCTGACTTGGGCTAACCAGATATATAAAAACAATCCTTACTGCACATTTGGAATGATAATAATTGGGGATATACATTGGAAAAATGATAATCGCATTAAAAACCATTATTAATGGAATAAAAAAACTTCCATAATATTGTATGTTATGAAATATATTATGGATTCCATAGATTGAATAATATAAATTCATAAGTTAAGGAAATAAATGTATATTATAAGTAATACCATTAATTTCATTAAATTCCTCCTTATGTGTTTAAAATTTTAAATATACTCATCCATAATATGTTCAACTTTTTTCTAGACAATGGCTGGAAATATGAAGAATCATGTAAACAATCAATGTAAAGTGATATGAAATAAATTCTGCAATGAGATTCCTTACTAAATGGGAGAAAGAATCACGAACTTAATGATGATACTCTCTCAACTGACTCAGGTTCTAAATAGAAACATGGATGAGGAGGAGTATAAAAATCTCCCTAAGAGAGAGCCATCTACTATTGATTCCCTTATGCAATAAAGGAATCCGAATTTCAATGGATCATCCAATCACATAATAATGGAATAATGGATCAAATCCATTGAGAACACCTTCTCCATCGTTCAGTGTTCTGAAAAAGAGAAGGTTCTATTAGTTGTTTATCATAAAGAGTGTGAATCTTATGAGTGGTGGAAATTGATCAAATAAACCAAGCCTGAGGAATATATCAAAGTGATGGGGTGGAAGTATTTTTGAAAAAAAATTGATAAATATTTTACTCAAACTATGCATCTTAAAAATAGAGAGGGATTTACATGAACTCGAGAAAAAATATGATGAATCTATCTGATCATATGAGGACAACTTCACGAGACTTGCACGATATGCCTCCGAATTTTTCAGAACAACTGAATGTAAGGTGGAACATTTATTTGGTGCTCTAAAACCAAGTCTATGAAAATCCATATTGATCAAATACGTTGATAGATATAGGAAAATATCCAATGTTCCCTCAAAGTTAAAATGGAGATCAGTGAATCTCAAAGGTATGACAGGGATAAAATGTAGAAGGTGGAGTTTAATTCTGAAAATCTAATGGAGAAATCTAACAGTTCCATGAAAATATACATCCCACTTGAAAAAATTGAGAAAATAAGAACACTAGAAATTGTTTAATGGGGATGAAGAAATTATTTAGGTGTGAGAAGGAAGGACACATAGCTAACAATTTCTGACAAGAGAACCCCACTAATATGATTGAGGAAATGAATACTGTAGTTAACCCTTAGTGCATTATTCATTACTAAAACTATAAGGAACCAGAGAACTTTATAAACCAATGCACTAAGACAAGGTTTTTAGAGACAACTGAAAATCTACAAGGCATCAAGGATGAGTTTTTTCGATCACTACAACTGAGGTGGATTCCAAAAAAAAGTGGTGATAAGCACACTAGTAATTCATTCAATAATAGTGAAAAACCTTTTTTATTATGGTTCTAAGTATTCCTTATTACCACAAACGTTAATTAGAACTATTCAAACACCACCACAAAGAATCAAGGTTAAGATGTCAGTGCAAATGAAAAATGGGGCAGTTATTTCATCCCAAGTATATAACTCCTCTTATGAGAATTTTTGTGGGATAAACTTTCCAGCGATCATTTTCATAATCCCTTTGGTGGAATTTGATGAAATTATGGGTAGGGATTAGCTTTCCTTATATATATCCAACATAAATTTACATGATAAGTAAATCAATCTCCATATTGCAAATCTACCCTAGAATATATACAAGTGGAAGCAGGATGATGAATCTTACTTATCACCATTATGAAAGCGTGTATATTATTTCCCTATGAGAAAGAATATCTAGATCAAATGATTAAGTCAAATGAGATAACAGTCCTCAAATTCATTCATATTTTTAGGGAATACATTGATGTGTTTCCTGAGGAATTTCTTAGTCTTCCTCCTGGTCGAGAGGTTAAATTTTTAATAAATCTTATACCTGAGGCATTCATTTTATCCAATACTCCATATATAATGGATGCTGTAGAATTTTAGGAGATGAAGAAAAACTACCAGAGGATATAGATAAACGTTTCATATTCCTAAGTGATTCACTATGGGGTGCACCAGTCCTTTTCCATAAGAAGAAGGATTGATCAATGCGTCTTTGAAATGATTATCGTGATCTCAACAAGATCATGATAAAGAATTTGTATCATATTCCATAAATTGATGAGTTTTTCAATCAGATTCATGGATCACAATACTTCTCTAAGGTTCATATTAATTCAAATTAGTACCAAGTAAGTTTTAATAAGGAAGATATCACCAACATCAATTTTTTGTATAAGGCACAGGTACTATTAATTCATAGTAATTCCATTCAGACTCACTAATGCCCCAAAAAATTTCAATGCTTTTATGAATATATTATTTATATATTAACTTGAAAAATTATTGATAGTATTTATAGATGATATTCTAATATACTCTAAATGTAAGTATGATCATGAGGAGCATATGAGTATTGTGATAAAGACCATGTGAAAGGAGAAGATTTATGAAAAGTACAAAAAATTTGTGTTCGGGTTGAAGGAAGTCTCTTTCTTGGGGAATAAAATCACAATAAATGGGATATCTATAGACCATTCAATGAAATAATCAATTGAAAGATGGATGAGCCAAACATCTATGGAATATATCTATAGTATTCTTGGGTTAGCTAGGTATTATCGTCAATTTTTGAGAAATTTCTCAATATTTTCATACCCTATAACCAATATAACTCTGAAGGGAGTCATGTTTTTTTGGAATAATAAATGTAAGGAGAGATTCAAGGAGTTTAATAAGAGTATTATCACTACACATGTGCTCACACTACCCAGAAGTGGATAGATTTTAATGGTATTCAGTGAAATTTTAAATAAGGGCTTAGGTTATGTGTTAATGGAAAATGACAATGTCATATAATACGATTTAGGTAGTATAAATTTCATGAACAATACTACTCAACACATGATATAGAGTTTTTCTGGAGTGATCTTCACATTGAAAATTTTGTTTCATTATCTCTTTGTGGAGAAGTGCGAAATATATACGAATCACAAAAGCCTCAAGTATATATTCACATTCAAAGAGATGAATATGCACCAATGAAGACAGTTAGATACGATCAAGGATTATGAATTCTCAATTTACTAAGATTATGGGAAAGAAAATAAATTGGATGAGGCTATAATTAGAAAATATCTATCAATTTTATCACTGATGATAATTGAGAAGGATATGATCTTCTTATATTTGAAGTGGATAGACATGGGAGTCATAAATGAAGAAACATCATTAATCCTTTAACAAGTAATTGGTCAAACACTCTTATAGAGTGGTTAAAGGATGATCAAAGAGATGATGTTGGAGTTCCATTGAAAGTGGAAACTATAAGGAAATGGAAATCCTTATAGTTCAATGATAATGAATAATGGCTTTTAATATTTGGGTCATGATTATATATACGATCAAATCTTAAGCTAAAGAAGGAGAAGTTGGATGATGCACATAGTATAACAATATTTATACATCATGGAATCACAAAGATGTGTCAAGATCTCTAAATAACATTTGGTGGGACAATATGAAGAATGAAATTGAGGAATAAACATTAAGATATCTTGTATGTCAGTATGTGGACGATAAAATGAAAAATTATAAGGGGATGATGAAACCATTTCCCATACCTACATAGAAATGGAAAAAAATCACCATGGAATTTGTCATCAGACATGTCAAGATATCTATGAAAAAAATGATCTGGTTTGTGGTGACTTTTCTTACAAATACTTCAATATTCATTTCAATTCAATGGGATTTTACTTTGGATCATCTTGTATAGATATAAATCATATAATTTGTAAGGAAACATGGAGTACCAGAATCGATTATATCCTATAGAGATCCGAGATTCACATCCAAATTCTAGAAAAGTATCCAACATGCTCCAAACATTTATTTGAACTTCATTAGATCCTATCATCCCCAAGCTGATGGATAATCTGAGTGGACTATCTAGAAACATGAGGAAATGTTAATATAATTCTCAATAGATTTCAAAGGAGGATGGGATAAACATATTACTCCTATTGAGTTATCTTAAAATATTAGTTTCTACTCAAACACAAAAATTCCTCCCTATGTATCTCTTTATGAGAATAGGTTCCACACACCTGCATAATGGGATGATGTTTGGGAATGAAAACTACTAGGTCCTCAAATGATATATGAAATGGTGGAAAAGGTTATGACCATTTAGCGGGGATTCAAGGTTTCTCAGAGTCAACCGAAGAGATATCCTGACAATCATCGAAAAGACCAATATTTTGATGTTGGAGACATGGTAATCCTCTGCATATATCCATGGATATAAAGTGATGAGATTTTTGAATAAGGGAATGTTTAGTCCAAGATATATATGCCAATTTGAGATCTTTGATCACATCAGAGTTGTGGAATACCGACTTTCACCCCACCTAACCTATCTCAAGTACATGATGTATTCCATGTATCACTATTGAATAAGTATATACCTGACCCCAATAATGTACTAAATTTATAGGTGGTACAATTTTAGAATTAACTCTCATATGAGTAGAAGCTGGTGAAGATCTTAGATTATTGAGACAAAGTTCTAGAGAATAATACAATGCACTTGGTAACAGTGTTGTGGAGAAACAAAAAGTTTGAAGAATAATTGTGAGAACTGTAAGAGGTGATGAAACATGGTTACCCTCAATTGTTTTAATGTGGGAAATTAAAATTTTGAGGGAAAAATTTGATAAGGGAAAATATTGTAAGGACCTGAACTATTATAAATAAAATTCCCCTTTTTGATTTAATTAAACGTATCATACAAAAATACAACTATAGAGAACACATGTATTTATTTAATTTTATTATATTTTATTTAAAATAATGTTAAGAATCCTTACCATTGATAATATAAAAATTTCGTAGTGATCAAATGATTAGTATGAATTTAGGTTTTAATAAATCAAATTGAATCAAACAAAGGAAGGGATGTCCTCAACGAGTAGGATCATACCATATGAAGTCCATTTATTAGAGCATCCAAGGGATATTGAATCTATAGGATTTTCCATTGACCAAGACCAAGGTGACATCCAACAACTTAATTATGATAGAAACTGTTTATGGGAGATGTCCAAGGTCATCAATACCAAAATCCAAACCATTTATGCTGAACCACCCTAAGAAAATATCACAGTCGTCCACCTTACTCTTAGGGTGTTTGTTATTGTATTAAATGGATATGTATCAAGACCCTAGAAAAATTATTATGTAAATTATTTTTTATAGAATAATGAATATATTTTCATCATATTATTGTTACTTTATAAATGATTTTTTTTCATTCTATAAAACATGAATAATATTTTTGGGTAATATTCAAATTCAATCAAAGAATTTATTTTGATGAATTAATGTTTTTTTGAAATAAATAATTTTTTATTAAAATAATATTATTTAATAATTTTTATTGAAAATTAATGGGCATATAATTTTTATGAAGTCAAACCTAATTGTTTTAAGGGTTGAAAAACTATTGTTGTAAAAAACCCATAATTTCTCAATAAATATTGACTATTATTATGAAAGTCAAATTTAAAATATTTATAAATTTTTTTTGATAAAATAATATTTTTTTTGAAATCATAAGGTCAATTTTATCCAAATTTGAATTTTTAATAATTTTTTGAGAAAGTCAGATTTTCAGGTAAAAATTAAATACTGTATAAATATATATTGTGTATTATGGCATCATAATGACTCAAAAGTGATGTATTAAATACTATAAAGGGTATAAAAGACCAAATATATGTTTTAAATTTAATATAATGTGATTTTATGCTTATTTTATAATTTTTATAAATCCTTTATGAATCCTCCAAAACAAATAATATATTTTAAGGTTTTAAAATCATTTCTTTAAGATTGTGGCTGACCTCCACATAAGAAAGGGAATTATTTTAATAATTTGGTCAATTTGGATAATAAAATAATTAAACACTCTAATATTTTGAAGAAAACACGGGAAAAACCCATGGGGAGGTATTTGGTCTTTGTTAATTTATTATATAGAGTCCAAAACCTAAGATTATGAAATATTAAATAATTCCCCAATATTTTCCTACATAAAGCAACCCAATATACCAATTATCATCACTAAAAATTATTTAATAACTTAATTAAAATTACTTATACTCTATATAATCATATCAAGCAACACCAAGCTCTTAATAATCCATTTTTAGGATTTTGGAGTCACACACTCAAGTAAGGGATCTTTTCATTTATCCTCTTTATTAATGTATCTTCTTATCCTTATGTATTTTATCTTCATTTATTTATGATGCAATATGTTATTACATATCCTAATTAATTCCTATTTTATTTAAAAATTATTATATAACCATTTATCTCTCATGAACCGAAATTATTAATTTTTATGTAACATCGTTATGCTTTAGAAATTCGGTAAGTGATCCCCTCTTTATCCCATATATTTAAGAAAATTCTTCATGTTGTGACCCTTTATTTTCAATTCCTATTATTGGGGTGTGTTTTTCCAAATGAACTATAATTTCTATATGATGTATAAATTTTTCTAGACCCCTTTCACTCTCATTTATCCCTCCCATTAACATTTATATGCTCCCTTTATGCTGCCAAAATCTCACCATAGGAATCCTTTCTAAAAAGAATATGTAGTGAATACCCATACACAATTCCTACCAAGGGTTTCCACATTTATGAAATTGTAATCATTATATGTGGGGCTTAAATGTACATATTCCAGACTCTTTCATTGTGGAATAAAATATGATGAAATATGAATCTATGTTGTATGATCTATGGGGTACATTTAAGCATGAGAATGAAATGTACGTGATGGGTGTTCCAAAAAGAATATAGTGATCCGATTATTTGGGTAATGTTTAGTATCATGTTATGTCATGTTGTAAAAATTAGTGAAACTAATTAATTTATTAGACTTTTTTCCATCGGTATTTCTCTGTATTTAAGCTTGATTTATGTTTATGATGTAGTGTTTAATGTTGTTTCCACATTTTCCATGTTATGATTATCATTCTATATCATGGCTTATTATTCATGTTCCTTTTAAGCCCCATTGATATAACTATTTTCTAACATGTATTTTCTAATTAATTATATTTTATCCCTTACTGTGATTTTTATCTCACCCCTTTCATATGTATGTCCTTAGGTTATCGCATGTAAATTAAGTTTAATGGAGTATTTTGAGCATGTTAAAGATTTTTTCAATAAGGATCTAGTATTCCATGTTTTATGCTATTATGTAATGTACATAATTATTAAAGACACTATAATTATATATCATATAGGTTATATTAAGTGTATACTTTTTTTATAAATGTATTATTATTTTGAAATAATGGTCAGGGTTGTCATATTAGTGTTTTAGAGAATTACAAAAAACTCATACAGAAAAAGCACCCATGTCATTAAATGAGAATCTATCTAACGTAACCCATATTTTATTATTTTAAAATAAGTCATAATCATTACCCATATTAAATAAATTATAGACATAACTCATTAAACATGATTTATTAATATTCTAGGGAAAATGAAACATAAGAAGGGTGATATCAAATACTCAGTAATGGTAAATAGAAGAATTAACAATTGAATTTCATAAATGAGCATAAGACGTGCATAAAGTTTCAAAAAAATAATTAGAGTTCATGAGAAAATTATAAAATAACTCATAAACTTTAATACATAGATCCTCAAATATGAAAACATGGAAAAGGAAAGAGAAATCAGAATCATTAATCATGATCCATGTGATACCAATCATGATTATAATATCTTTATAAACTGATAAATAGCATTGAAAAAACAAGTTTTAATCTTGGAAATTTTTTTCATCGTAACCCATGTCAAATGAATTTAAGAAATAACTAGATCCCAGTTAAATCCAAAGGTGAAATGATTAGATAACTTCCTCTTTCTTTCCACTTATAAAAAGGCACATTACCCAGTGCATTAGATCACTATTTAGGTGCACCCATCATAAAATCTATAATGGGATTACCTAATGTTATCTGGGTGACCCATTCATATATAATATCCAAAAACTTTATTAATAATGTAATTAGATATTTAATTTCATCATAAAACTCGTAAATATAATACATATTCATTTAATAACATGATTAAACCATGGATAATAAATGGGTTTCATGTCAACCACTTGGTAACAGGATTAATGCATGAAAAAGACACAGGTTCCATAATAATCTATTTGAAACATGGTTATCCCATGTAAAATAAACCAGTTCCAGAACAATATATTTTGGAACATTCTTGATCCATCCAAAGAAAAAATGAGTATGGTATCATTACAAAATATCCTCATTGAAGCATAAGTAACAACACGAGCTATTAATGTTGATGAATGAAAATACCCTTAAAAAATCATTAAATTAAACCATTAATATCATGAAAATAAGGATATTCATGATATAACATATCTTAGGAGTAGTGTATAAACCTCATAAATTAATATAGGTGTATAACATAACATAATTGTTAAAGAAGGAAAATTGAGGCAAATATCCCTTATTGCTTTGGTAACTTTGAAACCATTAACCCCATCAAAGAGAGATACTAAAATGGAATTTTAAATAAAAATAAAATTAATTTTAATAATCATAGAATACATTCAAGGGATATATATACACCACAAACAAAAATATGTGATTAATATGGCACATATCTCACAGAAATAAAAGTGAGAAGGGAAAACCCTTACCTTGAGTCCGATTTATCACACTTGTTCTTTATATTCTTCCGTAATAAACAAATTTTAATTAATTAATTCCCATATAATTTTCATAATTTGATTATTTCATTAACTTAACTTATTACAATATTTTATAAAATTAAATAATCATTTAGGTTTATGTTATTTTTTTTGACCATTTTTGTCTTAAGTGTGAACATTGACATTGATAGGTTGAATATGGTAAAATAGGGGATTATTTAAACAACTAAAAAATAAAAATATTTAAATAATTATTATATTTATATATAAATTATACTTCTTAAACCAATAATGGAATATTTTTATGTAAAATGAACTGGCATTATGATAAAGGTGATGATATACCATACGTATGCATGAGTAACATTTATGCAAAGAAGTTAAGTAATATTTTATATTTAAATATTGATAATAATATCATAAATACTATATTAATTTATTATATAAACTTATATATATATATATATATATATCATTATTATGACATTTTGGTGAAAAATGAATCATACTGCTTTAGGGAGCGGATAATCCACACGTCAACGAACAACATTGTGATTTTTTCCAGTGTCTGAAAAGATCAAAATAAAATGATATAATATATTTAAATGAAGATAAATATTTAATTATTATCCTAAATATGTTACCTACATCACATATATTTATTATTTTATCCTTATTACCTTCAATGTAACTTGTTAGTGAAAAAGGAATCACATCGCTTCAGGAAGCAGTAGTCAGCCATACACATGAGCGACGTTATCGTATCCCTTATTGAAATGATCATAAAAGGGTATATATGATATAATGAATATAGAGGTATAATAATTTTATAAATATCATATATAAACATTATATCCATCATCATAACCAACCATGAGAAGTGGTAAAGGAAAAATAAATATCATCGTTTCACGAGGTGGTAGTCCATCGTACACACAAAATATGATTTAAAAACCTATTTGATGGATGTGTGTGTATTTTCAGGTAATATAAATAATATAAAAACCCATAAATATATGTAATATACTTAGTTTATTATATTAGTATAGTATAATAATTATTTAAGGGGTGGATAATGAAATAAAAAAAATCCTCATTAGTGAACGTTACCTCTTCTTTGGGTAACTCCATTTGGGTTTCACCAAAGACATTACTTGGTTGTATTTATTCCCAAAGTAAGGATTATTTTATTATATTATATATGTTTATGAGTGATATCTTATGGTTTTTATGACCCAAATTGATTTATATATGTCAATAATTGAGGTGAGTGCCCATTTATAGTCACGGATTAGTGGGATTCTTATAATTACTAAAAAGTGTTCACTATTGGAAAGTAAATATTACCTAATGTGGATCCAAAATTTATAATTGAAGGTTTTTATGTATTATAATGTAGAAAAATACCTCCAAAATACAATTTAAACACATTTTTTTAAAAATTTATTCCTTAACTTCTATGTTTACTTATTTTTACCATTTTTTGTTTTTCACTACGGTAACTATGTTTCATAGCTAGGTAATTTATCCTATAATACTAAATGAAAGGGATCCTTAATAGATAATCTATACCCAATTATTATAGAAATGACATCCAATTTATAAAATAATATTTCTAAAATTTCTAATATTTGATTAGAATATTTTTCGATGAAAATAAATAAAAAATATTTTTTTTGAAGAAAACATCTTTTAGAAGAATAAAATCACTTTACTAAATATTCATCGGTTATTTAAGAATAATTTATCAATATTTTATATTAATTACAAAATTTATATATATTTTAATTTATAGTTTTCACTACTTGTTTAATATTATTTATCCCTCCTTAATAAATAGGTTATAATGGTAATATATATAATGGGTTATTAATGTTAGGTGTTTCATGTCATTTATTCTATTGAACATTATTTTATTATTTCAAAATATTGAGGTGTTACACTTTTTATCCTTTAATTTTATAACAATATATCTAATCCATTGAAAATATCTTTTCTATACTTCAATGCTAAGAGAAATAGAAGGTTATATTGGCCATTTATTTTATGGGGGGAGAAGCTAATTAATGGTGGACATGGATAAAAAATACAAATTTCAAGGAAGATATCAAATATATTGAGTGAAAATAATTCTGATATTTTTTTTGAAAAATATTTTTCTCACACCCTCTCACATAAAATGGAGAGGGATTTATTTATCCTTAAGCAGAAGGATGAAAATTCCATCAGGGTGTACAAATAAAACATCACAAGTCTTTCATGATATGCCTATGAGTTTTTAATCTCTCCCAAAAGTAATTTTAACCACGTGTTTGGTGGGATAAATACAAGACTTTGAAAAAAATTGGAAATTTGAGACTTCAAAACATATGTTGAAATTGTCTAATATGCCCTCAAAGTTGAAATGGAGATAATAAAATCTCAAGGATATCATGGGGATAAAAAGTGAAAAATGGATTTTAACTATGGAGGTATGATAGAGAAATATAATGTTTAAATTAATGTCCACAATAATACTTTTCAAAAGTGTGGGAATAAGAATCTCATAAATTGTCTGATGGGTACTAAGAAGTGATTTAGGTTTGGGGGGACTATCTGGTGATTTCCTATGAGAGAATCCCTCTAATATGATGGAAGAAAGGAATTATCCATCCAACCCTCAAACTTTTTATAATGTTTCATCCCCATGGAACAAGGACACTATGATAACCAATGAAATAATCCAAGGGTTGTTGATGAAAAACCATGAAAAAACCTCTATGTACTAGAGAGAAATGGTGAACATAACCATCAAAACTATGGAGAGGAATCATAACAAAGAAGTGGTGACATGTACACTTGTTATTTGTTCAAAAATAGAAAATTTATTTTTTTATTATACTATTATATTTTCATTTATATCAATAAATTTTAGTTTAACTATTAAAGAACATCCAAAACAACAAGGAAGTTCAGTCATCGAAGTAGATGGTTAATGAGAAAATTATTAAATCCCAAGAATATAACTCAACCCAATCCATATTTGTATAAAGAACTTCCATGAAATCCTTCTGATACTTCTTTTAGTGTAATTTTATTCCATTATGTGAATGGATTGTATTTTCTTATACATAGGAAACATTAAATTATAAAAGAAGGGTATTAACCTCTAAATCTCAAATCAAACTCCAATTATATACGATTTCATGGTGGAGGATGAATCTTCATTGGTATCACCATCATATGCAGGGATATTTTTATCTTTTTATAAATTTTAACTTACTAAATTTATTTATACTAAGGAAAAAAATCATTCTTGAAGACATCCCAAATGTGAGGGATTTGAACTATGTATTTATCTATGAGTTTCTTAGTTTTTCTCTTAGCTGAGAGGATGAAATTTTAATCGATCATAAACATGGATCCTTGAAAATATATATTTCTCTATATAGAATGGCCATTGTTTAATTTTATTATATAAGGAAGGAACTATTTTAGAATCTAGATAAAGGTTTTATATACCAAAGTGCTTCACCATGGGGTGCACCTTACATCTTTGTTAAGAAGAAGTATGGGTCAATGTTCCTCTACATTGACTATTATGAACTTAAAAAAACCATGACAAAGAACCGGTATCTAATTCAATGAATAGATGACTTATTCAATACACTATATGGGTCCCAATATTTATAGAATGTGGGCCTTTGGTCAAGATACCACCCATTAAGGGTAAAGTATGAAATTCTCAAAAACAACCTTTTGAATAAGGTATGAACACTGTAAGTTCATAATGATTCATTTTGGACTGACTAATCTTCCAAAAATCATTATGGAATTAATTAATGGAGTCTTCAAATATTACCTTGAAAAACTTATGGTAGTTTTATATATGATATTCTAATAAACTTCAAAAGGATGAGTATGGAGATTATTTGAATACTACACTAAAGGAATTGAGAAAGGAGAAGCTATATTCAATGTATATAAAATGTTGGGTATGGATAATAAAAGTATCATTATTGGGGAATATTATCATTATAATAGTGATATATACAGTCCCTTGAAATAAAAATTAAATTTAGGAGTGGACCATTCAATCCTATGTAATATAGATTCATGTTTTCCTTGAAATTTCGACGTATTATCAATGATTTTTGAGTGACTTCGTGAGTTTTTTAAACCCACTAACCAAGGAAACTCTTAAGGGAGTAAAATTATTCTAGACCAGTGAATGATAATTTGGATTCAAGGAGTTTATAAAGAGTCCTATAAATGTAATAGTACGCACTACTACCACATATAGAGAACTTTTTATTATATACAACTATGATTAAAATAATGGTTTGGTTTGTGTGACACAACAAAATGATAATGTGATATCCTCTTCCTTATGGTAGTTGAAATTTAATGAGTAGTACCATCTGACACATGATCTGGAGTTAGTTATAGTGATCATTAAATTTACTATCTAGAGGCATTATCTCTATGTGGAGACGTGTGAAATATATATGGATTTAAAGATCCTCAAATATATATTAAAAATTTTAAGCTTACTATACACTAGGGAATATGGTTAGATCTAATCAAGGATTTTGAATTCTAAATACATTATTATCCTAGGATAATAAAAAATGTGTAAAATGGTCTAAGTATAAAGGATGTGGAAATTTAATCACTGATCAGAATTGAGAAGTATCAAATCTTCTTATACTAACAAAGGTTGGATATGGGAATAATAAAAGAATCTATAAACCAACATTTTAAGATAACTGGTCAACCATATTTTCTTGATAGGATGAGGAAGGTCTAGAAAGATGATGAGGTTCTACAAAAAATGTAACAAAAATAATGGAGTGTAACATTTATGAATATGGATTTAGAATTTTTAGAAGCCATATATGTGGAACTTAAAAACTAAAAAAATAGGGATCTTCTAGATGATTCACATATCTCACCCTTCTCTATTAATCCAAGAAGAAATTAGATGTATAAATATCTCAAGAAACAAATTGGTTTGATATAATAAAGTGTGATATTGTATAATCTTTATCTCGATGCTTGGTATGTAAAAAATTAAAGGATGAATAAAAATTGTTTTTGAGTATGATGTGTACAATTCTAATATGAGTATGAAAATGGGAAAACATAACCATGTATTGTTTTAGGACTCTCTAGGAATCCTAAATGAAATAACACAATTTAGGAGGTAATCGATCATATTATAAATTTGAAACATTTCATTTCTATCAAGTACAATGTTTCTCTTGACCATATCAGAAATACATACTTATGATTTTATTTTGTGCAATAATAAATTGTATCTGATCGATATTTGAGGTTTACCTCAAGGTCCTAGAGAATACATTAGTAAGCGATGAATATAGAAAAATAACACTAGTAATTTTTATCAACATCAAATGGATGGTCAATATGAGAGAATCATCTAAACTCTAGAGGATATGTTGATATATTGATTAATGGATTTATAAGGATATTGTGATCTGCACCATCCCCTAAATGATTTATGATATAAAAAAATTGTATATTCTATCATCCAAGTGGAACTTTATGAGGCTCTACATCATATGTTGTGTCAAAAACTAACATTATAAGATATTCTTGGAGAAAATAAGCTGACGAGACATAATATTTCAAAATATATGACATAGAAGTTTCAATCCATTCAAAGTCAAATGAAATCTAAACAAAGTTAATAGAAAATCTATGCAGCTAGTCATCAATGATACCTAGAGTTTGAGGTTATAGATAAGGTGATTCCCTATATTTCTTAATGTAAGAAATTCATGAGGTTTTGGAAGAATGGAATGATTATTCCTTGCTATATCATACCTTTTTAGATTCTTGATCACATTAGAGTAGTGGCATGTTGACTAGCACTATAACATAACTAGATTTTAAAAGGAAAAAATATGTACTTAAATGGACTTACAAATACTATGTTACCTTTATATCCTAGTAGATAAAAAATTTACCAGATTCTATGATTTTAATTCTGAATAAACTAACATCTACAATTGTGATCAGTAAGTTACTTTGTGTTTGATATAACCAACATTTTAGTTTTACAGAATAGAGAAATTTTATAATTTACAAAATATGATAAATAAAGGAATTTCTACATCATCTTTGAGTCATGAATGTTGTAAATGGCCATTGGTTCAAACTAAAATTCCCACTTTACAATATTTAGTCATTTAATCATCACTATTTATTGTCTTGAGGGAAATTAACAAACTAATGAAATAAATATTGAGAAACCCCTCTCCCCTCCACTATAAATAACACCCCTAGAAAAATCATTTCCTCACACATCTCAAGACTTGAGCCTACTCCAAATTATGCTCAAATATCTTCCCCGGACCCTATCCCACTTATAGTAGATCTTGGTCTCATAAAAATACTAATCCTAAGTTCCCTAAAGATTATCTTAATTGGGGGATTCAAGAGGTAATTCCTCTCTCACTTTTCTTTCAGTTCCCTTTCAAATTTCATTTATTTTCTTATCTTATCCTTAACTTATGTTATAAAAATGTCATGATAAATCTAGAATTACTGATATAATAGTATTATATCATGTTAATTGAAGATTATTTACTATACCCCTCCCTCTATATTTTTGTTTATAAAGATGAAATTGTTGCTCGTGGTGTGTTAATTTACATACATCATGGGAGATTCACTTCCTTTTTACATAAACTCCATAAAGGTTAACAATAAAACCATCAAATGGATGAAAATGTATTTTTTTATTTATCTTGTAACCCCATTATTTTTTTAAACAACTTTTATACATAATACATAAATTATATGACAAAACATGTTTTGTTGTGATCCAAAGACCACCAAAATTAACCTAAAACGATCATTAGTAAATTTTAATTACTAATTAATTCACATGGTATGTAAAAAAACTCATTGAAAGATAATTTAAACTCCTATAATATCATTAATTAATTGTAATATAAATTCTACATGTTTATAAATGTTCTTAATGAACTTCCATTCATGTAAACAAGTGAACCATTCATGAAAACTAAGGAAAAGAATACTCACAAACAGTGAATTTAAACTCTATAACTCATCCAAAGGCCCACAACAGAACTTAATGAAACCATAATGAAAAATATTAATGTATAAAAGGTTATGGAATTTCCAATTAATTAATATAATTTCATTATATAGGTCATTAATGTGAAGAATGTGTTCAGATACAAGTTAAGGGGAATTCTCAAACCCAACTTTCTTTTTTTGGGTTTTCCCTCTTTAACTACATTTTCACTATGGTAATTCATTAAAAATAATTTATTAATAATTAAATTACCTTTTATTGTATATAAATGTTTTACACTGGATTTTATTTCAAACATAATGTTTTCCAAAAGAACACTTCTTTGAAAAACAAACCATTTACTTCTCCCTCAAGGTTGATGATTCCTGCATGAATTATGATATTCCCTCTGTCATTTGGGAAACAAATGTTTTTGAATGTAGTATTATGAAATTAAACCCATTAATTTACATGGGTTACTATATGTTCAAGATTAATATATGTTCTATGTGGAATGCATGATAATGTAAATGTTGTGATGTGATTGGTGTGCCTAGAATTATATAGCACAATGTAAAAGTTATGATGTGATAAGTGTGCCCAAAATTATATATTCATACAATTAATTGGTTAATGTGAAGAACCTAAAGATTAAAGTAATGTATTAATTAAAATTATGCTATATTTTTTCACAAATATGTGTGGTAGTTGACCACTAAGACATGATGTTTCATTTTTATGCATTGCCACATTCCATGATATTATCTTATGCTTCTCATGATTCTGATGATGATGTTATGATCACCCCAGGTTATATTATTTCATGTTATTATCTATCCTATTACTGATATTATTATGCTCATACAAATTTTTGGAATCGTTTTCACATGATTCCTTAAATGTTCAAAGGACGGTTATGGTGTTAATGCAGATGAATCAAATTAGTTAATTTTTAATTTTTTTGTAAGCTCTGATTCAATGTTTGTAAGTTCTTGACTACTTCTCCAAAACCTATACCATAATTGGTAATCATATTTATAATATTATATGCATTTTTTATCCTTTATAAAACAACTAATCATCTTGTTTTAGTATTAAATATGGAGGTGTCGGTTTAGGGATTTACAGTTGGTATCTAAGGAATAGTATAGACAACTTTGGACATTAGAGGTTGTCATTTCTTAGTGATAGTACAAAATTTTGAACTTCAAGTTATCTAAGCACACATAAGAAAATATTTTTTCATGATTATCGATATGTAAATTCAGAACTATATGTACAATGAAATAATTGGGAGGGGTCAATTCATTTAAGGGCGGGGGAATGTAACATCCTGAGATTTTAAAATAAAAAAATATGTGCTTAAATGGACTACTAAATACCCTGTAACCATTATATCATAGTAGTTAAACATAATTTTTTAACTTATATGATATTATTTTCTAAAAAAATACATATATGGTTGTTATTAGTATGTTACTTGGAGTCTAATAGAACCAACTTGTTATTTTTGTTGAATAGTAAAATTCGATAATTTACAAAATATACTAAATAAATTAATTTTAGCATAATTATTGAGTAATGGATAATGTAAATGTCCATTTTTTAGAACTCAAATGCCCTATTTACTGTATTTAGTCATGGAATCATCACTATTTCTTGTCTTGAAGGAAATTAATAAACTAATGAATTAAATATTGAGAAAACCCCTCTCCCCTCCACTATAAATACCACCCCTCACAGCCTCATTTCCTGACACCTATAAAGGCTTGTGACTACTCCAAATTATATTTAAATCTCTTAAATAGATCCTCCCCCACGTTTTATATATCTTTGTCTCATCATGAGACCAAGCCTAGGTTCCTTAAGGAGGATCTCAGGAGTAGGATTCAAGGGGTAATTCTTATCTCTCTTTTCATTCAACTTCCTTTCAAATTTCATTTCTTTACATCTACTATCCTCAACATATCTTATCCAAATATCATGATAACTTTAGTATTATTGATATAATGTTATTTTATCCTATTAATGGAAGATTATTATCTATTATCCCCCCCTCTCTTTATAAAAATGAATTTGTTTCCCATGATGTGTTAATTTACTTACATCATGGGAGATGCACTTCCATTTCCCTTAAACTCCTTAAATGATGTCAATAAAAACATTAAATGATTGGAAATAGATTTTAATATGTATATTTAACCCCTTTTATGTTATGTAAATAACTTTTATACATAATACAAAATGATAAAACAAAACGTATTTGTTGCGATCAAAAAACTGCCCAAATAAAGCTAAAACGATCATCATCAAATTTTAACTAATGATTCAGCCACATGGTATATTGCATAATTCATTAAAAGATCATTTAAACACCAATAATATCATTAATAACATGTAATATAAATTTTAACATGTATCCGTGTTCTATACGGACTTCCATTCATGTAAACAAGTGAAGCCTTAATGAAAACTAAGAAAAAGAACACTCACGAACAATGAATTTAACCTCTATAACTCATCCAAAGGCCCATAAAAGAACTTAATGACACCATAATGAATCATAATAATGTATAAAAGGTTCTTTAATTTCTAATTAACGAATATAATGTCATTATACAAGACATTAATGTGAAGGAAGCATTCAGATACAAGGTAAGGGGGATTCATGAACCCAACATTCTTTCTTCGGGTTTTCCCTCTTTCGCTCCATTTTCAGTATTGTTATTCCATAAAAATAATTTATTCATAATTATATTATTTTTTTTGGGATATATATGTTTTACACTATATTTTATGTCAAAAATAATGATTTCCAAGAGAACATTGCTTTCAAAAACGTTCTTTTTACTTCTCACTCAAGGTTGATGATTCTTATATCTAGTATGAATTTCCCTCTTTCGTTTTGGAACCCAAGGTTTTTGAATGAAAGGTTATGAAATGAAACCAATTTAATTTCATGTTTTACTATATTTTCCTGATTGATATATTTTCTCTGTGGAATTCATGATAATGTAAACGTTGTGATGTAATGGGAGTGCCCAAAATTATATAGAACAGTGTAAATGTTATGATATGACGGTGAACCCGGAATTATATAGTGCTCCAATACATTGGGTAATGTGAATAACCTTATTATTGAGGTGAATTATGTGTGAAAATGATGCTATATTTGATCAACACTTTGTGTGGTAGTTGATCACTAAAACATGATGTTTCATTTTTATGCATTACCACATTCCATGATGTTATCTAATACTTCTTCTCATTATGATGATGATGATGTTATCTTCACCCCATGTTACATTGTCTCACTATCTCATCTATGCTATTACTGATATTTTTATTCTTAACCCATGTTTTGAAAAAAAATCATAGGATTCCTTATAAGTTCAAAGGACTGTTAAGGTATTAATCTAGATAAATCCAATTATTTATTTTGTAATTATTATTGTAATCTATGATTAAATGTTTGCAAGTTGATGTATAATTACAAAAATAATAGACCAGAAATGGTACAAAAATTTATAATTTAATGTTCATTTTTTTATCCTTTATAATGAAACTAAACAATATGTTTTAGTACTAAATCTAGAGGTACGAGTTCAGATCTTTAGAAGGACGACCACATGACCTATCTCAAGTACATGATGTGTTGCATGTATCCCTCTTGTGTAAGTACATACCAAACATACCACATGTATAGAAGCCATAGGTGGTACCATTGGGAAAAAAATTTGATATGAAGACCAGCCTATAAAGATCTTAGATTGTAGATAAAATGTTATGCAAAAGAAGACAACTCCCCAAATCAATGTGCTATGGAAAAACCAAAAATTTGAGGAAGTAAAATGGGAACTAGAATAGGTGATGAAGAAGAATTACCCTCGCCTATTTTTACTTAATATTTTATTAAAAAAATTGAAGGAAATATTATTTAATGGGGAATAATGTAACACCTTGAGTTTTTAAAGACACCCAACAATAAATCCAATTAAACCACAATTATTTAAATATGAAAATTGTAACCTAGCCAGTAAGTGAGAAATTATGAATATGTTTAACTAATTATATAAAAATATATTCTTCTAAATTTACAAATTCTTAGAAAATGCATCATTTTTTTGAACAGGCATTTATTCTTAAAAATATATCTTTTCTTAAAAAATGAAATTTATTTTTTTGTGGGAAAATATAATAATTATTTTTTTTTTAAATTTTAATTTGTTTCAATAAAATGAAAATAATTTTTGAAATATAAAAATTGTTATTAATTTTGGTTGAAATTTTGGTATTTTTCGGAAAATATTGATTTTTCTGTGAATAATGAAAAAATACCAATTTGTGGTAAAACCTTCAATTCTTTTAAATTAATTAATTGATATAGAAGTAACATTATTAATTAATATATTAGAAAATTAATATATATTCTATTTAGTTATATTTCATCCAATTTAAAAAATTTAAGTCATATTTATTTGGAATTTCAATATATGTTTATTTTTGGGCATTAAAAAACTTTTTTTCTTCTAAAAACAGTTTTGAAGTGCATAATATTTCCTCATTTTAACTAATTAAAATATACCGCAATGGGGAATTATTTAAATTAAATGTATAAATTATATAAATATATATATATAATAGTATATAAATCAACTTAATTATTATTAAGTTTTACATAGTTATTATAAGATCATCTTATCCTTGAAAAATGCATTTCTTGAAAACCCAATTTTTCGACACATCCATGAGTTTAATTTTAAAATACATTATTCAAATTCATTTAATTGAATTTGAGAAAACGAAACACGTATTGTAAATTATAATAGTTTATATCATATAAAAATATCAACATAACATTTTTCTATAATGAATAGTAAAAATAGTAAAAACATTGTTGTTGTGTTGAACAAAATTAAAATAGTGAAAGTGAGTAACCCTGGAGGTGAAGAGGATAAAATATTTAAAATATATTTATATTTAATGGCATAGGTGTTTATCTGAATTTAATCTTATAAATTCATTTATTTTTTAATTTCTAAGACAATTCTCTAGAGAGTAACTTCCAATAATGGAATGTTTTGGGAAATTTATAAGAATGCCACTCCACCTCCCTTACAATAGAGAACCCCCACATTTCTCTTCATTACACATATAAACCAAATTTTCTCTAAAAAACAATGTAAAAATCTATCTGAGACATCCTTATCTGCATTATAGATCTTCAAGTCATCTAAAAAGACAATCCTTATGGGCATTAATAAGAAACCCAAATGAGTTTCTTCTAGGAAAATGTAATAATCTTCACCGAGATCCTTATTTCTATTTATTAATTTTCCACATTCAATTATCTCTTAAAAATTATATTATAATAAAACTATTATCTCATATATATACTATGATTTTACTATTTTATTTAATAATACTAATTCATCTCCTCTAACATCAAATGGGAAATGAAACTACCGTTCTTGTGTAAGGTGGACTACCACCTCAGGAATTAAAGTAATTTAGTTTACAACATCAAATATCATGGTTAATCATAATTATGGATTTAATATTTATTTATGGTCATACTAAAATATTAAAATTTTAAAAATATAATATATCATATAATTTCTTTCCTTTCTATCCATAGAAAATCATAATTGTTTTATGTGTATGACAGACTACTGCCTCATCAAACGTCGTGATTCATTTATTTTATTACATCCTCAAATATAAAATATATTTATCTATATTTAATGAATTAATAATATATTTATTATATAATTATCATTTTTGAAAGATAAAATAACATTGTTCTTCTTTCCATATTGATCGTTGAAAAATGTTAAAATTACCCATGGACACATACAACCTACAATATCCATGACTAAAACGTATTTAATTTTTCATAACAATAATTTATGATTAGTTTTAATAATATAATTTATGTATAAAATTTATAATTTATTATTATTATTATTATTGATATGATGAAATAATAATCCCTTTGACCTTAATCAGCTGACCAAGGTGTTTTTAGACGCTTGAATTGAGCATTGTCAAAACATACAACATGAACCTAACTAATTAAGTAATATAATATGGAATGGTAATAAATAAAATACAAGGAATAATAATATTGATTTTTTTAAGAATTTATTTAATTAAAATAAATTTATAATTCTGTAATACAAAGAATATATGTGATGAATCTGGCTCAAGGTAATGGATCTCCATAAACCAACCGTTTCTTTGGGTTATGTCCACTCCCTCTCGGAATCCCCTTTTCTCTATCTTTAATGATTTTGAATAATTATATTTTTTATATAAATCTATTAAAAATATAACTAGCTTATTCTAACTCCTTTTAAGGGGTAATATATTCTTTATTTCCACTTATCAAATGCCTCTTTATCAAATCTCTTTTCATTATGTTGTAAGACAAGATTATTAAACTCATTTCATTCCTATGTTTCCAAGATCATAGGATACAATTCACTTTATATTATTCTACAATTGATTACTAATTTTCTTATCTTTTATATTATCATATTTCACCATTGAATAACATGTTGTGTTTTTTTATCAGGTTAATTCACTTAATGATATTTTTAGATGAACCCACTCTTTCATGTATTTTTATGGATATCATATGCACCTTTTTAATCTAAAATGGATTTTAGGAGGTTACTAGGGAGAATGAAATAATGATTCCATATTTTAGTTTTCTTTGCTATATTATGGATTTAGTATTCTAAGGACACTAGGCCTTTTCAATCCTTATTTTGTGTTAATAGATATTTATGTTATGAATTATAAAATAATATATAAAAAATTGTTTGGGTGTCTATATTCATTAGTAAAAATAAATTAATAAATGAAGGCTAAAAAGACTTATAAAATTGCACCTAGAGGTGACTATCTGATTATATCTCCCTAACCAACGATATTGAAGATCACAACATAACACATTGTTGATAAAAACAATACTATTATTAGATAATCTTAAATGGTTATAGAGAGAGAAGATAAGGGGGAATTTTTCTTTAGAATGAGGAATGTTTTTTACATTGGATTTTAGAACCTTTAATATATAATGAAGAATTTTTTTTGAAATCAATATAAAATGATCTACATACCAAAAAAATTCATATATTGATCTTTAGATAAACTACAATTACACTCCAGTTTCTTGAAGACAATACTCTAACTAAATATGCTCCTCTTATCTAATTCCACATTGGTATCACCTAGAAAGATTTATAATCTGGGTTTAATCATCATATATGCATGAGTTAACTATAGTTATGCTTCGGTGCATTTCACAACACTTATCAATCAACATCATCTTCCTCTTCATGAATTTTTACAAATTAAATCTTGTAAAGATATATTGTACAAGAATTGTATTTGATTTTTATTCATATATGAGTAGAAGGTTACTCTTAACTTTTGTAGATATTACTCCTTCTATAAATAAAAAAATCATATTAAATCTTCAAAAACATCATGTCATTCTTATGTATGAGCCTCTCTTATAAGTTACTATTATATTCCACTAATTTCATATAAATCTCACTTCCAAAAACTTTTTAATAAGGAAAAATACAAATATATTATCAATAGATTAATTTTCTTCATATGCGTGTCATGTATACTCTTAGATATCTTCCTAAATAGTAATTAACAATCAAGAATTTCACAAGATATTTTTTTGGAAAAAATATATAATTTAATTGAGAATTACAAATGAACACATTAAAATCCAAATTAATTTTCGAATTCCATTTATTTCCTCAAAACATAAGAAATAATTAAAATGTATTTTACAAATTGAAATTACATAAAATAATGGATAATTAGAGTGAATAAAGGATAAAATATTCAATGAAACTTTATAACATTAATGAGTGTGGCTATAACATGTGTAACACCCCAAGATTTCATAGTGTTTTATTTCTTCAAAATAATTCAATAACTTGCACTACACACCACACCGAGTTCAAGCACACCATGAATTACCAAACAAGTCGTTCAAAAGAGGTTATGAATACTATTAACTAAATTTTAAACTTTATATTTTTAGAATCCATATTATGAGTTTCTTAGACATAATGTAAAAACAAATTCATTTTCAGTATTGCACTTTTACCAACTTTTAATAGTGACCCCTTTTTAAATCCAATATTTTAAACTTTTATATATTCAATTTGACTAAAAAATCTACTTTTTAGAATGGGGAAATAAAAAATTTACAATGAAACATACCAAGCTTCCACGGTATACTTTCCTTTGAATAATATAGTAGCGTGTGTTGTACGCAACTTCGAGTTCTAACACACACCACAACCAATCTGACTACCCGTTATGAATAGTAATACCTAAATTTTGAAATTATATATATATTATATATCAAAATAGACTTTTTTTTATACGGAATATCGAAATTATCAGAAGTTGAATTTTTGGTATTTTTCTAAAAACTTCCAATTTTTATGAATAGTGAAAAATACTTAAAAACAACTTTTTTAATCAAAATAATTTATAGTGATAAATTATATTATTGAGTGGTTTTAAAGTATAATTATAATATATTTTTACCATTTTATCCAATGGCATCCATTATAATTAATTTCACTTTGAAATTAGACCTAAACAATTGTCAATCTTTTGATATATATTGTTTCTTAAAAACACGCTATTTGTTGTGACAACGGGAATTAATTATAAAATTAATTATTGAAACTTATATGTTTGGAATTTTGTAAAATAGACATCATTTTTCAATTTGGAATATCAATTATAGATTAGGGTGAAATTTTGGCATTGTTCTGAAAAACTTCAATATTTGATGAATAGTGAAACTACTAAGTGGTAGTTAAAAAACTGAATTTTTTATAAAACTTAATTTTACCGCATCTGTGAATGGAATTTATAAAATCTTAGAGACATGGTTAATATAAAGAAGTAAAATGTGGTTCAATGAGATGAAAATAATTTTTGGTGAATAGTATATTTTTACTTTTATTTACCACGGTTAAAAGTAAATAGGGTAATTAAGGGTAAAAATGATATTAATATTACCTTAACACATGTCCTAATTCTATTGTAAAAGTGTATCTCGACCAAAAACAACCTTAGGAATAAAATATTATCATTTAGGTCCACTTGTATTAGATTAGGACATTTATTATTATTTAATTTAAAGAAGAGTTAAGAGAGTTAAAATCAAAGTTTATTTACTAAAACATTTTTAATATAGGTTTATACATAAGATAAATTCTATTGTAAATATTAATTATAAAGATAAAACGATTTCCTAGATAATTATATTTTATTTATAATTTTTAGACATTATATAATTTAACTTATTTATGACACAATGATGATGCAGTAATTACCATAATAGTGAAAAATTAAAATAATTGATATTATAAATACCCAAATAAATATAATTTGAGACATTTAATGAATTACAATAATTTTATAGTATAATATGATATATTAGGATTGATGTAAATTAATTTTTTCTAAGTAATCATTCTGTTATGATTTTCACAAAAATCAACTATTGAATAGTGTCAAAATTGACATAAAAGAGGTTTTAAAACAAATATTATATTATTAATTGATATTAAATTCTTAAAAATCTATGGTTAGTAAAAGAGACTTATATCATGATATATGTATCATTAATGGACCACTTGGGGGTCTCTTGGATGTATATAGTAAGTTTATTAACTATATAATATAAAAATACAAAGTGACATGGTAAATGTCAAACTAATTAACTAAGAGTTAAAACTAAAAGATACGGTTAATATAGTAACCCAAACCTGTGTAAATTATATTGGTTGATTGATTTTCGATCTATACCCACCTTAACCTTTGAATAATTAACTTTTGATCCATTAGAAACCGAATCTGAATTTATTATAAATTAATATTTCTAGCTTTTCCAAAGGTGCCCCTCACCCCTCTTATAAAAGGGAACTCGCCCTTCTCATTACTTCACACCTTCAAAGTCTTTTGGTTCGGAAAAACTCTTCCCAAATACCCTCTCAACTTCCCTCACTACAACCTAGATGCCTTAGTTTGGTCATAAAGGCAACCTATGGAGCCATTTTGATCAAATCAAAAAGAAGAACCCGAAGAAGAGGTAATGTTTTCACCACCCTTTTTCAAATTCATTTCTTCTTCCACTTCTTATTTCTTTTTTATTACCATTATAAAATAATAACTCCAGTATCTTATATATACTGTGATGTTATTGTAAATTTGGTACAACCATATTCAGTATTCTATCCACCCTTTGAATAACATGTCACCATACGTGCGTACGTACGGCTTACCGTCTCCACGTCGGGGTGTAATTGTTATTCAATATATTATTATTTGGATGAGAATAATAATGATGTGTAACTCATGTAAATAATAAATATAACATGATAATGATTCTGTATATATGATATACTATCCAATTATATTTTATTTTAATATCAAACTAATGATATTGTTTCTCGTGCGTACGTACGGACTACCGTCTCCACGAACGCGATGAGATTCATTCTCCATCGTATCCATTCAAGTATAATTATCATTATATGATTTAAAAATAATTTTTAAGGACTTTATATCATTATGGATATGAATAAGATACAACCTATCCATGATAAACATGGATTACGTAACAAAACATATAAAATAAAATGAGTAAGTTAACACCCGAAACGACAATAATACTAAGATATTATTAAAAAAGCAATGTTATATGATCATATATGATATCATATTAATATATATGATTCTTGTATAATTTAATAACAATTATTTAACCATTATATAGGAGGTTAACCTACCCTCAACCAAGGAAAAGTACAAGGTAAGGGTTATTTCACAATCTCTTCATTATCCGAGGTTGTTTATACGTAATAATCTACTGGGATATCTTTATCATCCACATCCATGTTTCTTAAAAATGTATTTCAAAACATTTTTACTATTTAAAAGAATATGGGTTAAAGTCATTTATACCCTTGTTTGAATTTTTATAAGTGTTTTATAAAGGAATCATTTCGTCGTTTTCCAAACAAGGTTCTTTTTATCCTTTTTGACAGAATTAAGGTAAGAATGTTTTTTTAACTTATACGGCGGGTGCGGTTATTTCCCGCCGTTATAAAATCATTGAAGCTTCCCTTACAAGCTTATAAGAATATTTTCAAAGAAAATGTTTTATTTCATAAGTATATGACTCTTAAATGATTTCAAAATAGAAATAGATATTTCTCTAAAAAGAGTTTTGATTTCATCTATGTCAACATCCATCGATGGATTTTACGTTTATTTGAAGTTGATTTATTATGATAAAAAACTTCTATATTGTAATGAAGGTTTTGTGATATGTTTGACTGTGGATGTTCTATTTTTATACCGTTCATAGTTTATGGTGAAAGTATTGACATTTCGTATTCTAGTTTTAATTCGAATGTTTATGTTATGTTTATACCTTTTTATATGGGAATGCATTGGACTTAATATGTGATGGGTGGAGCCTGCTATAGCTCCTCGATGCATCGGTAGGTCTCATGAGACAAACTAGTGTCTTGGCACAAGGCCTTGGAAAAATCTTATTTGTAGTCTTGGGACGGCGCCTTGGCTGTGTGGTTATGATAGTCTGGAATTAAGCATTTCATCATTATGAAAGTGGTCATTGATATTTCATGTGATTATTCGGTTAGTAGTATATCCATGTGAATAAGTAAATGGAATTATTTCATTTTATTTTTGTCATACTATGTTGAAGTTCAAGTTTAAAAGGCTTTTGTTTAGTTATACATTGCCTTAAATATTTATTTTTATTTATGAAAGTTTCTACTATATTGTTATCCTTACTAGGCATTTGAGATCACCCCTTTTCTATGTTTTATTTTTCCCAGGATGTGAAGAAGTAATTTATGAATGACCTGCAGGGATTGTGTGAGGGGACAAGAGTGTGGACTATGGAGACTATGTTGTTGTAGTTTTCATTTTATGATGTAATGTAAACCTTATGAATATATCTAGTGTTTCCAAGGCTACTAAACCAATCGGTCTTTCGAGATTTAATCTTTCTTGTGATCATGCCAATGTCATGTAATAATGCACTGAATCTGGGTAACTGGGTTCAGGGCGTTACATTTGGTATCAGAGGAAGTTTATTACAAAACATGGAAGCTGGATTTTGACAAACTCTGATTAGAGCACATAGATTTAAGATGGACTTTGAGGATTAGTATAGAATAACTTCCTAAAATTTTGGTATTGTATAGATTTTGTGATTTTTCTGAGAAATACATCCCTGTCTGGATACGAGCAGGTAGAGGCAGCTCTGGCACATATGTACCTAGGGGTAAAACATGAAAACACCGCTTTGATATAGACTCGAATGGGAACTGGTGCACGACAACGGGCTTTGCTGCACTCTTGGTTACGACACTCCCAGGGGATATGCTTAGGATAATTCTCATTTTCTTTACAAACCATTATGAAGGGTTTATGAGTATATACTTCCTCAAAGGAGAAATTTTTATGATTATGAATTATATCCATAAACTATTTAATTTATGTTATGTGTTTTACAAGTTTGGGATTAGGTATTGTTATTCATAAATGAATATAGTGTATTCCATTGTTTAGAAATGGTTCCCAGTAGAAGGAACGAGAACTCCAGCAATGCACATGATACAAAGAGAAAGAAGGATCATATATTTCATGGTCTTAAGCAAGAATTTATAAGAGAAATAGTCTCGCATGTATTATCATCATATGAACAAATAATATCATGTGTTGATAAGATAAGTAAAGAGTTTACTGATTCCTATGTCTTTGAAGGGAAGCAAGAGAAGAAAAGGATGCAATAGAGAAAGATGGATAAAGGGAAGAGGGAAAAGAAGAATTTTACCATATGTTATAACTGTGGAAAGAAACACCCTGGAACTTTCCTGAAAGGAATGGGAAGTTGTTATAAGTGTGGAGGAAAAGGGCACAAAGTACATGACTGCAAGGTTAAGAAAATGGTTTCAAATGTACAATGCTTCATTTGCAAAGAGTTTGGACACTACACGAACCTATGTCTCAGTCATCAGACTATTCCGCAAATGATGATATTGGATAATAATCAAGTTATGATACTACCACAGATGAAGAGGAACGATTAGAGTTCTTATGTTGATTATGTCATTTGAGTGTTGTATCAACAATGTACTTGTTATAATAATTATGGAGTATATAAGGATCGTACTGCAGTACTATTTCATTATGGATTTGAGATTGTGTGGAACAAAGAAAAGTGACTCAATAGCAGGTTAAATTTTTGGAAAATATATGGTTGAGAGAATGATAAACCATAATATGGTTCTGATACCGAGGTAGTGATTTTAAAATAATACATGATTGTTTTGGATAAATTATATTGGATATTCTTGACTACCTTGAAACTGATTAATGATTTGTATATTCCATAATTGTTGAGGTTTACAACATTGTTGGATTGAAGGAGTGTATCTATTATTCTATAAGGAATAAGGGATCATGAATGTAATCAATAAGGTTTTATGATAATTCAGGATGTTGTAGTGTTTTAAAAGAATACATGATGAAGGTGATCACATGTTATTACGCGAAAAAAAAGGATCTTCATTGTGTTTACCTTCCTTATAAATTTTGGACTGAAGTATTTGGGATAGTTCTAGTTTGGATTATTTTGGATGCCCATAAATGGACAACCTGGAGGTCGGGCGGCAACCCGTCGCGTCCGGCAAGGCCGCGAGACTTGAACCCACAACCGAAGGGCGAAAAGGGTGTATCACCTACCACTGACCCACGTGATGTCCTAGTTTGAATAATTTCGTTTTTTAATGGTTCTTCTAGATGAATTATAAATTCATTTTTTAACCCTATACGAATAGGATAAATAGAATATTATTTTTAAGTTCTATTATCTTTTAGAGTAAAAGATGAGTTTGTGGTAGAACTTAGTTAAAGGTTGAGACTCTACTTTTAAAGTATATATTTTTCTTCTTCTCTTATTCAATAAAGAAGTTAATTCTTATACTTTAGTGAAGGGATCTTTAAAAAAATGTTTTATCTTAATACCATATGTTTTGCTGAACCGATGGTATTTTAAATCATCATAGATTGATGAATTTAAGGCACTAAATTTTACACTTGTTTGTGATTGATGACCTCAATCACTACCTATAAATATTTACGTTTTTCCTCCAATTATATGTCTCTAATTACCACCAATGTTCTCTGAATAGAGATCATAATTTGGTGGTGACCCTTTCATTTCTCTTTCCCTCATATTAAGACTAAACTTTATCAACCCAATTTCCGATGTGGGTTTTCCCACAAAGATATTTTCTATATTCAACCTTTTATTTTTGAAGAACAATTTCAAATTGCGAGGATGCAATTTATTGAAGGAGGGGAGAATGTAACACCCCAAGATTTCATAGTGTGTTATTTTTCAAAATAATTCAATAACTTGCACTACACACCACACCGAGTTCAAGCACACCATGACATACCAAACAAGTCGTTCAAAAGAGGTTATGAATATTATTAACTAAATTTTAATATTTGTATTTTTAGAATCCATATTATGAGTTTCTTAGACATAATGTAAAAACAAATTCATTTTCATTGTTGCACTTTTACCAACTTTTAATAGTGAACCCTTTTTAAATCCAATATTTTAAACTTTTATATATTCAATTTGACTAAAAAATTTACTTTTTAGAATGGGGAAATCAAAAATTTACAATGAAACATCCCAAGCTTCCACAGTACGCTTTCCTTTGAATAATATAGTAGCGCGTGTTGTACGCAACTTCGAGTTCTAACACACACCACAACCAATCAAACTAGCCAATATGAATAATAATACCTACTTTTTGAAATTATATATATATTATATTTCAAAATGGACTTCATTTTTGGATACGGAATATCGAAATTATCATAAGATGAATTTTTGGTATTTTTCTGACAACTTCCAATTTTTATGAATAGTGAAAAATATTTAAAAACAACTTTTTTAATAAAAATAATTTATAGTGATAAATTATATTATTGAGTGGTTTTAAATTATAATTAGAATATATTTTTACCATTTTATCCAATGGTTTCCATTAGAATTAATTTCACTTTGAAATTGGACCCAAACAATTGTCAATCTTTTGATATATATTGCTTCTAAAAAACAAGCTATTTGTTGTGACAACGGAAATTAATTATAAAATTAATTATTGAAACGTATATGTTTGGAATTTTGTAAAATAGACATCATTTTTGAATTTGGAAAATCAATTATATCTTAGGGTGAAATTTTGGCATTGTTCTAAAAAACTTCAATTTTTGATGAATAGTGAAACTACTAAGTTGTAGTTAAAAAACTAAATTTTTTATAAAACTTAATTTTACCACTTCTGTGAATAGAGTTTCAAAAATCCGAGACACACGGTTAATATAAAGAAGTAAAATTTGGTTCAATAAGATGAAAATAATTTTTGGTGAATAGTAACTTTTTACTTTTATTTATCACGGTTAAAAGTAAATAGGGTAACTAAGGGTAAAAATGATATTAATGTTACCCTAAAACATGTCCTAATTCTATTGTACAAGTGTATATAGACCAAAAACAACCTTAGGAATAAAATATTATCATTTAGGTCTACTTGGATTAGATTAGGACATTTATTATTATTTAATTCAAAGAAGAGTTAAAAGAGTTAAAATCAAAGTTTATTTACTAAAAAATTTTTAATATAGGGTTATACATAATATAAATTCGATTTTAAATATTAATTAGAAAGATAAAAATATTCCCTACATAATTATATTTTATTTATAATTTTTAGACATTAAATAATTTAATTTATTTATGACACACTGATGATGCATTAATTACCATAATAATGAAACATTAAAGTAATTGATATTATAAATACCCAAATAAATATAATTTGAGACTTTTAATGAATTAAAATACTTTTCTAGGATAATATGACATATTAGGATTGATTTAAATGACTATTTTCGAAGTAATCATTCTGTTATGAGTTTCACAAAAATCAACTATTGAAAAGTGTCAAAATTGACATAAAAGAGTTTTTAAAACAAATATTATATTATTAATTGATATTAAATTCCTAAAAATCTAAGGTTAGTCAAATATACTTATATAATGATAGGTGTATCATTAATGGACCACTTGGGGGTCTCTTGGATGTATATAGTAAGTTTATTAACTATATAATATAAAAATACAAAGTGACATGGTAAATGTCAAACTAATTAACTAAGAGTTAAAACTAAAAGATAATGTTAATATAGTAACCCAAACCTGTATAAATTCTGTTTTTTGAATGTTTTTAGACCTATCACCACCTTAACCTTTGAATAATCAACTTTATAGACATTAGAAACCGAATATGTATTTATTATAAATTAATATTTCTAGCTTTTCCAAAGGCGCCCCTAACCCCTCTTATAAAAGGGCACTCCCCCTTCTCATTACTTAACACCTTCAAAGCCTTTTGGTTCGGACAAACTCTGTCCAAATACTCTCTAAACTTCCCTCAATACAACCTAGAGGCCTTAGTTTGATCATAAATCTAATCTAAGGATCCCTTTTGATCAAATCAAAAGGAAGAACCCGAAGAAGAGGTAATGTTTTCACCACCCTTTTTCAAATTCATTTCTTCTTCCACTTCTTCTTTATTTGTTATTACCATTCTAAAATAATAACTCATGTATCTTATATATACTGTGATGTTATTATAAATATGTTACAACCATATTCTGTATTCTATCCACCCTTTGAATAACATGTCACCATACGTGCGTACATACGGCTTACCGTCTCCACATCGTGGTATAATTGTTATTCAATATATTATTATTTGGATGAATATAATAATGATGTGTAACTCATGTAAATAATAAATATAACATGATAATGATTCTTTATATATGATATAATATCCAGTTATATATTATTTTAATATCAAAATAATTATATTGTCGCTCGCGCGTACGTACGGACTACCGTCTCGACGAACGTGATGAGATTCATTCTCCATCGTATCCATTCGAGTATAATTATCATTTGATGATTTAAAAATAATGTTTAAGGACTTGATATAATTCTTAATCTGAATAAGATACAACCTATCCATGAAAAAACATGGCTTACGTAACAAAACATATAAAAGAAAATGAGTAAGTTAACACCCGAAATGACAATAATACTAAGATATTATTAACAAAGAAATGTTAAAAGATCATATATGATATCATATTAATATATATGATTATTGTATAATTTAATAAAAATTATTTTACCATTATACAGGAGGTTAACCTACCCTCAACCAAGGAAAAGTACAAGGTAAGAGTTATTTCACAATCTCTTCATTATCTGTGGTTGTTTATACGTAATAATCTACTGAGATCTCTTTATCATCCACATCCATGTTTCTTAAAAATGTATTTCAAAACATTTTTACTATTTAAAATAATATGGTTTAAAGTAATTTATACCCTTGTTTGACTTTTTATAAGAGTTTTATAAAGGAATCTTTCTGCCGTTTTCCAAACAAGGTGCTTTTTAACTTTTTTGACAGAATTAAGGTAAGAATGTTTTTTTAACTTATATGGAGGATACAGTTATTTTCCGCCATTATAAAATCGTCAAAGCTTCCCTTAAAATCTTATAAGAATTTTTTCAGAGAAAATGTTTTATTTTATAAGTATATGACTCTTAAATGATTTCAAAATAGAAAGAGATATTTCTCTAAAAAGAGTTTTGATTTTATCTATGTCAACATCCTTTTATAGATTTTACGTTTATTTGAAGATGATTTATTATGATACAAAACTTCTATATTGTATTGAAGGTTTTGTGATATTTTTGACTGTGGATGTGCTATTTTTATACCGTTCATAGTTTATGGTGAAAGTATTGACATTTCGTATTCTAGTTTTAATACGAATGTTTATGTTATGTTTAAACCTTTTCATATGAGAATTAATTGGACTTAATATGTGACGGGTGGAGCCCGCTATAGCTCTTAGATGCATCGGTAGGTATCATGAGACAAACTAGTGTCTTGGAACAAGGCCTTGGCAAAATCTTATTTGTAGTCTTGGCACGAGGCCTTGGCTATGTGGTTATGAAAGTCTTCCATTATGCATTCCATCATTATGAAAGTGGTTATTGATATTTCATGTGATTATTCGATTAGTAGAATATCCATGTGAATAAGTAAATGGAATAATTTCATTTTATTTTTTCCATACTATGTTGAAGTTCAAGTTTAACAGGCTTTTTTTAGTTATACATTGCCTTAAATGTTTATTCTTATTTATGAAAGTTTCCATTATATTGTTATCCTTACTGGGAATTTGATCTCACCCCTTTTCTATGTTTTATTTTTCCCAGGATGTGAAGAAGTAATTTATAAATGACCTGTAGGGATAGTGTGAGGGGATAAGAGTGTGGACTATGGAGACTATGTTGTTGTAGTTTTCATTTTATGATGTAATGTAAACCTTATGAATATATCTAGTGTTTCCAAAGCTACTAAACCAATCGGTCTTTCGAGATTTGATCTTTCTTGTGATCATGCCAATGTCATGTAATAATGCACCGACTCTGGGTAACTGGGGTCGGGGTGTCACAACATTACCCTTATGATATAGTTAGTGGTGTGTGATCCAAGTCCATGCTGAGGGTGGATGGACTTAATGATTGTTTCCTAGTCTTATAATTTCATTGGTGGGTGTATCTTTGTTAGTGAGTGGGGTTTGGTTGAATCAATTCCTAGGTTAATAGATCATTCACCCTAACTATTTTTTTGATGAAAATTATGTATATAAAAGGTGATGGTTGTTCATCATACCTATTGTATGATGGTGATATATATTTCACATGAAGATACATAATTTTCCATATATATTGGGATTTGGTATGGCATCATTCATCAATTGATATATCATTTCCCTTAGGGATTATAGTAGTCGTATATCACCCACCAAGGGATATGATATGTTGATAGATCATTTTTCTAGGGGTTATGTTTTGGTGATGCATCATTCATCTAGGATAATGACTCAATGATGTATTATTCACCTTATGTGATTATACATGGTTAAAAACACCAATCATGGATTCTATTTGAATAATTGATCAATCACCTTATATAGATCACATAGAGTGGTGGATCATTCCCCATGACTAATTTAATTAGTGATTATTGATTATTCACACTCTTTTCAAGTTTATATCATGATAATATAATCACATTCCAGGACTATCCCTTGTCAGTATGAGTCAATAATGTGGGTTTATTCTTGAGTATCCAACTATATAATTAGTGTATACAAGTGATTATTATGAAATAATCTTCACTTATTACATGAATATATATATATATATTATAGATATTGTTTGTGGTTCCACATATAGTTTTATACTCATATAAAAAATGGGAACTATAGTGTGCCTGAATACATTATGGTTGGAATGAAGGTTTGGGTGATGACTAAAGTATTGGTGGATGATAAACAGAAGCTAGCAGAGGTTATAGAGAAATATAATAGGAGATTCCAAGAAATGGTTAAGGTCTCCATTTTTTTATTTATAGTTTCATTACTCATTGGAATCTGATGTGGCCATTAGAAGATATAGTATCTACTATATAAATGTATGACCAACATGATTTAAAATTTTTATTGTATGGGGATTTTATTTATTATATTGTTCCTTATACAATAAATCCTTCATCATTCCAATAAAATTATTATTATTTTCATAAATATCACCTATAATAGTTTACGTGGGAACCATCCAAAACTACAACACTAAATATAAATACATGTATCAAAACACATACAGCCAAAATAAAATTTCAATTATTCACTATTAAAATAAAAAAACAAAAGCATGAATGTATGATTTAGTGCATCGAGTTTAGTGCCACTTGTAATCTCAACATAGTAAACATCATCACCTCAAGCCACCCACCTATATAAGTCAATCATTCTCCCATCACTATCACTATTGAAACATACTAAAGGAAGGATTTGAAACCTTCATAATCATAATGAAAATTTTATCTCTAGTGAGAATAAATCAATGACGATATTTTATAAAAACTACTCAACTCCACCAATCAACAACAAACTACATTAGAAAACAAGCTAGAACCACATGTAGAACACCATGTAAATTAATCGATGTCAAACCTTAATAACATTCACAAGAATAACCCCACAAAAATATCACCTTGAATAAAAAATTGGAATCATTTGAATAATACATGTAGCCACAAAAAAAATACATAAATAAAAACTAATAAAACCGAAATTTACCATCACTTGAATAGGATATTGGAAAATAAACAGAATGAGGTGAAGTCAACTTACTATAGAAAACACCTTGCATCTGAAGAAACACCACTTCTAATCCTTAAATTATTGATATAGAAAATACACTATAAAAACATAAGGGAATGAGAGAATCCATGAAATGTCATAACTCATGGAGCATTTTAGAATTCATAACAAAACAACTAAAAAAACATTAGATAACCACCACAACAGAATGATCTAAGGAGATGTGTATGAATATGAATCTTGATTAGTGTTTTTAGTGTAAAATGCCTCCACATTAGGTTATGAAAATCATCAAGACAATAAAAACCTTCTTTTAATCCTCATTATTAGACCTTAAATAAATAAATAAAGACTATAATGATGCCTGAACAATCATCGTATATGCCTCCATAGATGTTGACAATACCTTAACTAAAAAATCCAAAACTATCCCATATTACTAGAGTTCATGACTTAATATAATTTAAAATATAGAAACATATGGTTATAGAAGATGATAGAAGACTACCATATTCAATAAGGAGATAGAGTTCTGAGTAAAACATAATGTGTGATCTAGCGTAAGGGAGAAGATAATCCTAGCTTTTAATAAACTCCATCCTAGATGGAGAAGAGAAAAATATAATTAATTGAATCATCACATGATAAAGATAATCTTAGACCAGTTGGGGATAAGATCATAGGGCCATTAGAAGGAGGGATCTAGTGTAAAAGTGGGATGTGAGGAGGAGGTGATTCCATAGTTAAAGCATACATGCCTCCCCCTCCAAATCATTGATGAGGGTGAACCCTAGATTGAGAGGGATAGGAATAAACATTTATTTATATCTTCCAAGTCCTTCAATTGTTTCACCCCATTGTTATGTTAAATTTGGTTGGTTATATCATTTATTTTTTACATTTGTGTTGATGTTGGAGTATAAAATCTCCATAATTTACTCTTATTGACTTAATATTTGTTAATATCATTTGGTATATAGGAAGGCATACCTAAGGTCGTGTATCAACCCGACTTTAGCTAATGTTTAATGATTAAGTCGAGGCTATGAAACTGGGAAACATTCCATGAAGTACGTAGAGCACTTTTTATCATATATCTACAAACTCTACCACTTTTTACAAATTCTATCTTCCATATCATAAAAAAATGAATTAGACTAAAAAATAAAACATATGAATAAAATATGGTAATATGAAAATAAATTATTACAAATTATATTATTAAATAAATACATGATAATATCATTTTGGTGAAATATAAGTTAATCATAATGGCAACATTACATTATCATTGGACACATTACATTTATAATAGATACAATTTTCTCTACCAATGATTACATATTCCATTTAAATTGGATATGTTTTTCAAAATATCCCATATATAACCCTATAAATTGAAATTATTTAGATTATACATGTTGTTTGAATGAAAGTTTATAATATGGATATTTAAAATCTGATTTTTTCTAATATCACTATTTTTATGATAGTTGTGTGGATCATTAAAAACCCATAAACGGTAATTTTTTCAGTGTATTGAAATGTACTATATATACTATAAATTTTTATCCAATTCCATTTTTTAAATTATATTTCACTGATTTATTATATTTATTAAAATAATTATAAAATTTGAGATACATAGTGAGATCCTGAATTCACACTAAGAGAGGGGGTGAATATATTTGAATACATTTTTCCATATTGTACTTACCTTTTAATATCTGAAAATCTACAACTTTTTGGATGAATGGATCTATATTATGATACCCAACACTACACACAACATGAAAAGTAGTAAATGAAAGAGTATGATAGCATGCAGTATTTATATGTTTTTACTTGATGATATTTACTTTATACTTTATTTTTTCAGTTTAATACTGAGACAAAAATATCCAATTATATAATAAAGTGGATACAATCAGAAGGTATCATCCTTGAACCTAAATCTAAATTTTTATAGATTTTCTATCTCATAATAGGTTATTTACACAAGATTATTATAGGTTAAAATTAGTGTTAAAACATATTTTTTGGGAAAAATATTCTCAATAGTACATAATATAAGCACATGAAAGGGTCTATATTCTTAATAACACATGAATTTTGACCACATGAATATTTATAAACAACATTATAAACTCTAGTGTTTCTAACCATTATATAAATCAATGAACATAAAGAGGAAAAAATCCACATTTTTCTATTCTCAGCAAATAGGGAACCTTCTGGTATAAATTAGAAACACAAGATCTTATCTTAATGAAAGCGTTGGTAATAATTTTTTATATAAACCCTTCTATTTAGCCTATCCCTATTCATCATATTCTTCTTCGGTACTTAACATATTCAATAGATTTAAAAAAAATTTGTCTCCCAATATTTGTATTTATTTTTTTCACTTTTGAATAATCTCATCATTATTGAAACTCATCATGATCATATAGATAATTTCTTTATATTTTATGTTTGGAATCATCATGAAAAGTGGATAAATGATATTCATATTTAAAACTATTCAAATATTCAATCAATTATAATATACATCTTTAACCTTCATATATAAAAAAATCCTTTTGGAATCTCTATAAATCTATTAAAAATATTATCAGTCTTCACCATTTAGACCTCTATTAACCTCAACTTTTTCCTTCATTTAAACTTCCACAAATCCTACATCCTCTTTTCCACATCTTCATTCCACCATGAAAAAATTATTTTATAAAGTTACTGAACCTAGTGAAATATTATTATTCTTATCACAGTTTAAAATATGATGGATTAAATCATTTATTAATTTTTTTTAAATTATAACATAAATAACAACATACCATCATCAAATTTTGTCTTACATGACCACATGAAAGTTTATACATTTACCCATATAAAATATGTTCATTATGATATATTAGATCTGTTACTCCTACATATTCCACAGAATATAAAAGCTACCCTAATGTATACTCATATTTAATCTTATGTAAGCTATGGAAATTATTATATAATCTTACATATCATTCAAATATAGTTATATATAATCCTATATTTGTATAAATATCATTATATTTACCCACACATTAAAAGTTAAAACTACATTACTTTAATACATATTAATGATAGTTATTTATATATATTGTTTAGACTCAAAGTTATTATTTAATATCCATGAATTAATCTTACATAAATACGCTACAAATTTATAATTCACAAAATATAAATATATAGTGAAAAATTGTATTTAATCATACTTATTTTAATGGAAATATCCATTATTCTATAAAATTTTCAATCTACATCATTTAATACCAAAACATATCAAATATATTTATCACAATATTATTAATCCATGTGTCTCTTCAGCATAGTTCAAAAATAATATAAATCATATACAAACTGAATTGAGTACTTATATGTATCTTTTACCAAATCAATTATCTATTAACATAAAACATCTCAAATTACTTCAATTTATTGTTATAAAATTAATCAACATCTATAAAAATTCAAAATAAACTCATATATTCAAGTTCATCATAATAGTGTGTGAATCGATATATTACAATTGTATTCATGTATGAAAATATGAGGAATAATTATCACTAGAATTATCATCCAGGTTTATTCTCCACTAATTATAGTTATCCCACACTTTCTTTATCATATACACACAATATTTAGAGAGATATAAAACCCCTAAGAAACTCACCCATTTCCCAATACTCAACATAATTTTCAAGACACAATCCAATTCTATACATATTAATTCATGTAATAACATTATCCAATGATCGCATTAATCTCGTCAAGGCCAATCTCGGATAATATTAATTGAACTTGAATAAATATTAGTAATACCATTATTTTAAAAACTCATCCATATATACAATAAATCCTCTGATCTTTATATAAATATCAGTGTACTTTATGTTCACTCAAATCGTATAATTATTTACTCCTTTAACATTCCACCACCCCAGACCAATGATTATTGCCTATACTGATGATTTCTAGTGTGCCCCAGGCATGCCTCTCTATATTCCATAGGCCTCCAACTACCAGCATGGTTCTCTGATAGTTCCATGGGGATACTATACACCCATATCAGAGTGCGTAATCATAAATAAATAACCCCGAATAAACTATAAAACAGTAAATATAATGAATTATCAAACTAAAAAAGCTATTATTAATGTAAAATAGTTATAAAATCCTACAAGTTTGATCAACCATTTTAATGATCACATATATAAGATAAAAAAATACTAATATATAAGAGGTGTTACCCCTAAATCCAGGCCTCACCTCAAATTTCTTGATCCTGCACTTGTTTATGAAACTAAAACACAGAATACAAGGAATTAGGAAAACACATACCTACAATCAAGTGAGAGACGACTTGAGTAACCTAGTGAAATATAATCCCATGCAGGTTTTGAGTACATAACTATGTTGGGAACCACTAACATGGTCTCATAAATAAAAATTATACAGTGAAAGTTTCGTGTGATATGATCATTTGAGAACGATAATTACACTATAAAATGTAAATAAACAATAAACTAATGTCATACTTATGTTTATGACCTCCATCAACCATACCTTCTTCATTTAGTTCTAAGGTGTCTCTAAGATTCCCTCAATATCATGAAAACTATATTAATACTAGATTATATTATATAACATGGGAATCCCTAAATATTAGGGTCAATAATACCAATATGTAATTATAAATGGATCAATATCCAGATTCTTGACATCCTGAATATCTCTCAAATCTCATGGTATAATGAATGGATTGAAAACGATTCCCTTACATACTATAAAATCAGTGTACAAGAATCATCTTCTATGTAACCATGTCAACCAGTTGAATAAGACACATCTTGGGAATCCCTATCAGGTACACATGATATGATCATGATTTACTCGAAAATCCTAGTATTTTCCGAGTAATTGCAAAATAATAATGATCGTAATAATAATCATCAAGTTTGAATGGATGGATCCTAGACATGCATGGAATCCTAGGGACCTTTGGTGTCCATAACATACCATAAAAACCCAAGGTCGAATATTCAAATCTCAAGAATTACTATATGGATCAATTGATGGACCCCAATAGGTATATATGGAATCAATGATTACATCATATCATCAATCACACCACACTAGTATCCCATCAGGATAAAAAGTAAAATTCAAAGAAGCACATATGGGAATCCAAATCACCATAATCACATTACATCAATCCCATAAAGTGGGTCTCAAGAATCACATCTGGGAATCTAGATCTATATAAAAAATAAATACACAAAAGAATAAATAAAATATAGTAGTTGGAAAAACTCATAAATCCATCACCAATATCCATAGCCCCTAGAGATCATATGTTTGGTATGGGTTCTAGGGTGACAACTATTACAATATCGTCCCATTCCCATATGCACTTGCATAGTGTTGACCTTTAACCAAGGTACCTACCAGGCCCCTTGGCCCCATTAAGGGGGAGGAACCCTACATAGATCTCCCTTCAAGTGAACTTATGAAAAGGTAAAAACCCATCACCCAAGGGTAGAACATATCCCAAATCCCCAACCCTTTGTAGTTGGGGTATCTAATTAGTGTCCAAGGGTCTAATGTGGCCCAAAATAACTTGTGTAACTAAAATATAAATATCTAATTTTTAATTACATTTAGAGTTTAATTATTAAACTACTTAAACACAATAATTAATCCATTAAAAATTTATTTAACTTTATTTTAAATTGCCTAAGGTGGTATGTCCACACAACAAATTCATATAAACAAAGAAAAACTGCCTAATTGAAAGTACCAATACCACCTAATTCATTAAAATATATCCCCTTTAGTTCATAGTATGAATGATCCCACTGAGACTCATCCAAATCCATCTACACCCAATGACCATCTAACAAATCATGAAAAATACTAACTTGTATAAAAAACTAATTTAATTTATTATGATAAAATTATAATTAACTAAATAATTTACAATTCAATTCCCCATTTTATTCAAATTGGAATACACATTGGAAAGCTTACCATGTAACATTATCAAATCGAAGATACACCCATCAGCACCTAGACAGTCTATCTCATCATCACATACCAACCATTTTTAAGATACCCTACAAGCACTACAAAAAATACACCATTTAATTTAACTTTGGGAAATAATTAATAAATTCATTGTGACAACCTACATCTTTGAAAAAAATATGATGATGAACAAATATTATCTCAGGACACACTCTAGTTAGGACAAAAGAAATGAAAAACACATTTGGCCAATTATACATTTATCTTGTGGAATCAAAAAAACCAAAATAAAAATAAAATAAAATAATGAAGAATGGGGAATAAGGATAATAAAGGAAAATAGAGGGTTATTATCAACTTATATCACCAAAAAAAGGTTTCCAAATCTACCATAAAATGAAGGAGAAAAGAATGAATAGTAAGGTATGAAGGGGGGAGACCATGAACGTATGATAGAGATTGAAACTTTGGATTCCCTCTAAAGAAAATCAAGGAGGTTTGGATTGGTAATTTTACATGTTTAAAGGGACACACAATTTTTCTGAATGGTTTACCAAAACATGTGCCAACCAATTGGTAAGCAATGTCCATATAAATCCCTATCACATGGTTTTCCCACATGGGTTACCATATCGTGGGAGAACCATGTGAATTGGAATTTTAATAATCTACAACATTTCACATGGATTGTATGAAACTATGTGCCAAACCCCAGCTATAACCAATATCACATAGTTTTATATGTGATACACAAAGCTTCCTCTAAACCATTCATTAACCAAGAATCAAAACAATGCTTCATAGAATTTGAACAGAAGACATATTTACACTTCAGGTGTCTCATGTATTCCTATAAACTATGAAACTAAAACCATTCACTCTTGTAAGAATACATTGAATCCTATGAAGAATTTACCCAATGTTCCCAAGACTCATCTATGATTCTTGGGTACCACCCATACATTTAAAAATGCCTAAAAACATCACCTTAAGATATCCAAACTCACATAATTCAATTGTAAACCTTAGTCTAAAATATATCCCACTAAGTAATTCAAAATTAAAATTCCTTCTTGAATTTTCAACTAGCATAGACATGAGATCTTACAACTTCCCCAGTATCAAACTTATAATCATAGAGAAGTATCTGTGGATCCACAATTATCTATCTTGAACCACTTTAGTCTCTAAATCCTATTCAAATGGAAAAATTATATACCCAGATGCATAAGGTGCTTCTTGAGCATAATTCCAACATAATGCACAAAACCCATAAAAACACGATCCATCGGTTGAATCCATTTTCCAAAACTAATATAACACTCTATGACACAATTTTATCCCAAGGTACTATTGTGTCTTCATTAAATTGATAATCTAACCTATAGTGCTCCGCAATATATGACAATGCTCAGGAATTCCAATTCCAAATTATAGTGCCTCCCCAACATAGGAATTTTATGATAGAACACATCTTTATGGATATAAAGACATGATTAAAATGGTTCTCGACACACCACAAATCTATATAAATGAGAGATTTGGTAAAAAAAATATTACCAAACCCCACTTCCAATTTATAATCCAAAATGGACATGCCTCAATCATCTAAAAATGAAATGATCTTGCTGATTTTTTTCCAAAAATCCCCAACCAAATATTAAAACAAACTAATGGTATCTGAATCTATGTTTCTAATTCAGTTTTCAAATAACAACATCTAATTACACACCAAATCACTAGTCATACCACCTCTGGATGACATATAACCAAGTTGCCCAGCTTTCACTTACAACGAATCACACAACATTCCGGACCATGAATCCTTAAATCTAGATGGAATCCCATGATAATGGGAATACTTCAACAAATGTATGTACATTATTTTTATGAAATTAATCTGTAAAAACATCAACTACCCAAAACAATTCATGATGATATTCCCTATGATGAGAATTAACACACTATTGAACCTATTAGACTCAGATCACCATAAATCATCATGAGCACAATTCCAAATCTCTGAATATATCCAATATCAATTATTACCTCAATTATTTTATTCTCTTGGGAATCTAAATAATTTTTATTGATCTACTCATTAGATATGTCAAGGAAAAATGACTATCTATCCATCAGTCTCATAAAAGCATCACCCATTAACATGAGGGTCATATTACCCATGACTAACATCATGAACCCCACTTTTGGAGAATACTTATAATATATTCGTCAAACCATATTCCTGATCTCTTCATCTTATATCCAATATATCACCTAACATAACAATCTACATGGAAAAACTAACTCATACTTGAGAACCATTCAAAAAGTTAATGTTGTATTTTCTTGATTCTAGGGAATATATCCCATGATATTTCTTAAAATTTGAACCAAATAATGTTTAATTCCCTCCATAAGAATATGGTGGATGCCCCAATATATGGATTTACATACTAATCCACAAACACAACACCTGATAAATACCCATATTAGATCTATGTCGTTCTTTCCGAGCCACATTCACCATCCTGTGAATACATGACTATAATAAATTTACTAGATCAACCATTTTACCCCACCCTAATCCAATTAAATATTCCCCTATACCATAGAAGTACATTTCAAATTCTATTTCAAATTCCCTTGGAAAACCATATATCCCTATAAATGTTTCATCAATTCCATTGGTCTTCAGTTCACATATAGACATATCTCAATACACAATTCAATAAACTAACTTATAACCAGTGCATGTCCCCGAAATATCCTTTAATCTTACCATGAATATACTCATGTACCACCCTATCACTGAAATCCGACTCACAATATGATGAGCTATATATCTTTAAATGAGGTTGACACACCAAAACCACTGATTTCGCTCGATAACATGTCAGTTTTTTGAGCCAAGCACATGATTATCTTCCACATAGTTCTATTACATGAAACTAGAATATATACATGATCCTACCAAATAATAAAAATGATCCATAATAGTAGGGTTAGACACATGAATTGTCCCTCCATTAAAACAAACCTCGACATCATGAAACACTAAGTGTGTGAAATTCTATGTTAGTAACACACAAGGTGGTTAGTCTGAAGAGAAAAGATAAAGCCCCACCATTCCTTTAACGCAAACTCAATAATAAATATCATTCATAAATATAAAACCTAAGGCATATAACCATGACATTCTATTTCTAGGGTGATCTCAATATTCAGGGTAACCCTTCTCGCTGGTTTCCCTCATACATAACAATAGAATCCAATTCACTAAAGTATAAGTCAAAAAATGTTCTTAAAGTTCTCCCACCTATCCCAAAGGCCAATATATCCAATAATTCAGGAAAAAAATGACACTAATCATTCTCTCAGAATAATTATAACTTAGCATCCATCATTATTAATTCCCACTCATGAGCCTCATATATTGAACTATAATATAACGCCAACATCTACCTATGAGACTATTCTCTCAAGAATCATGATCTCATTAGTTAGGGTCTATGTATATAAATATCCCATCATAGAAAATTTAAATTAAGTAATAAGTAACAAAATAATTAGTTAGATAGAATGTAATTCCATACTATATGGGAAAACACTATATAGGTTGTTATTGAGACTTTAAATAACTGATCCCTTGAAAAAAATAACCCATAGGTGGTTCATCATAAGGGCATCCAATTCCCCTATAAACCTCATAGGATCAACCCACTCCCTATAAATAAATGGAATCTATAGTTGTCCTTATAAATATCAATGAGATTCTAATGATATATTTTTATAACCTTCCATTACAAGAACATGTATGAATTTCAATCAAACTGAGTAGAATTCCACCTTGAACATATATGATAAAATACTATATGACTTGTAGTTGAAACATTAAAAAAATGAACCTATTTATTTTGAAATCACACACTAGTTGGACTATATTTCATTTTAGCCCCTATTTTATGAACCATTATGCATGATATGCCTCTTGATTCCATAAAAAATATCCAAAAGTCAAAACTCACAAGTCATAAATCTCAAACCGCATGTTCACAATGCCTTGTGAAAATCATATAAAAAAATAACATATCAAGAATAAAAATTCTAGTCTCTTTGTAACCTAGATATCCTACTATAATAGGTTTTCATGATGCACCATCATGATGTCCATCAAAATTTCCAACACATTCCTTGGTCTCTTGGATAACATTTCACATATAATAATAAAAATTAAAACACCTATGATACCACTCTGTAATATCAAACTTCCAAAGACTACATATAGGTTACTAGATTAATGGTTGTTACTATTACTTAAGCATACCACCATATACACTAGAGGCTGATAACTAACAAAAATGTTCTAAGGTAGTTTTTGGGTAGACTATAACCTTATATAAGAGTGAACAACTAAATATAAATAACCAAGACTCATACATAAAAGATTACTCCAAAATATTAAATTAACTAAACATTTTATAATAAAATGGAAAATAGTCATAAATTATTGAATGGTCGATCTCCCATTGGGGGAAGATATATACAAGGTAAATAAATAATTTAAACAAAACTAGCTAAGATTTCATGACCCAAAATTCAGACCTCACCTACAATCTCTTGATCCTACTAAAGATTCCCCAGACAAACATATAATATCGGGCCTTAGACCAACCTATAGCTAAAAAAAGTGAGATTCAGCTTAGGTACTATAATGGCCCTAGCCTTTTACATATAACATTACATGATTTTAAGCATAATTATACATCAGGTTACAATCCAATGATCATAATGTCTAGTCTATTGGAAGTCTATGTACATAAAAAAATATTATAAAAACTACATTTTATTTAAACTCTATAATTAGATCCTATCTTCCATTGTGATCATACATTTCATAGGATAGATTAGCAATAACATGAACAAAGGGATGAGATAAAATCCCAGTAAGGGAATAACTATAAGAACAAAGCATTAAAACATGGGATAAAAGGCATGAAATGATGATATAAAAAGGCATGTAACATATGAAATCATAACATATAAACATGGGATCATATAAACATGGAATCATAGAAATAATGAAGAAAAATAAAACACAAATTTAGTATGAGTCAAGTCTAACTACCAAGACTGTTTCCCATAGTATCACATGCCAATTCTAACTGCCAAGACCGTTGCACAAAGTTTCACAAGACAAGGATAACTGCCAAGACCGTCACACATAACATCTCATGAGACTCAACATTACCCAATGAATTGGAACAATATCTGGGAGAACCCATCCTAAATTTTTATTAATATTTTTTCCACATAAAGAATCAAACATAATCAATCTTTCTTAAACATAAGGGTTTCTCATGGAAAGAATTGGGTACCACAATCATGTCATAAAGCATAACGAAAGGGTGTATCATAAAAGTGCCCATGAAGGAAAGTAATTAGGAAATATATTGAACTTCATAAGGTAAAATAGGAATATATCATGTTAATTGATGTCAAACAGTAGTGACAAAAATTAATAAAAGTATTTGAGAAATTTTATCATTAAGATATTTTTGTGCGGTTTTAAGGAAAATACTATAGAGATTTTAAAATAAAAAAATGGAAAAATATTATATATAAAACCATAAGTGAACCAAGAAGGTTATGATAATATAAATATAACTTTATAAATACAATGGTATGCTAAAAAAAGAAGATATAGAACACTTGAAATCGAGTAAGAATTTAGGATGTTTCCATAAAATAAGTTTGCTTATCAGGAAGTATTGAGGATGGAATCAATTAAAAACATGTATATACCTAAAAGAGAAGGATGAATGGAACTTGATACATGAGTTTGGAAAATTCAAATAGAATTTTTAATATGAACATAAGAATAATATATAACCTCAATTAGGTAAAAATAATGGCAAAGAATCCCAAAGGAATAAAGAAGATTCTAGTAGAATTCCTTACGAATTATCATCATGGTATGAGGTGTACTTAAGAAGGATTCATGAGAAAGAAAAGGGTTTTTAATCACTTATAAATCATTATGGAAGTATGGTGGAATTGATAAATCATACCCCATCATTAGGGATCACACATAAAATGTCATAGCATAGAGGACATTCTTGAATAAAAGTGAAATGGAGAAGATCCCTTACCATAATTCCGATGGTGATCTTTTCTTGAACGTAATAACCTGAATAAAAAAATTAGGTTTATTAATTAATATTTAAGTGACCTTAAATATATTTAAAATAATTATTATAACATTTTTAAGTTCATTTATAACCATTTTGATTGGTTATGAGGTTCAATTTCATTGTCTGGGTCTGTTTGCTTTCTTGGTTTTAATAATCAATTCATGTTCGGATAAGCATGTATGATGAAGGTGGTTGTAAAAAATTGAAGTTATATTTTAATATTTAAAATCCATAAGGTTAAGTGGTTTAAAATTTAATCTGGTTACTTATAGTGATGTTGAATAATTATATAAAACTTTAGTGACAACCTTTAGGGTTAATTTGTGGTTTTTGACCACGAAGAACATGTTTTGTTTTATAAACCAAAACCATGTGTAAAAACTTATTCCATAACTATATATGAGTCATAATACATATATTATGGTCTTGTTCGACCACGAAAATTGTATAATTACCAGAATTTTAGATGGTAATGGAAATTGAAAACCCATCGTCCTTGAATGTGGTAAATTAGCACATCTCAGATTATGTATTTACTACTAAAATAAAAGAAGAGTAAAGGAGAGATGATAATAAATTATTCCATTATCATAACAATAATAAAGTACACGTAAGGTACTATAGTTTTCATTACATTTTTATGGGGATAGATAAGGATAAAAAATCAAACAAATGAACATAAAAAGAAAAATAAAGAAAAGAAAAGTTCAGTTTATCTCTTAAATCAATCTTCCTTGAGAGACTTCTTAAGTGGGGAGGATTTCATATTTTGAAGAGACATGGGGATTTTTTATGTGGGAGATAAGGTTTAAGAGATATTTGGGTAGAATAAATGCATGTAACAAGTCTTGGGAGGAGTGAAGAGAAGAGGTAAGGAGGGGTGGTATTTATAGTGGAGGAGAGGAGGGTTTTCATAATATTATAATGATTAGTTTATTATTTTTCAATAAGACAAGAAATAGTGATGATTACATGACCAATAATAGTAATAAATTAATGTTAGTTATATATTTGGGTGCATACATCACTTATTATGTTAGGAATAGTGGATTTAAATTATAATGTATTTATATGGAAAATTAATGTATTTTACTATTCACTAAAAATTCAAGTATTTCAGAAAATTCTCAAAAATTCAACCTACTAATTTTTCGATGTGTAGAATCCAAAAAAAAATAATTTTCTAAATAATATTAACTTAATATTTAATTTAAATCAAAATTTATTCTTAATAAAACAGTTTTAAAAAATTTATTTACTTATTCCAAAATATTGGTACATCATACTTTCACTTGAATCTCATTTATATACTATCATAGGTATGTTTACTATTCATTAGGGTATACTATTATTAATAAGGGTAACATTACTATTCATAATGGTAGGTTACTATTCACCAAAAATTATGTTTTCCTTATCGGACTCCAAATATCTTACTAATCACAACTGTGTATGTCATATTTTCAAAATTCAAATAATAGAAGTGAAAAACTTTTGTTTAAAGGTCAATTTGAAATTAGTAGTTCATAATGTTGTGATTTAATGTGATTATATGAAAAATTAATAAAAAGGAAATTTCCATTGAAAAGAATTGGGTCATTACATTCTCCCCCCTTGAGAAATTGTACCCTCAAAATTTAATTTTACATTCTAGGAAATAAACAGATGTGGGTCCTTTTCCTTCATTGCCTCCTCCAGTTCCCATGTTTCCTCTTCGTACTTATGGATCCACCATAGTATCATGACTAGGTGAGTAGTCTTGTTATGAAAAACTTTATCTCTACGAACCAAGATCGTCACTGGTTTCTCCTCGTAAGAAATATCATCCTCCAACTATACCACCTCTAAAGAGATTACATGTGAATAGTCTAGTATGTACTTACTTAAAAGGGATACATGAATGAAATCATGAACTTTTTCCATGGTAGGTGGACATTATAGTTGATGGGCCACATCTCTAACATGATCAAGGATCTCGAAGGAGCCGATTTACCTGGGACTCAACTTCCCATTCTTTCCAAACCTCGTGACCTTCTTCAATGGAGATATTCTTAGAAATACCATGCCATCAACTTTGAAGTCAAGGTATCGTCAATTATTTTCTTCATAACTCTCCTATTAAATTTGGGATTCCATGATATGCTGCTGAATGTTTTTCACCTTCTCCACCATTTCTTCGACCATTTCAGACCCTAATAGCTTATTCTCACCAACTTCATCCCAACATGTTGGTGTTCTAAACATTTTCCTATAAAGGTCTTCGTATGGTTCCATTCAGATGCTAGAGTGGAAACTTTTGTTTTAGTAGAATTCAACCAGTGGAAGATGTTGGTCCCACAATCCTTTGAAGCCCATAGAACATTCTCTCAACATATGTTCCTGTGTCTGAATAGTTCGCTCAGATTGGACATTAGTTTGAGGATGATAGGCCATACTGAGGTTCAGTTCAGTGCTTAGAGCATGTTAGATACCTCTATATAACATCGAGGTAAATCTCGGATCTCGATCAGATACAATAGATTGTATTACTCCATGCAACCTTACCACTTGTTTGATGTAAATCTATGAGAGTTGATCCAATGAGAAGTCCTCTCGAATTGCGATAAAGTGAGTTGTCTTTTTAAGATGATCCACAAAAAACCATATAGCATTGTTTCCTCAGTATTTACTTGGAATTCATGTGACAATGTCTATGGTAATGTTTTCCCACTTCCATGTTGTTATGGGTAGTGGTTGAAACATCCCCCTATACTTTTTTCTTTAATCCTTCACTTGCTGACATACCAGTCACTTTGATGTATATTCATCAATCTCCTTTTTCATATTGTCCTCTCAAAGGATTTCTCAAAGATCTCGATAAATCTTTGTGATCCCTGGGTGGATAGAGAAGGTTGAGCTATGTGCATCATTCAAAAGCACCTTATTTATCTTTGGATTATATTTTATACAAACCATAACCCAAATCTTACAACTACTTCCTCATCAATCATGAACATGGAGGATTTACCATTTCTAATAGCTTCCACCCTTTTCTTAATTTCCACATCTTTTTATTAAGAATCCTATATTTTATCCATGAGGTATGGATGAGAAATCATTTGATAAGGGATTTATTATATTCCTCCCTTAATTATTCCCATGTCCATCCTTTACAAATCTAATAATATCGGATCCTTTTCAATTCTCATCATTGATAAAGATGCAGGATCTTTTATACTTAGAGAATCTCCCACATAAAGTCTCCTTAACGGGATGGTAGGGAATTGAGCTGTCATAATCCTTAATGATGTCTATCCATCTTCTCTAGCTCATATTAATATCTTTTTGTGTGAATATATATTATAGACTCTTATGATCATTATATATCTCACACTCCTCCCCTGAGAGATAATTCCACCAAAATTTTAATACAATGGACGCAACCTCCAACTCTAGATCAGGTGTGGGATTATTTTGCGTATTAATTTTTATCTTCCATAAGGAATAGACTATCTGTTTATCATTTTTAATCAGTACATATCCTATTCCATTCTCTTAGGAATCACTGTATACCAAAAAGAGTTATCCACTTATTGGGAGTGTGAGTAGTGGCATAGTGATAAGCCTCTTTTTCAACTCCTTGAAACAGTCTTCACATTCCAAAGTCTAGAAAAATTTTACTCCATTTAATTTCATCTTGATCATTGGTTTTGAAAATCATGAAATGTTCTTCAAAAATCGTCGATAATACCAAGCTAAAACAAAAAATATGGGGATCTTTGTTATAGATGTTGGCCTAGACAACTCTTTAATTTGCTTTTCCTTGAAAGGGTCCACAAATATCCATTTTCTTGTGATAACATTCCCCAATAATGATACTTCCTCTATATATAACTCACATTTACTATACTTTTCATACAGTTTCACCCTTCATAAACCTTTTATCATAGTATTCAAATGCTCCTCATGTTCCTTCTTACTCTTGGAGTATATCATAATATCATCGATAAAGACTACCAAAAATTTATCAAGGTAATCTCTAATGATTATATTCATTAAATCCTTGAAAATTTCTAGAGAATTAATGTGTTTGAAGGGAATCACTATGAAATCATAGTGTCCATACCTCATTTGAAAGTCAGTCTTGGGAATATCTGCCTTCTTCACCTTTAATTGGTGATATCCCGACCGTAGGTCCTCCTTAGAGAAACAACTGGCCCCATGAAGCTGATCAAAAGAGTCATCTATTCATGTAAGGTAATACTTGTTCTTTATCATGATTTTATTGAGCTCATGATAATCAATACAGAGGAGAATTGATCCATCCTTCTTCTTGACAAAGTGTACTGGCGTACCCCATGGTGAAGCACTCGAGCATATAAAACCCTTCTCTAGATTCTCCTGCAACTGCTTCTTCATCTCCTCCAGATCTACAGTGGCCATTCTATAAGTATTCATTGATATAGGTATAGATACAAGAATAAGATCAATTGATAAATCAACCTCATGATCGGGAATAATACCAGGAAACTCTTCAGGGAATACATCATTTCAATCCCTCATGATAGTCATGTATTCAAGCATGATTCTCTCCTTTGTCTCAATCATTTGAGATAGATATGCTTGCTCATAAGGCAGTAATATCCACAGTTGAGATGATGATTCTGAAGTAAATTCATCTTCTTAGTTAAACATTTATAGAATTGTAGGATGCTTCAGCACTTGAAGTGTGATCTCCCTTTCCCAAAAGTTGATGTTGGCTTTATATAAAGATAGTCAATCCATGCCCAATATAGCCCCGAACTATACTAATGTAAGTATGATGATATTGTCTTGGAAGTTCATTACACAAAAGTTAATTGGGGAGGAGTTATAAACCATGGATGCAATAATTTCCCTATTTGTTATTCTCATAGATAATTTATCCTCCAAATTTTGAGGTGGTTTAAGAAAAATTCCAGTAAACATGTAAGATATGATAGAATGTATAGAAATAGAATGAAATAGTATGTTCACTATTATTGAATGAATAACTATCATACCTATCACCACATAATTGTTCATCTCCACCTTAGTAGTGGTGATAGCATAAGTTATTACTTGTTGTGTTCGAGGTTATTATTGATTTCCACTACCAACCCTTTGCTTAGGAAATTGTCTGCATAATTCCCATGATCCATGTAGTTGTAACACTTCACCACTTCCTAATCATTGATTTGAACCTTCCATTCTTCTTCCACATTAGTGGGATTTTTCATATCCCTTTGGAAGTTCTCGGCCAAATGCCTCATTTTTCCACATTTGAAGCAATTCTTTTTTCCATTTAGACAGTTTCCAAGATGCTTCTTCCCACAATTTTTACACATGGGATATTAGGGCTTCTTTCCATCATGGGATTTGTTTGTTGAACCACCCATGTTGTTCTCTATTGTTCACTTCTTTTCACTGGGACCACAATACAACTGAGAGTCTCCAATATCTATTTCCACTATGAGGGAATAATGGATAATTTCCTCATAACTGTCAAAGTCTCGAATCCCCAATGCTTTTCATAGACTCGACCATAGTCTATTAAAATATGATCCACCTTGCTTTCAGTGTTTATGAAAAAGCCATAGGCATACCTTTCAAGCTTTGTATGTTTTTCTTCATATTCCCCAATGGACTCATCTTCCTTCTTCTTGAAAAAAAAGGAACTCTCTTTCCATCTTGATATAGAGGGTCCAAGGAAAATAATTATTGAAAGATATCCTCTTGAATTCCTCCAAATACATGAAATCAATTTTCTCTTGGGACTTTGTATTCTTGATTAGTTTCCACAATTTATTACCTTCCCCATCAAAATGATTGACCACAGGGACAACTTTCTCTTTTTCTGAGCACTGGAGGAAAGAGAATATATTTTCAATAGAGTTAATCCACTGTTCTACGAGGAGGGGATCAGAAGTTACACTAAACATGGAGGCCTTTCCTCATAAAGGATTCAACCAAAAATTTCTCTTCACTTGGAGGAGGAGGGAGTTCCACAAGATTCATGTTTTTATTCATAACATGATGTTGGTGATCAAGTACTGTCATGATGTTTTGACCACCCGTTCCCATCATATCAGGAATATCAATTGGGAAATATTTACATTTCCTATCATATTGGTTGTTAGAATGTGTTCTTCTATTTCCTGCCATTAACTAAATAAAATAATGTACAATTATAGGGCTTGAATACTTAGTTATTTAACATAAAAAAGAAAACTTTAAACATAAAATGATAAACTTGTAGAGGATAAGTAAATTCTAACTTTAAATTCCTTACGTTTAAATATAGGTTATCCTCGATCTATTTCATAACTAATCTTCTTATGGGATTATTTTTATTCCCTTAATAATGATTTTTACTAAGATCATGAATTTACCAATGCATATCCCCTGATAGTGTCAAACCAAGAGTTCAGCAAATCCCATTGTCATGTAATAAGATACTCGGGTCAAGCCCAAAACTCCATGTCAGAGTTTTCGCTCCTAGGTACGTCTGTGCTAGAGACACCTATTCCTATTTTTATCTAGATAGAGACACATTTTCTTGATAAACCACTTACTCTATACATACAAAAAATTAGGTATTGTTTCTTATACTTCATCCCATCCATAAGGTTCTTACTAAAGTTCTCTATTCATAATCTCTAAAAATAACAAGACTATCCTAAGTTACCAACTATAGTGACCTTAGTCTTTTATATATAACATTACATGATTTAAATCAAATTATATATCAGAGTAAAAGACAAGGATTGTAAAGTCTAGTGTCTTGGAAGAATAGGTACATAATCAAACATTATAAAAACTACTTGTTATTTAAAATCCATAATGAGATCCTATCTCCCATTTTGCTCATACATCTGCATAGAATAACTTGGGGATAAAATGAACACATGGATGATATAAAATCCCATTAAAGAGATTAACCATAAGAACAAAGCATTAGCATATGGGATATAGGTCATGACATGATGATATAAAAATCCATGTAACATATGGAATCATAACATATAAAAATTGGATAATATAAAAATGGAATCATAAAAATGTGGAAGAAATAGAAAAAATGAATTTAGTATGAGTTAAGGGTAAACGCCAATATCGTTTCTAATTGTATCACAAGCCAAGGCTAACCACAAAGATTATTGCACATAGTAGCACAAGCCAAGGCTAACCACCAAGACAGCCACACATAATGTCTCAAAAGGATCAACTTTACCTAGTGAATTAGAGAGCTATCTGGGATCACCCATATTAACATTTTATGAATTTGTTTTCCACATAAATAATCATATATAATCAATATTTCATAAACATCAGGGTTACCCATGGAATGAATTGGGTACCACAATCATGTCATAAAGCATAACTATTGGGCATATCATAAAAGTGTCCATGAAAGAATAGAATTAGAACATACATTGATGTTAATAAGTTGAAATAGGAAAATATAATTGTAAGTGATTTCAAATATAAGTGAAAACATGTAAGAAATGTATTTGAGAAATTTTATCATTAAAACATTTTTGTGCGGTTTTAAGGAAAATACTATAGAGATTTTAAAATAGAAAATGGAAAAATCGTTTATATTAAACCAGAAGTTTAAAAAAATTCTTCTTAATAATAAGTAATATTTTATAGCAAAAACTTTGGACTAAAAAATAGGATAGATTTCACTTTAAATTGGTTAATAATTCAGGATGTTTCTATTAAACAAGTTTACTTATCGAGAAGTATTGAGGAGGGTATCACATAAAAACATGTATATCCAAAAAATATAATGATGAATGGGACTTGATACATTATTTTGATAAATTCACATAGAATTTATAATATTAAAATACAAATAATAGATAACCTCATTTAGCTAAAAATAATGATAATGAAACCCAAAGGAATAAAGAAGATTCAGGTAGAATTCCTTACCGATTATCAGAATGGTATCAGGTGTACTTAAGAGGGATTAATGAGAAAAAAAAAGGGGTTATAATCACTTATAAATCGTTATGGAAGTATGAAGAGGTTCTAAATCATAACCCATAATTAGGGATGGCACATGAAATTTCATACAATAGAGGACATTCTTGAATAAAAGTGAAATGGAGAGGATCCCATAACATAAACTGGATGGTGATCTTTTTATGAAATTAATGAGCTGAAGAAACTAATTAGTTTTATTAATTAATATTTCTATAACCTTTAAAAAATGTAAAATATTTACTATATACATTTTAAGTTCATTTATAACCACTTTGACTGGTTACAAGTTTCAATTTCATTGTTTTTCTCTGTTTGCTTGCTTGGTTTTAATGATCGGTTCATGTTCGGATAAACATGAACGATGAAGGTGGTTGTCCAAAATTGAAGTTATATTTAATTACTAAACATCCATAAGTTTAAATGGTTGAAAATTTAATTCGGTTACTTGGAGTGAAGTTTAATCATTATATAAAACTTTAGTGACAACCTTTTGGGTTAATTGGTGGTTTTTGACCACAAAGAACATGTTTTGTTTTATAAACAAAAACCATATGTAAAAAACGATTATAGAACTATAGATGAGGCATAATACATATATAATGGTCTGGATAAAACATTAAAATGGGTTTATTACCATAATTTAAGATGGTAATGGAAATTATAAACCAATCATCCTTGAATGTGGTAAATTAACACATCACGAATGGTGTCTTTACTACTAAAATAAAAGAAGAGTAAAGGAGAGATGATAATAAATTATTACATTATCATAACAAAATTATAGTGAATGTAAGGTATGATAGTTTTCATAACATTTTTATAAGGATAGGTAAGGATGAAAAAGAAAACAAATGAACATGAAAAGAAAAAGAACGAAAAGAAAAGAGGAATTTAGCTCTTGAATCAATCTTACTTGCGAGCCTTCTTATGGGGAGAGGATTTTGTATTTTGAAGATATTAGAGGCCATTGGATGTGGGGTAGAATCTTGAGGAGATATTTGGGAAGAATATATGTAAGGAACATGGCTTGAGTGGAGTGAAGAGAAGAGGTAACGAGGGGTGGTATTTATAGTGGGAGAGAGAAGGGTTTTCAAAATATTATAACAATTAGCTTATTATTTTTCAATAAGACAAGAAATAGTTATGATTTCATAACCATGAATAGTTAAAAATAAATTTTAGTTCTATATTTGTTTGATTAAATCACTTATGAATTTAGGAATAGTGGATTTAAATTATAATGTATTTATACAGTAAATTAATGTATTTTACTATTCACTAAAAAATCAAGTATTTCAGAGAAATCCCAAAAATTCCCCCTAAATATTTTTTGACGTGGAGAATCCAAAAATGAAATCAATTTTTCAAAAATATTTTTCTAAATATTTTTATTTTAATATTTAATTAATATCATAATTTATTTATAAAAAAAGCGATTTTAAAACATATATTTACTTATTCTGAAATAAGGGAACATTATAATTTCAATTGAATCTAATTTATATAATATCACGGGTAATGTTACTATTCGTTAGGGTATATTACTATTCATAAGTGTAACATTAATATTCATAAGGGTATGTTAATATTTATAAGGGTAGGTTACTATTCACCAGAAATTTTGTTTTTCTAATCAAACTCCAAATAACTTACTGATCTCAACCATGTACGTCAGATTTTCGAAATTCAAATAAAAAAGTGAAAAGATTATGTTTAAATGACACATAGAACTTAGTATTTCAGTATGTTGTGATTTCATGTGATTATATGACATAATTAAAAGAATAAATTTCCATTGAAAAACACTGGGTCGTTATAGGTACCACAGTGTAATGATGGGGAGAGCAAGGTGTGGGTTTATAACTCAATGGGTCACAAAAAATGTGGTCCAATACATAACAGGAATGTAATTATATTTCCATAGAACATTATTAGCTGAGAACCATAAATAAAATTTAAGAATTGAAAAAAAAACAATAAACCACTATCGACCCTTAGGGTTGGGGCCATGATCAACCATTCATGATTCAACAATTGTTATGGTGTCTTTGAGTATGTCAGGATATCATGTCACCTATATAAATATTGGATCCTGGTGAATAAGATAGTAATACCTAAATATTATTATTAGGGGGATAAATGTTTTAATATGAGTGACATAAAAATAAAATCTCAGGTGTCATATACATCTCTTACAAATATAGATATAATGAATGGATCAAAGCTGATTCCTAGGTGTCCAAAGAAATCATAGTACCAGAAACATCTTTTATGTCACTATCCCAACTAGAAGGATCCAAAGTATCATAGACATCCCAATCAATTAAAAGTGATATCATTAGGCTCGAAATCTTGATAATTCTTTCATGGTTCCACAGCTAGATCCTAGAAAGCACATCTAGGTATCCATGATGGCATCATCTCATCATTTGTATCACACAAGAATCACATGAGGATCAAAAGTTATATACTAGGAAGAATACATGGGTATCCACATCATTATCATCACATCACAAAAATCCCATAGTCTAGCCCCTAGTAAGAACATATGGGATTATTTTGTTGTACTAAAAAAAATACATGAAATGATAAGTAAAAGATATGGGTGAGGTAAATTCCTAAACACATCACCATTATTCATATCCCCTTAAGCTCACATATTCAGAATATTTTTTATGTTGACACCATTAATCATATATTCCCATGCCTATACAACCCCAGAATGTGTCCACCAATCACTAGGGAACTATCTATGTTTCACTAGGTCACATCAAGTTAGATTCACCATAATTGGGGTTACCTTTATGAAAACTCACTCGATGGTCAAAACCCCATTAATTAGGGGTAGAATATCCCCTAATATAGACTCTATTCTCTCCAGGACTCGCATTCCTAATCATCCATGCCTTATAGGTGAACACTAGATATGGAACATGTCCCATCTTAATTATATTAGTTATAACATGGTGGTCTTGTCAGCAAACCCATCTCAATGTGATAATCAACTCGAAGGTCACTCTTGGTTCTTTACCTGTCCTTCTTAGTCCATTTCTCATATTTCATGCTACAAAACTATAATGGTGTGTCTAAAGTCTCATAAGAAATGGATAGTGGGTAATACATAGTCAATTCATGCATCTCAAGGTATCCAAAGGTCTTAAATCATCATTAAATTATTCAAACCACTGTCTATAAGTGGCTAGGGAATCTAACTAGTGTTCAAGGGTCTACAGTGGTCCCTAAAACCATGTACAACTAACATCCATGAATCTTATTTTTAATTATTTTACATTTTAATTACTAAACATATTAAACATCTCAATTAATCCATTAAAAAAATTAAGCTATATTTTAGAACAGCTAAGGGGGAAACCCACACAACCCATTCTTATAAAAAATACACAAATTCTATTGGGAAAGTACAAGGACCACTTATCTTATTCAAATATTTCCTATAGAGACCCATACTTGAAGGACATGGAATTTACATTACATTTGAGGAATACTTAATAAAAAACAAAAACAAACACACAAGGACCGTAATAGTTTAGTGTCTTTGGAAACTCGTAACATAATCTTCTAATCATTGTGAAAGATCTTCAAAATCTCCCATAAAGATCTTCCCTTTTATTTTCTTACCTAAAAACTTTCTTTATATCCTGGGAAAAAGAAAACATAAAAAGGGTGAGCTTAAATTCTCAGTAAGGGTAAACATAGAGAACATAGAACAATCCAAAAACATTTGAATGCAAAAACATGAACATAAAATCTAAACATCAAAATCTTGAGCAATGACATAGATCTTGGAATTACATAAGGCATATATGATAAAGGAACATAAATCATGACAAAATAGCATGGGAATAAAATAGGTAATTGTGGAAAACCATTAAGAACATGTTATGATTTCCATAGTAGCCAAGGCACTGCTTCCAAGACCATCTTAGTGGACAGAGTCCCTTTCTGAATCGAGTTCACTCCTTGTTCTAGTCCTGTATCACTGAACTAGATTAACTTGTCATTCCAGCCATGTCTATATCATGAGATATAAATCTTTACCCAATTCATTGGAGGGAGATATAGGTCCCACCCATCTCATAATGAAATCATTCTTACTTGTTCCACAAAATAAACATAAATCATTCATCATAACCCAAAGAATAAAATGGGTTTCATAAACATCATCCCATCATAACATAATCCATATAAATCAAATGGATATCATTTCATCATAAGAATAATACAACCATGTAAATAATAGATACATTATACTTTAAACATAATCATACTAAATAATGTCATCTTAGATGGAACATTGTTTTGAAAAACACTTGAAATGAATTCTTGAAGAAAATATCCTTTCTTCTTCAAAATCATTTTCCTTTCAGAAAATTCCATGAAATTTTAAATGAAAAGGATTTTTTGAAAATAATCATAAAATATTTTGGTGTAAGATTCATGAAAATAAGGCTTTATGAAACCGTAAAAATCCATTCATGTCGTATATATTAAAAAACATTCTCCTCATACTTTTGCTGGAAATGTAAAAAAACACCTTGTATGGTAAAAAAAGGAAAGATCCCTTACATACCATGTAGTAAAAGTCAAAAAATGGGTAAAAATGACTTTAAAAATAAATTAATCCATTTTTATAAAACATGGACATGGATGGAAAATATAACCCCAATAAATAGTTACGAATAATCAATCTCGGACAAAAACGAGATTGGAAAAGTTATCCCTTACCTTAGGTTTGATATGCCTTGTACGTATCCAAAACATTTTTATAATGATTTAAATAATGTCATTGACATATTAAAGAATCATATTCATTGTTATTATATCATATGTGGTTCACTTATGACTTTACATTACCCGTTCTTTTGTAAATTCCTTGTTAAAGCAGCGTTTTGGGTAAAATCGTTTCATTTATCGTACATGTTTTCATTTATTGTTCTTGATATTGTTACTTATTTCTTGATATAATTACATCAAGAATGTAAAACATGATTTATATATCATATATATTCAGGATATATATATGTATATAACAAATAGGTATGTGATATGAAATACACCATTCATGGAGACGGTAGACCGTACGTACGCATGCACGTTGTTTTCATTTCCTTATTGAATTGAATGGAAGTAAGTAGAGTACATATATATATATATAGTAGAATAATTATGTCATAAATTAAATAATTATTTATTATATATATACTTTATAATAATTATTTAATGGATAACATGGAGAATGAATCGAATCGCGTTCGTGGAGACAGTAGTCCGTACGTACACACGAGCGATGATATCACTCCCATGTTTGTGGAATTGTATTGAAGTGAATGATAGAATATCTCAGAATTAGTATCATGTCATAATAACTATATATAGTTATTATTTACACCATTATACCCATCCATGTAAGGTGGTGGTGGAAAAATAGATTACACCACGGCGTGGAGACAGTATTTTGTACGCACGAACGCCCGATGATTTCATTTTCTGTATGATGGATAGAAGATGAAATATGGTTGTTTTATACTTATAATAACATATCCGTATATGAGTGATATTTATGTTATTAATTTATTATTAAACAACAAAAGAATAATAATTTTAAGAAGAATGAATCTTGAAATAATCGGTAGAAGAGATTGCCTCTTCTTCGATGCACCTCTTTTAAGCTTCCTCTTAGGGCACTAGAGTTGGTCTTTTGAGGAGACCAGAACCTATATAATGTAACTATAGAGGTTTATAAGGAAAATGGTCAGGGGTTGGCCGAGCTTTAAGGCTAAAAATTTTTTGAAGAGAAGAGGGAAGGAGCTTCCCTTAAATAAGAGAGGAGATGGGATCTTTTGGAAACCATAAAAACATTGATTAATAATAAAATGAAAACCCACATAAAACATAAAAAATGACTAAATTATAATATGAGATGATATGAGGTTGTAATATCATCAACCAATAAAATTTATACATGTTTTACGTTTATTTTAAACCTTATCAACTTGATTTATCATTATTTAATCTATTTAATTTTATTCGTGGTAATAAAATTCTAAATTTTAAATTGTTTTAAATACATACTAAATTGTTGTAAATTTCCCATAATTGGATACTTCGTAACCTTTTTGACCATATGATTTCCAATTTGTATTTTTTAAATATTTTTGTGATTTTTAAATAATTTAATAATATGTTATTTTTTTAAAATATCAATAGTGTCAATTTTGACACTATTCGTAATTTGAATTTAAATAAAAACCACACAGAATATATGTTTGAACAAAAATATATAATATATTCCTAACATGTCATATTCATAAAAACAATTCATGGGGAACATTAATTTTCTCATATATTATTTATTTTAATATTTTTAAAACCATTTATTTGGTATATCACTTAATAAAATAATTACTTCAACATTTTTGTATAATTATTCAATATACTTATTTTTTACATAAAAATTAAAAATAAAATCCTATGATTAATATAAATATAATAAGTTTCATAATAATATTTTTACTCGAATTTATCATCTTAAAATCACAACATTTAAATTTTTATATTTATTAAATTATGAAGGTGACATCTTTGACATCATTTAAAATAAAATAATATAGATGTCCTAATCAGTTTTATAAGCCTCCAAATGGTCCCAAAAATAATCCCTTGGATGGTTAGGGTATATCTATACTCGACCAATAATGTATGGTCAGGTTTATGGTACTTTTTATAGGTATTGTTATTTTAATAAAAACTATATTATTGATTTTTCACTAAATAAATAATTTCTACATCATTAATGTATAAGATATTAAGGTAAATAAATATTTCTTAAAAATTAAAAATAAATTACCATGATAAAGAAAAACATTTTATATTTCAAATGTGTATTTATAATAGAATTTATATTTTGTATAACTTTATATTAAAAATAATCTAATTATTAATGTTTGAGTGAGACATATTTCACTTTCCTTTAAATAAACTAAATAAAAGGTCTTAATCAAATACAAGTGGGTTAAATTAGATTAAAGTTCGACCCAAGTATAATTTAGGAAAAAATATAATCATCCAGTTATATTAAGACAAGTGTTAGGGTAATTTTATAATATTATATTTACCCTTAGTTACCCGATTTACCTTTAACTATGGTAAAAAAAATTACCGTAGTTACTATTCATAGCGCCCAAAAATAAAAAGTAGCCTATTAACATAATTTATACCTACTGATTACAAATATGGAATCAATTTTTCCAAATTCAAATCACAAAATTTGCAGAAAATAATTTAATATTAATCCCGTTGTTAAGAAAAAAATTTAAAAGTTAAAACATTGCAAAAGATTGAAATGATTTTATCTATGTAAAATAAATTCTAATGAAATACATTATATTAAATAGTAAAAATATATTATATTTAATCTTTAAAAACATTCAATATTATAATTTAACCTTATAAATCATTACGATGTAAAAAGTTGTTTTTAATTAAAATAGAGCTTGTTTTTACTATTCATTAAAATATGAAAGTTATGAGAATAATATGAAAAATTTATACAAAGTAAATTTTTATATCATGATTTCAAATAAGAATTTTATTTTGTCAAATTGAACTTATAAACAAATTAAAAACTATATTTAAAGTGGGTGCTCCATCAAAAGGCGAAAAAACTGCATTTTTTTTAAAATACTTATTTTACCCGAAAAAATTATTTTATTCTCATACCATGTTCTAGAGAATATGTTAGATGAATAATAATGTTATAAAATTCAAAATTTAGTTAATACTATTCATAACGGCTAGTTCATAATAATATTATAACCATATATTGTTGTTTAGTGAAACCTGATTTTGCATACAACACACTCTATCGAGGAAGGTCGTGATTGTCTGTAATAAAATCCAAGTCCATGTTGCATGTAGTGCAAGAATCCTTTGTTGACGCGTATAACAGAATCCAACCATATTTAATTTATACATTGAATATATATATATATATACACTCAATGTTGCGAACTTGAAATTGTGTGAAACACGGTCCATGAATAGTGTTGCATATACTACAAGTTAATACGGTGTTGCGTATAGCGCAAGATAATCTTGGTGTAACGTACAATAGAAGATATGAAAGAAATTAAAAATAATATATCTCATAAAATCTAGGGGTGTTACATTCTACCCCCCTTAAAATGAATTTCACCCTCGAAATTCATCGGGGTAATAAATTGTTTACTACTTGAAAGTTTCTTTCATAGAAACCCACATCGTAATGAATAATACTAAAACTTAATTTTAAAAACTAAAGAAGGAAACATAATGATTACCCAAATTAAATCATCACTGGGTTTCTACATAGGAGATCATTTGTGAAAATATGGATATAGAAGAGAAATCTAACCATCATGTTCTGATGGAGAGTGGTAGAGAAGATGGCTTTGAAAAAGCCAACAATCACAAAGCCATAAATTTGTGATGATCTAAGGTACTATTTGATTCATCAAATATGAGGACACTAGGAAAAAAATTTGGATTTCAATATCATTTACCTAAAGTTGAATAATTTTAATTAGAAGAAATACTTACTTTATTTTGGTAAAATCTCACCATTTTTCATGCCTTGAACACTTTCCACTTCATCTCTTAAAGAAATTAAGTTGAATTTGTCATTCGTGAAGTGTTAATAGATCATGCGATAGAATGATAGGTCATTACATTTGTTTCTATTGCAAAAAGTTTAACATAATTTATTAAATATACATAAGTCCATCTATGCTGAGATTAATCGTATATGGTTGCTTAAATGGACTTATACTTCATCTATAATAGCTCTTAATAAAATAAAACTAGTTTATACTAACCAGAGACTTCCTATAGGGCAGTGGTAGGTGATAAAGGTATGTCGCACTTCGGTTGTGGGTTCAATTCCCGCATCATTTTTCGACGTGACGGGTTGTCGCTCGTCCTACAGGTTTTCCTTTTTATAAAACTATACTATTATAAAATAACAAAAAGTTCTATCCTTAAACAATACTATCTGATGTCTAACATAAAATTTTCCAATCTTTAGGTTTATCCAAAATACTTCAATAAAATCTCATAGTATAAATAAAACGATTACTAGAAAGGTCATCTACCAAGCATTGAATACAATCATTTATCCCCCATATATCATAAGATATATCTTGTTGGTCACATTCCAAACATTTGAATTCCTTAATCATGTATTCTCTTGAAAAATGATTACCCATTGAGCCTTAGTGGAAATGTGAATTCTCTCAAAAGTTAACTCTTTCAATGTACCAAAATCCCAAAATTTCTATATAATCAAACCATGATATCACTTTGTCCTTATATCAATCATGAGCTCATTAATAATATCCGAAATATTATTTTATCCTTATCCATTCATTATGCACATATCATCTACCTTCCAAAAATATTTGAATAAACTTTCATGGTTACCGGTACCATTCAACATATAATTTCAAATACTCAAGGAAAGACAACAGTGTAACAATCCTTAGATTTTTCTTTATTCTATAGTACCATACATTATTCTTGATAAACATAAAATCATTCCACTACCTTCTTAAACCACTGACTGAGCTTCATAATTTCATTCATCTCATATATCATTTGTAGTCTCTTCATCATAATCCATATAAATACTACTCCTACGACTATGAATATTCTCTTCAAGAGATTTTCCCTTAGGGTGTTGGTTTGCATAATGGCCATACATTCTACATTTAAAAAATTTAGTCATTTTTGATGTCGTAGCAATACAATTATCCTTGTCCATGGTGTTAACTGAACCTTTTCCTTTGCACTTACTAGATTTGTGTCCTTCTTTTTCACACCCAAATCAACTTCTAGTTCCTTTGAAGCATTCTCCTTGATTACTCTTCACACGTGATTTACATGTGGGAAATTGAACTTTCTTTCCTCTATGATCATCATGAAACTCCTCTTATTAGCTGTGTTGGGAAACTTACCAAAGTTGAGATTATTGATCATATTATGAGTTTGATGATTATGCATAGTAACGATATGTGGACTTTCAAATCCAATTTCATTTGGTTTCTCATGAAAAATATCATTCCATTGTCCATCATATCCTCCATTATCATGAATCTTCCTACTTCCAGCCATTTTCTGAAACCCAAAAAGAATAGTGTGAGAGGAAAAAATCATAATAAAGGGGGATTACCTTCAATAACTAACATATTAGGTTAAATTCTAAGATCGTTACCGCAATTCTAGGTCTATAACCTATACTTATACGTAACCTTAAGGACATCCCTAGACATACCTTAGAAATATCTCTAGGGATATCACTAAAGTTTTCACATCCTAGTTTCCAAAGGTTGACTAAAACTTTCCTCTAATACCAACTATAGATACCCATACTTAACGTACATGGACTTTACATTACATTTTCGGAATACTTAATACATAAAAAAACAAACACACAAGGACCGTAATAGTTTAGTATCTTTGGAAACTCGGAACATAATCTTCTAATCGTGGTGAAATATCTTCAATATCTCCCATAAAGATCTTCCACTTTAATTTTCTTACCTAAAAAAATTCTTTATATCTTGGGGAAAAGAAAACATAAAAAGGCTGAGCTCAAATGCTCAGTAAGGGTGAACATAGAAAACATAGAACAATCTATAAATATTTCCATGAAAAAACTTGAACATAAAATCTAAACATCAAAATCTTAAGCAAAGACATAAATCTTGGAAGTACATAAGGCATATATCATAAAGGAACATAAATCATGATAAAATTTCATGGGAATAAAACATGTAATTGTTGAAAACCATTAATAACATGTTATGATTTCAATAGTAGCCAAGGCATTTCTGCCAAGACCATCTTAGTGGACAGAGTCCCTTTCTGAATCGAGTTCACTCCTCCTTCCAGCCCTGTATCACTGAACCGGATTAACATTTCGTTTTATCCATGTCTATATCATGAGATATAAATCTTTACCCAATGCATTGGAGGGATATATAGGTCCCACCCCTCTCATAATTAAATCATTCTTACTTATGCCACAAAATAAACATAAATCATTCATCATAACCCAAAAATAAAATGGGTTTCATAAACATCATCCCATCATAACATAATCTATATAAAACAAATGGATATAATTTGATCATAAGAAGAATAAAAAAATGTAAATAATAGATACATTATACTTGAAACATAATCATAATAAATAATGTCATCTTAGATGCAAAATAGTTTTGACAAAACACTTGAAATGAATTCTTGAGGAAAATATCCTTTCTTCTTCAAAATCATTTTATTTTCACAAAATTCCATGAAATTTTAAAAGAAAAGGATTTTTTTGAAAATAATCATGAAATATTGTGGAGGAATATTCGTGAAAATAAGGATTTATGAAACTGTAAAAATCCGTTCATGTCGTATAAGTTAAAAAAACATTCTCCTCGCACTTTTGCTGGAAATGTCAAAAAGCACCTCGTATGGTAAAAAAGAATGATCCCTTACATACAATGTAGTAAAAGTCAAAAATGATTAAAAATGACTTTAAAAAAAATGCATCCATTTTTATAAAACATGTACATGTATGACAAATATAACCCCAGTAAATACTTACGAATAATCAATCTCAGACAAAAACGAGATTGGAAAAGTTATCCCTTACCTTAGGTCCGATATGCCTTGTACGTATCTGAAAATCCTATTTAATGATTTAAATAATTTCATTAAATAATTACAGAATAATATTAATTGTTATGATATCATATATGGTTCACTTATGACTTTATATTACCCATTCTTTTGTAAATTCCACGTTAAAGCAGCGTTTTCGGAAAAATTGTTTCATTTATCGTACGTGTTTTGATTTGTTGTTATTGATATTGTTACTTATTTAATGATATAATTGTTTCTAGAATTTTAAAAATGATTTATATATCATATATGTTCAGGATATATATATGTATATAATAGATATATAAATTATATGAAGTACACCTTTCATGGAGACGATAGACCGTACGTACGCATGAATGTTGTTTTCATTACCTTATTGAATTGAATGGAAGTAAGTAGAGTACATAAATATATAAATCCAGTAACATTATTATGTCATAAATTTAATCATTATTTATTATATATATACTTTATAATAATTCTTGAATGGCTAACATGGAGAATGAATCGCATCACGTTCGTGGAGACGGTAGTCCATATGTACGCACGAGCGATGATATCATTCCCATGTTTGTGGAATTGTATTGAAGTGAATTATATAATATCTCAGATTTAGTATCATGTCATAATAACCTTATATAGTTATTATTTACACCATTATACCCATCCATGTATGGTGGTGGTGGAGAAACAAATTACACCATGGCGTGGAGACGATATTCCGTACGTACGCACGTGCGGTGATTTCATTTTCCGTAGGATGGATAGAAGATGAAATAGATTTGTTTAATATTTATAATAAAATATAAGTATATGAGTGATAATTATGTTATTACTTTATTATTATAAAAAAAATAAGGAGAGGTTGAAGAAAAAATAATCTTGAATGAATCGGTAGAAGAGATTACCTCTTCTTCGATGCACCTCTTTTAAGCTTCCTCTTATGGCACTAGAGTTGGTCTTTTGAGGAGAACATAACCTATATAATTTAACTATAGAGGTTGAGAAGGAAACTTTTCATGGGTTGGCTGAGCTTTAAGGATAAAAATTTTGTGAAGAGTGGAGGGAAGGAGGTTCTCTTATATAAGAGAGGAGAGGGGCACTTTTGGAAACCTTAAAATATTAATTAATAATAAAATGAAACCCCACAAAAAAACCTCAAAAAATGACTCAATTAAAAGATGATATGATATAGGGTTGTAATATAATCATCCAATAAAATGTACACTTGTTTTTAGTTTATTTTAAACCTTATCAAATTGATTTATCATTATTTAATCTATTTAATTTTATTTGTGGTAATAAAATTCTAAATTTTAAATTGTTATAAATACATACTTAAATGTTGTAAATTTAACATAATTGGATACATTGTAACCTTTTAGACTATATAATTTTAAATTTATAGTTTTTAAATATTTTTGTGATTTTTAAATAATTTAATAATATGTCATTTTTAGAAAATATCAATAGTGTCAATTTTGACACTATTCATTATTTGAATTTAAATAAAAACCAAACAGAAGATATGTTTGAACCAAAATATATAATAGATTCTTAACATGTCATATTAATCAAAAAAAATCATGGGGAACATTAATTTGTTCATATATTATTTATTTTAATATTTTTAAAACCATTTATTTTGTATATCTCTTAATAAAATAATTACTATAACATTTTTTTATAATTATTTAATATACTTATTTGTTACATAAAAATTAAAAATAAAATCCTATGAGGAAGATAAATATAATATCTTTCATAATAATATTTGTACTTTAATTTATCTTCTTAAAATCAAAACAGTTAAATTGTTATATTTTTTAAATTTTGAAGGTGTCATCTTTGACATCATTTAAAATAAAACAATATAAATGTACTAATCGGTTTTATAAGCCTCCAAATGGCCAAACAATAGACCCCTGGATTCTCAGGGTATATCTATACTCAAACAATAATTTATGGTCATGTTTCTGGTCCTTTTGATAAGTATTGTTATTTTAATAAAAACTATATTATTTTTTCACTAAATAAATAATTTCCACATCATTAATGTATAAGCTATTAAGGTAATTAAAAATTTCATAAAAATTAAAATTAAATTACCATGATAAAGAAAAAAATTTTATATTTCAAATCATAATTTATAATCGAATTTATATTATGTATAACTTTATATTAAAAATATTCTAATTATTAAAGTTTGAGAGAGACATATTTCCATTTCCTTAAATAAAATAAATAAAAGGTCTTAATCAAATACAAGTGGGTTCCATTAGATTCCATTTCGACCCAAGTATGATTTAGAGAAAAATATAATCATCCAGTTATATTATGAAAAGTGTTAGGGTAAATTTATAATATTATATTTACCCTTAATTACCCGATTTACCTTTAACTATGGTAAATAAAATTTACCGTAGTTTCTATTCATAGTGCCCAAAAATAAAAAGTAGCCTATTAACATAATTTGGAAGTATTGATTCCAAATATGGAATCCATTTTTCCAAATTAAAATCACAGAAGTTTCAAAAAGTAATTTAAAATTAATCCTGTTGTTAGGAGAACAAGTTTTAAAAGTTAAAACACTGCAAAAGATTGAAATGATTTTATCTATGTAAAATCAATGTTAATGACATACATTATATTAAATGGTAAAAATATATTCTATTTATACTTTAAAACCAGTCAATATTATAATTTAACAATATAAATTATTACGATGGAAAAAGTTGTTTTTAATTAAAATATAGTGTGTTTTTTACTATTCATTAAAATATAAAAGTCATCAGAATAATATGAAAAATTTATCCAAAGTAAATTTTTATGTACTGATTCCAAATAAGAATTTTATTTTGTCAAATTGAACTTATAAAAATTTCAAAAATCATATTTAACGTGGGTGTGCCATCAAAAAGCGGCAAAATTCCATTTTTTTTAAAATACTTATTTTACCCGAAAAAATTATTTTATTCTCATACCATGTTCTAGAAAATATGAAATATGAATAATAATGTTATAAAATTAAAAATGTATTTAATACTATTCATAACGGCTAGTTCATAATAATATTATAACCATATATCATTGTTTAGTGAAACTCGGTATTGCGTACAACACACACTATCGAGGAAGGTCGTGATTGCGTGTAATGAAAGCCAAGTCTGGGTTGCATGTAGTATAAGACTCCTTTTTTGTTGCTTATAATAGAATAAAACCATATTTCATTTATAAATTGAATATATATATATACACTCAATGATGCGAACTTGATATTGTGTGTAACACGATCCAAGAATAGTGTTGTGTATACTTCAAGCTAATACGGTGTTGCGTATAGGGAAAAATAATCTTGGTGTAATGTAACACATAAGATATGAACGAAATTAAAAATAATATATCTCATAAAATCTCAGGGTGTTACATGTCCTGATTTAAGTATTGGTCCAAAAGCTCCTACTATGATTCGTCCAAATTGATCCAACCCCAAAGACAATCACCAAAACCACTATATGCCCTATGTCACATTAAAAACCCAATTCAATTAATTAATATAAAATTAAAATTATTTAAGAAATTTAAAATTCAATTCCCTATTTTAATCAAATTGGAATACACATAAAAAAGATCACTGAGTTACCGCATCGCACTAATTTTACAAGAAATAACACCTCGACTGTCAATCTTATCCTACTAACCGTAAATTTGGAAAAATACCCAATAAATGCTACTAAAACAATAAAAAAATTAATTTAATTTATGGAAAAAAACATTAAAAAATTTCCTATGGTGACTTATATCATTGAAACAATGTGTAATGTTGAGCATAGATTGTCTCGAGACATCCTATTGCAATGATGAATGAAATCCCCAATGTATTCAGAAAATTCCACCATGATCCAGTGGTTTGTAATTAGAACCCCAATTGGATAAACTAAAAATCAATAAAAAAGTAAAATATAGAGATAAGAGGCCAACAGAGGGTGAGAACCACCTAAGATTCCCTAGAAATAGTTCCAAATCCACCCTAATATTAAAGATAAATAATGAGGAGGAGGTGATCACATGAGGGTGAAGAAAAATATGGATGAATTATTAATGAAAAAGTGGGTGGGTGGATTTAATTTTACACTTTTAAAGGACCATATTATGTGGATGCATGATTCAAAAAAATGTGCACCAACCATGTGGTAGGCACTATCCCGGTGAATCCCTCTCACAAGGTTAGTGCTCATAGTTTACTAAACTGTGATCTAATAGTGAAAATCTCAATAGTATAATACATAAATATTTTCAATATTTTATCTAAAACTATGTACAAATAATTACGTCCTACCAATATCACATAATTTTCTATGATATTTACATGGTTTCATACAAACTGGGATTTAACTATGTTAGAAAATTATGATCTATTGAAATTAAAATAATAACCTCCTAAAACTCATGATTCAGCATAGTTTCTCTTAAATTATGTACCCAAACCATTCAACCTAGAAATAAACATCCAAAACTTGTATAATTTTACCTGAATCACCTATTACTTATCTAAGAAACAAGGGTACCCCCTAGGCCATGAACCATGTTTTAAAAAATATTAATTTATGACATACCAAATCTTGGAATTCCATTCCAAACCCCAAATTAAAATTCGACACATCCACTAATTAAAAAATGTTAAAATTCATTCTATATTTTTGTATCCATACAAACACACTATATACAATTCTCCCCCTTTATATGAGAATTTTTAATTATTCTCATCATATATTAACATAATAACTTATTGGGTACAAATACAAAATTACCTATCACAATCCATTAGACTCTTAAATATCACATATGGATATGTTTTTAATACCCCCATGAAATAATAAATTAACATATTCTCAGGTAACTTCTTACTCTTCCCCTTATTTAAAAAAAATTATGAAGCCACTTTTGAGTTTCTAAATAACCAACTGCAAGTTAACTAGAGTAGTTATCAGTACAGATATGTAGTCTGATCAACTAATTTTCCTATAATATCATGAATATACATGGTTTTATCAACTTCATACTTTCTTTTTTATCATTGAATCATACCATTACCACAACATCAGAATTGATTACCTAATAACAAGGGTGTGGAATTATGACAAATTTACCTCAAGAATTTTATTTTTATAACTTTATGGAATTTACTTTGTGAAATAAAGTAATGATATATGGTATATTTCTCAACCCAACTACTCTTAAAGCGTAATATATATAAACTCCTCATGAAGGATGGTATCATTATTTAATGAACTCAATGTATTCTATTCATTATTTGACTTTAATAAGTTATTTTAATTGTGATATGACACTCAATGTTTGATATCTAATCATACTATAATAACTTTGACAACAATTTACTTCCCTACCTTCACACATCACATTAAATTACATTAATAATAAAATAAATAAGGTAAAGAGGTGGTTTCCATTTTCCCCATTATTGGGAGAAATAATGTCAGTATTTGTTTCTCAATCCATATGATCCATTAATTTAAGATCCAGTCTTGTGAGAACTCTTCTTTCATTCTCCGTTTGATTTTTAAAAAAGTAATCTTCTAACACAATGAAAATTATTTTACATATTATTTTATTAATTTAATGAATTTTCATCTTTTATTAGAGTTTCAGGATAAATATTTAATTTTTTTTGAAATTTGGAGTTTTAAAGTAGGGAAAATAGTTAGTACCAACCATGTGGAAACTATTAAAAAGGTCCATAATTTTTAAAAGGGTCATGTTTTATAGTTAGAGAATGATTTTTCTAACTAGGAAGACAAATTGTACAGATTCCCAATTCTTTTCTAGTGGAAGGTGTGTGATTGGTGTACATTTTACCGAACCGTGCAGAGTAACCATGTGAGTGGCGCAAACATTATTATTTTTGATTTTCTAGTTATACCCATGTTTGAATTTGAAGGGATTTGTTTTTCATTTTTCATCCTATTTGTTCAAATAGTCTAGTATAAGTGTGAGGGATATCCTATTATACAATCCTTTTTATTTTGAGCCCCAATAAAACCACATTCATGAATATTCCTTGTGATAACCCCCCCCCCAATTCCTCATTTTCTACCTTCTCCTATCCCCCTTTCTTCCATTTTTTACTGGTTTCATTTCCTCCATACAACCCTTGGGGTTTTTTGGGTGAAATTAAGATTCTAGGGTCATTATTATGTTAGTATATTGTTATTTATGGTTCTTAGGGGTCCTTTATATGTTTTTTGAGCATCCTACTTCAAAGGTGACACATTATGGAATGTCACAAGGGGATAATATTTGGTTCAAGGTAGGTATTATTGTACACCCCATTTTATTTGAATATTATTTGGTTCTTGATGATTTTAAATTATTATTTTCGATTTATATGTATATGTGATAGTATAGTGAATTTTTTAAATTTTCTAAAATAACCATACTTAGAAAAATGGGTCTTTATTACTGTTTTATATTTTAAAAGGAACTAGTATGCACCCCATATAATGAACAAGACATTAAAGAAAGGAATTTTTAATTAGAACTATTTCTGAGACTGGGATTCATAACACATATGTAAATTAAGGTAAACTGTATTAGATTTTTTGGATAATTTGGTGTGAAAAAGGTTATGTAATAAAAATACAATATATATTGGTAATGTTTAATGATAACAAATATGTGTAAAATAAGACCATGGTAAGAATGCCTCATGGGTTCTTTATGACAATAACGAATTACTATAGGAGCATGCATATATTCATTTACTAAAAATATTAATATACTATGAACATTTAGCGCAATGTTTGATATGATGAATCACCTTCATGTTAAAATGAATAACGTATGAAAATAGAAAATGGAATTTGTAAACTTAAATAAGAAATTTTATAAGGGATAAATCTACATAATGGAGTTTCACAACACATCCTTGATTTATATTATTTTACAGACTGTCATTGGTCACAAGAAAAATAAAAGGTCACCAAATAGGGACCCTTTCAACTGGTTCAACTAGAACAAATTCTACTGGTCCTATAAGAAACCAATATTAATCAAACATATCAACCTTCAAAATAGATTCATATCCTTTTAATATATAATGATAAGAAATAAAATGAATATTAAATATTCTAAGATTCATTTGAAATTAGTATAAGTAAATAAAAAATGATAATAAATGACCACTTTCAAATAGAAGTTGGCAAGAGAGTAGATAAATTAATTGATTTAAGTTGTATTATTAAAATAAAAAATAGAACATAAAACACATACTATCCAAAAAATAATAAAAATTTGCGATTATAGCTAAAAAAATATTAAAAACATTTTTATTTAGAGTACTATGTAACCATCCTTAAAAAGTTAATTCTTAGGTCATTATGTTTAGTTATATGAATTATAGATATATGAGAAACCAACTGAAAAATAAATATTTAATCTGTTTATGGATTATAATAAAAAATTTATTTAATCAAATTGAAAAATAAATATTTATTATATTTAATCTAGGAAATATTTTATTACTATATATTTACTATAGTAATTCTATAAGATGAAAAATAGCGTATGTCTTATAATTTTAAAACTATAGATTTAATTTATTTTTTAGGTTATATATTTATTATATATTCACTGTAGTGAATCTGAAAAAGTAACTATGTTCATATATTTTTGGTATGATCAATTCATATTTATAGTAAATATGTAACATCAAAGTAATATAACTGAAAAATAAAAAAATTTGTTAGGATCAACTACTCTGATTAAATATGTTTTTTTATAGTCATACATAGAGAATTAGATCTATATTTTTATATTAATCCATATTTTTAAAATTTTAATTTCATAGTTAAAATAATGAGTGAAGAAACTATGAAAAAGGTATTTCTCGTGTTATACAATTAGATATCAGGGATAATTTCATATTAGAAGTAGTGTCCTTATATTGATTTTTATTCTAAAATCAATCAAAGATGCCATGAATTGAGAAAAAAACAGTTAAATAATTAATTACATTTTTAAAAATATGAAATACATGTTTTATGTTTGTTAAGCAATGAATAAATTCCATAATCATAGTGACTAAACAAATAATCAAAACCACTATTTTTAATTATATCCATCAGTCATCATTTTTATCAGATTTTTATTATATTATTTTTATTGAATGTCAAAATCAAAATCTACCATAATTTATACAATAATGGGTATAATATTTTCATCATAGTGACAAAATTTAATCTTGTTAATCACATATGTAAATAAACATTTACCTCTGAATTCTATTTCATCAAAAAAAATGAAAATAATAAATAAAAGAATTTTTAAAAATAAAATTCATAAATGATATACCAATAGATAAAGTAATGAAAATTCATAGGAACTATAAAACCTTTTTTAATAATATAAACCTATTAATTTGTAGAAAAAATCATAATTCATTAGTTATGAAGTTACCTTAATGGCCGCAAATTCCCTTTGAGACCAAATAATTATCCATTGTAGAGGAAACACAATGTAGGGATAATAATTAAGAACATATTACTAACATCAACATGCATAATCAATATTAAAAATATATGAAAAAAAGGAGGGGAAGATGAGTGGTGAAGGAGACGAGACATGGACTTGATCCACACACAATAGAATGAATAATATATTTTTGAATTAATTAAAACAACTAAAAGCCTGGATTCATACCATAAGTTTTCAAATATGGATAACTGAACTCATGGATTCTACAAATCCACTATTGCAACGTGATGTTCCAATAACAACATGCACTTGGTAAGAATTAAAATATTCCATAATACTAATTAGTTTGGTCATATATATGAAAAATATATAAGAAAATATGATTATAATGTGAATCCATTGAATTTCGGAAATAAGAAAGATTCTATATGTGTTGTTATCAAAGGCTCAGCGGTGGTCTAACATTTCTGAAATCTGTGATATACCAATGGTTTAAAACTATTGGTATAGACTAGAAAACTGTTGGTATAACATATACTAGTGGTTTGGACAACTATTGAATGTTGAAGAGTTGGGATAGACATATCTGAATGGTTATTCATAAACCATTGGGATATGGAATCTTACAACACATTATAACAACGGTTTTCTATAACCATTGGTATAAATGTTTACCAATACATTTACACCATTACAATATAACTCAGTTTAGATATATACCAATGATTTTTGAACAGTTTGTATAGACTTTTACCAATGGCTTATATAAACCGTTGGTAAAAATTTAGATTACAGGTCTATACCAACGGTTTGTAAACCCTTGGTATAGATTTTATTTTCACATCTATACCAACAATTTTGAAACCATTGGAATAGAGTTGTTGAAACTCCAGTAGCAGGCATCACCTGCCTCCCCCTGTACAATTACCTGCAATAATAACACCAATGCAAACCTATACATAATTACAAATTAAGAATTAATTACCTCTAATTAGTTATTAAATTTCCTAAAATTTCAATACACTATACATAATTCAAAATAACACCAATTAAGAAAAATATGATCCAAAATAGTATTCCATCATAATAACATAGTTCGATTTCATTACACTGTACAGAATTCTGAATAACACCAATACACCCAACACAATAACCCACTAGAAACCACAACCTCATGAAAACAAACATTTCCTAAAAAAACATGCAAATATTATCCAAATAGTGATGGAATTTTATTTCTATCATTTGAGAAATTTATGCAATAATTGTTATATGATATTTATACAATTTTAATGGATTGAATTATATATATTTTGGGAACTAATGTTTTTTGAGAATCATTAGAGATAAAATTATATTTTAGTTTATTGGTATTATATAATCATTGATGATAAAGTTCCAAGGGATTATTGGGATTATTCCCAATCTGCGGGGAGTGGAAACCCACATTATAGTGTAATGTAATATCTAATGGTTTGATATAAACATAACAGTTTACAGTGTTGTGTAATATATAGGTGTTGATGGATGATGCACTTAATGTAATTTCATGTGAATTTTTTCCATGTGTTTTGAATGAAAATATTAAATGTACCTCTATGGTAGAGAATATATTGGAAATGAAGTAGATTTTATTAAATAATTTACTCAATGTGGTGCCTTGGAATGTATTATCCAAGAGAAATAGTTTCAAGAGTTGTAAGTTTATTTGAATGGATTGGGAGGAGGGTCATGTAGTAATGATAAATTTTTAGGTGGATCTTGAGGTGTTATTTAAGGTATGATATATAGTGGTGAGTGTAAAATTGGTGGTTTTGGGGCATGACCCTAATTATATATAAATTTTTTTAGGTTACTCACACCATGGTTTCACTAAATAATGGATTGTTCCTTGGATATAATGGCTAGTATCTTGATATAAAGATGTTGGATCAAGGACACTCCTATAGCGGGGATTTTGATTTCATTTATGGTAATGTAACCACCTTGATAATCAATAATGGATTCATGGAATCAATAGTTTAAATCTCTTTTTGGAATTGGTATATTACTGAAAATATACCCGAGTCCATTTGAATTCATGGATGAATTCCAGGTGCAAACTTAAGTGATATATTAGATGGATTCTAATAATTTTCCTTAATCTCAGGAATGAAATTTAAATGAACTAGGGATGACTTAGATAAGGGGGTGTTACAATTTAGGGAATGTGTTGTTGATATATACATAATCACACTAAAAGAAAAACACCTAAAAACACCATATCAAAATCTGAATAAACAATACTGAATAGTGATGGATACACACCTAAAAAAACTAATACAACACCTTACAAAGCACCACTATAAATTCACCTAAAAATACAAACATTATAAAATACAATGATATTTGGGTATGACCTAAGGTTCAAATTATGACAGTGATACTGGTTAGGGTATGTGTTATTGATATATATCAGCTACTCTATAACATAGAGATAAGTGGGTACAGTTTTGTGGATAACATTGGGATATGATATGATCAATTACTACAATTTTTTTCTTATTATTTATGATCTAACCATGTTGTACAGTAGTGATGATATTCACTCTGAGTGATAGTTTTAAGGTATTTTTCATGGCATGAGAAATAATATATGACCCTACCCTTAGTAAGATGGTAGTGTTTAGGATATGATATAGGAAATTTTCTAGTAACCTATATGTGATATGGGACCTTAATATGAGTGAGTGTCTATTATTCAAGATGTGATATCAAAACTTATCTTGAGTGTAGGATAGTGATCATGATGTCATACATGACTTTACCTTAAGTTTGATAGTAGTGCTCATGATATGATATAAGACCTTACCATGAGTGAGAGGGTAGTTGTTATGATATGATTCTGAACCTAACCTCAAGTGAGAGGGTAGTGGTCAGTATATGACATGGGATCCTACATTGAGTGATTAGTTAATACTTAGGATGTGATACCATAACTCACTTCGGGGAAGAGTGTGGAATTATGATGATAAATATGATATTGATAATTGGTGTAAGGCTCTAACTCGAGTGGGAGGGTGAAGTTTGAGACTAAGATGCATGAACCTTCCCTAAGTGGAAGGGTATGAGTTTGGTTTGTGTTTGGAGATGACCATTATGACAACATTCTTCAAATCAGGTGAGGTTAGGTGTGGGGTCTCCCGGGGCAGCACCCACTGACAATTCATAATAGTTTCATGTTGTATATTGGTATTTTTTTGTTTCCCCACACATGTATACATTGTATATAATGATTTATATTGGGGGAATTTGGTGAGACCCTACCAATTTATATCATAGTGATTTTATCTATTATTATTTTTTGTATCTTATCTTTAATTTCTTATTCTTACTATAATGTTTTATTTTGATTATGTTATTTATATATTTTTATTTAGGAGGGTATAGAGAGTATAATACCCCCACAATACATATAGACTCTCACCAATAGTCTAAATCATTCGGTATAAGGGTAGGTGTTCCCATGATCTTGTGGTGATTTACCAATGATTTTATATGATATATTTTGGATATGATGTGCATTATGATGGGATCTAGGTATTAGTTCTCATGTATGGGTTGTGCATGAGAGGCATTCTTTGGTTAAATACATTTGAAAAATTTATGTTTAGTGGTGATTCTAGTGTGGGATGATCTTATGGCTCTATCAAGAGTGATTATAAGGTTCTATATGTAGGATACTAGTAATGATGGGATTGAGGTATGAGTCCCAAGGTATGGGGTATATTATAGTTGTCCTACAATTTTTGTTAGAAAATATGGATTTTTAAAATCAATTTTAGATCCCATAATTTAGATACTCATCTATGTTAATAAATATTGTCGGTATATATAATTTTATACTTTCATGTACAACATGATTTTTGAATGAAACTAGATCAAAAAATGGTGTCCTATCATGTAGACATCAAAAATTATAGACATGCTAGTGGCCCACATGTCAAAAATACATAGATAAACTTCAAAATAAAAAGGTTAAAAAGATATCTAAGAGAGGTAATATTGGTATTATTAAACAAAATCATTATAATTGATTATATTTGTGACCATTTAGTGACCAATGAAAACGAAAATAAAAAACATGTCAAGAATTTCCCAAAAGGTCAAGTGGTATTAATACAGAAATACTTATTTTCATAGAAGAATATTTGACACATTTTTGTGTCATATGTGCCTCATTATATAAGTATACATAAAATGGTATTAGTAAAAAAATTCATTTTCCATTAATCTATTAAAAACAAAACCATTAAATAAAAATTTCAAAAAGTAATTGTTGGAACTCACTTTTTTAATAAATTAATTAGTTTCCAAGGTAAAATTCCTCAAAATATGAATGTGAACATGACCAATGGGACAAAATAAACTACCTATAAAACCCAAATATTGCGTAACATTCCTAGAAAAATTAATGATGGTGTAAGAGGTTAAAGAATAGAAATTCATTGTCTCTGTGTAGGGTGATGTATTTAGAACATGCCAATTTCACATTCAAGAACAATTGAAAAAAAATGATGAGAGGTTGCTATGAATGAGGAAATAAACTAAATGTGGTATATAAAAATTGAAAGCAAATAAAAAAAGAATATATAACTCCAACTAACAAATTCAAAGTGGAAGAAATAGAATTATTGAAACTGGGATTGATCATTGGAAGAGGGGTGGTTTCTGAATGGGAAGGGACCACCACTCTGGTTTGAAAAAATCGAATCGAATCTTGAAAGGGGAGTGGGATATCAGTCATATTTGGGGTAAACCTATCCCAATTGTTTTAAAAAAACATTTGAAAACATAAACTTTACCAACTTTTTAATAAGTCCATTAGGAAACATCACTATATCCCAATGGTTTACCAAAACTGTTGGGAAACTTCCCTATACCCCAACAGTTTACAAAAACCATTGGGAAATACTAATCTAAAGAACTATATGCCAAAAGTTTTCAAAACATGTTGGTAAAAACTATCTATCCCAATAGTTTAGAAAAACCATTGGGATATGGGTATTGGTATAAATATGATTTCTAGTAGTGTAATATATTACAATATGAAATTTATATTGACATGAAAATTGATTTATCCTTCAAAATATGTATTTCATGATGGAATATGAACTCATAAGTCTTGTGTATGATATTTAATTGAAATTTAAAAATTATTTGAATGTACTCATGAATAATATAGAAACATGAAATAATCAGTTAAATGAAGAAAACACCCTCTTTTTTTAAATTCTGTTTTTTAATTCAAAATTACTCACATATATGTTGAAAAAAATAACTAATATTCTTCCTCAATGATTTTTCAAAATTAATTGAACTAAAAATATATATATTTAATAAATACTAATGAATAAAAAAATTGAGTAAAAAAATTCTAGTTAATATGATAAACTTTTGTCACTTCAAATACGTCACAATAGTGGAAAATAATTGTGGAATTGTGCATGATGGAGCTTAATTTCAATTTTTATAAGAAATTAAATTCAAGAATATTGAAAATCATGTTAAACAGAAGAATTATTTAACACAATTATTTTAGTAAAAAATTTATTAGATAATCATTTGAAATAAATGGAATTTGATTGTGTAAAAAATTAATATAAAAAACAGGTAATAAGTTTTTTGTTTCTAACCCCAATGTCAAAAACCAATTATTGGGTCTCTATCACAATATGGACAACACAATGTGTAAGAACATGGGTTATTTCAATGCTAAAAAAAATTATGACCCTAAAATAAAAATAGTGAGCACTCAATCAAAAATCCATGTCTAAAATAAAATTTATGGGGAAACAATGTTTAATAATTTATGGAAACAATATGAAAACCACACAATAATATAGGAAATTTGAAACTATAAAAAATATATTAATCCCTGAATGGTCTGATCTTACTATCAAGTAACATGGATTCACACTATGGATGGGATGATTGACCCCATTTAATAACCAAAATTCCATATATATATGGGATTACAATTTTTCTGTCCTAGATCCATGTGCATAAAAAATATAAATGAAATAATTAAATAAGGATCAAAACCAAAAAATTAAATTTAAAGATGCAAGGAAAAAAAGTACATGGGTTATTTCAATGAAAAAACACTCGATGATCCTATAATCACAAAATTTAGTAATCGGGGAAAATAAATATAAAATACAAAATTTATTGTCAAATAGTGTTCAATAATCTAAAGAAACAATATTAAAATAATTTAATGATGAATTTAAAATGGTAGTATCAAAATGTAAGCATTAAAATAAAATACCCTCCAAATACATAAAAAGAATTGTTTTTGTAAAAATTACGAGTAAAAAATAATTTTGGTCGAACAATATTAATAAAATAAATCCAATATAATAATAATTCTCGAAATTACATTGTTAATAAATATAAATAGTCCAAACTAAACAACTTCATTCCATTAGAAACACAAATAAGTTAATCAAAGGTCAAAACCCTAGTTATATCATCATCTATATAACTATCATACAAAAAATAGTGAAAGAATAATCATTCAATTCATCAAAGAAAAGAGGTATCAAGAAATACATCTAGAAAAGTCTATTATAGTCAAAATTAAATGTCACAGTGGAAATAAACTACAAAAAAACGAAATAAAATACAAACATTTATGATACATAGAGACACTAAAATTTAATGGAACCCAGAACCACCAGATGGAGGGGAATATGGAACAAGAAATGGATATATGGAGATGTGAGATGAAAATGAGACATGAGGTGGAATTGGAGTCGAAGGCATAGGTGAAAGAGGATGTAATAAATTCAGATAATAAATGATGCTAAGGCTTTGAGAGTAAATAGGGAGGAGAGAATCCGTAGATGGAATGGTAGAATCTGAAGGATATAGAGTGTCTAGGAATACTATTAGCTATAAGTGGGATGAGCACGATGGTAGATAAAATAATCAATAGAGAAGAGGGGAAGCAAGGGAGAATATAAGGTTCACACTAGGGATAGTAGGAAAGGTGAATCATAGAGAATGGATGGGATAAGGAAAGTTAGATGAATTGATCAAAAGGGGGTAGGGTTAGTGGGGAAACAGATCAGTGTAGTGGAAATGAGTTTCATGGGGAAGTGGATAATTGTAGAGGTAATGGATTTCATAATATTGGAAGGAGATATGGATTAGGGTATCAAGGATCCAGAGGCAGAGGTGGAGACATGAAGATGGAAGGTGGAGCTTGGTATCCAGAAGGAAGACATAGATGTAGAGGTGGCTATCTCGAAGGCAGATTCAGGTATCCAAAAGGAGGACGTTGATATTTAGAGCAGCATGTGCATATTTACATCAGGAGGAGGGTTAGAAATGGGGAGTGCTTGAATGGGGAGTTGGGTAGTGCATGGAATGTTGAGGGAGACAAGGACCGTGATATAGAGAGGGATACTGGAAGAGCGAGGGATTGAGGGGGAAGGAAGAGCAGAGTGGGAGGCGGTGATGGGGAGACAAATGGATATTAGGGAATGGTGATCGGGATACGGAGATGAAGGGTTAGTGGGGAAGGGGGAAATGTGAGTGGGGGAAGGGAAGTAGTGTAGAATACACATAGACTTGGACCCACACATTTTAAAAAGAACAATAGATGTTGGAAATATAAGATTCAAAGAAATGTTTAAATGGCTTGTTTTAAAATTGTTTTAGTTTTAAGGAGCTTTAATCCATTTTGGGTTATGAAATGAATATAAAAGTAATGACATGGTATTTAAAGACGTTTTATAAATGGGGGGTCCTTAGTTTATTTCAATAATAGATTCAAATTATTTTCTTTGAAAAATATATAGATATTTATTTAGTGTGTTTTAAGGAATCAAAAACCAACATTTATTTTCAAGGAGGCTCATTTGTATCTTTTAACTGGATTTCATATTTTTAGGTTGTGAGACCCTCTTAAGAGTCTTATTTCATTTTTTAAAATTTTAAATTATGACCCTAGAGGGGTATATTACTATCATTGTGATGTAAATGGTATGGTATTGGGATGTTTCTTGTAAGTGTTATATGTGTTAGATAAGGTTTATCTTATTGTGTTTAATTTTGTATAATAATTTAATTATTTTATTAATTACTCACCTCTAGTTTCTTATACTCATGAGAAATCATATTTTAGGATAGATCTATACGCGTATTCTACACTAGATAGCTCAGTGCTAGTAGTGTCCCCCTATTTGTGTTATGTGTCTCAAGAAGTAGGGAGTTCTATAGACAATTATATGTGCAGGCTAGTTAGGTGTATTATATTGTTTTACATGACATATATCAATTTTGGATCCAATATATTTGTTAAATTGTTGGAATATCTCTCAATAAGAAGTTGTGTATTTCTCATGAGACGTAGTGTTGTTTATATGATTTGATAGGGGACTTCCTAAAATTGATTTTAATATCCCCCATTTTGATTGAAACATATAGAATCATTATATGTCCCCTATTTATGGCATACTCTTTTTATTCTTTGCCATGAAACATTCATAATGAGTATTTATTTTATATAGTGTTTGAAATTTTGCGTGGAGGCTTATTTTAAAAAGAGTGATTTAAAAAATGGTTTGAAAATTTAACTGAAGGAAATAATTAGTTTTAAGTATTAATGTAAGGTTTTAAATAATAATGTTATTGAAATATTTAAAAAAGATCATTACAACCTTGTTTTCTAAAAAGTAAATGCATGATTAATGAAAAAGTGAAATTAAATGTCATTTGTTTTATTATTATTACTCATGAGAACCTATTTTCTCTTATATTTCAAACTAGAAAGAACAAAATATATTTTTTAAATAAATTTCACTAATTATTTAGTGAAATCCTATGGTTCATTTTCATCTCACACCCTATATATACCAACTAGTACATACAATTATTATTGTTTAGGTTTTAGGTTCATCAAATATGATATGTTTTTATACCTTTTTATGGGTTTATGTTCAGTACAGTATATTTAATGGAGCATGGGATCTGGTGAGTGCATTTAGGTTAAACATATTTGGGTATTAGTTATTTTTTTTATTTTTTGGTTGTTTATATATCAGCTATTTTGGCCTAAATATCACTTTTGATCCATTATATATGACATTTTGTTTGTTTTATTATATTCATGTTAAGCTATGTTATATTTCGTAGGGTGATTATATTATTAAAATTTGATTTAATTGAATTGGTAATTTATTTTTAAATTTATTTTTGGGAAAAAACAAATTACAAGATTATTTCCTTGATTCCTAGGCGTTAGTTTCTAGTGCATGGGGATTAATAATTCCCTTTTAAACTTGTTGTGAATTGGGTATGGTGATAGGTCGAGTAGGCTAGGATGGTTCATGATAAAATCATATCATATATTAGGTTATTATAAGGGGACATGGCTCTTAAAAATACATCTTTTTTATTTGGGGTACTTCTTAGTGGATATGGGATTGGGACTAAATTTGGGACCCAATTGGTTGATCACATATAGATTCTTGATCATAACTATTCATTTTGAAACTATAATCACTATGGAAAAATAAATTTTTAGTTGAAACATTGACTTATTTTTTGATTATTTTTTCTATATTTTTATATGATATGATGATATATTTATATACATTGAGAATACTAAATATTTTTGAGGTATTCTTTATTTTAAAAGGTAAATTTTGAGAACAAACCATAATTGTATGGTTGGCCCACATAGTCGAGAATACAATGTGGAGCCCAATCTCTATGGGTTTGAAATATTAACATTGATTTTTTCATAGTTTGAACATAGTTTTATAACCCATGTGGCCAAACATTTGAAAACCTTGCTTCTCTATATAATGATTTTCATATTCTTTTTTCTATTTGGATTAGCTCCCAGAGCACATATCATCAATGTGAGTGTAATCGTTAGAGTTTTTATTAAAGAGTTAATAGTATTGGATTAATTTTTTATTTATGAATGTGATCTATTTATTATATTAAACTTTTTAAGGTTTTTTATATTAGGGAAATTGGTTCTGTAATGAGAAATATATTTTTTCAATTAGTTATAGAATATTATTAAAATAGGATGATAATAAAATGAAATTTTAAAGGGGTTTTTCAAATGAAGAATAAAATTTTATAAGAATAAAATGGATTTCAATTTGTGATGTATTGAAGGATTTAATTTAGTGATTTTAAAAATGATGATGATAAGTTTAAAAATATGTCATATTTTATACGTTGAAAATGGTTTAAAGAAAATGGGTTATATTTTGAATTGAATATAATTGTGTAATTGTATTTATGTAGTGAAATTTGATTGAGTTATATTTTAATTTATTTAGAGTATACATATATGAGATTATGAAAACAATATTAAGAATTCCATTCATTGGTATGATCTTTAGGGTAATCCTTTTCATCATTTAGGACTGGGTTCTCCCCTTTCTGACTTTGCTTAAACTCAAGACTATGTAGTAGAGCTAGACCCTTCCTAGTCCAGGGACACTATATAAGAAATCATAAACCTCCATGTGCCCTACGTTTATGGAGATTAAGGAAAATTTTATTAAATGAAGTGTCTACACAGATTTTTAGTCATATCCAATTCTCTTGAATCTCCCAAAACTACAGTGGTAAAGGCTAGTTCAGATCTATTTATGGACCCAGCTGTGTGTGTTGGGAGACTGTGGTTTCTTCTCAACTATATGAGATAACATGTTATAAATATTTCAATATGACATTTATTAAATGAAAAATAATAAGTAGGTGAATACGAATAAGGTTGTTGGGTTCACAATCCTTTATTAGGGAGTGCGGTTTCCAAAGGTGTATGCTAACAATTTCTTAGAACTAAGGTTATTTTCTCCCGATCTCATCAATGATGATTTTGTAAGAACTAATTTATTTTTAGGATGACTTTTAATAGACCTTGGGACCATCATATTTTAATATAGATTAATATATAATTAGTAAATTTTAAATAGGGTTATGCACATGGAGGATGGGCAGGCTAGGCCACCTATAGTGAGTAGTTCCTCAGCTCAAGTTGATTCTAGTGGATATTTTTGATCTGATGGGAAGAGGAGGTTGGTTGGGCCTACGATCAAGGATATAGTTGAATGGATTCAGTATCCAAAAAGAAGGACGATGCATATAATGTTATTATATTTTGTATAAAATGGTAATTATATGCCTTCTTATTCGAAACCTATAATATTTTTTCTCGGATGTGTTTTTCCATACAATATTTAGAGGTTTTATAATCTGAATTATATGAATAATATTTTCCAAAAATATTTGTATTTATTAGTTATTTTTTATAACACCCTATATCAAAGAAAACCCTCAATTACATGGTTTATAATAAGGTTCATACTTCATTACATTTCTGGGATATTTTAGCTTTATAGTTTTTGATAATTATGAAAACTTTACATTAAAATTAGGAAATTTTTATAGAGTGTCCATTTTTTATTAAGAAAAATAGGTTTTTTTTGTTTACAGTCATGTTTAATTCATAAAAAAAATTTATTCATTCAACATGTGTCACTATTGAGTTTTACATGATTTGTAAAAATCATTAGTCGTATGAAAAACAATTGAAAATGTGGGATGAGAAAAAATAATCTCAGTAATTTATATCAAAATAAAGGAAACTTGTTAGTCTAGTGGAAGATGAGAAATGTCAAAGAATTATTAACTTTTTAAAAATATTATCTGAGAATATAGATAAATAATAATCAAAAGTTAATAAAATCATTTTCTAAATTAAACCATTTAAAACACATAACACGTATATAAAAACCATAAAGGAATCATTAGAAAATAAGAAAACCTATGAAAATATGTTTCCTTGAAAAGAATCTATTCACTTTTGAAATCTCTTATAAATTCATGTGGAAATAAAAATAAATCCATTAAAACTCTTAAAAACATTCTAAAAACAATGAAATTACCTTGGAACATTATATTCATCACCCGTGTTCAATTGTGTTTCACCTGTATACAATGACTTATAATCATTTAATTCCAATTAACATTTCATTAAAGAATAAATTATTACCAAATTCATTGGAATACTATATCCTATGGTAATTCATGAGAATATTTGATTAAAAATAACATTACCCTGAACAAAAAGTTAATAATATTTCACTTTTTAATTATAAAAACCATGAAAAAATAATTTAAATATATATGAAAAACAATATTTAGTTATTCTCTTTAGAATTTTTTTTGAAAGATACAAATTTATAGAAGAATGGGAATATATAATCCTTTTAAAAAATATATAATAATTCAGAGGAGTATTGATAATAATTAATTTTTATTAAATAAATTGTGGTCATTTTGTTAACATTAAAATAAACATTCTTTTCCCACTTTTGTAAAGAAAGTCAAGCTACCCCGTAGGGGAAAATTTAAAATGAATAGCTTTTAAATCTTTTTAAAGAGATTAAAGATAGATTAAAATTAACTTAATAATTATATTAAATTATATATAATATAACTCTTGAGAAATTTAATATAATATGTATATGTAAGAAGAATATCTTAAAACATTTAAAACAAATTTTTATTGGAAAATCCCTTACATCGTGTCCTGATTCATCACATACACCTTTTAATTTCCATAATAATAAAATTATATTAATTATATAATTTCATCATAAAATTATTCTAATTAATTATATTATTTTTATTATTTTTATTCTTTTTATTTCATCTCTTACCATGTTCTATTTAGTTACTAAATCAGTTAAATTCTTGTTAGTTGTTTTGAGGTCCTTTGATCCTTAACCATTAAAATAGCTTACGTATGATGAATGAAGTAAGAGTTGGCATGTATCATTCATCTATATAATTTGAAAAATCTTCAAAAAATTTAGGTTTTTCAATTAAATACACTTTTAAAACCATACATATATTATTTTAATGAAAAATGATATTAGTCATTTCGAGAGGCGGTACTCCGCACATTTGCAAGAGCGACATTTTTAATTTTACAATAGATGAAAAGGAACTAAATAAGGTAAATGTAGACCATTATATAATAAAATTTATTTTATAAATATCACATGTGTTTGTTAAATATATCATAATTTCTATACATGTGATGCAATTATGATAAATTAAACACATTACTTCATGGAGGTTGAATTTCGTACATGCGAATTAGAGATATTTTTCATTTTCCAACATATGAGAGGATAAAAAGGTAGAAAATATTTTATATTTAAATAATAAAAACTATTTCATAATAATAATAATATATATATTTATTAAATCCATCTTTATAATAATTCATGTGAGGTGTTGATGGAAAACAAAACACATCGCTTCATGGTGACGATATTCCACACATATACACGAGCTAGGTTTTCATTTCCCATAGTATGAAAATGAGGTTGAAAATATTTATTCCATCAACATAATTATACTTAAGTATAGTAAATATACTGATTTAATTATATTGTGATGGTTATAATATAATTAATAGAGGTATAATTAGAAATAAACTTGAAAAAATCCGGTTAAGACTTATACCTCTTCCTTGGATATATTCCCTAGTCTTAAACATTAATCCTTATAGGATTGGACTTTTATTTATACCAAGGCCTATAGAAAGTGGGTAGGAGATTTTATAAGGTATTGTGGTAGATATCGATAATGATAGGAGGCACAATATGAATGTATAAGTGGGGAGGGGAAGTTCTCTTTTATAAGTGAGAGGAGTGGCACCCCAGTAAATATTAAGAACTTTAAAGTATAATAAATATATTTCATATGGAATGTGCCTCCAATTTAGTCAAATTACTAATATGGGATATGTTAAGGTAATAATGTATTCAGATAATTATATTTAGAAATTTTTAGAAATATTTGAAGCCTTGTGTCTTATTTTAACCTCATTCCTTATGCCTTTTAAAAATTACTGTGGATGCAAACATTTTCAACAGTAACTATTTATTATGACTAAAAATAAAATTTATATCATTAAAAATATAAACATGATGATTCTGAATATGGAATCCATTTTTCAATATTAAAATTTATTATTTCATAAAATTTTCTTTTAATAGAAATTTTTAAAATCAATTTATTAACAATTTTTTGAAAAATTCCTTTTTAAGCATAAAAATGAATTTACACAAATAAAGTAAAATGTTGATTCCCAGGGACATAATTGGATTATTTTTAATAAAATGACACAATTTTTAATATTATTTTAAAAAATATTAAAGTAATGTTTTTTAAAATATTTCAAAAGAAAAGAATAAAATTATTTTTGATTTAAATAAATCATTAGTTGGATTTACAAAAATATAAAACATATATTTTTATATCCAAATTTCCATTCAAAAATTAATTATATTAATTATTAAATATATATTTAGTTCTAAAAATTGTTTTATTAAGTTTCAAGTCTTTATTACATCAAGATAATGTCATAAAAGTAAAAGTAGATAAAAAATTGAAATTGTTCATTATTCAACTACAAATCGATCCTTTCATAAAAATAAATGAAATTAAACAAATAAATTTTTACATAATGAATTAAAAAATGATGTTATTTTCATAAAAATACAATATTAATATACATAATTTTTTAAATAAAAATAAAAAATCATTTCAGAGAAAAATGGCCCTTAAAAAATAAAAGTGTACTTAACATTATTTCATATCATTCATTAATGATTATTAATTTATGTCACAATGAATCCCAACGAGGCCCTTATTTTCCCAAAATTATTAGAGTGTGGAACCTCAAGAGAAAACCCAATAGTCTAAGGGATATCAATAAACATCGAGTTGGAATACCACTATAATGGGAGTCTGTAGCCTAGTGTACCAGTACGAACGCACACACACACACTCACCCAACTAAATGAAATAGTGAAAGGATTTAGTAAAATTCAATACTATAGAGAATATCAAATTCATGAAAAATAATATAGGAAAAATAAATAAATATGATAAAATTAATAATAGTTTAATACAAAATGTTAGCTTAAAACACATATGGGAGATAGGATGGCTTTGCCGACACTGGAGTCTCCACCCCCAGAAAATCAACAGAGAAGCCCTAATGCTGATTCTCAATCCATTAAAGATATATATTTTTTATTATATTTAATTTATAATGTTCTTTAGAGTGTGATATGTGTCATGGATGTTTATTTTCATGTTTATTAGAATATATTTCATCACATAGGCCATTCAGTTATTTCCTTCTCAAATCTTATCTCTTATAATTTATTCTATGTTCTTATTGAAAAATTTATTAGGTGTAGCCCATATTAGATATTTTTAAGGAAATATCTAGAATCTATTAAGTTATTTGGAATTTATATTGGTCTTCTAAACTCTTCCAACTTTTTTATTTGGTTCTCATAAAGAAAATGTTTATTATACTCTTTGGGGGAGGAGATTTTCGGTTTTTGGTTGCTGTATAATGAATATTGTAAAATGGGCCCCTCATTTTGATCTAGACATTGAATTGTATATTGATCCTTTTTGGATTGGTTTACCTTGATTAACACTTTATCTGTTTATTAAAATTTACTTGTTTCTGATTTCCATCATCTTTGGGAATCTCTTGAAATAGAAATTTACAACAAGAAAACCCCCAAGACCATCAGTGTCAAGGGATTGTACTGAGATTGATATTTCCAAAACAACTTCCACAAAAGATATGGATATAAAATAGAAACTATTCATGTTTTCAATAATAGATTTATGAAACCATTCCTACTGTTTTGTAGTGATTGACTTGAAATTTGAAACCTATCTAGTGATCATAGTAGGACATTACGCTGACCTATTGGTAAATTGAAATTGGTCGAGAAGGTTAAAAAGAAGCTGGACCTAGAAGAATTCACTAGAGATTTAAGGAAGTTGATAGAACCTATTGGCGCTTATGGAACTAAGGACTCTATTAGAGCGTAGAAAGATGTTGTTGACAATGCTACTGAATATCAGACTCATATTATTTTCAATGATGAGAGTCATTATTGGCTTGAGAGGTATAATGCCATCTTATATTTGATTGATTCTATCTGAAGTTATCATAGTTCCCCCACTATTGTCTCCCCCACATTTGATTGATTTCAAGATGATCCTAGTGATTATTATAAATTCTTAAAGGATGTACTTGATAGTTCACACCAAGATGAAGTATATTTTTTTCCAGTCACATGCTAAAAAAGGCAAGAAAGAGGTTTTGGATTCAGAATGGTATATTAACCCTCATCAAATGAAAAAAAGGATTTCAAGTTGGATCGAACCATTGTTACTAGATTCATTGTAAGACATGATAATATAATCCTTGGGCCTCTAAAAGATGAATTTTTCATGGGACTTACCCAAATATATATTGAATACAATTTGGATGTAAGATTAAAAATCATTATAGGGTTGTCAAGGAGGGTCTCAATGAAGAGACGTATCCTTGGATTAAAGAGAATAACTCTATTATGTTTCAATGTAGTCAAAAAAGGGATATTACTTTTCATGAGTATTTTAAATTTGGGGAATGTATGAACTCTAAAAATTAACTGAATTTTGAACGGAATCCGAAATTTTATTAGCTCGAGCTTCCTTGGGAATATATTATTGAAAAAGTTCAACTGAGGATGTATTGGATAATAATTAGACATAAATATTTACTTTAGATTCCATGTGTTGGGGATTACTATGAATGATTAGATTGTGTGATTTCACCTCTACTATATTTATGAAAAATATATTTTTATTTTCAATTCGTTTCTCTTGGTTCTATTAAGGTTGTTGTTTGATAATCTGTTGAGTTTTATGAATGTGTTAGGGTATCACAAATTCAGTGAATTGATAATAGAAATATGATGAAGGGAGGTATTCAAACTTGTTTGGATTTGTGAATACATCATGATGATATCCATAGAACTACTAATCCAGAATTGTTTTCTGATTTTGAGGTTTCTGGAGAGTTGACCCATCATTTTAACTACAAGACTGACCTAATAGATTTCATAAAATATGGTTTAAGTGTATTGTGTGTGGAAAACATAGGCATATATTGGGTGCAATTTTAATAGAAAACATGACCCCTATCTATATCTTGGACAAGAGTCCACAACAAACCTGGAGAATAGTTTCACTTGGAGGTGGTTTTGAGAGATATTGAACACAACCAAAATAGGAAGACATGTGAAAGATGAGATCCCAGAGATATTCCTCTATGGAATCACTACCTTGGTTGATGAACTCAATACTTCTTATTTTCTGCCTCTTATTTTTTAATCTCAATATTTTCAATAGGATAAAATACATTACACCTTATGTTATTAATTTTTTTTAATTTTTTAATAAATTGTCATAGGATTATTTGGATTACCAACTCATGATCAAATTATTTTAAAAAAAATGAAAAAATATATGCTCAACCAGGGATAAAGGAGGTCCCAACAACTAAAAATTTGAAATGAAAAAAGGGAACCCAACTCAAAATCTCTGACTGACTACTAAACAACTCTAATTCCTCCAAGTAATATTATAGTATAATGATACCTAGACAAAAAAAATCAATGTTGATCTTATTATTATCTATATAAGACAAAAACCATGTGCAAGGAGCCCATATAATGGTGAGTATAAAAATAATCTATATGAAACCCCGAAAACCAAGAGTAAAGTAATAGAATAAAATAGTTAGATAAACCTATATGTCAGAGGGAAATGAAACGCAACAAAAAATAGGATAATATTAAAACCCAATAGAAAAGGAGAGGAATATAAATCTCCACAGCTTTCTAAGGATAATGATGAGTCTTCCAAAATCTACAAAGGTCCCATATTTGATGCCAAGAATCATTAATAACATCAAATGAAATAGAATGGAGGGTCCACTCATTGCTATAATGATCCAAAACTAAAGGATAACTATTTCTAGTGGAGGATCCACTCCCCACCAGAGCTCAATGATAGGGGAGTACAACTCCAAAGATAGAATACCATCACCCACTATAGTGTGGGGGATAAAAACCTTATTTTAAATAGTACATGGTGGACCCATTCCTTAGTGGGTTAAGGGAGTATTGCTTCATCATAACTATGATTATAAAAACAATCACTACCATCAGCTAAGCATTACTGAAAGAATAATACCACTCGTGTCACCTTATGTAGTATCTATGATGCCAAAAAATTCCACCATCACATCCTATATAGAATTATACTCAGAGTGGGATACCCATGATCCTAAATATAAGTATTGAAGAAGTATATACAAAAGGAATATGGTTATATGAAAAGTACATTGTGTTTTCATTTGGTTATATGGGGTGTACTATGAAGCGTAATATTGGTTTTGTCCCACTACCACACTAGACATATAAATCCCATGTACACAATGGTTCATATGTGAGACATAGAATGTAGGACCACCTATGGTCCAAGGCACGTTCCTCAATAAACACAGTTTCTCTAGTTGATTAGGGTACGTGGGGTGTGGCCACAATACATGACACATATGATGCGTGGACTACCAAAGCATATACCATTTATATATGCCATGGATAGAAATACAAGGTCACATTATATGTGGGTCTTCCAAACAGTGTGTGGAATTTATTATGGACCAAAACCCTATCCACATAAATATTCTGAATACACGTAAGGTGTTTATCCAAAATACATTCCTTGTAGATCATAATGTAAAAACAAATATAGTTTATTCCTTATTTCTTATTGTATCCAATTAATCAACCACATGTATCATTGTTTAATTTAAAAGTCTATGAAAATATAAGGTTAATTACTTTTATCATCGATTCCCATCCTATGGGTTCTAGAAATATGGATTTTTCCCCCAAGCATGATATTTCATGCCTCATGTTTCCATAATGGGGTATCAAACAATGAAACAAACTTCCATGAATAGACTATTTCCTCTAGATCCTAACAGAAGACATTAATTTATTGTCATCATCATAACCACCATAAATACAAAGGTTTGATCATGCTAAAACAAGAACAAAAATTTTAAATCACAGACCCCATGTTTTTATAAAGAAGAACATGAGGAACATATATGGTATGTGTTTAATATTAATGTGAGATTATAATTTTCCATTGGTATCCTATCCAATGATCATATTATTGGAAACCAAAAGTGTTGAAAATAATGGACATACTGAAAATAGATAATAATGATCTGGAATGTTTATTAAAATTCAGTTCCATGTGAAGGAAACAATTCATGGAATTTAGTAGATATTCAACCCATGCTCAATAATCAAGAACATAGGGGTAGAAATACAAAAAATAGCGATCCCTACCTTGAGAAGGAATTGATCATTAGTGAATAGAACATTTAATAGTAATTTATTTGAATATTCTTCAGTATTAATCATTTATCCCATGATTCACTAAGATTCTTTCATCATTAACCATAATCCTATATTCTCTATCGCCAATGGTGGCTCACCCTTCATCCCCTATAGTATCTATGGGTTATGTGAATAACACTAGGGATTTTCCATGATGACATATTAATAGAAGAGGGTATAGGTTCTGTTGGTCGGAGTGGATACTCAAGAGGGGGGTGAATTGAGTTCCAATTTAAATTTCTATTTAGAATATCTCTATTAAAATCCCCCAAATTGAATAGAAAGATAATCTGTAGTGAATTTTTATTACAGTAAAGGGTAAGTTAGTTTCTCAAAAGATTGATTAGTTCTCAGTTAATTTAATATTAAGATTAATTAACTTTTAAAGCTAACCTAATGCTTTACAATATATACAAACACTTGCTATATTAACTATTAGAGTAACTTTAAAATAGATTTGTATTTCAAAGTAATTAGCAGTGTAATATTCAATATAGTATACTTTAGACTTAATATAAGAATGCAAAGAAGATATGAACATGAGGTTCAGTCTCAAGATGAGACTTAATCCTCTCAAACAATTTATATAAATTTGATCCATAAACTGGATCGGGGTAAAACAATAGTACAAAGACTGTCCAGGTCCAAAGACCTCTACCATAGTTCTTCAAGGAAAAAAACAATAGCACACAGGCTATCCAGGTCACACTTGACCTCTTCCACAATTCACAGTGGGATACAGTAAGGTGTAAGAAGATTGGATTGAGGATTTAGTATCCTCCAGCTCAGTCTAGGAGTCAGTGTGTGAATACAACACACACACTACTCAAAAGTAAACGAGTGAAACACAATAGCACTAAACAGATAAAGATGATTTTAGAGTTCTCTATGTGTTGTGAGTGAAGCTCTGGACTCCTTGGTCTGATACAGTTGAAGCTATGAGTGTTTCTCTAGTTTTTTTCAAGAAAACAGAGTGTCATAGTTCTTGTTCCTTCACTTCCGGTGTAAGTGTTCAGATTGAATATGAAAATGTTCTTTGTAATACTTCAGCTTCGTCTTTGAACTTCTATTCTTGATGAGTATGAGTGTTCTTCAAGTTCTTCGTGTGTACTTATTTTCATGTACGTGCGTGCATGGAAGACTCTCTATATCTCTTTTTCATTTCTGTTGTTCTCTTCATTACTGCAGGTCGATCTTCCTTATATTCCACGAGCTCCAGGAATAGGAATGATTACCTTTTCATAGGTACGAGGTACGTTTCCCTGACATGCCAAAAACTATCATTAAATATAATTAATTTCATTAAAAACATAAAATATGATTGTTGGAATTAAATAAGGGTTAAAAGAAATTCAAACAATTTTCATGACTATCAGTGAGTCATGATATTGGTGAGTCGTTTTGAAACTGCATCGGTATCGGTGGGTCATGATCAGCATTGGTATCGGTAGGTAATTTGATCAGCATAGATATTGGTAGGTCCTTTGATCATCGGTATCAGTAGGTGCCATCGGTGCGACCGTTTCCATCAGTGTGACCATTGCCATCGGTGCGATCGTTGCCATCGCTGCGACCGTTCCTATAAGCGGTGACTTTTTCTTCATCGGTGCGACTATTCTTCATCGGTGCGACCATTCATCATCGATGACTTGTTTATCATCAGTGACTTGTTCTTCATCAGTGAATTTTTCTTCATCGGTGACTTGTTCTTCATCGGTGTGACTGTTCATCATTGGTGTGACCGTTCATCATTTCAAACTAACAGTGACTCAAGAAAATAACTAACGGTGAGTCAAAAACATGGAATTCTCAAAAAGTGTATGTACAATCCAGAACACCTCCAGGTCAATAGTGAAACATAAATTAACATGGATAAACATATATAGACATTATTAAACATATATATAAACACATTTAGAACAATTTGAACAAAAGACTAAATTGCCATAAATACAATAATGATTTGTGATTATTAAAATAACTATCTCACGGAGAGTTCAACAATCTCCCCCTTTTTGATAATCACAAATCAATGGAATAAATGAAGAGGGAAGATAATATGTCATTCAATATGCACCCCCTATATAAAAAGAATATAAAAAAAATAAACAAGTCAAAAGAGAATTACATCAGATCATAAACAAGGTTAAATTTCTATAAAGGTCTCCCCCTTAAACATATAAGATATGATTCTATTCTCCCCATAAAATATGATTCTCCCAATATAATATGATTCTCCCCATATAATATGATTCTCCCCATATAGCATATAGTATGATTCATTCTCCCCCTTTAATCATTTCTCTTCTTTTGTATATAAGCATTCATTCATTTCTCCCCATTTGGGATTATCAAAAAGAAATGATAAGTAAGATAATCAGGAAGAAAATTTCACTTAAAATAAGATCTGAAAAAGAGGACAAGAACCACATAAAAAAGATTAAAGTACAAGAAATAGACACCCTATCAAAAATTGATAGACACAACTATTTCCTAGGGTACAATGGAGCTTTTCCTTTGGCATTTGGAAGAATGGATGGCCCAGAAGGAGGCTTGGTGGAAGGTTGATCTGGACGAATGGAGAAAGGAGGCAGGATGGCTCTGGCTGGAAGAATTGTTGGTTCTAAAGTCACTTGCTGAGGAGTAGAAGATCTTTCTGAAGTTGGTTGCTAAATAACTGCCTGAATGTTGGAGAGAGATTGAGAGACTAATAACTAACAAGGTGAAACATCTGATGTATTAAGAGGCTCATTAGTAGGAAAAACAATGGCCTTAGATTTCACATAATGGTAGGGTTTGAGAAAATTGATAAAATCCTGAATTACTTATCCACCGTACTTCATATCCTTTTCAAAGTCATCCTTGTTATGAATGAAACTTTCCAAAGTATGAGTAAAATCCTTCAAATGTTTAACTTGATATTTAAAATCTTGAGTAACTAGAGGAAGCCTCAAATTTTCATCCAAAACCTTAAATTGATGATTCAACTCATGATTTGTATAAATCTTTTTAAAGTAATGATCCACATTATCTTTAATCTCTTTCTGAGAATTAGTAGCATCAGTTTAATACAACTGCACTATTTTGTGAATATGATCAATGTTGTCTTTCATCCTTTTTAAAGAATCCAAATCCAAAACATTCCCAAGAGATGCCAAATCTTCCTTTGTAACATCTTTTAAGGTGTTTCTCTCATGGCCAGTGATTTTGGATTCTTTGGAGGTGCTTTTCTGAGCAACAATCTGAGTGATCTCAGATTTCAACTTCCTCAAATCCGACTTCTTCAGATGTTCTATAAAATTTCTTAACACTTCCATCATACCTGATATGGTTGATCTGAACTCACCTGACAGAGAAACCAAATTACTGCCTAAATCGTTGAGAGTTTGATTCAAAGAGGTAATGTGACTGCCAATCAATTCACTACAATTGGATATGTCTGGCTTGATAATGCTTACCACTCTCTGAGTCAAATCATCCATAGAAGCCTCGGATAAAGTCACAGGAGCAGGAGAAGGAGCATGAGATAATTCATCTTTAATTTTCCCTCTCACTACATGAATCAACTAATCCTTAAATGTGTCAAAGTCAGATTGAGCAACTGTAGGAACAGGTTGAGCTTGAGAAACTAAAGGATCAGGTCTGAATTGAGAACCTGAAGGACCAGGTCTATCTTCTTTTCATTGCATATACTCAGCATCTAATCGATCCTTAACTGAATCTCTTACTCCTGTAAGATCCCCTTATACTTATTATTCTTCCTTTGGAAAATCTAAACCTAGAACAGCAAGACTGGGGTGTTCTTCCCTTGTAGCTTTACATGAAGGATACATGGGTTTCACAAACCTAGATCTTCCAGAATTTTCAGGAGGGACTTCCTCATCCTCATCAATCTTTGACTGTACTGCCCTTTCCACATCAGGAACATTTTCCTGCTCATTTAGTTAGGGTTGAGGATCATCTTGGATCACATTTCGACCTTCTACAGATCGATCATCAGCATAATCATCATCACCACTACCATCATTACTACTATTACCATCACCATCGCCATCTACATGATCATCACCCTCATCACCATCATTGTTAACCGATTTCTCATTTGAACTGTATTCCCTACCATATTCATACTGCTCAGAATTTGATTCTTCAGTCTTAGCTTCTACTTTAACATCTAAAAGAGGTTCAATCTCTGGTAACTTGAGAGGTGGACTATCTAGTACAAATTCCGTTCTTCTTTTCTTATGGATAACTGTATCGGGATCACATCTCTCATCAGGAGATTATTCAAGATCCTTGTCAGCATCGAGATTCTCACTAGTTCATTCTTCCTATGTTCCCTTCTTACTGGACTTTCTAGTTTCCTTATGAACTTATGATTTCTCTTCTTCATCAGAATAAACCACTTCTTCACCAGGTTTTAAACTGGGATCTCTCATCCCCTTTGGTCTATATGGATGATCATTAGGATTAAAGGAGTCATACACCTTCTCTTCATCAACAACCCAAGCCTTCTTCCATGGGTTCCAATTGATTTTCATCCTTTTACAGATATCCTTGTTAATACAGAAACTACCATTAGATTAGATACACTCATCTCCTTCTTCAACACAGCCCATGAATTTCATCATGGCAGAAATTTTCTTAGAGTAAAATAGGGTTGTAGCTTTCTTAGATGGCTTCACCATCTCATAAATATGGACAGAAAAATATCTATACAGATTGATATTTTCATCATTCAACAAAAGAAATAACATAAATACATCTTGATACTTTACTGAAGAAAAATCACATTTTCGATGACATAATTGGTGTTGAATAAACTTAAATTGAATTCTACTCTCACCATCCAACTCCACAGTAGATATTCTTCTAGATTCAGACTTAATAGCCAACATTTACAGAGGTAGATCATAAGAAAATTATTCAGTAGTGCGATGGATATTACCATTGTAATCCTCTTATCTTACATTTAGAGGTACTCTTAAACATTCAGCCCACTGCTTCGATGAAAAAGTAATCTTTCTCCCTTTTACTATTGAATTTAATCTCGCAGCTTCTACTCCATCCAAAACAATACTTAAGTATAAATAAAACTCATGGCCCAATTTCGGGTAATAGACTCGGTCATTATCATAGAACTAGTCTCTCTATCCTTTCAATTCCAAAACATTCAACAATGCAGACTTGCTGGAAAACACCCATTCAGAACATACTTCTTTTTCAGCTATAACTACCCGAGTTTCCAACTCCGGGTTCACCGACCTTTGAGTCGTGCTGCTCGATTCACCACGAGCTCATTTCATAGGATATGAACCTTCATATTCCTTGATTTTACGCTTTTTCTTGGCCATTTGAGGTTCGAGAGGATTGAGAGGTTGGAAATGTTTAAAAATTTTGAGAGCTTTGGGATTCAGAAAAGAAAAAAGAGTTCGGCAAGAGAAGGAAGGTCAATAGTCTTTAGGAATGAAATAGCCACGAGTAATTATTTGTATCATTTAGGGTTACAAAATAAAGTAATGATTAAGTAAAATAATGTCGTTTTAAACAAACACTAATAGTTTCAAATACAGTACAACTCAATCGACAGCACAGATCGGTTCCACAAATCGGTTTCATAGATCGGTTTCACAGATCAGTTTCACAGATCGGTTTCACAGATCGGTTTCAGAGATCGGTTTCACTGATCAGTTTCACATATCGGTTTCACTGATCGGTTTCACAGATCGGTTTCATAGATAGTTTTCACAGATCGGTTTCATAGATCGGTTTCATAGATCGGTTTCACAGATCAGTCTCACAGAATGGTTTCACATATCAGTTTCACAGATCTATCATACCTAACTCTTGTTTAATAAATTCCAACCATTCAGAACTTAGAGGCTTAGTGAAAATATCAGCTAACTGATGTTCAGAGTCAATAAATTCTAGAGAAATATCACCCTTTTGATAATGATCTCTCAAAAAGTGATGTCTGACATCAATGTGATTAGTCCTAGAGTGAGACATTGGATTCTTAGAGATGATAATTGCACCAGTGTTATCACAATTTATTGATACTTGTATAAACTGATATCTATAGTCTAATAAAGTGTGTTTCATCCATATAATATTTTCACAACAACTACCAGTAGCAATGTATTCTGCTTCCGTAGTAGATAATGCAACAGAGTTCTATTTCTTACTACCCCAAGATACCAGGGACTTTCCCAAAAGATGACAAGTTCTAGGTGTTCTCTTCCTATCTAACATGCAACCATCAAAATCAGCATCTGAATAAAGTCAAAGGATTGTCATTTTGGTTAAAACAAACCTAAATTGGAAGTATTTTTAAGATATTTAAAAATCCTTTTAACAAAAATAAAATGAGAATCTTTAGGGTTAGCTTGAAATCATGCACACTGGTATACACTAAACATGATATCTGGTCGAATAACAGTAAGGTAATGTATGCTTCCAATCATACCTCTATAATTGGTTTGATCAACTGGTTTCCCAGTTTCATCATTATCCAACTTACAGGTGGTACTCATAGGTGTATCACTTCCCTTATTACTATCCAAACCAAAACATTTCAAATGATCTTTTGTATATTTACTTTGATTAAAAATAATACCATGTTTCTTTTGAAAAATATGAAATCCTAGAAAATACTGGTGTTCTCTCATTAAACTCATTTCAAATTCATCTTGCATAATTTTTGAAAAATCAGAACATAAAGAATATTTGGAAGATCCAAAGATAATATCATCAACATATATTTATACAATCAGAATATCTTTAGAGATTATTTTAATAAAAAGAGTGGGAACTGCAATTCCTTTAGTAAAACCTTTAGAAATAAGAAAATTTGTAAGTCTATCATACCAAGCTCTTAGAGCATGTTTTAAACCATATAAATCATTAGAAAGTTTAAAAACATGATTTTGAAAATGGGGATTTGTAAATATAGGTGGTTGTTCAACAAAAAAATCTTTAATTATAAAACCATTTAAAAAAACACTTTTGACATCCATTTGATATAACTTGAAATTCAGATAAATAGCATAGGAAAATAAGATCCTAATGGCTTCTAATCTGGATATAGGTGCAAAGGTTTTTTCATAGTCTATTCCTTCTTCTTGATTATAACCTTATTCAACTAGCCTAGCCTTATTTCTAATGATATTTCCAGACTCATCAACTTTATTTCTAAAAACCCATTTTGTGCCTATGGTCAATGTTTCCTTAGATCTGTCAACTAATTCCCAGACTTTGTTTCTTTAAAATTGATTTAACTCTTCTTGCATAGCCATTACCCAAAATTCATCATTGATTGCATCATTGATATTTTTAGGTTCTAGCTGTGAAAGAAAGGCTTGATGTTCAACCTGATTTCTTAGAGAAGCTCTAGTCTGTGTCCCTCTATCAAGATTACCAACAAAAACATCTAAAGGATGATTCTTTAGAATCCTAGTTGATCTAGTAATGGTAGGACTATGAATTTCAGGTTCTTCTCTAGATTCGGGTTCACTAGGAGTAGATTCTGAAATATTTCCAGAACTAGTTGTCTTTACAGAAGGTTCATTGATTCTATCATTAAGGTCCAGAACAGACGAATCTTCTTCAAGATTTTCAGGAGATGACTTCGGTTCATGTGGATCTGTTTCATCAAACTTAATGTGAATAGATTCTTCCACACACTTGGATATTTTGTTAAAAACTCTATATGATTCTCTAGAAATAGAATATCTTAAAAAGATTACTTCATCACTTTCAGATGTAAACTTGTTAATATTATCCTTAGTATTGAGGATAAACACTTTGAAACCAAAGACTCTGAAGTAACTAACTCTAGGTTTTCTATTATTCCACAATTCATAAGGGGTCTTCTTAAGAACAGGTTTAATCAAGACTCTCTTTATAATATAACATGTTGTATTCACAACTTTAACCCAAAAATAAATAGATAGGTCGTATTCATTTAGCATAGTCCGTGAAATGTTCTGAAGGGTTCTATTTCTTCTTTCTACTACACCATTCTGTTCAGGTGTCCTAGGGTAAAAAGTTATGATTATATCCATTTTGTGAGCAATAAGATTCAAACTATTGATTTTCAAACTCACGTCTATGATCACTTCTCAGGGTATTAAAATTATGTCCACTAAGGTTCTCTACAGACTTGGAGTACTTAATGAAATAAGAAAAATCTTCACTTTTGTGAGATAAGAAGTATACCCAAGTATATCTAGAAAAGTCAACTATTAAGACATAGACATAGTGCTTCCCATTTAAATTAGAAAGTCTAGAATTTACAAACAAGTTCATGTGAACCAACACAAGAGGTTGAGAAGTTGAAAATTATTTCTTTTATTTAAAAGAAACTTTATGTTGCTTCCCCTTTTGATAGGGATTACAAACTTTGTCAGTTGGGAATTCAAGTTTGGGTAGGCCTCTAACTATGTTCTTCCAAATCAGTTTTCTAAGTGAATGAATGTTGCAGTGTCCTAATCTTCCATGCCAAAGACAAGACTCTTTATGAAAATCATTTAAGCAAGTAATGTTTTTTTTGGATAAAGAATTCAAATCAACTGCATAAATATTTTCATTTCTCAAGGAAACAAATACTAAAGAATTTTTAGAATTAAAAACATTACAAGAATCATTTTAAAATTTAACATTAAAAACATCATCACAAAACTGAGAAATTCTTGACAAATTATATTTAAGTCCATCAATAAATAACACTTTAGAAATTAAAACCAAATAAGTGTTACCAATTTGTCCTAGGAAGATGATCTTTCCTTTAGAATTATAACCAAAGGTGACATAGCCTCCATCAAATTCGATTAAAATTTTAAAACATGAAAAGTCTCCTGTCATATATCTCGAACATCCACTGTCCATGTACCATATCTTTCTACAGGAAATTTATATACAGATCTCCTACAAAAAATATATTTAGATGGAAAATGATTTTGGTACCCAAATTCTCTTGGGTCCATACAGGTTAGCATGTAAAGCTTTAGGTGCCCAGATTTGTCTTATGGGTCTCATATAATCAATAGATTCAACAGATTTTGAAATATAAACTCTATTTTATCTATAACAATGTGAATAACTAGTTGAGGCATATGAATTTATAGATCTAGAACTAGCAGCATACTGTCCAGTTTTAGGAATAAATCAATTTTTAGTGATTTGTCTCTTTCCAGGCTGGTAGCCTATTCCAGTAGTATATTTTGGTGCCACTTTATTTCCTAAAATTTGAGTTAGAGTATTCTTTCCATTTGTGAATTTCTCTATGTCTTTTCTATGTTTCTTATTTGACAATTTCAGTTTAGTATTTTCCTTTGACAGTTTATCATTATTTTCCTTTTCAATATCAAGAGTAGATTTAACAGAGCTAGTTAAAGCATGCTGTTTCTTTAAGGCTTTCTAATTGTCCTTAAGCTCATTACAACTTTCTTATAGCATATTACAGTATTAAAATAACTCTTCACTAGATGTATTTTTAGAATCAGAATCAGAATAAACTCTAGAATAATATGAATTTAAAGCAGGAGTATCCAATGTTACCTCAGATGTGTTTGTCATGAAACACATATTTTCTTTTTGAGATTTTTCATCCTGAGTAGAATCAGAATCACTTGAACAATCTTCTGAAGCACTCCAGGTTGCTTTCATAGCATTATTATACTTTTTTTCCTTATAGTCATATTTCTTTTTGAACTTTAATTTAGGAAATTCAGCTTTCACATGTCCTTTCCTCTTGCATTCATAGCATAAAATTTCATCACTTTTGTGAGGATTTTTCCGATCCCTCTTCAAATGACCTTTATTGTCATACTTTCGCTTATAGTTTGATTTTCTAAAGAATTTCTTCTTCTTATAAAATTTCTTAAATCTTCTGGATATCTGAGATATTTTAGCATCACTATCAGAATTTGAACTTTCACTAGCTGAACTTTCAGAAGGTATGTGAACTTTCTCCTTGTCCTTAATCTTTGAAGCAGATTTTTTAAAGGCTACTGACTTCTTCCCAGGTTAATTATATTATTCCTTGTTTACTTTAACCTATTCTTCATACATCATTGACCTACCAATCAACTCTTTAATAGGTAAAGCACCAATGTCACATGATTCTCTAATTGAAACAGTTGTGACTCTCCATCGGTCTGGTAGACATCCCAGTATCCTCATGATTTGTTCTTTTGCTGGAATAGCCTTTCCCAGTGAGCTCATTGTATTGACAATCTCATTGAACCTGAGATACATGTCATAAATAGGTTCATCAGGCTTCATTTTAAAATTATCATATTTAATGGTATAAGTATTCAATATCATCTGTTTAACATTGGTTGTTCCCTTATGAGAAACATTCAAAGTATCCCAAATTTCATAAGCAGTTTTACAAGCAGATATGTGATTAAATTCCTAATCTCCTAAATCACAATACAGGTCATTCATAGCATTACAATTATTATTTAAAGCAGTCTTAGTAGGTTCATCCCAAGTAGTTCTTTCAGTTTCAGGAATTTTATATTGAGTCTCTATAGCAGTCGAGATATCAAATTCCATACTTTCCAAATGAATTTTCATTGTCAGTTTCCACTGAGGAAAATTTATACCATTGAATAAAGGTGGCCTATTATTAGCATCACCTTCTAGTCTATTATCCATAGCTAGATATTAGAAAATATATTTAAAGAGATAAAATTTAGAACTAACAGAAATTTAAGATATTTAAGATACAACTAAAATCACAGTTAAAAAACAGATTATTTTGAAAACCTTGATAAACAAAATGACCTCTGATACCAAATGTTGGTCGGAGTGGATACTCAAGAGGGGGGTGAATTGAGTTACATTTAATATTTCTATTTAAAATATCTCTATTAAAATCCCCCAAATTGAATAGCAAGATAATCTGCAGTGAATTTGTATTACAGTAAAGGGTATGTTAGGTTCTCAAAAGATTTACTAGTTCTCAGTTAATTTAATCTGAATATTAATTAACTTTTGAAGCTAACCTAATTCCTTACAATACATAAAAACACTTTCTAGATTAACTTTCAGAGTAACTTTAAAATAGATTTTTAATTCAATGTAATTATTAGCGAAATATTCAATATAGTATACTTTAGGCTTAATCTAAGAATGCACAACAAATATAACCAAGAGGTTCAGTCTCAAGCCGAGACATAGTCATCTCAAACAATTTATATAAATTTGATCCACACCCTCGATCGGGGTAAAAAAAATAGTACAGAGACTGTCCAGGTCCTAAGACCTCTACCATAGTTCTTCGTGGGAAAACAAAAACAATAGTACACAGGCTATCCAGGTCACACTTGACCACTTCCACAATTCACAGTGGGATACAGTAAGGTGTAAGAAGTTTGGAGTGAGGATTATGTATCCTCCAGTTGAGTCCATGAGTCAGTGTGTTAATACAACACACACACAACTCAATGTAAATGAGTGAAACACAACAGATCTAAACAGATAGAGATGAGTTTAGAGTTCTCTATGTGTTCTGAGTGAAGCTCTGGACTCATTGGATTGATGCAGTTGAAGATCTGAGTTTTTCTCTGGTTTTTGTCAAGAAAAAAGAGTTTCGTAGTTCTTGTTCCTTCACTTCCAGTGTAAGTGTTCAGATTGAATATGAAAATGTTCTTTGTAATACTCCAGCTTCTTCTTTGGACTTCTATTCTTGATGAGTATTAGTGTTATTCCAGTTCTTCGTGTGTTCTTCTTTTCATGTATGTGCGTTCATGGAAGACTCTCTCTATCTCTTTTTCTTATCTGTTGTTCTCTTCATTACTGCAGCTCAATCTTCCTTATATTCCGCAAGCTCTGGCAATAGGAATTATTACCTTTCAATAGGTATGAGGTACGGTTCCCTGACATTCCAACAACTATAATTAAATATCATTAATTTCATTAAAAACATCAAATATGATCGTTGTAATTAAATAAGCGTTAAAAGAAATTCATACATTTTTCATGACTATCGGTGATTTATGAGATCGGTGAGTCATTTTGAAACTACATCAGTATCGGTAGGTCATGATCAGCATCGGTATCGGTAGGTCCTTTGATCAGAATCGATATCGGTAGGTCCTTTGATCATCGGTATGTGTAGGTTCCATCGATGTGACCATTGCCATCGGTGCGACTATTGTCGTCGATACGACTGTTGCAATCGGTGCAACCATTCGTATCATTGGTTACTTTTTCTTCATCGGTGTGACCGTTCATCATCAGTGTGACCATTCATCATAGGTGTGACCCTTCATAATTTCTAACAAATTGTGACTTAATAAAATAACTAACGGTGATTCAAAAACATAGAATTCTCACAAAGTGTCTGTTCAATCCAAAACACTTCCAGGTCAATAGTAACACATAAATTAACATGATTAAACATATATATGAACACATTAAGAACAATTTGAACAAAATACTAAATTTCCATAAAAACAATATTGTTTTGTGATTATTAAAATAACTATCTCACAGAGAGTTCAACAGGTTCTTTTCATTTAACAAATTAAATAAATTAATTATTTTATCTATTTAACGCACCCACTAATGATTACCTTATAGGTAATGTATGCCACTAATCAATGTTATGTCACATGTAGGGTAATCCCCAATTATCGAAAAAACCATGACCTCAAAATTTCCATAAGAGGTTACAGAAAAATGAAAACCATTAATCCAATAATTTTGAGGGCATGAGAATTAATATTAATAATATTTTTAATATATTAGTTATAGGTGCATATGACACTCAAAAAACTATTAAAACTCTAATAAAAAATATAGATATACTTGAATAAATATTAAAATGATAAATTGTTAAAACTAAAATTATTATAATTATTTCTTCTTTGAACTGCAAATTCATAGTTTATTAATTCTTAACCTTAATTTTTAAAATTTATTATCATCTTTAGTTTAGTGTTTCATATATCACACTTTAGTTGGTAAGATATTAATCTAATGTAGTGAATACTAAAATACCAAGGTTTTGTAGCTATTTTTGTTTTGAAATTATGTAAGGTTTATGTATAAAGTGTTGAAATTTTGTTCTTTATAAGCTTTTCCTTTACGGTTGGTGATTAATCTTAGTTTTGGGTTTTTACCTTGTCTCTTTTGGGATTTGATGCGAACTTTTATTTGAATATTTGTAGGTTTTATATTTTTAGGTTGGGTTCTTGATAGGTTGAACATGGGAAACACTTGGGTCCATGCATAGGTAACTATGACTAGATTAATTCCTTTTCGATTTAGCACTCTAGAGTGATAATTCTATTTGATGGGTTCTCTATGGAATGGTGGTTCCGTCTAATGTACTAGTATATTTTATAGGGATGTCGTGTCCCTATTCAGAGAAAAATGTTTTGTTTGTGATGAATTTTGTTATTTATAATTGTTCTCTATGGTTTTAGTAGAGATTTTTTGATGGAATTATTGACTTTTCTTCTCTTGTTATTGATTAAGTGTTTAAAATAATATTTAATATGTGAAATAAAAATGTCATCTGTTCAGTTATTTTTTGAATTTTCCTCTTTGGTAGTGTGTTTCCTTTGTATCTCTCCATTTTTAGAAAATTATAAAAGATGGGGAGGCCTATGTTTGGTCTCTACTTCATTTTAAGGTTCATTCTTTTGGTTGTGTTCATGCCATGTTTGAGGACTATTTATATTGCTCAAATATCTATCTAACATTTTTTTCTATGTTTTTTTCATTAATGGAAAATATATTTCCTTATTAATATTTTAGTTAAATTATCATCCCTTCATGGGGTGTCATTGTAGTTATTCACCTACCACCTTTGACATCGATCGAGGAATTTAAAGGATTAAAAGTATTATGGTGGGGTGAACTCTCCCTCCCAAACATTAATTTTCATTAATATTTTTTTATTTAATTAATTCGACCCTATTATTAAGTTTCAGGTCAGATATTTTTAAAATTCGGAATTTCTAGAGTTTTATTATAGAGTTTATGATTGGAACACTATTAGTACTAACTACATGGAAACCATGAATATAGATTAATCTTTTTTATATCCATTTTCAATGTTACTGCCCTATTTTCAAAATGTTTGACTAAAACCAAGGGCTTTATCATCATTTTCTAGTTGAAGATGCATAGTTGGTTAACAATTTACCAAATAGTGCATCTGAACCATGTGATATTCCAAGATTTTTAAATTTTGATTTATCAATTACATGACTATGAAAATATAAATGGATATCCCTTTTTTTATATTCATCCTCATTTGACCAAACTAGGTCACGTACAAGGGATATCCTACCCTCCTTTCCTTGTGATTTTTGAACCACTTTAACACCATTTTCAAGAAATTTCATTGAGGTAAATCCTTATGTTCATGTTATTATCTTTTATTACTTCATATTTATTACATTTTCTATTAGTTCCAAATCCTCAATAGATCCCCAAGAGTTGTGAGGCTTTGATTAGTGGTTTATAGTGGTTCTAATGTGGGGGTATTTTTGTTTAGTGGTTATTGGGATCATATTTTTTTGAGTGTTCTACATCATAGGTGAGATATCATATATTGTTGAGAACAATTACAATATGGTTCAAGGAATGTCTTTGGGAACAGTCCCTTTAATTGAAATTTCATTATGTTCTTGATGATTTTAATTTAACTATTTTTTAAATCATTACCATCTGTGAATTATTTTTATTTTTTTAAATGTTCAAGAATGAATTATATACTTGAAATAAAAGGTATTTAATGGTGTTTTCTAGCTTTCATTGAATTTATTAATCCCAATAATCATAAAAAATAAATCTTTTTTGTAAAAAGAGATTTAATTTTTAATGAGCATTGAACCAATTTCAATCATGAAATTGATATATATGTAATTTCTCACACTTTTAATATTTGTTAGGGAGGCAGTGTTTTCCTAGTTTATTTATAGAATGGTATAATATTAATTTATTTGAAATTGTTTTATAATGATTTTAATGGTTATAAAGGACTCAGTATCATGATTTGGTTTTCAAAAAAGCTCATTTGACGATTTAAATGGATTCATGTTTTCTCTATGTTCATGTAACACTCTTAATCCCATTATTTAATTTTATAGTTACTATGTGGATTGAGATGAATGAGGGGGTATTGACTATGATTATGATATAAATGAAGTAGAAAGAAGTTATATCTTATAATAGGTGTTTTAAATGAGGTGTGGTTTATTTTTATTATGTTTAATTTCATATTATGATTATGTAATTTGACTAATTGATGGCATTTGATTGCTGATTTATGGGAAACACCAGTCTAGGATATAGGTCATCATATATTATCCTCTTGAGAGTCACATGATACCAATGTCCCCATAGCTTTGTTATGTGAAGGATCTAGTGTAGAGTGCCTCCAATGAGGCTAGGGTTTTTCTAGTTAGGTGGATTGTATTGTTTAGACATGAAATTTTCGATAGTTTGTATCATGTGTTTGGTAATGCTTATGTCCATATCTCTTTAGGAACTCACATGTTTCCCATAATACCAAGTGTTTTCTCTGAAATTACATAGGGGATTTTCTTTACCTAATTTTTATATCCCAAATTTTTTGTAGTGTGTATGATAACATTACCTGACCAATATTTTTGGATTACATTTGTTTCTAATTCTTCATAATACCTTCTTGATAAGTGTTTATTTTAGATAGTATTCTTAATTTTGTGTGGAAAAACATTTTTCTAAAAATGTTTTAGAAAATGGTTTTAAAATGTGTTCCAAGGAGGGATTCCACATTAATGGGTTTTATCATATTTTTAATATTTTTTATAAAGAAAATTTTAAAATAGATTGTTACACCATTGTTTCTTATAAATTAATTATCAGATTAATGAAGAAAGGAAGTGGAATATAATTTATTTTATTATGCATACTTATGAAAACCAATTTTTTATTTTAATTCAAACCAGAATGAATGAAATATATTTTTAATGGAATTGAAAAAAACCATTGGTTAAATACCACTGATCATGTTTAGCTAATTCCGTAAATATACTATTTTTTTTTGTAATGCTCTATGTGTTCCTATTTCTAGTTCCTGATCATGTTTTTTCTTTTTCTCTCTTTTTGTCTTATGATCAATCTAGTAATTTAATCATATAATGCGATGTGACGAGTAACTCTAGGCTACACAATATTGTTTTTATTTTTGTGTCACTTATTTTTTAACCTTTTAGCCGAAATAATTCATTATAATCATTTTAAATGATATTTTATTTATTTATTTATTTTTATCTTATGTAGTTTTATATTTATTATATTTTTTATATTATTAATGTTGTGTTTAGTTCAATTGTCCATTATTTCTTTTGTTTTATTTTTTCTAAACCATTATAATGAGTGCTTACTTGATGTTCATACACTAATTTTCATCTTATTTTGATAAAGAAGTCCATTTTCACCTTGTTTTGAATCAGTCTGGTTGACAGGTTGAGTTGACCTAGGCTGGTTCATGATAAATCCTCTTTGGAAAAATAAACTTCATGAAAATTTTAATTTTATACTTATGTGAAACTTACTTTTTATCTCTTTTATAATAAAACATTAATGTACTTGTGCATGCTTCATTTTATTAAATATCTTCTTTTATATTGGTATTATTTTCCTACATTTCAATATAATGTTTATATCTTTCTTTCACTACCCAAATATTTTCTCAAGAATTAGCAGGTCACCAAGTTTTGGAATATTCTAATAACTTTTTAATTCTTCTTCATTATCAAATATTCATTCAACCTAATGAACCAATTATTTTCTTTGATGAACTAATCGACTTTATTTTTTATCTAGAATTAATCCACTAATAATAACACTTATTTTTTTTTTTAAAATTCAATAATTTTTATTTTATAAAACAATAAAATAACATTCTCTTATTTGGAGTAGAATTATTCATAGTCATCTTGGTTATATTTTTTTCTAACCCTTATTTTTTTACATATTATAGGGTAAAATCATATGTTATCCTCAATTTCATGCTAATAATTTATAGAATTTTTTTATACAATAACATATGAATCATACTTGATATATATGAGATGACATTCCTTATTAATATGATAATATTTTTTTCAATTTACATATATATTTTCCAACATTCTAAATATATTATAGACTAATATATTTATACCATTATGCTTCTATATATATATTTCCTAAACACATTAGGGATCCCCAAAATTTAGGCCTTATTTTTTCATGAATTAAAATGTTATTCCACCAACGAATATAATTATTCCCAAATATTTCACTAAGACAAAAATGGAAAATAAGTCTTGATTTTCTCATTTTGAATCCCAAAATATTTATATTATTGTTTTTTGAGCCAAGTAGCCTTCTCCTTGTGAAATATTTTATTATTTTTTCACTAATAGTATCATCCACCATTTAATTATTAGGGGTTTCCAGCCATTTTTATTAATATATATTTTTCAAAAACATTGATTATGACATGTACTAATCATATAAATAGTTTTAGTACAAACCTAAGTTTCTGGAAGAAATGTTATCTCAATTTTATTATATTTTTAGCATATTTTTCTCTGGATAATTTCAACCCCAACATTTCAATAATATGATGTCTTTTTGTATTAATAAAAACATTAAAACTGATGGGAACATATCTATTCTCAAATATTAGGGATGATTCAGCTTAAACCACATCCATATTTTTCATTTTTACTTTAAGATCAAGAACATTAATATATTTTTTTGTTCTCACCTCAAAGTTAATTCACTCAATCTTTATATTCCCCTATCATATTTTCAAAAGGAGCTTCCATAATATCACCATTTTATTATAAGTAATATTCAAGAACATTTTTTTTATTTTTTCTCTAAATAATCATTCATGAAATCAATGAAACAAATTCTATTTTTTATTATTTATATATCATATCCTCAAAATCATTACATATGTAGACTTTCTAATTAATTTCTATTTGTAATACTTCTTTATTTATGTAGTATTTCTCTTCATATATAAAAGAATTTTGTTCCTTAACTTCCAAAATTTTCAATAGATTTTTCAAAATCATTACCTTAATTTCCAATGTATTATTTAGTGCATATGTCTCCATCAATTTTAGTGTACATTCATAATTTATTCCCTTGAAAAATAGATTTATCAAAACTATAATGTTTATAGTGATCCATTTCATTTAATTCCTTATTTCAAAGTAAAAAAATCACCATGTGGTTGAATATAAAAATACTTATCATTGCCTTCACTAGATTCTTCAAGAGTATAATTATTAATATATATAATAAATATTTCAACATATTTATTACATTTAACAACTGGTGAATTCTATTTACCATTTATAAGATATAATATCTTTATCATCTTCTTGGAGTCTATGTTATTCCTATTCATCAGGGATTTGGATGAAATTACAATATTTTCTTTAACAGGGAACTTATAAACATCTTCTAATCTATAATAAATATATGAAAAAATGTAAACATAATAGATCCAATCAAATTTTGAAACTTTGATATGAAACTAATTGATATACCTAATGAAATAGTGAATCCATTCTAGGGGTTTGAATTAGTGTGGATAGATTTTTTGAACTATCTTTACCTTTTAATATTCAAACATATGTACTTATTATGATGTGAAAGTCTTAGTGGATCATGATGTATCTTGATTGGAGAGGCTTAGTTTTTATGTGACCCTTTTTCTAATTGAATTTTATTCTACAATTTAATTCCTATATCAATATTTTAACCCTTTACTTAGTTATGTGGTATTGATCTATTTATGTGCTCTCCACACTCACCACCACATAGAATGTATAGAATAAACTGAATAAAATCAACACACATGGGTTTTACAAGGTTCAACCGTAGAATGGGTATCTAATCTATACTGTGTCTAAATCCTACTGAGAAAAAGTTATAAATATTCATATGGTAGTGATTATAAGTGTGTGTTAAGGTAACATCCTATTATACACACTCTAGTTGGGTATGTATGAGCCAATTTCTTTGGTAATGTATCCTTCACTTCGTGAATGAAATCCCATAATAGTAGTTTCCCCCAAAATAACTTTAGTGTCTAGAATAAAATGATCTTGGATTATCTGTGTATCCTCTAGTTCTTCAATGGTCCTCTATGAACCCATGAACCATATTATTTTTCTACTCCGAATTTGACAGTATTACAATAATAATATCTGCTACCTAAACAAGTAGGTAATCAAATATCAAAATATAATTAGAAACAATTCATGAAAAACATTATTATTCAATAAACTCAATATCAATATTACTTTCAAATGTTGATGGGCAGATACCACATCATGTATTCCTACATGTTTTCTTCAATTTCTTCAAGACACAGGTATCATGAACAAAAAAACAATGTTTTTATTCCTCATTATACATTTATGATATAGAAATATCATAGGTAAGGTTCCAATAGTTTCTTCTCCTCATCCTCCTTCCTTCTTCAGTTGGTTCCTTAGATCATAGGGTCTTCTAGTTAGATTATCATCAGGATCCCTCTCATCAATAAATTAGTTATTCTTTTTGTAATGGAGTACCACAAAATTTACCTATTTTCCCCATACTAGATCTATTTAATATTCATATAATACCAAGAATATTTTTATATAATTATAATAACAAAACTCTTATTAATTTCAGGCACCGAGATCTGATTTTTCAAATTGGTACATATTTATAGATTTAATTCTCATAAATCACCATTTAACATTCCCGAATACATGGAGATATTTATTCAAAAACACTAAAAAATACTGATATCTTTTAATCCATAGTGTAATGAGTGTTTATATGCCTAGATATTCAGGGTGTGGCACATACACTATTGAAATATATCCTCTCATTTTATATAACTACCTTATAATTTTTATTATTATATATTATCCCCCATGGCATGGTTCTGTCATCACAACATGAAAATCAACACCTCAAGTTCCCATCATGAGTTAATGTTTTATTTGTGATGTTTTTTTCACTAAATAGTAGTTCCATACATTATCTAATTTAAATTAGAAATCTTATTTATGAGCCTCACATTTTACTAAATATAAAAACTTATATAAGAAAATTAATACCATATATTTATTATAACAGATCTCAAGAACTTTCATAGCATTTTATTGTTTTCAAATTATCCTCATCAACTAAATCATGAATATGATTTTAATTACTCTTATACATTGAATAATATTTTTCTTTTGAAAAATACAATAAATATTCCTTTATAAACATACATTCCATAAATAATTTGTTATGTACTCTGAAAAGATATTACCCATAGCCTTATACTCAATTAATCTTCCAAATTATTCACTTCACTAGAAGATATATTATGAGTGAATTAAAAAATATAACATATTTTATAAGATCCCTCCCATAGATATTTACTCATGTGTTATTCAACAAATGAATTAAACATTTAATAAATTATTAGCATTCCTTACCTTAGTAATGTTTTTCTTCAAACTTTATAAAATATCATAAATATATATCTAGATCCCAGATACATTTTCTAATTTCTTTTATTCTTATCCAAAAATAATATATTACACATAAATAAAGTCATTATCAATTTTTTATCATATCTTATTAAATTCATAGCAAGGAATCTCCAGTAACTTCAAGGAATCTCAAAACAACTCAAATGAATTTATAAATTATCATAAAATTTATAAACCCTTTAAACTAATTTTTTGGCTTATAACATTAAAATAATCATTTTATAGTACTCCCATAAACCTTTAACAACTCTTTAATTCTATATTAAATTGTATCATTCTCAATAAATCATCTAATAGATATTATTTAATGAATCCTCTTGTCACTATGCTCAATGATCATTGGATGGTTCTTCTATAATACCACGATATATTTATTTCATTATTCATAACTCTTTAGGTTCTTAAATTTTCATATTCTCCACCATCATTTGAAATTATTGTAGAAAATTATTATATAATCAAACTGAACTTATCAACACTTTATATAATCCAACTCAACAATCATTAGATGTATATGACTATTACTTAGAATCTTTCCTTATAGGGATTTCAAAATATTATATCTATTTACAATTCCTTTTTCATCCATGTATAATGGTATAAAATCAGATATATTTTCACATAAATATATGGAATATTCTCATCCTCATTAGGATCTTAATTGTCACCTAATTCATCAATACACAATGACTTTATTATTGAAAAAAAATATGTCTAATATAATCCAATGGGTCCTTAAATCTCATCCATTTTGATTTTTAAGTACATTGAACTACTTATCATAAAATTATATGAATATTCGTTCAATAGTTACTCATTTATAGAAACCATCATGAAAATAAATATAATTTTTTTAGTGTTAGTGAATGTTATAGTCATCTCCTTTACATTTGTATTTTCTCTCTTTCATCCTCTAATTTTCTTGATAGATAGAGCCAGATAAATTTGATAGCATACTAACGTCCCCTATTACATAAAAATGATCCATAAATTAATAAACTCCATGTATATGTGAGAAATGATCATTGTAGAAAAGTAGTTTGATTATTCTGTACATCAAGGTTTTCCATAAATAGTTCAACATATGATACCAACCATTTTTTGTATTTCCCGGGTGAATATCATGGACCACTAGGTGATCAATAATAGCGGATGGGGTGAATTAACAATACATTTCATTTCTCTATTATTCCCAAATAAAACCTATAAAACTTTTTATATTTTATATCCACTCAATGTTATGTCATAACCACACCTCATATGTTGATAATATAAATAGAGAGAACAAAACATGAAATTTTCCGGGTTTTTACACAATGAGAGAACCTACTCCATTCCATGTTGATTCTACCCCGAAATATAGATTATTTCAAAAATTTAATAGTATTATAGTGGCACTAAAAACAACAAGTTATACCCCCATTAAGTATTACCCTAGTAGACACTGGCCCTACAAACCAATGACCAAATCTTTGACTATAGTTTTTTATACCCCCTATTATTCTTCTTTTATCATCTTCTATATTGATTGGTTGACCCTCCATCCATGAGCCTCTTGAAAAACTGGTTATACCCCCATATATAACCCATTCCATATTATGTTTTCATTTAGTGTATAAATACCTTCTTATCTAGATGTTATTCCTCCAAAATAATGGTTCATAACATTTTCCTATGTTCAAATTATTCAAAATTTACAAAAAATCACTAAAACATATTGATTTCAAAAAACTTGTCCATTATATTTAAGGATCTTGATAAAATCAAATTAGAACATTGAAAAATATTTTATGGAAATATTCCCCAGTAAAAGTAAATCTAGTAGTAATTTGTCAAGTTTTCTTTGTGTGATACCCCGAGCCTGATGTTCCTATCCCATTTTCACAACCATTTTATAATCCTTAAATCTAATATACCTATGTACAATAAAAATAATTCTATTATACTATGTTTGGTATAATCTATATGATAAACCTCTATTTAATTCACCCTATTTCGATTCCCCCTTATCTGATGCACCTCTTTCTGGAATGCCTATATTTGGAACTCCTCTCCTTCAAACAAGTAATTTCATGGCCGAAATCCCACACTAATATAATAATAATTACAATTTTGATTAATTAGATATATATTACTTTGACTGATCTCCACTCCTCTTATAGGTATACTTCCTCTATAAATCAAGGAAGAATCAAATGCTCCAATTTTTATTTTCCAACTTACCTGAAATATCATTTGAATTTCTTCAAATCCTACAAATAAAATTGAGTGAAAATATTTCATCAATGTTTCCATAATTATTAGCATCAATGATATCTTAAAATCTCCCTCATATATAATCTAGTTTTAAAAGTGTTGAAATTATATCTTATCATCATCATAATGTTTGACTTTACAAATATTTATAAATATCCTCAAACCACTATCTGGTCTATAAAATTATTTTTCTAACCCTATATGCCTGATCATCATAGTCCTGTATATTAAGGATTTATCCTTATTGGGTATCTAAAAATATTTCCTCTATCTTATGGACTCGTAGATGTTCAAAGGGATTTATCTATTCGATGAGCTGGAACATCTATTCCCAGTCATGATGGGTCTGATCAAACATCATAAAGAGATATGCCTTCTAAACCCAGTTTGGTTACTTCAATATCATTTCCATTCCATAATATTTAATATTATCCATATTTTAATATTTATAAAAATTCCTTCATCTAGTGATATCACATTTTCTCTCCATATGGTACAACCCCATCCAATGTTATTATAGGCTCTCCATCGGGTAAGCTTTTTTCTATTCTTCACCAGAGAAAACATAATATTTTTCTTTATATGATAACCTAAATTTTTTCTATTTTAGGTAAAAATTCATATATTTGACCATCCTATATAACTTCATAAATCAACACATCATAAAACCTCAAATACATGTCTTTTTTACATTAATATTTGTACAGTCCTAAAAATCAATATTTTTTAAATTAAACTTCATACAAACTATATATGTTTGGAATCATCATGAGTGTACTCATCTTCAACCATGATAAATTTTAATAATTATTATTTTCAAAACTTTTAGGATCAAAAAATAATCATGTGACATAAAAAATTTACTATAAATGAATAAAAAACTCATGTCCCAAAATTCTCTATGTATATTCTTTTATAGAAACATATTGGCAACAAATTGAACCAAAAGACATTAGACTCACAATCTACCCATTTTCATTAATTATTAATATCCCCATTCATCATTATAGTAAATATTCTTGTTAAATTTTATCCCCTCCATATGTGTATGCAATTTATTTTTCCCATTATTAAAAAACAAATAAAAAGATAAATATTGGGGGTATTCTCAAATAAACCTCTTTCATTTTAGTATTCATAATAATCTCATAGAGGGAATGATATTTTCAAATTAATCACTAAATAAATATATTATAAATATAAAAATATTAGTCTATGTGGGTGAACCCCATATAGAAAACAAGACTGTATAATATAGGTGATCAATGTTTTCTATAAAAAATTTATTTAATACTCTCATAATGACTACTCCATCATCATTATATATGGTGGAATATAAGTATATTTTTAGGATAAAACATACACCTCCCTCAATAAACACATCTAAACAATTTATGTGTATAAACACAACATCCACTGCATCTTATCATTCTCAATAAACATCAATACTCTTTGAAAATTTGTTTGAGACAATGAAGGAAATTGTGATTATTATACCTAAACATTAGTATACATCCCCTTAGAGGGTTGTAGCACTTCCTTCATCACGGTGATAAAAATGTTCCACGATGTATTTTTCTTCTTAATTTATATATATCACATCACATAGTTAGGTCCTCCAATTAATCTCTTTTAATTCACTACATGTTAGTTAAAATAAAAAATAATAATGGGAATAATGAAACCTCAATGTTCCTTATAAGTAAAATTTAAACTGAGATTAATCTCTTAGTATATACTACTTATTATTATATTAATTATCATGTGATGTTGTTTCTTCTATATGGTCATCATTCATTTCTTTTTTAATGGTTTTAATATAATTTATTATGTCTTTAGAATAATCTGTCATCTTCTCTTCCGTTTTCAAAATATCTTTATTCCCTTTAGTTTTCAATATCAATTTCAAGATTTCCTTTTGGGATGGTATGATATTCATGTAAACCGTACTACTATGTCCAATTTTTTCACTTCTTTAATTTTTAATCATAATTTCCAAACCATAATCTATAGATAACTAGAAATGAACATTGTTACCATATTATAAAGTCTATCTATTCTATTATTCATTAATAGTATTTTCACTTTTTACATAATTTTAGACACTGATACATTGTCTAGGAAAAAATATATGAACTATTTATTTCCTGGGAAAGTTGTTTGAGTTCCTAATAATACTAACTTGATATTTTATTATTATTCTACATTTGAAAACAATTTTCTTCCATATATATATTTCATGAAAATATTTTCCTTATATAGTTATAATATATTTACCATGATTAATAAATAATTCTTAGTAGATAAATATTATACCCGTATAAGTAAGATTTTTTCTTATTTACTATAAAAATCCAGAAGTGACCTATAAAAACTGATCTTTCAAATATATGGTATTTTTTTCTTGAAGAAAGTTTGTTTCTAATTAAAAATCATTGGGGTATTTTTTCAGGGGGAAACCTTCTTAATGTTTTACAATTTTTCTTTATAGAATATGAGTTCTCACTAACCTTATTGGTACTATCTTATTTAGTATTAACTTTTGAACCTAATATTTTAGTAATGATATATGTATATTGAGATTTTTTGGGAAAAGAATCAACATACCTCTATGGACCCTTCCTCTCACAATATTGAGAAGATTCATATTTGACCTCAAATACTTTGGAGAAGAATTTTAACCTCAACTTTATCAAAAAAAATATTCATTGATTGTGTCTCAAAAAATTCTTCTTCTTTTTTAGTTAATATTTCCTCAATATAGTTTACAATCTTCTTAAATCTTAACAAGTTTAATAATTTTTCTTTATTTCTTCAAAAAGCGTTGTTTCTTCCATGTTAGGCTCCTCCTATCAAACCGTTTTATATTCATGATATATAAACTTATTTTCTAGTTCAACCACTTTTGTTTCGTATTATATAATATCATTAAGTTGTGCAATATCCATTTTGATACACTAATCATTCTAAAAAATCATATCTATATATTAATTTTTTGACTACATGTTATCCTTCTTGAGTTGTGTAATTTTAACAAGAGATGATTAATTATTTTAATTTATAATCTATTCCAGCACTGTTACCTTTTCTTCACCATCATATTATATTGATAAAAAAATTTACTTTTAGTATGATAAAACATGTTGACTTCACCATTAGGTTAATTTCTGGATGATAAATCATCAAACTGTTCTATACTCAAAAAATCCTCTTTTTTATAGAAAACATTTTCTTTTATTTATTCAAAATTTTTTGGAGACTAATTATCTTCTTCATCCAACTCAGAACCATATACCATATTCTATTTATATTTATGTACAAAATAGCCATTTTTATTATCATTATGAAAATTAAGAGATTTTTAACCATTTCCTTTCCAACTTCTCAATATAAATCTATTAAATGGAAGATAAATGATTTTTTTTCGAAGTCCTCTTCATCCTATTCCTCATCCACCTCACTTGATTCTTCTTCTATTTCATCATCTATGAACATCCATTTGAACATAAATTGAAAATGTATTTATTTTTTATAATTATCTTTAAGACTATTTTTTTATTTCATTTCTTATATTAATATTCAGAAGTTCATATGATGATATATTATCTCAATATTCTAATGTTTAAACCTTGGGATCAAAACTATCTTGAAATTTTATCATTAGATTCATCAGAATACTAGAATCTATTATCTTCTCACTAAAACCTATGATATTATTGAAAATTAAATTAACCCTTGTAATGTTATAATAAATATTTTAATCATCATCCATATTTATTTCTTCAAACATACTTCTATAGTTTTTTAAATTAGCCTCATTTACATTCATGTTTCCTTCATAACTACTTCTCATATAATCCCATGTATCTTCAATATATTTCAACCCCAAATATTATGTATCAAACTAGTCATAGAAAGCCATAAAATAATAATAATTATATTTTCCATAAAATTCCATACTCAAACAATTAGAATATATCATTGAAACCTCCTTAAATATAGTAAATCCCACTATGTCAATATCTCTAACTTCTTGTCTAAGAGATTGATGGTGGGTTAACATCATATTTCCCGAACTTTGATAGTTAATGAAATAAATTACAAGAACAACCCTATTTTTAATTAAATTTATATTCCCCATCATTAATAAATAGTGTGATCATTCAGATGAAACATTTTATATGATACCAATTACATTATACATATCACAACAATATCACTATAATGGGGATGGGGTGAATTAGTAATCCCATTTTTTTCTTAATTCATCTCATATTCAACCCCAAAATAACATTTCAGTGTTTTTATCTAGTGAAATATATCATAAAACCTAACCTATTATATAAAAAATAAAAATATAGAGATCAAAACATGATATTTAAAAGGTTTGGCCTCCGCGTGAGAACTCACTCCTCACTATGTTGTTTATAACCCGAATATGGACTCTTTACTAAATTAAATGGGATCAAAAAGGAATTGGAAAAACATGTCACACCCGTGGTAATGTTTAATCCAATTAACCTCAGTTTCACACCCTAGTGACCATGTCTCCAACCATAGTAAGATATACTACCCAAATTTTATTTTTTTCTCCTCAACATTTTGGACTAGTTATAACCCCTAACAATTATCCTCTTGAGAAACAGCCTATAACAGTCCAATCTACAATATATTCCATAATATTTGCCGATTTATTTTAGAAAAATATTCTTATTTCAATGGTATTACTCAATAAGAAATTTTTCTCACCTCTTCTAGTGTATAACATCATTGAGATCTTCAAAAGTCCTCTTAAATGTATTGTGGTCTCCAAACTTCCTCAATATCGTGAAATAACAAGATCTACTCTAATATCATTTTTACAAATCTTTTTTGAAAATATTCCATAATAAAATTCCTTCCATCATTCTTCAGTCAGTACCCTAAGATTGTTATTCCTTTATCTAATACGCATCCATTTTGTACTGCTTCTATCTGATGCACCTCTATATGATTCTCATCGGTATGATATTCTATTTTCATTATATTATATTCTAAGAATCTCTCTCTACTGCACCACTATTCGATGCACCAAAGTCTAGTACGCCATTTCGTTGAATGAAATATCCTCTTTTATAGGAAAACTAGCTCTAAAAATCAATGAAGAAGCACATGCTCCAATTTAATTTTCCTTATTAACTCAAAATGTTATGACAACCATTAAATCCTACAAGGAAACTAGAGTAAACATTATTCATTTAAGACTCCATAAATACCATTTAAATTGATCTCATCAAATATTAAACAACTATTAGATATAAATAAGAATGTTTAAAGTACATGTCAATATCAAAATAATGTTGAATTTATAATATTTTTTTAAATATCCTCAATATCCATCAGATGTACATAATTCTCTTTCTAATAATATCTATCCAACCGTATCACTCTGTTAAACTAAATATTTTTCAATTTGGTTCTATTTATATATTTCCTCTATCAAATGGTCTCAGAGTATTTTTCATAGCTTTATATATTTGATGAACTGGAATATCATTGTTTGGTCAAAATATATTTGATAAAGTATTGTATAGATCTCTATTTACTAATCTAAATTTGGTGACTTATTTATCTTATCTATTGGATCAAATTTGAATTTATCCTTCTTAAAATCTTCATAATAATTCATTCATCTAGTGATGTCGCATCTTCTATCAATCTGGAAGAACTTACTCAAGTGTTCTTATATACTCTCTATCTTATATTCATTTTCAATTTTCTTTGTTCAACACAAAATTATATTTTTACTCATATGATAACCATATATTGATTTATATCCTAAAAAAATTCATATATTTATCCATTCATTATAACTTTAGAGATCAAAAATATCATAAGTAAAATACTGCATGACGTCGTAGATTTTGATCATTATATCACTTACGTCTTCATCATTATATAAATCTGACGTCATAAAAACTATCTCTATTTGAAACTTCATGAGTGAACTCATTTAGAACAATAATAATATTTAGTAATTATTATGTAAAAAGTCATTGGTGGAAAAAAGAATCATGTTACTAATAAATTTTAACTAAAATATGAAAACAAATATCAAAAATATTTGAGTAACAACATTTATAAAAAAAATATTTAGACATAAAAAAATGAAAGAAACACACTTTTCACTAACTAATGTTTTGTTTAAAATGAATTCATAAGAAATTTTGTTGTCGACACTCAACTCAAGAAACATTTCAAAAATATTCAATTGAAATGAAAATCACTCCCGCATTAATTAAACTTTCCACAAAACAAGCTATCATACATTATGCATCAGATTAAATATAATTAAAAAGTTATATAAAATTGCATGTCATACCTAACTTAATCATTATTTATATATTTTCCATAATTATAGATTCATCAAAAAAATATTACAATTATAGAATATTTTTTCTTCTTAGATCCTCCTCAAGAGATTAACTTCTTTAATATTAATCATGGTTTGTTCTTATTAAAGATATTAAAAAAGATACCATTGATACCAATTTTAGTGTTTCATATAGACAAAAAGTATGCCATGATGTTTTAATATTAACCTTTAATAGTGATTATATATTTTATTCTGTTCTACCTTTAAATTTATCACCATTAATTCACTATACATAAGAGAAAAAATAATATATGATAATAAAGAGAATTTTATAACAGCATATTATTGAGAGAAAAAGGGACAAGGTTTAAACATCATCCCAGAAAACATTTTCTTCTCATGTATTTTTTATTGAGGACTCATCTTGGATACACATACCTTTTTATTATATAGTTTATTATTCATTTGAATCAAAGATTTATGGATTTTAAAAAAAATCTATATTGGAATAAACATTTTCAATCTAACTAGTAATGAAAATTATAAATTTTTTCTAGGTGTATTTTCTTATATAATTATATATGGGATGTAAAAATAGTTAATCATTCCTTATATACATATAGAAACTTATTTTGGGATGTGTACTCTTTTTCATAGTAGAAATTATTTCAGAAGAAGTCACTGGTGCTTTCCCATTTTTCCAACGACTCTATCTATCTATGTATCCATTTCATATAGTGGTTATGAGTTTATCCATACAATTATCACCTCCCACACAAATTTAAAACAACCTATGAGTTAACCTTTGAAGGATTTTTCTTAGGTATTTCATCTAAAATGTATTATGAAAACATAATCCACATATTTAATTCCAAAATTAATTTTTCATTTGACTCAAACATTCTTCCTTTATTATTAATGTTCATGGAAACTTTATAATGGTCCCTGAAGTGACATTTCATTACAAAAAGAAAGAACCTATTATTTTTTGTCACACCCTTTTCATTATTCTTATTATGTGTTGTTTTATCCAAAATCATATTTTTTATCTTATTAAGGAACACATTATTATATTTTTTCTATGATTTTCCATTTAGTGTAGTATTCTATTCAAATAATCACATGAGTTTAACTTGATTGATCCAATCCAATAATGTTTGTAATTAGGACCAATATTTTGTACCTTTCATTAATATTTTCCCATCATTTAGGTCTATTTATAGTTTTTATATATATATATGATTCTATAAAAAGTAAATTTGTATCGTAGAATTTCTCTTTAAATAAACTCCAATCTCCCACAATGTGGTCCTTCTATATCCTTCAGAATTTAACATACTATGAAAAATTACAATTCCATATGTATGCTCAGAATATAGTTGTTGTCATCTTATACAAAAATAATTTTCTGAATTATTCACATCTCTTAAATGTATATTATGCATGAATTCAAATTTCTATTAAAATATGTTATATCAATCACTTTGATAATGTTCAACGTTTTCTACAGAAACTATATTACACATGTAATAAATCATTCACATATCTTAACATAGTAAATTTTATATGTTTTAACTATATATAATATTTTAATTATATAGTGATATCCCATAGAACATTTAATATTTTTCAAATCTAATCAAAACACAGTATATTATGTATGAATCTTAACTTTGTTAAATATACTAAATTACTTTTGTATTCATCTCATGGACATATCCAATGACTTAATTGTATCTCAAAACAACTTAAATGAATTTGGTAAATATCCTAATATTAAAAAACATTTTTATCCTCATTTTCTGAGTCTTGTAATATTAGAGATATTATTCACTAATTAAAGTACTCTTGATCAATAATGATACTTTGATGGTTCCTCTATAGTCCATCAAGGTTTTTCATTATATAATCACATCTCTTCAATATGTAAATTATCCAACTGATCTAAATTCATTTTAAACTATTGTATATACTGATTGGATCATCCAATAACACATGTCATTAATTCATACATACCATATATACAAAAATCATATGTACATGGCTACTTCCTAGAATATATTCATCCATTTATTACGAAAATAGTTGTTCTATATCCACATTATTTTAAATAAATTTATAGTTGTGGTAATGTAGTCATGTTTTTTTATATATATAGAAATTAGAAACAACTTGTATTTATTTGTATCTAATTATCACCAAAGACACCAAGATATATTAACTAGATCATTTATTATAAATACACCAATTGTAATATATTGGGTTCTTCAATCCCATATTCTATTTATTATACAATTAAATGGTTCTCTTATATTTCAATCAAATTATCTTCAATAGTTATTCATTTATATCCAAATTGTTGAAAATAAATTCAATGGTTGTAGTGTGATGGAAATTCCTACTAATCTCTTTAACATTATTCTTTTTTCTCTTACATTTTCTCTTACTTTGATAGATAAATATGGATATATTTGTTAGAATACTGGAATTGAAATTTACGTAGAAATAAGCTATCAATTAATCAAATCTATGTCTAAATGATCAATGATCGGTGTATAAAACAATAGGTATTATCCTGGACGTCAAAGTTTTCCATTAACAGTCTAATATGTGATACCAATACACTTTTCTATATTTAGGGTCTATTTAAATAGTTTCCTCACAATGAATTTCACCAAAAGTTACTAAAAACCCTAAATAATATTCAATTGAAAGGAAATTAATCTCATTTAAATAAACCTTTCATCATAATACGAAATACCACTTAATGCATTAGATTTTATACTATTAAAATATGATATAAAAATGGTTTTCATACATTAAATTCAACTTTAATTATTTGGTATCCAAAATTCCAGATTCATCGTGGAAAAAAAATTCTAGAAGATCACCATTATTATTTCCCCCTCAAAGGATTCACTAATAAAATCATTATCATGGTTAGTTATCATATAATATAATCTACAAGAAACCATTAATACCAATTTTATTTTTCCAAGGACGCATCAATAATTAATTAATTGATGAATATTCCAGATATATATTAATTATAAATATATATTTTTTCAATGTAAATTAATCATATTCAATTCACTACACATAAGAAAAAATTGAACAATATATAGGAATATGTTGAGTTATAGAACTGAATATTAATGAAAGAAATAGGAATGAGGTATGAGTCTCATTCTAAAAAAACAATTTCATATTAGCTCTTGTTTTTTTTATAAACTCTATATTATTAAACCTACAATTTTTTTAAAACATATGTATTCATGGATGGAATGGATTTCTTACATTCTTAATTATTCTTCTTAGTTGGGATAAAATTATTTCCTTCATAATGTAACAAACATTATCCCTTTTTTCTAGACGCATTTTCACATCAAATTACAATTGGGCTGGAAAAATATTCTTTTTTAATTTAGATTCATTCCCAAACATATTTTTATACATATAATAAATTTCTATAGAAATTCCTTTATCATAACTAGTAACTGGTGAATTTTATTTATTTTACATCCACCATATCAGTCATTATATTCATGTCATATTGTAATTATAACTATTTCCAAAAAATTGAAACCTACCAAACAACTTCTAAATAGACTATTAGTTTCCCTTAGGAAGAATCTTATTAGGTTATATATTAGAAATATATTATACAAACATAATATTATTATTTATTTCATAGAATGATTTTGAATTTAAGTCCATATTAATTCCTTTTTTCTTGGTGTTCATGGATGCATTAAAATAGACCATGATGCGATATTTCATTAAATAAAATAACCACATCTTCATTGATGGTGTGATATTGTTTTTAGATCTCTTATTTTTTGTAATTGGATTAATAGTATTCATTTATGACCACCCTAAGGAAAACATGTCTACATTTCTTCTTTTTTCTTAATTTCTTTTAGATTTCACTTTACATAAACATATGAGTTGTTCATGAATCATCAATACTAACAATATTCATAAATATGGACATTTATATTGAAACTTCCACATAAATTTAACTTGAATTCATGTTTTTTCTAATAGATATATTTATCATCTTCTATAAAATATATTTATGTAAAATAGAATATCATTTTAATTATTATATGAACCACTCAATTTAGTCCTCATGTATCTTTTAGATGTTTAAAGCTTTCTAAACATTCAATATCCTAATTACCAACATTTCAAAAAAATAAAAAATGGAGAATAAATATTCTTGTTTTTCATCTATTATTGTTCTATCTAGATTGAGTCACTTTAATTTTTAGGTAAAATTCTCATTATTTTAGAATCTACTGGGTGATATAATCCTATTTTATTTTACCAGACCCCCATGATATGGTGGAGGATTTATTGGAATTTTTGTTTACCTATTTTTATCCAGATTAGGATTTTAAATCATAACTGATGTATGAAACATTATTTTTAAAAAAGGACATTTGTTTGAAATATTTTTAGTTTTTTCAATGATATTATAGTAGAAAAAATATTAGATAATACCATGATCTTATTACCATAAAAAATGAGCCTTTTCAGCAGCCTGAATCATTTTACAAACACCTATGTAACTATTCCCCTTATCCATTATTTGTGATTATTCTTCTTATGTGATTTCGAAATATCTCATATAAACATTCATCTCACGTATTTTAAAATTTAGAGAGTTATTATCATCTTTAACTGATTTTACGTCGACTTTATGTTCACTTATTATCACTAAAACTTGATCTTCATATATCTTAATCTTCTTTAATAAGGAACTTTTAATCCCCCTTACCCATTTCTCATTGATCTATAATTGATTTTCTTTAACATCAATGATGGAATGGTGGGTTTCATCCATGGAATGAATCTTTTAATCGATAAATTTATTATTCATAACTTTCTCATTACATTTACTTACATAGCTTCTTCAGATAAGAAAACATGATAATTTAAAAGTAATAAAACTTCATTTCTTTAACATGTTTTGTGAGAGTGTTTCACTTTGGCTCTTTTTGAGACAATTCATTGTCCATATCATTAAAATACAACAATATTTGTGTTTTTTAATAATATAATCCCTTGATAAACCCAAAAATACAACTGATAAATTCAATTAGAACTTTTTTCACGTAATCCTAAACTTTAGAGTAGAGGTATTCAACTTAAATAGTAGACCTATACTCACAACACTCACACACAACAAAAGTTGATTCATCTTGAGGATCATAAAAAATAGATTTTATAAATTATTACAACATGGAATACCTCCCATTGGTGTTGTATCCACATTTTATTTTGATATATTTATAAATTAATTAACTTGACCTCTTTTTTGTTCTTTTGGTTTCTAGTTTTAACTGATACATCTATTTTAACAATAATAGAGATGGAGAAAGAGTTATCCAAATAGTCCCTTTTTAATTTTATTCAAATATAAAATCTATATATATTATAATAAATTAAAACGAAATACTATAGATCTAATAATTAGGAACCAGAATTAGATTTGATACAAATTTAAAGTCTATGTAGATCATGAAGTCGCATGGTGGGGGAGGTGGGATGGGCGAGGGTTGAATGGGATGTGACTTTTGGACAAATTATCTTTTAACTATTAATTCCTATATAAATATTAGAAAATTTATCTCAGGTAATAGGTATATATCTATTTCTGAAATATAAATTTCCTCAAAAACATGAAATCCAGATAATAAACAATGGACAATCATCACATAGAATTTTTACTAGGTTCGACTCCTCTGTGGGAATATAACCATTTATTGGTTCAAATCCCACAATGAAATATATTATAACCATTAATGTTGAAGTTATTAAAAGTTCTTATACGGTTTTTATCCTATTATACACACAATGGTTTGGAAGGTATCATCCACATCCCTGGGTTAGCTATATCCCAATCACCGAAAGATATATCCTAATATTAGGTTTTTTTTAAAATATCTTTAGTCTCTTGAATAGAATGTTATTTGATTATACTAGTAGATTTTATTTCTTTAATAGTCTTCCTAAAACTCCTAAATCATATTTCATGCTACATTGAATGTCATATATTAACTATAATAATATATTATTCCTTAATTAAGATTAATTATACTACCAAAATATATATAGAGACAACAAATAAAAATATATGTTATAATCAATCTCAATTAAAAAATTACTAGAACATATAGATGGCCAAATATTCCATGCTATAATCCTCCCAATTATTTATCATGTTCTTTGTCACATAGTTATCGTGAATAATAATACTAATGAATACCTTCCTTAGCTATCTTCTATGACATAGGGATATTGTAGGGGTGGTATTAGTAACAAATTCTCCTTCTCCATCTTCCTTATTGATTTGGTTCCTTGATGCATATAGTATACCACTCAGAGTACTTCCAGGATCACTCTATTCTATACCTTTTATATTACTTTGTAATAAAATATCATGACTTATAAATTTTTTAATTCTAATATTTCTATTTAATATTCACAAAATTTCATGAATATTTTCCATAATTTAAATACGAAAACTATTATTATTTTTTGATAGTGAGATATCATCAATTAAACAAGTAAGTATTTAAGGGTTTAATTCTTATAAATTCACTATTTAATATGGTAATATACTCATGATTCTTTAATTATAAAAAATTCTTAAAATCTATATACCTTTTAATTCCTGGTGGTATGCATGTTCACAAAAGAAAATCTTAATGGTGTAGAACATTCATTACTATGAAACAACCTGTTATTTTATAGAATAACTATTGAATTTTTATTTAACCTTATAATTCATATTATCTTTTTTCTATCGTTAGGGTGTACAAGTCATCCCCTCAATTTCTCTTCATTAATCATAATATTATTTGTGATGTTTATGTAACTGAAGAAAAATTCCTTTCATCATCTAATTTAAATTCTAAAAATTATTCAAGACCTTCACTTTTTTTATCTACAAAAACATACATAAGAAAAGTAATATCTTATATATAAAATTAGAGATCTCTTGGACTTGCATAGTTTTTTTTATTTTTTAGTTTTTTTATCAATTAATTCATGAATAAGATTCTAATTACTCTTATTGATTTTGTATGTTTTTGTATTCAGAAATATGTTTCACATTACTCAAAAATCAAATAAAATATAAAAAATATATATATTATTCTAAAAATATATTATGTATCACATTGTAATCAAGTTATTTGATGAATTATTCACTTCTCTAGAAAATATATTTCACATGAATTCAAATATCATACATATTGAATATGATCTATCGCTATTCAAGTTTTTAGTGTGTTCAAAAACTAACTTACACATGAAAATATTCGTATACATTCCATACCCTAATAAGTTTTTTATATTCAACCACCAGAAAATATGTTACATATATAGTGACCTCCTAGAGACTTTATTTTATTTTATTTAAATTTGACTGTATAAAAATATATTATGTATGAATCCCAACAAAACAAAATATATTCACGGTTTTTTAAAATCATTTTAGAGAATATTTAATCACTTCAAGGAATCTCAAAATAACTCAAACGACATTAAAATAATATCATAATATTTTTTAAAAAAATTACCTCATTTATAAATCCCAGCATCATTTAAAAATAAATTTTCAGTACTTAGACGATCATGTACTACCGCTTTAATTCCATATTCAATGCCATCATTATCAAACCTTCATTTGAGATATATTATTCACTTATTTCAGTAGTCTTCATGATCATTTATACATGGATGATTCTTTTATAATTCAACCATATTTTTTCTTTCTTTTATCATTCCTATTCAAGTTATAAATTAACGATATAATCCATTATCATTTGAATCTACTACATATAGTTATTATATCATCTAACAACACTTTTAAAAAATTTATAAAAACTAGCTATATTCTCATCATATGTGTAAGAATTATTCCAAGAATAATTCATCTAGGTTCACTAAAACCATAGATCTATATCCATATCATTATCTATTAATTTATGCTACTGATAAAGTATATGAGCATCATACCATATTCACTAGGCTCTTCCTCAGCACATAAGACACAAAGACATATAAAATTTCTTATTGACAATAAATAAAACCATTGTAATCCATAGGGTTCTTCAAGATAAATGGTTTAATAACAAACAAAAAACACCATACCTAAAATTTTAAATGAAATTGGATTATAAAACATGGAATTTACAAGGTTTAACCAATATTTGGGTGAAAATTTCCTTGGTATGTTTAGGAAAATTTTGAGGCACAAATTTCCACCAATATAGTAATGCGAATACAATGGGAAGGCATCATATCAATCCCAAAATATATCTCATAAAATAATTACTATTTAATAGAATGTTTTTTATATTGGATATAACCAGTTTAAAATTGGTGTTTTATCCTAATTCTTGAACAAGATCATCTTTGTACTCCCGGATGTGATAATACAAAATGATATATATTTTTTTTACACAAAATAACATTGAATTACAAACTATTTAGTAAAACATTAAACACAAAGGTATTTATAATATTTAAAATAATCAAAAATAGTAATAGTAGCAACCATCATGATTCCTTATTCCATAATATATCGAGAGGATTCTAATATTTATATGAAACTAAAAATTAAAACTCTTTTATAAACATGATTATATTTTTTTCCATAAACCCTACACAACAGATTATTCCTCTTCCTATTCATCTTATACACTTATCAAATTCGATTGTAGTAACAATATTAGAATCCCTATATTTATCTCTTTTTATGTCATTAAATTATATTATATTTATTAAAACTCAAAATAGTAACATGGATAATGTTCCCATATATTGATTTTTGGATGCTCTATGAAAGTTGTAATGAGATATTCATATTTGAAATCAATCATTTATTCAATAATAGAAAATCTCCATATTCAATCTTCAAAAGTGGAATACATAATTTCCTTTAAAAGTATCAAAAAATATCTCACTAAGACACTTAATTTTTCTCATTTAAATATAATTAAATTTCTAATGTTTCCCTCATAGAAACATCCCCAAACCACATAGATTTATTTCTACATCTACAAGATCTCATTGAAAAACATAAAAATTAAAAGTTCTAACACTCTGTGAAATTATATTATTCATATAAAAACACTAAAAATAGTATCTCAAATAATAGATTATAGAATCATGATATTTATATTGCTAATATCAACATAGTATCAACATATTTACAATTATATAACATTCCAAATGATTTTATTTAACCTCCAAAACATCATGTTTATTAATTCTTATTGGCTATATTTAACATATATATCCCTCATAATATTATATTTATGTTTACATATCCCTAAATTTAATATTTAGTAAATTATGAAACGTTAGATTTATTCTTACATGTCATAATATTAAACAAATATATGATTTTATGTTTTATTATATATCATAAGAGTTATTATAAAAAAGATAGTTTAAAGTCTAGTTTATTTAGAGATATCAACTATAGTTCTTCTTATGTACACCATTAAAACATAGAGTTATTATTTATAATCTATGATTAAATCATAGATATGTAACTTTTATATTTTTTCTTCTCAAGAAAATAAATATATTTTTAAAAATAAATGTTACGTATCTTGATAGAAATAAATATCTATATATATTATTTCTTAACCACTTCCAAAAATCTCAAAACTACTCTCATACCTTCATGAGTACATTATACTTCTGTGGATCTCTTCAGTAGAGCTCCCAATGATTTTGTATTATATAAAAAATCACTTTAATACTTAAATGTAGATCACAGTGCTTAAACTCTTTTACAGGGGAAATAATTTATAAATTCCATCAATATAGAGTGAATTAATAAATAAACACCAATCTCGAATGAATATAAAAAAACATTCCATACTCATCATATTATTTTTTTAATAAAATCATTATTATATCCTTCCTGATTTATAACATAACGATGATTTTTCACAATAAATTTCATCAAAAAAATTTCTTATATAACTATATCCATATACCACTTTCTTTTTAATAAATTAATAATATAGAGAATAATATGAAATTGTTATGAAACACATCAACTATATAAATATTTGAATCTATCCCAACCTGTAAAACCAATTTTTTACATAATAATTCATGTAGTAGCAACATCAACTCCATATTTTTTATCATCATCAGAATCATTACAACTGCATTTTAATTATATAGAGTAAACATAAGGAATAAAAATAAACATAATTCTTTAAATATATCAACCATCTAGATAATAATTTCACTAGAATATATCTTAATACTTGGGTAATTTTTCTTCACCCAATTCATGTGATTTTTCATTCTACCCCTTTATAATAGAGTTTCAAAAAATACTAAATATATATTGAAAATATCACTTATTGAAAAAAAATACAAAATTCATTTTCCCAATCCATGATTTATTAAAAAAATTCATAATTTCATGATTATTAATTTTTTATTATTATAGTCAATTTCATTTGTTAATAAAACATCCAATTTAATCCATAATTTTATATTAAGTTAAAATGGATATTTAAATTCACTGGTTTTATGTTTAATACTAAGGCCTAAATGAAAAATATTTTTTCCTATGCATGATGATGACATCCACTAGGGAAAAATGATTATATTAATTTATCAATAGCAATAGAATGTTATTCATGGTGTAATTAATCATTATAAAAAACTTATAAGAAAATAATAAAATTCAAAATATTTTTTTAATATATATATAAGGATGTTCTATATTGTAATATATATGGTGTAAAATTAAATCAACTAATTTAATTTTTCGCTATTTCTATAGATTATTCTTTCTTCCCACCACCAATTCCAACCTACACCATATTATTCCCATCCATTTGTCTTTTGTTTTTCAGTTATAAGAATTATTAAAGAATCTAATCCTCCCAAAATATGGGGAAAATATATTATATCAGTAAAATTTATTATATTTTAATTATATTATAATGTTTCTGTAAAATTATATATGTTATAAATTATCTTCATGTAATGTAATAGAGATTTAGGGACTATTAATATTCATATTTTTTTGTTGAATATTTCAAGAAACGGTTAGAGAATCAAATGAGTAAAGCTAAAATTTCTACTGGAAGGAATGCATTGTGGGGTGTCCTGATGAGTTTATCTATAATGAGTTAGATGAAGTATATGGTTTTCCTATAGTATATTGTTTCACATGATGAAAGGTTAAGTCACGACATGCATCTTGTGCTATGGTGCAGGGTATGAACTATGAGGTTTCAATATCACACTATTTTAATGAGGAAATATGGTAATGAGATGAAGTGTTTTGGTTATGGTATAAGGATTCCTCAATTATAATTATAATGGTTAACTAATTTGGTTAATCTTTCATTAGACATTATATGTTTATCCCACATTATTTTAGTTCTATTGCGATGGATGGTATTATAGTGTGATATCCTTGATGTGTTTTGGGGTTATCCTACAAGATCCATTTATTGAATCTTCTAAGAAGGGAATTTCAATATGACCCATATCAATATTATTTGAAGCCCTGTGTGGTTGATTCATTGGCTTTGTTTTTTTGAAGACCATTGAACCATGATACCTTTAATTACACCATGGTTTTGTTTCGGGTTTATCAGGGTTTCATAGAAGAATCCAAGGATATCTATATAATCCTCTTGAGTTCAAGTTTCATGTAATAGTGGTATTAATTGTTCCTTGGACTTTTTAATAATATTGGGTTTAATGTAGTTTGAATATGTGATTTATATGGGTAAAATTTCCTGAATTTTGGATGAGAGATTCATTATGAAATGATTTAATATATCACACTCTGTTTCATTAAATTTCTAAAATGGTTAAAAATTTAGTTATTGTCTAAAATTATATCTTATTTCCTAAACATCCATAAAACCCTATGATACCAGTGATTAATTATAGGATATATTTATACAACCTTATATATTTTTTCATCATCCTTGAAGAGTTATCTTATTTGAGATATAAAGTTAATTAAAGAACCAATTTTCTTCATTTTAATCGTATAAATTATTCTTGGGAGTCAATAAGATCATTATTAATCCGTTTTTAAACATTTTGTATCATGTTTTTATAGGTAAATAGTCATGAATTTTCCATTTGGTTAATCTTCATATGTTGGTAGGTGTTTAGTTTAAATTAACTTTTAATATCATATAGTAGTTATTGAAGATTCAGATGATCTAAGAGATTTGAGACTTCTTATTATTAATTATATGTAAATTTAAAAATTATCATGATTTGGTTTTCTTTGGGAGGATGATACAAATTAACATAAATAAGATATTGAATCACACTAAAATACATTTTTGTGAAGGGGGTGTTTTATATGATTTATTAAATTAATTTATATTAATTATATATTGATGATTTTTTTGATGTTTCTAATAAGAGATTTATATTTATTTCCATGGTAAATATTTCATACTTGTACTGATTTATTAAAATCACTTTTCATAATGGTTTAATCACTTAATTTATAAAATTATTTTTTTTGTGGAAATATAGAAATAATGTGTCAGACTTTGAACCAAGATTTCTATATTAAAGTGTAATAATAATTAAAGAGGAGTAAAATAGTGTGAATTACTTCTATGTTTTTCGTTGATTTTTGCTGCATATGGAGACTCTTATGCTATGATTAGAAGGTTTATGGATAATAATTGTGGTTTTTTGGGAGGATTAAATGTATTTGTTGATGTGGTAGGGATAAATTGATATTATGTGGCTATAATAGTGGTGGTAGAGCTAGTTTAGTATATAAATGATGGTTTTGTGGAATTTATAATGAATATTGACATGTGTTGAGTGATATTAGTTTTTGTTTTTTTTTTGGTGGTGTTATAATTTCTTGGGGTATGGAATATAATTATAATATAAATTATTAATTATGGATAATTATATGGGATTATAATTTATGGGTTGTTTAATTTTTAATGATGACGGTTGGAATAGTTGTGTTTAATAAATAGGAAAAAGTTTGAATAAATGTTATTAATGAATATTGACTGTTTTGAAGTATAATGTGGTTAAATGAATTATTTTCCATCAAATATGTAAAATTTAATGTAATTTTAATAATGATAAGAAACGTGGATTTTAACTATGATAAATGAAAAGGAAATTTATGAAATATTATTATAGTTAATTTACATGATTTTTTTGGATTTTTTATGACCTAATAGGTGTATAAATTGCTGGTGAGTGGTTGTATTGTTGTGTTTTCTATTGTTGGTGTTTATAGTGGTGGACTGTTATAAATATTTATGTTGGGATTATGTGTGATTTTATATTTATGAAATTTTCCTCTTATTTATTACAAATTCTTACCCATGTAATGTAACCTAATGAGAAAACCTTATGAGGACTTAGGTTATAGGTGTTTTCCAAAACATATAATTTATAGAGTGAACAAATTTATTATTTCTCCCCTTCTCATCTATTCCTTCAGGCATCATATGAGTAGTGAGGGCCCCAGAATTAGGTATATGTATATATGGGTTGTAATGGATAATGGTTACAATATTTATATATATATATATATATATATATATATATATTGGATAACCTAGTAGTGGTTATGTTGTGGTTACAGAGTAGGGGTTATGCATGGTAGGAAGATGGCACGAGGTCAATGTCCTTCTTATTCATGATACCCATCTATAACATGGATATTATTTAATGATGGTGATGTGGATATATGGTATGTGGTATGGATATATGGTTATGGATATTATATGGTGGGTGGTTATTCAAATATGTGGATATGGAAGGTATCAAATCATTAGATATATTCTATTAGGGTGTAAGAGAATCCATATTAATGGGGAAGTCGATGTGGGAACCTTATTGATAAATATATTCTTATGATATTATGCTTCATTACAACGGTGTGATATTAGTTGAGTGATCCTTAGTGAGGTTGGGCGATTGATGACCTGATATATGTGCAAGGTATTTTGTTGTTTATTCACTAAAGAATTAGTATTCTTTTATTTCAGTTTCATGATATTTTTTTGGGTTGATCCTACTAAGTATACTAATATTTTCACCCATATTTATATATAAATCTTTTTTATAGGTTTCTAAGAGAGAGACGATGATTGATATGAACATTAACAACTCATGTATTGGAACATCTGTCGGCATTTCTTCAATTGAAATTGCTTTTCATATTTTATTTTGAAAATATTTTTTATTACATTGATACTATTTATAGTTTTTTATTGTTTTTATATTACATTTATATGAATTTTTGTGTTTTATAAACTTAATTACAGTCTCCATATCTTTGCCGATTGGAGGTGGGATTTGAGGGCCACACTCATCTTTACATCTAGACCAGAAGATTCCTAATAGGGACTGATCATAAAATATTGTAAATAATGATATATATGATATATAGTATAAATTTAAAAATAATTAAATAATTCTTCGGTTTTTAGAGTGACACTATTTATTAAACTTATTTTGTGATGGGTATAGGGGGAAGATAAATACCCAATAATTTAGGCATCTCTGCGATCTGATGTAAGGAACCTGATCTTTCTAAAAATACTAGTAAAGAAAAATATAATTATAAGGTAGAGACTATGGAGTTGTATATTTATCATTGTAGATTTTATTTTTGTATTAATTGGGATGATTCTAGGAATGTTAAATTATGTATAATTAAATGGTTGTAAATAAATTATATTTTCTTAGGATTAAAATCTTCATTAATTTCATCTATAGATGGGTTGTGGTCATCATCTTCATGTAGTTAAAGTTTTCATTCTGTATTAGGATAATTAGGTTGACCATAGTTCCATTGAAGATGTATAGGAGGATGATTACCGGAGGAATACAGTAAATATTATTTAGTGTTAGAGATTTTAATAGTATGAGGGAAGCATCATTGATTAAAATTTAGAGCATTGGTCAGAGGATATGGAGGTTTACTTTAGTCTGATCTATACTTGGAGATAACCATAGATTCAACTGGCTGGTAGTTAGTTGATATGAATTTCACATTAGTGATGGTTTATATTTCTTAATAAGTATGAGGAGTATAAAAATTAATTGGAGGATTTCTGAAATGATTTTTTAGTATATAACACCCCAATATTTTGTGAAATTTTTTTCTAAATAATTTATTATTTGTTATATTTTTCATTTCACATAACACTAAAAATAGTTTATTTTATATTATAGTACTATATTTGGATTTTTTTATACATAAAAAAAATTCAATCATGCATTAAACAAGAAATAAATTTTATATTTCTCTAAACTGAAGGCTGAGGTATGTTGTGACTTCGCATACACAACATGAAACACCAACTTAGCATATGTTACATAAAATAATAATGTTTCTAAGAAACATTATTTTAATATTATAATTAATTTAAATGAGATAATAATAACATATCCATTAAACATAGTAATAGTAATAGTAATAACTAATTTTCAAATATTATTTATAATTGTTTTATATAGATGAGAAATATTGATAGTGAATGATATGATTTTTTGAAAAGCTAGTTTGTGTTTAAAAATAATGTTTCCTCTAATGAAATTATTTTAAAATTTAAATAAATTCTAGACAAATAAGAAGTTTAATTTTATAAAATAAATATAATTTTTGAATTTATGATGTCTAAATTAACTTAAGCTGATTTTTTTTGGATTTTTATGAGAAACTTCATTTTTTATGAATAGTGAAAAATACTAATTTTTAGTTAAAAACTACCATTGCATTTTATTAATATTAAAATATATTTTAAATTATTTTTAATGTAAAATTAGATCAATTATACATCCATCATTACAATTTACATAATTATAATTAATTTCACTTTGAAATTTAATATAAAAACTTAATAATCTATTGAACTTCTTTCTACCTTAAAACCCATAATTTCAACATGTCTACGAAATTAATATTAATATTAATTTTTCCAATTATATGAATGGAATTTAAAAAAACGGGAATTAAAATTTTAAGCATTATAATATTTTGAGCCTAATAAGTTCATTTTAATTTTATACCTGAAATATTTGTAAAAGTGATTAAAATTAATCACAACGATTACTGTCTAATTAATCTTAATTATGGACTAAACATTAATATTAGGGGCCCAAATAAACTATAAACTTTTATATAACCCATTTTATGGCCATTATTAGTCCATAAAAATTAAATTATCAATTTAGGTTTGTTGGCATGACTTTTTTAGCTAATAACATGTGCCCACCTAAATTTTTTTCAAAAATCCCAAGTGAGTCCTTTTATTTCCCTATAAAAGGCCACCACCTTAACCACGTATTCACACCTCTAAAACCACATAATTTAGGCTATGATCTTCCTGATACACTTCTCAATATCCCTCATTTCCTCCTAAAATCCTTCTAATGGGCAGAAGGCAATCTATGGAATCCTTTTGTCACAAACCAAAAGGAGTTACCTGATTAAGAGGAAACGTCTTCTCTCAAGTCCTATCTTTTATTTTCTTCATACACCCTATCAACTATATTTATTCCATTATTGTATAAATTAACCAATATATTCAATATACTAGAATTTTTTGATGCTAAGGGATCAACTTACACTTACATATACATCCATCTAATGGGTAACAAAAAAAAATTCACGTGTACGGTGATCTGTCGCCTCAGTATACGATTATTGATCAATTTTACTTAACACATATTATGGTGGAAATAATTGTGGAAACACTATATATATTTCATATATTATATTTATTATTTATTTAATATTATTTATTCCTATTACAACACATATCTTTTTTACTTTCCCTTTGGGCTTAATACGATAATTTTGTTTGAGGAGGTGTGGACTACCACCCTTTCAAAGTGATGTGATCCTTTCACAAACTACATGGAATGTATTAAATATGGGTTTAGTGAAATTATATGATATATATGATATAATAATTATTTTTTAATAATGAAATATATATATATATATACATATTCTATTTACCTTGATTCTTTCAATACAATAATAAAAACGAAAATAACATTCATGCGTACATATAGATTACCGTCTCAATAAATAGTGTATTCCATTTCATACTTATTTAATATATAGATTATTATAATAAAAAAATAATTTATATAAATGATATATATATCATTGTTTAAATTCTGTAAATAATGATATAAATTATAAGGACCAAAGATATAATAAATTAAGACACGTACGAAGAATAAAGTGAATACTCTTGAAGTGAAACCTTAACATTGAATTGTTAAAAAGAGGGTAATATAAGGTCCTAATAAAAACATATATATTATTAGATATAATAATATAGTTATTTAAAATATGTATAGATAATTTATATTTATTATATAGGTTTTTTAATGAGTATGATGAGAGAAAGACACAGGGTATGGGGATTTCATCTCACTTTTTATTTCTATGAGATACATGCTGTGTTTGCCAAGATTTCCTTTTTTTGTGGTGTATGTACTTACCATTATTTCATTATATTGATATTATATTCAAATTTATGGTTATTTACATATACATTTTATGATCATTCTTTCATGGGGTTTAAGTTTCAAAAGGTACCAAATCAGTAAAATAGTTGTTTCTAAATTTTTCTTCTTAGAGACTCATGTTTTGTTATTCCCCTAAATTCTTGTTTGAGGTTTATATAATTCCATTTTAAATGTTATATAATGAATAAAATTCATTTATTTAGATTTTATGCTTCATTAAATTTCATTTTCATACATGGAGAGTATGATCCCATGTTACTAAGTGGTTAGAGTTTATTTAAATAATCTCATATCTTCCTAAGATTATTAATGATAATGTTTATTGGATGAAATATAATGATCCATCTCTCAAGAAGACTTGTGATTTTCCTTATCATATTTTCATTCAAAATATATCAATGTATTTGTACCAGTTTTTCACTGTTTGGTACATAAAATAGTTAATAAAGTGTTTTTAAGAAATCACAACATTACCCTATCTTCGGTTATAAATATGTGTTTTTTAAAACATTTTTTTCTAAAAACGGTTTCCAAGAATATTATACTAATATCATATGATCATTAAAAGAATTTTTTACCCCTTTCTTTTTGATTTTTTTTCAAATGAATCTTCTTGTTACTTTCCGAATGATTCATTATTTCTAACCATTTTACCATGCCAACATAATGATTTTTTCCTCAAATAACATGTATAGATTTATCTTCCATCAACCCATTGAATATTTAATTTCATTTCTAAATAATAGTTTTTATTTATAATTTTTATAATGTAATTTTCAAGGAAAAATTGTTTTCAAAACATTTTCTTATTTTTTTTGTATCTTTCAATGTATTCAAAGAAATGGGGATTAAAACATTTTCAAGATTTATTTCTAAGTTTTCAAAGTTTTATTAATAAAAATGTTTTTAAATATCGTGAAACTTATTTTATATGTATTAATGGAAAAATATTTTGAAAATTATTTCAAGTCTTCTTTATATGTTTTCAAGGTATTTTTTATGAAAAATATTTTCAAATGGTATTATGTATTAAAAACCCATTTGGAAAGAAGAAAGGATATTTTCCCTAGGAAACGTTTTTGAAAGATATTACAAAATTATTTTCCATATAAGATGACATATGTTGATGTTACTAATTACCTTATAGGAAATTATCTAAAGGTTACATTCATATTATTTCAATGAATGAGTTATTCTTAATATAATGGTTTTTATGAAACCTTTTTATATTTTATGGGTTATATATTTATAAAAAATATTTCTCTTTCATGGTTTATATGATTATGAAATCCATTTATCTTTAATTTATTATGATTCTGATGAAATGATTATAAAAAAAAGTATCTTTTTCATAGGTTATGATATGATTACATTTTTATGATTCACATTTCATTGCATGGGTTATGATATGATTGTTTATGATTTTGTGGCACATGTATGTATGATTTCATTATGATATGGGTTAGTCCTATATATCCATCAAATGCAATGGGTAATGATCTATATCTCATGAGATAGACATGGATGAAATGAGAAATGAACTAAGCATATTATTATTTGGTTGAAACTAGAAATGAAAATTGGTTCAATATTATAGGACTTGAATAAGAAATAAACTCAGTTAAATATTATAGGGCTCAAATGAGAAATGAACTTGGTTCAGTATTACAGGGTTGGAATGGTAAATGAACTCGGTTTCATAATACAGGGCTAGAATGGGGTGGGAACCTGGATTATTTTAGGTCCTTTTCCACTAAGATGGTCTTGGTATCAATTCCTTGACTAATATAGAAATCATTATATATGATTATGTTTCTTCCAAAATTCCTTGTTTTATTCCCATTTTATGATTTCATGGATTATGCTCTTAATTTCCTTATGATATCTATCATATGAACTAAAAAATTTTTTATGATGTATAATATGTAGGGTATGATATTTAAATGTTATTCTCATCTTATATACCCTTTTTTCCATGTTATGCTTATAAATTTCCCTTATTTACCCTTACTAAGCATCTGAGCTCAACCCATTCTCAAGTTTCCTTTCTCCTGGTTAGGAAGAAATGTTTTAGGTAGAAGTATGAAAGGTGGATAATTTAATGGGATATGATTAATACATTTGACTAGGATAGAATTTTTTTGTTTCTATGATTACAAACATAGTAAATTATTACTTTCCTCTAGAATTTTTTTTTTTAATGTAATGAATATTCCTAAAAAGTGATGTAATATAAATTTATGTAAAGCTTGGGTCACTATAGTTGGTATTAAAGGAATTTTTTAGTCAACCATTGGAAACTAGGATGATAAAATGTTAGTGGTATCCCTTTATATATTTATAATGATATGTATTGGGATGTCTCCAAGGATACGTATAGGGTGAGTCAATGTTTAGGAAAACGTATTGGAATTTTGGTAATGGATGGAGTGAGTGGTTTCCCAGAAATAAACCCCTATATGGATACTAAAAGTGGATGTGGATTTGGTATAGGTGTATGTAGGTGTGAAAACTATGACAATATGTCCTAGACCTAACTCAGGGTAATACGGTACACGGCAATGGGCATTGCTACACACCTAGTTTAAAACACTCAGGTGATATGATTTGAGAATTAAGAAACTGTTTAAGAACCATCATGAAGGATTTAAATAGATGATGACTATGAATAACATAAGATAAAACTATGGTTTCATAGATTAAATAAGTATGATGCATGGTTTAGGAACCATATAAGTAATCTATCATGATTATATAATATCCCAATATGATAAATATTTCTCACACTATGTTTTTTTCATCTTATTAAATAGAGATATCTATAAGGAACATGGTTAAAATTTAATATTTTAGATGTGGAAAGTATAAAAATTATGTGAATCAATTTCAAAAGTGGAAATCTCATAAATAGAATGAAGAAGGTGGTACATGTATTAGTTATACTTCTGAAGATAAATAGATCGCAAATGACATTTAAAAGGTAAGTGATGCTCTTACAGCATTTTTTACATTAAACATAATAAGAATTATTAGATAGAGGTTGAGTAACCTTAAGACATTATTCATATGTCATATTATATGAAATAGGTATTAAGGAATAAGTTGATTATGCATGAGTAATGGTTTAAGAATAATTTTGGATGAATTAATTATTTATGTTTTATAATTCAAATATTATTTTATATGAATCAGGAAATATATATTTATTTTTAGTATTAGTTTGCATTATGGATTAAAAATTACATTTTTAATGGTGGTGGAAACATAGTAAACTGATTTCACAGAAATATGACATTTTTATTAATGGAAGATAACCCTCAATTAATGCCTGACATTGAGATAATGATTTTTTGATAATGATATCTTGAATATGAATAAGTAAATTGGATGGTACGTCTTACCCTTGAAATTATTATTGAAAAACGATTCTAAGTCATCAAGGATGATGTTTTATAACTTCATGGATTTAAAATATATATCCATTAATTATGGTAATTAAGAAGCATGGATGTTTTCCAAAATTATTTATAGTTATTAAGATTGTCACCATGTTTCAAGGGAATATACAATGAGTGTATTCACATGTGTGGAATGTGATAAACAAGTGGTACATTGTGATATATGGGGTATCAAGTTTAATATGATTTCATGAAATTCCTTAAAAATCTTTATTTTTTCATCTTTCAGAAGGGTTATATGGTTAGCCATTTCAGGCATGTTAATTTAAACATCAGATGAAGTTACTAAGATTAATTTTTTTTCTCTCTATATAAGGATTTATGCATATTGGTTAGCATGTTCAAACATATTTGTGTTGTTTAAATCTAATGAAAAATGGGATGGCACATCATGGATCTAATGATATGTTAGTACTTCAGGATTGAAAAAGTCACCTTACTTTATAAAGAAATAGTTGCAGTTGATCAATAATAAAAAAGGGTGATGTTGTCCTAAAATCTTGAAAATACATATTTTCATGAAAATTATTCAACTTTAAGAGAAATGATCTTGGAACAATTGAAGTTATCCTAGTATGTTTGTTTCTGATGAATCAAAGTGTCCCTTAGTTCATTGCAAATTTTTGAATTTTTTATTGTTATCATTCTCTTGACCTTTTCCTCTGTCACTATCCATCAGAACATGACAGTTATATTTTTCCTCCATGTCCATATTTTCACTTACCACCAATGTTCTCCCATGTGGAAACCTGGTTATTTGTTACATTGAGTAATTTCTATGTTTCCAACATTCTTTTTTTAAAGGAAGCTATTGTATTGTTATTTATAGTGAGGGTTTCTATGAAATCAACATTCAAGTATTAAACCATTGATAACATAGATGAATTTTATGGGATAAATTCAATTTATGGGGGTTATAATGTAACGCCATGAGATTTTGTGAAATATTTTTTTAAAATTAATTTATACTTTGCGATATTATTTATTTCATGTGAAACTAAAAATAGATTATTTTAAAATAAATTATTATTTTTGGATTGTGTTATACACAACACCAAGTTAATCATCTACTACACGCAATATAAGTTTTAGATTTCTCTACATGGAACACTGAGGTTAGCTGCGACTTGGTGTACACAACCTGAAACACCAACTTATTGTACGTCACACACAACAATGATGTTTTTATAAAACATAATTTTATTGTTATAATTATTTAACTGAGATAGATATAAACTAATCATTAAACTTTTTTAAATCAATTTTAATAACTAATTTTAAAATATTATTTATAATTATTTTATATAGATAAAACATATTGACAATGAAAGATATGATTTTTGGTAAAGTCCTTTTATGTTTTAAAATACATTTTCTCGAAATAACCACAATTAATAATATAATTAAATATACACAAATTTATAAATTTAATTTGATAAAATAAAATTCATTTTTGAATTTATAAAATAGAAATAATATTAGGGTGAATTTTTGGTATTTTTCTGAGAAACGTCATTTTTGATAAATAGTGCAAAATATTGTTTTTTGTTAAAAATGCTTTTCTGTTTGAATAATTATTAATTTTAAAATATATAGTAATTTTTTAAGGTCTAAATAGGTCAATTATAAATATATTAATAATTTTTTGGTCATTATAATCAATTTAAATTTGAAATTGAATATAAGAACTTAATATACTTTTGAACTTCTTTTTTCCTTAAAAACACGTAATTTCATCACGTTAGCAGGATTAATATTAATATTTATTTTTCCAATTCTATGATTTTAATTTCAAAAAATGGACCTAATTTTTTTTAATAAGTATAATATTTAGAGTATAATAGGATCAAATTAAAATTTTAAACAAAATATTAGTAAAACTAATTAAAATTAATCATAGTGATTAAGGATAAAATAAGCTAAATTAGGGACTAAACCTTAATCTTAATTTCTCAAATAACCTAACCTCAAGTCCAAAAATAGTTTCTATCCATTATTTGGACATAAAATTTATATTATTGATTTAATATGTTTTTTATGACTTTTTTAGATAATAACATGTGTACAACTAACTTGTTTTAAAAAATTCCATGTGATTTCTTTTCCTTCCCTATAAATGGCCACCACCTATCCCACCTCTTCACACCTAAAAAACATCTTAAGTTCATCCAAGGTATTCCCAATACAGTTATAAAAATTCCTAACTTTCTCCTATAATCCTTACCATGGGAATAAGTAAATCCAATGAATCTTTTTTTCACAAACCAAAAGGAGTTACCCGATTAAGAGGTAACATCGTCTCTCAAGTCCTTTATTTAATTTCATTCTTCTCCCCCTACACTCTCTTTATTATATTATTGAACAGAAACAACAGTGCCCTAAATATACTAGGATTTTTTTTATTATAATGGTTTAACTTACACTTGAATACACCTCCATCTAATGGTAATGAACATACTGTTTATGTGTACAATGAACTACCCCCCCCCCACTAAACGATGATTGTTCAATTTTCCAAACTAGCTCTCATGGTGGAAATTATGATGGAAAGTGTGTTTATGTATGTAATATAATATATTTATTATTTTTTAAGGTTGTTTATTACTTTTACAAAACATATATTTTTTAATTTCCTCTTGGTGAAAATATAATAAATTCGTTTGAAGAAGTTTGGACTACCGTCGCCTCAAATCGATGTGATTCGTTCACACAATACATGGAATTTATTAAGGATGGGTTTAGGGAACTTATATGATATATATTATATAATAAAACTAATCTAATAATTATATATTTATTTATTTATTTATTATATACATATATACAAATTTCATTTACCATCATCCATTTAATATGACAATAAAAAAGGAAACATCGTTCATGTGTATGTACGACTTATCATTTGCATGAACATTGTATTCCATTTCATACTTCAATATTCATTAGATTATTATAATAAAAATATTATGTATATAAATTTTATCTATTTCATGGTTTAAATTGTTTAAATCATGATATAATGTATAAGGACCAAAGATATAACAAAATAAGACGCATATGAAGAATAATGTGAATATTACCCGAAGTGAACACTTAACATAGGATTGTCAAAAAGTGGGTAATATAAGGTTAAAATAAAAAAATATATGCAAATATATAAAATAATATGTTTACATTAAATATTTATAATGAATTTATATTTATTATATATGTGGATTGAATGAGTACGATGAGATTCAAGACACGAGGTATGGTGATTTCAACCTAACTTTTTACTTCCATAACATACATGCTATGTTTTCCAATCATTATTTTTGTGTGGTTTATTAATTTCCCTTTATTTTATTAGATATATCTTATAAATTAATTTATTTTTAATTATTAATCCATTTTATGATCATTATTTCAGGGTTTTAAGTTTCAAAAGCTTCAAAATTGGTAAAATTGTTTTTTCTCAATTTTCCTTCTTAGAGACACATGTTTGGTTATGAACCTAAATTCTTCTTTGAGGTGTGTAAACATTAATTTTATATTTTATATCATGAATATTATTATAATACTGATAATTTAAAAAAAATTAACTTCATGTTCTAACATGGATATCACAATCCAATGTTAGAAAGTGGTATGATTTTATTGAAAATATCTCATCACTTTTTTATATTGTTAATGGTTATGATTATTTTATGAAATTGTATGACACATCTCATAATTACACTAATTATTTTCATTATACTTAAGTTATTCAAGATATATACATGTATTAGTATCACGTTTTCTACTTTTTTTCATAATATAGTTGAGAAAATATTTTTAAGAAATCCTGACTTTACCCTATCTTCGATCATAAATCCATGTTCCTTTAAAACCATGTTTTATAAAAAAGGGTTTCCAAGAATATTATACTAATTTACTATGATAACTGAATGGAATTTTTACCCTTTTTATTTTGATAATTTTTTCAAAGTAATCTTTATGTCGTTTTCCAAACGAGGCATCTTTCTATCCTTTTTACCGTTCTAAATGAATGTTCTTATTACCTTGTATGACATGTATAGATTTATGAAACTTATTTTTCTTTCATGGGTTATATCTTTAAGAAAATCATTTATATTTCATGTTTAATATGTTTATGAAATTCGTTTCCCTTTCACAGGTTATTCTTTTAATAAAATTATTATGAAACCTATATCTTTTTTCGATAGGTTATGATATGTTTACGTGTTTACAATACCCATTTCATTGCATGTGTTATGATAGGATGGTTTAGGATTTTTTGGAACATTTATATATGATTTAATTATGATATTGGTGGTACTTATATCTTCTTCCACCAAATTGGGTAAATATTTACATCTCTTGATATAGACATGGATGAAACGAGAAATGAACTTGGTTTAGTATTACAGTGTTGGAACGAGAAATGAACTAGGTTTAGTTTTACAAGACTAGAAAAAGAAATAATGATTGTTCAGTAATATAGGGATGGAATGAGAAATGAACTCAATTTAGTATTATACTAATGAAATGTGAAATTAAATGGGTTTAATAACATAGGGATGGAATAGGGTGTGAACCTAAATTATTAAAGGAATTTTCCACTAATATGGTCTTAGATGTAATTACTTGAATACTATGTAAATCAATATATATTCTTATGTGTCTTCAAAAATTTAATGTTTTTATCATATGTTATTATTTCTTGGATTATTTTATTAATTTCCTTATGATTCATTTCTTATGAACTTCCAATCTTTATTCTGATGTATAATATGCATGGTAAAATCTTTATATGCTATTCTCAAGTACCATACCCTTTTTTTATGTTATTATTATGTATTTCATTTATTTACCCATGCTGAGCATATGAGCTCACCCCTTTCACATGTTTCATTTCCCCTTGTTATGAAGAATTTTTTTAGGTGTCACTACTAAAGGTAGAGTTCTTTATGGGATATATTGAAGATATTTCACCAGAATATAATATTTTGTTTCTAAGATTCCAAATACACTAAACTATTATGGTACTCATGCATGTATTTTTGTAATGTACTAAATATTCATTTAACATGATGTAATATCCATGTATGTCATGTATCTGTTTCTATAGAGTATATTTTATTTTATTTTTTTGGTGATGAAAACAATGAAGTGTCATGAGTTTATTTTACCTTAGTAGGTGAGTGTTAGTGTGTGGGATCTTATGATTAGATTCAATAAATCCACCATTTCCCCATGATTTTTCCCAGATTAAGAGGCTAGAGGATGAAATCTTGTTGAGGAACTATTTATATATTTATCCATTTGATTCCACAATAATATTATATACATATTAGGATAATCACTCTAATTAATAATTTATTGAGATGATAAATGAATGGTATATGTTTTTTCGATAGGTATATTATTAGAACTTTCCATAGAGAAGAGATATATACGGAGGAACTCCAATACTGGGGAAATTCTATTTTCTGCTAATAGAGAGATATATTCAACAGTCATCTTCATATTTATATGTATTTGGTTACTCTCACTCATCCATAATGAGTTCATTTCTTATGTTATTTTCTTTTATAGGTCATGGTCAATGAGAATTTTAGTTCAAGACTACTCTTAGTGGCTAGAGTGGCATAAGACGTTTTCTTCTAGTTCATCCTGTATAAAGGTTTTCTCCAAGGCCTTATTATCTATTGGGGTAGAACAATTATGGTTATCTAAGGGGATATGGGATAGGAAGAGCATATCCCGGAGACACCTCTCATCCTTGGGGTAATGTTTCTATTCATGGGAATGGAGGTGGATGTCTTCTTCGAAAACGAGGTAGAGGATAATTAGCTGATTTGTTTCACTCTATTGAGATGAAAATTATTGTTGATCTATTGGTCATATAAGGTACCATATATTTATATTCTATAGTGACTTTGATACTGTTTAATTATATATATTCACATTATTTTATTACATAAGATATGGTTTGTGCTTTGGGAATAAATATAAAGAGGCTTATAATTCACTTGGTGTTGACTACACCATTTAGAGGATAGATTAGCCAGCTAAATGCGAGCTTGATTTTTTAGATGATGATGGTGGATCATTATACATTTGTGGGATTTCTTATTTCTATAGATATATCTAAAATATTTCATTCTTATAACGGAATAGTTTTACTCTATATGGGTGGTCAGAGATAGAATCTAGATGAGTGTTTTATTCTTGGATATAGAAGGCCAGCGTGTGACATTCATTATTATGTGATATCATTAGTTGTGTTGTAGGATTTTGTTCCCTATTATTCCCAGCTGGAGGAGTTGATGTAGTTCTTAATGGAGGTGTAAGAAGAAGTGTTTACTAGGGTTATTGAAGATTTCTTGAATGATTCTCCCAATTAGGTTTTGTTTTTAACCGCTCAAAATGATTTCTAGTTTGTATATTTTTTGAAATGAAGGGTCTCTTTGATTTTATGGATCATTAATGGATGGATCCTTATGAATTAAAAAAAATCAATTTTTTGATTTATAAGGGTTGTATCCAGACCACTGTGTCATTGTGGGGTGCTCCAGTGTTACACGCTACGAAGTAAATTTTTAATACGAGGGGTTTCATAAACTATCGGTATTTGAACAAGGTAACACTAAAGAAACATTATATATTTAATAGTATAAATGAATTTTTTATTATTAATAGTGATCATGAAAGTTTTAAAAAATTTATCTATGATATGAATATATTTATATGAGTGTGAAGAATGAGGATATATTGAATACTACGTTTAGGTGTCATTATAGGCACTTCGAGTTTATAGTTATGTAATTTAATGTCACAAACACCATATTTATTTTCATGGGTCTCAAGAAATCCATATTTCATGAGTTCTTTGATCAGTTTATGATAGTTTTCATCAATGAAATTTTCATGTACATGAAGTTTGACTAGGATAATTCTAAGAATATGAGGTCTATTCTATAATAAATTTGGCATAATTAGATTTATGATAATATATAAAGCTATATTTTTGGAATTTTCATCTTGTAATTTAACTAGCATATGATGTCTTACTAAGTATTGCAGGTTTAACCTTTAAGGATCGATGCAGTTCTTTTCTAGAAAACCGCCAAATAACATTGTAGAATTCCATAATTTACTTTGAATCATATTCTTTTATAGGAGGTTCATGTATGATTTCTCTTTCATTATACCACATTTTATAACTTTGAGAAATAATGATGAGGCATTTTTGGAGACTAATCGTTGTTAGGTGTATTTAAAATACCAAAATAAGAAGTTTATCAGTACTCCTATTATTTATTTATAGATTATTGGGTTACTTTCAGGCTTTTATGTGTTTCTTTCAATTTTTATTGGGTTTCATTTTGATGTAGCATAGAGAAACAATCTTAAATGGATCTAGGTAGCTACACCCTCATTAGTGAAACTACACCACCTATTATCTTGAGTTGGTAGTATTAGTATTTAGTCTATAAATATGGTAACAATACATTATCATTATATGATTTGTGTAATTAAAATATTATAAAATATTAATATATATCTTCTCTCAAATGTATTTGAATCTTCATCAGTTGAGGTGGATAAAGTAATTCTAGGACTACAAATCCTTCACTATGTTGAAAGGGGAATATACTTATTGATGTACTGAGTAGGAACTCAAGGGGATATACTATTAAAAAGTCTAGGGATGCATATTTAGTGATTGGGTACCCTATATTTAGTTTCCATGATGTGGGGGAGATATGTGGTAGGTTTTTATTTTATTAGTTGAATGCGTAGTCATCGCTATTACTGAAGGCTGAGGATTCAAATTTTGGAGATTATGAGTTTGAGGTTTTATATGATCATGTCATTTATCACGATTATCTTTAGGGATTGTTATAATATTATTAATATAAACTATTATTAAAATTTATGTTCTTAATTTAATCAGTGACATGATAGGTGGTTCTTTCTGATGTTTATATCTCACCCATGGTGGTGCATCTCGGTATATTCACAATGTATCATGCCTATAGTAGACAATTATAGTGTTTATGTATAAAGAGGTCAATAATAGAGTTTATTTACTTACTCTGGATATACCAATATGTAAAAGTAGAAAATATTTTTCTTGAATTAAATTTTTATCCATTGGATATAACTGAGTGGAAGAGGGCATACATATCGATGGATTTCTTCACCAGTATTACTCATGCTGATGTAGTGTGTCAAGATATTTGGTTGATTGTGTATTAATTTATGAAGTCAACAAATTTCATAGAAATTAAGGATTAAAGTTATTTATAGTTTTTACCATGGTGATATATGGATGAGGTAGTGAATCTTCATCAGGTTCTATGGACTATCATCCCTTTTGGGATCCCCATTTTACTTTATAAGTCTAGGAGGTCATCAAAATGTATTTTTTCTCTCAACATGATTTTTTCTATCAACTATGGTTTTGAAATTTTTTCTTTATTTATATATATGGTCTAATGGAGTAGACTAATGATTAGTCACTGAAATTGGCTAATATTAATTGTTAATATCTTTATATTCATTGTTCCAAATTCCATAAACATTGTTTTTAGTGCATTACATAAATAGAACTTCATTTCTCATCAAAAATGCAATTAATGTTTAAAATGCAAATTTGGGCCCAATCATTCATTTGTTTGTTGACAATATTATATTCATTTTCTGAATTTTAAATTTTTGTGATATGATTTATCACTTTGTTTGGAACATTTTATCTTTTAGGTCCGCTGGATGAATCCCAAAGGAAGATGGAGAATTTTGCGCCTGAAGCCAGAAACTTGCTGGAAAAAGCATAATGGGCCTAAGGCCCATCAAACAAATGTGGGGCCCAGAAACCAAGACCAATGAAGCTCAAATTTATACAGTAGAAATATAAAAATATGAGGATCATTTTATTCAACTGTGGCCGGAGCTAATTCTGAATTTTTCATGATGATAAAGGGATCTGAAGTTGAGATTTAAATGGTGGACTCGACATTAATGCACAGAAATCCGTCCCACCATTTCGACCATAACATCCAAAATAATGATCCAAATTTCATGAAATTTTGAGAGATTCTATAAGACACAGTGAAGAAGATATTTCTATTCTACAACCCCTCCAGATTCGGCCTTCTTCAATTTATAATTCACACGTCAATATGGTGGACGAATCTGGACAGTTTTCTGGGTCAAATTCAAAACATCAATTTCCTTTTGATTATTCACCCTCCATTTGACTCTATTAATTGTTTGGGGGTGAATTAATTGTTGGGAGATGTACCTAAGGCTCCTAATATGCCTATATAAGGAGCTATAGGTTAAGTTAATAAGGGGTGGATATTTTTCATATCATCTTTTGTTGCTTGTTTCATTGTAAGGTTATGCTTCCAAATTTCCTTTGTAATGTTTTCCATTTCCATGTAAGTTTCTTTTTTGTATCTTTATGTTCTTAATCAACTTCATTCACTTCTATATTTTGAATTTATTTTATTAAAACTTTATTATCACAAATCATAGTGATATATCTGTGTTTTTGTGAATTAGTTCACACATAGGTGTGAATTTCATTCACACACACGGAGGAGTGCTCGTTATTTCCGTGGTTTTAATTTCTTCAATCCAATTATTGTTAGCCATATTCCTCCCACCATTGAGAGTATACCATCAATGGAGGGATAAACCCTTAATGGGATGATCTTAGGAGGATGAAAAGGCTGGATTGAATGTTATTTTATGAACGAATTGTTGTTAATTGGATAATTAAAATAAGACATCCATACTTCAATTATTTCTACTATTCATCTTTACTGTGTTTGAGCAAACTAAATTCAATTACTAAATGACCATATACCTCGGGGAGATCATGAATTTGGATCTCTAAGTGTATACAGAATTAGTAATTGTGTTTAGTAAGCACCAAACCATAAAATGATGAATGTAATGTTATTTTTGAAGAATGGATTCATCAAAAATTAATAAAACCAAAATTGTATAATGAAGTAAAATTCATTCAATCCACCCCGAGCATAATCCTAAGATCAACCCATTTCCATTTAATTGAATTCACTTAGGTTTATTAGTGTTCTTTGAAAACCATCCAAAATCAAACCCAAAGTCAGCTACTTCATAGCCCATCCTTCACACAATCATAGCGTCTCAAGGTTACTTCTTCGGTCCCTGTGGATTCGACCCCTACGTGTACTACATCGATCTCTTTTACCAGTAGGGTAAATTTGGGTGCAACCAAATTTTGGCGTCGTTTCCGGGGACCAAGTAAGTTCCTTAGACCAAAAAACTTTCTTTTCTTACCCCCATTCTTCTATTCTCATCCCAATTCTCTTATCTTTTCCCTTTCTCGCTTTTTTTTCTTTTGGCGCATGTCCGCCTACACCCGCAATAACTCAAACAGATTAGTTAGGGTGGATAATCCTAGGGATGGGGAGTAAAGCACTAAAAGAGGTCTATTTCCTTTAGATCCAAATCTTCCTAATACTCCAAATTCAGACATTGAGTTTGATACAATGGAGAATCTCCCACAAAACCAAATCATAAACCGGGGAGGGAACCAAAATAACGGGCAAGACCCTAACTTGGGAATTGTTGCAGACCCGACCATGAATGACTACCTCACACCAACCTGGACCAATGCACCCTCATGCATTAGGCATGATAATATAGGATATTCCCAATATGTTTTCAAACCCCATGTCCTGAACCACCTTCCAACCTTTCATGGGATGGAGTCTGATATGCCTTACCTTCATGTTAAAGAATTTAATGACATTGTCAAAACCATGTGCCCACCAAATCAAATTGAATCTGCTAAAATGAGACTTTTCCCTTTTTCCCTTAAGGACCGAGCAAATAATTGGTTAAACAATTTGAGACCAGCATCCATTCACTCTTGGGACCAACTTCAACGATAATTTTATAAAAAATACTTCCCCCATCACAAAACAATTGCACTTAAAAAGAGCATACAAAACATTTTTTAAAGAGAGGGAGAAACATTCTATGAATCATGGGAAAGGTTCAAGGACACATTAAACATGGTACCACACCATGGTTTCTTAATCCCAGAACAAGTGAGAATTTTCTATGAAGGGTTGGGTCACGGAAACAAACAATTCATTGATATGATGTGTAATGGAACCTTCAAAAAAAAGCCCCAAATGATGCTTACGAGTATCTAGAAAATCTTGCTGAACAAAACCAAACATGGGGAACGTCACCATACTATGAGAAGCCACCCAAATCTGGTGGAATGTACAATCTTGGAGAATAAGAAAACCTTAGAGAAAAACTTGTTGCACTCACGAGGAAAGTTGAGGAGATTGATCTTAGGAAGGTCCACAAAACCCAAACTATTGAGCTTGTTTGTACAATTTGTGACAAGAATGACCACAAGACTGATAATTGCCCAACCATTCCTTCCATCAAGGATGTTCTTTTAGGAGGTCCACTAGAAGAAGTTAATGCAATGAACTTTCAAAAGCCACAATTCACGAACACCTTCAATCCAAGGTATAATGGCCATCCGGGCTTTCGTTGGAAGGACAATCAACAACCAACACAACAACAATGTATCAACCCATACCCTCAACAAAACTTTCAACCTCATAATCAGTTCCAACCACAACCGGTCCAATTCCAACATCCTCATGTCCAATATCAACAACCTATCCAACAACCCATTCAACAACCTATCCAAAAACCAAAGTATCCTCCTGGGATAAACCCACAAGCTCAAGCACCAACCCAAAATGTTCCACAAAGCCTACTAGAACAACTGTGCAAACAAATGGAAAAAATGAACTCATAATTCTCATCCATTAAACAAGAACTTCAAACCATAAAAACTAGAAAGGCACCCATGCCCACACAGGAAATTCCACAACAAACATCAAGGGGAGAGACAAGTTTCACTCAAACAACTCACGAACAACTAAAGGTTGTGACAGTTTTAAGAAGTGGGAAATCAATTGAAAAACCTGAACATATAAGTCAAAAACCATGTGAAGCTTCAAACTCTAATGAAAATTCAAATGAACTACAAGATCAAACTGAAGGAACTGATAATAATGTAAATGAAACAACACTTCAACAAACAACTCCACAATCTGCACCATTTCCTCAACGCATGAGGGGGAAAACCAAGCCTGAATTGAGTGAAACATTGAGGTAATTCTTCTCACAAGTCAAGTTGAACATTCCCCTTCTCGATGCCATCCAAACCATACCTTAGTACTCAAAATACCTTAAAGACCTGTGCAATTTTAAAAGAAAATTTTCACATAAAAACCAAGTCCTTTTGGCTGCTAATGTGAGTACCACCATTCAAGGGACCATTCCTCCTAAGATGAAAGACTCAGGATGCCCTTACATAAATGTTGAGCTAGGAGAGAACAAAGTTGCCAAAGCCTTCTGTGATCTAGGTGCTAGTGTGAACCTCATTCCTTATGCCATGTACTGTCAGTTAGGGCTCGAAGAACTCCAACCCACATCTGTCACTCTTCAACTTGCTGATTGTAGTGTTCGAGTTCCAAAGGGGATCTTAAAAGATGTTTTGGTGAAAGTTGAAATTTTCATTTACCCAGCTGACTTCATTATTCTGGACAATCACCCATGCTTAGGTCCTAGGGAGCAAACCCCAATCATACTCGGTCGTCCCTTCCTTGCAACAATCAACTCTGTAATCCGAGTCCGAAATGGTAACATGACCATCACCTTTGGGAACATGAGTCTAGACTTGAACATCTACAATGAAAACTCTCAAATTGGGGATGATGAAGAGATCCATGAGGTTAATTGGATTGGTAGTGTTGATAATGAACTCAATGAACATCAAGGAGTTACCGAAGGATGGTTAAGTCAAGAAGAGATTGATTTTCTTTATTCACATGAGGTAAATTTGCCTCCTTGGATTGAATCTCTTTCAGACAGATCTATTGATGAATTTCTAGAATCACCAATCAATGATACCATGGTTGAAATCAATAACATTGAGTCCATAGCCATTCATGACACTACTCTGGAAAATTTAGTGGATGAAAATTCTATTCACAAAGAACCAATTTTGTCAAGAAATTTGAACAAAGAAACTAAGTTCAATACAAAGTCTCATCCATTCTTGGAAAGTCATGACCAATCTGATCTTGAATTTAAAGTCTTACCTTCATCACTAAATTATGCTTTCTTAGGGGACAATCAATCCTTTCCTGTTGTCATTTCTTCCTCCCTTGAAGTCGATCATGAGAGGATGCTTCTGGATGTTCTTAGGAGACACAAGAAAGCCATTGGATAGACCCTATCTGATATCCCTGGGATTAGCCCACTTATCGGGATTCATAGAATTATTCTTGAATCTGAGTCAAAGCCATGTCGTCAACCTCAGAGGCGACTCAATCCTAATCTCATCGAATTAGAGAGAAAAGAACTTTTGAAATTGTTAAAAGCTGGTATCATCAATCCTATAGCTGAGAGTGAGTGGGTTAGCCCAATCCATGTGGTTCAAAAGAAGGATGGAATCACAGTAATAACCAACAAGGATGGAGAGATGCTTCCAAAAAGGGTCAATAGTGGATGGATAGTTTGTATTGACTATAGGAAGCTCAACTCGTGTACCAAGAAAGACCATTTCCCCTTACCCTTTATTGATCAAGTCCTCGAGCGAGTGGCGGGTCATCAATTATATTGCTTCCTAGATGGATTCTCAAGGTATAATCAAATCGAAGTCTCCTTAGAGGATCAAGGGAAAACAACCTTCACTTGTCCATTTGGCACTTTTACCATCAAGTGCATGCCCTTTGGGTTATGTAATGCCCCTGGTACCTTCCAGCGGTGCATGATGGGAATATTCTCGGATATGGTGGGGGATATTTTAGAGGTCTTCATGGATGACTTCTCCATCTTTGGGGATACTTTTGAGGGATTCCTTATAAATGATGAAAAGGTTTTGTCAAGGTGAGAGGATAATAATCTCATACTAAATTGGGAAAAATGCCATTTCATGGTAAGGGAAGGACTTGTTCTAGGTCATCTGGTATCTGGTAGAGGGATTGAAGTTGATAAAGCTAAGGTTGACATCATTCGTCACCTTCCCTCTCCTAAAAATTTTAAGGAAGTGAGGTCCTTCTTAGGACATGCTGGTTTTTATAGAAGGTTCATTAGGAATTTCAGCTCTATTTCTCGACCACTTTGTGCTCTATTGGTAAAAGATGCTCCATTTTTATGGACAGAAAGCTGTGAGGAATCATTCTCTACACTCAAGTAAAATCTTATATCTCCACCTATCATGCAATCTCCAAATTGGAAACTTCCTTTCAAGCTCATGTGTGATGCAAGTGATTTCGCTGTAGGAGCAGTCTTAGGACAACGGTGTGATAAAAATCCACATGTCATTTCTTGTGCAAGAAAAACATTAAATGATGCACAAATAAACTACACCACCACTGAGAAAGAGTTTCTTGCTGTTGTATTTGCCTTAGAGAAATTCAGGTCTTATCTCTTAGGATCACCCATCATTGTCTTCACTGATCATTTAGCCCTAAAATACCTTTTCCAAAAACAAGATGCCAAGGATAGATTGATTATGTTGGTCCTTCTTCTTCAAGAGTTCGATTTAACCATTAAGGATAAAAAGGGTGTTGAAAATATTGTAGCTGATCACCTCTCTAGGATGGAATTCAAAGACAACTCACACCACCTCTCTGTGTCTGATTCATTTACAGATGAGCACCTCTATTTAGTGAGTGATTGCCCTTGGTATGCTGACATAGAAAACCATTTGGTGACGGGTGACATTCCAAAATTCATGGTGACCCAAGCTAAGAGTAAATTCCTTTCTGATGTAAAACACTATGTGTTTGATGATCCTTACCTCTTCAAGTTCTGTCCTGATCAAATCATCAGGAGATGTATTCCCGAGTCTGAACAAGAGTCCATTCTAAAATTTTGTCATGGGGAGGCATGTGGAGGCCACTTTTCTACAAAAAAAACCACTGCAAAGGTCCTCCAAAGTGGTTTCTACTGGCTGAACCTCACTAAGGATTCCTTCCAATTCTGCAAAAGTTGTCCTCCGTGTCAGAAATTAGGATCCATTACCAAAAGGAATCAAATGCCCCTCACTCCCATTCTGGTCGTTGAAATCTTTGATTGTTGGGGAATTGATTTCATGGGACCCTTTCCAAACTCTAAGGGATACCTCTACATCCTCTTAGCTATTGATTATGTCTCAAAATGGGTTGAAGCCATTCCCACCAAGTCTAATGACCACCATGTTGTGATCTGATTTCTGAAAGAGCATATATTTTCTCGATTTGGAATTCCTAGGGCTATAATCAGTGATCGTGGAACCCATTTCTGCAACTGCCCATTCTCTTCACTCATTTCTAAGTATGGTATTACTCATAAAGTTTCCATTGCATACCATCCTCAAACCAACGGTCAAGCTGAGTTGGCAAATAGAGTAATTAAGCAAATTCTTGAAAAAACTGTCAATCCCTCTAGGAAAGATTGTTCCGAGAAACTCCTAGATGCCCTTTGGGCATATCGAACTGCTTTCAAAACTATCCTAGGCATGTCACCGTATAGATTGGTTTATGGAAAAGCATGTCATTTACTTGTTGAAATTGAACATAAGGCCTTTTGGGCAATAAAAAAAATGAACTTTGACATTTCTTTGGCTGAAACAAAAAGGAAATTAGATCTTAATGAACTCGAGGAACTTAGGATGGAGGCTTATGAAAATTCAAGGATCAATAAATCTAATGTTCAAGCCTACAAATCTAGGAATCTCAAAGTCAAACACTTTGAACTGAGAAAATTTGTGCTCTTGTATAGTTCAAAACTTCATCTACACCCAGGAAAGCTAAGGTCCAGATGGTCTGGTCCATAACTAGTGCATCATGTGTACCCTCATGGGGCAATAGAGATTCAGGATCCCACAAGTGGTCATGTCTTCAAAGTCAATGGTCATAGGTTAAAACCATTCATTGAATCATTCAATAAACAAGAAACCAAGGATGAGTTAACTGATCCAACATATGAACCAGAGAAAAAAAGATAGATTTAGGGTACAAGTCGGGATAACGACGTTAAACAAAAGCGTTGCATGGGAGGCAACCCGTGGTTTTCATGTTTCCAATCACTGTGAATCATCTTTTGTTTCCTTCTGATTAATTTTGTTATTTTTTTTATATATATACTGTTGACATGTTCTTCATTTATTAGTAAGGATGGGTATGAAAAGGGAGCACTGTATTCATCCGTGTCACGCGGTGTGATCCCTGAGTAATACCTTACCCAGAAATTTAAAGAAGACAATGTATCATCAGTTTATTTTATTTATGTTTTTGTAGGTTAAAAAAAATTAGACTCTTGACCTGTTCTTCTTTTATGAGTATGGATGGGTATGAAAGGGGAGCACCGTATTCATCCATGTCACGCGGTGTGATCCCTGAGTAATACCTTACCTAGAAATTTAAAAGAAGACAATGTATCATTAGTTTGATTTTTTAAAAAAACATGAAAATGATGGTACTTGGAATTAAATAAATCATTGTGTTGTTTGTTTTGTCTGCTTTGTCCTTATTTTTATGGTTCAGGAACTATTTTGGGTGATACATGTTCAATCAAGGAGGTGCCTACATCCCCAAAGAGATCAAAGGAGTAATTTGGAGCATCATGAACCTCAACTTTAAAAACCAGGTGAATTTGTTCCATGTTTATCATTCTCAATTTCATCTTTGAACTCCTCTCCTACCCACTTCTAACTTTTCTTTTCTTTAAACACTAGGGACAGTGTCATTCTAAGTTGGGGGGAGATAAAAAATGATTTTTTTTATTTTATTTTAAAAACATGCATGAAAATAAAAATTCCATTAACCATAAACATGATAAACACACATTGAAAACTCTAAAATTGGATATCAAATAAATTTTGCATGCCTTGATTCTGATTTTAATGCAAGTTTATGTTCAGGGGCATAGTTTTTGGAAAGTGCGGTTGTCCGATGTAATTTTTCAATGTTTACAATTTCATCCTCTTAATAAAAATGCCACAATGCACGTCTACTGGATCGTGGGTGTAAATTTGAGTTCTTGGGTCCCTTTCATTATAGCATAGGGTTATGGGGTCACTTTTAGTTTAATTTGAGTATCCAAAAAAAAAACAAAAACAAAAACAAAAAAATGACCACATAGATAAATGTTTTTTCCAAATGCGTGGCGTCCGTCACTTGGGGATCATGACTCCATAGTTGTCTTGCCCAGAGTTAAGCTTTATATCTCTATTGTAGAGCATGAAATTGACAATATGTGTGGCGTCTGGCACTTGGGGATCGTGACTCCATAGTTGTCTTTCCCAGAGTTAGTCTTTTCATATCTATTGTGGTTAAAAAAATAAAATCAAAAAAAAATCAAGAAAAGGATACTCATCTTAAGGTTTAATGTGATTCCCACCTAGCGCTTCCATTTTTTCCCCTTGAACAATAAAATGGGCCCCATATCTTTTATGATGCACAACACTTTATCATGCTTAATTGGAATTGGATGAAATGTGGAGATGAATTTGAACAAAGGAATGGGCTTGGGCTTGGGATATGCTTATGGAACTAGATTTTTTTTAATGATTTTGATGGGTTTTCATAATTTTTTTTGATATTAGATATTTGGGTGAGCAATGTGTATTAAAATGTTTTTGGAAAAGGGGATTTTAATTTCATATTTGTAATATATTTTGCTCGGGACTAGCAAAACTCAAGTTGGGGGGTGTGATTAGTCACTGAAAGTGGCTAATATTAATTTTTAATATCTTTATATTCATTTTTCCAAAGTCCATAAACATTGTTTTTAGTGCATTACATAAATAGAACTTCATTTCTCATCAAAAATGCAATTAATGTTTAAAATGAAAATTTGGGACCAATCATTCATTTGTTTGTTGACAATATTATATTCATTTTCTGAATTTTCAATTCTGTGATATGATTGACCACTTTGTTTGGAACATTTTATCTTTTAGGTCCGCTGGATGAATCCCAAAGGAAGATGGAGAATTTTGCGCCTGAAGCCAGAAACTTGCTGGGAAAAGCATAATGGGCCTAAGGCCCATCAAACAAATGTGGGTCCCATAAACCAAGCCCAATGAAGCTCAAATTTATACAGTAGAAATATTAAAATATGAGGATAATTTTATTCAACTGTGGCCGGAGCTAATTCTGATGTTTTCATGATGATAAAGGGATCTGAAGTTGAGATTTAAATGGTGGACTCGACATTAATACACAGAAATCCGTCCCACCATTTTGACCATAACTTACAAAAGGATGAGCCAAATTTCCTGAAATGTTGAGAGACTCTATAAGACACATGGACGAAGATATTTCTCTTCTACAACCCCTCCGGATTCGGCTATCTTCAATTTCGAATTCACACGTCAATATGGTGGACGAATCTGGACAGTTTTCCGGGTCAAATTCAAAACATCAATTTCCTTTTGATTATTCACCCTCCATTTGACTCTATTAATTTTTGGGGGGTGAATTAATTGTTGGGAGATGTACCTAAGGCTCCTAATATGCCTATATAAGGAGTTATTGGTGAAGGGAATAAGGGGTAGATATTTTTCATATCATCTTTTGTTGCTTGTTTCATTGTAAGGTTATGCTTCCAAATTTCCTTTGTAATGTTTTCCATTTCCATGTAAGTTTATTTTTTGTATCTTTATGTTCTTAATAAACTTCATTAACTTCTATATTTTCCATTTCTTTTATTAAAACTTTATTATCACAAAGCACAGTGATATCTCTATTTTGTTGTGAATTAGTTCACACATAGGTGTGAATTTCATTCACACACACGGAGGAGTGCTCGTTATTTCCATGGTTTTAATTTCTTCAATCCAATTCTTGTTAGTCATCTTCCGCCCACCATTGAGAGTATACCATAAATGGAGGGCTAAACCCTTAATGGGATGATCTTAGGAGGATGCAAAGGCTGGATTGAATGTTATTTTATGAATGAATTGTTGTTAATTGGATAATTAATTTAAGACATCCATACTTCAATAATTTCTACTATTCATCATTACTGTGTTTGAGAAAACTAAATTCAATTACTAAATGACCATATACCTCGGGGAGATCATGAATTTGGTTCTCTAAGTGTATACGGGATTAGTAATTGTGTTTAGTAAGCACCAACCCATAAAATGATGAATGTAATGTTATTTTTAAAGAATGGATTCATCAAAAATTAATAAAACCAAAATTGTCTAATGAAGTAAAATTCATTCAATCCACCCCGAGCATAATCCTAAGATCAACCCATTTCCATTTAATTTAATTCACTTAGGTTTATTAGTGTTCTTTAAAAACCATCCAAAATCAAACCCAAAGTCGGCTACTTCATAGCCCATCCTTCACACAATCATAGCGTCTCAAGGTTACTTCTTCAGTCCCTGTGGATTTGATCCCTACATGTACTACATCGATCGCTTTTACCAGTAGGGTAAATTTGGGTACATCCAACTACAACTGGAGGTGATATTGTGAGAATTTATTCTACATATTGGGGGTTCTTGGATGATGAACTATACTTTGGTTGGCCATTCTTATAATACTGAATACCACTTATACATTGAAATGGGTTCGTATGAGGAATTGTATAGGAGTCCTTTTAGGTCTAAGTTATGATAAATTGATGATAAAGAGTTAGTGTTTGTTGGAAAATATGTGGTGAATGTAATGATCATGAAAGTCCATATGATTCAAGAGTAGATGAAAGTATTATATGACCATCTAAAGTTTGATAGATATTGGAGGAGGAAACCTCTAGAATTTGATATTAAAAATCATATGTTCTTGAATGTGTTTACTCATTATGGGAAACAATTGTTACAAAGTTATTAATATTTTATTTCTTCTTGTTGATGTTTTTAAGGTTTTGGAGTGTGTCAATGTGTTGGTGTATTAGTTAATCCTTCCCCCTGCAGTTAGATCATATTCTTGATTTCTTTCATGTGTTTCAGCTTCATCGATATCTTCATAATGAACCCCATGTTATTTATTGTGGTGACATAGAAGTATTAGATGATTAAAAATTCATAGGGTGTCCTATTTAGATTTATTATAATTATTCTATAGTGTTGAGATGGAATTTCATTCCCCTGGGTCATGTATTGTGAAGGCATGATAGCTTGGAAGAGTGCATGAGAATATGTGTTTCAAATTCAAGATCAGTATCAAAATATATATTGAAACATGTTTTTAAATAGTTTTTAAATTTTTAATTATATATAGATATTATTTATATTGTTTATATTTGTGATTCATTTTGTTTTGGTGATGTAACATTCATTTCTTGAGAGATGTCTCCCAATGATGTTTTTATTTCAGGCTAATTAATTTCTTTTCTGAGTAGTTTTTGATTCTTGAGTACAATAATTATTTGATATACATATAATGCAATATATGAAACATTTTAAGATCAATAATATTAATTTTTATATTATTATTTGAATCAATACAATTTATGTGAAGGAATAAAGAGTTAAATATGAAATTTCATCTAGAATTACTGCATTAATGTGTGGTATAATTTGTAACACCATGAAGAGTTGGATGGAAGATATGGTTTTGCTATTGTATACTATGTCATTCCATGAAGTGTTAAGTCATGATGTTTTTCTTGTGTTTCATTGTAGGGCCTATGCTATGAGTTTTCAATGACACATAATTTTTTTGTGGAAGTCTGATTTTGGCATGAAGAGGTTATTTTGTTGTGTGAAAGTTTCTAGGTTACTCTCACATAGAAAAGTTCATGGGTTAATTTAAAGTTGGTATTTTTTATTTTATCCTAAATTATCATGGTTGTGAAATGTGGAATGGAATTAAAACATTATGTTCTTGAGGTGTTTGGGGATCATCTCACCTGATCCATTTATTTAATCCTCCTTGGGGTGTATTGATATATGACCCACATAGCTATGATATTAAGTTATAGGTTTTCAATTTTTTGGATCTATTTATTTATGGTGTATCTCACCACAAAAATGTTCATTATTTAGTGGGTTGGTTTAGAGATCATTATATTTGAATAGAGGTGGATGAGGACTGCACTATGATCATTTAGAGCTCAACTATCATGGTGTGATAGTTGTTTTTATTTTTGACCCTTATTATTAATATTATATTTAATGTAGTTGGACTATGATATTTGTAGAGGTAGTGCGTTGGAGTTTTTATATTAGATATTCATTGTGTAATGATGACTCCTATGAAACCATGAGTCATTAATTTTATATTATGGTTATAAATTCATCCCGTAGATCAAATTCATTTTTATATAGCTAAAATCCATCAAACCCTAAAAACTGATTGTTTGCTTTAGAGATACTTATCAATCATTTTAATTTTCCCATTATCTTAATGGAATCAAATAATTTGAGATATAATGTGAATTCCTCATATCATCTTCTATATTTCATTATTATATTTCTTCTTATGAGGCTGCGAAAATGGTACTGAAACTATTTTTGATCGTGGTGTGTCATGGTTTCAATGGGGGGATATTCACGCAAAGTCCTTGTGGTATCCTCATGTTTTGTGTAGTTTTTAGTTGAATTTTAATTATCATCTCATTAAGTGGTTATTGAATATTTTATTAAGGAAAGATATTTTATCATTTTTCTTCTTTAAAATTTATAAATTGATGAAATATCATGCTATTTTTATTTGGGTGGAAGTTATGAATTATATTAAAGAAGATAATGAATTAAAATAAAGGAAATTATAGAGAATATGTTCTTTCATATATAATTTATGAAATTCCATGATATTTATAATATATTTAGATGTTGTTTTGGAAATTTTTTTAATAGAATAATATTTTATATTTTATACATATTACTTTCTGATCATTGTTTTTTAGAATAAATTTTCCAAATGGGTCAATCACTAAATACTAATAATGAATATTTTGTATATAAATATAGAATTAATGTGTTTGATTTTTAACATAAAATTATGATTTAATGTGTAAGTGTGTGTAACGATGAGTTATTTAGTGTGAATTACAACTATGTTAATCCTTTCTTTCTACTATGTATATGTACATTATCATTGTGACTAGAAGGGTGATAACTAATTTCTTTGATTACTTGGAGGGATATAGTAAGGATTTTTATGAAGAAGGGAAGGATTTCATTTTGTGTGGTTATGATAGTGGTGGTATGGATGGTTGAATATAAAAGTGGTGGTTTTTGTCTTCTTTAGTGGATGTGGGAATATGTTGAGTGGAAGATTGGGTGGTGTGAGTTTTCATTATTGTAGCATGGAGTTATAAATTCCTAGTGGAATAAAATATAGTTGGAATAAACAAAGTCATTTATGATTAATAGTTCATAATTATTAATGACATGTGTTAAATTATTGACGATGTATTTAGTATTTATTTTATTCTAATAAATTGAACATTATCGAATAAATTTGATGAATGATTAATAATTGTCTTAAAAAATATAGTGGTTCAATGAATGGTTTGACATTAAATATGTCGAATTCAATGTAATGAGATTGCTAAAATGGAATAAAATTTTTTATTAAGATAACTGAAATAGGATGTTTGAAATTTTTTTATTGTTTTTTTACACAATTTTTTGGGATGTTTTGTAACATGGTAGTGAAAAAGATTGTTATTGTGTGGTAGTAATGTTGTGAAGGATGTTTCAGGTACTGAATGTGTTTGTTTGGTGCAAACTTTTATTGTGGGATTATATATGGAATTATATCATTAATATTTTCTTATTATTTATTACTCACCACCACCAGATTTAGTAACCTAACTGACACCCATAAAAGGGCATGAATTATGAGTGTTTTCTCCAAAATCGTGGTTATAGAGGGGATATATGGATGATTGCTCCCTCTTTCCTACTCTTCCTTCAGACATATTGTGGTCTGTGATGGCTTGAGGTCTTAGGAATATATATACAGTCCATAATAGAATGTGTTTAGGATATATATATATATATATATTTATACATATGTGTATATTCTAGTTAACGTGGTTCTGATTTTGATGTGGTAACATAGTCGTGTCAAGCATGGTTGGAGTAGGGCATGATATCAATGTCCTTAATTTTTAGGATACCCTACTATGATGATGATGTGATGTGTGTATGATGATGTTGTACTAAAGTATGTGGTTGTGGATATGTGGTTATTTATATGATATGGTATGTTCTTATATGGATGTATTGATATATAAAGGATTGAAGTAAAAGTTTTATGACGTTGGGTAATGATATCCACTAGATTAATGTGGAATCAGATTCATATTACCTTCTCAATATATATTTTATTTTGATATAATGTTACCATATCTATATAAAATATTGGTCGAGTGAGTCTTGGTAAGGGTGGGAGATAAATGACTAGATATAAGTGCGATTTGGTTCCATTGTTTATTCAGTAAGTCATTAATTTAGGTTTTCCATATTCTCATGAGTTTTTAAGGGTGTATCCTACTAAGTATACTTATATGATCACCCATATATATAAATATATTTTAATGAAATCCAGGAGAGAGTTGGTGGCTGAGACGGTCATTAATAACTCGATGCTTGGAGCTATTGTCGGGTTCACTATCATAAGAGTTTATTTGGAATTTTATAATTTAGACCTTGTTTTTGTATGGAATTTACATGTTTCATGTATTGGTTTTTATTTTATTTTATATGGAGTTAATTTGTGGGTTATTTTTCTTCTTGGAATTTATGTTGATAATACCTCCCATTTTTTGTACCCTCAATGCTAGTCTCCAATTTGTAGCCTATTAGAGGCATGCTTCACGAGTCACAATATTATTAATTGTTGGAGTAGGAAGTGTTTATAATGGGTTTGGGTCATGAAACCACAATTTTTTCGATATTCAAACATGATTATATGTGATGTAGTTAAACAGATGTCATCATCCTTTATCTACAGTTTGTTTTAAATCTAGTTTAGAGATATGGTATAAGATTTTTTGGCCCGTTATTTGAGATCAATATTTATGTTATCACGAGTATCATTTTTTTATTGTATATGATGTTTTGGGTTTGATTTTGTAAAATAAATTTTATTCTTCCATTTAAAATATTTAAATAGTATTGGATTCAAGGATATTTTTAAATGGGTATGCATCATTATATGACATATTATTGATGATAAATCATTCCCAGTGGTTTTCATATCCCCATATACTCTTCGGAAACATATTATGATCAAGGGTTTAACATGAGGCTTATCAGTGTCCTGACATGTGTCTCGGGATTCATAACCAATGATGGGATGTCACAAACTGATACTAAAGTTTTGTTTTTTATTTACTTCTAGGAATTAAAGTAGACATAAAAATATTATTTTCGGGAATATGAAATTTCAAATAATTAGACATAACCATTACTTTTATAGTGAAAACTGAGTTATGAGGATGTATAGGTAATGTATGGGTTTTTTTATAACTTCATAGGTTGTTATTTTTACCGTTTTAACATCTGTTGGGTCAAAACCTAAAGAATTCCATTCATTATCATATTCATTATATATATTTAATTACATAAAATGTCTTTAAATTGAAACGATTTATTATTTCATGATTTTAGATTTACAGTTACTTGATGATTTTTTAAATTAATGATTTTTATTGTACATTATTGATTTATAGTGATTAATTATTTAGTAATGGAATTTTCCATGGGAATAATAATCCAAAAATTCATGGATTCAAAATATAATTTTATTATATTCACGAAAAACAATGGTAATTTATGGTTTTAAAGATATTTTTATCATGTTATTAAATATATTTCCATGGAGAGATATAGTTAGTAATGGATGAGTGAAATGAGGAGTGGAAATTATTCTTATGGACATTGAGTCTATGGGATCCAATTTATATTCAATCCATCGGATTTCTTGGGAACTGATCAAGACTTCCCGATGGATGAGGATAGGTCTGTAGATATTCCAAATCAAAACCATGTATCATTAAGAGGGGATGTAGGGATATTTCAAGTAATGGAATGGTTAGAGAGGGTATGTTATATCTGTAGATATTTTTACATAATAATGAATTATAAGGTTGTGTTTAGATCTTATTTTTGGGATTTTCCATATTGAATGTGGATGGAATTAATCTATTTAGAGGAAAATATAAAAATAAATGCCTAAAAGTACTTTATATTATAATTAATGAATAATACTACTCAAAAGTAGAAAAATTTTAAAGAGGTATAGAGTAATAATATTACGTGTATGTAAATCTATCTATTATAGAATATATATCAGAATTTTCTTATAATTAGATGTATGTGTTGGGGAGAGTAAAGTATAAAAGGATCGTGATACAAATATTCTAGATATGAATATGGACAATTATTCAATCATGCATTATTAATATGAATGAATTTTTTTATTCTTTGTAAAGTTAAACAAGTAAATTCATTCACTAGTTAGAAAATGAAGAATAATGTATTCTTTTAGAAATTTATGGAAGTGAATTCAAAGGATTCATAAGAAAATTAATCACTATAGTGATTCCAACGCAGTGAAGTGGGAAGCCTGAATTTCACGTTTCCGAATCCACCATGATCATGCTTTTATCTCGAGAGTGAAGGTCACTAGAAGAAGTATTGTAATCAGTTATTGTAGGTGAGTATATTTATAACATCATACCATATGTGGGTTTTAGATATGCAGGTTTATTCATTTGGTTAAGATACCTTATAATCTTTTTCTATAGTTGTAATAGATTATCAGGATTAATGGTTAGAACATTAGAAGAGTTAACAAAAACTCTTTCTTCCTAAGATGACACTAGAGTATATTGAGAAAAATATTGGGGTATGCATTGTATGTGGTACCACTAAATTAGTTAAATTACATAACAGTATAGTGTTATATTAAATCATATCATCCTAATTAGATGATATTTTAGGCCTAAAAATAGAGTAAATTCAATATTCTAAGAGAATAAATATGTCACTTGATGAATGAACCAATAATGTATTTAATATTCAATCTTATTTTATCATGATTGGATATGTGAAAATACCATGGGTCATTTTGGTTCATAGAATGAAAAATAATCTTATTATTATGATATATTGGACTATTTTCATTAAATCAAAAATCAAGTGTTGTAGTAAATAAGTAATCCTCGAAATATTTGTTTTTTTTATCCACAAGATCAATAGAGAGTGGGATATTCAAGTAAGTAATAAGGGGTAAGTAGATGTAAATATATGATCTATATCATAACCATTTTTGACTGAGTGATTATGTCACTGGAATAGAAGAGTATACCTCTACTTCTATGATGGTAAATCGTATATCTAGGTTTTTTCATAGAAATTTATAATTTTTATTATCTATAATGGATATAAAATTCATTATTTATTTAGTTCCTAAAATGAGAGGTATATCCCTATAATTTTATCATATAACCCCAGTGGAGTTGGAAGTGTATAAGGTGTAACTATGATTAAAATTAATAGTAAGGATTAACTAGATAGTGTATATCCCCATGAGTAACTCCAATTATATTTTCAAAAAAAAAATATTATAATAATGTTATTTTTTAACTATCAGATGATGAAACATGAATGAATAAAGAAAAAATATTCTTTAACTCAAGTTGATGATATGTTTTACTATCTAAATGGACATCATTAGTTTTCTAAGACTAAACTTTAACCTGGATATCATCATTTAAGTTTTAACAAAGAGTTAATTTTGATGACAATATTAAAATTTAAATATATCCATTATGAGTTTCTTTAAATACGTCTTAGAGTCACCTATGTAATTGTATTCCTTATTTTTTTATGATGAGGATTTTCAACAAGTACATGTATTGAGTTTAAGTGATATTTTTAGAACAAATTCGTTTTTATTAAAGGTTATAGGAATAAAATTTGGGGAAGATGGAATTTATTTTATAGTATCGTTAATATTATGTGATATATATTATAATCTATAAATTTAATTTCTTGATTTTTAAGTTCATGTTTTTTTGTCGCATTATTTCATAAAAAAGAGTTTTTGTTGACCTAGATAATATTTAGGTGGTGACATAAATTGAATGGCTAGTAAATTAATCTTAGTTTCTTATTTATCTTGGGTAAACTACGTATTATTTATGATTCATCTAAAATTTTATTAAAATACTTCTATAATGTCTTTTATGGCCCAAAGTTAAAGGGGTGTCTTTTTGTAACACCTATTTAGATTCGAAAAGTGTTTAGAATTTCATATTTAATATATTATACCACATAAATATTCAGTTAAATATATATCTTGATGCATAAGAGTATGTTTATAACATAAGTTTTCTGCTAGTTAAGACTTTATGAGAATAATTATACTAATAATGTTATGGAATTAGTTTTCATTGTTAATTCCCTGAAGAGTTGGATGCATTAACATATTGGGGATAAATTACAAGAATAAATAGTTTATAAGAGTTTTAATTATATTTTCACGCCATATTATCTAAAAAATTCTAGGTGGGTATAATATATTAAAAAATTTCATGTTAACCCCGTATATACAACTACAATGTAAAATTAATTGACTGATTCCTATAGTAAATTTTTTTTGTCATATGTACTGATAAAAGTAATGGAGACATTGACGTTGAAAGATATATTACTGTATTTTAACAAGGATGTGATAAAGATGACTAAGAGTGTGTGTCCTTATAGATAAATATTATATCTACATATGTGAAGAATATAAAGGTGATTCAATTTCTTCAGGAGGATTATAAGGTAATATGATATTCCTTAAATAGTGGGTAGCCAATTGAGGGGTATTAGGTATCGTCCAATTTAGTATATTATATCAAAGGATGGATGGGAATTTCTGTAGAATTCATGAGTTAAATTTTATGATTTTTCACTATATGAGATAGGAAATTCCTTTAGGATATTCCAAGTTTATCATAAAATCAGATTAAAATTTTTGTGTTCAATAGAGGAGAATAATGTTGATTATATGGTTTATCATTGTCTTATTTTTCAAATGGTTAAAACAGATCACTAATGAACTAAAAGGTTTTTTTTCAAACTTTAATTATTAATATATGTAAATAAGTGAATAATTATATGGATATTATGATTTTTTTTAATATATTTATAAAAGAGTGATGGTGATTGTGTCAATGTAAAAAAACTCGTGAATTATGTGAATTTAATATAAATATTGGAATTTTTTTAGTTTGATGTGGTCAGAAAGATTTATGAGAAATTGATTAGAAAAAATCATGGAGTCTTAAATACTGTCATATTATATATGGATCAATTTCTTAGATCAATATTTAGTAAGTTCATCCCAAATACCTTATGGACTCAACCTGAGTTGATAATATATATCATCCTTAAAAATATGGGAACAAAAAGTGTACTCTTCAGGTTTTGGAGCAAATAACCCAATCATGTGTTCTTGGTTTTTTAGTGTCTTGAGAAAATTTTATTCTATAATTTTATTTTTGGTATAATATTTTTTTATTAATTTTTTTATATGGAACCATTTGAGGCAGTGTATGGTCATCCATGTTAGTCACAATTATGCTAGGTTTTTTGGAGTTCATGCCCTAGAACCAAATAAATTGGTACTTTCGATTACTATAATATTAATTGAATTATTATCACATGATTTGTGTTATTTTTTGACAAATTAAGGTGATAATGTATTTATAGTATTTATAGTATCAAAATGTTTTAATAGTTCCCCACATTAATGATATCCTGAATATATTCCTAAACATATATCCTGAGGTCTAGACGAAATATGATTGATGAGACATAAATCAAGTTTGATTATAAATTTATTGATTCTTATATAAAGATGAGGGTTCATATTAATAAGTTCATAATTAATAATCTTAACAATGGGAGGTTATGAGGGCACACATACAAATAGGAATTACACATGTTATATGTTTCATAAAATATTCATATCTTTGTATGTGTGTGTAGTCATTCATCTTATGATTATTATTTATGTATATCAAATATAAAATAAATTTATTTATAGATAAATGTTGTAATGAAATATGCTCACAAAGTGGTAGGAAATGTTTGGTGCATAACTAGTGAGATTAGATTAATAGAATAAGTCATGAATGGATTCATCACTTCTGAGTTAATGAATGAATATATTTATGCACCTATGATTGAAATGGAACTTTTTGATTAAAAACATGGCAATGGTAGTTCATTAAGGATTATTTTTAAAGATAAAAAGAAAGATAAATCAAGAATATATGTTAATGACAAAATTATTGAACCCAATTGTTAAGATAGCTAGAAAAATGGGTTATTTTACATAATAATCATTAGTATGAGGTTATTTCCATTGAAAAAATAATTTATTTCTCTATGGGTTCCATGAATTGTTTCTAGACACTAATCATGGACATCGGGTAGGTTTATCTAACACCACTGAGAAATTGGACTAGAAGTTTACACACTAAGTGTATCAAGAATCTTTGTTAAATTCAATTTGAATTTAATATTTAAAATAAATATTATTCTCTTATTGTAGAATAATAACTATTATAGTTAATTTTATCATATAAATTCAATTACAACTTATTTGGGTTTAAATATACATGACTTGACTATTAAATAAATATTATTTTTTCATCACCCTAATATTTTAATATTTTATTTCCTTTAAATAAGTCATCATGTTTGATACATTTCTCCACATGAAACATCAGACTTAAACAAACCTTCAAAATATTAAGCATTACATTTAAATAATCACCTTTTAATTAGTGATAATGAATAGTACTACCCTCTATATGAAATATTTCAAGAAATAAAATAAAGGTTACATTTAATATGAATGAAATTCATTTAGTATAGATAAAACAACTAAGAAGATCATTTTATGCTTAAAAACACTTTTTAAAAAGTGGTGTTTTATTCAATATAACTAATACTATTATTATTCGATAAAAAATTATTAATAATATGAATAATTTATTATCAATAAATTATTTTTTGATTGGTAGGAAGTAATAAATAATAATTAATATTTTAAAAAATATATTTTCTAATATGAATATATTCTCACTATATTTAAGTATTTTTTTTAATTATTGATTTTTTTACTTTTAGGAATTTCATTTTACAAAATAAAAATAATTTTTGGATTAGGAATAAGAATAAATTCTTAATACATATATTTTTTTATAAAAAGAATGATTTTAGGTGAATATTGGAGAATACCATTTTAACATATAACATGACTTTTATGAAATTATTAATATATAGTATGAATTATAAATTCCTAAAAAAATTTATATTACAAAATTTGTATTTTACAAATGATTTTATAATTTTAAAAATGTTATATTAATTTTAAAAACATATTTTCTATTTTAGATAATAAGTTATATTCTGTCAACAATTATTTTAAATACAATATATACATTTATTTTAAAACTAATTTTAGAACCTTTATAAATTAAATCAAATGAAATTAATTTAAAATTGAGAATATTTGGATCAAAAATACCTAATAAGGACCAATTTAGTTTCTCTTATAAATATAATGTTACCTAAGGTAAAAACTACTTTCCATGGGTAAAGCTAAAAAGTTAAAAGTAATAATTGAATGGGTAAAGGGATTCAAACAAGATAAAAAATTCCTAGAATTTAATGTATGAGATTTAGACTAATTTTATATCTTCTCACTCCATTATTTATCATTTTTTGATCCACTTGATGTGTATAACATGTGCTCCCTCTATATAAAGTCGAAATATTTAACACAATTCCATTCTCACGACCTAAAAATGGGCCTCTCGCCACCCCTTCAAGAAACTCTTAAAAATTCTATTGCCTAAAAAATATATTCAATTAATTCATTACCACAAAAAATATATCACACTCTTGATCTTATATAAATTATATATTATCATATTCCATCAATTTCTAAGTGATCTTGCATGGAAATCTCAATTTTCTCAACATAAGGTATTATTTTAATTTAACACTGTTTAATTTATATTATTATTTTCCAATTATAATTTATAATATATAGTTAATTAATTTGGTATTTTTATATAATTAATTTTTTTTATTCTATTATAATAATAATTAATCAAACATTCCCTTATATATTAAGAAATACAAAACCTTAATTCGTGAGTTGTGTAGATTACCATCACCATGAAAAAAATAGTTTTTCCCTTATTCAAGAAAAATGTTGGTCTAAAAAAGAATTTAATAAATAATTATGATTTTTTATCATGTTTATTTTTATGAAATAATAAATTATATTATACCCTTATCTCATTCTATGGAAAATTAAATCCCCAACCATGCATCAGTGGGGACTATCACCTCCATGGAATGATTGATTTTAATTTTTTTATCACCGCCATAAATGGATGGTTATGAGGATTATATTAGTGGATTAAATTATTCTTATGAAAACATTAATGTAATTTTATTACAATCTGGAGAACCGATTAATGATATGATCAATAAACGACTATTGTTAATTAAATATTTTAAAACAAGTGAACTAAGTGAAAACTGTTCTCTTATTTCGAAGTAATAACTTTATATAAAATTACATATCATTATAATTATTTCTAATTGTGATTTATCACACTAATAAAAACATTATAAGATCATTAAACTTCTCATAAATTGATATTACAACTTAACAACCTCAAAATAACCCATTAATCAAGGTAGGTTCATTTTTGGGTTGGTTTGACCACATGCTTGAACAACATAATGAATTTTTAAAATGGATGAAAATGAGAACTTGTTTACATGTATAATATGATATAAACATGTAAAATATTTTTTTATCATGTAATGTTATATGAGTATTTAACTCATTAATTATGAAATCACCCATAAATTACTAAGAATTTCTGAAATATAATCATCACCAATTTAAACATCATCAATTACAAACAAAATTATAATGAAATGAGATTATATATTTATAAAATATCTTGTAAAATATATACCAGTACCTTATATGATATGATAATGATTAAATTTTTAAAAATAATATATTCCAACCCTACCTTTATGAAACTACTTTAATGAAATATATATTACTTACACCTGATGTCGAAAATAAGTAAAAACTAACTTATATATATGTATATAATGATAATAAATTAGGATTATAAATAGTTATATTTATGAATATGGTTCTAGATAATTTATTTATTGAACATAATTTAATGTTTCAAGACATTCTATTCAAGTGTAGTATGAATTAGGATCTAGGTAAATATTTTCTTCTTAACTTCCCCTCTTTGAGACATATTTGGTATTATACACCTAGTTTAATTTTTTTTGGTTTATATAATTACTTTTTGAGATATGATATCATGTATTATATTTTAATCATGTTATTTGAATTAAAACTACAATATCACTTTCTCAATTGGGTTTTATTAAAGTGTTACTCATGATGCAAGGGTTTTCTTGGTCTCAGTTCTGATTCATTGAGACATATTACATGTTACGCACCATGTTTCATTTGAAATGTTTTATAATGATTTACTATACCATGAATTCTATATAACTTGTTTCCTTTTAATTCATGGGATTAACTTATCCAAATAATGTTATTTCATTCAAATTTCATTTTACTCAAGTGTTACCTTAGTCATTATATTTTTTTGGTAACTCAATTTTCATTCATCGATATATTATCAATTACTTGAACATATTTCATATAAGTTGGATAAATTTTACCCCTTTTATTATATTATGTGATATTATCTCATTGTTTACCTTTTTACCATAAAAAACTTCTCAAATAAAATATTATTCTTAGAGTATGTTACGTGTAAGGGATATTTCCAACTCACGTCTCCTTTCTTAGAGTTATATTTTTTCCATCTTGAACTTATTCCATCCATTCATAGGTTCACCCAAAATAATATTTAATTCTTTGGAATTTTATGACCCTTAAAATTATGTTTTAATGAAAAAGATACTTTTTTACTCATTTATCAATGTGAGTTTTATGCAAATCTAATTTGAAAATTGTAAAAAAGGGTTTTCATTTTACATTCATATATTTCTTATTCCTCTCATTATTTCTCAAAAAACATCATTTATTTTGAAATATTTTTTATTGGATATTATATTTAAATTTAATGTTTTCAAAATATTTCACATCACTTATTCCAATGTTTTCATTGAAATCGTTTTATAAATTTTTATTTAACATCTATGTTAATTTTTTTTAAAATGGTCTTTTATGTTTTTTCTTCCATTTCTATTATCATTGAAAAAAAGAGTTACAATAATTGGGATTATATTTCATTATTTATCCTCTAGTATTTATATATTATTATTTTTGGGATTGAACTCATGGTATAAAAAAATTAATTCTTGATCCCTTATTTAGTGATATCATTTTAAGTATTCATTTTGTCATGGTGTTTTTAAATTATATCAACTCTCTTCTATGTTTTATTTGTTGAACTAGGGTTATATTATTTTGAATCCATCCTTCTTAATTCCCTAGATGGTGTATGATCATTCTAATATAGTACTTAAATAGTTATATTTTTATTTCTCTATATGGTGCGAACAACACAAGTTACATAAATTATAATGGATTATGTTCACCTAGAATGAATGTTTTTCTATTTATATGGGGAAAATATATTAGTTTATTATTTATTTTAATTAAGATATAGATAATTATTTGCAAGTTGATTATTTTTTTATTAAACATCCTCCTTATTTATATAGATCGGTTATGATCATGTTTTTTACTTTTATTGAAATTGATTAAATTATTGACATTTTTATGATTATTGACTACTATCGTAGTTTGATTATGTATTAACAGTTTTGATCATTCAATATATATATATCAATGTTTTTATTTAGTAGCAGGTTCCTTAGGGAATGATTTTAAAATAATTATTGACCCATGTGCTGAATGCATTGGAATTAATTAGGTGACGGATTGGGGAAAAATTATATATCCCCTTGATGAATTTACTAATCTCATTAGATAAAATAGGTTGGGTATTGGTGTATTTCTCTTATCATAACAAGATAGTGTATTTTCACAGGGAACTGACAACATGTTTTTGATGTCAATCAATATACATTTCATCTGTATGTTATTAGCATTATTGATATCCATGTTTTGATTCATTGTTATGGATATAAAATGATCTCAGTTTCAATTTTATTATTAATTCATGTTGTCTACTAATTACTTCTATAAATTGTTTACTTATTATTCGATGATTTCCATAGTTGTATTTTTTTCATTAATGAATGTTGGAGATCAACCCTTCTTATGTCTCTATTCCCTAGTTTATGAAGAAAAGTAGTAAACGTGGCATGTTTAGAAGGATAACATATGTGAAATAATTTATGGGATATGTTTATGACTAATAATGGATTATTTAGTTTCACATGTAATGGAAAAAATACCCTCTTGATATAAAGAACATTGGTTTTTTAGTTTTTTTCATATTTTCCTAAATCTCAAAACTTAAATAGTTACATTGGATATAATAAATGTAATAATTGTTATTTTTTTAATTATGTATGGGTATATACATGATGTTATTGCAGGTATAAAATAAAACCTGTAATTCATATATTTATAGCATCATATTTGGGAGTGTGAGTCTGGTGTGTCACAATTGGTACCAAATTAATGGTTTAGATAAAATTAGAGATTAGTACGTTAGTGGAGGAAAATTTAATGATTGATAATTTATAGATGATTTACATTTAAAATCTCTAGACAACCATTTGGATTAGTAAATTATTTAATGCAATGGTAAGAGTGATTTTTGGGGGATTAATATGACATATATTTAGTAAAACCCCTAGGAATAAGATTAAGTGTGGCATAATATCCAAATATTTTTTTCATATACAGAGGATATGAGTTTTCCTTAAAATATATATATATTTGGATATTATAAGGTGGATGTGGTTTTGGAATAGATTCATCTTGGTGTAATCACCTTGAAAAATATTGGATTAGTATTAACTCAATCAACACTTTGATATGTGATTAGTGGGACTAAGATAGTACACCCAAATATGTTGAGTTAGAAATCATATAAAGACTCCAGTTCAATCGTCTTTCTTTTCATCAATTCAACATTTTTTGTTTTTAAAATACAATTATGATCAATGTGGATTTTGAAATTTTTTATGTGTGTAGGGATAGACTAGTTGGGAGATGTTCTTATGATAAATACTATTCATCATTGAAGAAGGTAATATCTTTCCATGATCTGGAATTCTTATGTGTGAAAAATACAAATAAAGAAATTGTTTTTTATTATTTAGATATTGTTCATGAGTTATATTTCTCCGTTAGATTTTTTAAGGAGTATGAAAAATAAAAAATGCTTTTACAATGTATGGTAAAATATACAAATTATCTTATTATAAAATTTTTGATACTATGGGAACACCTTCAAGAGGTGGATTATATCATTCTTATCATAAATTTTCTAAAAGACTTATTAAATTTTACAATAATAAAGTAAATGAATATTTTTTTACATAGTTTGAGAAGGTTATTAAAGTTTCACATATGAATATAGATAACAGATTAGTTTCCCGGTGGATTCAATGTTTTATCATTTTGAGAAAGGAAGACAAAGATACCTTAAAATGATTAGATGTTTTTTTTATTTTATTATATTTTAAACTCAAGGAAGATATATCATTTTAAATTTACCCTTTTACTATAGATAACATTAAATCAAACTTAATCAAATCAAATATCATTATATTTTTGGCCTTTATAAGAGGAGTGATGGTAAAGTGTATAGAGATATTTAAAGTATCTAATAAATCATATCCAATGATGGTGAAGATTTTATTTATCATTGAGGATATGATGAATATAATGAGATTCGTCATTGATGATAAACCCTAGAAGTGTTATCAGAAATATGATGGTGCTGATTTAGAGGTACAACCATTATGGAAGTAAGAATAAATTCGAAATAAAGATGAAGTGTAAGGTAGAGACCTCTCCTCTGAAGAATCAAAAGAAGCAGAGGAAAGATTCCTGATGACGATTTTAATGATATGATGAACCATAAGGAAGAAAATAATCCAGGTGATTTGGAGATCAAAATTGACCAAGTAGAAGCTAAAGAATTGAAAATTTATTCTGTTCAAATTTTATAAGAAGATGTTATGAAAAACAGAAAAAATAAAACATTGTAATAATCTAAGCTATATGAAAATATATTGAAATTATTTGAAAGAGGATCGAAAAATATAATCCATCCCGCTTCCCATAGTTATTATAACATACTAGAATTAGATTTGTTTCATGAAACATATGTTATTCCATCTAATTTAAATTTTGCTTATGTAAATGGAAAAGTAAAGGTTTGTGAGGAATAATCAGTACCATAAATACAATCAAAAATAGAGATAGCAGGAAAGTGATATTTTGGAGTTGCCAAAAAAATTGAAGAAAATATTGATAAGGAAGTGAATGAAGAAGTTTAATAAGAAATAAAATAATAAAAACTAAGAAAAAATAAGGAAATTAAAGAGATTAGAAAGAATAATAATAATAATATAAATAATTATAAAAAGGAATAGAATAAAAAGTTGATTGAGAAGTGGAAGAAAAAACTAAAAAACAATAAAATGATTGTGAATGAAACCATTCCAAAAAATAATCATCAGATTCCTCCTCATCCTCATCAATGATTCCCTCTAGGAATGATAAACATGAAAAATTAGGAATCACATCAGAGCAAGAATCTTTATTAGAATAAGAATCAATGTTATCATTAAATAACGAAAAGGAGAACTGAATTCTATGAAAAACTTTGATGATAAATATGATCTTGATAAGGATATTAAAATTATATAATTGTTCAATGGTATTAATGTTGATAAGTAATTATCTATGGAATTTGAAAAGGTTATTTAAAATAGAGATAAAAATAAAGGAACTAGAATTCGGAACAAGTAGAAGAAAACATACAAAAATTGAGCTAGATCAATTAGACACTATAGTAACCATAGCACATAATGTTTTTTATTATATTATCATTGTATTAATAAGGTTATATGGAATAATTCAGTACTTTACATACCTTGAAGATAAATTACAACTAATTCATGAATGTATTTTTTAGAAATTATATTCAATAAAACATTTAACAGATTCATTAATTCATAATGAAGTTACATTGAATATTTTACTAGAAGTATATCGAACTCAAAAAAAGGACATGTAATATAATTTTTAAGTTTTCTCATAAATTTGATTTAGATATTCAAATGCATGATGAATAGTTTGATGAAATGTTTAAGCTTATGGTAGAGTCAACTGAATCATAGAACCCTTTATATTCATACATGGATGATAAAGTTAAGTTTTTGGGAAAACTCGTAGATTATATCGATGAGAATAATGAGGTATACAATGTATTGAAAAAAGTATATGAGAATTTGGAGTTAGAGATTACCAGACTCAGATACACTGAAGTCAAAATTTTATTTTTAAAGGAGGTTAATAAGATGTATTTTGAGGAAGTTAAAATTATCAAAGAAAAAATTCAAAAAGAGTTTATCTAGAATAAGAAGTTTTGAAGCTGGAGAAGGAACTATATGAGTTAAAAAGATTAAGGTTTTTCTCAAGAATCTTATGAATAATGAATGAAAATTCTACCTTTTGAACTCTTGATGTATTTTTTCTGTAAAACGTTATAATGTATGTAATGAATTATCTCTTAATCAAAATCCAACATTCTTGAATCTTTTCCAATTCCAACTAGAAATGTATTTTTCATACATTCATGGAAGATTAGTTAGTTCATTATATTATTTATTATGATTTATTTCTTTAATATTTTATGATACATCATACTATTCCCCATTACTTTTTAAAAATAAAAAGGGGGGAGAATATTGATTAAAGTGTCTATTGTAATATAAAGGGGAAGTTGTTTCATTAAGGGGAAGAATGTTTTATCTAATAGGGAGAATGATATATAAAAAGGCAGAGAATATAATCATTTAGGAAGAAAAAATCCTAAGGGGGATAAGATATATTTAGGGAAGACCTATTCTAAAATTCCATCATATTAAACATCATATTAAAAAAAGTGAGAAGCTCAAGGGGAGTTAAGGTTTATAGAATAACTATGAAGATGATGTTCTTTTAAAGAAGAAAGTACTTTGTGTGTTTGAATATTATTTTTCATTTACGTTTTGGGGTGTGTACCTTCCAAAAATTGGGAAATTATTGAGTCATATGTTATACATCTTAATTTTCCATTCCTTTTGTTTTGGGATTCACAAAAACTTTCCTAAAAACATGATTAAAAACATTATATGTCCCATGTTTTTACGTATGTTTTTATAGAAAACACTTATTTTTACTATTAATAGATTTTTTTAAAGTATTATGAATATAAGATTATTATTATTATTCATTATGATTATCAAAATGATTATTTTTATGATTAATCCGACTCACCTTTAATCTAACATAAATTTAGGATTTATTCGTACCTATTATACTAAAACAATTCATAACTATCAGATTGAAACTAGTACCGATAACATCTAAATGACACTCATTAAGTTTATTATGTTGAAATTGTTAAGAAAATATACCAGAAATACTGAAGATTAAAATCGGAATACATTGACTTATTTCTAATGTGATGAATATCTTTAACACTATGACTGTATTAATCAATAATATAATGGAAATTCAGTTATGCCCTATCATTATGAGATGTCAAGAAAAAGCTATTTGAGGCCATTGGAAGAAATATAGAAAAATTAATGATGGGATATTTCTTATAAATACTAAGTCATTTGATGATTTTCGGGGTGATACCTTTTATCCCTCAAGTATTATAGAGATTATATATAATGAAACTTTCCTTATTAGTCTTTCGTAATTCATTAGAGAGTTGTCTTCTTAAGGAATCCATGTCGTGGTTATTTTATGGAAGTATATATCAAATTGTATTCACTTTATATCATCATTACGATCGAGGGATTCTAGATATAGGAAGATAGAGAATGTATGATCATCATATCGAGGGCTTCAAAGGAAAGGAAGACAAAGAAATTCTCATCATCATATTGAGGGTTTTCTTGGTAAGGAAACATAGATATTACTCTATGTATAAAAAAGATCATACCTTTCTTTAATGTTATTTACAACCTTTCTATTACGGTTAAAAGAGTTATTTTTATTAACAGTGTGTAAGTAATTCTTAATTTTATATTGATATTGTATTACTTTTTTTAAAAAGTTATCTATCCCGATTTATTTTAATAAAAATTTAGTCATTGTATTAAACTTTTTATAATGATTGTTTTATTGATGTTACTCTAATTAAGATTATAATAATACATTTATTTAATAAGATTTAGAGTGATTAAGAATATTATACTTTAATAAATCAGATGCATGATGATTATGATATTTTATAGGATTTAATCAAACTATTTCTCGTTCTAATTTTGAGACATTATAAATCAAACCGAGTCCAAGTCTGACAACCTTAATTTAAGAGGATTTTGTGTTAATTAGTTTATACTTATTAAACCAAGTTTATAAACTAAAATTCACCCCTCTTTTAAGTATACCCATCTAAGATATTTTATACTATCATTAAAAATATACACTAACAGAGGATAGTATTTGGTTATATACATTCTATTTATGAACCATTATGAATTATTTAATGATTCTGTTAACTAACTAGGTTACATAACATATTAAAAAAATGACCATGGATAACTAATGAAGGAACAAAGTGAGTCATAGGGTGACCTAAAATATGTTAAAAACAAATGCATAATAAGGGATAACAAATTTAGATTGTTGTTTTCATATTCATATTTCAGATTTTATCATAACCATTTATGTTTTTTTATTTGTTTGAAAGGGAATCACAAAAATGAATCTAGTAAAAGTATGAATCTAGAAACCATTGTGTCTTATAAAAAAATAAGGGTGTATACTTAAATGGATTATAATTTCAGTATATGATTTTTATGATGGAAATAATTTGAGATTTCTTTTCTAACCTGAGTAAGTGAGTTTCTCTTATGAATAGAAATTAAATCTTTATACTCATAGTTATTTTCATTAGTGATATAAATTTTTGAGTGATATTATTGAATATTATAAATTTTTTAGGATTATGTGGAACAAAAAAGGATATTTGTTCAATAGTTATGATTTAAATGTATGGAAACATAAATTAAACATTATCAGTAACCATGAAAAGTGATATTATGACAAGTTTATATTTGTGAGGATAAATATAGATGAAAACATGATTAAGGGATAAATAACTATTTTGTTTAAAAGGTTGATTGATTTTGAGAGAAGTGTTTTAGATATTATTGATAACTATAGAATTGATTATTTATTTAAAGACAAATAAATCCATAATATTTTTGGTGATGTATATATAATTGTTGAGATTATGATATATATTTATAATTGTGTGTGACTTCATATACTAGTGTTTAATAAAATTTTAGGGATAAAATATAGTTATTTTTTTTGCGGAATATGTAACTTCATTGCGGTTTATTGATTTAGAGACTCAAATGGTTATTGGAAAGTAATTTCATGTAGAATATATGATTAGGGTGTATATATACATAGGTATATTATAGAATAAATTGGTAAAGTTTTTTTGAGAAATAAAAGTAACTTTATATAGTCAAGGAGAGCATGATAGATGTCTTATTTGATGTTATAACCTAAATTATGAACCGTTCAAGAATATTGTTACATAATTTTATTAATTAGTGATAATTAAAATTCCAAGAGTGTAATTTATTTAAATTGGGAGAATGTAAAACTCAGATATTTTAATATATGATTTCCTTTAATTATGTTTATGTGTTCAATGGCTTTCTCCACATACAACACAGAACTAAAATTATAATGTGATATATTTATGCATAGTTATTAAACACTATACGTTGAAGTAGAAGCAATAAATTTCAGTAACCCATTTATGAAATATTTATAGAAATAATAAAAAGGCTACTTTTAATAGGAATGAAATTCAATCTGTGTAGCTAAAATAATTAATAAAATCATTATATGATTAAACATATGTTTTTTTAAAATAAGTGTTTTATTCCAAGAATCATAGTATATTATGATTAAATAATAATAAAATATTAAAAAAATAATTTTTTTTATAACAATAATAATATATTCTTAAGTTGAAATTTATAATTTTTTATAAAAATAATTACTTTTTGGTGAATAGTTGAAAATACAGTTTTAAAAATAACACGAGTTTTATGAAATTTTTAGTATATACGTATGAATTTTAAATTTATGAAAAAAAATTATAATATAAAATTATTATTTTATATGTTACTTTAAAACATTTCTTTAATTTTCCTACCTATATTTGATATTTTAGAACATAAATAATATTTTCTTAAATTTTATTTACAGTAAATTATAAATATTCGATTAAATTTTAATTTTTTAACTATTTTAAATTAAATAAAATGAAATTTATTCCAAATTTAGAAAGATTTTTTCCAAAATATCAAATAAGGAAAAATTTAATTTTATTTATAAATATTATGTTACCTTATGTAAAAACTAGTTGCGGTTGGTAAATATAATACTGAAAAACTAATAATTCAAGGGGTAAAGGGGTGCTAAACAAGATAAAAACGTGTCTAAAACTTCATTTGTGAGGTTTGGATCGATTTAATATCTTTCCTACAACATAATTTCCCAATTTTGGATCTACTTGACATGTTTACATGTTATCCCTTTATATAAAAATGAAATATTTACAAAAAAATAATTCTCACCACATATAAAAGAGACCTATCACCACTGCTTCAAGTCACTTCTAAACATTTGGTCTCCTATTCATGAAATTAGTATTTTTTTTCTTCCCCTATAATAATAACTGACTCTCTAGAACATCGAATCACAATAGATAATCCTATTCTATCCATTTCATATTGATCTTCCCAGGATATCTGAAAGTCCTCAACATGAGTATTTTTTTTTACTTAACCCATTTCTTTTATATTTTTATATTGAAATTCATATTTTGAATATCTATGTAATGAAATTATTATTGTTTATATACTAAAATATATTATTATATAGGAATAATCCATATTTATTGTGTTGTGAGGACTACCCCCTCGACGGTGCAACAAGTTTTATTTCCCTTCACCAACATAAAAGGAATGTATAAAAGTGTAATTTAATAAATATATATGATATATATATCATTTTTATAATTCCAAAAAAACTATATTACTTATTTCTTCTATTTTGTGAAAAAAATCATCCACTATGCATACTAGTGGATTACCACCTCTATAGAACGATTTATTTTAGTTTTTCTTCTCATAACTATCTTACATGGATGGTCATGAAGATTATGTTAATGGTTTAATATTTTTTTCACTATATCATTATTTTTATGTTATTATAAATTGGAAATGTTATTATTTATATGATCTAAAAAGGATTATCATTAATTCAATCATTTTAAATGAGCGAACTAAAATAAAAATAATATCTTCTTTCTTCGTAATGACTTTAAATAAATAGTATTGTATTTATAATTTGTTTCAATTATGATATATAAACTAATAATCACTATATACAATCATTCTTATTTTTGTATAATTATATTAAAACTAAACCTTAATTTCCCATTAATTATGGAAGGTTCATATTTGGGTTATTTTAACCACATTCATGAAAAATAATATGCATTTATATCATGAATGACTATGAAAAAAACTTGTACTGGTATAATATGATATAAAAATTTTAAATATGTTTTCTATGTTCAGTAAATGGAATATGAATATTTAACTCATTAATTAATAAATCACCCTTTTTTATTATGAATCACCAAAACATGATCATCTCTGATTTCAACATCAAATAACGTAACGAAAACTACCATGAAATGAGATTGTAAATTGATAAAAAAATATATTGTAACAACTATTATAGTACCTTATATTATATAAAAGTACAGTAATTTTTGGGAAAAAATATTTACAGACACCACTTTTTATGAAAATAGTTTATAGAGATAATGATTACTTACCCCTCAATTTTAAAATAGATAAAAATATCATATATATATATATATGAATATAATAACTATAAATGTGGAGTATAAATTATTATAAATTTTAATATGGTTATTTAATATGTGTTTAATGAACCGAATATAATTATTCCATACATTTACTAAAAGTGTAGAATTAATTAGGATGAAGGTAATGGGTTTCATGTCAAAATGTTCTCTTTGAGAAATATTGGGAATTATTCACCTAATATAATTCATATGGATTATATAATTCTTTTTTTAGATATAATTTCATGATTTATCTTTTTATTAATTCATTTCTCGTTGAACTAAAATCCCTCTCTTTCATGTGGTTCTGATTAAAGTGTACTATTGTTGTAAGGGTTTTCTTGGTCTCAATTCTGATTCTCTAATACATGTTAAATGTTATGAGTCATGTTTAATTTGTATAGTTTTATATTTATTTACTATCCCATTAATGTTCTATAAATTATTTTCTCTAATTATTTGGATGAACTAATCTAGTTGATGTTTTTTATTTAAATTTTTTTTATTAAAATTTTACCCTAGTCATAAATGTTTTTGTAACCCAATTTTCCTCCATTAATATATTATTGTTCACATGAACTTATTTCATATAAGCTGGGTTTATTCCACCTAATTTATTATATTATGTGTTATTCTCTATTTTTTTACATTTTTACCATAAAAACCCATTTTAAAATGATTCATTCCTTATAGATCATGTATACCCTAAGTGATATTGATATATAAAGTCTCATTTCTTCAAGTAATATTTTATCATCATGAAATTATTACTTGAATTATGGTATTATCAAGACCTAATATTTTTTTTTATTTTTTATTTTAAAATCCACTTTGGTACAATTATGTTTTAATATAAATAATCTTTTTTACTCTTTATACCATTTGTGTTTTGGAAAAAAAAATTGAAAAAAAGAAAATGGGTATTTCATTTCACATTCATATTTCATGTATTCCTATCATTATTTCACCAAAAAACATTAGTTCTTTTCAAGGATATGTTATTGAATATTATTTTTTATGTAACGTTTTTCAAAATCATTAATTTCACCATTTCAATAGATACATTTTAATGTGTCAAGTAAATTTATAGTTTACATACATGTTAAAAATTTATTAAAAAACATCTATTATGTTTTATCTTATATATCCCTTATCATTTTAAAAAGGTTTTACCCTAATGGGGTATTTATTTCAGGATTTATTCAAATATATATATATATATATATATTATCATTTTGGGTATTGAACTCACAAGATGAAAAAATTCTATTTTTGATCTCTTCTTTTCTGATATCATTCAAATAATTCTTTTTATAAAGGTGTTTTTCAAATATGTAAACTCCCTTCTATGTTTTACCTATTTTACTAGGGTTCTGTTATTATAAAACCATCCACCTTCATTATCTATATGGATTATTATCATTTTCTTCCAATATTTACTTATTCGTATACTCATTTATCCATATGTTGTGAAAATTACATTTTATATAATTTATATTAGTTGGTGCTCAGATAGAATGAGTGTTATTCAATTAATATGGGAAATTTTTTTATTAAGAATGTTTTGACAAGAAAGTAATGATTGGTAACCCTCGTTGAGGTGGATTTAATTTAGCTCGATGGTTGGATGTGAGGGGTTCATTTCTTGAAAATCATTAATTTCAGGTCACTATATCTATTCATAATGGAAACTCCCAATGGTTCCCAAATCCATAACTTGGTACAAACCTTCTTTCCAAAGGAAGGTGTTCAATTGGGATTTCTGACCCAAAAAAAATAGGGACTCACATTGAATAAGAGGATGGGAGGTTGAGCTCATCGCACCCTTTTGGGGGGAATTTTTTCTTACTACAGGACACTCTTGTAGATTTAAAATATGTTCGAGGATATATTACTAATCAAAATATAGGACTGATTACCTTAATAATGATTATAAGTGAAGTCTCTTTTTATAAAAATAAATGGTGGATCTTTTTTTTGAATCTATATATATGTGTCTTCAGTTCTTTATGAATTTATCAGTAATAAATTTCTGATTATATGGTGAAACCATATAACTTGAAAATTCCGAATTTACTACCTTGAAAGGAGGCCATTAATATTCCAAGGAGGGTATTGATCCATTATAAATAATCCTATATATCTTGTTTATTATAGGAATCAAAAACAATATAGTTCTTTAAAAATGTATAGTTTAACATCTTTTGGAAAGGAAGTATGTAAAGGAACTTTTTCACTAAATATTCGAGCTTGATTCTAAAGGTTATATCCTACATATCATTGTTGTAGCAGGAATCAGAGTTACCATAGTTCTTTCAAATTCTTAGGACTAGACCCAATGTAGAGGACCTAATATGGGGTATGTTTATATCATGCCACTCATCGGGTCTTGGAAACTAATATTTCCCTAGTTGGTAGAGATTTGTGATTCCAATGATATATTAATTATGACTCCCTAAGCCCACATGTTATTTTCTATAGGCGAGAATGAAGGGATAGTAAGTGATCAACCTCCCTGCATATGGAAGGAGGACTTATCAACTCGGAAAACCATTGAGATATTTAATATGGAGATCGGGCCTTAGGAAGGAATCATACATATCCAAGTTATGGAAGGAATCATAGTCATTATAGTTCAATTGATTGGGGATTACACATTGATATTTCCATTATATGCATATGCATATCATATTATTTCAATGACTAGGTAATACAAACAAAGGTTTCCAATAAATGGTGTTCATGCCTAATTAAGGATTCATACATATCCAAGTTATAAAAAGAATCAGAGTCATCATAGTTTAGTTGGATGGGTCTTACACACTGACATTACCTTTATATTCGGATCATATCACATTATTCCACTGAATGGGGCTTACACAATTAGGTTTCACTTACAAAATATGGAACATAGGAACTCATCATACATATCATAGTTATGGAAGGAATCGAGTCATAATATTTCAATTGGTTGGGCCTTACATGCTGACATTAACCTTTTAAGGGGGGAAATATCTTATTATTCCACATATTGGGGTAACACACTGAGGTTAACTTTTTATATTTAGAGTATTATTATGTGAATGATATTCTTATTCAAACTCACTAATCCCATGTGAGTTAGTGATCGATGTGAGAAACAAGGAATGACTGATAATCAATTTCATTTATTATACATTTTTGGGATTATGAATTGGGTTATACCTTTGGAGTATATAGATCATGATACATGGATAAGTGTCCAATGTATCTTGATTATGGAAGGAATCAAGGTCATCGTAGTTTATTTGTTTGGGGCTTACACACTAAGGATGGACAAGGTTATCCTATCCAGGGGTGATTGTTTGACCTGGTCTACATACATTCCTGAAATGAATTGGTTTTATTATTAACTTGCCTTGATAGATTTTAACATGTAAGAGGATGTATGGATATGTTTTGTTATATTTTGGACATGTCCAAAGTCAATTGAAATATCTAGTTGGATTATACATGGGATTTCACATAACTAGGATGGCATATTCGAAGACAATCACATGATCAAGGATGACTTGTCGAAATGGCATGGATAGACCTGGATGACTGATCCAAGAAGCCATCACTTGATCCGGGCTTACATGCCTAGTGGTCATCAATTGATCCAGTTGATTGGACTCGACATCATTGTGAAAGCTGGCTGACAAACATGGAGATTGTCGCGTGAGTCAATGTGATATGTCTAGAGGGTGTCTCATGATCTAGGCTATCATGACCCTCTCTATCCAAATATACCATAGTGAGGGGAGAGAGATAATGACACCCTGATTCCAACCTATAGTTGTCCTCAAGTTTGCAAATAGTACTGAGGGTATAAATAACTCATGAAAAGGGAGGTATTACACTCTATAATATAAATAGGATTGGGTGATAAGATAAATCATACAAAAACAACTCCAAGATATAATATAATATAAATCCAAAATCTTCTCACATACATGTATAAATATAATTGATATAGATAAAAGTCTCCAAAGTAATTACCCAAAAGTAATGATAAAGAATAGACACAATACAAATCAAGGATCTGAGATAATAATGTTTAGTGTGCTCAATGTAGTTCTCCTGGATACCTAAAAAACATTTTATACACTTAGGGTGATTATACAAGCTTACATAGTAGGAAAACCAAATTCTCTCATGAACATGTGAAAGAATCATACTAATTCACCTATGATAAAACAGAATAACCAAACAGCACCTATATAGGTATACTAACCAATCTCATCCTCACTAATGAATACTCACAAAATAATGAAATCCATGTAATATAATATAATAGGAATCACATCGATAAGGTTACCCCAAACCACTTTCCCACTGGTATGCTGCTCTCCCACCAAACATCATATGTCATGGAACCCCCATCTCTTCCATATAAAACATTTACCTCTAAACACGATCACAAAACACCACACTTGATGATATTTGGGCTCACTTCCCCCCACAAACTTGGACACATCACACCCTACCCGAAGACACCTGTGCTACCGCCCCATAAGCACGATTATGTATCACCCAAAAACACCTGGGCCATTAAACCTTGACCACAAACACTAAGGATATAAAAAAACTATATAATGCACTAAAAAATCCAACTATCATAATATATAAAATTCCTACCTCACCTTGAAGATATAGTGGGAAAGAGTGTGTACCCATATATCCTTAATCCTCACCAGATGTTAGGAAAAACACCACACGTGTGACTGTGTGGATGTCAGCATGTAGTGATCGATGTGGGTGGGGTGAGTATAGAAATCAAAATAATACACAAGTATATATATATATATATATAATATCAAATCACACAATAACATCCTATGGGTTTACAAACAAGCCAACCAACTCACAAAAAAGTCTATTTTTCTATCACCTCTGAAAGAATGACATCATAAATCATACCATAAACCCCATTTTACAATTCCAAAAAAATTAACTTAATCATATAATTAATTTAATTATTTTTCATCTACCATATTTAACCACACTATCACGAATCATCCCAGTGGGGCCCGTGTTGTGAATCCTCAAGCCCGCCTCTAATAGGGCAGGGGCCGGTGACTAGCACTATGTAGGTATATCACTAACATGGGAGGCATTGCCTATGTACTTTTTTGTATGCAAACATATCCAAGACATCAAAATGATGAAATATAAAAAACCACTAAGTAAAGAATGCATTCCTACTACTATATCCCAACCAATAGAGTATGACATGAAGTAATGTAAAGAGAAACTGGTCCAAATACAAGCCCACCAAAGGAATTCTATAACCATAAGTCCAACCTATAAAAAAGGGAATGGGACTACTGCCTTTAGCTATAGGAACACCTCATCCTACCTGATATCACAAATCGCCATCTATTCCAGGACCTCCTAGGACTCCTTCATATGGTCGCTCATCTGCACAAGACATGACATGTGCGGGAAAACCCCATGCATGGGTGAGTATAAAAATACTCAGTAGGACACCCTAAAACCACAAATTAATACACAAAGGAATTTAAAGTAATATATACATAATATATGTCTACAGCACATATAACAAGGATATGTAGATATACTCAATCGAGTACATGTAGTCTAGAGGTATGTCACATATACCACATACTAATACCAAGAATTCAGTTCAAACAATCCATGAAGTAATCAGCCAGGAGAACACCCTCTATAGTTTGATATCCCTAATGACATTTGTCTGAGAAGTTATATTTTTTGGAAGGCATCATGAGAGAGATATATTTTCTAAAATATCTAAACAGAGATATACAATACAACAGATTAAAATCACATCCATGGTCAAGGGGTGATACTAAAAACTCAATCTCGATTAACCCAATAAGTAGATGATCGAAATATGGTAATATTGGTCACATCAATACCAAGGACTCTGCCTAGGGCATGAATATGAATAGTGCATCTCGCACTAGGCCTCTTGGGGGATTCCAATCACTCTATCTAGGAATTTTGGTTGAAGGGGGGCATACTCCTATGAGTATGAAACAATACCCACCCACCTTTACAGAAGCAATAAAGGGGAAAACCATAATTAAACATGTCCAATATATAGTAGAAAATAGATGTAATCTATTTAGAATGGGGTACATGGCGTGTAGTAGGGTCACACATTGTGTCCCTTGACCTCGGGTCCTACTTGTGTACAACTGCCCATGTCATTAAAACTGTGTTCCGTAGAATATGGGAACACGTCGTGTAGAATAAGTCACACACCACATCCTTCCATATGGGTTCCACTTGTGTACTCAAGATATTTACCATTACATGGTGTCAACCTATGTGTCTTTTCCTATGTCCCAGTACACGAGGTAGTCCATGTACATGGTCCAGACCAAGTTGTGTGGTTGGGTATATGCCATGTAGGTAACCCGTGTAATCCACCTCATGTCCTTGTATATCCCTTGTAAATGCCAAGTTATCGGAGAGATACCACCTTCCATATAGGAAGATCCACATTCCATGTGTTAATTATCTCATACCTAAAACCCTATCCACCGCTTAGGGTCCCCACACACTGTGTAATATCGGATTACACTCTGTGTATCACATGATTTCCTTAAATTCCTTGTTCATGATCCCATCACATCATTTATTCCTCTAGCCACCATTCTGGACACACATTGTTGGGAAACTCAAGATCCATCTTTTCTTGGTCATGCCATCACCCAAACAATGCATTTAATCTTCCTATCTTGTCGCAAAATAGATTAAAATGGTTGTTCTTTGTTTTTACAAAGAACATTGATGAATGTGCATTCATGGATCCACCATTGTCTGAATTTATTCATGTATATATTCACACCTCTATTATATCACGCTAATCTTAGATCTATGATATCAGATCATTGTTCCATGAATTAGGTGCCCAACAATTGATTGATTGGGATACACCGAGTCATGTCCCAAACAAAGAACGCCTATAACGAATGATGAATGTGGAGAGAAAATAATAAATCAAACAAGAAGAATATACCTTAATCGATGTTTGTATCAATCATGGATCATTTCCAGTAGAAATAAAATTGAATTAATCATTAAATAATAACAAGATAAATTCCCAATAAATCCCACAGAAATAAAACTCATCCCATAATTTTATGATCAAACCACAGATCAACCTATCCATTGGTTCTTCCACACTGGTCATTGAATTCAAGAATGGGGAAGGAAATACAAAATAATTCATCCTACTTGGAAGTTGGATTGTTTGGTAATTAAGTTCAGTTGCTGGGTGGCTATCGTTGGAGAGACCCATAAATAACATCATTCGTCAATCGTCGATCTATGATTCTGGAACTGATTTCATCAATGGTTTCTTCTAAGATCTCACTACTGATTCTCTATAATTCCTAGGGTTATGTAGTCAACACAGGGATTTTTTCATATTTATATTTTTAAAGGAAATTGTTTCCTAAAAAAATAATATTTATTTCAATTATTTAATGACGATCACATCCTTTTCTTCTTTATTTGTAGAAGAATCGCATCGACTTATGTTAAGTCATGTCTAGGGAAAACAACACATTATAAACACAACAGTGGTCTCATATTTACAATTTCATTCACCATTCATGGGTTATTAGTATTGAAAAATAATATGATCTTTTTTAATTATATTATTTATGGTTATGTCCTTAGTGAATTTTTCTATACGTGATTTTCTCTGACCAAAGTTAGGTTGAACCTAGGGTAAAACCACCATTATAAGCTCAACTATGCCCTTATATTTTTGATGTAGGATACTTGTTAATAATTATTCTAATTTTTTCGAAAATCTATATGTTCTAGATATTAAAAGTTTAATATTTTTCAAGAAATAGTTCAGGGAACATTGGGCCTTAGAATCTCATGTAATCTATGTGCTTGGTCTCAAAATTAATGCATTAAATATTTAAAAATAATACACATAAAAACATATGGTATTACATTTTTACACCCTGGTCCTTATATCATATATAAGGTAAAATAATGGCTACTCCAAAAATATGTTGGTTCTAAGAATTAATCTAAGCCTCCCACTCCCATGTGCTCTGCTGGAGATTCTCATGCTGCTATCAAACACATAAAAAATGAATCACTCACCCATGAAGGATCCCCTTTTACCATCCTTTATCTCAACTGATAACTCAAAAAATGTCACTCAATCCTCAACATCTATCTACCCCCAGTCGATGATGTATGATGGTTCATGCATGTACCTACTTAGCAGTGACATGTAGAAGATGTTGTGTAGTTGGTCCAACTTTGGGGGTAGAGAAAAGTGGTACGCAACCTCACCAACTACACAAAGTATCTGAAAAATTCTGATAAACCTCAGAGATAAATTTCTACCCTGACCAATTATCTATAATCCATATCAAGGTGAAACCCGTAAAAATATATGGTCTCCTTCCTTGAACTCTAAGGGACTCTTCCACTTGTCAACATAAGACTTATGATGGATCTGGGTAGTATTTATCCAATCCTAGATGATATGAACCATCTATGTAGTAGCTCGCACCAACTCCGGCCCCATAATTGATGACTCTCCTTGGTCTGTCCAACAATGCGGTGAATTTCAGGGTCACTTGTAAAAATATATGAATAGTTACATAGAAATGGTTGAATGGTAGTTGTTGTTGTATGAAAACTTCACCAGTGATTGGTGATCCTCCCAACTACGGATGAATTCCAACATGAAATCTCATAGCATGCCCCCCCCCCCAGAAAATGAATGGTCCTCTTTATTTGACCATCCTTCTGTGGGTGAAATTTTATTCTCAAGCGTAAATGGGTCTGAAATAATTCATCTAATCCCATATATAACTAGGATGTAAAGTGCATGTCATGATCTAAAACAATCGTTGATGGAGATCCATGGAGTTGAACTATATCCAGAACATAGTGGCCTCCCAAGATCTCTATTTAAAACTGCTCTTGGATAGCTATGAAGTAGGTCAACATGGTGATTCGGTCAACGATCACCCAGATGGAATCGTTTCACTTGGACGTATGTGGTTAAATCATCCTGAAGTCAATCAATATCCCATCCCACTTACATTTTGTTAAATCAAGGGCTTGAGATAAACCCACTGAAACCTGGTTCTTAGCCTTCACTTTCTAACACTTAAGGCATTGAGAAATTAACTATGTCACTTTCTTCTTCATCCCTGGCCACCAAATTAACATCAGAGGTCCTGGTATATTTTTTCCACACCTAGGCGTACCACTAAAGGGGATGTATTAAAATCCCTTAGAACCTCCTCCCGTAACTCCACTAGTACTTATGTGTGTCCTCTGAAAATAATTGTGTGCGATCCACATTTTGAAAATCCATTAGAAACACGCCCTATAGACAAATAATAACATAGGGTCTCACAGTAGGTACCCCCAATATGTGCCTCCCTAACTTGTTGTAAGACTGGAGGGGTATCAATCATCCACTATATGTAAGATGATCCATCTTCATCCACTAAGAATAACTGTAATGAGGCTTACTTCTATGACACCTCATTCAACATCTGCAAACTATAATTTCTACTTAGATCATCTACCACAAAATTTCCCTTAACATGTGTATATAAAATCATGAATTCATAGCCCTAGAGTATGTTTGTCCATCACCTCTATCTCAATTTGAAATGCTTCTCAAAGAAGATATTCTTGAGACTCTTGTGATCCGAGTAGATGATAAATATCTCTCCCATCAGGTAGTGTATCCACATCTTTAATAAAGAGACTATCAATGCTAACTCAAGATGGAGGGTCACATTGTTTTTATAGTGTGGTAGAAAATGGCATAAAATGTAGGAAATCACCTCTTTCCACTGCATCAGGACACAACCAAACTCAATTCTTGATGCATCATAAATTACTAAGTACGTAACAACTTCCTCTGGAAAACTCAACATTTGAGTGCTTGTCAAACATCTCCTCGACTCTTTAAATCATTTAACAGAGTTTAAACTTCAAAATCCATCATTCCCCTCTCAACCAATCAAAAGGGGGTCGTTATTCCATGATATTGGATACATTTTCTCCATGGTCATTTTGTTTAAGCACCAGTAATCCCATACAACCTAAAAATCATATCTGATTTCTTAAAAAAAGCTAGGGCTTTCCAAGGCGAAACACTGGGTCTCACAAAGCCACTTCCTCTGATACCACTCTGTCTCGAATCATCCCAAGGGGTCCTATGCCATGACTCCCCAAGCATGCCTCTAATTAGACAGGGGCTGGTGACTTGGACAGAGTAGGCATATCACTAACATGGGAGGCATTTCATATGTACCTATATGCACACTCACATATCCAAGCCCACAAAATGTTGAAATATAAAAACCCACTAAGAAAAATTCTATGGATACCACTATATCCTAGCCAATTGAGAATGATAGGAAGTAATGTAAATTGAAACTATGACAAATAAAATACCACAAAAATAATTATATGACCACAGATCTAACCTATAATCAAAGGTACTAGGAATACTGTGTGTAGATGTAGGAACTCCTTGGCCTACTTTATCTAATAAAGTACCGTCTAGTCCTGGTCCTCCTAGGACTCCATCTAAATATCAGTCATCTATACAAGACACGATGCATCTGGGAAAAGCCCTTGCATGGGTGAGCATAAAAATACTCAGTAGGACACACCAAAACCACAAATAAATACAAAAATTAAATAATAGTCATCTCAACATAGTATATGTCTACAACACATATAACAAGGATATCTAGATATACTCAATCCAAGACATTAAGTCGAGAGGTAAGTCAGAGCTACTACAAACTAATACCAAGAATTAAGTTCAATGATTCTATAAAGCACTCATTTAGGAGAACACACTCCCGAGTCTGATAGCCCTGATGATGTCCATCTAAGAAATAGTGATCACCAGAAACAGTTATGAGATAGAGATACACTGAAAGACCTGAAAAGAGAGATACGATACCACATATGAGGATCCTAGCTAGGGCCATGGGGTGATACCAACAAATCCATCTGAATTAACCCACTAATTAGAGGATCAATTTCTGGTATTATTGGTCTCGTAAATACCAAGGACTCTACCAAGGGCATGAAAATGAATAGAGAATCCCTTAGAGGGACTCTTGGGGTATCCCAATGACTCTATCCTAGAAGTTCAGATGAAGGGATCATAATCTTATGAGTAAGAAACAATACCAACATGAATTTAGGGAATATATAAAGTGAAAAAACCCTAGAAAAACATGTCCAAGATATGGTGGACAAGATATTAAGGCCATGTATAAAGTGGAACATGGAATCTAGTAGGGTCACACATTGTGTCCCATGACCCTGGGTACTGCCTGTGTACAATAACCCATGTCATTCCAATGTTTCCATGTAGATGATGAGTAAACACCATGTAGATGAAGTCACACACTTTTCCCTTACATATGGGGTTCACCTATGTACTCTAGCTATGTTCCAATACATAATTTCAACCCATGTGTCTCTGCCCATGTAAAAATACACTAGGTAGTTTGTGTACTTGGACCAGACCAAGTTGTGTGGTGGGGTACATGCCATGTAGGCAACCCGTGTAATCCAACCTGGGTTAGTGTACTTTCCATGTACATTCCAAGTTATCCAAGATATACCACATGTTCTTTAGGATGACCCACACACCCTGTGATACTTATCTCATACCTAAAACCCTACCCCTCACTCAAGGGCCCCACAATCCATGTTATACAGAATTACACACTATGCAGCATGGGATTTTCTAGAATACATTGTTTTCACTCTAGTCATCTCCTCCATTGCTCTGTATACTATTCCATTTGTGCTTTGTGGGAAACATAATATCCACCCACGTTCTTTCACACCCTCACCCAAACAACTCATTATGTATTCCGATTCAGTCACACAAAGAATTAAAATGGTGATTCTTCATTCTGCTGAAGAATGTTGAGGAGAATGGATTATGAGATCCACTATCGTCTGAATTTCTCCATGTATATATTCACACCTCCACCGTGTTGCTTTGGTCCTAGATATACGTTATCAGATCATTTCACCAAGAATAGGGTGCATAATGATCAATTGATCAGGATATGTTGAGTCTTGGGCCAAGCGAAGAATGCATGAAATGAACAATAGACGGGGAATAAAATCATAAATCAAATAATAGGATTAGACATAGTCATTATTATTGTCAATCGTGGGCCATTACCATTAGAACAACAATTAAATTAATCAACATGTAATCAAAATATCAACTCCCAATAAATCTCGTAGAAATAAAACTCATCCTACAAGGTTATGATCGATCCTCATATCAAACTGTTCATTGGGTGGTCCGTATTCATCATTAAATTCAATAATGGGGATGAAAATCCATAATAACACATCCTATATGGAATTTGGATCACTCTAAAATGATGTTCGGTTGTTGAGTCACCATTGTTGGTGAGATCTATTAGGAATGAAATTTATTGATCGCCAATCTGTGATTCTGTCACCGTTTTCTTAATAGGTTTCTCCAAAGCTCCCCCTACCAATTCTTGGGAATTCCTAGGGTTATGTGTCTAGCCCCATGAATTATTTATAAGGATATTCTTAAAGGAAATTACTATGTTAATGAAATAATATTTATTTAAATTATTTCATGATGATCACGTCCTTATTATTTAATTTCTTGTTATGTCCTTGGTGATGTTTTCTACAAATGGCATGTAAAAACCAAATTCAGGTCATGCCTAGGGTAAAGCCACCATTCTTAGATCAAAAGTGCCCTCTGATTTCTAATATGGGAACCCATTTAAGAGTTATTTCACTTTTTCAGGAAAACTATGCAAGCATGCTGTTAAAAGTTTAATATTTTGTAAGTAATTGTTTTGGGCACACCAAGCCTCAAAATCACACATTATCTCAGTGCCTGGTTACGAAACATATCCATATAACATTTAAAAATAATACGCTGAAAAATCTAGTACAATACACACACAACCAAACATTTAATTATTAATTTACCATTTTCACCCAATTAACCAAACCAACCCATTTCATTTCAAATATTATCAAACAATTATTTATTTATTATATAAATACTGCAAAATCTCACACATAACCACCATAAAATCACTTCCTTAAAATAATGACCAACAAGCCACCTCACTTCAAAAAAATCATGGCCAAAAAACCAAATCACCACCCAAAAATCATGGTCAACTAACCACATTGTGGCCCCAAAATCATGAGTAACAAACCACATCACCGCAAAAAAAGGATGACCCAAAAACAACCTCATCGCCCCAAAATTACGACCAACAATCCACCTCATAGCCCTAAGATCTTGGCCAAAAATCAGCCTCTCCACCACAAAATCACGTCCAAAAAAAACTCTTTCCCAAAAGCATGGAAAAAAACCACCTCACCATCCCAAAAATCATAACCAACAAACCACCTCGCCACCCAAAAAGCATGGCCAACAAACCATCTTCCCAAAAGTCCCCAACCACACATCACCATCTCATAATCATGACCACACATCACAATACAACAGGATTAGTTTACAAAGTAATAATGGGATTTTATCACATTTCACTTCATTTTTGGGTGTTATCACACAAGGCATAATCCTTGGGAAACCATTTCACTATCCAAATATAAGTGGTTAATCAATTTAAATTTTAGGGTGATATCATAGTAATCATAAACAAAGAAGAAATCACATCACATATATTCACTGCAAAGAAAGCCTCAAATAGTCATAATTTGTATTAGGACATGAAGCCCGTACAATACACAATATCACAAATAATATCAAAGATGTAAAATAGAGCAAAAAAATACCCATATACCATTCAATTTTAAATTTAACAAATTATTTATTTGGTATTAAAATGGAAAAACTAGTACACATAGGTAATCAAAAGAAAACACCTCCCATGTGATACATAACAAAGACAAACATGGTATTCCCTACCTTAAATAAGCTTTGTAACTCGTTGAGCACTATTGGGTGAAGATGAAAACCTATGAATGAGAACCACACTATGTGAACCTAGAATAAACCTAAAACAGCCCCAAAAAACATTAAAATTAAACCCAACACACACCTCAAACAATAACAACATCATCATAGGGAATCCCTTGGTGAAGAATGGAAGAAAACCTACCATGAAGAAGGAAGGGAATACCGTGGATTTCCAATGAAAATACACCAGTAACAAGGGATCAAATAAGGTTTAATATGGCTTGAAGGACTCCTTGGGTGACTAGGGTTCACCAAAAACAATAGGAAGAAAGGGACACAACCAAAAAATGAGAATTTAGTTAGAAAGAACTTTTAAAACTACATTGAATCAGGTATTTATATGATGTGTGATACACTTTCACATTCTGTAATCCTCGGGTTTTGGTTTTACTAAAAAAATAATATTTTAATTATTTAACCCATAAAATATACATGTCATGAACCATATGTGAACAAGACATGAACCACCATTACACACCATACTTACACGATGTATATTTCCTGCAACAGTTCTGTTGCACCTCCAACATCCACTAAAAACTAAGAGAACCTCCCTAAAAACATCCAACAACAAAAATTGGAAATGAAATAGATTGGGAGGGCATGAAATGTTACATTAGATACCTCTCAAATGATTTTATCCCTCGGTAATGAAACCCCAATCCCATAAGAAATGGGGTTCGAACAACCACCCCATGAGATACCACTTAAAGGTTTTTCTTATATCAAACACTACCACCAACTGAACACACCAACCCAAATGGACACAAAAAAACTGCACAACCACATCACCACAACCACATTTCACATCCTCTCACAAAAACCATACTTCCACACAGCCACTGAACAACCATACCCAACCTCCACATAGCTCAAACCAAAAACTGCTACAACCAACAAACAACATAGTCTGGAACACACGAATTGGGTAATTCCAACTTCCATGTCAATATACTTTCTTCTATGGACGTCATCAAATTTCCTGCATCGGTTTAATTTCACCATAGTTAATGTGCCTCTGTCAAGAATCGGTACCTCACCTTTTTATATGTCAGGACTTTATCACACATTGCACCACACACAACACAAACCATGGAAAAAATCATCTAATAAAACAAAAGGATCCAAAAATCTCATCATAAAAAATTGAAAAAATTGAAAATCCAAAAAACACTGTGTACTTGGCACGCAACCGCATCTCTCACTCCCATGTACTCTCTTCTAAGATACCATGCCTCCAGAACACATGAACCAAAGAAATGTTTCATCCAATTAGTGAATTCTCTCAGAAATACTAGATATATACAATCCATTACACAAATGTCACATCATCCTCGTTATCCAACTCCCCCAATAAATTACATGTGAGTCATCATGAAGATACTATCAAAGTATATAAATGTGGATGAGGCAGTAGATCCTTTCCAATCGGGGTGGTAATTCCAATTAATACTCCACCTCACTAACTTTCCCTAACAACTCAAAGGGCTCAATAGTCTAGAGGGAAATCTTATTCCCTATGACATACCTATTTTTTCCACATAAAGGGGAAACCATCAAGAACACACAGACCCAAACCTAAAAATACAAGGCCCTCTTTGTATAATCAGAATAATCCTTTGGTTGAACCTATGCTGCTTTCATCCTCTCATGAACAAGATAAAATTTATATGGTATCCTCTGCACCACATTGGGACCAAGAACGACTATCTCCCAAACCTCCATCCATCACAACGGAGAACGACACAGTCTCCCATAAAAATCCTCAAATGGGGCCATGCCAATATAATAATAATAGATATTATTAGAAGAAAAAAATACCAAAGGTATGTGTCATATATAAGATCCGACAAAGTCCAAGATGAACACCCATAACATTCCTCTATATTCTAAATAGTTTGTTCCATCTACCTATTTATATGTGGGTGGAAATTAGTGCTAAGGTGTAGCCTAGTTCCAAAATAATATTTCAATCCCCTCTTGACTCATGAGGTAAAATGTGCATCCTAAACCAAGAAAATGCACCTAGGAACTTGATGTAACCTCACCATGTCATCCACATATCTCTTATCCAAATAGTGCACAGTGTCTAATTCCTTGATCGATAAGAATTGGGCTGATTTCAGGATCAGATCCAAAAACACCTAGATAACAACACCACCTCCCTGATTTCTGGGTAACACTTTGATGAAATCTATCAATATTTCATCCCATTTCCACTTAGTAACATCCAAGGGCTTCAAAAAAACTACCGAGTACATGATTCATGTCCTTTACTTTCCAAAAAATCATCCACTTTTCTCAAGATTAACTACTGAATATTTAATCCCATTCCACTAAAAATAAATCATCAATATGAGGTACATCTTTGAAACTCCTAGGTGTACTATGAAAGGTGATTTATAAAACTCACGGAGGACTCACCCATGAATCACTATCAAAACAAAAAACCTCCCATGAAACAACATATGTTTTCATCTATCCTCAGACCATTCCTCAAGAGCATCACCATGGGAAAAACAGTCATTCATCACATTTGCCTTGGAGTGTCCCCACCATGACACCTCCACCTACTTAATTAGAGAAGATTTCACCATTATCTAAAACAAACAACCTCTGAAATCATCCAGTCTTTCATCTATGTGCAAGGATTCCAACTCTTCCATTTCTCTCCAAGAATACCTAGACTTCCGAACAACACACTTCCTTGAATTCCTAATCAAATCATTAGAAACAACATTCCACATTCATGAGGTGTAGTAGATCACAAAATCCTAATCTTAATGAATCTCCATCCACCTCCACTGCCACAAGGTCAAATCACTTAGGGTAGATAAATACATCAAACTCTATTGATATGTGAAGGCCAAAAAGATCTCCCCAACGAGGCAATGTCTCCACAACATCAACAAAAACACAAATTCTTATAGATCTAGATAATGGGTGGAGTAGTTATGCTCATGGGGGTGTAACTTCCTAGAACCATAAGTGATCACCACCCACTACTTCATTATCATTCATCCAAAGCCCAAATGAGAAGAATAACAAAACACCTCAATCATCACCCCTTCCTCAGGAAAATAGATCATTGAATAACTAACCAATATCCCCTATAGGTAACTGAATGCTTCCTAGTAATTTTTAATCCACACAGAAACTTAGTATTTTCAGGTCAAAGATATCTATGAGGTAGTAACTCAAGAGATATTTGGTAAAGACTTCTGATAATAGCCCGAAAGACCAAGACAAATACAAATATCTATTATGTTATTGGATATTTCCCAAGAACAAAATTCTTACACCATCCATAGGTCTATAAACACCCTATTGAGACACACATGCCTGAGGAAATGAACCTCTCATGTTAGGAACATACAGTTGGAGAAATATCTATAGACCATGTGGTGTTGAATAAAATGCATGATAGTTCTGAGAAGCTTGACCTGATCCTACTCTGAAATTTAGTAGATTAAGATATCATTGATGAATATGATCATGAACCATTATAGGAACACAAAATACATAGAATTAATAATCCCCATTAATATAGTTGGTGTGTTCACAACACTGAATTCCATGACTACAAACTCTAAGTTCCTACTCCTGCATCTTAATGAAGTATTCAAGATATAACCCTCCTTCAATATCAACTGGTGATATCTAGACTATAGATTGATCATCAAAATCCAACATGCACCTATCATCTTGTTTAAAAGACCATATATCATTGGAAGAGTGTAAACGTTTTTGACCATAACCTGGTTCAACCTCTGGTTTTATATAAAAGACATTAGACTATCATAATCATTCTTGGCGAACAACATTCAAGAACCACATGGTGACACACTGGGATGCATAAAACTATTCCTCATATGATCATATATCTAAATCCTTAAATCCCACAACTCAGAAGGTTCTATTTAATATGTATTCATTTAAATCGGAAAATAACCTGTCTGCAAGTCTATCTTGAACTCAACATCACATCGAGGGGTGGCATCACAACCTCCTTAGGAAAAACATCTAGTAACTATCCAATGACCCTAGGAACCTATACCATATCATATCCACTGCTTCCACTAAAAACGGATCCAATAAGGATATAATGGGATCCACACGCCAAATTCCCACCTAAAAACCCGACTATAAAACATTGACTACACATTGGACAACCATATCCAAAAACAGGACTCTCCTGCAAAAGTAATATATAAAATTATGTATCTAATAAAACCACTCGTTGATGTGTATGAAATAATATGTCTATATATGTATAAAAAAATATCCACATGGGATTGATGATTCCCCATTATCAGTCTACACCCTGGGAACACATCAAACAATCTAGTCAGGCCTCTGACTAGTGTAGTGAACACTTGGGCCATGTGAAGCCTCTCTACTTCTTGTCCCAGAGCATTGGATAGGGTAGGTAAAGCAGAGAATTTTTAATCACCTGAATCAAACATCAAACAAAAATGGGTAGTAGAAAAACTGATCAAACCTATGATGATCTTTGGCCCCTCTGGAACTACTGCCTCCACTATGTGCAATGGACCACACCCATCTCTTCTACCTCTTGGATGATGACCACCTTCATGACCACATTTGGGTCTTAGTCCTTAAACATGATGAACATCTTTTGGTCTCCCTCTACAAACTCCATATCCCTTCTATGGAATAGAAGATTACTTCCATGTTACTAAAATTTTCTAACTAGAAACAATTACAATGGCATGTGCTGAACTTGTCCTCCTCCACCAAAATGAACTCATGGAACCACTGTTCATTGGGTTTGGTGATGGTCACAACCCCAAAACATAAAAAAATTGGCACAAAAATCCCAAGAAAATAATGGAAACCATTGGGCCATGAAGGTTGGAAATGAAGTTGTTGAGTCTATCTCCCTGCTAAACAAAACCTCAAGGGAATGGTTCTTGAGACCTTACACTGATAACTATTCTTCTCTACGATCCCAGTCAGTTCCCCTCATGTAGAAAACCGCATCATGGGCAGATCTACTCGATCACCTATGCTTTATACTAATCCTCAAGATATTTAATTAATGAAAATAAAGTAACATAATACTGGATAGAAGGATGGAGTTCCTGATAAAGATGTCTCTTTCATGAATCCTCACCTGGAAAAAGATTTGGGAAAAAATGCCTAAGGTCCTTGAACATGATTCTTATCTCTTACACTAACATGCTCCCCTGCTGAAAAGAAATAAGTTCATGCCTATTTACTTCCATCATGGACAAAGAGAGGAACAATTATTATAACTTCTTCTAGAAGTTGACCAACAGATGAACCACCTCCTTCCACTCTCCCAAATACAACGTCCACCCATGCCGTGAAACTCCCTACATCTGACTGACTACCAAAGAAATTGAGTACTCCATTAGTTCCTGGATTAAACTAAATAAGATTTCAAGCTCCTCCATCCTGCTCTATTTCTCCACATTTGATACACAACCCTCATACTTCCCCAAATCACACTACTAGAAAGCACTCAATGTCCTTTTTCATTGATTATCCTCCTTCTCCAAATGAATCCTACAACAATCAATAAGATGATCCTTTTTAAACTAAAATTCTTAAGCCACATGAGAATGATGAACACGAGACATAGGTAAAAGGAAAAAAATGAACTTCCAAATCCCGATAGTGTGTAATTTTATTAAGATTCATTTTAACTCATTTGATTCATTTTTTTATCCATTTAAATTATCCCAAAACAACCTAATTAAAATAAGAACATAAGTCAACATGATGCATGTACATCTACTAGGTATTTATGCTGCAAACAGGTCCACATCAGTTGGTTGTTCAATAATCTCAAAGTCTATTCACTAGACCATAGTTGTAATGCTGAAAAAATATAATGTATGAACATTTTATTTGATAGCATGTATGACACGCAACACCAAGAATGCAAGGGAATATAATATAAAGGGAATTTATAATATATATACTATTTTAAATAAATTGAATATATTCTATATCTATAAATTCATGTGATACTGTGTAAGCATGCTATATATGAGACCCTGAGTATCTTTAATGGTTTGTGTTAGACACAATACTGAGTTTTATCAAACAATGATATATTTTCAAAATATTATTATTTTATATAATAAGACATAACCTGGATTTTAAATTAGAGATTATGAATAGTATTAACAAACTTATGAAAATATATGTGTTACAAAACTAGTTCATTGTAAAAAATAAATAAGAAATTAATATAAGGGTAAGTTGAAAATAGATGGAATATTAAATAGAGATCTATTTTTATGCTCAAAAAGGTGTTTTACCCTAATAAAATTAAATTAATTATAATTATTAAGTGGTATTAATGTAATATATATATATATATATATATATATATATTATCTAACAAAATATTTTTTATATTCATCCAATATATTTGATATTCTTATGATAAAAACAAATGGAATCTTATGAATAAAATATTATATTTCAATTAAGGAATTTTTACAGCCAATTTCAAGGAGAAAACATTTTCAATCCAATTTTGACCCATTTATAAATTTAATATTTCAATATAAACTTATTATTTAAAATAAAAAAATAAAAAATATCTTAGGGGGAATTTTAGGTATTTTCCGGTGAAGATTCTTTATTTAATGAATACTGAAAATACTGAATTTTAGTTTGAAACTACTTTTTCATCTAATTTAATTATAAAGAAAAATTACATATTATATTGGGTTTAAAGTTTAATTAGATCGTATTTTTATCAATTAATACAATTTTGGGCATTGGAATCAATTTCAATTTTAAATTGACTATAAAAACATAGCAATCTTTCAGATATTTTTACTTTAAAAACCCGCATTGTCATCCCGTCTCTGTGATTAAATTTAAATTAATTTCAGCTTCTTATGTGATTGGAATTTTTAAAAATTGATCCCATATTTGGAATAATAATAATTTATAATTAATAATATGTTCAAATTAGTTTTTTATAAAAAAATATTAGTTAATGTAACTAAAATAAATTATAATGATTAAGTAAAAATTAAGCTTAATTAGGGACTAAACCTTAATCTTATGGGTCTAAATGACCAATAAAATTTTAAAAAATATATATTATTGTTATATTTGGACCCTATAATAATTTTTATTGGTTTTTGTCCATTATTTGAGCCACTTTCAATGAGATAAATGTGTATGGAATTCCTTTGTCAAAATTTTACAAGGGTCTCACTCAACCTCCACTTTAAAAGTCCTTTTATCCTCCCATTTCTTCACAACTCTCAAGAAACTTTGTATCGACCAATATATGAAAAAACATATTTCCCAAATATCCATCCCATTATCCTAGAATCCCCATTTTGGAGTAAATCAATCCAAGGAATCCCTTTGGTGAAAACCAAAAGCAGTTACCCGATTAAGAGATAACATATTTTTTAAGCTCTCTAGGGTTATTTCCTATCTCAAATCCTTGATTTTTTCTTATTTCATGATTTCATAAAAAATATATTATCATAAATATACTATGATTTTTTATTCTAAGTTTTAGACCTACCCTTGCACACACATCCATATATTGGACAACGAACATACTGTTTATGTGTATCGAAAACTACTGCCCCATGAAATGATGATTGTTCATTTTTTGTTTTACCACCTCTCATCTTGGATATTATGATAGATGCAATATTTTTATATGATATATATTATATTTATTATTACCTTAATCTTAAGTAATTATTTAAAAATCATATCTGTATACTTTTCATTTTTTGTAAAAACTATAACATCATTTGTGGAAGTATTGACTACTATCCCCTCAAAGCGATGTGATTCGTTCACACACTACTTGGAATGTATAAAGTATTGTTTTAATTTAAAATATGTAAAATAATATATATATATATATATATATATATTATATTTGTGAAAATATTACCATTCTTCATATATAATAAATATCATTTTCATTACTACCCTTTAACACACTTAAAAAGTGATAACATCATTTGTAGACAATTGGACTACCACCTTCTCAACATGATGTGAGTCCTTTTAAATTAAATTAAATCTATGTATAAGTATATATTATTAAATAAAAATTTTATTATGATATAATTATCATTATGGAAATATATGGTGTCACTTACCTTCTCTCCATAATGATAACAAGAAAATGGGAACATTACTAATGCATGTGTATGACCTACCATCACCATGATTATAACGTTGATTCATTTTTCAAAACCATATTTAATTATTATTTATAAAAGTTTAATTTATGTATAAAAATAGTTATTATAATATTATTATTATTCTATAGATGTTATATAAGGACCCCTTTGACCATACTTGACCCACCAAAGTTGTTTTTTACATATAAATCGAAATTGGTCAAAATAACAGATGAAAACACAAATTTTTTAAGTAGTTGAATAAAACATATTAATAAGTGAAATAAAATTAATGATAAATATGAAAAATGTTATCATGTTAGTATGAAATTAACATAAGTTTATTATATAATATGTTAAAGGATGTTGACCTCAAAAGAAACATAAGCTAAGGGATTCGGTCTTAATTTACATTCCATTAAGACTTATTTGTTATTATGCAGTAATTAACATTTACATGGTTTATTCACTGATCATTTACAATATATATCATGAATATATTTACTATCATGATACTATAGCATTCATTGAATTTTATTCTTTCAGGAGGCTTATGATTTAAAATGATTCAAAGTGGTATGGGGAACATTGGAATTTTTATTGATTATTTTCCACAATAATAATACTAATAATATTTAAATGGAATATCAATTAGAGGAAGTTAAATGAACATTTTCAATAAATCCATTTATTCTCCTATGGTAATTCATGACCATTTTCATGAATTTGTTCCATTTTCCCACTTTTTGGTACTCAACATTTTTTAAAAATGTTTTTAAGAAAACCTGACTTCATTTATCAATTTCTTAGAGAACCTATTTTCTTCAAAAAAAACTATTTTTTATTATAATGTTTTCAAATTTGTTTTAAAAATGGGTTGGTAATGAAAATTTTAGCCTTTTGGTCTTTTACCAGTGTTTTAAAGGGAATATTCTTTCTTCTTTCCAAACAACACTACTTTTAAAACTTTTTACCTTGAAAATGTAATATTTATCTTTTACCTCATACGACACATACAGTTGTATCCATCATCATTTCTCAAAATATTCCCTTGAATGTTTAAAAGATATTTTTAATGAAAATTTTTATAAATAGATCTTAAAAATAAAATTATTTTCAATTCGTTTTTCAAAACAAAATGTTATTTTCCTCAATAATAGTTTTGACGTTATTTTTTCCTGAATAGAAATAACCTTATATTCTTACTACACTTGGGATATATTGGGTAGATACCATTCGTATATTTTATATGGATAGGTTTTGATTGATTTTCCCATGGATAGTATTAACATTCAATTACTTGATCCATTTTAGTCCCCTAAAAATATTTAATTTCCTATGATCATTTGACATTGATTTTCCCTCAATATCCATATCAATTTTCATGGATTTGATCATTAACTAAACCATATACAATCTTTACATGGTGTTTAATTTGAATGATATTTGATTATTTGTGGACATAATAATAAATATGTATCTTATAATTCATATGAATATTTGATAAGGAACATTGTTAAATTGATTATTCGATATATGAGGAATGATTTTAACATGTATGACATGGTTGGGGGCTAGTTATAAATATCCCCTCTATGCATTGGTAGTATCATGGGATGAATTAATTGGTTAGTCGACATACATGGGGTTTCACTAAATATTTTGTAAACCATCTTGATGGTAAAGGTATCATGTACCTGGAAAACATTGTTTAAAATAATCATGTATTTACCTCATTTAGATTCAATTATTATTCATCCATGTGATTTTGTTTCAATATATCTATGGATACATTTCAATTTCAGTTATTTATATGGCTTGTGATTCAGTTTCTTACCTTTATAAATTAATTTTTCCTTATATAGTTATTTAAATTGCACGTGTTTCCAGTTATTACATTTCTATATTGTTTATGCACCTCCATTATGTTTATTGATTACATAGAATGTCTGTTCAGTTATTTACCTTTCCATATTGATTGTTCTCATTAATTAATTATTGCTTCTTCTATATTTTTTACTTACTAAGAATTTGAGCTAACATTTATTATGTTTCTTTCCGGAGGAACACAAGAAGCATACATTTAAAAATGTACATGGATATACTTAATGGAATAATGTTATCCTTAATATTATTTATTTTTAAATAATAAAAAAATTATGTTGAAATTAATGTAATTATTTTTAATACAAGACTAATTTATGTATTTGTTTTACCAAAACTACTAAACTATTTAGTTCTTCGAGATTTAATTCCTTATATTCATGCCAATATAATTTATAGTAGACACCAACTCTGTGTATCAAGGGTAAGGTTTCTACAGTTGGTATGAAAGGAAGTTTAGTAGAAAACATGGAAACTGGATTTTGGAAAACATAGATTAAAGTATATAAACCTAAGGTAGAATTTTAGGATAAGTGTATAAGAACAGCTTAGAATTTTCATAAAGTATAGATTATGTGGGTATTCTTTTTAATAAATCTATTTCTGGATACTTCATGTGGATGTGGTTCGAGTATAGTTATATCTAGGAGTAAAAAATTTGAAAATTAGTTCAGATCAAATCTTGGGGTAACCAGGTACATGGAAACATGCCTTATTTCGCACTTTATTTGACACTCACAGGGTATATTCTTAGGATAATTCAAATTTTCATTACAAATCGTTGTGAAGGATTTTGACAATGAACATCCTAGGTTAAACCTAAGGTGTTTTAGATTGAAGATAAAGTTTCATGGTTCAATAATCCTAGAAATGATGTTATGGATAAAAATTAGACCAATCAAGGACCTACATTGAAATAAAAAGAATGAGGGATTTATGTATTGAGTTTGTATTGAAAACCATGTTTAAATGTCTGTTTAGGGAGTAACCAAATTTCAAGGATTTACATTATATATATTTTTGAAATTATAAATTAATTTTTATAAAAGGGCTACCATTATTTTAGGTGATAACCATTTATGTCTATAAAGGCCACGGGTCATGAACCCACGATAAGGGTTTCACACCAACCAATGACCTACATAATGTCCTGGTTAATATGTCATGATATTTTGTTAAAAAAAGTTTAAAAATTAATACTAATGATAAACCTATTGTTTTTATTTTTAGGTTTATAGATTCTTGTTCTAACAGTATTGATTTTGGAGAATAGTTAGAGAAAAATAATTAGACTTTTCACTCTTTTATTGGCCTTATGAATCACTAATCGTTAATTTTAGTGCATCCAGAATCAATGTTAATTTTTGGATATAAATTTTGTGAAGTAATAGTTGAATTGAAAATTTATATAAGAATAACCAAAGGATGAAATTTTGTTTGTAGAAATATACCAAGTAAATTTCATTATATCTGTAGGCAATAAATGAATTATCTAGATTTAGGAAAATGATCAAAAAAAACTATATTTTCTTAATAACATAAATTATGTTGAACCAATGGATTATAAATCCTCAATGATTTATGAATTGAAGGACCTAATCTTTTTATTGATAATTAATGTGTTTTGATTGACGACCTAAATCACTCCATATTAATATTTATGTTTTCCCTCCAAGTACATATCTCAACCTGCCACTAATTTTTTCCTACATAGATACCTATTCATATGTTAGTTCATGTGACATTTGTAATTCCCATTATCTCTTTTCAAGAGGATTTCTTATAAAACCTTCTCATGATGTGAGATTTCAAAAATAGAAAATTTCAAACAATATATCAACATGATCAAGTTTAAATTATGATAATGCAATTTAATTAAGGTGGTGAGAATGTAACACCCCTAAAATATAAGTTAGGATCATTTTATTTGATAGAATATATGACACGCTACACCAAGAACATAAGGGAATATAGTATCATAATAATTTATAATATATATAATATTTTTTAAAAAAATAAATATATTCTATAGCTTTTAATTCAGTTGATACTTAGTTATCAAGCGATATACGTAGCGATGTGTTTCTTCATTGTATTGTGTTACACACACAACCGAGTTTTACCGAACAATAATATACAATTAATATAATATTATTTAATATAATAACAGTAAAAATGGATGTAAAATTAGTGGTTATTACTAGTATTAACTAAATTATGAAAATATATGTGTTAAACAACTAATTATAAGTTACAAATTAATGTGAAATTAATATAAGGGCTAAATTAAAATATTGGGAATATTTTACAAATAACTATTTTTTATGCTCACAAAGTTGTTTTAACATAATAAAATTAAATTAATTATAATTATTAAGTGATATTTATGTGATATATATATATATATATATATTATATGTACAATAAAATATTTTTGATATTCATCCAATATATTTTATTGTCCTAAGATAAACACAAACACAATTTTATGCGTAAATACTATATTTTTATTAAGGAATTTTTACCGCCTTTTAATGGAGAACCAATTTTAAATAGAATTTTTTAACCCTATTAAAAATTTAATATTTTAAAATAAACTTCTTGTTTTTAATAGAAACATAAAAATTAGTTTAGGGGTAATTTATGGTGTTTTTTCTATGAAGAATCATTTTTTAATTAATAGTGAAAAATACTAGATTTTAGTTCAAAGATAAATATTAATATAATTTAATTAAATAGTGAAATTATTTTTTATATTTGTTTTAATGTTTAATAAGATCATATTTTTATCAAATAATATAACATAGTTCATTTTAATCTATTTCACTTTTTAATTGACGATAAAAATGTATCAATCTTTAAATTGATTTTCACTTTGAAAACATGCATTGACATCTCGTGTGTGGGATTAAATTTAAATTCAGTTTGGCCAATTATGTGACTAGAATTTGGAAAATTAGACCGAATATTTGGAATAAAAATAATGTATAATTTCTAAAATGTTCAAATTAGTTTTTGAAAAAAATATATATTAGTGAATGTAATTAAAATTGATTACAATAATTAAGGTAAAATTATGCTTAATAAGGGACTAAACCTTAACCTTAAGAGTAAAAATGACCTAGAAACTTTTACAAAATCTATTTTATGGTCATATTTTGACCCAATCATCCCTTCGATATATTTTTTAAATTATTTGAATCACTTTTAGTGCAAAAAACGTTTATGGAATTCCTTTGTAAAAATATTAAGAGAGTGTCACTCCTCCTCCGCTATAAAAAGGCCTCTTCTCCCCCACTTACTCACACCTCTCAACCCACTTTGGCTCGAAAATTATCTAAAATTACACATGAAAATATCTCCCCTTATCAAATAATCCTCTATTTGTACAAAAACAAATCCAAGGAATCCCTTCGGTGCAAACAAAAAAGGGTTACCCGATTAAGAGGTAACATCCTTCCTTAATCTCTCCTGTGCTATTTCCATTATCCACTCCTCAAATTATTATTATTTCATTATTGTATAAAAAAAGTATCATAAATATACTAGGATATTTATATGATATATTTTAGACCAAAAATTACACACACCTCCATCTAATGGATAACAAACATACTGTTTACGTGTATGATAAACTACCACCTCATAAAACAATGATTGTTCATTTTTCTTTTACCCCCTCTCATGGTGGAAATTATTATGGCCACTCTCTTTATATATGATATATACGATATTTATTAATCCTTTATGCTTATTTAAATATTTTTCAACTCATATCTTTATACTTTACATTTTTTTTGAAAAAGGATAACATTATTAGTGGAAGTGGTGACTACAACCCCTCAAAGTGATGCAATTATTTCACACTATACATGGAATGTAAAAAAGAAGGTTTAAATTAAAAATATAAAAAATACCAAAAAACTATATTATATTTATGAAATAATTACCTTCTTGTAAATATAATATATTTCATTTTCTTTATTACCCTTTCACCAACTTAAAAAGTGATAACATCATTTGTGGAAGTGTTGACTACCGCCTCCTCGACACTATGTTATTACATTTACTTCATAAGAATTATATATAAAATTATATATGATTAAATAACATGATTTTTTTTATATAAATATTGTTATGGAAATATATGGTCGTAATGACTCAGATTTTCTTTGGTGTTATTTTTATAAATTAATTGGGAAACTTCAGAGACCAGGCGTTGATACGGTGTGTGATTACGAGTAAAAGGGTGCCTAGAACATATTGTTGAATTGAGATAATTTGTTAATAAAGAACACGAGATGTTTTTTTTAAAGAATAACTTCTAAAAGGTTTCCCGGATTAGAAATCTGGGGGAATCGTTGTGTTTGGGACATCAACATTACATTAGGTGAGGCCTAACATCGTACAGGGTGGGCCGATTGTGAAAGTTGTATTTTAGACATAAATATCATTAAAAATTTTAATAAAAATATTTTATTTTGTTTTAGTTTTAGTTTTATTTTAAAATTTTCCTATTTTTAGGAATCTCAGGTTATGACATGACCCTAGAAATTCTCTATGGAAAGGAGAAGGAACTCCCTATAACGAACGTCAACATATTTGAGAATCGATATTGATGAACCAAGGATTTGATGGATCGTTGAATGATGACGAAGCATCTTCACTCTTTATCAACAACTGATCTAAATTTGAGGTAGGGTGTTTCTTCTTTGTGATTTTTTCTCTATTTTTTTATTCGATAACGAACACAGAACAACCCAAAAATAGGTTGATCTACTGTTCGATCGCTTGTGGGATGGGTGTTATTCTTGAAGGGTTTAAATGTGAAGACATACTTGTGTGTTGCTTCATTCTTCATGACCCATATAATAAAGATGAATTGAGTATTACACAAACAATTTATAAGATCCATTATTCAGGTGCTTTTGTGCTTTTCCTTTTCCCCCATTCTTCACGATTTTATGAGTGGATGGTTTTTGCGCCTTTGATTTGTGGATCAACAACCTGAGACCAATGACATGACACCACAACAACACCACGGAGGTGTAACGGTGAAGGAGCGGTGTGATTCGGCTAGGATAGTGGTGCATGGAGGCGCAGGGAGACGGCAGCCAGAGGTGGAAGCTTCAGCCAGTGTAGGCATGGTGGTGTTGTCCATAGAAGATAGAGAGCTGGTAGGGTGAGTTTGTCAGATGTGAAGCTAGAAAAGGAATAGCATGTTAGGGGGATTCAGGGATGGAGATCATGAGTCGTAGTAGGAGGTCATGCTGTTGATTGAGGGACATAATGATGAGATAGGATTCCACTCAGTTCTACGTTGGAGGAACCTCCGATAGTGATCCCATGGTGTAGGAGGTGCAGAGGACTGGCCATGTGGAACATAGAATGACACTGTTTTAGAAAGGGAGGCATGTGGTCAGGGTGCACTGCATGCGGTGCAGTGAAACAGACCACAAAGCGGTACACACCAGGGGGATTTGGGCCGCTCCAGTGGCCTAGAAGGTTTAACATGCCACGAAAAGTGGTCTGAACCTGTTTGGGCTGGACCAGACCAGACCAGGTTAAGTTGGGATGGCCAGAACGGGTTGGGTTGGACACGAATCAGACTCGAGTCAGAATTTTTCACTAAAATGGCTATAACATTCAAATTTAAGTTCCATTTCATGAGTCGTATGCATCGTAGGGACCCATGCGATGAGGAGTCCCTTTTAAAATGGATTAGTGGGTTTTTTATATTGGACCAGTATAGGTGGATATCATCCCTTGGTTCATTGCTTGAGGATTTAGCATGGCATTACGTCCACATCACTGGATAGTAGTCCCCTCTATAGGACATGTCCTGGATAGAGTTATGGTATCCCTCAGTGGGATTGTAGTGGTCCTATATCACCCCTAATAGTGTTTTGGGGGAATTGACATGACCTCAAAGCACAAGGAATTAATCCTCAATCTAGTGGGTCGTATCGATATGGTTGTTGTTATTCACTGAGAAGGATCCCCTGCATTATAAGCCGCATCAGTTGTGTTATTAGTATTCTCTGAGAAGGATCCCCTTCATTTTTGGCTAATATATATTTAGTTATTGGTATTCTCTGCGATGGATCCCATCTCTATATTTTATGATCTTTGACAAGTATATTACTCCTTGGGTAGGTCCCAAATTATCGAGAACTCATCATGAGAGTCTCCAATTATATCATGACTCGAGAAGTGAGTTATCATGGAATGATCACGCCTCTAATAGAACCACGTGGAGGTGATTAGTTGTGACATACCTATTTACTTTATGGATGGTTATGAGTATATCTAGATATCCTTGGTATATGTGTTATAAATGTATACCTATCTAGATCATACTTTAGTTCATATATTTCTTTTGGTATACTTCATATGTTTTTTTGTGGTATTCCTTTTTCTTTTCGAGGTGTCCAACTGAGTATTGTCTTACTCTCCCTTGAACAGGATTTTCCCACATGTGTCATGTATTGTGAAGATGATTGACCCGTTCATGTATTCCTAGGTAGATCGTGACTAGGTGGTGATTAGAGTGGGATAGATATATGTTGTGTACTTCTACAACTTCAGACAGCTATCCTACATCTACCCTTTAGGCAGGGTTTTCAACATATGAGTTTCAGCAACTTGTGTATTCACTTTTCCAGACTCTTTCATTTAGTGGGCTTGTATTATGGATCTATTTTCATTCCATTTTTTTACTTTCATACTCTATGGTTGGTATCTTAGTATATATATGCATTTTATTCATAGCGTGTCTTTACATTTCAGAATTTTGGGATTGGATGTGTGTGTGTGTACAAGTACGTAGTCAAATGTCTTTCATTTGTCAGATATGCCTACTCAATGCTAGTCGCCAGCCCCTATCCTATTGCAGGTGGGATTTGGGTAGTCATGGAACTGGACCCTCTAGGACCGATCATGAAATAGTGGTATTAGAGTAGGTTAGTTCTATTTAAGGTCTATGAGTATGTGAGGTTGGTTGGGGAAATAGTGTTAAGTGTTTTGAGTTCAGCTTTCAGGATAGGAACTTCAGTGTTGGTGCAGTGGCCGACATATCCATACAATAGGACTCTAGAAACCTGATTTTTGACTCAGCACATGGAAACACTTGTTTTAGGGAATTAATCGAGCATGCATCATAGAGGAATGAGTTGTGTTTTCAATTCCCTTCTTGAGTTAGGTCTCTAGATATACTAAATTGGCCATGGTTCGTCGTGTTTTATATTAGGATTCCCCTACAAAGCCAGCGAACCCGGATTCGATTACATGATCATGAGGAAAGATCCTCCTAGAGATGAGGTGTTAGTACATAGGTTTGTACCAGAGTTGGAACCTCCGATTGGTTTTCCTATTGTAGTACCACCCATCAAGCAGCAATTACTACTAGCTCTACCGGTTGAGGATGCACACATGTTGACTATGTTTCATGAGTTCTATATGTAGTGACCTCCTAGGTTTCATGGTGATATAGACCCCCATGTAGCTAATTATTAGTAAGAGGTAGTTACACGTGTCTTCCTCCTTCTGAGTATGCCTTCTGACCAGATGGTTGTCTTATCCATGAGTATTCTTCAAGGCTAGGTAGAGAAATGGTAGATCTTAGAGACCCAAAATCATTATGAGGAAACTCTATCTTGGAAAGACTTATAGTGTCTATTTAGGGAGTATTTCCTTCCATATATGTTTCAATCATTGTGCATCTGGAAGCTCCTGCATCTGCAGCAGGGCAGTCAAACAATAGCGGAGTACTCCGTGAGGTTTACTGATCATTCTCACAACTCCATAAATATGGTGAAAGAACCGTTCTTCAGGGATCATACCATTTATTAGGGACTATTCTTATAGATTATGGTGACCATGATATCCCTATGAATTCCTACATATGATGGGGTACTAGACCGAGCACTACTGGTGAAGATCTTTCTAGCAGAGCAGACACCATCTCTAGGATTCTTCGGTAGTATGTTGGTGAAAGAAGTAGCGGGGACCCAAGTGTCCCATACACATTAGGATAAAACCCCAAGATACCATGTCATTGGTGTAGGGCTCCCAGGGCTGCTCCAGTCAGCCCATATACAGGTGGTGTTATGCATGCGGGGGTCAGTGGAATATGGATCAAGATTTCTCGACTCGATATATGATTGATTGGGGGATGGTCGAGGGATCTCTTATTCAAAGGCAGAAAAATGATAAGGGTGGTATAAATGGAGAAGGATGTGGTAGAGGAGTAGGTAGAGTAGTAGGATGTAGTTGGAGGTTTGAAATGTTACCACAACCCCCCCCCCCCCCCCATGTGGTCCACACCAAGGTCAGGGAGGTGGTGGACAGGGATGAGGATAGCTGCAGGTGATGGGGTCTTATGAACCCAGTGATATAGGGATGATTAGAGTTAATAATTTTTTATTTTTTACCCTAGAGGTATTTTTTATAGATACAGGTGTCAGTCATTCTTTTTTTCCATGAACCTTATTCAGGGCTTGGATATTCCAGTTCAACCATAGATCGGACCCTTATATTTAATGACTCATACAGGAGGGGATTCAATGATCACATACTGGTTCTGATAGTGTGAGCTTACTGTTAGAGGCAATAGTTTCGGTTGGGATCTCTTGGTAGATGCATCAAGGTGTTACAATGTCATTCTCAGTATGGATTGGTTATATATATTCCCTGCTCATATTGACTATTTTATGTGCAGAGTGTGCTATGTCCATGGTGATCGGACCAGGTTTTCCTTTTTTTCAAAAGTAAACACATGTATCATCGGATATACATAATCATAGTAGGGTGCATCCAATTACTAACTAGATGCATAGATTCACCATTGGTGCATTGGATTATTGGAGTCCTCAGTTTGCTACAGTGGTGACAGAGTATGAGGACGTCTTTTTTGAGGATTTCCCCAGATTACCTCCCCACCTGAGAGGTAGGCTTCTGCATTGATATATACCTCAAGACAACACTAATATCTACCCCTGCATATTGGATGGATCTTGTATATATTTCTGATATTAGGGTATGGTTATAGGACCAATAGAGGAAGGACTTCATGAGCCCCAGTTTTACACCCAAGGCATTCCCAGGTTTAATTTCCAAGAAAGAATACAGGAGCATGAAGTTATGTGTTGTCTTCTAGGGCCTGAATTATGTGATTGTGAAGAAAGAGTTTCCACTATCGCAGATTGACAACCTCTTCGATGAGTTGAAGGGAGAAAGGTGGTTCTTGAAGATTCTCTTCATATCTTTCTTTCACCATCTTCACGTATGAGATGAGGATGTACCGAAGAAAGTATTAAGATGTCGTTAAAGACACTACGAGTACATAGTGATGTCATTTTGAATAAATAACATGCCAATAGTGTTCATGGGGACTCATGAATTGGATCATCCAACCATACATAGACTGGTTTGTGGTGGTCTTGATTGATGAAATCCTAGTGTACTATGTGTCTGTGGAAGAGCATGGGATAAAATTGAGGATTTCTCTAGACACACTCTGAAATAACCATATTTATGCGAATCACTCGACATGTTAGTTCTATATTCGGGAGGTCCACTTTCTAGGACACATCATTTCAGAGGATGGAGTCATAGTGGATCTGAAAATAATTGAGTTGGTGCTTTCTTGGGAGCCACCCAAGAATGTTACCGAGGTGTCGAGATTTTGAGGTTTAGCTAGGTACTATTGGAGGTTTTTACAAAATGCTTCCAGAGTAGATGTACCCTTGATGTCTTTGATAGGGATGGGTCAACCTTTCGTGTGGACAGAGAACTGTCAACAGTGACTTCATGAGCTGAGATAGATATTGATGAGTGCTCCCATATTGAGATTAATAGTGGAGGGCATCAGTTATGTGGTGTACTTTGATTCATCATAGACTACAATTGTTTGTTTCCTAATGTAGTGGAATAGAGATATTTCTTATGGTTCACACCAGTTGAGAAAACATGAGAAAAACTATGCGAACCATGAACGTTAGCTAGTGGCGGTAGTCTTCGTATTGAATATGTGGAGATAGTACCTGACAGATGAGTGGTTTATCATCTAATTTGACCACAAGAGTCTCAAATATATCTTCTCCCAGAACAATATGGACATGAATCAGAGGTAATGGATATTGTTCTTCGAATATTATGACTTTGAGATTTTCTATACTCTTGGGAAAGGGAATGTGGTGGTAGACGATCTCTGCACGAAATCTAGCTTGTAGTTGTTGAGTGAGGTGTTATAGAAGTTGGTAATGTTTCATATATCCCTTGGGGATGGAGATGGATCATCTTACATCAAGTATATGGTTTTCACACCTCCACCCTTAAAACTAGTTAGGGAGGCACAACTTTTAGATATCAACTGTGAGACCTGATGTGCTCAGTTGTCCACAGGGCATGCCCCTGATAGATATTAGATATGTGGGGAGAAAATCATTATTTTAAATGGCCACATATTTTTACCAATGTAATTATAGGAGGATGTTCTAAGGGAGTTCCACATATCTCCTTTGGTGGTACATCCGAGCATGGATAAGATGTACTAGGACATCCGGCATCACTTCGGGTGGCCAAGGATAAAGAAGTAAGTGGCAGAGCTTTTTTCTCGATGCCTCAATTTCTATTAAGTGAAGGCTGAGAACCATGATCTATTAGGCTTTACCCAAACTATTGAGGTTTTAGAGTTTAGGTAGGGTGGGATATCTAGGGACTTAGTGAAGGGTTTACCATGTATATTTAAATGACATGATACCATATGGGAGATTTTTGAAAAACTCACCAAGTCGACCCTCTTCCTATCTATATAGGTTCACTTTTTAGTAAAGATCTTAGTGTTCCTATATATAGAGGATATAGTTCAGTTTCACATAGTACCATCAATGATCATTTCAGATCATGATGCTTGTTTCACATCCCAGTTCTGGAATGGATTTCAGGAGGCATTTGGGACTCGACTGTGCTTGAACACAACATTTCATCCCCAAAAGGATGGACAGACAGAGAGGACCATTCATGTTCTAGAGGATATGTTGTGGGCCTGCGTCATGGACTTCGATCATAGCTGGGAGGATCACCTTCCACTAGTGGGGTTTGTGTACAAAAACAACTACCACTCCACCATTTGTATGGCACCATTCAAGGCCCTGTACGGGCAACCGTGCAGGTCACCACATTGCTGGACTAGCCAAGGAGATTCAATAATCATGGGTTTGTAGTTGGTATGGGCTACAACAGAGAAGGTAATGATCACCCAAGAGAATATGAGGACTATACAGAGTCAGAAAAAATCATATGATAATATGATACAAAGGCCTATGAAGTTTGAGTAGGGAGAAAATGTGTTCTTTCAATACTCACATTAATAGGGATTGCATAGATTTGGATTGGGTGTCAAGTTATATTAGAGATACATCAGACCATTTCAGATTTTGTGTAAATTTGGGGAGGTGGAATACCTTCTAGATCTACCCCCACAGTTGCACTGAGGGCATGACATCTTCCTTATGTCACAACTTAGTATATACATGCATGATCAATCGCATGTCATCGACTGAGATGAGATGGACATTGGCGATGTGACAAACATTGCAGAGTATCTAGGGGAGATTGAGGATCTACATGATATTATCCTTTGTGGGTGGTCAATTACCCGGGTGTGTGTTTGGTGGTATCATGGGAATCTCCATGAGAGAAATTGGGAGCAGGAGGCTCAGATTCGTGGTCAGTATCCTCATATTTCTGTTTAGTAGACCTTGTTTTGGATTTTGGGGATGTAAATACCCAATGTGGGGAGAAGTTAATGAATCATAGTATCTATGTATTTATTTATATATATTAATTGGGAAAATTATGAGACCTGGCACTGAGATGTTGTGTGATTCTGAGGCCTTGTGTTCCTAGAACAATTTTTGGAAATGAGATATGTTTTTAATAAAGCATGCAGTTAGTTTTTGTATTAGACTGGATTAACATATAAATGTCTTCCTGAATGATAACTACTAGGGCACTGTTTAATTCATAATATTGAATTTATATTAGGTGGGGTCTAACATCTATAATAATAGGATGAACATGAAATTCATCTTTTGGACATAATGGTCATCAAAATACTTAATAAAAAATTATTTTGATGCAGTGTTTATTTTATTTTAAATTTTTTCTATTTCTTGGAATCCATGATTATAACATAACCCTATAATTCTTATGAGGTAAGGATAAGGAGATCCCTCCAATGAATGTTGATTGATTGGAAAATCAAGATTGAAAACCCCCAGATTTGACGGATCTACGAATGATGACTGCGCAACATCACCATTCACCAACAACCAATCCAAATTCTAGGTAGGGTGTTTCTTATTTTGAATTTTTTTTCCCATTATTAAATTTGATGATGACTGCACACCAAGTCATGAACAAGTTGATCTGATATTTGATCATTTGTGGGGTGAGTGTTATGCATGCAAGGATTTAAAGGGAAGATAGATCTGTGTTTTGTTTCGTTCTTCGTGACCCCTATGATAAGGAAGAATCAAGGACAAGCCGAAAAATGGCCATGATCCACCCTTCAGGTGATTTCTTATTCTCTTTTACCCTATTCATTACGTCCTTTAGGATATGATGAGTGGGAAGTTGTTTTGCCTTCGATTCAAGGTGCAACAACTTGAGACCGAAGATCTGACACCACAACGACACTGCTGATGTGAAACGGTGAAGGCGGGGCACGATTTTTCTAGGACAATGGTGCAAAGTGGTGGTGCAAGGAAACATCGATTGGAGGCATCATATTCGGATAGTTCATGTGACACATTGCCGATCAATTTCAGACAACAAGACAGTTGGGCAAGGCTGCCAATCGGGCAGCCAACTAAGGTTATGTACGGTAGGGGGCATCGGGGCTGACGAGCAAGGGTTATATAAGCAGTTCATAGAATTGACCTGGGGCCATGGTAGGAGGTCATGGTAATGAGCTGGGATGTGGCTTGGTGTCATGTTGCAGGAACACACAACATCGAGGTTGCGGGATAGGCAGTACGGTGGGCCGGCTATGTGGAATGCGGTACAACACCGCGTCAGCATGGTAGGAACGCGGTCAGGGTAGACAATGAGCAGCGCAGTGAACCAGACCAAATTGTGGGATGGACCAGGGGGAGCTGGGTCACTCAAGTGACACTACAGGCTAGGCCCAACAACATAGCTGACTGGGCCAAGCAATATAGCAGCCCAAGTCTAGGAGGCACGTGGGCCATGCCTAGTAGGATGGGCTAGTTCAGGCTAGACCAGATGGGGCTGGTTATGCTCAACCAAACCAGGTCGGGTCGGTCAGTGGGTTGGGTCAGGTTCAGCAGGTCAAGTCGGACCCGAATCGAACTCGAGTTGTACTTTTCAATAAAATGGATGTAACTTTCAAACGAATGGTCTGTTTGATGTACCGTCTACGTTTTAGGGACTGTTGCTATGAGATGTTCCTTTTGAGATGGGTTGGTAGGTTTTTCTCTTAGACCAGTATAGGTGGACAGTTTTCCATGGTTATTTCGTCAAGATTTCAGTACGATATTATGTCCATATCATGGGATATTAGTCCCCTCCAGTGTTCATGTCCCGAATAGAGTTATGGTATCCCTTCTTGGGACTATAGAAGTCCTCTATCACACCATGTGGGGTTTTTTGGGCATTTACATGACCTCTGAGTGAAAGGTGTTAGTCCTCTATCTAGTGGGTCATATCGATAGGGTTATTAGTATTTTATGAGAAAGATACCCTATGCTACAAGACACATCAGAATGGTTTCTAGGCTACAACGTAGGGGGTCCTTCTCATGGAATACCAACAACCCTATGGACGGGCTTGTAACATAGGGGATCCTTCTCAGAGAATACTAAAAACCCTGTCAATATGGCCCAATATATAAGGTAGACTAACCCCTTGTGCTATGACATCATGCCAATTCCCACAAAACATACTTAGGGGTGATAGAGGACAGCTTCAGTCCCAAGGAAAGATACCATAACTCTATCCCAGACTCAGTCCTTATAGGGGAGTATTATTCAGTTATGTAGACTTAATAACGTACTGAATCATCAAGGAAATAACCAAGGGGAAATATCCACCTATATTGGTCCAAACTTCAAACTAACCAAGTCATCTAAAAAATCCCCCCCCCCCATCACAAGTCTCCTAATTCCATAGACAGATCATCAAACAATCATTCCATTTGAATGTTACATCCATTTTTGTGAAAAGGTCTAACTCGGGTTTGGTCTGGGTCCGACCTGACCCGCCCGACCCAGCCCGACCCTTCAACTAACCCAAACCGGTCCGACTAACTCGACCCATCCTTATCCGGTCAGTCTTGGTTTCATCCAGCCCTAAACAGAATGGGCCACTAGGCTCAGCCATATAGGTTTTCCCACTTTTCCATTGGAGCGGCCCGACTCTCCTAGGTTCAGCATGCACAATGAGTCAGTTCACCATTATGCACATGGTCCCCCCTGATGGAATGACTCCCAGGCTGAAGTCGTTTCATGCTATGTTCCACACGGCCTGCCCGCCACACTACTTTCCCCATAGCCTCGCCACTGCGGGTTCCTCCAACATGGAACTGAGTCCTGTCCTATCTCGATGATGTGGCCTCCTGGTGTGACCCACTCTCTCCAGCCCCATAGTCCCCTATGCAACCCCTTTATGTGATCTTATTTCATTGGTCGCCTTGTCGGTGACCTCACCCTACTGTCTCACCATCCGCCATGGACTGGCGCCACCTAGCCTCAACTGGTTGGAGCCACTGCTGCCTTACATCGCCATGCACTGTTGTCCAAGCCAAATCACACCATGTCTTCTCCATCACACTTCTGTGGTGTCATAATGGTGTTCGATCTTCGGTCTCAGTTTGATGCACCATGAATCGAAAGTGCAATAGCATTACACACATAAAATCATAAATAATGCGAAGAAATAGGGGGAAAAGAGAAGCACAAAAGAACCCAAAGGACAGATCATGAAATTTCCTAATGTCAGACTCGATTCACCCTTGTGAGAAGGGTCACGAAGAACCAAGCAACACACAGATCTATCTTCCCATTAAAAATTGGCATTCATAACACCCATCCCACGAGCGATCAAATCGTGAATCAACTTGTTCAAGGTTTGGTCCGTGATTTCCATTCTATTTAAGAACAGGGATGAATAACAAATAATAAACACCCTAAATAGAGTTTGTATCTATCATTAAAGAAGGGAGAAGATGCATTTTCATCATTCATCGATCTGTCGATCTTTGATCCAAGTCCCGATAAATTATCTATCATCATCAAGAGGGATCCAACTTATATTTCTCTCAAGTAAACTCCATGATTATGGTGGTAACCCTGGATCCCTATAAAACCCTATTAATACAAAAGGATATTTGTTTTGTCTAAATAATATATTTTATTACCTATACGTCCAAAATTTAACTTTTAAATCCGGCCCATGCCAATCGATGTTAGGCACCGCCTATGGTAAAGTATCTATTCCAAATGCAATGGTGCCCTTGAATTTCTGATCTAGGCACCTGTATAGATGTTATTCATGTTTTAAATAAAAAATTCACACACACACTATTAAAAACATAACATATTTCAACGAACTCTTCCAAGCGCATCGGGTCTCAGAATCACACTCCATCTTAGCGGCTGATCTCAGATTTTCCCAATTAATTTACAAAAATAGATCTAGAGAATATCGGAGTCATTACATACTCCCAACCTTAGGACTTTACGTCCTCGAAATCCAAAACCAGGTCTACTCAAAAAATAGACGAGAGTACTGAGAATGAATCTGAGCCTCCCACTTCCATGTACTCTCCTATAGATTCTCATGCCACCACCGAACACACACCAGAGGAATCAACCACCCATAAAGGATCCTCTCCTATCAATACCTTATCTTCACTAGGTACATCACAGAATTTTCCCCTTAATCAATGTCCAGCTCTCCCTTGTTGATGGAATACGATTGATCATGCACTTACCTCCTCATCTGCAACACATGGAAGATGTCATCCACCCATTTTAACTGTTGGGGAAGAGATAAAAAATATGAAACCTCTCCATCTCTATGTAGAATATGAAAAGGTCTGATGTATCTTTGAGATAAATTTACACCCCATCCAAATTTCTTCAATCCTCTTCGAGGTATGACCCAAAGAAACACATGCTATCCTTCTTCAAATTTCAAAGGCCTCTATCTCCAATTAGCATATTACTTTTTTTGGATCGATGCAGTCCACATCCACTCTAGGATGATTTTCACCTTCTCCATAGAAGCTCACACTAACTTCGTGCCCATAATTGATGACTCTTGTGGATCCATCAAGAAAAATGGTGATCTTCATAGTCGTAGGTACATGGCGTCATATAGTGTAGTACCAATGGTGGAGTGGAAGATGTTGTTGTATGAAAAATCTACCAGTGGTAGGTGATCCTCTCTACTACGACTGAAGTCCATGATGTAGGCTCGTAGTATATCCTCTAGAACATGAATGGTCATCTCCCTATGGCCATCCTTATGGGGATGAAATATCATGATTAGGTGTAACTAAGTCCGAAATTCCTCCTCTATTACTTCCTAAAACCGAGATGTAAAACTATAATCCTGATCTGAAATGATCTTCGATGGTACTCCATGAATCCAAACTGTCTCCTACATGTAGAGGCGTCCTAAGCTCTCCACTGAACTCTACTCCTAGATAGGTGGAAAGTGGGATGAACTGGTGATTTGTTCAATGATCATCCATCTGGTTTCTTAACCCATGGACATGAATGGTAATACCATCACAATGTCCATCAATATCACATACCACTTCTACTCTGGAAACTCATGAGTTTGGGTCAAGATTGCTGAAACCTGGTTCTCAGCCTTCACTTGTTGTGAAGTTAGGCATTGAGAAATGAAATCTTCCACTTCCTTCTTTATCCCCAAACACTAGAACTGATGTGGGAGGTCCTGGTACATCATCTACACACTCTGATGCACCACCAAAGGGGACGTGTTGAAATCCCTTAGAACCTCCTCCCATAACACCACTAGAATAACTATGTTCCCTCTAAAAAGAAATAAATTTTTCCCACCTATCAAATACCCATAAGGGTAAAGAGTTGATTGCCTCGGGTTTATGCCAGTTGAGACCACATGAGTAGAGGATTGGTTGGAGGTAGTTACACATGTCTTCTAACTTGTGAGGAAACCTTCCGACCATATTTTGGTCCTATCAGTGAGTCTTCTTTAGGGCTCATCAGGGAAATGGTGGAGCTTAGTGACCTAGATACATGATTATATGACTCTCTATTATGGAAACATAAAGTGTATCATCATGGAAGAGTTCATTCTAGATATGTTGTGATCAGTACACATCTAGGATCTTCAGCATCTGTAATAGGGCAGTCAGACTGGGGCGGAGTACTCGGCGAGGTTTACTAATCTTTGTTGCTACTCCATGGATATGGTGTGAAACCTGTTCTACAGGGATCATACCATTGATAAGGGACTACACTTAGAGGTAAATCCATCCATGATATCCCTCATAAATTGAACATGTGTTGGGGTAATAGAGAGAGCTCTACTTGTGGAGAGCTTTCTAGCATAGTAGACACCAACTATTGGAGCTACCAGGAGGCACTGGGTAGCTGAGTCTTTAGAAGTAGATAGCCAATTATCGTTGTAGGAACCCATGTGGGAAAGAAAAATTCAGAGATGACCCCAAGATACTGGTTCAATGATGTAGGGCTCCTCGTGCAGCCCAATTTAGCCAAGAGACAAGTAGTGTAACACATGTAGCGATCAGGGGAATCTATCTTGAGATTGTCTGACTTGATTTACGGGTGATCAGGGGATGGTCGAGGGACCAATAAGTTAGTTTAAGATGCATAAGAAGGGTTTTTCGTAGGGAAGAATATGTGGAAAATGAGAAAATAGAGATGCATGAGGTGGGAGGATTTTCGACGTGTTACCATTACCACCCACAGGTGGTCCACATGAGGTTCATGGCGCTAGTGGGCAGGGAGGAGGACAGTTGCTGGTGATGGATGATTATGACCTCGGTGCTCCATGGATTATTAGAGGTAAAATCTGTGTCTTTTCCACCCTAGTAATAGTTTTTGATGATATAGATTCTAGTCATTCTTTTCTTACCACAAACCTTATTCAAGGATCAGAGATTCTAGTTGAATAGTTAACTCGACCCTTACATTTAGAGACTTCTATATGAGGGGATTTGATGATCACAAATTCATTAATATAGTGTGAGATTACTCTTAGAGGTTATAGTTTTCATTGGGATCTCTTGGTAATGGCATCAAGGCCTTATGACATCATTCTTGGTGTGGAATGGTTTTCTACAGTATATGCTCAGATTGACTATTTTTGGCATAATGTGTGTTGTTTTTGTAATTATTAGACCAGGTTTAACTTTTTTGGTGAAACTTAAATTTATGCATCATAGTATGGACATACTCATGAAGGGTTTAGCTGATTACTCACCAATTGGAAAGCCTCACCCTCTATGCAGTGGATGATGCGAGCCCTCTGTTTTCTACAATGGTGGTAGAGTATGAAGACATCTTTTATAAGGATGTTCTTATATTACCTACCCATAGGGAGGTGGACATATTCATTGATCTATAATATATGGAAAAATCCATATCTACCCATTCATATTGGATGAATCCCACAGAGATTCATGAGATGAGGGTATATTTGGAGGACCTGTAGAGGAAGGGCTTCGTGAGACCCAATTTTTTTACCATAGGCGGCCCCAGTTTTTTTCAATAAGTAATAAGGAATATTAAGGTTAGGTGTGGAATTATAGATCTTGAATTTAGTGGTTGTGAAGAACAAGTATCCACCACTGATGATCAATGATCTCTTTGATCAGCTAAATAAAGAGAGGTGGTTTCTGATGATTGACCTCAGATATGGATATCACCAACTTCATGTACGAGATGAGGATGTACCGAAGAAAATATTCAGATGTTGGTATAGCCAATATAAGTACATAGTGATTCCATTTGGTATTAAAAACACCCCAGAAATGTTCATGGGACTCATGAACATAATCTTCTATCCTTACTCAGACTGTTTTTTGGTGGTCTTCATTGATGACATCCATGTATACTCGGAACCTATGAAGGATAACATGATAAAAATGAGGATGGTTCTAGACACAATGTGAGTGAACCAACTTTATGGGAATCTCTCTTAGTGTCAATTATAGATTAGATAGGTCCACTTGCTGGGACATGTTATTTTAGAGGTTTGAGTTGTAGTGTATCCGATGAAGGTTGAGGAGGTGTTTTCTTGGGAGCCACAAAATAGTGTTACTGATGTGTGGAGTTTTATAGGTTTGTCTGGGTAATATCAAAGGTTTGTACCTAAATTTTCTATAGTAGCATCACCTTTGATGGATTTGATGCAGAAGAGGTATCCTTTTGAATGGACAGAGAAGTGCGAACAGTGCTTTCAAGAGCTAAGACGGAGACTGATGAGCACTCCCATCATGATACTACTAGAGAAGGGAGTTGGGTATGTAGTGTTCTATGATGCATTAAGGACCAGGATTGGTTGTGTCCTGATTTAGGGGGAAGTGGTGATTGCCTATCGGTCATGGAAGTTGAGACATAATGAGAAGATCTATGTGACCCAGGATTTTGAGATAGTGGACGTGGTCTTCACTTTGAAGATACGGCAACACTACCTGTTGGGGGAGTGGTTTACCATCTACTCTAACCACAAGAGTCTCGAGTATATCTTCTCTCAGAAGGATTCAAAATATAGACATAGGCTATGGATATATTTCCTCAAGTATTATAACATGTATATTTTATATACTCCTACGAAGGGGAACATGGTTCAATTCACTCTTAGCAGGAGATCCGGTTTGTAGTTACTGAATAAGATTTCATAGAAGTTTTCCACGTTATAGATATCATTTATGGATAGATATGAAGTATCTTACCTCCATTTATGGTTATTACCCCTCTACTCTTACAACTAGTCTGGGAGTCACATCTTGGAGATATCGACTACAAGACCCAACATTCTCATTTTTTCACAGATCATGCCCCTGATTGATATTCAATAGGTGGGGAGCACATCATTCTTTTTAGTGGGTGCATAGTTTTACCAGTGTTGTTTCAATGGTAGGTTCTGAGAGTGTTCCACAAATCCCCTTTGGATATATATCTGAGTGTGTTGAAGATGTACCGGGACTTCCAACATCAGTTCTGGTGGAAAGGGGTAAAGAAGGTAGTGGTACAGTTCATTTCTTGATGCCTCATTTTTCAACAGGAGAAGGAAGACAACCAGGTCCCAGTAGTCTTGATGCAACCTATTGAGGTTCCATAGTGGAAGTGGGATAAAATATCAATGGACTTCGTGATGGGTTTACCCTACAAATCTAGGGGTCCCGAATCCATCTGGGTGATTGTTGACCGACTCAACAAGTCCCCCCACTTCCTACCTATCTAGGAGTAGAGTTTAGTGGAGAGCATGGGATGACAATATGTGTAGGAGATAATTATTAATCACAGAGTACCATCAAATATTATATTAGGTTGTGATTCTTGTTTCATATCACTGTTGTGTAAGGTATTGCAGTATGTGTTTGGGACTTAGTTACGCTTGAGCACGACATTCCATCTCTAGATGGATGGCCAGACGATGAGGACCATTCAAGTTTTAGAGGATATGTTGCATGCCTGCATCTTGAATATAACTTGTATCTAGTAGGATCACCTACCATAGGTGGAGTTTTTGTAAGAAAATATCTACCACTCCACCATTGGTATGGAACCATTCAATACCTTTTCTGAGAGACCATTTAGGTCACCACTTTGCTGGACTGACCCAGGAGAGTCAGCAATCATGGGTCTGGTGTTGATCTGAGATTCCACTGATAAGGTGTTGATCATCTAGGGGAAGAGTCTTATATTAACAGGAGATGGATGTGTATGGAGTTTGAAGAGGGATACCATTTGTTCCATTGGGTCCCACATCTATGAGGATTATAGAGATTTGGAAGGGGTAGAAAGTTGTCACCGAGATACATCAGACTTATTTAGATTCTATATAGAATTGGTGATGAGGAATACCACCTCTATTTACCCCCACAGTTTCAATGGGTGCATGATGTCTTCCATGTATCACAACTGAGGAGGTACGTGCATGATCCATCACACGTCATTGACTAGGGTGAGCTGGACATTGATGATGGGGAGACATTTCTAGAGTACCCAATGGAGATCGAGGATTGATAGGTGAGGATCCATAATGGGTGGTAAATTCCTATTTCACAGCTTAGATGGAAGCACAAGAATCACTATGAGTTAACTTGGGAGCAGGAGGATCAGATTTCTGCTTAGTATCTTCATATTTTTGCTGAATAGACTTGTTTTGGATTTCAATGATGAAAATTCCTATATTGTGGAGAAGTAATGACTTTGATTTTCCCCAGTTTTATTTTTATAAATTTATTTGGAAAATTATGAGAACAGGAGCTGAGACGATGTGAGATTATGAGGCCTGGTGTGAATGGAACAATTTTTTAAAATGAGTAAGGTTTTTAATAAAGCGTCTGGGTGATTTTTCCTTAAAAGTGGTATAACTTATAAATGGGTTCTTGGATAAAAAATCAGAGGGCACCATTGCATTCAGAACAGTAACATTACTTTAGGCAGGGCTCAACATCGACCAGTGTGGGCCAGATGTGAATGTTATATTTTTGATGTATCAGTAACAATATATTTAGTAAAAAAATTATTTCGAATTAACAACTCCTGTTTTCATTATATTGTGTATTTTTAGGAATCTTGGGTTATCACCCTAACATTTTATTTTCCCTAAGACAAAGATAAGGAGGTTCTCTCTACGGAGAAGACAGATTGTTGATAGAAACTTGTATCGAAGATCAACGGATCGACGAATGACGATAACATAGCTTCACCATTCATCAAAGACTGATCCAAACTCTTGGTAGAGTGTTATTTATTTTTTATTCATTCTCCATTCTTAAATTTGACGATGAATTTGGACTAACCCACTAATAGGTTGATCTGAGGTTCAATCACTTGCAGAATTGGTGTTATGATTGAGGGGTTTTAAAGGGAACATAGATTTTTGGCTTGCTTCATTATTCGTGGACCCTATTACAAGGATGAATTGAGGCCAATATAAACAAAGTCCAAGATCTGTCCTTTTAATGCTTTTTTGTTCTCCTTTTACCCTATTCTTCTCTTTTTCTTGATTTTATGAGTGGACGGTTATTGCGGCTTTGATTCATGGTGTAACAACACGATATGAAAGATCCAACACCACAACAACACCATAGAGGTGCGATGGTGAAGGCGCAGTGCGATTCGTCCAGGACAATGTCACACAGTGGCAGCATATGGTGGTGGTGGATTTGACCTGTTCAGGTGATCCATCTTTGGTCTATGGTGGATGGTAATTCGGAAGGGTGAGGTATCCACTAGGGTGGCCGACGAAGGTGGAGTGTGTTATGTGGACCGCATTGAGGCCGATGAGGAAAAAGTGTGCATGTCATGGAATGAGGTTGTGGTGTTGGCTGGGGCCCACGATGGCAAGCTGGGATGCAGCTTAGTGTCTTGTTAGAGGAACCAGTTGTGGAGAGGCCATAGGAAAGGTGGTGTGGTAGGCTGGCCAAGTGAAGCATGGCACGACATCGTGTCAGCATGGGAGGCACATGGTCGGGGCAGACTATGTTTGGTGCTGAGAACCGGCCCGCAGCATGGGCCAGACCAAGGTAGAGCTAGTCCGCTCTTGCATCCCCGTGAGCTGGACCCAGTAGCCCAAAAATTCAGGCCCATAAATCATAGTCGGTCAGGCCAAACGGGACCGAGGTGGATCACGTCATCTTGACCAGTTCGAGTCGACCGGTGGGTCGGGCCGAGTCTGGAAGGTGGGTCAGACCCTGACCAAACTCGAGTTTGACTTTTTCACAAAAATGGTTGTAACTTTCAAACTGATGGTCCATTTTAAAAGATGTATATGAAATTGGGACCCTTGCAATGGGGTAGTCCTTTTGATATATCTTGTTGGGTTTTTAGCTTGAAATAGTATAGGTAGAGAGTTTTGACTTGGATCATTCCTTCAGGGTTAAGTACAATATTTCACCCACATCCCTGGATAGTAGTCCCATCTAGAGGCCAAGTCCCAGATAGAGTTATGGTATCCCTCTTTGGGACTGTAGTGGTCCTCTATGACCCTTAATAGAGTTTTTTGGGAATTTATGTGACCTATGAACATAGGGAACTATTCCTATGTCATGTGGGCCAAATCGATATGGTTTTTGGTATTCCCTGAGAAGGATTCCCTGCATTACGAGCCACATCGGTAGGGTTGTTTGTATTATCTGAGAAGGATCCCCTATGTTGTGGAATAATACAGATTGGGTTGTTGTTATTCGATGGGAAAGATCCCCTCTATGTATGTTATGATATTTTACTAGTATATTTCTCTTTGGGATAGGCCCAAAGTTTTGGGACCTCTTTGCGAGACTCTCTGATGATATCATGTCTCAAGAAGTGAGTTCTTCCTAAATGAGTGGTCCTTGAGAAGAACCGTGTATTGGCCATTGGTTGTGACTTACCTCTTTCTTTTGTGGTTGGTTATGAGTATATCTAGATATACTTGGTATATGTGTTATAGATGTATACCTTTGTATACATGATTGTTCATCATGTATTTATTTTTGGTATACTTCCTATATTTCTTTTTGGAATTCCTTTATGGTTTTGGGGTGTCCTACTAAGTATTGTTTTACTCACCCCTGCACAGGCATTTCCCACATGTGTCATGTTTTTTGTAGAAGATCATTTCTTTGATGAATTCATAGGTGGACCAGGACCATGTGGTTATTAGAGAGGTTATACGGACATGGTGTTCTTTTATGGCTTCATATAATTATCCTATACCAAGCCTTCAGGTAGGGTTTTATGTGGACGAGTTTTAGGAACTTGTGTATTCACTTTTTCACACACTTTCATTTAGTGGGATTTTATTTTGGCCCTATTTATTTTCCATTTTCCTTCTGTCATACTTTATGGTTTTCATCTTAGTGTATTAATGCATTGTCTACAAATTGTTTTTACATTTCATCATTTTCAGATTTGAATTGTGTGCGTGTGTACTTGTACTTAGGTAAATGCCTCCCATTTGTGGAATATGCCTACTCGGTTCTAGTTTACATTTCCTAGAATATTAGAGGAAGTCTTGGGGTAGTCATGTAATATATCCATATGTGTTTTGGTTCATTCTTTGTGACCCCTCTAACAAGGATGAATCATGGATGACACAAACAGAGCAAGAGATATGTCATTAGAGTGATTTTGTGCTTATTTTTCCCATATTCTTCATGTTTTTCATGGTTTTATGAGAGGATGGTTGTTGGGAATTTGATTCATAGCACAAAAACCCGAGACTGAAGATATAACACCACAATGAAATTTTGGAGTTTCGACAGTGAAGGCCCAACAAGATTAGGGCGGGAAAATGGTGCACGGTGTCGCAAGGCGGCGCCAGCCGGAGGCAGCAGCTCCAGCTGGTTTAGGCGATATGGAACCAGTCCATGATGAATAGTGATCTGGTAGGTTGAGGTCACCGGTGGGGCAGTCGATAAATAAAGAGTGTGATAGGCGGAATTGATGCTGATGGGGCTAGCGAGCGTGGGCCGCAGCGTGGACAAGGGCTCATGGTAGGAGGCCACGACGACGGTATGGGACATGGCTCATTGCCACAATGGAGGAACCCACATTGGCAAGGCTATTGGGTCGGCGATGATGTTTTCCGCCATGTGAAACATGTCAGGACACCACATCATCACTAGAGTCACATGGAAGGGGTATACCGACTATAGCATAGAGAATCATCTCATAGTGCGGGTCGAACCATGGTGGAGCCAGGCCGATCCGGCGGCCTCCCAGGTCAAGCCTAGTGGATTGGGCCAGTTTGAGCTAGACCAGATAGGGCTAGGTTAGGGCAGCCAGACTGAGTCGGGTCTACTGGCGGGTTCGGTCGGGTCTGATGGGTTGGTTCAGACCCGGACCAGACCCGAGTAAGACATGTTCACTAAAATGGTCGTAACTTTCAAACGAAAGCCCTGTTTGATGAGCCATCTATGGATTAAGGACTCTTGCAAAGAGGTGGTTATTTTGATATGGATTAGGGGTTTTTAGTTTGGACTAGTATTTGTAGAGATTTTCCCTTGGTTATTTCTTCAAGGGTTCAGTATTGTATTACGTTCACGTCACTGGATATTAGTCCCCTCTAGAGGCCATGTTGTAGATAGAGTTATGGTATCCCTCTTTGGAATAGGAGTGGTACTCTATTTTCCTTGATGGTGTTTTGTGTGAATTGAAATGACCTCTGAGCACATGGCATTAGTCTTCAATCTAGTGGACCGTATTGACAGGGTTTCTGGTATTCTATGAGAAGGATCCCATATGTTATGAGCCAAATCTATATTGGTTTTATTATTCTCTAGGAAGGATCACCTACATTGTGGGCTAATAAAGATTAGTTTTTTGGTATTATATGGGAATGATCCCTTCAATGTATGTTATAATATTTGATTAATATATTTCTCAATGGGTAGGGCCCAAATTAGTGGGACCCTTTAACAAGAGTCTCTGATGATATCATGGCTTGAGAAGCGAGTTTTCCAAGAATGAGCACGCCTCGAGCATAACCCTCTGGTGGAAATTGGTTGTGACATACCTCTTTACATTGTGGCTGGTTACATGTATATTTGTATATCATTGGTAAATGTGTTATATACATATACCTGTATAGATATGAGTGTACTTTTTGAATTTATTTTGGTATACATTTTATATTTCATTGTGGTTTTGGGATGTCCTGCCTATTATTATTTTACACACCCCTGCACAGACATTGCCCAAAAATTTTGTGTCTTGTGCAGAAAACTGATGCTATGATGGATTCCTAGGTATATTAGGACCAAGTGGTTCTTAGAGAGTCTAGATGGATGTGGTTTCCTTCTACAGCTTCAGATAGTTTTCCTACACCTACCCTTCATGAAAGGTTTTCTATGGAGGAGTTTCAGGAATATGTGTATTCACTTTTTCAGACTCTTTCTTTTGGTGGGTCTATATTTTGGACATGTTTAATTTCTATTTTACTAATTCCACTCTGTGGTTGGTATCTTAGTGTATTCATGCATTTTCTTCTTAGTTATTTTTTACATTTCATCATTTTGGGCTTGGAGTTGTGTGTTTTTATACATTTAATTAGGAAAATGCCTCCCATTTGTAGAGTATGCCTACATGAGGCTAGTTTCCATAACCTGACCTATTGGAGGTGGGAATGGGGTAATCATGGCATGGGACCCTTTGGGATAGGTTGGGACAGGGGTGTTACTTAACTTAATTCCATAACGACCATTGAAAAATTGGAACTTTACTCAAGCGTATGTACAACCTACCATCTCCATCATTATAACGAAGATTAATTTTTAATAAAATTATTTAATGATTGGTTTTAAAATTATAATTGATGTATTAATATAGAAATTATCCCCTGATTATTATTCTTGAGATGTTATATAATGACCTCATTGACTATAATTTACCTACCAATGTTGTTTTTGATATATAAACCGAATTTGGTCAAAAACACATGATGTAAACTTAATTGTGTAATTATTTTTATACAATAAAGTAATAAGTTAAATAAAAGTAATGATAAAAAATAAAACGTTCTCAAGAAAGTAGATAATTAACATAAGTTTATTATACAAAAATTCAAAGTAACATCACCCAAAAGGAAACGAATGTTAAGTTATTTTGTCTCAATTTACATTCCATTGAGACTTATTTTTTATTATGCACCAATTCACTTTTACATGGTGTATTTATTTATATTTTCATGAATATCCTTAATATCATGATATTATCAATTTCATTTAATTTTATTCCTTCATGTGGCTTATGATTCAAAATGGTATTGGACACATTAGAATTTTTAGAGATTGTTTTCCTCAACAATAATACTAATAATATTTTAACAGTATTTTAATTTGAGAAAATTAAATAACCATTTTTTCAATAAATACTATTATTATAATCTACTGATTCATGAAAATTTTCATGCATTTGTACCATTTTTCAACTTTTTTGAACTCAAAATGTTTTAAAAATGTTTTTTGGAAAACACGAATTCATTTATCTCTTCAGCCGGAGAACCCTTTTTCTTCTAAAAACCATGTTTTATTTAAATGATTTCAACTTTTTTTAAAATTAATAGTTAAATAGAGTTTTACCCTTTTTTATTTTATGAATTTTTTCAACGGAATATTATTGTCTCTTTCTGAATAATGAATTTTTCTAATCATTTTTACCTTGAAAAAGTATTGTTTTTTCCTCATACGACATGTATGGATTTAACCACCATAAGTTCATTAAGGCTTCCCCTATAAGATTAAAAGGTTTATTTTTAACGAAAATGTTTTTAAAAGTAAAAATATTTTCAAATGTTTTTCAAAAACAAAAGGTTATTTTTTCCAAGAATATATTTGATGTTCTTCTTTTATTTCAACAATGTCAACACCCCAATATTTTTACTCCGCATGGGATCTGTTTTATTGATACTATACTTATCCTTCCTCTAGATAAATGTTGATTGGTTTATCCAAAAAGAATATTCACGTCCACTTACTTCATCCCTTTTAGTCACCTTTAAATATTCAATTTCCTTTGATCATTTGACATTGAATTTACCCTCATTATCCATATCAATTTTCTATGATATCATCATTATGTAAACCATATACCATTTTTCATATGGTTTTTACTTTGAAAGTTATTTGATTGTTTGGGGAAGTATTGATTAATATATATCTTATATTTCCCATGGATATTTGATAAGACATGTTGTGAAATTGAATATTTGATATATGTGGAATGTTTTGGACTTGTATGACTGCATGGGGCCTGATTATCGATAGAAACTTAATGCATCAGTAGTATCATGGGATGTGTCATTTGGATATCCATCTTAGATGATTTTTTACCCCATATGTTGTAAACCTCCATGTGAAAGGTCTTCATGGGAAAGGTAGCATGTACATAGGGAACTTGACAACTAATAATAAAGAATTTCCATCATTTAGTTTCAGTTATTATTCATCAATGATATTTTTTATCGACATACCTATGGATACATTTCATTTTCAGTTATTTAGATGGAATGCATTTCAGTTTCTTAAATTTCCATATTTATTTTTTCCTTATCTAGTTATTTGAATGGAATCTTTTTTCCAGATATTACCTTTCCATATTGTTTATAAACTTCCATTCAATTTCTTGATTACTTGGAATTTACGTTCAGTTATTTACCTTTCTATATTGATGATTCCCATTGATTCATTATTTCTTCCACTATATTTTTTTCCTTACTGAGCATTTGCGATCACCCTTATTATGTTTTTCCCCAATAATCCAAGAATCTTTCTATAGAAGATATGCATGGATATATTATATGGAATAAAGTTATCCTCAATGTTATTTATTTATAAAGAATATAAAATTATATTATAATTAGTGTATTCATTTATAATACAAGACTCATTTATATATCTATTTTACTAAGACTACTCAACTATTCAGTTCTTTAGGATTTTATTACTTTTAATCAAGACAATATAATTGATATTAGATGTTGGATCTGGGATATCTAGGGTTGGGACACAACAATGGGGTTCCCTAAAATCCCATTTCTTAGCCGACCTCCCTAGCCTATGGCGTGTTCCATGTTCAACTAGAAATATTTCCAGACCACCCCATGCAATCCTCACTATTCCTAACTCCAAACTCCATCCAATATCTCAACCACTCATCTGATACCACTTTGTCAAGAACTCCTCCCTCCAAAGATTCCGCAACAAGCGGTGAGAGATAATGTCCCTCGTTTCCCGCCTCCTGTAGGCCTCGAGAAGGTGTCTAGCACTAATGTTATAAAAATATCATGATATGAGAGGTATTACCCTCTGTAATATAAATATTATTGGGAGATAATATAAATAATCAAAAAACTCCAAGACATAATATAAACGAAATCCAAAATCATCCCACATGGATTTACAAATATAACAGATACATATAAAATTTTCCAAATTAAAAAACCAAAAGTAAAGCTAAAGCACTGACATAGAAACTATCAAGGAATCGAGCTAGTAATGTTCATAATGGCCCACATAGTACTCCTAGAAACCTAAAAAGGGATTTATATACATAGGTTGAGCATACAATTATACTCAGCAGGAAAACAAAAGTGTATCGTGCTTATATAAATCAAGAATACTAATACACCTATAAGAAAACAGCAGAACCAATATCACCTATAAATGTATACTAACTAAATCCAACCTCACAATGTAATTCTCACCAAATAATTCCACCCATTTAATATAATATATTAGGAATTATATCGATAAGGGTACCCTACACCACTTTCCCTCTGGTATGCCTTTCTCAAACCCAACATCGTAAGTCGGGGGGCTCTTATCTCTTTAGTATACCACACCACCCCATGACAATGGTCACAACACACCATTCCTGAAGACACTAGGACTCTCTACCCTACACGGTTGACCATGTCACACCTCACATGAAGACATCTGGGATACCACCCCACAAACACAACCATGTCTCTCCCGAAACACCTAGGTCATCACACCCCACCTGCAAACACCAAGGATATCACACCCACCATATAATGCACTAAAATATCTCTAAATATCAAATCATGTGAAATATTTACCTTGCATATAAGAGAGAGTTGGAAAGAGTGGGTACTCAGCCATCCGTACTGTAACACCCATAGTTTTTATAGAACTTTTTTCTTGAATAAATTAATTTTTATTTATGTATTGAAATACACTAAGTCAAAATTTTCTTTCACAAGGAAAATTTACATGGTGTATGTTACACATAACATCGAATCTATATATGTTACATGAAACAAAAACATGGTGTACGTTACACACAACACTAAGTATCTACGAAACATCATTTTATTATTATAATTATTAAAAAGAGATAATTATATTCCATCTGTTAAAAATACTAACTTGAATAGTAGTAACAAATTTTAAAATGTTGTTTATAATTGTTTTATATTAATAAAAAACATTTATAATGAAATATATAATTTTTTGTAAAGTCTAATATGGTAAAAAATATTATTTCTCAATTAAACTACATTTAATATCCACCTGTGAAAATGAGAATAAACTTAATTTTAAAAAAAATTAGAAATTTAATTTGATAAAATAAACTAAATTTTTTAATTTATAATATCTAAATTATCTTATGGTAAATTTATGGTATTTTTCTAATAAACTATATTTTTGGATGAACAGTAAAAAATACAGTTTTTTAATTCAAAACTACTTTTCATCTAATTTATTTAAAAGGTTAAATTATATTTTATTTTTTTAATGTTTAATAAGATCATATGCTTATAAGTAAACCCAATGTGTGTATTTTAAATAAATTTGACTTTGAAATTGAATATACAAAACATAGAAACCTTTTGAATGTTTTTAGTTTAAAAACCATCATTGTCGCCCCGATTGTGGGATTAAATTTAAATTAATTTTTTTCACTTCTATGATTCTAATTAAGAAAAATTTATTACATATTTATAATAAGATTAATTTATAATGAATGATAAGGAGAAATAATTTTTTTATCAAAAATATTAGTAAAAATAATTAAAATTAATTACAATGATTAAGGTAAATTTAAGATTAATAAGGGATTAATCATTAATCTTAAGGTCCCAAATGACCTATAAACTTTTACAAGATTCATTGGTTGGAAATAGTTTTATCCTATAATTCATTAGATCAACATGTTTCTATTTTTTATCCACTTGTAACATGAAGAACGTGGGTGTAATTCTCTCTTCAAATATTTACAAGAGTTCTACTCCTCCTCCACTATAAAATGCCTCCCCTCCTCCCACATACTCACACCTGTCAAACCTATCAGGTTTTTAAAATCTCTTAAAAATACACTACTAAAAATCACTCCCTACCTCCTTGAATACTCCCTTTTGGTAGAAATTTTTCCATGGAATCCCTTTGGTGAAAACCAAAAGGAGTAATCAAAAATAAAGGTAACATTCTTCGTTGAGTTATTTTATTTTATTTTAATTCTATAACCCTAAAAAAAATTTGATCCTTTATTTCATAACAACACTAGTATCCTAAGTATACTTGGATTTTTTCATTCTATGTTTTATACCTACACTTACACAGACTTACATATAATGGGTAACAAACATAATGTTTACGTGTACGGTGACCTACCGCCTCACAAAATGATGATTATTCATTTTTACTTTGCCGAATCTCATAGTGGGAATTATGATGAAGACTGTGATTATATGTTTTATATATTATATTTATTATTACATTAAACTTATATAATCCTTTTACAACACATATATTTGTACTTTCAATTTAGTGTAAATACAATAATTTCATTTGAGTAAGTGTGGACTATAGCCCCCTCAAATCGATGTGATTCATTCACACACTACATGGAATGTATTAAGTATGATTTTAGAGAATTTATATGATATGTATGAAATACAAATTATAATGGAATTATAATATATACATATATACATATTTTTAATTTTCATTCTTTCTTTCAATACGACAATAAAAATGGAAACAACGTTTATACAGACGTACGACTTATCATCTCCATGAACGGTGTATTCCATTTCATAAATCTATATTATATAGATTATTATAATACAAATATTATGAATATACAAGATATTTATATGAAATTTTAAATTATTTAAATCATGATATATGTATAAGGACTAAACATATAACAAATTAAGATAATGCGAAGAACATAGAAGATATTACCCAAAGTGAAACCTTAACAAAGAATTGTTAACAAGCAGGTAATATAATTTCATAATAAAATCATAAATGGTATTATATATAAGAATATTATTATATTATATATTTATAATAAACATATATTTATTATATAGGAAACTTGTATGAGTGTGGAGAGATTCAAGACACAAGGTAAGGGGATTTCATCTCACTTTTTATTTCCATGAGATACGTGTTTTATTCACCACCTTTTCCTTTTTTGTGGTGTGTATACTACCAATGGATGTATCAAATTATTCATATACTTGAATTTAAATTTCATTTTATATCCATTCTTTGATATTTGTTTTATGGGGATAATATTTCAAAATCTACCAAAACAATAAGAAACGTTTGTCTCAAGTCCTCTTCTTTGAGACACATGTATTATTATGAACCTATATTATTTTTCAAGGTGCATATAATTTCTTTTGATATGTTATATATTGAATATACTTACTTTCATGATATTTTAATCTTTTTGTAATTTCATTTTATTACATAGAGTGTATGATCCAAAGTTACCTTGTGGTAAGAGTTTATTGAAATAATCTCATCATTTATTGAGATTGTTTATTATTATTCTTCTTTTATTGAAATATTACCATCCATATATCAAGAAAACTATTTAATTTACTTATCCTATTTTTAGTCGAGTTATCTCCATGAATTTTTACCATTTTATTACACTTTGGTACGTAGTAAAATTATGAAGTGTTTTTAATAAAAATATGATGTTATTTCTCTCTTCAGTCAGAAATTTTATTTCTTTAAAACCCATTTTTTCATAAATGTTTTCAAATGAAACATGAAGATAATTTTCATGGGAAAATTCATTTTAAATATTTTTATGCTTTTCAAATCATTCTTTACAATTTTTCGATGCATTTTTTAAATATAAAGGTTTTCAAATATGATTTTTGTTTTAAAAGTCTATTTTATGGAAGAAATCATTTTCTTCATATAAAATGTTTTTAAAATATATTTCTAAATTATTTCCCATATAAAATGAAATATGTTGGTGTTACTCATCCCTTTATTGGGGAATTATTTGGTTTTTCCATTTATATTCATTCCCATAATGGATTATTTTTAATGGAATGATTTTTATGAAACCTGTTTCTCTACCAAAAGTTATATTCTTTTGAAACACACTTTCTTTCATAGGTTTTTCTTTGATGAATTTATTATGAAACCTATCTTTTTTTAGATGTTAAATAATTATTACATGAATATTAATCCATTTATTTCATGGGTTATGATATAACCATTTATGATATTTTTTTATATGAATCTATGATTTCATTATGAGATGGGTGGGACCTATATCTCCCTCCATTACATTAGGTAAATATTTATATATCATGAGATAAACATGGCTAGAGTGAGAAATGAGATCGATTCAGTATTACAATGCTAGAATGAGGATTGAATTCAGTATAATAATATTGGGCTAGATCGGGGAGTGAACCTAGTTCAGTAAAAAAAAAATTCCACAAAATGGCCTTGGCAGCAATGCCTTTACTACTATGGAAATAAATATATATTATTTTGTGTCTTCCACAATTCAATATTTTATTCATATAATATGATTTCCTGGTTTATGTTCTTTATTTAGTTATGATCCATATCTTATGAACTTCTAAGCCTTACTCCATGATTCATGTTTATAATCATTGAATTTCTAGGTGTGATCTTTTATTTTCATTATCATGTTCTCATACCCTTATGGTAATTATTATTCTTATGTTTCACCCTTTTTTACCCGTACTAAGCATCTCATGTCACCCATTTTTTATGTTTCCTTGCCCCAAGTTATAAAGATATGTATTATGTCGGATTTGTATAACTAGGGGTCTAGTTAAGAATAATCTAGTAGGAGGTGATGTATCTCATTTATGTGGTTTTCTGTATGTTTCCATGTTTCCAAAGACACTAGACTAGAATGTTCTTTGGGTGTCAATATATATATAATTTTTTCAGTATTCCACAAAAGTTATGTAATGTTAAGTTATGAAAATAGAGGTTCTCTATAGTTGGTATCAGAACAAAGGATTAGTTAACCTTTAGAATCTAGGATAATAAAACCATTGTAATAACCCTAATGACATGTCTAGGGATAAGTATAAGGATAAGTAAAAGTATAAGAAAGTGTCATGTAATTTTGGTAACAGATAGAGTGTGTTGTTTCCCAGAAATACATTCATGTCTGGATACTACAGGTGGATGTGACTGTCACACAGACATACCTAGGGGTAAAAATTCAGAAAAGATGTTCTAGGACTAACTCGGGGTAATATTGCACATGATAATGGGCCTTGTTGGATACCTGGTTCGACACTCCCATGGGATATGCTTTGGGAATCACAAAATTTTCACAAGCCATCACGAATGATATAAATAGAAGTTGGCTATGAATAATCTAGGATAAACCTATGGTTTCATAAATGAGGGAAGGTTTCATAATTTAGACATATTATAAGTGAATTTTTATGATTATATGGTTCCTCAATATGATTTTTGTTTATTACTATATTCTTTTTGTTTTAGTTAATGGATAGAACGTGAAGGAACCATGTTAATGGTGATTGTGATGGAAAATGTAACGATTTTCCTCCTTAGAAACCGAATGTTATGGGAGATGGAATGAAAAACCTCAGTGCTATTCACACACAGATCTCCCAGGCTGTGAATTATGATGGCATTTAAATGAGAAAATTAGTGAACCGCATTCTGTTGTGTGTTTCATTAGGCAACATCCAACTTCTTTCTAAGGGTCTTCTAATCAATGTTTTTTTCTGAAAATAGATTTGTACTACTAAAAAGATATTCTACATTCTCTAGTGTTCAATGAACGAGAAAGTCATTGTGTAATTTTATCATTTAGAAAATGAAGTAGACTAGTGGTGGAAACTAATCAAGAATATGTGGCAACAAGATAAGATTGAATCCATGTATTGGGATTAATTCAAGAACTTCTTTCTCAAAAATTACATTCCTTAGATTTTTTGTACCATGATAAAGAAAGAGGTCCTTGGGTTGATGAAAAGGTATGATGAATTTTTTGGTACCGACATGGATAATTTCATTATAATTGTGAGGTATGCTTCAGAAATTATCATCCAACCAGAATTTAATGTTGATAGTTTCTTTAGTGTCCTAAATCAAATTTTTAAAAGGGCATTGGCCATAGGAGACTTTAGTAGCTATGAAATGATTGTGTGTTGTGAAATCAAGGTTGAAATGGAGTTTGTGGTCACGTGTCAATATCATTTATTTTATGAGAAAATTAAGATGGTTTTCAAAGGAATCTTTAAATACCACGGAGAAAATAAAACGAGTTTTTCCTTCATGCTCTCAATGTGAGAAGAAGTGTAGAGGAATTCGGTTTAAGGGGTCTATTAATTTTTTTATTTGTGGAAAGAAAGGTCGATAAGAAATTTAGTTTAGAAATTATGGGAATAAGTTTGCAAAAAAAATCTAATAGAGATATATATACAAAGAATGAACCTCCCCCACACCAGTGCTATAAGTGTAAGGATAATGGTAATTATGCTAACCAATTCCCAACCCCAAGTTCTAGTGATGATGATTGATGTCAACAACCTCTTATGTAGAGTGACAAGGGGAGTCTAATGCAATCACAATTTTTATTTAGGGTTCAACAACTATGTGATGAAAGGTACATTTAGAATCCACTCTAAAACTTCTAATATCATATTTTATTCCTAATATACCCAATCTTTTAGATTTAAAAAATTTTCTGAGGGGTCAAGGATTCCACAACAAAAATTATAAATACAATTAGTAGTGAAACCCCCTGATGGTATGATGATTTAATCCCAAGTCTATAATTCTTCTTCACATGATGTTTTTGGGAATGTGCTTCCTGTAAATCTTTTCATTCATTATTTGGTTTAATTTTATTTCATCTTAAGCATGGATTGTATTTCTCTACATAATTCCCACATCATTTTTTGAGGATGGGATGTTACATTTGATATTTCAAACCAGCCTATGATCATTCATAAATGTCATGATAAGAATGAAATTTATATGGATATTACATCCAGTGTGTGGGTCTTAATTCCCATTCTAAAGTGTTTTTTATCTCAGATGGTTGGGGAGAAAATCAACAACGATGATATGTCTATTGATCGATAATTTTTTTGGATGTCTTTCCAAAAGAGTTTTATATCCTTCCACTAAAATGAGTAGTTGATTTCCCAATAGAACTCATAGCTAGTTCCACACCAATTTCAAATCATCCTTATAGAATGGCCTAGAGTGAGTTTCTGGAATTGAAGAAGAAACGCCATAAAACCCTTGAAAAGGGATTCATTTGGCCAAGTGTGTCCCCTTGGGGTGTACATGTTCTCTTATTGAAAAAGAAACATGGTCCAATGTGACTCTACATTGATTATCAAGAGTTAAATTAGATCACAATCAAGAATATGAGTTTTCTTCCCCATATTGAGGACTTGTTTGGTCAACTAGGCAGAGCTCAATACTTTTCCAAGATTGAACTTCATTCTGGGTAACAACAATTGAGGGTTAAGAAAGTTGATCTACCCAACATGACATTTTTTACAAGGTATAGATACTATGAATATATAGTGATGCCTTTTCACTACTAAAAAAATTCATTTACTTACAATAGAACAAAACATTATCATCCCTAAAAAAGTGCTGATAATCGGAGCGTAGTTAAAAGCCTGACACTTTTAACAGTGAAAAAAGTGTGCTATTAAAAGGGGCCTTTAGCAACACTTTTTTGGGAATTATTATAGGGACCTTTTAACATCTCTATTATTATCGCTGTTAAAGGAGGCCTTGAACAATGTTTTTTTGTTATGATAAAAATAGTGTTGTTAAAGGGGGTAGTTTTTTTCAGATGTCAATGAACCTAAACCCCTTTATTATCAGTTCTTTCAAGACCCCTTTAACAATGCTCCACCCCCCTTTATCATTATTTTACCCACCAACCCTTTTATCATTTCTTTTAGAATTTACAGCCTCGTGTGTGCCTGCATGGATTCGAACCCCACACCTATCCTTTAAGGATGGAACACCTTTACCACTACAAAATGTTGTTTTGATATTTGTTTAATTACATTTCTGTTTATATATATATATATATTTACACACACATATATACATATATTTATATAATTATTTTAAAATACATATATATAATATATATGTGTGTTTTTGATATATATACTTATATTTATTTAAAAATATTATATATTATATTAATTTAAATATACTAGTATATAATATAAATATATACTTGTTTATTAATAAACACACATATATATATTACAAATATATTTTTATAATGTAAAAAATGGTTAGATATTGTTTTAAATACATTTTTAGAATATTTATTTAATTAGATATATTATAATATACATTTTTACAAAACTATATTGATATATGTATTTATATAAGTTATTTATTAAAAGTAAAAATAAGGAAACATTCATATTTTTAATTATAAATAAAATTATGCTGTGAAAAATGATAAAATTTAAAAACCATAATATAAATTTAAATGTAAGACCATTGAATTTGTTTTTTCCCTGATGAAAAAGTTCAAAAATACCCCCTTAAATGAGTATGAAAATCCATCAACGGATAAAAATGTGGGTACCCAAAACTAGAAACTCAGTTTTAGAGGCCTTATTATCATTTTTAGCCTTGAAAACCAAGGGTGTAAAGCTCTTCATAGGCTTCAATTTGATATGTGGTATAGCCCAAATGAACACCTGGATCAAAAGTTATGGTCATTTTAAGTTTAAGTTATTTTTTCAACTTATTTTTAATCTTAAATTAAATTTTATTTATTTTTTAGCTTCAAATTGATATTAAATGACTATTACTCCCTTAATAATAAAACAAATGAAGAATTAAAAATATGCTTGTACATATTTTATAATCCATTTTCAATAAATATCTTATATATTAAGTGTAAATGGTTACTTACCTTATATAAAACATATTTGAAAAAATATATATTATATTATATAAATATAAATATATTTATTTATTAATATATTATTTTTAATGAAATATAATTTTTTTGAAGTTTACTTTTATCAACACTTTTTTAAAATTTCTAAAAAAGGAAGGGCCTTTATTAGAGCTTCTAAAATACACTGAAAAAGGACCCCCTTTAACAATACTTTTTTAACACTGAAAAAGATGTGTTTAACAATGTTTTTAGCTAGCACTATTAAATCCCACATGATAGATAAACACAGTTTTGTAATAGTGTTTGGACTTACTATTTCCTCAGCTACCTTCATGGATTTAATGAATAGAGTCTTTATAGATTACCATGATCAGTTTTTGTTGTCATTATAGATGATATATATATATATACAAAGATAAAGGAAGTGAATGAATATCACTTGAAAATTTTTCTAAAGACCCTAAAGAAGGAAAGACTATATGAAAAAATTACAAAGAATGAATTTTGGCTACAAAAGGTTTCATTTTTAGGTCACCTAATCTCAAGATATGGAGTACTGGTAGATCCATCAAAGAATGAGGCTATTAAATACTAGGCTAGACCAACCATGGTGATTGATATCCGCAACTTTATATATTTAGATGGACATTAATAATTGTTTGTGGACAATTTATCATTAATATCTAATCCTATAACTATGTTAACTTTGAAGGGTGTTAAGTTTCTCCAGATTGATGAATGTGAGGAAATCATCAATGAACTGAAGAGAAGGTTAGTCAGTGAACCTATTCTTACATTAACCTATAGTGGAGAAGGGTTTTTATTCTATAGTTATGAATCCAATAAGGGAATAAAATTTTTTCTTATGAATAATAACATGGTTATCGTTTATGACTCATGCTAGTTGAATAATCATGAGAAAAATTACCCAACTCACGATTTGGAGTTTGTAGAATTAATTTTTTCATTAAGATATTGAGGAATTATTTTTATGGTGATAATTGTTATATATATAGTAATAATATTGTATAAAATATATGTTCACACAGAAGGAGTTAAACATGTTCTAGAGAATATGGTCAGAATTGACAAAGTATTATGACTGCTTAATACATTACCACCCTAGTAAAGGGAACAAGTTGGCAGATGCTTTGAGTCGAAACGATCATGCTACATTATCTGTGATAAGGATAAAAAAGATCCAATATTTCTATATTTTCAATGAATATAGATAGAAATCAGGAAGGAAGGAGAAAATCACATATTTATCAATGAATTTTTAACCCTTTATCCATGTGACAATTAAGGAGGAACAGAAGAAATATGTAGATCCAAAAATGAAAGTTATAAATGTTACTCATTTTAACATGATTTGTATGGAATGATAATGTTTAGGAATTGTTTATGTGTTTCTTCCATGCCCAATTTGTAGATGGAGATATTATAGGATGCTTATAGTTCTTCATTCTATATTCATCTTATAAGTACGAAGATTTATAGGGATATGAACACATACTTTTGTTGGGATGGAATGAAGAGAGATATCACAGAATTTGTTTCTCGGTTCTTGGTATTCCAACAAGTTAAGACTGAAAGATAAATTTCAAAGGGGGTGTTGCATCTACTACCCATACCAAAATGGAAATGGGAGAACATCACTATTTATTTTTTCGTTGGACGAAAAAAACCTCTAATGGGATTAATACAATATGGGTGGTAGTCAATCACATTACTAAGTCATGAAACTTCATTTCTATTAGAGAATACTTCTCTCTCAATCATCCTTTCATGATATAAATCAAGTAAGTAGAAAGTTTTCATGGAGTGTAACATTATATTATATCATATTGGGATTCAAGGTTAACCTCAAAGTTATGGAGAAGTATTTAGCAAGAAATTGATACAGAATTTAGTTTTATCACTACTTTTCATCCTTAGATAGGTGGTTAGTATAAGAAAAAAATTTGAAAACCTATAGGATTTTGTGAGATCTTGTTCTATTAATTTCAAAGGTGTTTGGGATCAAAACCTTCATTTAGTTGAGTTTTCTTAAAAAATAGATTTCAATCAAGTATTCAGATGACTCTTTATTCCCCCTATAAGAATATATGTAGAGCTCCAACGTTATGGGATATGGTTAGTGAAATAAAGCTATTGGGACTGGAGATCTCTAAAGTAATGGTCAAGAAGGTTAGAACCATTCAGTAACATATCAAGGAAGATCAAACTTGGTAGAAACTTTATGCAGATAACCAATATCATGATGATGAATTTGAATTTGGTGAAATGGTTTTTTTATGAATCTCACACTGTTAGATTTTTATGATATTTGGGAAGAAAGGTAAACTATTACCTAGTTATATTGGTACTTTTGAAATTCATGATTGTATCGGGATGGTATTTTATCGCATGACACTTCTTACAAAACTCTCTGAAGTTCATGTTGTGTTCTATGTATCTCTCTATAGAAAGTACATATCTTTCCATTCACATGTACTAAAATCAGAGGTTATAAGGCTTGAGTAAGGTCTTTCTTATGGGGAACAATCAATTGAAATTTTGGATCATATGGAGAAAGTTATAAGAAACAAGAACACCCACCATGTCAATGTTTTTTGGATAAATAACTAGTTATATAAATCTATGTAGGATCTAGAGTATATGATTAAGTGAAATTATCCTTATTTGTTTTTACCTGAGTGATGAATTTCGAAGGTGAAATTTATTTTAAGGGGCTAGAATGTGACACCCTAATTTTTATGGATGTTTTTCATAAAATAAATTAAAAATAAATTATGTATTGTAATAAAATAAGTTGAAAATTCCTTTCACATGGAACATTTACATGGAATATGTTATATAGAACATCGACTTGGAGTACGTTACATGCAACACCAACTAGGCATATGTTACATGCAACATTGAGTTTCAATGAAATATAACTTTATTATTACAATTATTTAAATGATATAATTATAACATAGTCATTAAACATTGTAATATTAATTGTAATAGATAATTTTGAAATATTTATTATACTGGTTGTATATAAATATAACATATTTATAATGAATGATTTTATTTTGGGTAATGTCCTTATATGTTTAAAAATACCAATTTCTGAAATGATCTGCTTTTATTGTACTTCTATAAAAAATATTAAAATTAAATTTATACACATTTATAAAGTTAAATTTATAAATTAAAGTTTTTTTTTAATTTATAATGTATAAATTTTCTTATGGTGAATTTATGAAATTTTTCTATTGAACTTCATTGTTGATGAGTAAGCAAAAATACTGGATTTTAATTCAAAACTACTTTTTCGTCTAATTCATTTTAAGATTAAATTATATTTTAATTTATTTTAAATTTTCAATTAGAGTATATTTTTATCAAAAAACAAAAATTAGGTAATTTTAATCAATTTAAATTTGAAATTGAATATAAAAACAAAGCAAACTTTTGCACATTTTTACATTAAAACCACACATTGTTGACCCGACTGCATGATTAAATTTAAATTAATTTCTACCACTTATGTGATGTAAATTTAGAAAAAAATATTCCATATTTGGAATAATAATAATTTATAAGTTCTAATAAGTTTAATAGTGTTTTTGACCAAAACTATTAGTGAAATAGATTAAAATTAATTTCAATGATTAAGGTATGATTAAGCTTATTAAAGGATAAACATTAATATTAAGGGCCCAAACGACAATACAACTTGTCCAATATCCATTTTATGACCTTATTTAGACTATATACTCCCTTGTATCAATTTTATTATATTATTGTATCCACTTGCATCATGAATAATTTGGGAATAATTCTCTCTTAAAATATTTACTAGAATGCCACTCCTCCTCCACTATAAAAGTTATACTCTCCTACCACTTTCTAACACATATAAAACCACATAGATTCATATAATATATACCCAATACACTCCAAAAAAATACCTCCCCTCCTCCTTGAATCCTCACATTGGGAATAAATCCTTCAAAGTAAGCCCTTTGGTACAAACCAAAAGGAGTTACCCGAATAAGATGTAAAATTCATCCTCGAGATCTTTGGTTTTTTGAAAATTATCCACCCCATGAACACTAATTTTATTTTATGATAATATTTTGACCTAAACATACACGCACTTCCATCTAATGGGTAACAAATATTCTTTTAATGTGTACGGTGAGCTACCGCCTCACAAAATGATGATTGTAAATTTTTCCTTTACCACCTCTCATGGTGGAAATTATGATGAAAAATATATTTATATGTTTTATATATTTTATTTATTATATCTTTATAATCCTATAATAATTTTATAGAAATTATCTTTATACTTTCCATTTTGTTTAAATACGACAATTTCATGTGATGAATTGTGTACTACTGCATCCATCTAAGCGATGCGATTCATTCACACAATGAATGGAATGTATTAAGGATGGGTTTAGTGGAATTATATGATATATATTAAGTAATAACTCTACTTTAATTATAATATAGATATGTATATTTTTCATTCAATATGACAACAAAAAACGGAAACAACATCCATGCTTACGTACATGTTACCGTCTCCATGAATGGTGTATTCCATTTCATGAATCTATATTATATATATTACTATAATACACATATAATGAATATACATTATATTTATATCATTTTTTAGATTCTAAAATCATTATATAATTATAAGGACCCAGGATATAACAAATTAAGACACGTGAACAACAATGCAGATATTACTCTAAGTAAAACCTTAACATAGAATTGTTAACAAGGGGTAAATATAAAGTCATAATAAAACCATATGAGGTATTATATATCATAATAGGGGTATTTTATATATTTATAATATAATTATATTTATTATACATGAATATTGTATGTGTACTATGATATTCAAGATATAATATAAGTGGATTTTATCTCACTTTTTATTTCTATGCGATACATTCTTTATTCACCACAAATACATTTTTTGTGTTGTGTATAACACCTATGGATGTCATCCCTAATTATTATTATTAAATTTATGGATTTTTACATATCCATTATATAATATTTATTTCATGGGGTTAATGTTTCAAAATCTACCAAATCGGTATGACATTTGGGTCTCAATTTTAGTTCGTTGAAAAAAAAGTTTAATTATGCACATACATTATTCTTAGAGGTGTAAATAATTACATTTAACATGTAATATGATGAATGTAATTCATTTAATTATAATTTAAACTTATTTTAATTTAATTTTCATACATGTAGTGTATGATCCCAAGTTACCATGTGGTATGAGTTTATTGAAAAAAGCTCATCATTTATCGATTTAGTTTCTGATTATGCTTCCTTTATCAAAAACCATGCTTTCAAATAAAAATTAAAAAATGTTTTAAAATGATCCTTCAAGTTAATTATCAAGTGAAAAAAAGTGTTTAATTTTTTTATGGTTTTAAAATATTTCTATAGAATTTTTCATTGATATTTGTAAATAAAAATGTTTTTGATAATGTTTTATTTAATAAAAATCATTTGTCAATTCCAAAAGGTTACCACTTGAAATGTTTGTAAAAGGAATTTAAAAATTATTTCCCATCTAAGATAACTTCATTTTCGGTTACTCATGCTTTTATGGGAAAATTATTCAATTTTTTCATTCATGTTATTTTTTCGAATGAATTTATTTTTGATGGCTTTATGTTTATGAAACTCTTTTCTCTTCCACAAGTTATATTCTTTGGAATCCCATTTCATTTCAATAGTTTTCTTTGATGAAATGATTATGAAACCTATATTTTTTTCACATTTCAACAATTATTACATGATCATGACACACATTTCATTTCATATTTTATGATATGATTATTTATGATCTTTTGTTCCATGTATGTATGATTTTATTATGGGATTGATGAGACCTATATCCCCCTATAATGCATTGGGTAAACATTTATATATCAAGAGATAGAATTGAATGGAAATAGAAATGAACTCAGTTTCGTATTATAGGGGTGGAAGAAGGAGTTCACTTGGTTAAGTAATATAGGACCAGAATGGGGAGTGAACCCAGTCTAGTAATGTAATTTTTTCACTAATAAGGCCTTGCCAAAAATGCCTTGACATATTTGGAAATCATTATATATGCATATGTGTCTTCCATAATTACATGCTTTATTCCAATGTTATGATTTCATGGCTTATGTTATTTATATCCTTATGATTTATATCTTATAAATTATCGATCTTTATTCCATGATTCATGTTTATGCTCTTTAATATATAGGGTATGATCTTATATTTTCTTGATCATGATGTCGTACCCTTATTCTCTTGATTATGCTTATGTATCTCCCTTTTTTATGCTTGCTGAGCATCTTATACTACCCCTTTTTATTTCTCCTTTAACCTAGTTATGAAGATATGTATTATTTTTTATGTGTCTAAGAAGGGTTATTGTCAAGAAGAATCTAGTGGGAGATGATGTATCTCATTTATGTATCAATGTTTATGTTTCCATGTTTAAAAAGGCACTAGACTAGTATAGTCTTTGGGAACATGTTTATATAATGTTTATATATACATAATCCTCATCAGATGTGGGGAAAACTCCCCATCATGACTATGGTCGTGCAAGAATGTAGTCATTGTTGTGGGTGAGGTGCTTATAGAAATCACAAGAATATACATGTATATAAAAAACTCAAAGAACATAATCCCATCATTTGAGATCACAAACAAGCTAACTAACTCACAACACCATAACTTTTTCTACCACCTCAAAATGCATAACACCACACATCATGCCACTAACCCCATTTCATATTTCCATCCAATTTCATTTAATCATGTCATTCATTTATTTATTTGCCATAAACCACATTTAACCACATAACCCACCATTTAATTATTCATTAACCATTTTCACCACATTAAACAAACCAACCCATGACATTTCAAAAATTATTAAACAATTATTTATTTATCCCATCACTACTTGGGAATCTAGAAAAAAGCAACCATCACCTCACTGCCCCAAAATCATGGCCAACAAACCACATCACCTTCCCCAAATCACGACCAACTAACTAGCTCTCCACCCCCAAAATCACAGAAAACAAACCACATTTCTACCCCAAAAGTATCACATAAAAAACCTCACCACCCTAAAATCACGTAAAAAACACCTCACTGCCCCTAAATCATGGCCAAAAAACCACCCCACATCCCCAAAATTACATCCAACAAATCACATAACCTCCACAAAAGAACGAACAACAAACCAAATTACCTCCCAAAAATAACCACAAGAAACCATCTACCCTGCATGCCCAAAACACACATCTCTGTCGCACAAAAAATGAGCATACATCATAATAGAAAAATATCATTTTACATATTTTCAAGGGGTCTTTAATCACATTTCACTTAATTTTAGGGGCGTTTCAAAGAAGAATTAATCATGGGGAAACCATTTCATTATCCTAATATAAGTGTTTAATAAATTTCCATTTTAGAGTGATATAACAACAATCATAGCCCAATATTCAATCACAATACCTATATCAATCGTGAACAAAGCCTAAAGTGACCACAATTTGCCACAGGGCATCAAGCCCATACAATAGAAAATATGATAAATAATATCAAAGTTATAGAATCATCTGAAACAAACCCCATTTACACTTCAATTTCAATTTATCCAATTCATTATCTTTTATTAAGATAGAGAAATAATAACTGATAGGTTAGCAAAATAAAATCCCTCCCACATGAAATGCAATAAATTGAAACAAGGGATTTCCAACCTAAAAGAATATTTCTAAATAGGTGTGCACCCTAAGGAAAAGAATAATACATGTGGACCACAATTGTACTATTAGAACCATATATCATCCTACACTACAACAAAAGAGAAAAAAATCAAACCAACACACACCCTAAACCATAACAACATCACTATAGTAAATCCCAAAGAGAATAATGGAAGAAAATATGCCAAGAAGAAGGAAGAGCTTCCCATAGATTTCCAATGAACAACTACTGGGACAAACTAATAAAAGAGAGATTAAGAGGGATTAAAGAACTCCTTAGAATTTCTAGGGATCACCCAACATAATAATAAGAAGGATCAACATCTGAATGAATAAAAATTCATCTGAAAATTACATTTTAAACATCACTACATTGGGGATTTACACAAAATGTAATCCCATTTCACATATTGTAATCCTTAAGGTCGAGTATCACCCAAAAAACACAATTCCTTTTTATTAATTCACCTATAAAATATATACATCGTGAACCGGCCTTGCAGAACTCATAAACAATCATTACATGTTGTATAATGCACTTACATGGCGACTATTTCTTACAACATATCTATTGCAGCTCTAGCTTCAATAAAAAACTCCTGAAACCTCTTCAGAACAGCTCTAACTAAAAAAATGGAAAAGTAATAGACCATGAGGGCATGGAACGCTACACATGATGAAATTTATGGATGTCATCATGGGGTCTGACTCGATTTCCCAGAGGGTGTCATGAGATCCAGTTTACATATAAGGGTGCTATTGTGAGTCTCTACTAATATGTGTTGGTGCCCCCATATGTGTTACCAGAAATGTTTGAAAGAAACCAAAAAGTGTGTATGGTAATCATTTTGGGATTTTCAAGACTTGAGTGGCATGCCCATGGGGTTCCATATGACATTAGTTTACATGTACATAAGACTTCACATGATCCAAATCATATAATAAAGGAGATTCTCAAGGCCAGAGTGTCATGTCTGAGGGTTATCACATGCCCTAAGTGGTTCATGTGAATTGCATGAGGATCATAATATATATTCTTCACATAATTCTGACAACCTTTAGTCTTATTTTCAGGCATTTATTGAGAAATATTTATATTTTTTCAGTGTTAGTTTTGTTTATGTCTTGGGTGATTTAGCATATAAGCGGGATGTTCTTTGTGTGGCCCTCCAGAAGTCCTTCATGTGATATATGAATTACCACAAGAGGTTATTTATGTTTTTTGCATGATTAATCATGTTATTCCATAGATCTTACATGATGGGAAGTTTTTATAGTCACGAGATAAACTTCTTTGAGAATTCCACTCTGGTGAATGGGTGTGCCTATGTGAGGTTTAAAGGAAAGGTATGTCCATGATGAGCCTCATAAGACTCCATTTTTCATGTTGGGGTGGGGGATTTATATGAATATTAACCCTATTTATTAACTTCTTTGAACGACATTTATCTCATAGGATGGATTCAGTGACCTGGTTTGGTTTTATGTTCTCCGTGAGTTTTTTCGTTAATCATTCTATAGATGTCTCATGATTTTATGCAAACATGAGATCATCCCATCAAGGCCTCTTTTATTGGATTATATACAATTTATGGGCCTTTTTGAATCATGAAAACATGATGTGTTACATCCATGTTGTCATATAAACTTGTCCAAGGGCTTTCATGAGACCGAGGTGAATGTCGAGAGGACTTCGTGTGATCTTATAAGACTTGTTTGGGACATTTTTTGAGATAAGGATGACTTGTAAGGGGATTCATGAAATCACATTGGCTTGTTAAGGGGTTATGTGAGACTATTCTATGGACATCCTAGATGTGTCACATGAGTTTTATGATAGGGACAGGATCCCTTAATGTCTCTATTTTATTTACTTTGTTTATTTTACAATGGTTGTGGGTCTTGTGTGGTTTTCTATCTCTTTTCGAAGACAATCACTCTAACTCTTGGAGATGTGTCATGTGACCAACAAAGGGTTTTTCCAAGATGCACCAAAATTTCAAGGACAACTCCATTTTTTTCCTATGGATACATAGGGGAAGTGTGAGATTTCCTCGACATGACCAAGTCCCTTCATGTGACGAGGATGACATGCCGGTAGGATTTCATGAAATGAGGCACACATGTCACTAGATGTTTGTGGTGTCTTGAGGATCATTAGTGGTTCATCATGTGATGCTAAAAAGTGAAAGTGGCTCCCTCCTTATCCCCTTATTGTATATTTTTTATCCTTTATTTTCCCATTATATGAGATGTTTCATAGTCGTCTGAGTGTTGTTGAGACAATATCTATACTTGTATTCATTGTGTCGCATGATTAATAATAAATCATGTAATGGAACACACGAATTTCCATGCACAAACAATATTATAATCTATGCTGAATCACATGATAAGGATATCATGACAGCACTGATACATTTTCATGGACAATCACTCTTCATTTCTTTGATATGTTTCATGTTCAATGATGGGTCTTACGATGGTGTGAAAACATTTTCAAGGATAGTCACTCTACTTTTCTTTGATGTGTTACGTGTTCTGGGATATATGATGCCATAGAATTACTAATGGTGTTTTAATTTCATTTCCACGTGAAAAAGGTTCATGGATAGTTTTTCAATATTTCACATGAATGTCACCCAACCCAAGCTGCATGATGGTGTAGCATAGATTAGGGTTCCAATGAGGGAACCGCAAGAAGTTAAAATCTTCATAAAATTGAGTAAATGGGGTAATGTGATGGTGTCTTCAGAATACATTACTCAACTGTACATGGAATATTTATTTTCTTCACATGTATATATCAAGTGTGGCCTTGAGTTTCTAATGATCACATGAATATTACATGTCTAAGGTGTTGAATTCCATCAAATCAACATGGTTCACTAAGTATTGAATGTTATTCATACTCATATTTTGCAGCACATCAAACAAATTCTTTAAGGCTTGTTAGTATCCAAATATCAATTTGTTATCCACAATTATTCACATAACCAGGAATGCAATAATTTAATCTCCCTCTATGAGTAAGTAGGACTGTGATATTTACATGGTTACATGATCACATGATGGTGTATACATACACGATGCTTTATCTGTCAACATTATAGCATATGTGGTTCCACATTCTTTCACAAGATAGGTTAGACAGTGCCTACTAGTTATGTGATACCTAAAACATTCACATGAATTCATATTATAAGGGAGATTATGGTGTCACACCCCTACATAAGAATGGTTATGTGTTGGATTTCTCAAATATTCTCCTTCGCACATCACATATGCAGGTTTCCTATACTCTTATTTTGAGGAAAATGAGATAATTCCTTCTGGAGTGGCAGTGGTCTCAAACTTATGATCCAACATATGTATTTATATACAAATAACTTCAGTACCTTTATGTGTCTTAGAAAGGTGGCATATCATGTAATCATGATTTTATTCCCATCACCCTAATTTTTTTAGTCTTTGATATGAAGATATGCGAAGTCAAAGAAATCATAAAAACTTCATAACTCACAATAACCATTATGTGATGCACATTTGTATTTTCATAATTGCATAACCTTATAAATATTTTCCATAGTCATGAGATCCATATATGAAGTTTCATTCATGTGGTACAAATCTTTTTCACACATAGGTTAAATTCGAAACTCAATATTTTCATAGTTTTATCTACTCATGAATTGTATAATAGAATATTGGTGACCTCATAAAATTACTTCAATTAATTCTTTGTTCTTAGTGTGGACTGCATATTTGGAGTTTTTTAAATGGGTTTTTCGAAAAAAATGCATAGTTTAAAAATATTTTAAAAAATGTTCCAAAAAGGCTGGATCACCACTACTGCCTTTTGGATGAGTCCAAATGCAGTAGCGGTGGTGCCACCGTACCCTTAAAATAAAAAAGAATCAAATTTTATATATTGATTTTTATATATTTAAAATTTTTAGTTTTTATTTTTATTTTGTTTTGTTTATATATATTTATATATAAATAAAACAAAAAAAAGTTGAAAAAAAGTCATCTGTTATTTAATATCAAGAATTACTATTATTATAGTAAATTGGATTCTGACATAATATGTCACTCATGGCCCCATTTTATAATAGTTCTTGCCTTGGAAATCATTATTCATTTCCAATGTAGGATTCAAGATCTCCCTTTCTTGTGGAGAACATTTCGCGTTTCTGGTTTGGAATTCATTAATGTTTCAAGTAAATAGTTTTGAAAGCCTAAAAAATATAAACTATATGACCAATATAAATTAAAATTAAAACAATGATTAAACATATAAAAAATAGTCAAAATAAAATAAATTTTGTAAAAAATGATTACAAAAAAATTTATAACCTTTCAAATCCACCAACATGAAACTAAAAAAATTTTCAAGTATGCAACTTTGATATCCTATAAAATATAAAATATAAGAGAAATATAAATATAAATTAAATCTTAGATTAAAAATATAAGAAATATCTAAAAATAAAAATAGTTTCATAAAAAATTGTGATGAAAAATAATTTGTAAACCCTCAAAGACATCGACTTGAAACATAAAAATATTTCTAATATCTGACATTGAAAGCCTATAAAATAAAAAATTTAAGATGAATATAAATTAAAATTAATAAATTGATTTAAAAAATAAGAAATGGTCAACAATAAAAAGTATTTCATAAAAAATGTTGATGAAAAAAAAATTATAATCCTTCAAAACCACCTACATGATACATAAAAATGTTTCATGTATGTGGCTTTAAAAGAATATAAAATATTAACTATAGGACGAATATAAATAAAAAATAAATCATTGGTTAAACTTATAAGAAATAGTTAGTAATTAATAATTTATTTAGTAATATAATTATTAATTATATAATAATTAATAATTTAATTAGTAATATAATGATTAATTATATAATTAATTAGTTAATATGTTTTTTTTTAAGGTTGGGGTTGAAACCTCAATTTATTATTAAAGCAATGACCTCTTTAGACTGGGTAGAGGGAGACTCATTACATAGCCCAAAGGCCAAAGTCCAAGTGGTGGGAATACAAGGATTGAAAATTAGTTAATAATTAATATAATTATTAATTATATAATAATTAATTAGTACTATAATAATTAATTATATTACAATTAATTATATAATAATTAATTATTTTTTTAGTAATATAATTATTAATTTATAATCTAGACATTATTTTTTTTTGAAAAACACATAAAAACTCATTGGGGATCCAAGATAATGGAGAAGGGATTGGCACCCCACCCGATGAAAATATAGAGGTAACATCCAATGGCTCATGGTTTTGAAGTATAAAAAAATGGCAGTAGTGATAAGAGAAGATGAGGCACTATTTGTAGGGCCAATAATTGTACAGATTTTCATCCATGGAATGGAAGGATTGAAGACAGTGGAGACATTGGGTCATCTCTCAATTTGAATCCTATAAACAACATGAACAAAATGTCAGGCGGTTGGAAGAGGGCTTCAGTTCAGTTGGTGTGGATGGAGGTGGAGAAAATGACTGCAATGATTAGAAATATACCCAACAAGTACACGTAAGAGACTGTCTGTTCCCAAATTATATGAGTGAACAAATATAGGGTAATTTGTGTGTTTTTGTGTTTACAGGCATGATATCCATGTAATTTTCCATAAAAAAATTACATTGAGAAGAACAACAGTGGTACTACTGACAGAGAACGATATGAATGTGTTCTATCGTCATTCGATTTCGTATACTTTCCCATTGAATAAAGTGAGAAATGAATTCAATGATATGAAGACTTGAATATTCCTTAATTTTTTTACTTGTTAAGGATTCTTGGTGTTTTTTGGATCGAGTTAATGTGTATGTTGTTATTTTGTAGGAGGGGTGCAATAAAGGATATGCTTATGTGAACTTCACAATCTCCAATGTTGTGTGGATTCTATCTGTGGTGTCTCATGGGCCGCCTTGGGAGTATCATTTCTGGTCCAGATAGATCAGAGATTTTACACCATCAATATCTAGGTATTTTAGTCACACATGAAATGTCGTACATTTGCACAAAGTGATAAAATGATGTTTACGGGGGAATAAATATTTGGTAAAACATTTGAAATCATATTTATGAAACTCGTTTTATATTCAAGAAATTTTTATATATTTAGGATATCTTTTATATTTTATTTATATTGTTTTTATACTTTATATTTTATAATATTTTAAATCTACCTAATTGAAATTTAATAATCATTCCTCTATTTCAAGTAGTCTACTTTGAAAGCTGTCAAATATAAATTGTGCCTAAAATATTGATGAAAAAGGAAACACTAGATAAACATATATGAAGAGATGATAGTAATAACAATATCTTCATTTCGATAGGCATTAAACATATAAAAGAACAAGTACAATCCATGTATATGTCAATGGAGATGAGATTCTGTCCTGCATGGTGGTTTGTGAATATGAAGTTCACTTCGAGTTTGCTATGGAGTCTGATGACCGAGAGAGGACTGGTCCTCAGGCACTAGAACATTAAATATCACATCCACCACCTATGAGTCTATGGGAGGAGCTTTAAACTTAATATCGTACTGTGTGTCATACTAAGCTCATGTTCTTTCTTCTACTAGGGTAGTGGAAAGACCTACCATCATCGCCGTAGGGAACAAAACCTGTGATGGATTTACACTCCAAGGTTTTGATGGATCTAGACCCCAAGAATGTTATAGATCTAGACCACGAGAGGCAGAGAACTGTGGATATTGTGTCAATAATGAGGGATCCCATGCCGCCTATGGCACATCCTCAATCGACTAAGGATGGACTGCTTGGGGGATAACCTATGCCTACCGAACAAGTGAGGCCTCATGTGCAGGACGACAATGTCTATTTCATCATCATCGTGGCTCCTAACCACCAAAATCTACTACACGATGTTCCTTTGGGTAAGGAAGCTCCTCTCTTTGGGCTGGACTCTTGAATATGATCTCAGAAATTTCACATTATAATGACAACAGCTCTTGCACTTTAGCAAGGATAACTATCTTGCAAAGACCCCCTCCTCCTCAACATCACTAAAGAGAACAAGATTCTCTAAGTGAGTTCACTATAAAGGGATTTAAAATGAATTAAAAATAGTTTAGTAGTCAAACTAATGTATATTTAGTGACTTAAAATGTTATGAATCTCTTTTCCACGTTGGGTATGATACAATATAGACTTCAGTCTATACCATGGATCATACTCGACCAACTCTGAAAGAGATAATTGATTCCTAGGTACAATCTGAATATGAAACCCTGCATGTGTATGCCAGTAGTCGGGAAATTTGGCACTCTCAGTGCCAGTTCTCATCCTTCCTCCCTCTTAGCATCACTCCATGGAGCTTCTCTTTTTTTCTCAGCAGCAATGGAATTGGTAGAACACATTAAAACTCGCACATGACTCTATCAAGCTAATCCCACTCAATAATGTGGATGTGAATGAGGGGAACTAAACCCATAACATTATAAGCCCAAAAGTGCATTATGGTGGAAACTGGTCCATTATAGTCTAGTATAGAATCCATGAAATCTGAAATGAAATGCGAACATTGTCAAAAAAACTCCTAATTAAAAACCAAAATTGATGTTATTATTGAATTTGTTAGAGAGTGATAGATTGTATATACATAACTGGTTGGGTAAGAGAAAGTCAAAATTTAGCCGATATTCACCTAAATGGTGTCTCAGAACTGTTCAGAAACTGTGTCTCTAACACCACCTGTAAAATACAATAAAGATAGTGAAAAATAATGAGAAATTTAATTCAATAACTTTTAAAGGCATTAGAAACCAATAGAGATTGGTGATCATACCAGATTCCACATGGAGCATCATGTAACACCTCCATAGTGATCCGCGGACTAGCAAGATGAGGGAGGAATGAGGGGAAACACTCCCATGCCGACATCTGAAGAATGATGGAGCATCCCTTGAGATTTGTGTGGTCCCTGTGGGATAACCGTCATAATGATCAGTATGTGTATGCCAAGCAGTCCGATCCTCAGTTTACATCTCGGACCGATCAAATTCCTCCTGGAGGGGTAGATATATCATGTGCACATGCATCCTCAAGTGATCAATACACATGGTCCCTCCAATGAGCCGTAATATATATGCAAAGGAATAATGAATGAGAGTCTACTCATTAGCATCAATCAGGTAAATGTGGAATCTGATCCTCCAAACAAGGCATAGATATTGATGCTCTATCTATAGCCCTATGGCCAGACACAATGTGGATGCCTAAAAATCGCGGAGCAAGGTTAGGCCAAGATGCATGGGAGGGTCCAATAACGTCTTCCCCCTAGATAGGAAAACTGAGAAGAACTATCACATCCTATAAGGTGATGGTCATCTCTCCCTCAAGCAGGTGGAATGTGCATGTATCTATTCTCCACCACTCCCTGAGGGCAACAAGAAGGTGATGGTCGACAAATGGGAAATCCAATATGGAATTTCCATAGAAGCCATCACAGTTCAAGTATGGTCTAATGGCATGTGGATTCTCCTTGTGATGAAGATGGTGTGCTCGACACACCCTGATCAATTGAACCTCATTGATGTCTAACACGAACTGATAAATATGGCTATCATACTGAGTGAGTAGTATGGTATCATCCATATTTATATAAACAAATGATATGAGTCGTAATTTTAAAATGTTTATATAACATTATGGTCAACAGAATATTATGACTTGTAGAATTCAATAGATGACATGTTTATTCACGTTGTTTTATGAATTTATTTATGATGAAAAGAAAAGGGAATGTCTTTTTGTTTTTTAAATCATATTTATTATGTGTTTTTGTGATATGATTTTACCTAGAAAAGTATGTTTTATAAGATATGGTTATATATATTTATATATATACAATTTTTGTATTTGTTATGGAAATGTTTATTAGAAAATGGTGTGCTTTGTAATTTATGTATGACTATCCATAGGATGGTATGCTTCATGATTATTCTCTCACAAGTACAACTCATTTTGTAACACTATCTAAAATTTAAGAAATTATTTGTGGGAAATGAACCACGATGTAAGAGGAACAATGAAAATTATGAAGGTGATGTCGTAATCTAATTCCATCACCATCATTATTTTCCATATTCCTCTTGTGCCATGGTTCATTTCCAACAAATTCTTTCTTGAAGTTCAGTTACTATTATAGAATGAGCTGTACATGTGAGAAAATAATCATTAAACATACCATCATATGGACAGTTATACATAAATTACAATGAACACCATTTTTTGATAAACATTTACATAAAGAAGAAAAACTATTTATATGTATAAATATATAAAACCGTATCTTGAAAAACACTCTTTTCTCAGTTTTTATAACCTCCTCGTAGTAGTAAACATAAGTAAAACATGACTCTATGTGTCGAAAATGTTTTTTGATCATGATTTCTAATAGTGTACCGAATAATGACAATGATTGTTGACCATTAAATATTTATTATAATGAAATTTTATAACATCTTCTTATACCATAATATATGATACTATAATTTATTTATATAAATATTTATTAGAATATCAATCACATTATGTTTTGAAAACCAAGGTAAAAAAGAAAAGATAAAAATATAATTTACAATATGAGAATAAAACAATGAAGACAATACATCATTGAGGATGAGAGTGTCAACTCAACCAACCAATGTTAGGGAATTGTTTCCATTTATGACCTTCCTGGTAGAATATGGTGTATCTAAAACTCTTCCCTTGTTCCTGAGGCTAGCCCATCTCATTCTGCATCTTCCTAGCCTTCATTCTCCAATGGGGATGCAACTGGTTTATGTTAGGTATCACTATCGGCTGGCCTTCTGGAATTTGTAAATAACTAAACTCCACAATTGGCCTCTATGGTGAAACATAAAAGTTAGAAATGGTGTCCATCTGGTACATTGTATCAACATATACTTCCCATAATCTGTTCACAGAGGCACATACTGCAATGGGATGTGTGCATGGAAAATGTAAGGCCTGAATGTTTCCACATTTACATTGCCTTATTTCTAGTAATACCACCATTTTTCACTGATGCTATCTGTGATGGGGTCTGAATGCTCTTGAACTTAAAAATGAGAGTCTTCTCATCGAAAAAGGTAGACATGATAACCTGAAGCTTATTCAATATTCTTTTCAATCTCTTATTGAAAGTGTCTTTCGTAACTTACCCCCTTCTGTATTCCATATGATGCTTGTTTTTATATATCAACAATGTACTTCACATAATGATATAATGTATCCTAAAATAGGTATGTTATATGTAACATGAAAATCCCTTTGGAGAAACCATTTATACACTCTAAAATGATTGTGGTCATTTGTCTTTACCTCTTTCCCCCGTCATATGCCAATGTCAATTTTTCTTTTGGAATCTGTAACATATAACCATAAAATTCTTAATTATCCTTGTGGAATTGTTTGAAATTTTCTTCAAACCATCATTGATATGGATCATATTCTATACATAAGATATTATATTTCACATAAATTAATTTTATCATTACGTTGAAAAATTAAACAAAACAATGGAAATTTGTACCAAGCCTCACAATTTCCTTCCTCATTCGTTCATTGTGGAATTTTTTCTACACGTTACAAGAAATTTGCCTAATGAAAAACTGATGATGTGCATTTGGGTCTCTCTATGTACCTGGATCTGCATTGATTGCCTCATTAATTTCCCGATTCCAATCAGATATCAAACAAAGAACCAGAATGTGTGTGAAATAGTTGTTGATACATGCCAAAATCCATATCCATGATTCATAGTTTTCTTTCACTACAATGGAAAAGGCAAGAAGAAGAGGTGAATATTTTCCATCTTGGTTTTCCATAATCAACAACACTCCCTTGTATTTTCTATATATAAATTTTCCATCAATCTGAATGTATTTTTTGCTGAAATGAAATGTTGAGATACAGAGGATGTATACCTAGAACCACTGATTAACTTGAACACGAGATGGATCAAGATAGTTATCTTGAGACACATTATCGTTTCTATCAAGATGGAAGAAAACATGGTTATGGTGCATCAATATGGATATAAATTGTGGAAACACCAGATACTAGTCATCCCAATAACCACAAACCTTCACAATTTTCTTATGTTTCGCTATCCATGCCTATTATAGGAAATCATATAACTGAATGTCTGTTGTATCCTATCTTGCACAAGGGATGTCAGAAAATCTTAGCATGTCCTAATCATATCAATGAAAAAGAATGAAACAATTTTTTCATCCAATGAGGGATGATCTTGTGTCAGGCTTGGATGAATGCAAGTATGAGATGCCTCAATCCCCAAGATTCTCTATCCTCCAATTACAATGTCAAGAACCACCATTAAGCAGAATCTACAATCATCCTCATACTTCTCACACCATATGAGATATTTACTATGTCCTTATTTAGGAACTATATATCTGTAGTTCTTCTAAATATGAAATCTATTTAGCATTATTTTTAAAGAATCTTTGCTTGTAAAATTCCTTCTAACATATTAGGTTTTTTCAAACTCACTAAACCTATCTAGTACAACTCCGTGAAACTCAGTTGAAGGTGTGAGAACATTATTGTCGAATTTAAAAACACGTGTCATTATTTATGACCAAGATGCAAGGAGTGGTGGCTGATTTATTGTAGGTTGAGGCTACTATATAACTAATTCATTTATAGAATCTCCTTCCCTAACTTTCATTGGTTCATCTTAATTAGCACTATTGTCACCATCTATTCTATCATTATGAAACTCTTTATTAGAAGTCATATTGACATGTATATCCAAGTGATCATCTTGGATTTCCTCTTATGAATCATTTGGAATAGGTTAAATTTCATGGGGCACACTATCAGCAACCACTCTTGTAACTCTATGTCTTTGTAAAATTGGACATTGTTGTTGTACAATAGAAACATCAACATATAACTCTATTAGGGTACCATCTAACTATTGAGAAAATAAATTTATTTCATGGACCCACTGTTCATCAAAAACCAATGGATAAGCTAGATGGCATAGTGTTTCTGGGATTTTCAAATGTCTATACCTCATAGGATTGATCTCTCGATCAGGTCCCAGAATTACGGAACCACAAATTCTATCTTTAGAGTCACTTAGGGTTACACAATCAGATGTACTAACCACTATTATTGGTTTTTTATTGTAATAAGATCCTTTCCTAGTTTGAATAACCTCTTAATATCAGTACCCATAGGCAAACATGACTCTCTATATCAAAAATATTTATTGGTCAAGATTATGACTGTGACAATAATGGTTAACTATAATATTTATTATACTTCAATATTAGAAAATCATTTTATACCCTTAAAAATGATACTAAGGTATATTAGAATTTAAGTCACAAAATTTTTTGGAAATTGAGGTCACAAAGAAGAGAAAACATAAATTTAGTTTGTTTCTCAATTATAAAATGACAATTATGATAATATAAAGTAAAATAGAGAAGAAAAAACACATAAAATAACACATGAATGTTTTAAAACATACAATAAATAACAATATTTTTCAACAAAACATGGTTTGGATGATACGAGCCTCACTTCAGAAATGAGGTAAAACCAAACTGATTTTTATTTGATAGATTAATAACATATTCTAAAACTATACTTAAATTATTAATTAAATATCTTTAGATGATATTATTAAGCTACCAAATAAAAATAAACAGGATTTTACCTCACTTCTGAAGTCACACACAACTTATCCAGACCATGTTTATTTGAAAAATGTCATGGTATTAATTGTATGTTGTAAAACATTCATCTGTAGTTTAATTTTTTTGTTCTTCTCTATTTCATTTTATATAACAATAATTTTCATTTTATCAATGAAAATTATTATTAGCTAATCATTACATGTATTCATCTTTTAATCCTAATTTATCCATTAATTAATCTATAATTAATCATCACTAATAAAAAATATTATTTTTAAACTATATAATCTTTATGGTACTAAAATTTTAGAATAGTTATATCTTAAACAATGATACTAATGTTTATTAATACAATTTTTAACTAAGATATCATTCTTTAATCAATAGTTAATCCTTATTAAGTTATTATTTAATTATTTATTCTTTAATCATTAATCATATGATATTCATTAGTTAATTATAATTAACTAATCATATGTATTCAATTTTTATCATAAGTTATTCATTAATTATTCTATAATTAATCATTACTAATAATAAATATTATTTTAAAACTATATATAAATAATTAGACTACTTAATAAATAACATCTTTAAAACTAACTAAAAAATGAATTACTAATAATAACATTCATTCTGTAATTTCTTTTTCCTTTTCTATTTAATTATATATCATCATAATTATCATTTTATCATTGATAAATATACGGATTTGATTTTTCTTTTCTTAAGAATTTATTTAGTTTAAAAAGAAAAATGAATCTCTTAAGAATATCCCCCAGGAGTGTCAATCCAGGAGTGAAGCAGGGTCTGCTGTCTCACACTAGTTCCTATTTGATTCTAGCTCAAAGAGGTGTTTTCGGGTTTTACCCCTATGTACATCGGTGACAGAGCCACATCCACATGTTTGTATCTAGAGAGGGATTTGATTTACTAGATAACCACATAATCATTATTCTACTAAAATTTTATAATAATTAATCCTAATTTATTTTATACTTAATCTATACATAGTCATTAATAACAATAATTATTATTCAAAACTATATATAAAAAATTAAACAAGTTAATAAAATACATATTTAGAAATAAATAAACTACTTAAATAATAAAATATTTAGAACTAAAAGTAATTCAATTAGATAAATCAAAAACATTAAATTAAATAAACAAATACCAATAAATGATGCTTCTAAGAAAACCAATCCTTCTTTTAGACCACCGACTCCACCATACGAAAAAAGTGTTTTTAGAGAGAGAAGTAGTTGAATGAATATAGATTGGGGAAAATGGATGTGAGGAGAAGGGGTTCCCTTTTATAGGGTGTCGAGGGAAAGGTAGCACCCCCATGCCACCTTTTCCATGTAATCGATTTGGAAAAAATGTAGGGGGGTAAGGTGGCATTGTTAATGCCTCCATTAATTCATTTTTTTTAAAACTAACCTACACTTTTTAAAAAAATCATAAAACACATTAAAAAAACGTCCATATTTGCTTCATCAGATCAATAAAAGGATCTTCTTCTCATATATAATGTCCTAGTTATTTTACCACACTCTTTTCCATTATGTGTTATATATTCATACATGTAGAGGCCACCCAAACTGATCACTAGGATGTACATGCGTCAGAATAAGATTCCATCTATAGAAATCCTTTGTAGCATCCCATGTCTACATGGAGGGTTCATGATTCCCTGGTTCACCTTCTGGCTGATGATAAAGCAGAAGAAAATATTATAAGTAGATGGATTATGTATAATCCTCCTCCTAAATAGTGGATACTCTTAGAGTGCTTGCGATATTCACTTTATTGAAGACTTCATAGTATTATGTGTATGGAATCATCATCTTCTTCACTATATGATTTTTTTCAGGCATATCATTTCATGGATTCATGTGGTGAAAATATCATGACATTGAGAATTCATGTGTATTGACCTCATGGACCTGTTTCATCCATGAATCAACCATGTAGAAGAATATACCACACCACGAGCATCATGAACATGCTTCAAAGAATTTATGGCATCATTCATGCTTCATGTGTTGTAGTCACTACACATATAAGATATCCAAGATGGGAATTTTTGGTCATAAGAATAACATTATAATACTATACATGGACCATAATTGAGGCATCATGTGTCCATAGGGAGGGTTCGTGTTTTTACATACTCTATATAGTGCATTTTCTGTAGAGGTTTTTTAAGCATGGTAAATTCCTGAAGTTCACTATTTTCATAGAAACCCTTGTTCGTGTAGTGTATATATTCTTGGTGGTGGTATCATGTGACATCTTCACTGCATGCCCTATTTTACAAACTTACATTACTATTCAATTTTATCATCTTATGGGATAAGCCCTGATGTTCAATGATGCACCTGGCCAAGCAGGTGTGGTGGTTTTTTCAGCTCACATGACTCTGTGTTACACAAATGATTCTTCTTCATCCCATGGCATGATATCAATCATGGTGTTTTAACATGAACACATTTCATATGGATGTTTTGACCTGAGGATTTTTATTAAGAAAACGTTCACACGCTCTTGGTCCTTCTAGTGCACAGTATCGATTCTAGGTGTGATATGAAAACTAAAACTCTTACACCACTAGGTTGAAGAAGAGACACAAAAAAAAAATTATCCATCATACAATATGCACCTATAACATCATTAAAACACGAAATTATAGACTATCATCTACTAAACAATCATAATTTGTTTTTATACATGAAAAAGTTTTCATCACACATTTAATGGTGTCTATAGAATACCCCCTCCACTAAAATTGTATTCATTCAAAAAGAAACGAAATTGATTTGAAGGTAAATAAAAAACACTTTATCATATATATGAATGATGATGTATTCCTCTTTATACATTCTGTCAATGAACATATCTTCTAAACATTATATCTTTTTTTCTATTCTTCTTTCATTCATGATGTGCATGAAAATTTACTGATTAGATGTAATGTGATTCACCAATGATACAAATCCTATGAATAATATGATGTAAAACTAAATGTATGGATCTTTAATGTAAAAATTTTATTATATTATTCTTGATAATTTATCATTAATTTCCATAGGCATGATATTCTTTATTGATGTATCTTCTAAAGTTATCTTGAGATTTCCTATTTTGAAAAAAAAAGATATTTGGGTAGAATATATGTCATAGACAGAGAGAACACGATCATTTTCTAAAGTTGAGAGTCTTGGTGAGTGTAACATGATTTTTTCCATTTCCATTTGGTGGTACTTGCAATCTATTCAATTCTATTAGACTAAATAATTATAGTTTTTTAGTTTAGAGTCAATTTATCTCAAACCATCTATCAAAGTAGTTTAGTCTCTTTTAGCTCAGAAACTCTATATTTATTATTTAGGGTCTTTTAGCTCGGTCCTTCTATCACATTAGTTTAGGGTCTTTTATCTTGGACATTCTATCTCAATATATTAAGGTTTATTATCTTGAACCTTCTATTACTATAGTTTAGGGACTATTAGCTTAGACCTTCCATTTAATTATTTTAAGGTATTTTAGATTATACCTTCTATATATATATTTGGATGTATTTTATCTCAGGCCATATATGGACGTAGATTAAGGTCATTTAGCTTAGTCCATCTATTTATATAGTTTATAGTCTTTTAGATTGAACCTCCTATTATTATAGTTTATGGTATTTTAACTTGGACCTATATTTCTGTAGTTTAGGGTCTTTTAGATTAGATCTTATATTTCTATAGTTTAGGATATTCTAGCACAAATCTAATAAATGATCTGGGAATATGGTGTAGACCATCCAAGAATGACCCAAAATACTGTAGTATGATTAGTTTTGTTGTGGTAATGTCGAGCCTCATGAGGATTGGAGATATTTTTCTTCACAGAGGAGATTGCTCTAGTTAGTTCATAAAATCCCTTTGGAGTCAATTTCACAGTCATGAAAAGGTGTCTCTGCTCTTTTCCAAGTGACATTGAAGATTTATTGAGCTAATATTGTTTTATAGTGAAATAATAAAGATTTTAAGCCCGCCTGGATAGTTGGATTGTGATTAATTTAATTCATATCCTAAGAGTTTGAGTATGTGAAGATGGGATGGGGAAACCATGCCCTGGATGAACCATAACACTCTAAGGTTCCTGGTTTTTTCATGATGTTTCAAGGGATCACAATGATTGAATCTCCTTTCATTCATAGAAGAGATGCATTTATCTGATAGTTCAATAGTCTTATGTGTCAATTTCATGGTGAATAAAATATGATACCCACTCTTTTCTGAGGTCCATGAGAGATTTTTGAAGACTCAAACATTCAAGTGATGCGGTTGGGTATGAAAAAAGCTATATAGGAAGGGTTATGGAACCCTAGTGATGATTAGAACCTAATTGTGAATCTTGAGCCCTACTCCATGTGGTTTTGAATAACATGGTTTGGGACATAAAAATTTATGGAATGGAGTGTCACACTCCCACCTTGAGAAAGGGTACAACACATGGTGATGTAACGTTGAGGATGTTGAATCCTCATGGATAGTTTTTTATGGAGATTTTAAATCATGGTCCAAAGTGGTAAGGTTAGGAGGATGAAATTGGATAATACTTCTAGGAATGAACCAAAACACACTAAGGTGTTGAGTTCTACCAATGTGATGTCAGGGATCATAAGGATCCTAAATGCCTTTTTATGGAGTAATGCATTTGGTTGAATACCATTGTCGCATATGAAGGACTGATATGAATACATGCAATGTCAAGAAAAGTTTCAATTTAATCCAGGTATCATTTTCTAAGGGCCCTAAAAAATATATGGTGATCTAAATAACTCAAATAATGATGCGTGATTTGTGGAAAGTGTAATATCCAAGAAGGGTTCTAGAACCCAAAAAGTTATGTTACTGCCTAGTGAACATATCATATTAGTGAGAAGGTGTGAAAAATAATTAATCTTCCTTTTTCATGAAAAAAGTAAGTCTAATGAGAATAGCTTGGATATCACTAGGGTTTTAGTGATGACCCTATGAGCTTTATTCATTATTCATTTATACCCTAATTTTTTACTAATCTCTGGAGATGAAGAGTTTAGCGAGTGAAGACTTGACTTTTACTAAGGCTACTAATCATAGGTTTTCAACCTGATAGTTTTGTGTCTCTTTATATAGTTTTTCAGACTCTTCATATTTGAACTATTATTGCCTAGATTTTATGGTCATGCATAATTCACAAAATTGCATGTAGTTTTAAGGTCATGACACATATAGACCAGATATAGGGGATGATACACAATATCCCAATATGGATACCCACGCCCAAGAGAACTCCAAAATCATTCATATTGCGAGACGGAAATATTGTAAATCATGGATCAGGGTTCTCATGTCATGATAAAGGATATGTGAAAATCGTACTGAGGATGGACCAGAACACACTGAGGTGCTATGTTCTTCCATAGTGATGTCAAGGCTCTTAAGGATAAGAAATCCCTTTTGCAGAGTGAATATAACAACCTATAATTATATCAATTGAATTAATTTATTATAATAATTCCATATAGTATAAATCATATACAATCCTATAGAGAAAACAATAAAAAATTAAATGAATAATTATTGAAATAATCGGTAGTTCTATAAATTAAGGAGGCTATACTAATGGAATATTCACTTGACTGTTGGAATGGTAATGTGGCCATTAAGAATAGTAATTTGGCCAATGAAATAGTAAACTCACCTGTGAAAATATATATATAATTTAGGTATCTTATAATTGAAAATATGATATATTTATATCATGGTATCAGTAAATAAATCATTTAAAAATAATAAATTATGTGTTGGTATATTTGTAAAATATAAATGTTTATTTATAGATTTATAATTAATATAATCATATAAAAAAATTTATTACCATAAAATAAATTCATAATTTAATATTTTGTTTTATTTCAATTATAATATAATTACATAAGACCTTAATTAATTTTTCAAAGTGTCATAAAATTGGTTATAATATTAAAATCTATATTTTTCAAATTAATGTTGATTTTAATCAAAAATAAAAATTTATTTTATATAAATAATTATTTTCATAAAATTTAGTCTGTTCATGAAATCCACACATCGAAAAATGCTTGGGGTGAATTTTCATGGATTTTTCTAAAATAGTTGATTTTTTCATGAATAGTGAAATATGGTAAATTACAGTATTTAATAAATACATGAATTATTGAGTCGTTAATGATGTTTGAATGAGGTAAGCACCCTTTTTTCAATACTATATACATTTTGATATTTATTCATAGGAATCAACTCTATTGATAATATTTATCCAATATAATGTACAAATCAATAAAATAATCAATAACACCCCTCTCCTCCCACTATAAATAACACCCTCACAAACTATTATCCTCACACCTTCTAATCATGGTAGCTTAATAATTTTATTCCCAATTACACTATAAAGCCTCTTACCAATGTCTGAAAATTTCTAATCGCACGAATAGACCAAAACAAAGTTCCTTAAAGAGGTTCTCAAGGAGACGACATAGAAGAGGTAAAATCCACCACCTTTCCCTTTTAAAATTATTTCATTCTTATACATCATCCTTTCCTATACTATCCAAAGTATCCTAAAATATCTAGAATCATACATTTACTATATTTGTATTATGATAATTGGTTATCCATCATAAAATCTATTGTCTTCTCTTTTTTTATGTTAAAAATGAAATCATCATCTATGACATGTCGATTCACCACCTTCATGGATGCCAGGTTTTTATTTTATATTGCCACCTTTATGGATAGTAATAATACCATTATAATGGTTAATACCATATTTTAAAATTTATATTACATATTTTTTATATTTTTTATTTAATATAAATATATATACAAAACACTAAATAATAAAACAAAACATGTTTGTGATAATAAAAAATTCACCAAAATAAACTAGCATTTATCATTAAAAATTTATCTAATGGATCATTATAATATATGAATTAAAAATGAAATGTGGGACCATTTAAAATTTTGGAAGTTAATTAATATCATATAATTCAATTTCTATTGTTTTTCTTCCATTTGAAAAAAACTCCCATAATTTTTCTCAATGAAACTAATCATAAAATCATGAAACAAATGCAATAAGAACGACAAAATTAAATCATCGAACTCATTAAAATGTCCACAAATGAACTTAATAAAATTATAATAAATTAAATTAAGGTAAAATAGGTTCAGTATTAATTAATTAATTAATTTAATTAGATTATCCATGACATTAAGTACAAGTGCAGAATGCTTTCATACATAAGTTAAGGGATTCTCTCCAAACCACTATTTTCCTTCGGGTTACGCCTTTTCTCTATTTACCCAAATGTAATTATTTATTATTATTATTTACTAATCCCACATTATGTGCATATTTTCCAATCATATGTACCTATCTCAATTATTCTTTCCTCTACTGGGAAATATATGTTTTATAAGGTTCCATTTTTTAATTCTTCAGGATTAGCAATCTTGATTAAAGGGAAATTTCCCAATTTCTTACCCATTTTTATGTGCACTCCATAATCTCTTTTAAGATGCCGCTATTTTTCTAAAATCACTCTATTTTTCATTAAATACAACATTACATCATTTGCAGTTTTATAAAAATAGTTATCTATATGTTCTCTTTAAAGACTCTTTAATATTTGTTCCATAAATTACAAAAACGTTTCTCATTTATAAAGTTTATAAAAATATATTTTTACATGTTTTAAATTCAGTTGTACATAATTTATCATTATAAAATTATATTTCCCTTATTAATATCCATATATTATTTTAATCCCTTCTTTCATGGACACCATTATGATTCTCCCATTAGTTATTCCTTATGACATGATTAAGACAAATATTTCCTTACATGGGTAACCCTTATGTTTATTCCCTAGGTTGGATTCTTAATGAGGAACACGTATTAATGAAAATGTTATAATGGGTATACCCAGATAGTGTTTCAATGCATTGTGTAATCTTTTTGTCTCATGAGATATCATGTTTGGACATAAAATAAACCCGATTCCTTTATGATATATTTACAAACATGTGATATAATCCTACTAGTTAACCTTGAATTATGTTTATTCCATGTTTTATCTTTCTCCGAAATTCATATTATTCCATGATTACATGATCCCATGTTTTAAAAGTTGTGATTTTATATTTTTATTCATGATTCATGATTTTTATGTCATCTTGTTATGCCTTCAATCCCATGTGTTATGCGTTATTACAATTTATATTACCTTACTAGGTTTTTAGCTCATCCCTTCGTTCATGTATTCCCCAGGTTATCCTATACATATGTAAGATCTCAAAAGAAGTTAATAGCACATTATGATGATTAAATAAAAGATTATTTTTTGGTTTAATTATTTCTAATTATGTACCCAATCTTTCAAAGACTCTAGACATTACGATCCATGGTTTGTATTTGATGGTTAATTATGATTAAAATTATTTATTAAAATATGTAAATGGATAGGGTATCTATAGTTAGTATCAAAGGATGTTATAGTTATTTTTGGGGATTATCATTTGAAAACATTATTAATAACCCCTAGTATAATTCAATTACCATGGATAACCTAGATTTATATTTAAGGAATCAATTGTTATCATATACTTTCCATTTATATGTTTATCTATCTATGTTCAAATTTTCATGTTTATATGATTATTGGATAATTATTTAATCCACCATATTTGTTATTTATTTTTATTAGTTAATTGAGTGAAATAAGAGAACCCATGCCAATAATCAATGTGATAAGAAATGTGACAATTTACCTAATTAAATGTTATAGCTGATAGGGACGAGTTCTCAAAACATCATGAAAATACTAGAAAAATTGGTTCATGTTTTGAATAATAACATGAATTATGTGGAACATCCTCATTCTATAAATAAAGATAATTTTGTGGTTGGATACTTTTAATGATGAAGGAACCATATCTTTAGTGGATCTTTCAATCCACTTATCATAGAATAGTAAATTAACTCTATTGAGATGATATTTTATATCCTCTAGTGCTCAAAATAAAAGAAATACATTATGGTGGTCTATCGACTTTATGGGGGAATCTGATCAGTGGTGGAAACTTATAAAAAACTCAAAATCCTAGGAGGAAATTGATTCCATGGATTTAGATTCATTTAATAAAATACTTTTCAATAAATAGTTTTCCCAAACACTCTATTTTAGGATGGAATGGGAGTTCCTTAGGATGATACAAATGGAAGACAAGTCTGTCGAGATATAAAAATAAAACATTACAAGGCATGAATGATATGCCTCCAACATTTTCATAAAGACTTAATGAAAAGTGGATTTCTTCTTTATTGGACAAAAGTCAATTCTATGAAAATCCTTGGTGACTCGTGAATTTGATAGCTATGAAGATATTTTTCATTGTTCCCTTATGGTTGAAATAGATATTAGGGAATCTCAATGGTCTCGAATTCCCATTGATAAAAAGTGTAAAATTGAGTTTAATATGGGAGTATAATTAGAAAAATCTCATGATATAAAGAAAAACCCAAACCCCTATTGGGCTCTGAAAATTCTACATCTAAGAGGAAAATTATATCAGGATTGAAAAGGGTTAGAAATTAAACCTATAAGAATATACAATAAAATCTTTAGCGGGATGAGATCATGAAACAAAAAAAATATTCACGGGCTACTGCTCAGCATGGAGTTCCTCTTTTCTTCTAAGCACCCATGAATTAAATAGTTCACGGAAGGATGCAGTTTTTGATTTCCCATGCTAACAAAACCAAAGTCATTTATAGTGTCGAGGTGAAGATTTTCACCCCATGAATGATTTAAAACCTATAAAATTTTTAGCTCATAGGATGGGGTAGTTATTTCCTCCACTACAAATGATGACCCATCTCTCGTGAACAATGTCCCTACTAACTATGTTGTTCACAGCTAGGAGCACATTCTATGGGCTCCCTCAAAAGAATCCTTATGAAACACATTAAATGTTCAACTATCCTAGTATTTTATCCCTCTAATAATCTATAAATAGACAATGAAGGGGTACTGAGATGATATGTCAGTGAAACCCAGGAGATTGAACCAAATAGTTATGAAGAAAATGAGTGACGAGGCACCATGAAAATGGGACTGCCTTTGACAATTCTAAGTAGGTAAAAATCCATCGCATATTAGTATGGATGGTATAATAAATCAATCAGACACCTGTGAACTCAAAACCCTTTTTAAAAACACCCAAAATGGCATAACAGATGGACCCATTTGTAGATAAGCACCCAAAATAACAACATTCTATGTGGGAGGAACCCTTATTTATGTAGTAAAACTCCACGGGGAAGGAACTCGAACCTGCATAGAAAACACTGCGTGGGCAGAACCTGGCCCCATGAAGTATAACTCCACATGAGAAAAACCTGTGTCTATGTAGCATGGAATAATGTGGAAGGTACCCTCACCCGCATAAAAACATGCTAAAACCCCACCCCACATAAGATCCAACTACACAGAAAGGGTCATCTTAGGGAATACTACTCTACAAATCTCATTATTCTCTTCAATCATGTCATCAGTACACATATTGGACCCTATGAAAATGTGTCTAATGAAATCAGGACAAGAACTCCTCCAAATATACCAGACATATATGATAAAATCATTTGGAACATCAGTGTGTCCTCTCAAATTTACATACCTATGGTAAGAAGAGTCACATGGGTAATCACAACAACAAGTTAGACCCTCCGAATATCCTTGGGATTGCATTCTCATGGTAAAATAGGTTCTAAAATTTTATTTCTCACATCATTCTAATCATTATGGGGGTTTAGTGGGATGATAACAGTGGACTTTCCCTTAAACATAGAATGAGATCCTCCTCTCCAAAACCAATTTTTGGGTACTCCTCCTAAGGTAAGACCATATCTTTTCTTGTGGGTGGAATAACTTTTTCTCATCTTCGCCTCCTCCTGAGATATATCCTTATAGATCACTAAATTTTAATATCCAATAGATCAAAATAGAATAGGGTAATAGTATAAAATAATCCCTCTAACTATCCCTTTCAGATTCAACATCTCTTCCATCAACAAACCAAGTGGATCATGTGACTTTTAGATCTAATTTTTTCTCTTGTTTCTCATACCGATTACGATCTATCTGGGATTAGTGGTCAGTGATAATCATGAAATTATCATGGTCCCAAACCTCAAATGGGCATCCCATAAGGTATAATACCCAATCATGTGACCTCAAATGGGCCTCCCATATGGTATAATACACAATCATATTTGATCAAATGGGCCTTGTCCATAGATTTAATCCCTAACTTCAAACCTCAAATGGGCCTCCAATATGGTGTAAGACCAAAACCATCCATCAACCTTCAAAGGGACATATTCCCAATGAAGCAGATCTAGATAGGAATATTTCTAATTTTATGGTCTAATCACGCCCTTAAATTTTGGTCCACTTCCATGCGTAATTTGAAAACTAACTGAACTACATTTGATTTCATTCCCAATTAATGGGGATAAATAGAAATACTCCTTGAGGTCCAAACCGATCACTCAAATCCACCATAAAATACTCTAGGGAACATCCCTAATAGATTCATACCTAACTGAGTGACTGGATCTCTATCAAGTTCCTCAGGCCGAATTGGAATAAGTCACACACTTTCCTTGGCTAGGAACCTTTAACCTAAATGTCGTTTTTGTGCAAAGTTAAACTTCATGGTTTGTTCCTTGTCACATGACCTTAAAAGGCGATGTGCCCCATTAAGTGGAATTGAACTATGTGGGTTCTGATTCCTCTCACGAGGATATGTAAGAATCCCATCTTATGGGTTCAATCCAAAAATAAAAATCTATTCCATCTCCCTATATGATAAAAAACTCTAGAGTGCCTCACCAAATGCCTTAAAACCATCATAATACTAATGAATGGCCTAGGAATCTCTAAACCATCCATAAATGGGAAACATTGATGGAGAACCTCATATACATGGATATGATTCCAAACCCATTCATTTTAATGATCGATCATTACCTTGGGGTAATCTATAATATACACACTTGGGTATGAATAAATTATTCATGAACATATCTTAAATCTATTATAGATTCCCAGAATAAGAAATAGTTCCACCCAAAAGGGTGTGATGAGCCCGACTTCCCATCCTCTCGACCAATGTGTGTACTTAAGTTTCACAGATCTGGTTACCTAATAACACATACATTTTGAATGTAGGTCCATGAACCATTGATGTGAGAGAATTTGGGAATTTCCGGATCCACAGAAAACCCCATTATATATCGTTCGAGGATGTTGTGCCCAATGTTACTGTTTTCACACAATTCAACCCATTGCAATAAACCACATGAGTATAAACAATTTATTTCAGAAACAAAGTGAACCAAATTTGGATGAATTGATTATGAAACCTCATTCACATGAATAAATAGATATACCTTCTATTCCCCATCAGATCATTTCATTCTTGACCGAAACACAACATCGATTGAAATAGAATGGCGAACCCAATGTGAATCCATAACCATGGTGGTGGTGTTACACTGCTTTAGGCCCCTTTCTCATCCAAAATAGAAGAGGGAAAAATAAGAACATCAATTATGCCTTTGGTCAAGAGATTCAACTTTGAAGAGGTTTTGTTTTATCTATCACATATATTATTGGAACTATTCAGAGCTCTCTTCAATCCAATGGAATCTCACAATATTTTGTAGAGACTCTCATCAACCACTACACTAGTTGGGTGATCATCCAAATAGTGGAATCCATTTCCCACCTAGGATCTTCAATTATAGGTTTTGAATTAATATTTTTTTGATTACCCCCAAAAGGGTAATCTCTCCTCCATGGTTGTTTCTAGGTAGGCCCTTCAAGCCATGTAGCCTCTCCATCCATCTACCCAGTGATGGTTAGCAGTATATAGTCATACGTCTCCACTAGATGTCTGCAACCATTTTTGGATTATTTCTCCGAAATGTGACAATAATTCCCTCCCTTATAGTAGGGAGGCTGAAAAATTAATCATCAATGACTTCATCCTAGAATTATAGGGGTCCCTACCAAGGACACCTACCGAAAATCATCATTGGCATTATTGTGCGGCCCCACATCCTCATCACGAAGAGGATACTACCCTATAGGAGTCAACATAAGTCAAATGGACCCAAAACCATAGAGATTACCACAAAAGGGTTATGAGTAGAAAATTGGGAATATCCCATCATCCTCATTCATACTAAAGAAGAAAACAATGAAAATATGATGACACACTATGTGAAGACCTATATTTATTGTCCCTCTTATGAAGCCTGTCGATAAAATACTATGGAAAATTACGTGTAGGCTCAAATTACTACTACTACTCACCAAGCTAGCCCTGAAAATAGGGTTAAAAAATAAAGACAGGTGCATATTCCTACTAGTGTATATGAAGTCCATCATCCAAATAGGGAAGTAACCAACAATGAGCATATCCCAATTATTACTGATACACACCAATACCATCATCCAAATAGGAAGGAAAACTAGAGGTAGATATATATATATATATATATATATATATATATATCTACCAATTCATATGAATACCATTAGTCAAATACAATGGAAACAAAATAAAAGTAGAAACAATTACTGCAAAATCATATTAAACCAATAAATAAAATATGATGGAAACAAGTGAGCACACCCAAATCCATACTCGCTAATATGAAGCTCACCAATAAAATACCATAAAAATTGTAGAAAGTAGGTGGTGTATACTATTTTTATACTAGGTGGAGACTCATATCTCATCACTCACACAAAAAAACCATCAATACTAACTGGTACAGAATGGAGGATCGGAGAAAGAACATATTCATGTTCGGACACCATAATTTTTATATATTATTGTTCCTTCCAAATAAATCTCTCAACACATATTAGAAATTATGTTGGATTAGACATCAATTCAGGAGCATATCTTACAGACTTGTCATGATGTAATCACATCTGCAATAATAACAATGTGTTAGGCCCGAAACCCTTCCTCCACAAGTGGGGTGACTCATCCACATAATGAGGTGGTCACTCCAGAGTAGACCTGCATCCCTTACTACATTATAGAAATCACATTGGAAATAATTCGTGAGAAATAGAAAATAGGATTGGGCATAAATACAAATTCCTACTATAGGACACTGGTCCACTTCAGTGGTCAGTCCAGGGCGGGGATATATCCCTCGTAGAACTAAATAAGCAAACCATTGTATCCTAGTAGTTCCATAGGAGCCACTAGAATAGGAAAAAATACAGAAATTCCATTACCTATACAAGACAACCCTAGTCACCAGAAAAAGAGCACCCTAAAATAAATTGATCTTACTGAAGCTGTAAAATGAAGAGGAGGCCTATAACCCTTCTCTACTAGAATCTAGAGTTAAAGAGGCCATCACAGACCAATACCTAGTGTCCTGTGATCCTAATAATCTAATAAAAAATCATGTATGTCTAATTAGATGTTGTAAGGGTCCTCCCTATAAAATTGTTACATGAAAATCTGAAGGTCCTTCCTAGAGAATCAACTATGAGGGATTCTTTCAGGTATAGAAACTGATCAATCATGAGAACTTATCTCCTAATGAGCATCACGATATCCCTCCTCATGTCGAAAATATCAAATAGAAATAAGGTCCTCCCCTTGTTGGAGTATGCCTCAAAGGTCCTCCCCATGTTATATGATGTAGAAATTCTCCTTACTATTGAAAATAAAGCTATGATGGTAGTCCTCACCATTGTGGAAATCGCTGTGATGGTCCTACCCACAACGACATCTCATTTCATCAAGAAGGTCCTCCCCATACTGAAATCCACCATGAAGGCCCTCCCAAGGTTATATGATGCAAAAATTCCCCCTTAAGAGAGACATCATGTTATGATGGTAGTTCTCACAATTATGGCACCCACTACAAAAGGTCCTCCCCACAGTGACATCTCATTTCAGCATGAAGGTCCTCCACTTACTTTTATATACCCTGATGGTCCTCCCTAGTGTATACACTACATAAATTGTCCCTATAGTCATACATCAAGATATAATGGTAGTCCTCACCATTGTAGCACCCGCTAAAAAATTCCTCTTCGTAGTGACATCTCATTTCAGCGAGAAGTTACTCCCCTTACTGGAAAAATCCCTGAAGGTCCTCCCAAGGGTATATTCTAAAAAAATATCCCTATAGTTAGAAATCAATATATTATGGTATTCCTCGCCATTATGAAACCCTTTGTAAAGGACCTCACTGTAGTGACATCTCATTTTAGCAACAATGTCCTCCTCTTTGAAAGACAAATATAAAGAAGCCCTCATATATTGAGGCACATGGAAGGTTGGGGACAATCTTGGCAGAGACCCTATCAATGAAAAGAAAAATAATTTCTCAACCAGGTGATGTCCTAGGGAAACACTCATTCTTTGAGCCACCCGTATACCATTCCAATTATAAAAAGACCCCAAGTAGCCCTACTCCTTACGATAAGATAGTAAAAAATAATCCATGTTGGGAAGATAAAGTGGAGGAGTATATCACAGAAGAACAAAAGCATATATTTCTCATGAGAAGGTAATTTTCCATGGATGATATACCCATTATTTATTTTCTATCAGCCACTTCTTAGTTCGAAATATCAAGAGAAATGTTTAAAGAATGCGTGCATAACATTATTTTAAATATCTAGAAAAATCTAGACCACCTAAAAGAAATATTATTACCATATGATGGGTATGCATACCATGTCAAATTATTTGTGGAAATTCATCATCAAATCAACATAGAATCCATTCTGTCTACATGATGACCACAATTAGAGAGGTGGTAGAAAGATATCTAACTAAATTTCATCAGTTAACTGTATATGTTGGTTTGTATAATTATTTACTCCATGCCTGGTGTTCATATTCATGGATGGGGGGAGCATGGATATTTACATTCACCCCATGCCATGTCTCATAGAAACCACTGGAAATTATATATTGAAATTTCATTATACCATAATGGGTATCAAGAAAATACCAAATTCAAAAAAGGTGGCATGATGAACGAAAATATTTCTTGAATAAGTATCAAAACTCTTCAGACCGATGTCAGTGAGCCATCAAAAAACTACCAATCTAGGAAACCAAGAACATTCAGTAAGCCTATCACGTAAGATAATTCAATCACAAATAACTGTTAACATCATCAAAATAAAATGTATTTTTTGTAGACCTGACATCATATTCAACTCATGGTAGAACAAGGATTCATGAGATAAAGAGAATGGTGACCATAATAGCATTTCTCATGTTATGGGATCAAACGCACCCCATAGGGATTGGTTCATTTTAAACACTAAATTACCTAGTAAGGTTGAAAAACATGGAATGAGGCACAACAACAAGAGAACTAGAGAAAACCCATCCTACTGAAATGAGGTAAATTTTACCTCAACTGCCCCCTCAATGAAAATGAGTTTTCCCCTTTTATGGAGGTCGATAAGTAAAGAGGTCTCCCATTATATCCTATATCACAATCTAGTACCCTAATAAGAGAGGCATACAAAATTGATATATAGATGTTCCCTCCTAATAACCATTTTCTAAGAATTCCATATAGGATCCTTGAAAGGAAGGGAAGGGTCCTGCAATGGGATCAAAAAATCCCCCATCTATTTTTTTGTAGGTATAACACCCCCAATGCATTACGCATAGGAGAATTTCATGGAAGTCCATCCAAAAATTAACACCAAAAGTAATGAAAAGTTAGAAGAAAAAAGAGAGGATTAGTTCCATTCGGGATCTGATCCACATCGTGAAGTATGGTATGCTCACATGGAACCAGAGAATCACCCTAAATTTGGGAGTTCCATCAATTAATACCATACTACCACCTCATCAGACATCTACCAGATAGAAGAATAAATTAAAAGTTATATATGACCCACATACTCTTCTTGAAGAGAATGGGCTTCCTATGTTTGAAAAAGTATTCTTTCGATGGGAGGAATAGATGAAATAGTTGAGTAAAATAAATTTTTATTTGATTTGCGGTAGCGTTCCTATTGAATATGATATTTAGGAAGAGCTTCAACATTCACTTCCAACAGATATACATCAACTATAAGGGATCATCCTAGGAATTGAACCAAGACCAGGATATCCACCCATTATGGCACATGGACCAACAATATACATAGAATTGACTATGGGTAGATACAAATATCTCCCTCCACTAAAGATACAATATAAATGGTTCTAGGGAAATCCTAAAAATATGCCCCCAATCAGATATCTACCTCAATTAAAGGAAGAATGGACATGTAAAATCTCTCCCCTTTCTACACCTGACCTAGATGAAGCGCCATAAAAAATCATCAAGGAATTATCAACACCATCAAGGCATTGTTAGATTGATTGGAATACATTGAGTAATAGTGTGCAGTAGTGTTGTCGGAATAGAAACCTTACCCTGATTGGGTATGAAATACTCTCCCACCGCTAAATTTAGGGAATCCTATGTTTCTAGTGTTAAATGGTCTAGGTGAATCGAGGAAACATATGACACATTATGCTTCCCATTGTGATACCATGATGGGAACTTTCTAAAAACAATATGTAGTGAAACTCAGATTCTTTCTATGAACCCTGCAAGGGGTATCCTTCAAATGATAAACTAGTTTTATAGCTTAGTTAATCACGGGATGAGATAACCACTATCGGTAGTACCTCTTATAGTTTAGATCAATTATGAAATATACTATAAACAATGAACTCTTGAACTACAAACAAAAATAGAATTATAGGGTCTCTAATTTCATCACCATATGTAAAGTGTTGACGTATTCCATGAACTGACTGCTTCCCCAGGTGGATATGCTTTCTCTATGCATTGATAATCTCCATGAAGAGCTACAAATGCCAGTCATCCTGGTGAAATATACAAGTGGGTTTTGATATTTCCATTCTATTTCCCAATGAATAGAGGATTCCATAAAACCAACTAAGCTCAAATCCCGAATAACCCCATTAGTCCTTAGGAAAAGAGAAGGAAAGTTGGAGGCGGTAACTTTCACACTTAATCCAACCCCCATGTCCAACCTAGCTCCTATGTTGGCACCATGTTGTGAAACGCCCCTTGGAGTCAATATAAACCACCGCCCCACAAATATAAATAGATAGGACCCATGCGAAATCAATTCTAGGAATGAAGGAATAATTTTTACTCGTTTTTATATGACCATGTTAGTGGATATTTATTCATCGGTGTGGACAATGATTTACTCTACCTAAAAAAACTAAAATGGTTTGACCAGGAGGTTCTTGATGATCAGCCAGATTATCTTCCCTTTCATTGAATAATGGGATTCAAAATTCAAGAATGCTTCATTTCCAATGACCTTCTACACAAAATGATAGATTCTGGGAAAGAAAAATAGGGATCACTGCCAACACAAGTTGCATATGTTTCCACTACTACAGTTGAGGAAGGAGACAATTTGCAATAAGTTGTTAGAAAAAAGGTAAAAAAGTTTTATGATTGAATGACCTAGTAGAAAATCATCCGAGATCATGGAATACTCCAAGTGCAGTTGAATCAACTAACTATTACCCCAACCTCTTCCACTGAAACACATCTGACACCATCAGAGCCACAATCCTCCAAATGCTAGACATTCAAAAATACAAATATCCTATAAGACTAAGAGAAGGTATATAAGGATCAACCTACACCAAGTCTAATGTTGTATTTGACACTCCCGGATTTTATTACCTTAGATATGAAACAGTGGGAACCACCCCCACCAAACAACACCACTAGAATTGGAAAACCAATAAAATTCCTCATTAGAAGATAAGTTCATCTTCAGTTTCATTATTTTCATTGATTTAATGGATCTCTTCTCCAATGTTGAGTATGGATATGATCCTTAGTTCCCATCACCCGATCGGGGAATCAAAGGAAGAGGCTACAGGAGTTGAGGATACTAGGAAAGACATATCCATGGTAGAAACCCGACCTCTAGACACACCACTCCTTCAATGGTCAATGTTGCAGAAAATCATGGAAGAGACCTTCATTAGGTCCAACATGAATATGAAATATCCCCCCAACTCCTTCCAGAATCCACTATGACCTGATCCATCTATAATGTCAATTAAGAGAAGAACATGTAGCTAATCACCTTCACTGAGCTGGTTGACAAGCCCGACTTACCCACCAATGAAATGAACACCTCCTTCTCCGGTCCTAAGGGTCAATAAATCTTTATAAAATACTAAATCCCCTAATATTCCAATAAACATGCATCCTCACACTAGGAATAGAATGAATTTAGACCAAAATTATGACATTTTGAAATAATTATCCATGGTACTGGCCAAATTATTTATCCTGAATTCCCTTATTTTTTCAAAAGATTTTAGAGAAGCATGCATAGAAGCTTTCCTATGACCATAGGAGTTTGAAAATAAAGTGTCCACTGTAAAGTTCTATCAGATAGAGACTAACTCCATCGAATACCACATGGTTATATCATTTAAAAATTAAGACAAATAATACATTATATAGGGCAACATCATATCATTATGTGTGCTTAGTAGGATAAAATGTGTAAATATATGGAATGTTTTCATTAATAATGGCTCAAGAGTTAATCTCATTCTAGTACAAACACTTTTCTGGTTGGGATGTGATGAAAATAAAAAAATGTATTCCTCCATAACACTAAAAGGCTACAAAAAACTCATCATAATCCATTAAAAAAATCAAGCTCAATGGCCAATTTGGAAACCTTATAGACAAATCATTATTTTTGGTTTTTTTGTTGAACACAACCTTCAATATCTTTCTTGGAAGGACATATTTTCACAAAAGTGGGAGAATCCCCTCATTATAAAATCAATGCATCAAATAGTTCATCACTAGATAAATAAGGACATTGTATACTAATAAGTCATCATTCAAATCTAATGATCTTTGTTATATCAATGTGGGATTATATCCGATGAAATTTAAATAACCCCTATTTTAGGGTGCTGAATGGGTCACTACCATGAGATGTCTGCAAATAATGTCGACCAACCGCTTTAGGAAGTTCAATGAAGTGTTTTTCTACCCATCCACTAGATCGAGCATATGAGCCCCATGTCAGGTGTATATTTTGAAATCTTGATGATTTTAGTGATTACCGGTGCATCTAGAAGTGTTGGTAAATATACATACTCTCTAGACAATGGTGAAAGCTCAGATATAAATGCCTTCAATATATCTCATGATCTTTGAGAAATATCTACTTCACTCAATGAGGAAGAATACAATGTCTTGTTACCCTAGGAGGATAAAGACACTCCCCCTCTCCCACTCCACCTTCTTTAAATATTCATAAGGATCACTAGTATTATTTGGGTTAGAAGAATTCACTTCATGTTATAAATACCAAGATATCGACTCCTATCTCAACTATGGAGAACTCATACAAATAATATTTCCCCATATAAATAAGAAGAAGAAGAAAAAGATAAGGAAGTGTAATATAGTTAATAACACCTTAGGGATGCCCCTTAATCATTTGAGGAGGGAATCTCTACCACCATTTTTTAAATCAAGGAAATAAATCTATGTACAGAGGAAGTTACATGACCCACCTTGATTAGTAAGAGAATTTATTTCGAAGAGTAAGAGGTATATACCTCTTTATTATGTAAATATCGGGATGTATTCACCTAGAACTGCATTGAAATTCTAGGACTCAGTCTCAAGGTGTCCACTCACCACCTTCCCTGCCAAAGGACCACTGGGGATATAAACAAGTATCCAAAAAGATGCAACCGAAATATTCGACAAAAATAGAGGTTAATGTTTACATTATCATCATAAGAAACTTCATTTTAGAGGTCCAATATCCCATGTTGATAGCTAGTACAGTCTCTATCAAAAAGAAGAAAGAGAAAATTAGAGTATAAATTGATTTTAGAGATCTCAACCTGAACTGCCAGAAGGATGATTTCCTAGTCCCAACCTTGGGAATTCTGATCGATGCAATAGTCGGATGCCAGGATATGTCCTTTATGAATGGATATTTAAGATATAACCAAAACATAATGTCCCAAGATGATGAATAATCTACCAACCTCAACCCCCCCCCCCCCCCCCGAGGTGTATTTTTATATCAATTAATTCCCTTTGGCTTGAAAAATAGCGGCTGACATACCAAAACTCCATGAATCACATCTTCAAAACATTTTTGGGAATGTTTGTTGAATGATATGTTGATGACTAGTGGTAAAATCCTAAAAAAATCTCAATCCACCTAGAAGATATTGAAACTGTATTAAATAAACTATGACAACACATTCTATAAATTATCCCCTTTAAATGTGAATTTAGACATTACCTCATGGATGTTTATCTTCTTAATTGTGCACCATTATGGAAATAATGTACATGCCAAGAAAAAATAATCAATACGTATAATATCACCTGCTTACAACCTCACAGAGTTGAGAGGACTTAAAGAAAACATATCCTACATTCTGTGCTTCATCGCCAACATGGAACACAAATGTTTTCTTGTAACCGGGTTAATGAAAAAAGGAGTTACATATTAGTGGGATGATGATTTCCAGGAATAATTTCATAGTATATAGATATACATATTGATCTCGCTAGTGACAATGTTTCCCATCAAAGGAATACCACTTATCTTGTATGTGTCAGCCTTAAATAAATCACTAGGTTCTTTCCTTACACAAAATAATGACATATTGAGTGAAGAAAACATTTACTATCTCATATAATGTATGGTTGATTCCGAGACTCATTATTTGGATATCAAAAATATTTTTTTGATAGTAATCATTGTAGTACCAAAACTGAGGCACTATCTATACCATGATGATATCCATTTTGCCAATCCCAGTAACCCACTAAAATACATCCTTAGATATCCAATGTTGACTGGGTGTCTATAACAGTGGGTTGTCATCCTTATGCTATTTGTCATTTATTTTTTTACCTCAGAAAGAAATTAAATTCCAGGTGTTAGTAGATTTTCTAGCACAATACCCCTCAGAATAAATTATTTCATTGGATACCATATTTCTTTATGAAGAGGTTTTACCAGTTTAAACGAACCCCTAGATAAGGGGGATGCAGTTTGAAGGTTTATCTAGAAGTTTGATAGGGTAAGAATGGAGGACCCTAGGATCAACAATGTGGGGCTAGGAGTCGTACTCATATCTCCAAAAAGGTAGTATAGAATTACTCTTTATTGCAATCAGAGGGGTGCATGAACAATGATGAATAATATCATGCTCTCATTATAGGGATAGAGATGACACTTCAAGTGTAATTAGGGAATTTGGATATAAAAGGTGATTCAAAACTAGTCATTAAACATGTTAACAATGACTATGCTATCAAAAATCAGGATCTAATCTACCTACAAAGACATGTTTGAGGACTAATGGATGAATTATTTTTAGAGCTGACATTGAATCATGACCCATGTTTATAAAATGACCAAGCCGATGCATTGAAATATTTTTCCACATCCCTATATTATCCTGAGTGGGTTGAAAAATTGATTAGAATTGTTATCCTCTAGATATTCTAACCATTAATTTAAACCTATGCGGAAATGATCGATGAGATGAGTCACCTCCCTGAACCATGCGATTCTACAATTGGCTGGATGACATTAATTGTAGACTACATTCAAAATTTAGAACCCCTCTAAATAGAGATAGGATAAAGAAAATTTGAAGACTATAAATTATCATTATTCTATATGATGGAATGAACCATAAAAATGAACTCTATAAGATGATCCTTGATGGGGTCCCTCTTAGGTGGATTGATGGAGAAGATACCATTACTTTCATGAAATAAGTACATGTCGGAGCCAATGGTGCCCACCAGTCAGGACTCAAGATTTCCCACCAAATCTGAAGGCTTGGGTACTAGTGACCCACTCTAATGTATGAGTACACTACATTAACTAAAATGTGGCATTCCATCCAGGTTCACGCCAACTTCATCCACCAACCCCATGAGTTACTTCACACAACTGGCTAATCCTGGCCATTCCCCCTATGTGGAATGGACGTTGTGGGACCATATCTTCCTACCATGACTCAAAAGTTCAAGTATATTCTTATTGTAACCAACTTCTTCTTAAAGTGTTTCAAAGCTATACCCCTTAAATAATTCAAGTAGAGGAACATTTTTAGCTTAATTAAATCTAACATCATCACCATATATGTTTTCCCTTATGGAATAATAATAGATAATGACCCAAATTTCTGTTATACTAAATTCAAGAATCTATACCAGGAGCATGACATCAAATCCAACCTTTTGTCCCACTACCATGAAGTGTCTAATAGACATATAGAGGGACAAAATAAGTACATATCAAATGTAATCTATAAGATGGTAGATAAGGATAAAAATTCATGGTCAGAAAAAAAATTTACATTTTTTGTGGGCGTAGTAGACCACGACCCACAATGCCACACATGTGACCCCGTACTCATTACTGTATGGGAAAGAGGCGGACATACCCATCAAAGATAAATTTCCATCATTCTATGAGGCCATATGTGATAAATTATCCGTGGATGATAAATTCTATAAATAGTTGAATGAATTGGAATGACTATATGAGAAAATGTTGAATACCTTACATCATTTGGAATTGCACCAAAATTGGATCAGGTGCGCCCTAAAAATGTCTTCATTCGATCGTTCCTTGAAGAAGAGATTGTTTTGGACCTCAAAACTCCAATTATTCCCCAAATAAAAGCCCTAATGTTGGATCTGAAATTTCAGGCACCTGCACCATGTATAAGGTCTACTCCAATGGACCTTATTCCTTGATTTCAATGGATGGAATGCTCTCCATGGATCCCTACAACACAAGATTTCTAAAGAATTATTTAATGTGATAATATGAAAATCGTCCTGAATAAACAGTGATAAAATACATGGAAATAATTCAGATCGCATGAAGATAAACTTCAGGGAAATTTTCTTCACTATATGATGTTAAACTTCATACTCAATTCCAACCATCTTGACTTAAAATTATATGCGATCCTCCATAGAAATGCATGTTCTGTGTGTGGTCCTTCTTATTCAATTTTCAGTTCAAGTTTTATATACCAATACATCATGAATATCAGTTATAGAAGGATTAACCCTTTGGTATAAACTCTATTCCCTTGAAATAAGGATGATCTTCCTAGTATTGTGATGTTAGACTACATGGTACATGGTCCTGGCTGCAAGACATTAAACTGTATAGTCTATCTTTATCACATGACCTTAAGAATCATGATTCCATTTTCCATGTCATCGATTAGTAAAATTCATGACATTAATGAACTCGCTTCATGACATTAAACTACATGAAAACAATCATTTTAATCAACAATTCACCACACATAAGCTATATCTATTTTGGAGAAAGGAAAAAATCCCCTACCACTATGTGCGAGTCAGATCCATATATGGAATCTCTTTGTCAACAACATTGTAAGGATTAATTATTGTCTACACAGGGTACATAGAAACACCTAAATTTTATATCTTGTTGTTTCCACAACAAAGAAAAATTCACAATTCCCCCTCACTACGTATGGGCCAGACCTATGCACCGATCTTTCATTTTTAACTATGTGTGGCTTGATTTCCATTGTATGGGATACGTAGTGATACCCAAACCTCATGTACTATGCCCATCCCTAAAATATGGTAAAATTTCCACCCCCAACCCTATGCATATGGGTTATGCCTGTGTGGAGAATTCCCATCCAAAAATTTTTGTGGCATGATTATTATCATCGTAGGATACGTAGTGATGTCTAGACTTCTTTTAGTAGGCCCAACAAAAAATATCCTTTATAAGATGATTTTATTTCCAGCCTTTGGAATCATGATATCTCTTCACTTCAAGATTATGTTTCTTACTAGTTCATAAAATCATCCTCCCCTAACTATAAGACATAATCATCCTTATTTCATGGAATTAAACTATAGGGTACATCATCCGTGTTGAAATCCGATAAATTGGACGACACCAATATTCTCACTCTATGACATTATACTACACAACAATATAATGTTCTCACCTGAGAGGACATTGCACAGAAATAGTTCATCTACCATTTAGTGTTCAATAACTACATGTGGATTGATTCTTGTTATCATAGGATACATAGAAACACCTAGATGTAATATTCTGGTCTATCTTCCCAATGAACAAAAAACATTCCCCCTTCCTACCTATGATATATACCTACATAGATATATTTCATCAAGAATTACATGCGGATTGATTCTTGTTCATGCAGGATCTGTAGGGACACTCGAATCTATGATATCAGGTCTAAAAACAATAAAGAATAAAAATTATCCTTCTCCCTGGGTATGAATCTGATCTGGATATAGAGGGTTTTTTCTAGAACTACATATGGATTGATTCCTTACATCATAGGATATATAGTGACACCCAAATCATTTAATATTAGGTCCAACTAAAATATTTCCTCTTAATGTCAGGGAATGACTACAGGAAAACGGGGCATTTTTAAAAGGGCCTCATCGCAAATACCCTTTTTGAGATGGGGCCCTTTTGAAAATTCTCTTTTACGATGGGACCCCGTCACAAATGACCCTTCGCAAAAAAATGGCATCACCAATAAGGTTTTTTACAATGGTCTGTTGCAAAAAGAAACCATTTATGATGGAATGAGGATCCATCGCAAATAGTATCCTTATGGCTTCTTAAATACCATATTGTGACGGGTTATCGTAAATACGTTTTACGACGGGACCCGTTGCAAAAAACCATGTGGGGTTTTTGAACCAATTTTTTTCCACGGGTCCTGTCGCGAATAGTATAAAAAATATAAATTGAATAAAATAAGAATAAAATTAATGATAATAATAGTAAAATAATATTAAAATAAGTGAAATAATAATAATAATACTAAATAAAATAAATTATAAGATAATAAAATAATATTCGTATAATAATAATAATAATGTAATAATAATATTATTATTATTAATATTAATGAAATAATAATATTATTATTAATATTAATGAAATAATAATATTATTATTAATATTAATGAAATAATAATATTAATATTACTAATATTATAAAAAATTATAAAATAATGGAAACATCAATATTCATGAAAAATATAAAAAATTAATCAAAAGAAAATCATTAAAAATAATAATTATTAAATAAAATAAAGTAATAAAATAATAAACAATTAATAAAGTAATACAAAATGTAATATTTTAAACAATATAAAAAATTCCCTATGTAGAAATGTAGATAGTTAATATTATAAAAAATTACATTGAAATGTTTTATCATAAAACATAAATAGATCACCGAGGGGGAGGGTCACATGGAGGAGCTGGAGGAGATGGTGGAGGGAACACCATTCCAAACCCACGAGTAAGATGTCTGGTGTATTAAAACTTCTCCTCCTCCTCCTCTTACTTCCATTGACGTATCTCCTTCATATGCTACGGCTGTTTTCGTGGGAACTCTTCATACTTCTATTACTGCTTCCATGGATACACCTACTCCAGATTCCTCTGTATACTCTCTATAAGCTTACTCTGAGCTCGCAGCTACTCATGATATTGTGCAATAGATTACTATTACTCTTTATGAGCTCCTATCTAGCTGTATGCTGACATAGCTGTAATGTAATAAAAATTTATAGGCACCAATTAGGAGTTTATACCAATAACTTTTCGTTTCTCAAAGGCATAATTGGTTTCATGCATCCATGATGCCTCATCAAATCAGTGGGCACTGGTCTGAGTATTGGTCTTGGCCGGAAACTCAGTATGTGTCCGAGACATCGCGACCTCATATGACTCCTTCAATTTCAATTTAAAATTAAAATAGTTAAAATGTTATTTACAATAAAATTTTAATGTCAAAAAGAAAATATACTAACCACAATTTGATGCTGGCGAGTACCTATAATCTATCCAGTGGTTGGATCAATGTAAATCCTACTATAAACATAAAACATTGTAATGTTGGGTTGTTCAACTGCCGAAAAGAATATAAAATAATCCATTTACATTTAAAGTTATATAAAATATTTAAAAAAAATACTTACCATATGTTCCCTATGCATACTAAATGTACGACTATCAGCTCGATGTGTCACCTCTTATGTCCCCCAGTTTTATCAACCTATAGATGACCTCCTCTAAAAATGACCACCTAACCAATGTTAACATAATCCAACCAAAACCTGAGATGAAATGTTATCAGGTTGGGGCATGAAATGACACATCAAAATTAGTCACTTGTGCATTCTCCACTGATTTCCATCTCAAATTGTGAAAAAACTGAATACAACACTTACACATAGTCCCCTATCGTCCCTTCTATATTGTGTCACACATGCTATCATCAATGAGATTCCAAAAAACCTACAAATAATTTATAATATCATGTTATTAATTAAATTAATTTCAAAATCAATATTATTTATTTGCGTACTTTCCAATGATCGAACATGCGGTGCTCCACAACAACAGAAATCTGATCCCATGACACCCGTTCTTCCGAAAAATAATTGTGCAATATAGTACTCCCCTTTCTAGTAGCTATAAACATAAATATGTGAGGGAAAGAACAAATAATCAAACATTTAGTATATAAATAAATTATTAAAACCAACTAAAATACATAGGTAAACATACCTCTGCACGTGTGTATTGAAGACAAGATGTGTACGTCACTTGGGGACAGGGTTAGGAATCATCTATCACGAAAGACCACACCCCCTCAGAGTCCCCCCCCCCCAGAACTTCCATTAGTCTGAGGGTCAGATGATCCAACATCCTGCTAATCCAAAGGTAGATCACCTTCCTAGAACAGATGATAAAGATCCCTATCCATCTGAAACACTTAATTAATATTGTTAAAAAATAGATAAAAACAACTATTATATATATATATATATTAAATAATATTTTAACCATCATTTAACTGTGTCAATGTTAATCTTCAGGCTCTTCTCATATATAACTATTTAACAGCCTTCATATTTCTCCTTAGCATCATCAATTTCCATACAAGTTTTAGTTTCATCATCTCATGTCATATCAAATTAATTTGTAATATAATTAACATAATCATCACCATCAACCCTTAACTATGGGGTGTCATCATTGATATTCATGTCTCTTCTTGAAAAATATGGATTTGGATCAGCCTCCAGAAAAATTGCAATTCCTACCTCATTAGTAGAACCACATTCACTTTGAGTAAACTGATTTTTCCAAGATTTAATTTTTATAATGCTCCATCAATCACACAACTCTCTTGGAGTAGCCCAATATTTTGAATAATAAATTTTATGTGCCTGATGATCAAATAAAAATGTTGCATTTACTACAAGAAGACTTTTATATTTAATATCAATGACTCTATGGGTAGAATGAACACAAAATCCTCTTAGTATCCAACTACTAACATTTATACATCATTATGTAATATTTTCCCATACAGTACAGTTCAATAATTTCATCCTGTATGTTGTAAATTGAACTTCATTTTCTGTAAAATGACATCCTCTCAAGTAAAAAACACTATTCATTATTATTTTTGATTCACTATATCAATGTGTATGAAATCTAAACCATTCACCACATATGAATTATAAAATTTAACAATTTTTTATGGTGGTTTACTCAATACACAAAATAAATTATCGATTTAATCATAACATTGAGATACATGATTTTTTTTAAAAAATACCAATATAATAGATAAAAAATTGATTTTATATGTTAATCCAAAAATAATTTATGTTACTAGTTTTTGAAACCATAAGGAAATATTTTTTTACCAACGATCTTCATGAAAAAATGTTGTAATTTGTGAAAGATGTTTGTTAATATGATTATCATATAACCTAAAAATAAAATAAGATTAATTTACTATAAAAAAGTTATAAAATATATAATAGTATCACTCACTGTAAAATTGGTTCAATTTCTTCACAGTTGACCATAACACATGTATGAGCTCTGTGATGTTCATCATCTGAAAGCTATCGTTCAGGAACCTCACCAATGCAAATTTTGGGTTAATTGAAAACTGATAATTGAATTCGCATTTCATCATAAACATTTACCTCATTTTGGGCCATTCAGTTCTGTTTTGAGAGATATTTATTTTTAAAGTAATTATAGCAAAAAAAAAAGAAATTTCCCCTTGAAAATATGCTTATGAAATTGAACCTTCAACCAATGCATTCTTACATACTTCTTTCTTCAATTTCTACATTCATATATAAAATGGGTACATCCCTTGGAACAATACCAGGCCTCCATGTTTTTATTCATGTGGGAAATTTAATATCAAATGTTATATTTGTTCAAAAAAATCTGGCGATAATATTTTTTCTAGTTTTCTTAAAATTAAAAATACTTCTTCTTGTATTCTGATTAATGCAACGTAGTAACTTGTCACCGAACAAATGTCTCAAAAAATATGATATTCCTATTAGTGCATCACAAATATTGAAATTCAATAATCCTATTAATCAAATATATATAATTCTTTCCATTATAACATTATAGTCATGAATTTTTAATCTAATAATATGACCATTTCTGACACATCTTCCCAAATTAGAAGCATAACAACATAGAAGTCTCAAATCTATAATCCAATGAAAATCAATAATTGATTATCTGTGGAGAGTGTATATGATGATTTTGTATTCATTAAATTCAATGATATGACATTTCAAAATAGTTCATGTCATGGTCGTCTGTAAATTTGTGAAAGATCTAATCATTCCTTTACATTATCTGGGGTCTTACTAGGTATATCCAAAACTGCATGAAAGAAATTATCAAAATAGTTTTTCTCAATATTCTTGACATCCAACATGTGACGGACCAATAGATCAGACCAATATGGAAGATCCCAAATAAATTCTCTGTTTTATCCAATTGTGTTCTTTCCCAAGGATATCAATTTTCTATTGGTTCATTTTTAGCACAAATGTGATGGGAGGTAATGAAGAGAGAATTGATTTTAACCCTACACCATAGATCATTGTTGAATTTTATCTCTTTCAATTTTGCCTTTTCTAAAATGATATTTGTTCCTCTAAAAAGGATGATCAGTTGGAAGGAATCTGTGATGAGAGTTGAAGAAATAAGGTTTTTTCCATTAAAAAGAATAAACACTTTCTTTTATCTCAGAATGTATGGACACAATTTTGGACCATGATTACTCTAGATAAATTACATTCCATATGATGGGAAATCAATAATTTCCACATCAATGTAGCTTTCAGTATGAAATTTGTTTCGTAGATACAACAAATGTATTGACACCATTACTCTAGAATTAATTTAACTCATCGATCAATGGTTTCAAATAAACATCAATATTATTTTTTGGATTTACTAGAATTAAAATGGTCAAAATGATATATGGTTCCTTCATCAATATCCAAGGAGGTAAATTGTACAGAGTTATGATGACATGCCAATATGAATACTGACTACCGTATGAACCAAATGGACAAAAATTGTGAGTAAAAATACCCAATAACACGTTTCATGCTTCTAAAGAAAAAGACAGATTTAATTGGTAAAAATGTTTCGATGAATCACCCTCATAGGGATGATCTATAGTTTTATCATTTTGAATATTGGTTTTGTGCCATGAAATCAATGTTGTTTTTTTCTAAGACATAAATAAATGTGATAATATGGGTGTAAATATGAAATATCTTAATTGATTAACAGGAATCAATCAAGACTTCCCTTATTGAGCCTCTTTATACCTTTATTGTCCATATGTGGGACAACTATTCAACGAATCATTTTAACCATAATATAAGATAGAATCATTTAAACAAGCATGGATCTATTGATAACCGCGACCTAGATTATGAACCATCATCTTTCCCTCCAAAACATTTATGGTTACCACATTTCCTTAAGGTAGTAGTGTTTTTACCAAAGAAAATATCTGATCAAAATAGCTATTTGACCTTCCATTATCTGATTTAATAGCCTTAAATTTAGAAATATGTTCTAATTTGTGTATCTTCCATTCGGGATATAAAGAATCCTCAACGTACCTCATAAAATCAGAAAAATTAGATAGTTAAAACTGAAAAGTTTAACTAATATAATCCAAAGTTTCATCTTGTTGAAAAGAAGGACCTGCCACATAATGTAGTAAATTTTAAAACCATACTGGATCCAGAACCAAATTATTAGCATATTATGCAAGTGCGTTCACCATATTTCTACCAAAAAACATAATATGGATGAAAACCAAAATTCAATAAATTACCCCCAATGTTGTCAAATGTTTCGAATGTCCAGAGAGTACTTTTTTTACAAGGACACTTAATTATACTGTTTGAACCAAATGCTGGTTTTGATTATGTAAATGATAAGAATGTTTCAACACCCTCAATATATAAATGATTTAATCGAGAACCATTTATATTCTTGTGCAGATTTATCCATGTGTGATCATCTAAAAATTATTTTTTTCGACTTGTTTCATATTTCTCTAAAAAAATATAAAATAAATATTTATTTGTATAATTTGATAAAATAAAAAAACTATCCAAAAAATGAGAAGACAAATAAATTCCATTTTATATCAAATTATAATAATTTCTATTATTTCATACTTATTTATAGGATTTTTATAATATAATGTACTAATCTATACTACCATATAATAATTCTGTACTTATTACCACTAATTATTATTAATTACAGCTAATTTTTACTAATAATTGTTAATTATCAGCGACATAATTTCCAATGGATTGGCGGAATCCCATTTTTCTGATGACTTGTCTCCTAAAAACTTTCTCCGAATGAAATCAGTAGGAAAAATATTCTCTAATGTACTCATATCCATTTTCGTATGCGCGGGAATGGAGAACATGAAGGCCTCACAGCGCTACTCTCCATTCTCATGAATACAAAAATAGATATCCATACATGAGGATATATATTCCATAGTGATTTTAGTGGGAGGAAATTTTAAACAGATAAGGCGTTGGGAAAAAGGGTGTTGCCAATCCGTTGGAAACTATGCCAATTTATTACAATTTGTTAAAATTTATTACAGTTTATTACTAATTATTACTAACTATGGATAATTATTATTAATTATTGCTAATTATTAGTAATTATAGGTAATTATTAGTAATTTTTAATAATTATAACAAATTATTACTAATTTTTACCAGTTATTAGAATATATTGATAATTATTACAATTTATTACTAATTATTTGAATTTATTACTAATTATAAGAATTTATTACCAATTATTACAATTTATTACTTGTTAATAAAATTTATTACTAATTATTAGAATTTATTACTAATTAAACCAATCCATAAATAATTATTACTAATTATAACAATTAAATACTAATTAAAACTAATTATTAGAATTTATTACTAATCATTTGAATTTATTTCTAATTATTATAATATATTACTAATTATCACCAATTGTTGCAATTTATTACTAATTGTGGCAATTTAATACTAATTGTGGCAATTTATTACTAATTATTAGTATTTATTACTAACTATTAGAATTTATTACTAATTATAAGAATTTATTACCAATGATAAGAATTTATTACTAATTATAACTGATTATTATAATTTATGACTAATTATAAGAATTTATTAGTAATTATAACTAATTATTAAAATTTATTACTAATTTTTATAATTTATTACTTTTATTACTCATTATTAAATTATATTACTAATTTTTACCAATTATTATAATTTATTAGTAATTAGAACTAATTAGTACTAATTATAAATAATTATTACTAATTAAAACTATTTATGACTAATTAATAGAAATTATTACTAATTATAACTAATTATTAGAATTTATTACTACTTATTAGAATTTATTACTAATTATAACTAATTATTGGAGTTTATTAGTAATTATAACTAATTAAATGAATTTATTACTAATTATTTGAATTTATTACTAATTATAACAAATCATAAATATTTATTACTAATTATTAGAACTTATTACTTATTATAACTAATTATTACCAATTATTTGGATTTATTGCTTATTGTTAGAATTTATTCATAATTATTAGAATTTAATACTAATTATAACTAATTATTTGAATTTATTACTAACTATTATAATTTATTACTAATTATAACTCTTTATCATAATTAATTACTAATTATTAGAAGTTATTACTAATTATAACTAATTAATAGAATTTACTACTACTTATAATTAATAATAAGAATTTATTGGAAATTATTATTAATTATTAGAATCTATTACAAATTATTAAAATGTATTACTAATTATTATAATCTATTAGTAATTATAACTATTATTAGAATTTATTAATAATTAACAGAATTTATTACTAATTACTACTAATTATTAAAATTTATTACTAATTATTACTAATTATTTCAATTTATTATTAATTATTCCAATTTATTGTTAACTATTCCAATTTATTACTAATTATTATAATTTGTTACTAATTAATAGAATTTATTACTAATTAGTACAATTTAGTAATAATTATTACAACTTTTTAGTAATTATTTCCACTTATTATAATTTATTACTAATTATATATAATTATTATAATTTATTACTAATTATTTCTAATTATTAAAATTTATTACTAATTATTATAATTTATTACTAATTATTATTAATTATTATATTTTATTACTAATTATTAGAATTTATTACTAATTGTTGCAATTTATTACTAATTGTCACAATTTATTACTAATTATTAAAATTTGTTACTCATTATTACAATTTATAGCTAATTATTAAAATTTATTACTAATTATTACTAATTTTTTCTATTTATTACTAATTATTACAATTTAATACTAATTATTAGAATTTATTACTAATTATTAGAATTTTTTACTAATTACTATAATTTGTTGCTAATTATTAGAATTTATTACTAATTATTACAATTTATTGCTAATTATTAGAATTTATTACTAATTATTACAATTTATTACTAATCATTACAATTTATTACTGATTATTGCAATTTATTACCAATTACTACTATTTATTACCAATTATTACAATTTATTACAAATTATTACAATTTATTACCAATTATTGCAATTTATTAAGAAAAATTACAGTTTATTACTAATTATTACTGTTCATTGCTTATTATCACTAATTGTTGCAATTAATTCCAAATTATTATTAATTGTTGCAATTTATTATTAATTATTGAATTTTTTACGATTTATTATAATTTATTACTAATTATTTCAATTTATTCAAATTAATTGCTAATTATCACAATTTGTTACTAATTATGACAATTTATTACTAATTATAACAATTTATTACTGATTATTATACTTTTAAACTAATCATTACTAATTAATACTAATTAATATAATAACTACTAATTAGCACTAGTTCATATTAATCGTAGGTGATATTTTCAAAAAATAAACATAAACACTGATAAATAAAACTATATAATTCTAATTCTATTTAACAGCAATAAATTAATAATAGTTATAACTAAAATAAAACAAAATTAATTATGTAAAATACAGAAGAAAAATAGATAAATAACATAAAATTTAAGCTTTCGAAAGATATAAGCTCTGAATAATTACTCAAATTAAAATTTTAAACAATGAAAAAATTTGAGATAAATTTTCCACTAGAGAGAGAGGAGAAGAGAATTGAGTGAAATGGGGAAAATGGGTAGGGGTATTGTTGGAACCATGGTCTTCTATGCATGATTTGGAGTATGGTTTGTGTTTGTTGTCAATCATCAATGGAAGTTTGGATCGTGTACCAGTAAAGAGATCATACCGTTCAAGCAGACAACAGTATTGAAGGTGGCGCCGTTTCCCAATGTTTGCCAAATTTTTGGGGTCCTAAACTTGGAAGTTGTTGAGCATCGCGAAAAGTGGATTTCCATGAAGATAATATTTAAATATGGAAAATGCATGAATTTCGCGAATATATGATGCATGGTTTGGAAATCGCGAAGACCAGAAGAATGGAGGCGGTGAGTCTTCGCGATTACGTCAAAGCTTCGCGAATGGCAGAGTTGAAGCGCATCACGGCGGTGAAGGGATTTGCGAGGGAGCTTCGCGGAGAAGGCGCGAAGGAATGATGACGGTGATACTCTGCGATTACGACGAGCTTCGCGAACGGAAAATTGCCGTTGTGCTTCGCGATTTTGAGAGATTTTTGGCAGGAACTTCGGAGCTTCACGATTTGATCTGACGTGGGGATGACTTCGCGTGGAAGGGTCAAGGGTCGGTGGAATCGCCTATAAATAGAGGTTGACCCCCTCAAGAGAAAGAGAGAGAATTTCAGAGAAAGTCCTTTGCTCTCGGTTCGCAAAGGTCTCTCGCGAAGGCAGTGTGCTTCGCGAAAGAGGAGCTTCGCGACGGCTATTCTAGCTCCGCGAAATTCGTGCACCCCACGTTGGCTCAGTGAGTTTCATGAAGAGGTAGGAGCTCCGTGATAGCCAAGCATTGCGATGGCTGGAGCATCGCGAGAGTGCTTCGCGATTGAGCTTCACGAAAAGGCAGGGACTCCGCGAAGGCTTGTTTGAGCTTTGCAAAATTGGGAGCCTTGCGAAGTAGGGTACTTTGTGAAGCCCTTTTCCAAAGGTTGTTTTCCCAGTGGACAAGGGAAAAGGGGGTATTCATCAGTGGTTGGAATTTGGACTTTAACAGAGCATTAACTCAGGACTTTGATGCAAGCAAAGTCTCATACTGAACAGGAGACAATGAACTTCATGTCTATCAATTGAAGAGACCTTCACGTCTATAAACTGAGTGTGACTTCTCCAATGGCAGTGAGGTAGGTGGAGTCAATGGGAGTGACCTGAGGGAAGCAGTGAGCTATCCCTGAACCTTTGTAAAGGCAGTGAGCCTGGGACAGAGTGACTATGCCCGAACAATTGTAATCTACAGCTAGTGAAGCATAGTGGATTTTGGTATGGTCGGCAACTTGTCAGTGTATGCTCCTTAGACGTAGCCCTTAGTGGTGAACCAAGTAAAAAGGGTTGTGTCTTCTCTGTGCATGTGCATGTTTTCTTTCTGATCATTTTCATCATACAGGTTCAACAAGTTCCTACCAACGTGGGAACAAGATCCATCACATTAAAAGAAAAAGTTGTCACCCTGATTCACCCCTCCCCTCTCAGGGTGTCCCAGGGTCCTTCAAGTGGTATTAGAGCCAGGTTACTGGTGTTGAATTTGTCATTTTGCGTCATGGAGAATGCAGTCAATGTCAGGGGAGTCCCTCACTTCGATGGAAGTAATTTCCAGATCTGGAAGAACAGAATGAGATCTCATCTAAGATCTCTTAGAATGGAAGTTCTCTTTTCTACTGTGCAAGGAATGCAAGTCACTGACCCAACAGGCCTGGCTATGACTGAAACAGACAGGAAAATTCTTGATGTAGATGCTAAAGCACAAAATTCACTCACTGCATCTCTTTCTGATCAGATCTATCAAAAGGTGATGAGTTTCACATCAGCAAAGTCTATGTTAGATGAACTTGAAAACATTTATGAATGAGATAGCAAGGTAAAGGAGGCAAAACTTCAGGTTTTACACGACAGGTTTGACGATCTAAAGATTCATCCTAATGAGAATGCAGATTCATTTTTTAATCGAATTACTGAAGTAGTTGGAGCAATTCGGGGTCTAGGTGAAGAAATCAAAGACATTGATATTGTAAAGAAAATATTAAGAAGAATTCCACCTCTGTACAATGCAAAGGTGTCATCCCTTGAGGAAAGAGATCTTTCAAAACTTTATCTGGATGATCTACTTAGAAGATTGGTAGCATATGAAATGAGAGTCAACCCAGAAGATGCTACGTCTCATGTGAGCAAGGAAATGGCATTCAAGGCCATGGATAAACTGAAAATCTCAAAAGATAGTAATGGTGAAGATGAAGAAGAAAAATAAATTCTTTATCTCATTGCAAAGAAGTTCCAGAAGGGGAAAGGGAAATTCAAAGGGAAGTTACCTCTCGCATGTTTTCGTTGTGGAAAAGTTGGGCACATTGCCTCTCAGTGCTTAAGAAAGATCAATGTGAAGATAGTGAAGATGAATGCATCGAGAAGCCTCGGAGAAGGTTCTTCAAAAAGGGAGACTTCAAATCTGGAAAGAAATGCAAAGGAAGAGTTTTGTCTGTGAAGAGGAAGAAGATGATAATGAATTCTGTGATGAAGAAGAACCAGAATTCAAAACTGGGAACCATGCTTCCATGATGACCACTGTTGAAAAGTCAGAATATACTGGTGGGGAAAAACAACTGAGAACTTGTGTAGATCTCGAGATACAACTTAAGGATGTGGTTAATAATCTTAAGATTAAATGCAAGAGTTGCAATGAGTGGAAATCTATTGTAGAAGAATCAGCTAAATGTGTTGATCAACTTGAGGCTGAAATTGAACGAATGGAAAAAATTGTGAAGGTACAGTCTAAAATAATTGAAAGCAATGATGATGTAGTGGATCTGAAGCTGAGAATTTAAGATCAAGCAAAGGTCATCAATGACCTCACCTCCAGACTAGATGAAAAATCCAAGACTGCTGAGAGTCTTGAGGAGGAAGTTGTTACTCTAAGGAGTAAACTTGAGACTGAATCAATTCCAATAGAATCGAGGAAGAAAATACAGTTTGGAAGATTCTCAGATACAGAATTACTAGCAAGAGCCAAGTGCGGTTCAGATGGGGTTAGAAAAATCTTGAGTAATCAAAGACCCTCTTGCATGGGAAAGAGTGGAATTGGATGTGAGGCTGAGACATCAACTGCTGGAAGTGAAAAGATACAAAAGAAAGATAAGATGAAAGTTGAACATGTTGAAATGTTTCCTAAAGTGCTGAAAAAGGAACCCTCAACCAAGACAAAAATAGAACTGAAAATTATCCTCAAACATTCAGAAATGACAGACAGTCTAACTTTTCTTTCAATAAAGAAGGTATGAGGATAAATTCAAGTGAGAAGACATTTCCTCTCATGAAGTGTCAGTTATGTGGCTATCTGGGTCATACCATGTCTTATTGTGAGGAGGAAAGAATCTATCTGAATGGAGAAGATATAGAAGTTCAATAAAGGAGAAAAAATTCATATCCTAATTCTTATAGAAGAAACAATTTCTATGGATATTGTTTTCGTTGTTCTAACTTTGGTCATAAGGCCGCTAATTGCAGGCAAAGAAGGGACATGGACACCTCATACTGAAGTTCAAGACAAGTCAAGTCTCATCAGAAAGACAATGTTGCTCTTTCAAATAGTTTTTCTCCTCTCGAAGAATATTTTGACTATGAAGAACCTAGGTATGTGGAAGAGATAATTGAAAGGCCATCAGTTCTATATACTCAATCCAATGTCTCATGGAAGGAAAAGAAAAAGATTGAGAAATCCAACCTTGCAGAGGTGGTCCTCAATGCTACAAAGAACAACAGTACCTGGATTCTGGATAGCGTTTGTTCATCTCATATGACGGGTAATGCGGTCCTGCTAACGGATATCAAAAGGACGATTGATGGTACAGTACGATTTGGTAATGATGGGGCTCTAAAAATCAAAGTGAGTGGAAGTACCGAGTTAGCTAATGGAGAACTAAAGAAGACCGAAGTCCTTTACGTTGATGGACTACGTCATAATCTCCTCAGCGTAAGTCAACTCTGTGATGTAGGACTTATAGATACTTTTAATCAGAAAGGCTGCACTATCAAGGGAAAGACAGGCAATTCACTTATGAAGGGATGCAGAACAGAAGGCAACTTGTATCAGGTTGATAGTGAAGAAAATGTATGTTACATGACTGTTGAAGAAGAAAACAATTTGTGGCCTCAGAGACTGGGACACATCATTCAACAAGACATGGAGAAAATTTCAAAATTGACAATTTTCGTGAAAATTCCTAACCTGAAGCGTGAGCGGGAAAAATCTTGTGATGCTTGCATTCGTGGGAAGTTGGTCTGCAGTTCATATCGTCCAAAGAAGAAAAGGGCATCTCACCTTCTTGATCTGATTCATACAGATGTATGTGGGCCGATAAATGTTGTCGGAACTCATGGAGAAAGGTACTTTGTCCTTTTCATTGATGATTGTAGTATAATGGCATGTGTGGTGGTCATCCATAGGAAACGACAAGTCCTTGATTTCATGAAAACATATCGGTGAATTGTCGAGAATGATACTGGACGAACAATCAAAGTGTTGCGATCTGACAATGGAGAAGAATACACGCCCATTGAATTTGAAAATTATCTGGAGAAGCATGGGATACAGCATAAGGTAGCTGCTGTGAGAACTCCACAACAAAATGGAGTTGTTGAACGTAGGAATCGATAGGTGAACAACATGGTACGAACTATGCTGATTGAGATTCGTATTCCATGACATTACTGGAAAGATGTTGTTCAAGATGCAGTGTACATTAAGAATTGAACGGGACTTTATATGGGTGAGATGAAGACACCATATGAATTGTGGCATGGAAGGAATCCCTATTTAAAATACTTTAGTGTCTTTGGAAGTAAATGCTTCATCAGAAACAAAGAAGGAAATCAAGGGAAATATGGCGACAATGCAGATGAAGGAATTTTCCTCGGTTACTCAATGAACATCAAAGCCTAAAAGTGTTTCAACAAGCGTTTAGGAGGAATTGTGGAAAGCAGTGATGTTAAGATAATTGAATATAAAAGTAAAAATGCTTCAAGGACGTCATATGTTGATGTGATAGAAATTCAGGAAGAAAGCGAACGGGAAGAAAATACAAATGCAGAAATATAGGAAGTTGTTCAAAACACTCAGCAGACACATCATGATGTTGACTCAGACGAAGAATCTGAAGAGGAAATCTTGGATGGTGAGAATGCAACTGAACCTCACAGGAGAAATCGAAGAGAAGAGATTGATCTATATAACATAATTGGAGTCATGAATGCACCCACACATACAAGGAGTATGAGGAATAACACACCTTCTGCTTTTCTGTCAGTTGTGGAGCCATCCTCATTTGAAGAAGCTGCAAAGGATGAATCCTGGGTGAAAGCCATGAATGAAGAGTTAGATCAGATTGAAAAGAATCAGACATGGGATCTTGTCCAGAGACCAAAAGGTCACAATGTTATTGGAACAAAATGGATATTCAAGAACAAGTTTGATGAGCATGGAAGTGTTATCAGAAACAAGGCTCGACTTATATGTAAAGGGTATTCTCAGATAGAAGGTGTTGATGTTGAAGAGACCTTTGCTCCAGTGGCTAGACTGGAGTCAATCAGGTTGTTTCTTGCCATGGATCTCTAAAGAGGATATAAAGTATATCAAATGGATGTCAAGACAGCATTCTTAAATGGTGTACTCAAAGAAGAAGTCTACATTAAACAACCTATGGGTTTTCTTCTTAGTGCTGATGAATCAAAGGTTTTCAAGCTAAAGAAAGCACTTTATGGCTTGAAACAGGCACCACGGGCGTGGTACTCCAGACTAGATTCTTACCTCAAGAAGCTGGAATTCAAAAGAGGAGGATTAGATCACAATCTCTATGTGAAGAATTATTCGAAAGATCGGTTCATGGTTCTAGTTTACGTCGACGACATTATATTTGGTGGCAGTAGGAAGAAATCAGTGGATGAATTTTCCAATCATATGAAATCAGAATTTGAAATGTCAATGATTGGGGAGATCACATATTTCTTGGGACTACAAGTGACTCAAAGGAAATACTTCACTTTTATCTCTCAGGAAAAGTATGCCAGAGAGATTCTGAAGAAGTTTAATATGCAAGAATCCAAACCAATGTCAACTCTGATTACAGTTGGAACCAAACTTCTAAATCATGAGGAAGGGAAATCTGTAGATCCCACCATGTACAGAAGAATCATTGGGAGCCTACTATACCTGATAGCGACACAGCCAGATATTGTCTTTGCCACATGTCTTGCAGCCCGCTTTCAGAGTAGTCCAAAGGAGGAACATATGGTGGTAGTCAAAAGAATCATATGGTACATTCAAGGTACACACAACTTTGGGTTACATTTTTCTGCAGGTAGGGACAGTGAATTATCAGCGTTTTCTGATGCTGACTGGGCTGGTGATGTAGTAGACAGAAATTCCACCAGTGGTGGAGCTTTCTATATTGGGAAGAAATGTGTTGGCTGGTTGATCAAGAAACAAGAAAGTATTTCTCTTAGTACTGCTGAAGCTGAGTATATCTTCTCCCCAAAGGCATGCACTCAACTGCTATGGATGGATCAGTAATTAACTGATATTGGCGATGAGGTGAAGCAACCAATGGTGATTTACTGTGACAAAAAGAGCGCAATTCATCTTATGAATAATCCTGTTCAGAATTATCGTACAAAACACATTGAAATCAGGTATCACTTTATCAAAGAGAAAGTTGAGCAAAACGTGATTAGAATGGATCATGTGGGAACAGAAGAGCAAGTGGCTGATATCCTGACAAAGCCACTGTCAGCAGCTGTGTTTGAGAAGCATCGGTTGAACCTTGGTGTTCGGCCACCTCCCAGTGCATAAGGAGGTTATGGAATTCTCATCTCCCCATTTGTGATAACTGTTTTTATCTCTTTATGGCTATGATGAAGGTTTATGGGGGAGATACTATCCAGGGGTAGTATGATTTGAGTTGAACGATGAAAAAAATTACTGGTATTTGGATTTATTGTCAATGGGGGAGAAAGGAGAATGGAATAAATTCAGGCAACTTCTGTGATGAGAAGAATGAGAAGAAAAACAGTGGAACCCAATTCAAGCCTCCTCTCTTGTTTTCTACACCGATCATTGCTCATGTAGACTTAGAGTGTTGGCTGAGTTGATTCCTGCGTTTTTTTGGCTTTCACATAGATGGAGATCTATTGAATTTATTTTTTGATTGCCAACAAACCCAAAGGGGGATATTGTTGGAACCATGGTCTTCTATGCATGATTTGGAGTATGGTTTGTGTTTGTTGTCAATCATCAATGGAAGTTTGGATCGTGTACCAGCAAAGAGATCATACCGTTCAAGCAGACAACAGTATTGAAGGTGGCGTTGTTTCCCAGTGTTTGCCAAATTTTTGGGGTCCAAAATCTGGAAGTTGCTGAGCATCGCGAAAAGTGTATTTCCATGAAGATAATATTTAAATATGGAAAATGAATGAATTTCGCAAAGATAGGATGCATGGTTTGGAAATCGTGAAGACCAGAAGAATGGAGGCGGTGACTCTTCGCGATTACGTCAAAGCTTTGCGAATGGAAGAGTTGATGCACATCGCGGCGGTGAAGGGATTTGTGAGGGAGATTCGCGGCGAAGGCGTGAAGGAATGATGACGGTGATACTCCACGATTACGACGAGCTCCGTGAATGGAAAATCGCCGTTGTGCTTCGTGATTTTGAGAGATTTTTGGCGGGAACTTCGGAGCTTCGTGATTTGAGATGACATGGAGATGACTTCGTGTGGAAGGGTCGAGGGTCGGTGGAATCGCCTATAAAGAGAGGTTGACCCCCTCAATAGAAAGAGAGAGAATTTTAGAGAAATTCCTTTACTCTCGGTTCGCAAAGGTCTCTCGCGAAGGCAGAGTGCTTTGCAAAAGAGGAGCTTCACAGCGGCTATTCTAGCTCTGCGAAAGCCGTGCTCCCCGCGTTGGCTCAGTGAGCTTCACGAAGAGGCAGGAGCTCTGCGATAGCCAAGCACTGCCAAGGCTGGAGCATCACGAGAGTTCTTCACGATTGAGCTTCGCGAAAAGGCAGGGACTCCGTGAAGGCTTGTTTGAGCATTGAAAAATTGGAGCCTTGTGAAGTAGGGTACTTTGTGAAGGCCTTTTCCAAATGTTGTTTGCCCAGTGGACAAGGGAAAAGGGGGTATTCATCAATGGTTGGAATTTGGACTTTAACAGAGCATTAACTCAGGACTCTGATGCAAGAAAAGTCTCATTCTGAACAGGAGACAATGAACTTCATGTCTATCAATTGAAGAGACCTTCGCGTCTATAAACTGAGTGTGACTTCACCAACGGCAGTGAGCCAGGGGGAGTCAACGGGAGTGACCGAGGGAAGAAGTGAGCTATCCCTGAACCTTTGTAAAGGTAGTGAGCCTGGGACAGAGTGATTGTTCCTGAACAATTATAATCTACATCTAGTGAAGCATAGTGGATTTTGGTACGGCCAGAAACTTGTCGGTGTATGCTCCTTGGACGTAGCCCTTAGTGGTGAACCAAGTAAAAAGGGTTGTGTCTTCTCTGTGCATGTGCATGTTTTCTTTCTGGTCATTTTCTTCATACAGGTTCAACAAGTTCCTACCAACGTGGGAACAAGATCTATCACATTAAAAGAAAAAGTTGTCACCCTGATTCACCCCTCCCCTCTCAGGGTGTCCTGGGGTCCTTCAGGTATATATAGGTTAGATTAGTTGTGACAAGATTATTTGTGACAGTTCCCATCAAAAATGGCCACCCCATATTAATTAGGGGCAGTGGTCAAAACGCCTTTTGCAATGAGACCCGTCATAAAAGACAACATGCCGACCTAGTATTTTTGTGGAGATTTATATATCATCGCAAATACTAAAAACACCATCAGGTATTTGTGACGGGCTATTATAGCCTATTGCAAATACCCTTTCTCACGGTTTGGTGCGCAAGGCACACTAAACTTTCACGATGGGAAGGATTGCCCCGTTGCAAAAACGTTATTATTTGCAACGATCTGGTGCTTCCATCGCAAAAAAAAAAGACATTCTAACATACTATTTGTGATGGTTTAGTGACCTTTCATAAATAACCTATCGCAAAATCCGTCTTTTACTGTAGCGAACCTATGTCAGTACCCTATGACATTAAACTAGAGGTTGTCTCAATAACTACATATGGATTGATTATAATTTCGACAAGATACATAGTGACTCCAAGGACCAGTTCCCTAGTCCCAGCCACAAAACAAAAAAAACAAAAAAACTTTCTATCCCCTATATGAAAATAGAGAGATATATAGTATATCTCAAGTTTGGATTCCTCATTTAGGGATTTATCAAGGGAAAAAATACCCCTGCGTAGGAGTCAGATATATGTAAGTAATTTTTCACTTCATGTCCAATCATTGTCTAAATGTTTCTTTCATTCATAGATACATCACTTCCATTCAGAAAAATCGGTGCCCATAGAAATTTTGGATCTTCAAAATCTTCCTATGACAATTATAAATTTACGGTCAGTGTCATGGGGAATCCTTTTTTTGGCTATTCATAATATGACATTTTTGTCTCTACATAAGTTTCCCACAAAAAAAGATTATCAATAAAATTTAAAGTCATCCTCAGGAGAGGCCTATTCCATATCTATAAGCCCAAATAGATTCTATTCCCCACATTATTTCTCATGATCTTAGAATCCCTTGGATAATGGTTGACATTTTCTTCCCCACTGACTAATGAGGCATGTTAGAACATCCCTATCTAATTATCCATTTGTTCCTCATGGTCTTAACCATATGACCTTAATATATAGGATCCCATGTCATCCTCACCACATGATGTGAATCTATATAGTGGATTTCCTAGTCACATGAAACTAAACATCATGACATTCAAAACAATGTGTGGCTTGATTCATATTATCATAAGATAATTAGGGACACTCGAATGTTAAATATTGGTTCCAGACATAGCACAGAATACAAATTTCCTATCCCTGTACACGGGTCGGACCTATATGGGAAAGCTTTAATGAACTACATTTGGTATATTAACTATTATCACATGATATATAGTGAAGCCCGAACCTCATATCTCGGTTCTATCCATGTAGTAAAAATGTCCCCTCTTTTGCTGTGTATGGGCCAGACCTACGCCATAAATATCCAGACACTACAAAAAAAACTTCCTCTCCATGTTTATATGCATGAAATAGATCTATGTAGGAGAGTCCAACATGATACTAACCCCATTCGTGGGATAACATTGAAAAAAAGTGTCCCCTTCTCTATGCATGGGTCAGACCTACATGAGGAATCTTCCTAGAACAATCTATGGCCATGTTCTCATTTTGACGAGATATTTAGTGACATCCAAACCTCATTTTCATACCGATCCATATCAGAAAAAAAATTCCTACATTTGGGTTAGACCAGTATAAGGCAAACATCTCTTCCTATTCCCAGTAAATTTCATCTAAGAACACCCCTCTCATGTTTAGGAACCCACCATTCACAAACAATACTATGTGTCTTAAAAGGTGATAAATCCTATAAAACTCCCCAACTATAGAAGGTGGAGGGACAATGTCCATGGGAAACCTTTTTTACTATTAAAAATATTCCATAGTTGGCTCACTATATGTTTCCCAAATAAAGGTCTATCAACCAATGAAAAATTCATCATATAGAGCGAATTTTCCTACCTATGTATGCCCTAAATGATTTTTACAGTCCACATCACTTACTAGATTTAGAATCCAACCAAATTATAGTTTTCATCCTTCCCACTTCATTCCTGAAGTTGATAAGACATTCATATTCATATTACCATAAAAAGGGTGAATAATGTATCCCTTGGTCAAAGGAACAAAGCCTTTAGTCATATTCCCTAAACATTCTGGTCGTAAGAAATTAAACTGCACCACTCTTGTCCAAGTTTCATGACATTAAAATACACCACACCTGAAGACTCTTTTATGCAAGAAAAATATGTGTAGGAGTGATTTCTCATTCATGACCAAATCTGATACAATTTCCCTCATCATTTTCAAACATCATTCACTTGATAAGCCACACATTTTTGGTCTTGAATGATCCAGATTTCCATAAAATTACATGGCTATTTGAAATAGAGGGAAAGTATCCTAAGGAATACTTTGTTTAACTATGCATAATATTCCATAATTGGATCTATATAAGTCACCCATAGAAAATAGGCTTTTCAACCAATGAAAATTTTTTCCTCATGAGAGGATTTTCCTACCTCCGTATGCCATGGAAACATCATGTTGCAAACCATTTAAATGGATACTCATCAGGTAATTGTCTTATATCATGAATTTGATTTAGAAATCTCAAAAATAGGTTCACAAAAAAACTACCTCATTCATTTTCAAAAAAATATTGGTACGTTCTCAGCCAATAATCCTTATTGGGTCCCTCCCCCCATAATTCATGACCGGCATTGTTCAACCTAAAACATCAGTGAAATTAGTCTCATGTGCATGACTCTAAACATCCCACGAAATGAGGCACACAACTCACCAGGTTTAAAACACGCATAGGGAACCCTAGTTAAAATTAATGATCTAGATTTATATAAATATTCCTCACATGGTTTAGGAAAAATTGATCAATCATAAAAAAATAAAGTCGCATGAAGATTATTAGATCAAAAACCCACAATGGGAGAACTAAGAAATAGTCAAGTTATTCCTGCTAATCCCACATCACAACAGACTTAGAAAAAAATTAGTTCTATAATATGAAAGATACTAAGATCATTAGTTTTTAAATGCATCCCCAAAGAAGTTATAAACCACACTTGTTGAGTCCCTAATCTAATGAAAAAATTGAGAATTACATGATTACATTAATTTGGTTATCCCATATTGCGAATGAATGTGATATCTAGTTTATAAAATATTCAATTCATCTCAAATATTATCTTTCAAAACAAATTTCATATTGTGATTGGTGAACGTTGCAGGAGAAGTCAAAATACACACATTAGAGAGAAAACAAAATTTCAATCCATTAAATGGGAATATGTGAGAATTTATAGACTAGAGTCTCTCTTTCCAAGTAGGATAGAATGATTAAAGTTTCTACTCAAAAGATTCATAGATGCGGATCATCATCTAGTCCAAGTCCTCTATGGTTGGACTATTCTCAGTCAAGGTTGTAGTATCAGCATTTTAACCATCTCATAGTACCTAAACCTTCTTAGATGAAACAAGTCCTTCCTTTTCCTCCTATCCCACCATATGTTTCCCTTCATCAATTGCTACCTTAGTCTGGGATAATTATTTCTTGTGCTACTGTAGTTCCTAGATTAGTTGATCCACCTATTTACTAAGCCCCTCCACTGAAATCCTATAAACTAAAATTTCTCCTTATCACCTCACAACCATTCTTACATTCTAAACAACATCATTAAGAATAATCTTCTTAGTAGTGGGAAGATGAGCTATGGACTCTATAGTCGATAGATGAGAGTGTAGCATGCTATCCTCCCCTCATGTTTCAATCACATATTTGAAAATGTTGGAGATGGAATGGAAATCAAATCCCTAATACCCAGGAAATGAATATGGGTGACAAAATTTGGCCAATTTATCCAGAATGTTTTACATGGGGTTTGATAGACCAGCTTCCATATATCCTTATATATTTTTCGACAGGTAGTATGGAGGTTGACCAGGACCTCATGGTCTACCTTTGAGTGTCTCTCATATGGAAAAATATATTTTGGGATATGTTCCACTAGAGAGGTATATATATTTTCATCCTCGGTATAGATGGAATCTGTGGTAGTTAGCTCCATTGTGAAGTTTGCGAGTTAGAATATCAGGATAACAGTTGTAGCCATGGGGATTAGTGGCTAAAATCCAGAATTCAGAAGGTAGAAATATTTAATACATAGATCCAAAAATAAAAGGAAAGTTTAGAAGGATAGAGAACTGACCTCCAATTTTTGGGACATCAAAATCCATGACCACCATTATTTAATCATATCCCAAAAAATTAGGTGCTATATTAACATATTGAAAATCAACATCAGGTTGTTCTTGAGATACATAGGGTGTAGAATCATGACTGAATGAGTATAAAATATCTAAAGGGTTTCTCATAGATACGATAATTTCCAAAATAGTCATCATAGAATTTTGGATAACACCTCATTCTGATTCATATCTAGCCCAAACCTCTCCCTCTTCCATGGTTTCACTCCCAAATGGGAAGATATCGATTTTCTCAGTAAGAACATTGAAATATAAATACACCTATATAATGGAGTAGAAGTCATATGATTGTGGATGGTCGACCTCTTGAGGCTAGAAATATCCCTAATATCTACATTGTATTTGGGTTCCCCATCCAGTTTAGTTACCACAGGTAGATTCATCATGTTTATCTGCACAGAAGAAGGTTCATCATGATTGGTTAAATATTCAACCTTTAAAGGATTTACCCTTAATAGGAAAAAAGTCATTTTACTTGAATATAATCCCTCTAGTTATTAGGATCCCCCAACTACCTCAATTGGACTAGGTTCCCTATCATATTAAACTACATCTGCTGACAGTATCACCTATATCTTCAATAAAGTGGGACCTATAAGCCCCCTAAAAATTGCTACATGGTTAATCAACATACTTTCACCAAATTATGATCATGATGATTAGTCATAAAATGAATACAGATAGTGTGGTAATTAAATAATTAATTGAAATAGTAACATATTATATTTTACTCTACATGTATTATTAGCAGCAATTCTTACTGATGTATCATGGTGTTCCACAGGGATGATCCCCATGAGAGAATAAAATGTGATACCGGAGGTTGAAATGATCTGATAAGATCCTCAAGGACCCCCTCCATATGTTTTATCACCCTTGGGGTTCCCTCTCTAGTGAATCTCACATTTGAAGGGATATCCACCCTAGTAGTGATGCCCCTTGGGATGTATTCTAGGAAAGAAACTATCTCCCAAATCTCTCTAACTCCTCAAAGTACTAGGTATAGGGGTTTAAGGTAATTATAATGATAATAAAAAGAGTTGTTACGAATTACCTCTTCATCAATACCAGCTGACTCTATTGTGATTATCTCAATGTTCTCTAATCAGACATACAAATATGGCATTACCTTGAAATAATGGTGGAAGGTGTCCATTTACTCAATATTTACATCCTCCCACATATATTTTCCCAAGTTGAAATCCAAACTAGAGTGGTGATCAATCTAAATAACTCAATCTCAATGGGATCTTCCTGAAGAATCTCCTAGATATCCGTAGTAGACAGGTTTTCCCTTAAGTTATCTCCTGACTTCTAATCCTGTAGTAATTCCATAGTAATGGGGGTGGTTAATTCTCAAGGATCAACCCATGGAAGATTAGTAGGTTCCAGTAGCAGAAACTACTTTATTGTTGCCTCATTTTTCCTAGAACCCTCTCGGGTTGGGTGCTTATGAGACCTTGAATAGAAAAACAAATCTCCCCTACAATTGTTGTGATGAGAGGGATGAATTCATCTACTTCTCGGAGGCATGATTATCATCCTATTCATCCTCATTAATATAAAATCTCACAATAGAATGTACCTGATAAGAATATCTATGTCAGTTCAGTTGGGAATGGATTGGGGTATCAAGCTCTTGAAGATAGATTCCCATCCCCACATGATCATTATCATACGAAATAGTAGTGGGCAACAATAGGTAGCTGTATCCTGTAAATTTGACCTCATTATCCTATAGGAATCACAAAAACACATGAGATGAATCAGAAATATTAAAAAGAATCCCATTATCTATAAGACACTGGAATGGTTACCCCAGAAGGGATGGATTCTTAACCATGATTAGTAGTTCAGATAGCATGTTACTTTGAACCCCAGGCTTTCAAAACCTTCCATTATTGTTAAAAAATGATATATTTCATTGGTTTCTTTTAGGGTCATGAATTTATAACCATTTTATTTTGTTTTCCTTTTGTCGTAAGATATTTATGGGCCTCAAAAATATGAACAAGTTTTTCCAGTTGACCTTCTTGGTATAGTCAGTTCCAAATGTCAGCATAGGATCTCATATGTGCAGGCTCGAAACCCATTGAAGGTGGAAGCATAATCCAACATGGGTATAATCATGAGTAAACATAAGATAAATCTATTGATCTATCATTAAGTATTTCTATTAGATTTTGTTGTTGAGGGTTGGAGGACACCTCATATGAATATATTTGAATTGGTAGAAAAAATATGAAGGGTTCATACCCTTTATAGATAAGTTCCCCATTGATCATGGAAACCAAAATTCCTTCTATTAAATAGATAAGATATCCTTACTCAGTAAAGTCACCAGATCCTTCATTTACCGAAGTGATAGAGGGGAGAGTATAAGAATCATAGGTGAAGTGGTCCATCATTTGCTGCTCACTCCAGTCCAATGGAATAACCCTAATTATTCTTTGGTGGTATGGTCAGATGGTAGAATTAGGCTTCTTCTGATTATTTATTAATATGTAACCTCCCTTATGAGCTACTACCTAGCCCCAAATAATCTAAAAGGGACCCACCAGTTAGTATGGTGGCATACCCTCATTAATACATCCAAAATAATAATATAAATTCTCCAAAACTAGGATGGAAATGTCAATACACCTCCGGTATCCAATTGACCTACCATGATGATTGTCATGACTCTGACCCTAGTGCCATAATAAAAAACTGGCACAAGACATCCACTTAAGAACATGACTATAAAGGATTCCAACCAGAATAGTTGGTCATCATTAGGAATAATCTTTCAACACCATTCATTTAACAAACCCTCTTCTAGAGTGGGCCAGTAGTAACCCATACAACTTTGAGTTTCAATGGTTGGTAAAGTAATCATTCTCTATGAATAGGGATCTTGTTCACTTCACATAGTGAAGGTACTAATACAATCAGAAAATGGAAAATCTTTCTTTGGATGTGGGTCACCATTCAAAAGGTCCTTTTCATTGGAAGTGAGATTATTGGAAAAAGGAGCGGTCCTCTCCACATCATCCTAGGATGAAGAGGGTGGACTTTTTCATACATATCGATGATGATGGGAACCCCTGAAAAAAGATGGACATTGAAAAGGATGATGCCAACCTCCCCATGTACCAATTGGAAGGTGTGGGTATTCATGTTGTACCTACTAAAAAGTTGTGGGATAAGTGTTTAGTTTCAGTGAGAATTGGTCTGGAATACCCAGACTACCTCATATATCCCCAAATCCTACAACTTAACTTTCCATTGCTCACTAAAAAAGAGGACTTAAAAATTCCACCCCTAGTCCAAGATGAATGAGCCCACATGGTGAAGGTCCCATTTTGATGACCAGCCTAGTTTCTATTTCGTTTTATCCTTCCACACAATTTTTTGGTGATAGTTAACATTATCATATGATTCCCATATGATTCCCTCTAGAGAATGAGGGGATTGGTTCAATAGGGACCCATTAATGTATATTTTCCTGATAAATTCCCCCTTTTGAGATTTTGTCTTAGGGGATACTACTCTTTTCATGTATCTAGGCCAGAGGTTGGTTTTCCAGGCATAGTGTTAGAATCATTACGTCAGATGGTAACGTGAATCCATAAATGCGAAACCTATCCAAGACCAGATACCCTATTTTGATGAAACTATATAGTATCACCAATAGTTGATGAAGTGGTATTATTGGAATTTTGTTATCGACAGAGCCCATTATAGCCTTCCTCCTTTTGTTAGCCACCAGGAGGATCACAACAGTAGAAATATAAGCCCCTTGTGAAGGGTCCATCCTTTTTCTGTACCAAAGTAAATAGATAATTTAATTAGTTAAGTGAAAAATATAAAGTCTGACAAAATACGAGTTTTGGAAGGCATGTGCCTATTGACCCTCAGTTTGTGGAATTACATTGACTATGATAGAACAGTTCACAAAGTCACCTACCTATGAATTTCCATCTCATGATGGAACTGGACCATGAAGAGTTGTCCAAAGGAGTACTGGTCTATATAAATCCTCAACGCATGAATTATCCACCCTCCATTCGAAATTCAAAACTCACCATTTGTGTTTAAGGCATTCATTTCATAGGAGATGAAATACAATTTTTGAAAATTAATACCACAAAGGAGACAATTCTTAAATGAAATATGTGATCAAGAGAGTCTTCAGAGTTCCAATATCACTGGAAAATTTCTTAAATGGAAAATGTGTTGGGTACCCTATTTATTGAAGTGGTCCCTTCATGTGATTAAACCTGAATACTAAAAAAATTGTCAAAATTGGATTTCTTTCTACATTAGAATAACATCTTCTTCATCCTGATCGTAACCCATTCCAATGGGGGCCATTATTGTGTCCTAAAAATTCTGTATTTAAGAAGGGAATTATATTTGGACTGAAAAGGATTATAAATTAATCTAAGAAGAAGTTTGAAGAAAATATTTTAAGGGATGAGACCCGGAAGAACAAATTGTTTCATGGATTTTCAATTTTCATGGAATTATGCAATTATGTAAAGAGTCTAAGAAAGAACTATTTCATGGACTGAGGTGGTCCTGCTAGTGCCTGAAAAATGAAACCAATGTCATTTTTATTATCTCAGTGGTTATTTAAACCTTGTTAACGATTTACACTCTTTGAACTATTTAGTTGGTAGGAAGAGGTGGTTATATTCACCCATACAAATGATGGTCCCTATCTTGTGAATGATGTCCTCAAAGACTAAGTCATTCACGGACCTAAGAACATTCCCTGGTCTCCTGAAATAGAATGCCCCTATCCAACCATGGGTGAATAGTTATTCTCATATTGGGTCCCTCTTACATTCTATAGATAGAACCCATAGGGGTCCAAGAAGACAGACTAATAGAACTGAGTATATTGAACCAAATATAGCTATAGTAAATGAGACACGAGGCACTAAGAAAACAAAATCCCCTTCGGTGATTCCCAAATAGGTAAAAATCTACAACATGGAAGTAAGGAAGGAATAATAAATCAATCACCAATATGTGGACTAAAAACCCCTTTGTGTATCACCTCATGGGGCATAAAAAATATCCCCCTTTGTGGATAAACACCCCAGATTGAAACATACAATGTGGGTGGAACCATGACCCACGTAGAAAAATTCTATGTGGAAGGAACTCGACCCCACCTAAGAAAATGATACATGGGCAGAACCTTGCCCTGCAAAGTATCACACTTTGTGGGAAGAACCTAGGTCCATGTAGAATAATGTTATGCATGCGGTACGATCACCTACGTAGAGACATGCTACACAGAGGGAACCCCTTCCCATCTAAGAACATACTATGCCGAATAGCGTATCCTAGGGCATTATACTCTCCCAGAACCATAATTTTATTCCATCGTGTCAGTATCCTCCATGATGGACCCTCTGCGAACTAGTCTAATGGCATTAGGTCGAGACCATCTCTAAATCCACCAGACATATATGGAAAAATCATTCATCACATCAATGTGTCCTCTCAAGTTTACATACCCATGGTAAGAGGAGTCATGTGGGTAATCACCATAGCAAAGAAGGCCATCAAAATACACTCGAGTTTACATTCATATGCTAACTTGAGTTTTGTCCTGGGGGTTCCAACATGACACTCCACATTCCAGGGATGGAGTGCGAGGATCATGTTGGAATTTACCTTCAATGAGGAATGGGATCCTCCTCCCTATAATAAATTTTAGGGAACTCTTATTTAGGTAAACCCTAAGAATTTCTTATTAAAGGTGACAAGTTTTCTCCTCTTCACCTCCATAAGGGATATATTCAGATATATAAAAAAACCTAACTATCCTAGATATCAAAATAGAAGATTTGATGGGAACACTCTAGGCCCTATACCACTCCCTTTGGGCTTCAACATCTTGTCCACAGAGGACCTACTGGATCAGGTGATTTTTAAATCTACTAATTCTTCTTGATTATAACACCAAGAATGAATCGCATGGGATTAAATGTTAGTGGTGATCGTTACATCTGTAAGATACCAAACCTCAAATGGGCCTCCCATATGGTATAATACCCAATAATTTTCCCTCAAATGGGATTTCCATATGGTATAATACCTAATTATATGTACTTAAATATACCATCTCCATAGATGTAAAACCCATTATCAGACCTCAAATGGGACTCCTATATGGTTTAATCCCTAAACACAAACCTCAAACTTTAAAACAACATATTTTGAATTAAGCGGCACCCGATGTGAGTCCTTCTGACTGTAATCCCTAATCATGCCAACTAAATTTGGGCTACCTCAATGCATATGCCCCAAACTAATGAAACAAGTTGGTCAATGATTCTCAACTAACTGGGTTACATAGGAAGCCTCCTTAAGATCCAAACCCATCAATCAAATCCACCCTAAAATTATCTGGCCCATATCCCAAGTAGGGTCATATATACTCTAGAGACCATAACTCTCCTGAGTCAGTCGGGACACCTTGTGATATGTCCCACACCATCCTTGTCCAGGAAACGTTTACCTAGAAGTCCTTGATACATAACGTTAAAATTAATGGTTGGGTCCTTGTCACATGATCATAAAAAGGTGATGTTACCCATTAAGTGGAACCATACTACATGGGTTATAATTTCTCTCATGAGGATATGTAGGAATCCAATATTATGGGTTCAATATGTAAATTAAAAAATATTCAGTCTCCCTACATAACAAAAAACTTCATCGTGCTTCAGCACATGTATTTAAACTAGTATCATTATAATGAATGGCCATGGAATCTCTAATCCAACTATAAAGGGGTTCAATTGATGGATAACCTCCGATACATATAGATGATTCTAAACCCATGCGTTTTAATGACCGATTTTCACCTTGGGGTAATCTTCATTATACACACATTAGAACGAACAAAGGATTGATGAACATGTCTTAAATCTATAAGTGTGTCCTAGAAGAAGAAATAGTTCCCCCAAAAAGGGTGTGATGAGCCCAACTTACCATCCACTCAACCAATGCGATTTTGTAAGTGTCATTGGCCATGTAACCCAATAAATGAATACATTTATAAAGTAAGCCCATGAATCATGGATGTGAGATCCATTGGGAATTTCCAACTCTAAAAACAAACCTAATAGATATCGTTGGAATGCATTGTACCTAACATTATTGATTTCACACAATTAAACCCCCTACAATCAACCACCCAATGGAAAATGGTTTCGATCTAAAACAAAGTGAACCCGACATGAAGGACTTAACTAAAACCTCCTTTATAAGATAAAAGGTATATAATGACAAGTCCCAGTTCGAAGATTTCATTCCCGAACCAAACAAATATTCATGGGAAAAATACCATGTGTCAAAATTGTGGGAATATACATCTTAGAAACTACCTCAGGGGACTGAAGAGATGTATAAAATGTGGAATAAAGGGACATATGTATAATAATTTTAGATGGTATATGAAGAATACCACAAATGTAGAGAAATAAAGGAAACTTGAGATGAACAATGATCCAGTATATAGTGTTTCAACTACAAGGAACATGGAAATTATGCCAGCCATCTCCCTAAGCCAAGGTTTATTAGAGAAAATCAACAACAACAACAACTTCCAAGGAAATAAAGAAGATCATATGCTATAACTATTACTAAGGTGGAACCCTAGAATAATATGGTGATATGTATGCTGGTTATTAATTAAAGAATAGAAAAATTAATGTTTTTTTATAGTTATATCCATTTTATTATATCATTCATGTTTATTATCCATACAAATATAAATTTTTATTAAAAATACACTTTAAGGAAAAGTGGGAAACCATCGTTCAGAAAACCAAAACCACTACGTCCTAAAGGAGCTCAAAAAATTGTTAAACACTAGACTAAGGTTTTTTGATTCAGCCACTCTATATAATTCCCAGTGCAAAGTGCTAACCTGTGTGTTTGGATCCTCCCTGGGAAGTTCTTCAAGATTTGATATCATCCTATCCATTGTCTGAATGAATTCCCCCAGAGATATTTTTCCTTGATTGAGACCCTGAGAAATTATTCGATATTTCTTGTCGATCCATGCTTCATGCTCCTCAGTGGCCTCAACTTGAAACCTTCTTTCAAAAATTCTAGTAATTTCCTCAATTTAGGCATTGGGACTCATGTCTTTCTCAATCATTTCTTCCTTAGATTGGAAAATGAGCTTCAAGCATTCCCCTACATCTTTTTATATTACCTTTGGTTCTCTGCTTAGACCATCATTATCTTTGTCTTGTGGGGCCTTTCTTTCCTTACTCCCACCTTTCTTGTCCAACCTAGTTTCCATTGGTTTTGGAAGGTAAGAATAGTCTTTACGTCCCTTTGGTTTTTCCCCTGAACCACAATTCATTTTCCGGAATCACGCTTTCCTTTGATCCCCTTCTTCCTTCTAGGGATGTGAGGACCCTTCCCTTGGAAACGATCCCAGTTGTCTGCTGATATTTGGTTAAAGATATCAACACCAGAATAATCCTCCTCATGCAACATTACTTGATCTTGATCAACTAGACAATCAAAGCGGTTACTTAGCTCAACCTTTAGGCCTTCAGTGGGGGCCTTCTGCCCAAACTGCTTGCTCAGCTCAATGGGGAGCCGCTTGTTTTCCCCTGAAGATTCATACTTCAGAGAGGATGGGGCTGGATAATGTTTGGGTCCAAGGGACCCAACACACTCCCCTCCTCCTGACTCCCTATAATAGGCACTACATCAGCAACCCATGGAACCATCTGTATTCTCGGAGGCTCGACCACCCTGCCCTCCTTAGGCCTCCCTTTATCAGGAGAGGGAACCTCGGTATACAACATGGGAACCTCCTTTGAATTTCCAGAAGGTTCTTCCTCCTTGACAGCCTCTACTGCAGCACATTCATGCTCATTTTGAGTGAGTTTCTTCATCTCCATTGTAGAACTGGTAGCATATGACTGCTCAGAACCAGTGCAGGCCTGTTTTTCCTCATTAGCTCCCCACTCCTTCAACGGTAAACCCAAGTTCTATTTTAGCTGATCAAATATATCACACACCTTTGGATTTTCATTCAATCTCATTCCCTTACACTAGATGGAAGATAGAGGATCAGTGGTCCCCCAAGACTCCCTAATATTAGAGTGAACCGATTCTGTCTTGGAAGTGGAGGGATCTGTGGTTTGGCCATTCACATGAGGCACTCCAGCATTCTCTGAAATGGTGGATACAACTGTACCATCCGCCTTTGAGTCAGGGATATACGGCTGAGCCTCCAAACGAAGAGGAACACCACTGCTGGAGTGGGCACTACCCATAGGACGTTCAACAACCACCTCAAAATAAGGAGGTTGAGTTACATGTGAGAATAAAAAATAGGAAGATTATTGAATCCAATGTATATAACTCTTCCTTGGTTAATTTTAGTGAACTTAACATCCCAAAAAATCTTTTCTTACTTCCTTTGGTTGATTTTGATGATATTTGGGCATGGATTGGCTATTTTTATACAAATCCAAAACCTACTATTGGTAAATGGATATCATCCTTCACATCCTAATGCATATTCTAATTATTTAAAATTGTAAGTATGAGGATGAAACTTCTTCATAATCATTGTCTCATGTGTGTATATTATTACGTTATAAAAAATAATATATATTTTAAATGAGTGAGACAAATGACAGAATCATGCTTGATGACATGCCCATTGTGAGGGACTACACTGATGTATTCCATAAAGAGTTGTCTGGTATTCCTCATGACCATGTGGTTGAGTTATAAATTCAACATATTCCATGATCTCGGACTATATCAATGACAACTTTTAGAATGGACACTATTGAGTCAGAATAACTAAAGAATAAATTATAATGGAATCCAAAGAAGGGTTTTATATACTGAGTGCTTCACCATGGGGTGCTCTAGTCCACTTAATTATGAATAAGGATTTATTAATGCAGCTTTACATTTATTATCATGATCTTAACAAAATAATGAAATAGAACAATTCTCCCCAACCACAAATAGATAACTTGATCGAGAAACTACATGGGGACAATTTTTTCTCAAAGGTGGACCTTCGGTCAGGAAATCACCAATTAAAGGTAAGAAATGAAGATATTCCCAAGACTACCTTTCGAATGAGGTATGGAAACTATGAGTTCATAGGGATTCCCTTTAGACTCATTAATTCTCTATAAATTTTAATGGAATTAATGAATGGAGTCTTGAGATATTATCTAAATAAATTATGGTATCCTTTATTAATGATATTCAGATATACTCCAAAAGAAATATAGAGCATGAGGAGAACTTTAATACTATGCCAAAGACTCTATGTAGGGAGAAACTTTATGAAAAATATAGTAATTGTGTGTCCTTTATGGAGGAAGTATCATTCATGGGGATTTTTATCACCAATAATAGAATTCTTTAGACCCTTCCAAGAAAAAGTTAATCAAAGAGTGTCCCATGACAACATCTAAAATGGAGATCCATAGTTTTCATGGTCCAGCGGGGTATTACCAAGGATTTGAGAATAACTTCTAATGATTTTGAAACACATTAACAGAGCTAACTAGGAAGAGAGTAATGTTTTTCTAGAATAGTGAATGTGAATACTATTTCAAATAGTTGAAAAAGAGGTTAATCACTAAACCAGTACTCACACTTCAAAAAAGTGGGAAACTATATTTGGTATACAATGAATCTTTATGGAAGGTATTAGGATGTTTAATTATATAAAATGAGAAATTTAGGGCCTAAAAATTAATAAAGTTGAACATTTATGAGTAAATATACCCCACACATGATCTGGAGTTAGTGATTGCGATCTTCACATTAAAAATCTAGTGGCATTATCTCTATGGGGAGAAGTGTGAGATATAAAATAATCATAGTATCCTCAAATATATATTCATATAGAAGTACCTTGAAAATAACCAAAGATGATGGTTATAGCTCATCAGGGATTATTACTGCTCAATCCAATACCATCCAAGAAGGGAAAATAATGTGGAAGAATCTCTAATTAGTAAGGATCTTACAACAGTATCAATAATGAGAATTGAGAAGGAGAAAATATTCTTAGATTTTTCATGGATAGACATGTAAATCATTAAGGAAGGAACATAGTCAATCCTTTATGAAATGATTGATCAACCATCCCTCATATAGAAAATGAAGGACACTCGATGAAATGATGTGAAAATTCAAGAAAAGGTGGAATCTATCAAAAATAGGAAATCATCATAGTTCAAAATTGACGGGGAAGAATTCGTGATATTTGGGTCACAATTATGTGTACCATCCAATAGATAGATAAATAATGAGATTATGAATGACAAACATAGGCCAAAATTCTCTATTCTCTATAGGATAAAAAAGATGTATCGAGATATCTGAGATCACTATTAGAGGGACAATAATAATAAAGAGGTCATTGAGTTAACATTAAAGTGAATTCTATGTCAGAAAGTGAAGTATAAAAGTAAAAAAAAAGTATAAGGGGATGATGACACTATTACCCATACCTAAATAGAAATGGGAAAACATCATCATGGACTTTGTCACTGGACTTCCAAATACATCCATAAGAATTAATTATATATGGGTTGATGTGGATCATCTTATAATTACAACTCACTTTATCCCAATTCAAAAGGAATTCTCACTCAATCAAATTTCATGGATATATGTCATAGTAGTGGAAATTCTACATAGATTACCACAAATTATTTTATCTAATAGAGATCCTAGATTTACCACTATGTTTTGTAAAATTATTCAACATACTCAGAACATTGAGTTGAACTTCAGTACGACTTATAATCCTCAAAATGATGGCTACTCTGAGTTGAATATTTAGAAACTAGAAGACATGTTGATTTCATGTTATATAAACATCATAGGAGGATGAGACCAATAACTCCCTCAAGTTGAATTCTCATACAACAATAGTTACCACTCAAGCATCCAAATAGATATATATGAAGGCCTTTGTGGGAAAAGATGCAAAACACCGACATGTTGGGATGATGTTAGTTAACATATGCTCCTAGGACCTAAAATGGTCAATGAAATGGTAGAAAAGGTGAAAAACATTCAGCCACACATAAAGGCATCCCAAATTCTATAGAAGATCAATGAAGACAATTGTCAATGGGACTTATAGTTTTAGGTTAGATACATTTTATTCCTCCACATATCTCCATAGAATAGTATCATGATATTTGAGAAGAAAGGAAAGCTATATCCTAGGTACATTGCCCCCTTCGAGATTATTGATCATGTCAATGCTATTCCCTATTGACTATCACTTCCACCAACCATGGATAAAGTACATGATTTATTCCATGTGTCCCTTTTGGGGGAGTACATACTGGATCCCTCACATGTACTGAATCCGAAGATGGAAAAACTGGAGAATAAACTCTCATATGAAGTGAATCTGGTAAATATCTTGGACCATAGAGATAATTTTCTATGAAAAAAGAGTAATAACATAGAAAAATTAAAATAGGGGAACCATATGTATAAATTGGAAACATGGGAACTAGATAAAGTAATGAAGGTGAAGTACCCCCACTAGTTTTCATCTTAGAATGTAAAAATAAATTTCTTGTGTGAAGTTCCAGAAGGGGGAATAATTAAACAACCCATAATTTTATCAATATAAATTCCCTTATTATAATTATTTCCTACATTATAAATCCCATAAAGTAAAATATTGAACCAAATGAAAAAATTATTAATGAATAATGAATAAAATATGATGTATTTTTAGAAATTAAGGAACCTATAGTAATGGAATAGTAACATGACCATTGGAATGGTAATGTGAAAATTAAGTATAGTGATCTAGATAATTGAATAGTAACCACAACCTTTGAATGTATAAATAATTTTTATGTTTATTATAAGTCAAAATATGATATATTTATATCACGGTATACGTAAATAAATATTTTAAGAATGATAAAGTATGTGTAGGTATTTTTTCAAAATGTAAATGTCTATTTTCAATTTTATAATTAATATAATGATATAAAAGAAAATATATATCCATAAAATGGATTCATAAATTAATATTCTGTTGTCTCATAATTATAAGATAATTTTATGAGACCTGAATTAATTTTTCAAAGTGTCGTAAAATATGTTATAATATTAAAATAGTTATTTTTTGAATAAATGGCGACTTTAACTAAAAATATAAGTTATCTCATTTATAAAATTATTTTCCTAAAATTGAGTCCATTTATGGAATCTAAAAATTTAAAAATTGTTTTGATGAATTTTTTGGTGTTTTTTCAAATTGTTGAAAAAATTTTACTAGTGAAATACGATAATTTATGGTGTTTAACAAATAATTGAATTATTGAATCATGGAATATGTATGGATAATGTATGAAACAATTGGTTCAGACTCTCTTGAACCTTTTAATTTATTTATTCATTGGAATCAACACTATTGATAGTCTTGACACTATAAAATAAACAAATGAATAAAATAATAAAAAACATCCCTCTCCTCCCACTATAAATACCACCCCTCACCACTTCTTCACCACACACCATCTAATATTTGGAGATTGCAGATATTATACCCAATTTCTATCCCAATACTCTTACTCACATTTTGGTCTTTATGGTATCATCAAAATTCAAAACCCATGTTACATAAGTAAGTTCTCAAGGAGACAACATATAAGAGGTAAAACCCTCCACCATCCCGTTTTAAATTCATTATTACTTATACCTCATCGCTTCCTTCACAATCCAAAGTGACATGATAAAAAATCATATATATACTAGATTTTTATTATGTTAATGGGATATTAATCATCTAATCTCTTCTCTTATCTTTTTTCTATTAAAAATGAAAACATCGTTTGTGATGTGTCGATTCAACACCATCATGGATGACTATTTTTCATTTTTAATTACCAGCTTCATGGATGGTCATAAAACTATTATAATGGTTACAAACAGATTTTAAAATTTATATTGCGACTTTTTTCATATTCTTGAACTAATATATATACATAATATTCAATAAAAAACAAAACTAGTTTTTGATAATTGAAAATTCTCCAAAATAAACTAACATTCATCATTAAAATTTTATCTAATGAATCATTCTCATATATGAAAAAAATTACATGTGGGTCCATTTACAATTATGGAGGTGCATAAATATCATATAATTCAACTTTTGGATTTTTTTATTCCAATTGAAAAGAACTCCTATAATTAAACTCATGGGATCCAATCATAAAATAACGAGACAAATGCTCCCAAAATGATGAAATGGAATATTATAACTCATAAAAAATCCAAAGATAAACATAATGAAATTATAATAAATAAAATACTTGTATAATAGGTTCTTAATGAATTAAATAATGGATACAATTTGATTATCTAGGATATTAAGTACAACATCAAAACACTTTTAGAGCTAAGGTATGGGATTCTCTCTAAACCACAAATTTTCCTTCAAGTTACATCTTATATCTCTTTACCGCAATGTAATTATTTATTCTTATAATTAAATCCTAAAATATTATATTTGTATTTACCAAAAATATTCACCAAGATCAATTCTTCTTTATTTTATGGGGAAATACATGTTTTATGAGGTTTTCGTTTTAATTATTCCTAATAAGTAAGCTGAATTAAAGGGAACTTCCCAATTTCTTACCCATTTTCAAGTAAACACCGTAATATATTTTAATCTACCAATATTTTTCTCAAATAAAACTTTTTCTCATTAAATACTATATTATTTCATTTTTGGTTTTATGAAAAAAATTATTCATACATCCTCTTTAAATTCTATTTAATATTTTCCCTTATATCGCGCCAAAGTGGATCATTTATAAAGTTTATTAAACACTATTTTAAAATTGGTTAAATTATGTTGAAAAAAATTTATCATTATCTATGAGAATTGTTAGATTTTGAATGTCTATATATGATTCAAATCCATTCATTCATGGTAACCTTTATAATATGTCCATTGGTTATGCCTTATGACATGATTACGATACCCATTTATTTACATGAAAAAACCATATGTTTATTCCTTATTTTTTATTCTTCATGCGGGAAAATTATGCGGGAACAAGTTATGATGGGTGCACCCAGATAGTGCTCCAATTAATTTGTTAATGTTTCAGTATCATTAGACGTCATGTTCAGACATTGAGTAAACATGATTCCATTATGGGACTTTTTCCACCATGTGATATAGTTTTGGTAGTTAGCCCTAAATCATATTTATTTCATGTTTTATTTTACTTCCCAATTTATATGACACCATTATTACATGATCCCATGTTCTATATGTTATGATTCCATATTTTTATCCATGTTCCATGCCATTTTTATGACATCATATTATTCCTTCTAGCCTATGTACTATGCTTTATTCCTATGTTTATTCCATTACAAATATTTTTAGCTTACCAGGTTATTCATGTATTAACTAGGTTATCCTATACATATTTAAGATATCTAATGAAGTAATATGGTCAATATGGAGAAAAAATACAAGATGTCTTTTGTTTTGGTTTTATGCTTTCTAATTATGTACCCACTCATCCAAAGACATGATAATTTTTAATCCATGGTTTTTATTTGATAGTTAATTATGCTTAAAATCATGTAATAATTTGTGTAAAGGTTTAGGTTCACTGTAGTGATGATTTTACTTGAGAGAAATATGGGTATATGTTGGAGCCATAGGCATGCATGCATAGTCAAATAGATGGTCCCTTGAAGATGAGTATCTTTTTCTAAGGGCCACAGAATATTTGTGGAAACCAGATGCACTCAAGACAAGAAGTATGATTTATGGGTAGGGGTTTTTAAAAAATGAACGATGTACCCAATACTCTATCTGACGTGGGTAAGGTTTTCCTAGTCCTTTGATAAGGGATGAAAAAAGGGAGATGGACTTCATCGTTTAGTGTCCTATAGTGGGGATGTATTTGTCTTCATGTAGTTTAATATAATCCATATAGGGTACTTTCCATGAAGATTATCATCATTCTATAAGGATGTCATGAAGATTATCGTCATGCTATAAGGATATCATCGTTATGAAATGTCAATGTCATGCGACTAGGATGTTTAATTGTAGTTTAATGTTATGCGGTAAGGATGTGGGAACTGACATAAAAAATTGTGTATGATACATTGCAATAAAAAGTAATTTGTACATAGATATGGATAATACATATGCAAAAAAATCTTTTTTGGCTTAACACCTCTATATTTGGGGCACATTTATTTTGTTTATTGTTATAGCTGAACCAATAATTTCATATCTGAGTGTTACTGTATATCCTATAGTGACATGAATCAATCCACACAAACTTCTTGAACAGAAAAAACTCTACGTAGGTCTAACCTTCACATAGTGGTGGGAATTGACTCCATTGATTGTTTCAGCTAGGCCCATGTTTGGAGATTTGGATGTCACTACATATCTTGTGATGATAGGAATCAAGCCATATATAGTTCTTGAGGAACTGTGCAGTTTAACGTCATGCAATAAGAACGTTGGATTCCAGACATGAAGAGGATTATTATGGGTGGACCCAAAGATTAAAATTTGGACGTCACTATGGATCCTATGATGATAGAAATGAATCTAGATGTAGTTATTTAATGGGAACATTTACACATGTTTGGACCATATCTAGTGAAGAGAATTGCTTCCATTTATTTATGTAGCTAGACAAAGGATTTGAGATCTGGGTATCACTATGTATCATGTGATGACAAGAATCAATTCACATGTAATTCTTGGGGAACCATGTAGTTTAATGTCATAATAAAAGTGTGTTGGCTTCTCTACATGAAAATGGGTGTTGCGGCATAACCTAAGGATGGAAATATAGGTGTCATTACATATCCTATATTGATAAGAATCAATCAATATGTTGTTCTTAAGGAAGTACCTCCCTTAACATGTCTGACATATACACAGAGAGGGGGGATTTTTAGATTTCTTGTGACTGTTCCAAAGAATGAAGATTCATCCATCATGACGTTGCCTTTATTTTTCACAGTTTTCCACATCATTTTATTAAATTTTTAAATTTGTAAATATTTATTTTTACACTTTTTATTAAATAACCATAATTTTGTATTTTTATAATGAAATTCATTAATTTATCAATTTTTATAGTTAATTATGTATTTTTATTCATTAAAGTAAATAATTTAACCTCACTAACTTGTCTAATTTAATTATTTCTTAATATTTTTTGTTTATATTAATCTGCTAAATTTTTTATAATTTGACTTTAATATTAAATAACCAATTAATCATATTATTTGTGTTTTATTTAACATTGTTTTTAATTTAATAGTTTACCCTTTAAATTTAGATTCAATAAAATAAATTATCATAAATATTTTTTATGTTTAATTATCCTGCTAATTAATTAAGTTAAGAATTTGAGTTCTAATTTAATGGAATAATGAGTTTCTAATTGTATGTTTTCACATAGTTATTTCATTAATCAAATAAGAGTTTTAAAACAATAACTATTCAATCCTAAGTATGAAGATAAATTATTAAGTCATTAACTTTTCTTTTTAGTCTAATGGTGAGAAAGATTGGAGTTATTGGTGACTCATTTAGTCACCGATGCGATCCGTTTTCACTCATTGTAGATCCGTTAATAAATTTTTAATTTAAGTCTTTTATCAACGTAGCTTAACATTAATCTAGTTTTTAACTTAAATGATAACAATTAATAATTTTAATTATAATTTTTAAAGTTTAATGTTTAATTATCAACCAATTTTAATTTATGATGATTATCCTTCTTTTAATTATTAAATTTGAATATTTGAATTTTTGATCTTATGTTTTTAACTAATTAATTATTTTCATTATTTGTATTTAATTAACTTAAGTTTTAATTTTAAATTCATTTTATGCAGTTTTAATTTTTGTCTCACCATTAGTTAATTTTATTTTAGCTATAGTTATTTTTATTTCTGTATGTTATCGATGCAGATGATTATCGAAAATGGTCTTACCTTAGAATCAGTGACGGTCTCACTTGGCTATATCTAAAGGTGGCCTTTTATTTTTAACTAACAGTGACCCTATTTTTATAACTACAGGTAACCTTAATTTTTATAACAAATAGTAACCTTATTTTTTATTTTTAATGGTGACCCCATCACACAGATCCCTCCCTTCTCCTTTCTCAAGCAACTGATTCATCCCCCTGCTTCAATTTATTCTATCAATGAGTCACTGACTCATCGTTGCTTTCCCTCCTCCTACCGAAGCCTCTGGTTTTTCATCATTGGTCTCTACTTCCCACACTATCACCTCTCTATCCTACCGGTCATTACACATCCACCCCTGCTTCACCATCGCCACTCCTGTGACACTACCATTCACCTATAATCCACAAATGAAGGATTTTTATCATCAAAAATCCAAAACAAAATATACTAAAACCTGATTCAAACCTCAAACAATATCAATTCACACACATAAACCAGTTTCATTTATCAAATACTCTTTAATAGAACCATATTTTATCAGTAAGATACTTTGTCACCCACTTCGAGGAAGAGGGCAGTCGCAGAAGCCAGGTTTGGTCTGCCTTGCATCTAGATTGTGTGCCATCTCTATGATTTGAAGGAGAAGGGATTCTCTAGTGTTTGTTCTAGAAGTCACCAGTCTGGAGAAGGACATGCAGTCCTCTGCGTGCCAGACCGAGTTACCATGTTGAGCTGAAAACCTCCTCCACATTGCAAGGGAGGCTGATGTTTGTTGCATCGCTGTGAGGATGGAGTGAGTTTGAGAGCTGCGCCGCAGGGAGTTCCAGCAAAGTCACATCACCAGGTTGAGGAGAAATCACCACTAAGCCGATGTCTGACACATGGAAGATCTTCTACCACAGCTAAGATTGAAAAAATAGGGAGTCATCGTCGTCGTTTGGGAAGACCCCCATCGCGCTACTATTGAAGGACACTGCCAGGTTAAGAGGTGTGCCAAGATGAAGCCATCACCTTCATGTGGGAAGAAACTAGACGATTCACCCCAAGGGTTGTGCTGAATTGGGGGGGGGGTAGAAGATATTATTTAAAAAAAATTAAAAAAATTAAAATAAGACTAAATTAAAAAATAATATTAAAAAATAATATTAACTAAACTAATTAACTAAAAATAGTAAATATATTTATTTTTCATAATAATAATAAAATTAATAATTATTATTAACATTAATAATTAATTAAAAAATATCAACTTAACTATTTAGAAATAAAATTTTGAAAACTTATAAATAAAGTAACCTAATGAACTAATATACATCTTTATTCGCAACTAAAATTATTTTTAATAAATATATTTAATTAAATAAACAAATTAATTATTAATAATATTTAATAATTCAAAAATGATTAAAATCTTTAAATTCAAATTTTCATGAGGATTTATTTAGTTTTCATTAATCGATTTAATAAATATAATAATACTAAAATATATAATTAATTATTATTATTTATATTTTATAATAAAAGCTATGTTAGTGTCATTATTATATCATCTTAATATATTTTTTAAAATATAATTACTTTTTATTTATAATTATAAATAAATAACTTATTTAATAACATTATTATAAAGTATATTAATTCTTTTAAATGGATTTTTAATAAAAAAAATTCTTAAATTATAAATTTTTATTTAATTATTTCCTTCGTGTTTTAACTGTGTTGTTTGTTTTTCTAGCACAAGATCATTCAAGAGACTGAAACATTACCATGATCATTCACCTAACTCATCCGAAGTTAGTTACAAGGGAAAAGTTAGTGCAACGTGTTAGTCATGGAAAAAACGCACTTGTGTAGCACAAAAGGGAAGAACAAAAGTATGTCGGTGGAAGTAAGGCAGTGACATGCAACAAGATGATAGTGGGTTATAAAGTAGATCAACCAGAAAATTAGGGGACATTCAAGACACACATATGGGAGGACACATTCTAGAGAGAATCATTAGGACTTTGACAATTTCTCTCTCATTGGAGCAAAGAGATCTTGTGGAAAGCACTGGAGTTGAAGGAGCATAGGGGCAGAGAATCTTTCGGGGAGTTCTTCTTCCCTTGTATTTGAAACTATTTTACTTTGTTCGGAAATATTCTCAAATGCTATTATGATAATGGATATTATTTCTAGTTAAATTCATAAGTTAGGGGAGAAATATAAGTTCTTTTGGTTATCTTTAAATTTTATTTTTCACTTAATCATTTCAATGAATTCAGTGTTGATCGGAGAGATCAATACTGAATTCATTCAATTGATTTGCAGCACTAGAACATAATTTCAGAACACCACGATCAATTGAAAGGATTTATCGTGGAAACATATTTCAAAGGGTAATAAATTCATTAAACATCAGGACTCATAGTGAGTTCTTCCTGTTGTCATTTTCTAATCAAAATTTTCACAGCTGATCTATTTTAGTGTGTTGAAATCTAAAATTGATCAACTTGTCTGGATTAACTAATGGATAGGGTAGTAAGTTATTCTATTTAAATGGTCGTATACTGAAACAAATTTTAAGTGAATTGGAATACTTTTAAAACCTCTAGAATGGAGAATTTTCCCCAGGAATTTTATTTGATAGCTTATTTATCAACGTTCTACATTTTTGTTTTTCATTGTTTTCTATCTATTTTCTGTTTCATTTGGGTCTACACCAAAAACTAAAAAATGTTGTGTTACTTTAATGCATTAAAAAAGCAAAAGAAAAAAAATTATAATGTAAAAATAAAAAATCTACCCCACTTCTGACAACAGTGGGGTCTTTTGAAAAGTTTTATAAATGTTTTAGTTAAAACTGCATTCTCTGTGGGTTTGACCATTATTACCACATTTATAGTAGTCTGTAAAAATATAAATAATTAAACTTTGACTGACTTCAACAACGTTTAGGTCATGTTTTTGGTGCTGTTTCTGGGGATGGTATGAGCCATTATATTTCTAAAAAAACTTTGAACAAAGTCACATAAAAAACTCAAAAAAATTGAAATATTTGAAAACTATTAAAAAAATAAATTCTATAAACATCTTTGTGTTACTATACTTTATTTGTTGTATGTGATGAATGTCACTTTTTATCCTTTATTACATGAAAACTTGGTCTACTGCTAAAATATTAGATCCCCTGAACCCTGAATTCGATAAACACTTAACTACTCTAAGAAAGAAAAACAAATTTGGAATGGAAAATCTATGTGAGAGAGGTCCTGCACATAATGAATTTCAAAATAATCAACCATAACTTTTAGATGATGTTGAAATTCCAATTATGAAGGAGTTCCAACTCCCTTAAGTTTCATGCTATCCATATTTCATTAGGTTATCCCCTAGAGCCCAAAAGAATGAGATAATATAGTCACACATTTCACTGATGCCTTCATTTAATAAACTGTCTGATGAAGAATCTCTAGCCTTCATTAGATATTTCTATAACACTGTGCAACAATAATCTCTTCTAGTGCTTAAAAAGAATGAGATAATAATGAGAGTCTTTCTCTTTTTCCTAAAAAGTAATTCTTGGAATTGGTTTTTCATCAAAGATGAGAATTTTTTTTGAGAACTAGGATCATGTGTACAATTCTTACATAATGAAATTTTATCCTAAAAGATTGAAAGGTGAATTAAGAATAAAAATCAATAGCTTTTACCAAGAAGATGGTTAAGCCTTCCATGAATCTTGGGATAGATTCAGGGACCTTTGTAGGTAGTGTCCCCAACATCAACTTACATCCCAACATCTCATTGATACCTTATATGAGGGGTTGTCATCCTCTGGATAGAACCTAGTTGATTAGGCTGCTAGGGGAAATTATAATTATATGACTGATGAAGAGTTAATACAAATATTTAACAATATGGACCTTAACTCTCAACATAATAATTAAAGATAGAAAATAGTCAATAGAAATGTTAATTCAAACACTGGTTCAATGACTGAAACTCAAGCCCAGCTTGCTGAAATAACCAACCAACTACAATCGTTAATGAACTAGAACTCTAAGAAAACTGTTAACCAACATGACTGACAAGACACCAACAAATGATTAAGATAATAGTGTTTATAATGTGGAATGATTCATCATACTGAAAACTACTGTCCTAATTTTGATATTCTAGCCCAACAATAAAAAATTCAAACTTTATCAATTATGATCCTAGTATGCCTATTGAAGAAGATTTGTTCCAAAAAAATTATAACCAAGGATATAGGAACCATCCAAATTTTTTCTGAAATGATCAAGGTTTAATAAAGAAATCCACTACCCATAACTATCAGAACCAACCAAGTCCAGACTTTCAAAATCAATAAATGTGTGCATCTTCAAATTCACAAGGAAACAATGATAATAAAATGTCTTATAAGCTTGATCTAATCTTGATCAAAATTAACTCTCAAGAGGAAAGATACATTACTCAGCTAACTAAACATCAAAATCAATATGAGTCAGATAAAATAAATATGATGTGAGAGTGAAATAAATGGAAACATAGCTAGGCCAAATTGCTATAGATTTTTCATTTATGAAAAAGGTAAGTTTCCAAGCACAATTGAACATAACCCTAGATAGAATTACATGGTTTTAGTCACTAGATGTGGGCTGAATACTCTAACTGTTGTTGGAAAAGACACTAAAAATTTCCAAAATAAAAACCGGCTTGAATCGGGTATTAAAAATATGCTTGGTTCATATACTGGAAATTCAAAAAAAAGACATGAAAATGATCAGAATCTGAGTTTTTTCCTGGATGTAATAGATGATTTTTTACAACATAAAGGAATAAAGGAAAAGAAAAAGTTGTTTAAGTGGTGAGGGATATACCTCATATCCTTAAAATTTTCTCCCCACCCACCACTTTCCCTAAAAATCTGAAACCTCAAAGTGACACCAACGTTGAACTCCTTCAGTTACTTAGTCTTATTTTTATAATTCATGTAAACATTCCATTAATTAAAGATTGGATTCAAATCCCGTATTACTTGAAATTTCTCAAAAAAATTCAAACAAAAATACCCTCAAATAATTTTCTACCTACAGCCTCACTGAAGAGTGTAGTGTTGTACTCCAAAAGAAAATCCCACCCAAAATGAAAGACCATTGTAGTTCTATTATTCCTTACACCTAAGGAAATTATGATCAGTTTAATTGATAGTTTGACTTGGGTTATAGAATCAACTTTCTCCCATACTCACTATTTCATTTGTTGATGTTAGGTGACCTTCAACCTACCATAGTCATACTATAGTTAGCTGATAGATCTTTTACTCATCCTTTGGTAAGGTTAGATGACTTGCTAGTTGGGGTATGGAAGTTGTTTCTACCTACTAACATTTAAGTCTTGGACATGGTCTGTAATCAAGAGGTTCCCCTCATTCTGGGTAGGCCCTTCTTGGCCATAGGTGGTGTTGTTATTGATGTGTCAAAGGGTCCACTAATTTTTAAAATTGTTTAAAAACAAGAAGAATTTAATGTGTTGAAGTTCATTAAGGGACTAAATTATTCTAAAAACTGCTCAAAGATGGAGTTCCTTGAAGCTAAAAGTTCTTATAAAAATAAACTTGAACACATTGAAGAATATGAAAATAAATAATTTGTTGAAAAACTCATTGGGAAGTTGAATATCATTACATACATGTTTCTCAAATTAAAAATTCTGCTCAAAAATTGAATCTGGAAAATTTTCTAGAACTGGACAACTGTCTAGTTTCTACGGTAAAAGTGTCCTCTCTTTCTAAACTTAAGAGATTTTTGAGTGGAATTGAGGATTAATATATTGTCACCAACTCTTCTGAGCACATTGATGATGTATATGGAGATATTTTGAGACAACATGTTGATTTTTCTTTAATAAACCTATTGAAATCTGATCTGGAAAATCTGAATAGTGTGTTGTCCAATTTGGATAACAACACTATTAAATCTAAATTTGAGTATGAAATTGAAAAGAATTCACTATTAAATACACCATATAAGAGGTCTGTATAAGATCATAGACCTCTCAGACATGAGAGTCTTCCTTTTCCTATAGAACCACCCACTCTTGAACTAAAACCAATCCTTTATCATTTCAAATATTCATTTTTGGGTGATAATTCCACTTTTCATGTCATAATTTCAAGTGAGATTAATGAGAATCAAGAAGAAATATTGTTAGGTGTCTTGAAACAGTTTAAATCTACCATAGGCTAGACCATAACTGATATAAATGGGATTTTCCCTCAATCTTCATTCATAAAATACATATGGGGCCTGACCATAAGCCCAGGGTATAGTGTCAAAGAAAGTTGAATCCAAACATGAAAGATGTTTTAAGATAGGAGGTGATTAAGTTGCTAAACACTGGAATCATAGATCCAATTTCTAATAGTTCTTGGGTTAGCCCTGTCTAGGTTTTCCCCAAGAAGGGAGGTTTCACTATAGTGAAAAATGAAAAGAATGATGAAATCCATGTTAAGAGAGCCATAAAATGGAGATTCTATGTCGATTATAGGAAGCTTAATTCATCCACTAAGAAGGATCATTTTTCAATTCTGTTCATTGATCAAATTCTTGAGAGGCTTTCTGAAAATGAATTTTTCTGCTTCCGGGATGGGTATTTTAGTTACATTTATATTCTTATTGCTTCAGATGTTCATAAATAAACCAATTTGACATGCCCCTTTGAGACATATGCTTATAGGTGGATTCCCTTTTGGTTTTGTGGAGCTCCAGCCACCTTTCAAAGGTGTATGATGACTATTTTTTTAGACATGATTGAGAGAATCATTGAAGTTTTCATGGATGACTTTTCCATTGTGGGAAGTAATTTTAATTCTTGTCTAGAAAATCTTTATTGAGTTCTGGAAAGATGTATTGAAACCAATCTTGTTATTAATTTAAGGAAGTGTAAATTCATGGTAACAAAGGGTTTTCTTTTATGTCATAATGTGTCAAAAAGTGGTCTAGAAGTTGATGAACACCTATCTAGGCTTCCTCTTACTCAATATAAAGATCCTAGGAAGATAAATTCTTCCCTTACTGATGAAAAACTGCTCTCTATTTCTATTAGGCAGTCTTCTTGGTATTATATTTTTTTAATCTTCATAGCATTAGGAGTCTTTCCAAAGAATATTTCTAATAACCAAAGTACGAAATTCATTTCGGAGCTTAAATATTATCTTTGGGTTGAACCCTTCTATTTAGGATATGTTCTGATGGAATCCATAGTTGGTTTTTTCTTGAATAATAAATGATTTCTATTTTAGAGAGTTGTCACTCCTCACCATGGGGAGGTAACCATAGTGGTGAAAGGACTACTCAGAATGTCTTACAATCTAGTTCCAATTGGCTTATTCTTATTAATGATTCTAGTATCTTTGTGGTTGGCTGTGATAGATGTCAAATTCTAGGAAATATTGGAAGGAAATAGGAGTTACACCAAAAAGGAATTATGGAAGTTGAAATTTTTTATGTTTGGGGTTTAGATTTCATGGTTCCATTTAAATAATCTTATGGGAATGAGTATATTATCGTTGCTGTAGATTATGAGTTAAAGTGAATTGATGTAGTTTCACTACCAAAAAATCAAGCCAATTCTGTAATAAATTTTTGTGAAAAAGAACATCATTTCAAGATTTGGAGTTCCAAAATCCTTTATCACTAATAATGGTACACACTTTAAGAACTATAAGTTTAATGATTTGATGAAAAAATATGGTTGGGTTCATAAAACTGGAACTCTTTATCATCCAAAGTCCAGTGGAAAAGTGGAAATTTCAAATAGGTAACTTAAACAAATACATGAAAAATTGTGTCAAATTCTTGGAAAGACATGTCCCTTAAATTTTATAAAGCTTTATGGGATTATATAACTACTTTCAAGACTCTAATAGGTATGTCTCATTATAGGATGTTCTTTATAAAATTCTCTCATTTTCCTATGGAGTCGTAACATAAGGCTTATTGGGCATTTAAGGCTCTGAATTTTGATTTTATGAGTTCTAGTGAGAAGATATTACTTGATATGAGTGAGTTAGATGAGATTAGGAGGGAGATTTATGATAATGAAAGAATTTATAAAGAGAGGACTGAAATCATTCACGATTATATCATCAGTAACAAAATAATTCAAACGTGGATAGAAGGTACTTATCTGTAATTCTAGATTAAAACTCTTTCCAGGAAAACATAAGTCTATGTGGTCTGGACCTTTTATAGTTGTTAGAGTGTTGAAGAATGGTACTGTTGAAATTGTTGGTGAAGAAAAAAACCCATGTTGGTTAATGGGAATAGAGTGGAATTTTATTTCGAGGGAAAACTGAAGGGATTGGATCCCTTCAGCATGATAAAGAACCGATCTTGAATAATGTATGGATGAAGACATAAATATATAGCTCTTCATGGGAGGAAACCCATGGTTCTATTTGTCTTTACATTGTTTAATTTTTAACCTTGAATAAAGTGCTGCTTTTGTGCTCTGTTTTTGTTAAATTCTTCTTACATAATTCTCTTAGTTTATTTGTTCTATTTCATAGTTATTAAGAATCTACTATTTTTTCATTTAAGTAGTCGAACTAAATTTCTATAACTTTAATGATAAACCGTAATTTAGGGAAGTAATAATATTTTTACTCTTGTATTCATTTTTCTTCTCTTGATCACTTTAATAACAACTTACTGTAAGTAACTGTTATTACTACCGGTGATTCATTTACTCACTAACTCACATGAACCACCATTAAACTACTATTGGTGACTCATTATTGCTGTTGTCGGTGACTCATTGATAGTACTGCCGGTGAGTCAGTAACCATGAATTCATAAAATTCAGATGCTGCTGTTAAAAAATCTATTTTTATTTGAAAAATCTACTGCATGTTTTTCATACTAAATGTTTTTGCTGCATGTCACTAATTTGAATAAAATAATTCTTCTTGCTCCTCCTTTTATTAAAAATGAATTTCATTGATTTATTATTGTCTTCTTATTGATTAAAACTAAGTGTGGAGGGTACATATTTCTGCTCTTTTTGGATCTGTTTATATTGGTTGGGTTTTTTATCATGTCTTTTTCTGTATATTTTAAAATCTATTTGAAGCCAATCATTTAACATGCTTACACCATATCCACTAAGTAACCAAAATTTACAGGCCATGTTTTAATTTTAATGGAAAATTGTTTTTACTATAATTAAATGTTAATACATATACTTACTTGTGAACCTCTTGTAAATTAATCATTCTAGAAAAAAAATTCTTCTTGAACATCATTGAGACCCTTTTAAAATGTCATCAATCTATTAAATTGAAAAATTTGTTTTTAACTTTAACTGTCATATTATTTTTCTCCATATTTTGAATTTATCTTTTGGACAAATTTTGCATTTAATTTTGGGGGAGGGGTTCAATTCATGAATGTACTGAACTATGTTTTAATGTGATCCCGTCAATTCCCACTTACACTTCAAAAATTTTGTAAAATAATGGTTAAATGTTTTCAGATTTCTTGCACAATTTTAGGCTTGTTTCTTTCTTAAATTGGGTCTTGCCTAAGGATGTTTCTTGATTGGTAGTTAAGAAATGCATTGAATATGATATTAATATGGATGGATGATTTCTAAGTGGGTATATTTAGTGATTTAATGGAAATTTGTTTTAGGATCTACTTCTGAGAGGGATTTGGGTAACATGTTAGTGGTGTTATGATCATAAACCTTGTAACTGAAAGTTTGATTTTGATCATATGGGACACTCTTTTTTATTATTTATTCACAGTAATTACATTATTGAGCCAATGTAAATGGTTTTCATAAAAATCTTTTGAAACTGGTGTAGTTTGGGCATTTCAGATCCCATGGTGAATCTCTGGGACCCTAGAAGCTGGGTGCGTTTCAATTAACTATAATCCCTCTGTACACCTTTAATAAGTTCATTTCACATTTTTTAGCACATGATACATGGATTGGGAAAAATAAAATAATGTTTCTAGGGTCAAAACGAGTTCATTAATGTGAGGGGAATGATGAACATCGATTGAAGAATGGGAAAATTGTTTTTATGGGAGCCATTTAGGTTTTATCAATAAGGTGATTAATATATATATATTTATTGTTGGAACCTAGGTGATGAGAAATTTAAAAGGTTCCTCTGTTATGTTTTTTATTCCACTGGTTTTTTACCTCTTGTCACTCTTGGACTCTAGACTTATGTCTGGATTGAAATGAGTCGTTAGGTAGTATCTCATATGAGGCAGGACTCCTTCTTCGATGGAAGATCTTTGATATCTTGATGAACCTTTTAGTATTTGTTCTATGATAGACTTTATTTGAAAATATATTTTCAAAAGCCTTTTGAGAGTCGAGTCCTCTATTTTAAAAGTGCTAGACATGTTAAATTTTGAGATGAGGACTATAAAACACACTTTACTATTTTTCTAAGATGATAAAACATTACATTGTTTGAGGAAAAATAATGCTTAAGTGTGGGAGAATTTTATGTGGAATTTATTTTACACAGTTTTTGTCACGACCCGACCCAACGGGGCTCGAGCCGCAACACCCCAAGCCCGCCTCCAATAGGACAGGGGCTGGAGACCAGCACCGAGTAGGCTATCACACACATGGGAGGCATTAGCCTAAGGTACCTGTACGCAAGCACCCACAAACACCTCCATGCAACAGTGCAGAGATATAGAAACTGAAAAGTAAAAGCATGCATACAATCTATCCCAAACCAGAGTGCAACAGCAAAAGTAAAAAAGGGAAAAATAGGGCCAACCAAAATAAAACCACAAAGCACGTCCAACCTGCTCTGAAGAAGGGGAACGCTACCACAAACACCCACCGTAAAGCTCCCTCGGCACAGCTCCGGTAAACACCCCGGTCAACTCGCTCACTAAGCTCCGCCTGCTCCGGGTCCTCCTGGGAATCCGCCAAAAGGACCATGGTCTGCACAAGACACAAACATGTGCGGGAAAATCCCGTGCAGGGGTGAGTATAAACATACTCAGTAGGCACCCCAAAAACCCAAAACCCAAGGGAGCAATTGAAAGGCAATAGTCCACTCAACCCAGCCAGAGGGAACCCAGACGAGAGAGAAACTCCATCTCGTGACCATCCTCAACTAAACACAACTAGTCAGCTCAGCTCAGCTCAGGTGTACGCCCATACATACACCTTGAACAATCCAGATATACACAGCTCACGCCACAAAGCCACAAGAGGTACCGACCTCATCACTAGAAACTGCCACCAACCAGAAGAGTACACCACATGAACACTGTCAAACCAGATGACACTCATCCGAGAGATACACTCCATCAGGTCCCAAAAAAACATCTCAGACGCTCACCCGAGAGACCACGCTCGTCGGACAACATCACTGACGAAACATCGCTGAAACACCATAACCACCAAACTCCTCGGATAGGGGATCGCCGCTAGGGTCCGCTAGGGGATACCAAGACCCACTCCGGTATACGTAGCTCACAGATAGGGGATGAATCCCAGGGTCCACTGGGGGATACCACAACCCGATCTGGCATACGTAGTTCTCATAGATAGGGGATCACTCCCAGGGTCCGCTGGGGGATACCACGACCCGATCTGTCATACGTAGTTCTCATAGATAGGGGATCACACCCAGGATCCGCTGGGGGATACCACAACCCGATCTGGCGCTCGACAGAAGCTTCACACTCAGATAGAGGATCATCATCCATATAAAGATGGACACGACGATACCGGAACCCTATCTGGTATAACTCGCGATGTAGGGGATCCAACCGATGATTCCACAACCCTACCGAAACCACGTGCTGAGTAGGGGATCGCATAACCAACGATACCGCAACCCTACCGACACCAAACGATGAGTAGGGGGTTGTATAACCAACGATACCGCAACCCTACTGTAAACTTCATGCTGAGTAGGGGATCGTAAACCTGATGATGCCAGAAACCCTACGGGGTTAACCTGCTATATAGGGGATCGTCGCCCGTGATAAGCGGTCACAGCGATACCAAGAACCCAATCTAGGGTAAAGTATGCTAGAGGATCCACTCCGACCCACCAGAAGGATACCACAACTCTAACAGTTTAAGCATCCCATCGATAGGATCACAAACCCATACGAAGGTTGTGATGCCACACGAACCCTCGTAGAAACGAACCAAGGGAGAACCCTCAACCACTGTTGTTCCAAACGTCGCTAACCTGAGAGACCCACCACAACGCCACACTGTGCACCTCCTAGGACAAAACTGAGGCCACCATCGCGTTCCACGCGGAAAAACACGCAGGATAGGCTGTTTACTCGCCCGAAACGGAGCACCAGTGAAAAATGCACTATTCAACTTAGCTAGCTCGTGCAGGGCCCACACAACGATCCCGAAACTCATCGATCGGACTATACCACGACGATCCCCTTGGAAAAACAAGCGGAATCGACTACTCGCTCGTCCAAAACGGACACCCGGTGAAAAAGGTATTATTCACCGAAGGCCAGCTCGGGTGGGGCCCACGCTTGGATTCCGAAACTCATCGAACGGATCGCAGCATTGTGATCCCCTCAGAAAAACACACCTAATCGACTATTCATCTGCCAAATATCGGACTCCTGGTGAAAAAGTTGTGTTTCTTCGCAAACGCCAAAACCCGGCCTCATGGGGCCCACACTTCGTTCACAGTCCCAACACCCGGAAACTATCTCAAAAAGTCCGTCGTACCATCAGGGTCTCAACGCCACTGACGGCACGTCAATCGGACGCTCTGGGTAGAAGTTATAAGGGCCCGAAATCGTAAAATAATAAAATAATATTATTTTATACGACGTTTCTAACTCCCGGGCCACGATCCCGAACCCTTAAACCCTCAAAGTGAGTTCAAAAGGTCCGTCTCGACGCAAAGAGCATGTCACCAGAAACGGCTCACAAATCGGAGTTACGGTTTGCGAGTTACGGGGGTTTAAAGAACCCCCGGAAAATCCTTGTCGGACCACCGCCAGCCTCGCCGGAAACCACCGCACCGCCGCCGGATTCCGCTGCGCCGCCGCCGCCGCCACTGGAAACCGCCGCCGCGCCGTCACCGGATTTCTCCATGGCCGCTGCCCGTCGTCGCCAGAAAACCGGGTTTTCGCCGGAAAACTTCCGGGAGCCATCGGGAGCACCCCGGTGCTCCAAATTCAGATCCGAAACATGTTTTGGAAAGCTCGGGACCCGAACTATAGAACCCTTATGAAAATTTGAAGGAAAATAACACAAAAATGGGATTCATGATTGTAAAACTCAAACCACCTACCTGGCGGGCGAAACGCCGACGTTTTGCCTTAGATCCGCGCTCCAGAGCTTCCGCTGCGCGCTCCTGGAACGTCCGCCGTCGAATTCCGAGATCATGGGTTCTTTGTTTGCTTGATTCGGTGGAGTGACGGCAAAGAACGGCGAAGAACGTCGAGAGGAACGATAAGGGGGGGCGCTGATATTTATATCAGCTGCCCGCCGACGCCAAACCCGCCTCGGACCTGACGCCCGATGCGAACAAAAGTAATGTTACCCCTAGGGTAAACGTGTCATTCTGAACACAACCACGGACTCATATTTTCCATCCGAGACTCCGTTCAGAATTTATTCGAGCCAACGCTCGCACACTAACTTCGCTACTTATTTACGGAAACACCCCTGGTGGCGTTTCTCACCGCAGGCCCGCCCCCGCAAAGTTTACACCCCGCCTAGGGTAAACGTCACGTTCCGGACCGCAACTGTGCCATCAGATTTCAGTTCTGAGCTACCATTTAGGAGATATCACACCCCCGCCATGTGCATAGTATAAAAATACTTAATATTTTTATAAAATTAATTTCGGGCACACCAGGCCTCGGAATCGCACGTCGTCTTCGTGCCTAGCTCTGGAATTATTCGCAAGAATATTCCAAAGTCTGACAGGACCAAAAACCCGAGTCATTACATCCTCCCCCCCTTAGAACTTTTCGTCCCCAAAAATCCCTAAGCACAAGGAAACCGACTGGACTCTCAACTGGGTCTCACACACCTGTGAGCTCACCAACCAACACCCATGCCCGAACGCATAAGTCAGAGGTACTCATCTACCACACCTCAATACTATCCGCTTTGGGCGGCACTGACTCACCCGCATGGTTTTAATCACGTCACAAAAACGCATCTTGGTGGGGGAAGGATCTCTATTCCTCACGCATTCGAAGCATGCAGAACAACTCCCACACAGGTTCTTACCAACGCCCTGAACAAAACTCGAGCAAGCAACAAAAGGAAAGAGTACCGCTAAACAGCGTCTGAAAAACTACTGCAGTAAGTAGAAAAGACACAAGGCGTACCTCTATCCATCTGTGGTGCCTCTGGGTCGACTGCCTCCAGGGCATGCAGCTGTCCTCGCCCTCGGCCACCAGCTCCCTGAGCTTGGCGTGGACCACCTGGGGGTGGGGGTGGTGGCAACTGGTACGGCCTACCACCGCCTCCTGCTGCACCAGCTCCGCCGCCACGTCCGCCGCTCTGCAGACATCCTTGCTCGAGACGCTGCTTATGCCAAGGCGGTCCATCGACCGACTCCCTCTCAGCATCACTTCAGGTCGGACAATCTCTAGCAAGATGTCCCCGACCATCGCAAGCATAACACTGCCTCTCTTTCGGCTGACCAAAACTGGCATGCGATCCCTGAGCCTCAGATCCTCCATTCTGGGGTCGCCTCCTGAAACGTCGACCATGTCCTGACCCATGAGCCTGTCGTCGGCTATCATATGCCAATCCGACTGAAAAAGTCTCAGCCCTCGAGTGCCCAGCACTAACAGGGGGAATCTGCTCAGCCAGAAAACTCTCCACCACCAACGATCGCTCCAGCACTCCAGCATAGGTGGGCAGGCACAAGGAAACCACACCTGCTCGGATGTCCCTGCGTAAGCCCTGCTCGAAGGTCCGAGCCCTAAAGAACGGGTCTCGAACCATATCCAGGGAGTAGCACGACAGGTCTGTAAACCTCATTGAGTACTCCGACACAGTCATGCTCTCCTGTCGAAGCTGCAGAAGCTCCTGGATCCGCACTGACCTCAGCGTCACCGGATAGAACTCTTCCCTGAAGAGCCGCTCAAACTCTACCCACGTGAGCGTCTCCTCGTCATGGGACTGCGTCACCAAACTCCACCATCGCCCGGCAGAACCATGCAAAAGGCTCGCCGCTAGGACCACCATCTGATCTGGAGGTGTCCTCACTAGGCGGAAAACTCGGGTGACTGCCTCAAGCCAGTCGTCAGCTGCCTGGGGGTATGGATCACCCCGGAACCTCAGAGGTTGCTGCCTCTGGAACTCGTGTAGCGCACTCAGCCTGTGTGCAACCTCGTCCTGCCCCACTGGCATAATCAGCTGCTCGACAGGTGGTGGCTCAACCGGCAGACCACCTGAAGGTGTAACCTCAGAACTTGCGCCCTGCTCCACAACCTCTACACGGGGCGGGTCGTCAGCACAATCCTGCTGCGAAACCCTCGATGGCTGTCGTCGTGGAGGCATCCTGAAATAAATTCAAGACACACCACAGTCAAAGAGTATATCTGGAGAGCTGACTCAAGAAGGACAAGGAAAACCCAAAAACCCAGTCCTATATGATGCATGTACTGTTATGTCCCTGCGACCAGTGTACGAATGTCCCGAGTTGAAAGGCAGGTTATCAAAGTCCTGGTGTATGGATACGTCGGCCGCCGCACCAACACTGGAGTCTCTGGCCTGAAAGCCGAACTCGAAACATCCTAACACTTCCGCTATGCAACCCGAACCAAGCTCACAGCTAGACCAGCTATGCGCTGAGATCCCAAAGGTGGAACCTCCTCTGATACCACTCTGTCACGACCCGACCCAACGGGGCTCGAGCCGCGACACCCCAAGCCCACCTCCAATAGGCCAGGGGCTGGAGACCAGCACCGAGTAGGCTATCACACACATGAGAGTCATTAGCCTAAGGTACCTGTACGCACGCACCCACAAACACCTCCATGAAACAGTGCAGAGATATAGAAATTGAAAAGTAAAATCATGCGTACAATCTATCCCAAACCAGAGTGTAACAGCAAAAGTACAAAGGGAAAAACAGGGCCCACCAAAATAAAACCACAAAGCGCGTCCAACCTGCTCTGAAGAAGGGTAACGCTGCCACAAACACCCACCGGAAAGCTCCCTCATCACAGCTCCGGTAAACACCCCGGTCAACTAGCTCACTAAGCTCCGCCTGCTCCGGGTCCTCCTGGGACTCCGTCAAAAGGCTCGTGGTCTGCACAAAACACAAACATGTGAGGGCAAAGCCCGTGCAGGGGTGAGTAAAAACATACTCAATAGGCACCCCAAAAACCCAAAACCCAAGGGAGCAACTGAAAGGCAACAGTCCGCTCAACCCAGCCAGAGGGAACCCAGACGAGAGAGAAACTCCATCTCGTGACCATCCTCGGCTAAACACAACTAGTCAGCTCAGCTCAGCTCAGGTGTATGCTCATACATACACCTTGAACAATCTAGATATACACAGCTCGCGCCACAAAGCAACAAGAGGTACCGACCTCATCACCAGAAACTGCCACCAACCAGAAGAATACACCACACGAACACTGTCAAACCAGATGACACTCATCCGAGAGATACACTCCATCGGGTCCCAAACAAACATCTCAGATGCTCACCTGAGAGACCACGCTCATCGGACAACATCACTGACGAAACATCGCTGAAACACCATAACCACCAAACTCCTCGGATAGGGGATCGCCGCTAGGGTCCGCTAGGGGATACCAAGACCCACTCCGGTATACGTAGCTCACAGATAGGGGATCACTCCTAGGGTCCGCTGGGGGATACCATGACCCGATCTGGCATACGTAGTTCTCACAGATAGAGGATCACTCCCAGGGTCCGTTGGGGGATACCACGACCCGATCTGGAATATGTAGTTCTCACAGATAGGGGATCACACCCAGGATCCGCTGGGGGATACCACAACCCGATCTGGCGCTCGACAGAATATTCACACTCAGATAGAGGATCATCGTCCATATAAAGATGGACACGACGATACCAGAACCCTATCTGGTATAACTCACGATGTAGGGGATCGAACCGATGATGCCACAACCCTACCGAAACCACGCGCTGAGTAGGGGATCGCATAACCAACGATATCGTAACCCTACCGACACCAAGCGCTGAGTAGGGGATCGTATAACCAATGATACCGCAACCCTACTATAAACTTCATGCTGAGTAGGGGATCGTAAACCCGAAGATGCCAGAAACCCTACGGGGTTAACCTGCTAGATAGGGGATCGCCGCCCGTGATAAGCGGTCACAGCGATACCAAAAACCCGATCTAGGGTAAAGTATGCTAGAGGATCCGCTCCGGCCCACCAGAAGGATACCACAACTCTAACAGTTTAAAAATCCCATCGAGAGGATCACAAACCCATACGAAGGTTGTGATGCCACACGAACCCTCGTAGGAACGAACCAAGGGAGAACCCTCAACCACTGCTGGTCCAAACGTCGCTAACCTGAGCGACCCGCCACAACGCCACACTGCGCACCTCTTAGGCCAAAACCGAGGCCACCATCGCTTTCCACACGGAAAAACACGCAGGATAGGTTGTTTACTCGCCCGAAACGGAGCACCGGTGAAAAAGCCACTATTCACCATAGCTAGCTCGTGCGAGGGCCCACACAACGATCCCGAAACTTATCGAGCGGACCATACCACGACGATCCCCTTGGAAAAACAAGCGGAATCGACTACTCGCTCGTCCAAAACGGACACCTGGTGAAAAAGGTACTATTCACCGAAGGCCTGCTCGGGTGGGGCCCACGCCTGGATTCCAAAACTCATTGAACGGATCGCACCATTGCAATCCCCTCGGAAAAACACACAGGATCGACTATTCATCCGCCAAATATCGGACTCCTAGTGCAAAAGCTGCGTTTCTCCGCAAACGCCAAAACCCGGGCTCGTGGGGCCCGCTCCCCGTTCAAAGTCCCAACACCCGGAAACCATCTCAAAAAGTCCGTCGTACCATCAGGGTCTCAACACCACTGACGGCACGTCAATCGGACGCTCCGGGTAGAAGTTACAACGGCCCGAAGTTGTAAAGTAATATAATAATATTATTTTATACGACGTTTCTAACTCCCGGGCCACGATCCCGAACACTTAAACCCTCAAAGTGATTTCAAAAGGTCCGTCTCGACACAAGGAGCGTGTCGCCGCAAACGGCTCGCAAATCGGAGTTACGGTTTGCGAGTTACGGGGGTTTAAAGAACCCCCGGAAAATCCTGGCCGGACCACCGCCAGCCTCGCCGGAAACCACCGCGCCGCCGCCAGATTCCGCCGCGCCGCTGCGCCGTCGCCAGATTCCGCCATGGCCACCACCCGTCGTCGCCGGAAAACCGGGTTTTTGCCGGAAAACTTCCGAGAGCCATCGGAAGCACCCTGGTGCTCCAAATTCAGATCCGAAACATGTTTTGGAAAGCTTGGGACCCAAACTATACAACTCTTACGAAAATTTGAAGGAAAACCATACAAAAATGGGATCCAGGATTGTATAACTCAAACCGCCTACCTCGCGGGCGAAACGCCGACGTTCTGCCTTAAATCTGCGCTCCAGAGCTTCCGCTGCGCGCTCCTGGAACGTCCGCCGTCAAATTCCGAGCTCGTGGGCGCTTCGTTTGCTCGATTCGGTGGAGCGGCGGCGAAGAACGGCAAAGAACGTCGAGAGGAACGATAGGGGGGATGATATTTATATCAGCCGCCCGCCGGCGCCAAACCCCCCTCGTACCCGACGCCCGATGCGAACAAAAGTAATGTTACCTCTAAGGTAAATGTGTCATTCTAAACGCAACCGCGGACTCAGATTTTCCATCCGAGACTCTGTTCAGAAGTTATTCGAGCCGACACTCACACACTATCTTCGCTACTTATTTACGGAAACGCCCCTGGTGGCGTTTCTCACCGCAGGCCCGCGCCCGCAAAGTTTACACCCCGCCTAGGGTAAACGGCACGTTCCGGACGCAACTGTGCCATCAGATTTCCGTTCTGAGCTACCATTTAGGAGATATCACACCCCCGCAACGTGCATAGTATAAAAATACTTAATATTTTTATAAAATTAATTCCGGGCACACTGGGCCTCGGAATCGCATGTCGTCTTCACGCCTAGCTCTGGAATTATTCGCAAGAATATTCCAAAGTCTGACAGGACCAAAAACCCGAGTCGCTATAGTTTTCCACATCATTATATTAAATTTGTTAATGATTTGAATATTCATTTTTACACCTTTTATTAAATAATCATAATTTTTTATTTTTATAATTATATACATTAATTTATCGATTTTTATAGTTAATTATGTATATATAGTCTTTAAAATAATTAATTTAACCTTACAAACTTATCTAATTTAATTATTTCGTAATTTTTTTGTTTATATTAATCTTATTACTTTTTAATAATTTGACTTTAATATTAAATAACCAATTAATCATCTTATATGGGTTTTAATTAACATAGTTTTTAATTTAATATTTTACCCATTAAATTTAGATTCATTAAAATAAATTAACATAATTATTATTTTTAATTATACTATTAATTAATTTCATTAATAATTAGACATCTAATTTAATGGAATAATGATTTTATAATTTTATGTTTTCACTTAGTTATTTCATTAATAAATTAAGAGTTTTAAAACATTAATTTTTCAATCCAAAGGATGTGGTTAAATTATTTAGTCATTTAATTTTGTTTTTAGACTAATGGTGAGACATACATGAGCTATCAGAGACTCATTTAGTCAACGATGTGATCCTTTTTCACTAATTTTATTCCCTTTAATAAATTTTTAATTTAAGCCTTTTATCAACTTAGAATAACATTAATCCAACATTTTACTTAAATGTTAACAATTATTAATTTAAATTGTAATTTTAGAAGTTTAAAGTTTAATTAAAATTGAATATTAATTTATGATGATTATCCTTCTTTTAATTTTTAAATTGGAATCATTTTATTATTGATTTTATGTATTTAACAGGTTAATTGTTTTCAATCATTGTATTTAATCAACTAAATTTTAAATTTTAAATTCATTTTATGCAGTTTCAATTTTTGTTTCATTGTTAGTTAATTTTATTTAGCTACCATTAGTTTTATTTCTATATGCTAAAGATGTGGAAGATTATTGGCCTCAGTATTACTTTAGCATCAGTGTCGGTCTCACTTGGTTATAACAAGTAGTGACCATTTATTTTTAACTAACAGTGAATCTGTTTTTATAACTACCAGTAACCTTAATTTTTATTAACTAACGGTGACCTTATTTTTTTTAGGGGGAGGGGATTCTCTGGTGTTTGTGATGGAAGTTTCTAGACTGGAGAAGGACATGCAGTCCTCTGTGTATGAGACCGAGTTTCAATGTCAAGCTGAAAACCTCCTCCACTTTGCAAGGGAGGCTGAGGTCTGTTGTGCTAGTGTGAGGATGGAGTGAGTCTGAGTGTTTCACCACATGGAGTTCCTACAGAGCTGCGTCTTCGGGTTGAGGGGAACTCGCCACTAAACCGCTATCCTCTGCGTGGAGGAGCTTCTGCCATCGCAAATACAGACAAAATAGGGACCCACCGTCGCCGTTTGTGATGACCCTTGTCACGCTGCTATTTAAGGACACTACCGGGTGAAGGGGTTTCCCGAGCTGAAGATATCGCCTTCCTGTTGGATGAAACCAGAGAAGTCCCCCTAGGGTTGGGGGGAGGGTAAGAAGATCTTATTCAAAAAAAAATTTGAAATAAAACTAAATTTAAAACTAAAATTAAAAAATAATAATAACTAAACTAATAAACTGAAAATAGTAAATATGTTTAGTTTTTTATAATAATAATATGTTGAATAATTATTATTAACAATAATAATTAATTTAAAAAATATCAACTTAAATATTTAAAACTAAAATTTTTACAACTTATAAATAAAGTAACATAATGTACTAGTATACATAATTATTCGCAACTAAAATTAATTTTAATAAATATATTTAATTAAATATGTTAATTACTTAATAACAATATTTAATAATTAATAATTAATTAAAATTTTCAAATTCGAATGTAATGATGATTTATTTAGTTTTCATTAACAAATTTAATAAATTCAATAATTGTTAAATATGTAATTAATTATTATAATTTAACTTTTATACTAAAAACAATTTTAATAACATTATTATTTAATATTAATATAATTTATAAAATATAATTACTATTTATTAATAATAATAATAAATAATTTATTTAATAACATTATTCAAAAGTTTATTAATTCTTTTTATTTTTTTTAATAAGATATTGTCTTAAATTAAAATTTTTTATTTAATTACTTCCTTTATGTTTTAAATGTGTTGTTTGTTTTTCTTGCGCAGGTTCATTCAAGAGATCGAAACATGACCAAGTGCATTCAACTGACTCATCTGAAGTTATTTACAATGGAAAATTTAGCGTGACGTGTGAGTCATGAAAAAACGCACGTGTGCGGTGCAAAGGAGAAGTACCAAGGAATGTCAGTGGAAACAAGGTGGTGACATGCAGCATGATGACAGTGGGTTATAAAGTAGATAAAGTAGCTAATTAGGGAACATTTAGGACACACATATGGGAGGGAACATTCTAGAGAGCATCATTGGGACTTCGATAGTTTCTCTCTCATCGGTGCAGAGAGATCTTGTGTACACCCTTGTAGTTGAAGGAGCATAGAAGCAGAGCATCTGTCACGGAGTTCTTCTTCCCTTTTATTTGAAACTCTTTTAATCTGTTTATCAAATTTCTCAAATGATATTATGATAATGAAAACTATTTGTAGTTAAATCCCCTTTTTTTGGGAGAAATTGATGTTCTTATGGTTATCTTTAAATTTTCTTTTTCACTTAATCATTTCAATGTATTCAATGTTGATCGGCGGGATCAATACTGAATTCAATAAATTTCTTTGTACTAATAGAACATAATTTCAAAAATCCACAATCAAATGGAGATAATAATCATTGAAACACCTTTCAAAAGATAATTAATTCATTAAACTTTAGGACTCACGGTGAGTTCGTCCTGTTGTCATTTTCAAATCAAAATTTTCACAGCTGATCTATTTTGGTGTGGCAAACTCTGAAATTGATCAACTTGTTTGTCTTAGCTCCTGTTGAGGGAAGTAAGTCGTTCTCTTTAAATTTTTTTATACTTCAACATCTTTTAAGTGAATTATAAAACTTTCAAAACTATTATAATGGATAATTTTTCCCAAGCGAGTTATATGATAGTTCATTTATCATCGTTCTAATTTTTTTGTTCAGTGTTTTCAATCTTTTTTATGTTTCATTTTAGTTTGGATCAAAAACTAAAAAATCTTTTGTTACATTAATTCATTAAAAAAATATTAAAAATTAGAAAAAATATAAAAAGAAAAATATATAAAATCTACCCCACTACTATCAATAGTGAGGTCTTTTGAAAACTTATATAAAAATTTTGCTCAAAATTGCCTTCACTCTGGGTTTGACCCAGCTTACCACATTTACAGTAGTTTGAAGGAATATAAATACTTAAACTTTGACCAACTTCAAAGTCGTTCAGGTCACATCACTACATATCATGTGATGTCAAGAATTATATCACATGTAATTATTTTGGATGGAGGTGTGGTAGGAGACCAATCACCTACAATAGCGGTCATCCCTTGTGAGGTCTATAGGAATGTACAATTTTATGTTGTATAAAGGATTTCAACCAAATATTTTAATTTCATGTAGCATGGACTCATGTTAAACCTTTACCGGTCTTTCATTCGAGGCCATGATGAAGTTATCACAATCCATTATGCCTTTTTTGTACAGAGAAGACCTTAATGAAATTTCTAAGCTCACGTGAGCTATGCCGCATGTGATAAAAAAGGAACAGAAACTGTACCTATCACCATGAAGAGGATATTAAGAATATGTTAGGAGAACTTTTCATCATGTGGTGGATAGAACAAGATATAGGATTAGGGAATCCCAGTGTATCTCATTGAAAATGAGAATCATGATGTCCATAGTTCTAGAAACCCATTCATTTTAATGTTGTGTGGTAAAGACTTTAGTCCTGTAGTTTAATTTCATATGGTGAGGATGTGGATCATCCAATGTGAATGGTATGTTACACTATATATCCATGTATTTTTACATCATGGAGTAATGAAATATGTTGTACGGTTTAACATTATGTTGTAAGGACATTTTCCACGTAGTTTAAGGTCCTATGGTAAAGACATGGATCAAATGATGCAGATAAAGAGAAATATTGGGTATGGGCATAATAATGGAGGTTTGGGAATCACTGCATATCTGGTTATGGAAGGAATAAATCCAAACATAGTTATTGATGAAGTGATTCCCTACATGGAGTTAACACTCACATATGGACGAGGGAACTTCATCCTTCTTATGCACAAGTCTAGATCGTGAGCGGTGATTCATTAGTGAGATGATTCTTCTCATATAGTTTAATGACATGCAATTAGGAAATGTATATTCACTTTAATATCATGAAACTTGGATGAGGGAAAATGAGCAGTTTAACATCATGCTAGCAGGATGAGTTCCATATAGTTTAACATCAAATGATTAGGATGATCTCATATAGTTTAACATCTTGTAACTGGGATGAATTCATATAGTTCAACATTATTTGTTCGGGACATATATGTGTATATTAACGTTGTAAATCCTAGATGATATATGTTTTATAGTTTAGTGTCTTGCTTTTATGAAGAGTTCTATATAGATTATCATCATGTGATTAGGATGATCTTGTACTTTTTAAAGTCATGTAACTGGGATGACTCTGTATAGTTTGACATCATGTGGCCAAGATGTAATTTTATAGATTAATGTCATAAAAATATGATGATACTATATTGGTGACAACTATGAATAATAATTCTTGAGTGATGTCACATTGTTGGGGTGTGTGACACGCTCCCCATCCATTGTGGCCAATGAGTAAGATCCATTGTGATAGAACTTATGTATGATGTAAGATCCTTCCCATTTAGGTTCCAGATTTGGATCCTTATTTCCTGGTAACTTTTGAGTCTTAATAGAGAACACATGTTCTCCATGGTGGAATGAATAGTTGATAATCTTCTTATAAAAGGATCGTATGATCTGATTATGGTAGACTTTAAGGTTATCTAATGCATGAAACCTCTTCTCATTGAGCCATTCCAACTTTTCATGCCACATTTGTGATTTCCCATCATCTGAGAGTTGTCCAAAAATGGATATTTAGAGCGAAGGGAGTTTTAATTTTTTGGGTAGCACTTCCTTGGTCTCATACACCAATGAGTATGGTGTTTCTCATGTAACAGTATGAATAGTGGAATGGTTGGTCCATAAAGCAGGGATGAGCTTTCCTAGAATGGGTTTCTTATCATTGTTAACAATATTATATAGTATATTTGATAGAGTCTTATTAATGTATTATATCCATCCATTTTCCACTGCATGATAGAAAATGAGTGATTAAAATCAATATTTTACTCCTTGTAAAATTTCATCAAATCTGTGGAATAGAAGTTAGTGATGTAGTCCTTCAATACTGTGTGAGGGACTCTAATCCTAGTAATGATATGGTACTTTATGAAGTTTATGATGTTCTTCATCCCAAAATATTTTAGGGGGTATTTCCTCATCCAATTTTGAAAAACAAATTAGTGGAAGTATGTTTGGACTTAAACTACTTAGATTAGTTTGGGGGATATATTCCCCACAACATCAAATCACCAAACAAAAAATTGACATGAATATTTAGCCGTATGTATAAATTTTAGGCATCGGTGGTTGATGTTTTGAATTTATATTGAATACATGATATTTCCCAGTGAATTCCAAATATTCTATAATAGTGGTTTTCCAGTAATAACGTAGCCTCTTGATTTGGTGCGATAACCTAGTCCCAAACTAATGAGTGCCGCATGAACCTTATTGTACTTCATCTATGATGGTGAGAAAAATCATTATATTATGAATCTATGGTGGATTCCATGAAATCATCACCCATAGAGGGACCTTTGTTCATTTGGATCACTCTTTAGGGTAATGTTTTATGCAAAACAATGAATCTATTCCCTTCCAAATTGGTCTATCAGGAGAGTCCCATTTTGGATATAATCAATTGTGGGATCCATCTAACCATGGGTGTATAATAGTTCATCACACTATGGGGTGGTGTTGACCTGATTGATTTCTTCCATATCATAGACAATGACCGATGAGATCATTCTCTAGTGCATGACATGGGATATTTCTTCCTCCTTATCAGGGTGAGCCATGATAGTGGCTGTATTGGCCAATCCATCAATGTGAGTATTCTATGATAGGGGAACATGATAAAACGTGGACTCAAAAGGTAAATATACCATCAATCCCAGGATGTATCAAGTGATAGGAGTCAATTATTTCCTTTTAATGGAATACTCACCATTTATCTTCTATATCATGTGTAATGAATCCCCTTTGATATCAAGGTAGTATATTTGTAGCTGTTGGGATAGTTCCAACAAAATGATGAGGGATTGGTATTCTGCCTCATTATTAGTACAACCATCAAAAAGTGAAAAGGAGTAAGGAAAACATATTTTAATGGAGATAAATAAAATCTCTAAGACAATCTAATTGAGATTCGGGGATTCTATCCTTTTCCTAATAGGACTTTGGTAGGTGCCATCAGAATATAACTCCTATGTTTAGGCAGTGTCATGGTCATAAAATACCACCACATATAGAAGCTCAGTGTAAACTTGTGTATTCTTTGGAAATAGATTATCTATGAGGAAATCAACAAGGGATTTCAAATTCACCAATCTTTATGATATGAACTTATTTTCATATTTCATCTGAATGATTCCCATAGGGCCAAGTGCCTATTCAACATTAGATTTCCAATGACGTTCTTAATCAGATCAATATGAGATACCATATGGACTTCACAATGCTTCAAGTAGTGCCTCGTCATTTTCAATGAAAAGATGAGTAAAAATAAGTTATTATTGATATCATAGTATCGATACTCTGTGCATAGAAATGTTTGGCTGAGAAAGTAGAGACCGTTCTCGCTCCCGACACCATTTCTCTAGGAGAGGAGGGTTTCTAATGACTGTTTCATGGAGTCCATATATAGGATGAGTGGAATCCCTTCTAGTAGAGGCATTCGAACCCGTTGGTATTTTAAATACTACTTGGGAAATTCAATGGATTATTGGAATTAATCATCCCATTGATTGGCATTTCCATTCTTCATTAGCCTTGTGATGGGGAGGTATTTTCTAGCGAGGTTGGATATGAAATGAAAAATTTAGGAAAGGTTCCCTTGGTGCTCCCTCAGTTAATTTATATTTCTATAGGGTGAAATTGCAAAAATATAACTAGTCTTCTCTAGGTCTACCTCAATTCCACAGTGCCATACCATAATACTAAGTAAATTACCTGATGTTACCTCGAAAAATAATTTTATCAGAATAATCATTAGACTATTCTATCACATATTATCAAGGACTATTTAATGATCCATTAAGTGATCATATCACGGTCACAATTTGAAAACCAGTGCTAAAATTCTCATTCTTATCCCAATGGTAAAACATCCAACACCCATTAGACAATTCAAACCAATCTATCTTCAAAACATTGCATACTTGGTTCATTCAACTATAGTCAATAGAATTATTGTCCCTTATATTCAAACATGGGAGTCATATGAAAAATATGGTTTTATTAAAGGTAGATCAGCTTAAAAGACCATCATTATTTCACAAGAGATGGTTAGTGGCCCTAATAGGAAAACCTCGGGCTATAATTTGGTGATCTAAGTTGACAAAAAAAAGTTTATTATAGAATGGAATATGTATTCATCACTCATGTCATGAATTTCATGGGATTTTTGGTTTGGTTCAGTGAACTCTTATTTAGATTTATTTTCTCTATGTGGTTACCTATTTCATTATTGGGAAAAAATTTGTGGTGTTTTGAAATCCACTCAAGGGATTAGCCATGGGGATCCACATTCCCCTAGTTTTTTATTACGACACATGACTTGTTAAGAAGTTCCCTTGTCAATAAAGTGATCAGCAGTGGTATATGCCCCTTCATGTGTAGAAGGTAAGTTAGTAGAATCTATTATCTCTTATGTGTAGAAAACATTATTTTCATCATCAATGGATGTAGAAGATAAATTAGAGGGCTCAATGGTGTTTTTGAAGAATACTCTAAATGGAGTGGTCAACATGTTAACTAGGATAAAAGTGACATTTATGTTTCTAGTCACTACATTCATTGGGGGAGAAACATGGAGAACCAGTTGGGAATTCCAAAAGTGCAGCTTCACATGGACTATATGGGATCCCCCTTTTATTCAAGAGGACTCCATATTCTTCATTTGGGGGGAATTTTTGACAAGATCAAAAACCACATCACCAACTTGAAGAAACACTTTCTCTTATTTGGGGGTAGAATCACTCTTGTTAACAGTGTTTTAACATATATCCTGATGTATATTTTATGATCTCTTACGTTCCCCAGAATGATCATTAGGAATCTTGATATAGTAGTGACTAATTTCATTTGGATTCTCATGGTGAGGTTAGATACCATTGGGCCTCTTGGAGGATACTAGATAAATCCATTTCTAATGGATGGATCAACCTTCACTCGGTGGACAACACCATACATTATCTTCACGTCAAGTTGGTCAGGGGGTTATGAAAGGGTAGTCGCTCTTTGGAATTTTTATGATAAACAAGTTTTCCACTAATCTAGAGAATACTAGGAATAAGGTGTCTCCTTTTTGGTTGTCCCTGCATTATCATATACCACACATCACTCTTCATTCACCTTAGATTTTGGGTTTTGGTGAGACTAGTATTTGGTTTCACAATTGGAATGGAAATTCTCTTGGTTTCCCTGGGTGTCCCACTACCAATATCATGTTCTCCCAGGTGAGTGATCCCCCAACATTCATCCATACAACTCTCACATATCACCATAAGGAAGTTTTCTACATCATTGATCTCTCTACGGATTGTGACCACCTCATTTTTATTAATTCCCCAAAGTTATATTTTCCACCAAAGCTTATCTAAATTATGTATAAGACAATGATTATTTCTCTGAATGGGATTCCTTGACATGGTTCAAGTACATTCCTATAAAATTTATTTTTATTTTGTGGAGAGTCCAAAAATACACCATTGTAATGGGGAAGACGATTAAATAAAATGGGATCTACCTCTCTTCTAAATTTGCGTTCTTTTGTTAGCTAAATTAATAATCCTCAAATCACCTCTTCATTGATGAGGAGTGGGATAATGCAGTATGGAATAATTTTAACACAATTAATTGTCTGAATTCATAGGGTATATCTATCCCTTATTTCCTCCACAATAGGTTCAATGTGGTGATTGTTAATAAGAAATACTAGATGGAGAGACACATCCTCTTAGCTGCGGGCTAAAAGATGATTTGGAAAGACAGAAATAATTTCCAATAAAATGGAATGAACTGCCCATTTTTTAGCATTAACATTATCTCAATAAATGTGATGGATGATTTGGTATCTTTGGTTAAACAGTGACACAACAATTACATCATCTCGAGTATCATGGCTGTGAGATGTGCCATTCCTTCTTATCATGGACTTCCAAACCCAAGTAGATGTGTTTGATGGATCCCTCCAAACAAGGGTCTTAAAATAAATGTTGTTGGGTCTTATTTTATGCCCTTATGAGAGGGTGAGACCAGGTTCATCATCAAGGTGGCTCTATCATGATTTCCTTCAACACCTTTTTCAGTCAGGGTAATGTTATCACTACTAAAGCACATTTCTTACATATTGGTTTGGATATCCTATTCTATCATGGTATAAAAAAAATTTCATTGAAACTAACTCATTTTTTGGTATACAATTTCCTGCATGTAATGTCATCTACACCTTGGATCATCACATATATCATCATAAGCTAAAAGAAAATATATTACTAATGTGTTGAATCTTGTTCACAATGGGGGGGCATAAGGTGGATAACATTTTGGATGATATATTTGTGGAGGAAAACCCTTGTATGATTTTATAAAGACCTAATTATCTTCCCCAAGATTCCCCAAGATTTTCTGTGATGATTCTCTCCGAATGCACTATTTCAATCCCCTATAATTCTCTTCTTTATTGTTTCATTTCTATGTTGTACTAATATTTTTTTCCTAATAAAAAATTAACTATTCATTATTAAATATATGATGCAATGTTTGTTGATATTTGGTGCCAAAATTATTTAATCCCGTGTTTATTACTTGATTGAAAAATATCCCTTACGGAACTCTAAAGTAAGTGGATTATTCATCTTTAGGGGAAACATCTATTTGAATTTACTCTGAATGCGCATCCATTAAGTAAAGGGATTGGAAGCCAGCGGTTTCATCAACCTGGAGTTCTTTGATTAGGAATAGGAAATAATTCATTGTGATGTACCGATTAAGGTCTCTAAAATCAATGCTTACCCTCATATGTCAATTATTTTTATTGACATGGATGAGGCTGGAAATCCATGTAGGACAAATTTTTATTTGATCAAATTTTCAACTTAAGCCTCCATATTATTAGTTTTAGAGGGGTACATCCTACTGTATTCCTTATTGATGCCATGATGATCATTGGGTAGGAAGATATGGTGTGTTTCGACATATGGATTCTGTTTGATAATTCACATATAGTTTTAGGAGAATGCATATTAGTGCCACAATAGAATTATAATATAAATCTCTTACTCTTTGAGAGGAAATGAATAACTAATCATTGTAGGCCATATGTCTTATTCTATTCCCAGATTCACATACCTAATCACATAAATTTTGATGGATATGCATTCCTAAAATGTGGGAGGGGTGTTCCTGAGGCCATACGCATCTTCAACCACCTTTGAGTCCATGGAGGAATTTCCAAAATAAGTTTCTAATAAAAGATATTATCTATTACTATTGGGATGAGAGATGGAATGAGAAGAAATATTACCATCCCCTGCTATAAGATTCTTTGCAGATAGATATCAATGTTGATAGCCTTTTACACCATCTATTGGGAAAATATGGGCGTGGACCATTGGGGTCATGTCTATTGCCTCAACTGGATTTGTGGGGAACACATTGTCACTATAGAGCATACTCCTAGGATTTATAGGGGTGTTCCCCAAGATCTAGAGGGAGATGAGCTGCATAAAATCATCCACTGTTGGTTGTTTTCCATCCCTTTTTTAGAAACATACATAGGAATATTTGGTACCGAATGTATTTAAGGGGGAACTATCACTTTGTTGTATGCTGACTATCCAAATAATGGGATATTTCAAACATTGATGGAGTGTTTAATGTACTTCCATGTGGTTATGAATATAAGGTCTTATAAGTACGAAATTTTATGGTATTTCTTGTTGGATATTGATAAAATCATTATCAGAAGTGATATCCCAAGAATGTGTTTTCAGTTTGATCTTCCAACGATGTATTTTTTTTTCTTATAATACATTTAAATAGTCATATTTGTGGGATAAAAATATTCTTCTCTCTATAACAAACATTTTATGGTTAGAATAGGGATGTTATTGGTCCTAGATCCATTTCAATTGGATCCCTTAAGAATTTGACATCATTGAGTATTCCCAAAACAAAGAGGAACCCGATATTTCTTTTGGATGACCACATCTTAACCATACTCTATAAATGAGATGATGACCTGGAATTATGCAAACATGGTATCCATTCGACGGAACTTGGTTTTAGTGACTTCTGCCACAAATTCTAATTAGATTTAGAGATATTTATGGAGTGCCTCTATGAGTTAATTTGAATTATGGAGTGCATCGAGTGTTGAAATATTGGATGATACAACCTCCATGTGCATCAGAATATCATACTTCTGTACCTGAGTTTAGCACTTCCCAAGGAGGGGTTTCTCCATAACACGTGGCACATGAATCGATGAATTTGAGAATGAAAGGCCCATTTCATGTGTTTAGGTTGTGGGAGAATGTATTTTTGTGGTTCCAGTTATTTCATCCTTTTCTGTTTCCTATGTTGATCAAATAATCAAACCCTCACTAGGTGATTATGCAAGAAAACTCAGTGTCGATGACTACTAGATGGTTTGGAGACACCTCTATGACTCTTTTGGGCCCACTGGAGAACTTGGCCATGGGTCTCATCTGTATATTTTTCCTTTGTTGGGACATGACCAAAGTATTGGTTCCGACCACACCCGTATTGTCCCCTATATCCTTGGTTCTTGTGAATGTGGGATACCCTTCCCCCAGTTATGTGAAGAAAAATCATATTTTGAGGAACATCCATCGTCGAATAAGGGGTATTCCAAATTTATCACATTGATAGAACAAAATATGATCTCTTCTTCTGATGAGGGTTCCTTTTGGTGGGGAGGTGCTTATTTTTTTGATGTTGTAGAGAAGAAATATGCATTAGTCAAAGCATGTATTGGAGTAGAGTATGAATCCTCCTCATCTATTTCTTCCTTCTTCTGATGGCCATTTCCACTTTTAGGAGACATATCTTATGTCACCTTCATTGGTGGTGGAGATATTATGGGTATGAATAGTTGTGATCTCAGTGTGTCATGACCTCAGTTAATTTTTTTGAGTTATATAGTTGTTGAAATTCCACACACGCTTGGTTGGGACATTATTCAAATTACCATCTTCTTTCGGCTGGGCAATGGTTATACATTCCACCTACATTGAGGAGTTATCTAACACTAATTTTCTATAATGTACCATTAATTGAAATAAATATATTTAGATGAATCAATCCTAGATATTATGACCCATACTTCTATGGAAAGGGTAGTCGTCCGCATATATTGTGTGGTTGACCTCATCGGACTTCCTTGGATACGGTAACTTGAGATGGTTATCATCCATATCTACACAAAAATAATCATATAATTGTTCATTTCATAAGGAGTACGATTTATTCATCTATTCCTTAAATCCTCAGTGACCCCAATTTCTCCATGATGCTAGAAAATGGTTATTTTGTGTTTTTCACTGCTTGATAGGAGGTGCATGGTGGTTAGAGACCTACCTTGGTGCTTGGATAGGAACTACTAATGGTTTGAGATTTAATGTTGTAGGTTATTCCTTCCCAAGAATTTTCCCTATAATGAGGTAATGAGTAGATATTTGGATTGAGTTCAGTTAATGGAATCGTCTAGACATTGTACAGTTTCTGTGAACTCACAGAACTGACCAAGATACTTAATTCATATTAGTTGTTTCTGCATCTTAAACACAACATTTTCAGCATAGATTTATAATATTTTTTTATGAGAGAAAGATTTAGAGTGAATAGGTTAAACCTTTCAATATGGATATGAAGTCATACATATTTTTATTTTTATATTGTTTTCAATTCACTGGTTAGAAAACTATCAATTTCATTAACATGGAGCTAAATTGAGAAAGGAATTGATGATAATGGTATTCCCATCCTTCAACCAATCATGCTAACAGACTACTACACCAAACAATGGCTAGCCCGGTCAGAGTTTGTATAAAACACCTCATCTTTGCTTCCTGATATTTATCACAAGGTCCTATAATAATCCCACACCAGTATACTGAGTTTGCGAGATGATGTTTAGGGTCGCATACACTATAAAAGTGTAAAATCCAGGATTTCTGAATTTGGATGGGGGAATGTTCCATCCACCCATTTGGGATATGGATTATTCTTATGATGTACAGGTGAACTTCACCCTTCAACGGCTTCCATTATAATAACCAGTGACTCGATGACATTAAAATATCTAGGGATATTACTATTTGAGCATCCTTATATCTACATAGAGTGGTTGGGGCTTTATGAGGTGGTCTCAACATAGTCTCACACTGATTCTATATTCTTCCAAAGAAATAATTATCACCCTAGTGAGGGAGATACTGTCACTACAGTGGAGGTAATTCATGATCATTTTCAACATCCTCATTAATTTTGACTGGATTCCTTGATTTAGATCTATTTTGATGAATAGATTTTTCTATTGCTGACAGATCGGCTTTTTCCAGATGTATGGGATGAGGACTTTTTTCCTTATCATAAATACGATACCTAATTTTAATGTTTCCCTAGAGTATCTCTTCGTTGAGTTTCATGTGAGTTCATATTTCATTCTCATATTGTGAATACTATTCCTCCATGAAAGGAACTTTTATTATTATAGGTGGTGATTGGAATGTAGACACCCCTTTTACCTTTTCTTTAAAATCGATCAATCATAGTGTTGTTAACTTGATATTTGGAGGTTCCATGTTTTAGACCCTCTACTAGTTATGGGTGTATGAATCCCCTATTGTTGCATCCAGATCATCCTCTTATCAAGGTAGGCTTTCCATGTTATGTCCCTCTGCATTTTCATCTTTATCCAAAATTTCTATCATGTTGGAAATGATGAGATTTATAGAGTCATATTAGGAAATGGAAATTGTCCTATTACATTTGATGCACATGTATGATTCTTCACTGCCTTCATCAAGGTCATTATTCAAACCCCTATCTATTCTGGGACTTTTTGGATTGCAACCCCAGTAGGGCATGATCTCTTTTTTTGTATGTTCCTCATATCCTGACCTATGAGTAATGACCTTGAGAGATTTTACCATCATGATTTTTCAACATTACCCATGTAGAAGTGGGTTCTCTTGTTGTAGGAGAAACATATGGGATGATGACCATTTATATTTACCTCCTAACATAGAGATGAACGCTTCTCTATGTGATGATGATGACGAGGATGATGAAAATTCCCCCAGATCAGTGGACTAGGGATTACTTTGGGCCACAGTTGTCATTTATTGATCTTTTGGATTAGTATCCAATGATTCCAATTGGGGATATAATGACTCCCAAAAAAATTTAGATATAAATGCCTCCATCCTAGTGGGATGTGTTTGATCTGGGATCACTTTTTATTTCACCAAGACCCTATTCGGGGATTATAGACCTGGGGATGTTGATTGAGATATAAATTCCCCAACCCAGCATGCTGGGGTTTGTTTGATGCTGCTAACGATATGCCCTAAATCCTATTTAGAATTGAAGATTTGAGAGGTGGAGGTTGTGGTAGATATTCCCACAACCTGGTGGTTTCATTTCACTCTTGAACAAATACTATGAAAAATATTACTATGGACCATTTGATGTGGCACCACTATGCTCGTGTAGGATCTAGGTGTGATGAGATCCTATAATGGACTCATTCTTTATGGGAAGTTGTCTTCTTGATCGCAACTTCATATTCTGTGTCAGAAATGAATTTCCATTGCTTTTAAGGGCCTAGTTTAAAGTCCCATGGGCTATCCTATCCCTATACTCGTGATGTCTTGGCATCGTTAAAGTGTCGTCCCTCTATTGTAGTGACCAACTCATGCATGGGTAAATCAGTCATATAAATTTTCTATAGGCTATGAAATAAAGGTTTCTACTACTATGAGGATATAGATAATTGAAATGATCCATATTTCTCCCATCCTTGGAAACACAAGTATAACGATACTCAGTAAATCAGTCAGTAGAGGTTTTTTGTGAGGAGATGAAAAGAACTTTGCATGAATTTTTCATGTTCTTCCACTAAAAATATAGTGTATTGACATGTTTAAGGCGATACTCATATCATGGATTGGGGACATATCTATCCTTCAGGAATAATTGAGTAGCCCACATATTTTTGTATAAATACGGCATGAACTCCCTTTCAAGCTCATCTATGACCTCATTTTCAGTAGTAATAAAGGTATATAATATAGTGTGGAGGTTTGTTTTAGCTAAATCTATTTGTATGTTAATGTCAAAATCCTTTTAATCAGACTTACTTACATCCATATTGTCAAACCACAAAAGATTCATTTTGGGGATTCATGTTTACTATAGTAGAGTGGTGTTGAATGTTTATGGGGAACAATATGTGGTTGATCCCACTATTTATAACATATCTCTATATGAAGGTGTATAGGAAATGGGAGGATTTTTTTATCCCTGGGAGATATCACCATAGGAAGGTTGACCACAATGGATGTCACTAGTAGAGTCTGTATGAGCTGTCTCCAAACTACCATGAAGAGGACTATCATGGTAATGATTATCTTCTAATTTTTTGAAGAGGTTATGGATTCTTATGGTGTTGTAAATTTATTTCAAACAACCTCGAGGACATTGGTATTGAGAAGATAAGGAATATGTGTCTCATTCTGCGTTTTGGATAGAATATTCCGACATGAATTTTGGAAATGTGTAGGGATATAAGCCTGCTGTATAATAGTTGTCAGAACATGTTTTGAACCATCTAATTTTACAGGATTAGGATCCCATAGCTGATAATTTGGTAGAATTTTCCAATGGGATTCCCCATTATCGATTGGAATATGATCTATCTATGAGGCATGTTTCAATATCACAGGATGAACCTTGATCAAAATTGAAGTATGAGATTGATCCTAAGCCTCTGGAATATGCCACTGGTCTTTTATAGAAGGCATATGAGCCTTCCTTGAGGAACATGCCACTCTCACCTGGTAAGCCTCAATGGGGACTAGAATTTGATCCTAGTATATATATAAATTACCTAATAGATTATGATGATAGACCTCCATAATGGGGGAAGTGATATGGGCATACCCTTTTTTTATCTTGTGATGATTCTGGTGTAGTGGTTCATTGGTTGAAGTGGGAAAATTCACAAGGATTCCATGATCTATTGGAATCTTCTAGGCAGATTCACAGATATGAATATGAGCCTCTCCTGAGGCATTTTTAGTTCTCACTTGGTTAGAACCAGCAAGAATTGGAATATGAGCCTGATCCTAGGAATTTGAAGTGTACCAATAGTATTATTCTATATGAATTTGATACTGTCATGAGGGAATTCCCATCTCACTTGGTGAGATCTGACTAGAATGGGGATATGAGTATTATCACGGGCCTTTGGAATATGCCACCAGAATTTTTTTGATATGGATAATCATCTATCCTGAGGAATTTTCCAAACTCACATATTGATCCCCTATTGGAACGAGATTTTGATCTCGGTCCAGCACCTCACCCTTTACCATAATATAATGAAAATCTTCTAGGACAGAAGCAAGAATGTGAGTTTACTTTAGAGAAACCACTTTTTCATAATGTTCTGAGAGTTGAGATTCCCTAGCAATAGGGATACGAATATGAACCTATCCCAATATTTTTTACCAATTCTGGAATATGCATATAGAGTTATTAATCTATTTCAAAGATGTAATGTAATTTTAAAAATGCGGGTGTAAGGATATAATTCTTCACATTTTCTTTATCCACTATATACAGGTAGATATATTCAATTAAATGGGGGATATTAACCCACTTCATTTATTCTTATTCCACGAGAATATTCTGATGGGTTTCATGCATGGGGTAGGGATATGCACCTCCCCCAAGACCAAATTAGGGATATTACCATAGAATTTCTCTGACTGAGAAGGGATATAATCCTGATCGTGAGTTTCTACTAGAATATGCTGGCAGAAAACATCAAAAAGAGTGGGGATATGAGCCCACACCTAGATATCAAACACCTTTATTTTTGTATGTGCCTTTTTTATAGCCTATACATGGTCACCATAGGTGGTAATGTTTCGGGTGGTTCCTTTAGTTGGTGACTGATTTGTATTGTTGGGATGGTGATAGTGACAACAGTTAATAAGAGAACTAATATATGGCCGCTGAATTGGAAGGTAACCATATTTGACACCCTGGTCCACCTTCATCAGATATTGAAGGTGGTGATAGTCACACTTTAGTGATAACATTACAAAGTAGTTTGTTGTGGCAATGAGGTCTAATAGCTTAGCTATATATTTCCTTGGACAATATAGACTCATCACTTTCATCACATAGAGACCCTCATGGGTAGCTTCAAGGGTTGGGATTTCAGCATGTCGGTGGTATTCATGGACCATTGTGCTTTACAATTGACATTGAATTTTTCTAGTATGGGAGATTATTTTGCAACTGATGGAATTTTCAGCGTTATGTGAAATTATAGAACGGTCTCTGTATGCAGATTTTATATTGGATTGAGAGGTTGATGAGAGAAGGATTTTTCTTCATGAAGTCAATAAAAAATAGGCATGATGTGATCATTTATATATGCATGGTTAAGCAAAAATTCATTTTATTCCCATTCCATACATTCTACTTGTGTGGACTTGTCAAAGTTAGGATATAATTTTTTAATGGGAACCCCAATTATAAAGGATTAGTTTTAATAATTATAATAGGTTCATCATATTTTTTTTGATATTATAATAAACTATCATGATACACGATTTGCCAATGAATCTGTTATTTGAGGGATTCACATCGGGTTCACCATTTTTTGTTTTCATGTAGTGTACAAACAAAATTCCCTGATAGATAATAACATAATAATTCCTTTATTTTAGAGATTCATGTCTGGTTAACCATTTTTTTGTATAGTATTGAAAAATGGATCAATAGATAATTAAGCAATAATTTTTTAATTTTAGATATACACACCATGTTCACCATTTTTGTTTTTATAGGAAAGAGATGATTGAGATCCCTGGCCGAGTTAGATTTTGTTTTTTATGATGGTTGATTATAATGGGTTTATTTATTTCATAACCATTAATATCATTCCAATATCATCATTTTTAACTGAAAATACCAATAATTCCCTCATCCATAATAGGGTACATACCTACTTCCCAAAGGTAGGTTGTCAATTGGGGTTTCAGACCCAATGAAGCTTAGGGAATCACATTAGTCGAGATGATGGGGGGTCAGACACATCACACCCTTTTGGAAGGGAATTTCCACCTACTCTGGGACTCTATTATAGATTTAGGTTATGATCGATAATCTATACCTAATACCAATATGCGATTGGTTACCCTAAAAAAACAATTATAGGTTAAGTCAAGTTTTACGCAAAGAAAGGGGGACCTTATTGGTATATCTCAATGTATGTATCCAACATTATTCATCCATTTCATAGCAATGAATTGATGGTTATATATTAAAACCATATAACTGGGATCTTCTTAATTTGTTTCCGTAAAGGGAGGGGGATAATATTCCGAATAAAGAATTTATCCATTTTTAGGCCTCATATATTTCCTTTTTATTATAGGAATAAAAACCCACATAGTTCATTAAAACCATGTAGTTTAACATCATGCATAAATTATATATTTTTGGACACTCGGGTGATGAATATTTCAGGTCGTGTATCGAGGAGACATCCTATGTATCCTAGATAAAGTATAAATTAGAGTTACAATAGCTCATTCATGACCATGGGACTAGTTCCAAGGTAAATTCTCTTATATGGGGATGTTTATATCATTACACTCATCAGGGATTACATACAAATATTTCCCAACAATATGGAGCTTCATGATGCTAAGGATGTGTTCATTACGAGTCCCTAATACTATGTGATCTAGACTCATTGTGAGAATAAAGGGATGTCAAGTGATCTTCCTCAATGTATATGGATGCATGAATTATTTATTGAGACAACCCTTGGTATGTTTAATATGGATATAAGACCTTAGGGAGTAATCCTATGTATTTTGGTTATATTACTCATTATAGTTTAGTTTACTTCTCAATTCGCTAATGGATGAGAGGGAATGATCATTCTATTAGAATGATTAGGTCTTGATGGTTTAAATGTTAGAGACATGGGGGATTATAGTTAATTGCATGGCTATTGGATCTCAGGACCTAGGAATAAATCCTATGTATCATAGATATTATAGGAATTATTGTTCTCATAGTTAATTTGTTGGGGATTAAACACTGATGTTTCCCTTACATGTGGGTCATATCATATTATACCATGGATTGCGGCTCACACACTAAGGTTTCCCTTAAAAATAGGTTAGTCCTTAAGAAAGAATCCAACATATCTTGGTTATGGAAGGAATCAAATTCATCATAGTTCAACTAGTTAGGGAATACATAGTGATGTTTCCATTATTTCTGGACCATATCATATTATGTTGTTGGGTGTTACACACTGAGGATACCCTTAAAAAAGAGCTTGGGCCTCAGGATGGTATCCCACACATCATGTTTGTGGTAGGAATCACAGCCTTCATAGTTCAATTTATTTAGGGATTACACACTAACATTTCCCTTATATGGGGTATATATCATATTACTCCCCTGATTAGGGCTCACACACTAAGGTTTCACTTGTGTTTATAGAGTGTTATGATGCAGATGATATGATCATTGTAACTCTATAAGACCATGTGAGGCTATGCTTTGTGTGAGAAATATGGGATGACCAATAATCAATTTCATTGCTTATAGATTCCTTCCTTATGAACTAGGGTATCCCTTTAAAGAATATAGAGGTCAACACTTAGAGATGCATCCTATATATCTTTATTGTGGTATAAATCAGATTATTCATAGTTCTCTTGGTCTATGATTACACACTGAGTATGGAAAAGGTTATGAAGTACCAAGAAGCCCAATTGAAATGGTTTTCCTTCCTTCTTAACATACGTATTTTTATTCTTCTTAACATGCATTGATTATTTGTTTTATATGTTAGAGGATGTATGGACATGTTTGGTTATATTGGGAAATGTCTAGAGACAATCACATAATCTAGTTGGATTGTTTGGGGGATGCCACAGAACAAAGATAGAATATCTGAAGAACATCACATGATCAATGATATCTTGTCTGGAGAACATCATGAGACATGTCTGGTTGGTCTTGGAATCCATCATGTGATCCAAGTTCACATGTCTATATGGTGTCAAATGATCTAGCTGATGGGCCCTGACATCATTCTAAAATCTAGATATAATGACCCAAAGCTTGATGTACATCGACATTACATTACTTTTGAGGAATACTTAATACATAACAAAAAACAAACACAGAAGGACCATAATAGTTTAGTGTCTTTGGAAACTCGGAAAATAATCTTCTAATCATGGTGAAAGATCTTCAAAATCTCCCATAAAGATATTAACCTTTTGTTTTCTTACCTAAAACCTTTATTTATATCCTAGGGAAAAGAAAACATATAAAGGGTGAGCTCAAATGCTCAGTAAGGGTAAGCATAAACAAACCATATACATTTGAAATTAAAAACACGAACATAATGTTTAAGCATCAAAATCTTGAGCAATGACATAAAACATGGCATTACGTAAGGAATAGATCATAATGGAACATAAATCATGATAAAATTGCATGGGAATAAAACATGTAATTGTGGAAAACCATTAAGCACTTGATATGATTTCTATAGTAGCCAAGGCATTGCTGCCAAGACCATCTTAGTGGACAATATCCATTACTGAACCGGGTTTACATTCCGTTCCAACCCTGTATTACTAAACCGGATTCACTTACCATTCCAGCCATGTTTATCTCATGAGATATAAATCTTTACTCGATGCATTGGATGGAGATATAGGTCCCACCCAGCTCATAATGAAACCATTCTTATGTGTGCCACAAAATCATAAACCATACATCATAACATAACCCATGTAATAAAAATGGGATTCATAAACATCAGGCCATCAAAACATAATACATAAAAGGAATTCATAAATATAATTCCATCATAACATAATCACATCATTGTAAGAATAGGGAATGAAATATAACCCTATATTATCGTAGATGGAATGTAATTTTGATAAAACACTTGAAATGAATTCATGAAGAAAATATCCTTTCTTTTTCAAAATCATTTTATTTTCACAAAATGCGATGAAATTTTAAAATAAAAGGAATTTGTTGAAAATAGTCATGAAATATTGTAGAGGAATCTTCCTGGAAATAAGTTGTAATGAAACTGAAAAAATCCATTCATGCCGTATAATTTAAAAAACATTCTCCTCGTACTTTGGTCAGAAAAGTCAAAAAGTACTTCATTTTGAAAAAGAAAAAAGATTCCTTTCATATATTTTACTAAAAACTAACCAATAGGTAAAATTGGATTTAAAAAATTGTATAAGGATAGAAATAATATTACATATTGAAGAAACATGGATGTGGATGATAAATATTCCCCAGTAAATACTTACGAATAAACAATCTCGGATAGAATGAGATTGGAAAGGTTATCCCTTACCTTATGTCTGATATGCTTTGTATGTATCCGAAACTCCTGTATAATGATTTAAATAATGTCGTTTACTTATTACAGAATCATATTCATTGTTATTATATCATATATGGTTCACTTATGACTTTATATTAGCTGTTCTTTTTTAAATTCCATGTTAAAGAAGCATTTTGGGTAAAATTGTTTCATTTATCGTATGTGTTTCGATTTGTTGTTCTTGATATTATTACTTATATCCTGATTTAATTAATTAAATAATGTAAAACATGATTTATATATAATATATATTCATAATATACATATATATTATAGATTGATAAATGGAATGAAATACACCGTTCATGGAGACGACAGGTCGTACGTACGCATGAACGTTGTTTTCGTTTCCTTATTGAATTGAATGGAAATAATTAGATGACATACATATATATATACATAAATCTATTAGAATTATTATTTAATATATTTCATTATTATTCATTCTATAAACTTTATAATCATTCATGTAAGGTTAACATGGAGAATGAATCTCATCGCGTCGTGGAGACGGTAATCCGTACGTACGCACGAGCGATGACATCATTCCGGTAATTATTGAATAGAATTGGAGTGGGTGGTATAATATATAAAAATCAGTATGGTTTTATAATAACCATATATAGTTATTCTTTACACCATTATACCCATCCATGTAAGGTGGTGGTGTAAAAACATATTACACCACGACGTGGAGAAGGTATTACGTACGTACGCACACGCGGTGATTTTGTTTTCCGTATGATGGATAGAATATGAAATAGGGTTGTTTCATATTTATAATAACATATCAATATATGAGTGATATTGATGTTATTACTTTATTATGAAACAACAAAATAAGAAGAAGTTGAAGAAGAAATAAACTTGAAAGAATCGGTAGAATAGATTACCTCTTCTTCGACGCACCTCTTTAAGCTTCCTCTTAAGGGACTAGAGTTGGTATTTCGAGAAGACCAGAACCTCCATAATGTTTCTATGGAAGTGTTGAAGAGAAATGGGCAGTGTTTGTCCAAGCTTGAAGGCTCAAAGTTGTGTAAAGATGAGAGGGAGGAGGTTCCCTTTTATAAGGGAGGAGAGGGGCACCTTAGAAAAAACTTAAACTATTATTTTATAATAAAGTCACATTCGGTTTATAATAGCTCAAAATTTATTTATTTATAAGATAATGTGGGTATGGGTCGAAATCCTCTCAAAAAATAGGTTTTAGACAAGTTTATGTTACAATTTTAACCTTATCATTTAGATTTAACTCTAAGTTAAATAATTTAACTTTTACCGTGTCTTCTTGTTTTCTTACACTATATGGTTAACAAACTTACCATAAACTGCCAATAGAACCTCAAGTGGTTAATTATTAATATATATAACCTTATCTAGGTAATTTTTCCTAACCTTAGATTTAAAAAAATAGAATATCAATTAATATAATATTTGTTTTAAAAACTATTTTTTTGTCAATTTTGACACTTTTCGGAAATTTATTTTTTTGAAAATCATAAAAGAATTATTAGTTATAATAAAGTTAATTAAATCAATAATAACCTGTCATATTAACCTATAAAATTAGTGTAATTCATTAAAAGTCTCATATTACATTTATTTGGGTATTTATAACATCATTTATGTTAACATTTCATTAATAAGGTAATTACTGCATCATCATTGTGTCATTAATAAATTAAATTATTTAATTTCTAAAAATTATAAATAAAACACCATTATGTAGGAAATAATTTTATCTTTCTAATGAATATTTATAGTTCAATTTATCTTATGTATAACCCTATATTAAAAATGTTTTGGTTATTAAACTTTGATTTTAACTCTTTTAACTCTTCTCTGAATTAAATAATAATAAATGTCCTAATCTAGTCCAAGTGGACCTAGAAAGCCATATTTTATTCATAAAGTTGTTTTTGGTCGAATTACAGTTTTCCAATAGAATTAGGACATGTGTTAGGGTAAAAATAATATCATTTTTACCGTTAATTACCCTATTTACTTTTAACCGTGGTAAATAAAAGTAAAAAGTTACTATTCACAAAAAATTATTTTCATCTCATTGAACCACATTTTACTTACTGATATCACTCGTGTCTCTCGGATTTTCGAAATTCCATTCACAGAAGCGGTAAAATTAAGTTTTATGTAAATTTGCAAATGCTCCTAGGAGGTGGGTAAAAGACGATAAAAATTTCAATATAATTCTTATATATCTAAAATTATCCTAAAATGACTCCAATGAATTACATTGAACTTATATATTTATTATGTACCTATTTTTACCTAAAATAAATTTAAATAAAATAAACAATTATTTAAATAAAGAGTCGGTTTTTAAATAGTAACTCAGTGTTTTCACTATTCATCAAAAATTGAAAGGTTTCAAAAAACAACAAAAAATTCACCCTAAGCTAACATCGATATTCCAAATCCTAAAATGAAGTCCATTTTGAAAGATAATTTTATAAAATTTCAAAAATTGGGAATTACTATTCATAATGGCTAGTTTATATAATATTTTAATAACATATTGTTCTTTAGTGAAACTCGGTATTGCGTACAACACAAGCTATCGAGGAAGGTCGCGATTGCGTGTAATGCATGCCAAGTCATGGTTGCGTGTAGTGTAACACTCCTTTGTTGTTGCGTATAAGAAAATAAAACCATATTTCATTTATACATTGAATATATATATATACACTCAATGTTCCGTAGAATAACTACTATCAAACAAAATTGAAATTGTGTGTAACATGATCCAAGAATACCATTGCGTATACTGCAAGCTAATACAGTGTTGCGTATAGTGAAAGATAATCTTGGTGTAGCATACAATGGAAGATATGAAAGAAATTAAAAAAATATATATCTTATAAAATCTATGGGTGTTACATTCTACCCCCCTTAAAATGAATTTCACCCTCGAAATTCGTCGGGGTTATAAATCATTTACTATTCATAGAAACCCACATAGTAAAAAGGAATACTAAAAATTCATTTTAAAAACTAAAGTATGAAACATAATGATTAACCAAAGTAACTCATCACTAGGTTTCCACATAAGAGAACATAGGTGAAAATATGGATATGGAAGAAAAATCTGACCATCATGTTCTGATGAAGAGTGGTAGAAGACATGGCTATGAAAAATCCAACAATCACAAAGCCATTAATTTGTGATGATCTAAGGTACCATCTAACTCATCGGATATGAGGAAACTAGGACAAATTTTTTGGTTTTCAAGATCATTTCCCTAAATTTGATGAATTAAAAGAAATACTTACATGATTTTGGTACAATGTCACTATTGTTCGTGCCTTGAACAATTTCCACTTCACCCCTTAAAGAAATGAAGTTGAATTTGTTATTCGTGAAGTGTTAGTAGATCATGTGATAGAATGATGGGTCATTCCATCTATTTCAAACAAAAGGTTAGAGAAAGTTATCAAATATACATAAGTCCATCTATGGTGAGGTTAACCATATATGATTCCAAAAATGAACTTATACTTAATCTATCATACCGATTAATAAAATAAAACTAGTTTCTACTAACCAGGGACTTCCTGTAGGCCAGTGGTAGGAGATAAAGGCATGTCGTACTTCAGTTGTGGGTTCGATTCCCGCAACCTTGTCCGACGCGACGGGTTGTCACCCATCCTGCAGGTTTTCCTTTTTCTAAAACTATACTATTATAACATTACAAAACTAATATCGAAAAAAATATCCTTAAACAATACTATCTGATTTCCAAAATAATCCATTCCAAACTTTATACTTATCCAAAATACATCTATCTAATCTCATTGTATAAAGAAAACGATTACTGGAAATGTCACATAACAAGCACGTGAATACCATCATTTATCCCTCATATATCATAAGATATATTTTTTTTATCGCCTTCCAAACATGCGAATACCTTAATCATATATTCTCTTGAAACATGAATTACCATAGAACCATATGCTGTCAAAATTTAACTCTTTCCACATCCCAAAATTCCTATATACTCAAACCATGATATCACTTTGTCCTTATATCAGTCATGAGCTCATGAATACTATCAAACATATTATTTTCTTCTTATCCCTTCATTATTTTCATATCATATACTTTCCAAAAATATTTCAATCAATTTTCATGGTTACCAGTACCATACAATTATTGAAAACCAGTACATAGATATTCCAAAATTCCACAATACTATAAATGAGATTCCATGATACTATTTTGAAATCCCATTACATAAACACTTAATCATTCCATAACAACATTTTCATACTCAACATTGAAAATACTGATCGCATGTGACTTCCCTTTGTCCTTGGCCTTAAGAGGTTTCTCACGTCGATCATCATTAATCCTTGGATTAGGGAATTGATTTTCAAAATGCCCCATTTCCTTGAACTTGAAGAATTGAAGTGTTGGTGGAGCGTTCTCTGTAGTCTTTTCTCTATTCACATCATTAGCTACCTTTTTCCCATTACATTGACAATCAACTGCTCGATGAACTTCTTTTCCACACTTAAAAAACATTTTCTAGTACCTTTTAGGAAATATCCACCATACTTATTTCCACACTTTGAGCATAAAGAAACATTCATATTCTTTTCACCATTTTTCTAAGATTTCTCCTTGAAATCCATCTTTCGTTTCTTTTCAAAACCATGAGATGGATATGTAACACCAACTTACATTTATACCTTGATAGCACAACGCACAATTTCTTCATAGCTAATGAAGTCTCTTATAGCTAATGCTCTTCGAAGACTTGGTTTTAAGCCACTGAAGAATCGATAAACTTTACATTCATGTTGGATGATAAAGGCAGATGCATACCTTTCAAGTCTTGTGAAATTTGCTTCGTATATACCAACAGATTCATCATCCTTTTTCTTAAGCTCAAGGAACTCCTTTTCCATCTTCGTTCGAAGAATACGAGTAAATTACTTATTGAAAAACATGTTCTTTAACTCATCCCATTACATTTATACAATTTCATCTTGGAGCCTTGTATTCTTAATTAGATCCCACCACTGGTATGCTTCACCTTCTAAATGGTAAACATACAGAATGAATTTTTCATGTTCCAAACATCGAAGTATGGAAAATATCTTTTCAATGGTACTGATCCATTGTTCAACAACAAGTGGATCAGAAGACCCACTGAAAGAAGGTGGATGTTTCCACATGAAGGAATCAATATAATATTGTTCCCTTCTCTGCTCATTCGGAAGTCCAGAATGATTCATAGCTTGTGTAAGTATAGCAATAATATTTTTCACTCCATCTTCCATCACATTTGGTTGTTCGGGAGGACAATCATTGCATTGTCCATTACATTGATTAACACGGTTCCTTCGGGTTCCATCTATCATCTAAAACCCAAAAAGAACAGTGTGAGAGGAAAAAATCATGCTAGGAAAACAACATAATAAAGGGGGAGTACTTTCAATATCTAACATCTTAGGTTTAATTCTAATATAGTTACCATAGTTCTAGGACTATAAGCTATACTTATACTTAACCTTAGGGACATCCCTTTACATACCTTAGAAATATCTCTAGGGATCTCACTAAAGTTTTCACATCCTAGTTTCCAAAGGTTGACTAAACCTTTCCTCTGATACCAACTATAACGACCCAATGCTTGACGTATATGGACATTACATTACATTTGAAGAATACTTAATACATAACAAAAATAGACACACAAGGACCATAATAGTTTAGTGTCTTTGGAAACTCCGAACATAATCTTTTAATCATGGTGAAAGATTTTCAACATATCCTATAAAGATCTTCCCCTTTTGTTTTCTTACCTAAAACATTTCTTTATATCCTGTGGAAAAGAAAACATATAAAGTGTGAGCTCAAATGCTCAGTTAGGGTAAGCATAAACAAACCATATACATTTGAACTTAAAAACATGAACATAATGTTTAAGCATCAAAATCTTGAGCAATGACATAAAACATGGCAGTACATAAGGAATAGATCATAATGGAACATCAATCATGATAAAATAGCATGGGAATAAAACATGTAATTTTGGAAAACCATTAAGAACTTGATATGATTTCCATAGTAGCCAAGGCATTGCTACCAAGACCATCTTAGTGGACAATGTCCATTACTGAACCGGGTTTACTTGCCATTCCAGCCCTGTATTACAGAACCGGATTCACTTGTCGTTCTAGACATGTCTATCTCATGAGATATAAATATTTACCCAATGATTTGGAGGGAGATATAGGTCCCACCCATCTCATAATGAAACCATTCTTATATGTGCCACAAAATCATAAACCATACATCACAGCATAACACATGTAATAAAAATGGAATTCATAAACATCATGCCATCATAACATAATCCATAAAAGAAGTTCATAAATATAATTCCACCATAACATAATCAAATCAATGTAAGAATAGGGAATGAAATAGAACCCTATATTATCTTAGATGGAAAATAATTTTGATAAAACACTTGAAATGAATTCCTGAGGAAAATATCTTTTTTTCTTCAAAATCAATTTATTTTCACAAAATGCCATGCAATTTTAAATGAAAAGGAATTTGTTGAAAATAGTCATGAAATATTTTAGAGGAAGCTTCATGGAAATAAGGCGTTATGAAACCGTAAAAATCTGTTCATGCCGTATAAGTTAAAAAACCATTCTCCTCGTACTTTTTTCGGAAAAGTCAAAAAGTACCTCATTTTGAAAATGAAAAAAGATTCCTTTCATATCTTTTACTAAAAACTCACCAATAGGTAAAATTGGATTTAAAAAATTTTATAAGGATAGAAATAATATTACATATTGAGGAAACATGTATGTGGATGATAAATATTCCCCATTTAATACTTACGAATAAACAATCTCGGATAGAATGAGATTGGAAAGGTTATCCCTTACCTTATGTCTGATATGCTTCGTATGTATCTGAACCTCCTGTATAATGATTTAAATAATTTCATTGACTTATTACAGAATCATATTCATTGTTATGATATCATATATGGTTCACTTATTACTTTATATTACCCGTTCTTTTGTAAATTCCATGTTAAAGAAGCGTTTTGGATAAAATTGTTTCATTTATCGTATGTGTTTCAACTTGTTGTTCTTGATATTATTACTTATATCCTGATTTAAATAATTACATAATTTAAAACATGATTTATATATAATATATATTAATCATATACATATATATGATAGATTGATAAATGGAATGAAATACACCGTTCATGGAGACGGCAGACCGTACGTACGCATGAACGCTGTTTTCGTTTCCTTATCGAATTGCATGGAACTAAGTAGATGACATACATATATATATACATAAATCCAGTAGCATTATTATTTCATATATTTCATTATTATTCATTATATAAACTTTATAATCATTCATGTATGGTTAACATGGAGAATGAATCTCATCGCGTCGTGGAGACGGTAATCCGTACGTACGAACGAGCGATGATATCGTTCCCATAATTATTGAATAGAATTGGAGTGGGTGGTATAATATATCAAAATAATTATGATATTATAATAACCATATATAGTTATTCTTTACACCATTATACCCATCCATGTAAGGTGGTGGTGGAAAAACAGATTACATCACGATGTGAAGACGGTATTCTGTACGTACGCACGTGGGGTGATTTTGTTTTCCGTAGGATGGATAGAATATGAAATAGGGTTGTTTCATATTTATATAACATATCCGTATATGAGTGATACTGATGTTATTACTTTATTATGAAACAACAAAAGAAGAATAAGTTGAAGAAGAAATAAACTTGAAAGAATCGGTAGAAGAGATTACCTATTCTTCGACGCACCGCCTTTAAGCTTCCTCTTAAGGGACTAGAGTTGGTATTTTGAGAAGACCAGAACCTCCAGAATGTTTCTGGAAGTTTAGAAGATAAATGTGCAGGGGTTGGATGAGCTTGAAGGCTCAAATTTGTGTAAAGAGGAGAGGGAGGAGGTTCCTTTTTATAAGGGAGAAGAGGGGTACCTTAGAAAAAACTTAAAATATTATTTTATAATAAATTCACATTCGGTTTATAATAGCTCCAAATTAATTTATTTCGAAGATAATGTGGGGATGGGTCTAAATAATCTTAATCAATAGGTTTTAGACAATTTTAGGTTACTATTTTAACCTTATCATTTAGATTTAACTCTAAGTTAAATAATTTAACTTTTACCGTGTCTTCTTGTTTTCTTACACTATATGGTTAATAAACTTACTATAAACTGCCAATCGAACCCCAAGTGGTTCATTATTAATATATATAACCTTATCTAAGTCATTTTTCCGAACCTTATATTTTTTGGAATATAATATCAATTAATATAATATTTTTTAAAAAACTATTTTATGTCAATTTTGACACTATTTGGTAATGGATTTTTGTGAAAATCATAACAGAATTATTAGTTCAAAAAAAGTTAATTAAATCAATAATAACATGTCATATTAACCTATAAAATTATTTGAATTCATTAAAAGTCTCATATTAAATTTATTTGGGTATTTATAACATCATTTATGTTAATATTTCATTAATAAGGTAATTACTGCACCATCATTGTGTCATTAATAAATTAAATTATGTAATGTCTAAAAATTATAAATAAAATACCATTATGAAGGAAATATCTTTATATTTCTAATGAATATTTATAGTTCAATTTATCTTATGTATAACCCTATATTAAAAATGTTTTAGTTATTAAACTTTGATTTTAACTCTTTTAACTCATCTCTGAGTTAAATAATAATAAATGTCCTAATCTAGTCCAAGTGGACCTAGAAGATCATATTCTATTCCTAAGGTTGTTTTTGGTTGAATTTCACTTATCCAATAAAATTAGGACATATGTTAGGGTAAAAATAATATCATTTTTACTTTTAATTAGCCTATTTACTTTTAACCGTGGTAAATAAAAGTAAAAAAGTTACTATTCACCAAAAATTATTTTCATCTCATTGAACCACATTTTACTTACTGATATCAACCGTTTCTCTCGGATTTTCGAAATTCCATTCACAGAAGCGGTAAAATTATGTTTTATGTAAATTTGCAAATGCTCCTAGGAGGTGGGTAAAAGACGGTAAAATTTCCAATATAATTTTTATATATCTAAAATTATCATAAAATGAATCTAATGAATTAAATTGAACTTATATATGTATTATGTACCTATTTTGACCTAAAATAAATTTAAATAAATTAAATAATTATTTAAATAAAAAGTCGGTTTTTAAATAGTAACTCAGTGTTTTCACTATTCATCAAAAATTGAAAGTTTTCAGAAAAAAAAACCAAAAATTCACCCTAAGCTTATTTCGATATTCTGAATCCAAAAATGAAGTCCATTTTGAAAGATAAAATTTATAAAATTTCAAAAAGTGTTTATTACTATTCATAATGGATAGTTTATATAATATTTTAATAACATATTGTTCTTTAGTGAAACTCGGTATTGCATACAACACAAGCTATCGAGGAAGGTCGTGATTGCGTGTAATGCAAGCCAAGTCTTGGTTGCGTGTAGTGTAACACTCCTTTGTTGTTGCGTATAACAAAATCAAACCATATTTCATTTATACATCGAATATATATATATATACACACTCACTGTTGCATAGAATAACTACTATGAAACAAACTTGAAATTGTGTCTAACACGATCCAAGAATACTGTTGTGAATACTGAAAGCTAATATGGTATTGCATATAGTGCAAGATAACTTTGGTGTAGCATACAATGGAAGATATGAAAGAAATTAAAAAAGAATATATCTTATAAAATCTCAGGGTGTTACACTAGATGATACACTTTGAGGGCATCATGTGAGTCAACATGACTTGTCTATAGGGTGATGTATGATATTGGATGACATTTATGGATGTCAACGCGTGTTCTGGATGGTGTGTCTAGAGGGTTTCATGGGATCCAGTTGACATACCTGGGTGTTATTGCTAGACTCAGTTAACATGTGATGGTTCAATCATATGAGTTAAGTGATATGTCTGTAGGTCACCAAAAGGTCTGGATGGAAAACCCTGAGGGATTTGTAGGACTTGGGTGGCATGCATGTGGGGTTCCATATGACAGTCCATGACTTTTCTAGAGGATTTTCATGATCAAAATTATATACCAAAGGATTTTCAGGATACCTGGGAGATAGGTCCTGGTGTAATCACATGTCCTTGGTTGTTCACATGAAATGCATGAGGATTATTGTATATGTCCTTCACATATGTCTGCCAAATTTTAGTCTTTGTTCCTAAATTTTTTTTTAAAATGACTTATATTGTTTTGGTGTTATATTTTTTTAAGTCTCACATGATTTATCAGATATGTGGGCTAGTCATCACGTGACCCACCAGAAGTCCTTCATGTAATATATTAATGATCACATGGAGTGTTTAATTCATGCTACCTAATCACTACAGTCATTCCCCGAATCATACCTAACAAGAATATTTTTCAGTCGTGAGATCATCCACTCTGAGAAATATGCTCTTTTACTTGGGTTACCTGGTGAAGGGTTCCATGGAAAACTCTATCTACGCTCAGGCTCAAAATAATCCATCTTTCAAACTGAGGTGGGGGATTTATAGGCCTCACCAACTAGGTGATTCACCGATTTTCATGGCGTGTTTCACATAAATCCAGACTGGAGTTGGTGAAGGGATTTAAAGTCATGAATACTATGAGTTCCTACCATAAATCATTATGGGTGCATCACATGATTTTTAGCGACTGCATTATCATCCTTTCAACACCTCAATTATTGTATTATTTCTAATCAATGGGTCTATGTTCAGTCATGTAGATATGCCAGGGGACTTTCATTTTTTCATATAGACAAGTCCAAGTGACTTAGTGAGACTAGAGATCCTGTATAAAATCATTCACATGATCTTAGATGACTTTTCAAGGACTTTTCATGAGATAAGGACGAATTACCTAGGGGAATTCATGAAATCATATTGGATTGAAAATGGGTCTTGCGAGACCATGATGTGGATATCATAGGCATTTCACATGAATTTTACGACCACAATAGGATCCCAACATATTTATATATTATTACCATTTTATATTACAATGGTTGGGGATCTTTTGAGGTTGTATTAGTGTTTTCAAACACAATCACTCCATCTCTTGGTTATGCATCACTTAACCATCAAAGGGTTTCATGGATATGAATGAGCATTTCACAAAAAACTCTATATGTTTTTCCTTATGGAGACAACGAGGAAGCACGAGGTGTAGTAAAATTTGGTTCTCTAGAACCAAAGTTATTGATTATTTGGATTACCATATCATGTATACTGTTATATATACATGATTTACAATTACCATTAAAGTGTATAATTTCTTACATCCACTATTAAAATGTTAATGTCTATATATTAATTATCGAATCAAAAGGTCACAGTAGATCCCGGGATATAATGAGAACATCGATATAATATGAAATTAATTTTAAACAATGGTCATATGGTCTAGATACATATTAGTGACTAGACATAGTAAATGTATGACTCTTAGGTGTGGTGGAATCATAAGCATTGAGACTTATTCTCATGAATTTCACACTTGCTGATCTCTAAAAGTTAGATCTTGATGAAAAAATCGCCAATTAGAACACCATATGTTTAGGGTGTTATTGGTTGTTCCTATCTATGAAAATTATATTACTCTCTGGACTTGAGAACATCATCAATGTCTTCCATTTGAGCGTTTATATTTTTGCAAGGCAAAAGTAATGATAATAAAATCATTGTGAGGTAGCTTTTGATGGGTGTTTCATTGGTGGTATGATATTGGTTGAGTGCTCAAGAAAGGATTTGTCACTTCCGAGTTCAGGATGTAATATATATTGGGCCTTCTTGATCATAATGATAGTACCTTTATAAATCAATGGCCCATGTAGTTGAAAGGTAAATACATCTAGTTAGATCAACCAACAATAAAGACAGAAAAGGGTGATGACACAATTGTGCATCCTGCTTATGATATATCTAAAGATAAAAAGATTATAGTACATGTTATGTGTTCATATGTGGGTTGTTGTTTCTATTAATTTCTTTATCTTTTTAGGTGTTGTGATGAGTTTCTAGACTCCACTCTAGGTATATTGATTTTATTCACCGCTTTTGAGATAACAGTCTTTTCGGTCACACACAATAGAATATTTAAGAATCCTCCCTATTTAGTTGAATAGGTATATCAGACATGATGGTCCCCGCCATGGGGTGTGACTGTTGTCGAAGTTATCGATCATTGATAAATTTTTTAATGAAAATAATAATTTGTACTCAATTTATTTTTTAAATGTATTTATAAGTAAAGTAAATATGAGGGATAATATAAATCGAACGAATATTTTTTATATCCACTATAAATAAACGTAGAGGCTCTCACACAAGGGACTCTTCAGAGTGATATTTCCATAACCTCTCTCTCCAATCATTCTTCCTAGAGAGAGAATGTCTTAATCCAGTTGATTAGATAAAGTTCTCATCTATGCAATGAACGCACATCAATGTGGTGATCTCTGATGCATCGAAAACATTGTCAGATCTTATCTATAGTACCTAAAATTCATCGATCAATGCTCTACTAGATTTTAGATGATTTTTTGGATGATACAGAGGGATCCTGATATGCATCATTCAATTAGCGATCACTTATTACAAGTAGTTGTCGAGCGAAACATCAGATTTGGAAAAGGTATGTTTTAGTTTACATTTTTGTGCTCTATTTAATTTCCATGAGGTCTTTGAAATATACCAGGGCTCTAATCATCAGAGATGATAAGCAACATCATCCCGATGATAAATTTTTTTAAATTCTCAAAATGCCAGATTCCCTTCAGCACCCTGATACCTTTAATTGGTATCATAAGAGTCGCATAAGTATTATACTTCAAGGAAAATTATTATTTTTCATTAAATTAAGCATAGGGTTTACGTTCAGTCACAAATGATCCTACCACGATTCGATTCGATATCGAATGGCCATGTTACGACCATCCAAATAACATTTTATGGATTGTTTTCAGTTTGACATTGGGTATTAAAATTCAATTTTTAATTGAGATCATCTTGAAAATCCAGCCAAGATCCTACTGGTTTTCGATCACCTGATATAATACCAATAATGAAGATTATTATTATTATTATTATTTTTATAATTTTATTATAATAAGGAAAATTATTTAATTATTAAAATATTAAATAATAATAATAATAATAATAATAATAATAATTAATATATATAATAAAAATAAAAATAATATTTTTAAAGGCTGTTTTATATCCTGAAGAATGTGGGCGTAATTTTGTTTGAATAAAATTTAACTCAAAAGTGGGGGGGGGGGGCAGGTAGTTTTATTTTTCCATGTAAACAAATAAAAAGAAAAAAAAATAATATAGGTTGATTATTGGGGTGGTTTGTCGGTGACCCTACCCCGCCATCGACATGCACTATGTAATCATGTCGAGCACCACCATGCAGCTGACGTCTCTCACAAGATAACCAATTTCTTGCGCTCCCACATTCCTTAGTAGCCACTTTAGGCCCCTCTAGTTGTATTCCTGTAGAATGTATCCTTCCATTTTCCAGTCACCTATGCAGAATGAAGAAGGAATCACCGTTGTGGGGTTTTAATCCCTACTAAACCAGATGACATACCCACGTCAGATCTCCACCAGAGCGTAGGGCAGCTTGCCCTTGGCTGGAGAACCCATTCTAGAAATGTACAACCAAGATCTGTAGATCTGTGGCCACCAACTCCCCTCCCGTCCAGACCTCCACATGAACCTCCTCATCGCTAGCCATCTAGTAGCCATCGAAAAACCCCAGTGTTCTATCCTCATCTGTGACCAAACCTCTTCGTGCTCGCATCTATGACAACACCCCCTAACCCCGAGTTCAGTTCCAACCCCCACAACACAGCTTTCCACCGTATTTAGCATCCCCAGGTCTCGACCGACCAACATATAACCATCCTGTTTGGAGTGGTAACCCTTGTTCAGCAGAGATTCACCCCAAAACGCCCTGGTGGGTTGGGCTGTCTTGATATGGGTTTGTACGGACCATCCTGGCCCAAACATTACCAGCATGGGCTTTGTTTGGAATGTTACAGGTCTGCATGGGTTCGACATAGCCCATAATGGGACAAAGAGGGATTTCATGGTCAAGGATAATCCAATTAATAGAAATAATTAATTTAATTTTAGAAATAAATTAAATTTATTAAAATATTAATTTTTTCGGTTTAAAATAATAATTTTAATACCAGAGATAAAATTTATTTAATTTTTAAATGAAAATTAAATTAATTAATCAAATTTTATTTTAATACCAAAAATTAAATTGATTAACGGACCGACTGTTAATCAAATATTTTTTGGGATTTTTAATTCATTTAATGTATTTAATACCTTCGTACTTAATTTTTTGCAATTTAATTTCAATCACAGTTTAATTTTACCCATTGACCGACCATGAGCAATGAAACTAAAAATGTATATCTGTATTTTATTAATTATTATTTAACAGTGTGCGATGATTCCAATAAATTAAATGGTGATATGTACATCATATCTATTTTTGTTAAAAATATTTAAGGGAATGCACATCCATATTTATCTGATGTAGATTGTGCCCCTTTCCCCCCTCACCTATGTGCAATTATATTTTTACTTTAGACAAATATGATGTGTGACATGGACCCAAACATGATAATGTGGATACAAGACAAGATGTAAACCCCGCCAAGATGATGCGTTATTTCAAACAAGTAGTAGACATACTGTATTAGGGTGAGATGCATCACGAAGGAAGATACGACTCGGGTATGATGTCTCTAGGATATGGTTGGACCATTAAGCTTAAACGGATCAACCAATATTAGATGCTCAAGAACGGTTGAGTAGAATATTTCTTTTATACATCTATTTATTATTTTATGCATTTTGTTATAGTGTGAAAATATATAAAACAACAAGTAATAAAATCTATAAAGAAGCGGTGAATGTTTTTTCTATTAATGTTCAATTGTGAGCATGAAAACACACATGACAAGATTAATAGAAATGGATTACATTCATTGAGAGAAAAAATAACAAAAATCCTCAAAGGAGTATTAAGTCCTAACTACCTTCCATCATTCTAATTTGCACAAAACCGGGTGTTTGGGGTGATCTTCATCCAAAATTGAGGGTGCCTCTTAATATAGGATATTTATTATGATATTGGTGGGTCAACTTCAACAATGTATCCATAAAGATTATCCAAAAATAATTTCTATCATTTTAGAGGCAAGCCTTGAGCAAATGATGTTATTATTTTAGAATTGGGGACTTCGCTCAATAGATCAAGGAACCGCTAGTTGATGCAGTTATCCTGTCAACCTTAAACCTTGAACACATCGATTAGTGTGTAGCCAAATCTTGTTGACTAGGAGGGGAGGGTCATGGAACTTTTCCACTTTAATAATCAAGCGACAATGTATTTATATTCCAATGCATTGGGTTTATAGAATTCAAAAAAATAGCGGGAGACATTTAATGATATAATTAATTAATAATTTCCAATCGGGAAATCTAGATAAAAGTACAAATATGTTTTTTTTTATTTTTGTTGAAAATGGAAAGCAATAACACAAGAAACATTGTAATAATTATTGGATAAAGTAAATGTCCAAACCAGCATTAATTTCCATGTGTAGTATAGGATTTTAAGTACAACTCTATGGTACATGAAATTCAAGGTGCTAGTGTCCCTATACCTATTAAGACACCTTAGTTTGTGAGGGTGAAATATTTCTTATATGATACAAATGTGTGATACATATGATGTTTATGTCATAATTCTAGCACCAATGTTTGGTTCTAGTTTCAGTAATAACAACAATACATGGATGACTACACATGTTGTCTCATATCAGAGAAGCTAGCGAGGAGAAAGTGAAGAAATATTTGAATTGATGATAAATTACACTAGATTTGTGTAAGTTTAAAGAAGGATAATTATCATTAATGATATCCAATTATTACATCTTTTTCACCAAATTACTCCATTTTTTTAAGGTTACAAAAAAATAGGTTGTAGTAAACACTTATAACATTTTAGGTATAGTTCTCCAAGTAATAATAATATCAAAGACATCATAATCATTAGTTATTATGGAGAACAAGTTGAAAGACAAGGCTGAAAGGCTAATGGAAAGACCGAATATAAAGCCACCTTCAAAATGTCATTCAATGATAGATAGTGGTCATTAAATAGTAGGTTATTTTCATCACATAACTTGAAATAAATTCTATAGAGGATAAAAGCAAGGAACTAAATTTAATATGAAAGTACACTTTTCTTCTTTAAGTATATTCATCAATATAAAATGTAATGTTCTGAATATAATTATTTGGAATTAAAAACATTATGTCTTTAAAATATGTGTGTTGAAATATAGTAACTGTGCGTGTAATAGAAACTTTACAATAAGTAATATTTCTTCTCAAAGTATCTTGGAAAGGGTGATTCCCAAGTCAATAGTGAGAAATACATAACTTCTAATTGCCAAGTGAATGATTCAAGTTGAACAAGTTTTTGAGTATAACCATAATATTTATGGCATGTGTCCTTGGGACACATGGATACATTATTCCATGTTCATGGATGATTTTTTTTCTGTATCGTACTCAACAAATAGTTCAGTGTTACTTGAATCATAGGTAATACGTGATGAGTAAAAAATTTAGGTCTTTTAACCAGTTGTGGCAAGATAATTTTCTGTTAAAAAAAACTATAAGTAAACATCTAGGATATACCCATTTTTTATTTATACTCATTAGATATAAACACCTTAGGTATTATTGATGTATATACACATTTACTTTGGACCAAAATCCTTTAGAAATAATTGTATGCCATAAATCATTCTGAATTAGTTCAAAAAGAGAGTGTGGACTATTCTACGGGTAAGATAGTGGTAAATATACTTCATATGATTCCTTTATGTAATTAAATATTGTTAAGGAGAAGTATCATATATCAATGGTCAGAGTATATGAGTTTCTTCAGGACGGAATGCTGAGGAATATCTTGGCCAATCATACATCGATCAATATAATGTAGCACGAAGTATTCCAAAATGCACATTACCTTATCTACATCATGACATTGATGATAATAAGGAGGATCGATTATAATAATTACATATTAAAATTGATCAATATAATTTAGTGTGGAGAAATTCATAAAGGCACATTTTATACATCAGAGTCATGATGAAAGTAGTATCAATGTTGCAAGATGTTGAAAATTTCATTATATTTAAAGATATTCTTTGTAAATAAGTATGATATCCCATAATTTTACCTCAACTATCATAAAAAATATGTATCATATAAGTAATAATATAATTGAAATACATAATTTCTTAATAACTTTTTTTTGGATTCAAAGACTTTGTTAGGATATAAACAAACATGAATCAAGAGAAACATACCATGCATCTGAGTAATTTTCCTATGGGTTGTTTAGGATATTACATAAATACATAATATAGGAAAGTGGCAGTCAATTAATATACTATATTTTCATATAAGGGTTCACATCTCTATTAGTGATATTGAGAGCTCAATTGACTTGGGATTAGTCAATTCTAAAGATGCAGAAATAGCTTGAATTGAAACAAGTTCCATAAGACATGTGGAATAATAATTTTATGGAGGCACATACTATATATAAAGGCTAAAATAGAATGATGGTTTTATTCAACTTCATCAGTAACAAAATATTCAGTGAGAATAATAACTCCTATAGTAACAAGTATATGGATTTTATAAAAAACTTACAAGAACAATTAAATTTCAATATTGGACTCCATGTATCAATGTGTAAAGGGGTGTATTATTTTGAATACTACTGTAGGTATTCAAATGAGATGATATATTGATGGTATAAGCATGGTATAAGCATGGTATCAACATGGATTGATTGGTTATGCCAATTCAATATTCATAAATCCATTATAAGTTTACATATCATATCTAATTACTATGATCATTTATTGTGCATTACATTTCATGAAGACCATTTACGAAGGGTGTCTATATGTCACAACTAGAATAGAATGGTCACATCCCAAAAATATAATAAAGGTTTAAAGTTATTGAAATCTAGTTTAGGATTTATTTATGATACAACATCATAGAATATTCAGTTGGATTGAATCTTTTCCATGTGTCTACTAGAGGTTAGTGGGAGGGCTATAGTTTTCCAGGTAAAATATGTTCGAAAACATATGGAAAATAAATATTGGTCTTAAAGTTATTTAGTACAATGATGAAATTTATCCTCTAATGATTCATTTACTATATAATCCTTGGTTCTAGGGAATAGTATCTACTAAGGTAGATCTAATAGTTGATTGGACTTTTTCAATCATACATATATTGACACCGTATTCAAAAATAAAAGTTGGAACTATTCAAGATAAGAATTGTTTTTAGTGTCACGTGGCATAAATATTTCCATTCAGACATGCATGATAATAGGAGTTAATTAAGTGGTTAATTGAGAACCATACACTTCAATGATGGATGAATCTTGTATTATATGAATTATAAGAGATATTATATTTTAGTATATAAATTATAGTATATAAATACTAGTTATATCTATGAGAACTATATGTAGTCATAAGTATCAGATTGTACTTGAGAAATTACAAAAGATATGTATCTTGTATGTGGTGAGGAAGGGACACCGGTTATAGCGGGACACAAACTAGTATTCCTTAGATAAAGATGATATAGTATCACAGTTAAGGTAAGGTGATGTGAGAGATAAAGTTATAAATTCTAGTAGTATCTATACCTAAACAAACCGAGTACGTTTCAACTTCTATGGAACTTATAATGTAGTTATTAAATTAAATGATTTGTTATAGTTCTTGGAATCACACCAAGTATGTAATGATTTATTATTATGATAATTATATTACTACTACTAGCCAAGATGTCATGTTTTTATAGTGAAAAAAATGATGTAGTTGGGGATACAATATCGTGGGCAGTTTTACTCAAGGAGATGTGGTCGCATATAGAGGAGTAGCCACATGGAGGAATCTGGACAAGCCCAGTAACAAAATATGTGAATGAGATAAAATATGATCTTCATCATGTGAGAGAAATCAATTATGGTTAGAAAGATGTCTCTAGTAAAAGTGTGAGTGTTGATAAATTATGTTCCCTAGAACCAATTTTATCGATACTTTGGATTACCATATCGTGTATACAATAAGATATAAATTATGTGAACATACCATTGTAGTGTATATTTTTCTTACATCAACTATTGAAATAGAAATTTCCATAGATTATTTTTGTATCAAAAGGTTATAGGAGATCACATTCTATAATGAAAGTATCGAGATACTATGACATTAATCTTAAACAATTGTCTTATTGTCTAGATACATATTACTTACTAGGAATAGTATATGTCTAACTATTAGGATATGGGGGATCATAAGAAGTGAGACATCTGGTTATGAAATTTTCACATGGTAAATTCTAGTTGTGAGATTATGAGAAAAAACCCTCCAATAAGAACACCACATGATTTGAGTTTGATTTTTTGTTCCTATGTACATACATGTGTATTGGTATCCAAAAATGAGATCATTATCAGTGTGTTATATTTTATCATGTACATTTATTAAAGGGAAAAACTATGATACTAAAATCATGGTGAGGTTTCTTGTGTTTGGTGAGTCCTTGGTGGTATGACATTGGTTGAATTTTTGATTCTAGGTTGAGAAGGTCATATATCTCAGTCCTTGTAGATTGGTCTGTTAGTGACTTCATAAATCCTTGGACAAGGTAATTGAAAGGTAAATCCATTTGGTTAGATAAAAAATAATAAATCAAGAAAAGGGTGATGACACAAGTGTACATCCTTATTTATGAGATATCTAAAGATAAAGATATTACAGTACATTACATGAGATACTTGGATTATATTTGGGCTTCGATCATTGTAGATGACAAGTTATTTCATTTTGACGATGACAAATCTTAAATTCCCAGTCTACTAGTATTTTATGAGCACCTCAGTACATTCATGAGGCTTCTTGGACAAGTCAGAGGCCCTTCGCATGATGTAGATGATATGTGAGTGGGATTTCATGAAATTAGGTGCACATGTTGCTGGGTTCTTAAGGTGTCTTTTGGATTTCTTGGGGCACATCTCATGATGTTTATGAATGAAATAGGCTCTTACCTTATCCCCCTTTTGGATATTATTAATCTTATATTTTACAATGATATAAGATATTATACATCCATCAAAGTTCTATTGAGGACAAAAAACCTCCTTAAACAGTCATGAATCACGTGATTAAAAATTAATCTTGTGATGGACCATGAGAATTTCTATAGTAAACCCTTCTTATTCTCTTGTGTAAATTGCATTATCAATATCTCATGATGGCGTGCAGACATTGTTATAGAAAGTCACTATGTTTTCCATTGATGTGTCACATGTTTAATGATGGGTCTTACGAAGGTGTGCAAAAATTTTCAAGGAAAGTCTCTCAGCTTTCCTTGTCCATGTCGTATGTTTTTAGATGCATGATTACAAAACATTACCAAATGAGTTTTCATTTCACGTTTTCTTGAAAAAAGGTTCATGGATAGAGTTTCAATCTTCCATAAGAATGAATCATAATCCCAGCTGCTTGAAGGTGTGTCACAACAAAGGGTTCCCTTGACGGTGCCATATTATGTTAAAAGTTTCAAGATATTGAGTAAATATAGTAATATGATAGAGTCTCACAAAGGTTTTACTCACATGTACATGTAATATTTATTTTATTCATATAGTGATATCAAGAATGACAGAGATTCTCATTCACACTTAAATATTGTATTTGTGTGGGGTGAAATTCTATAAGATCGACCTGGTGAATCAATCTGTTAATGTTATTAATGCTTATATTTTTTGAGGAATCTAAAAAATTATTTAGGACACGATTATATCCAGATATCATGTTACTATCGACAATTATTCACATAAATGAGTATGTAGTAATTTAATATCTTTCAAGGTGGAGGAAGGAATGTGATATTCTATTTGTTACATGTTCACATGGTGGAGTATATACACATAGCGCTTTACCTTTTTATATGATAGAATATGCGGTGCCACATCCTTTCACAAGTTAGGTTACACGGTGCCTACTGGTTACACATCACATCAACCAATTGTATGAGTGATTATGTAAAAGGATAATGTTGGGTCACACCACGAGGTGGGAATGATTTTGAAATGGATTTATCATATATTCTCCATCATGTAACCCTTATGAAGGCTCAAAATACACTTTTTTGTGTGGAAAATGAGAACATTACTTATATAGTGTAAGTAGATTCAAACTCGTTATCTACCATATATATATATATATATATTGTCAAATCAATGCAATTACATTTCATGTTTGATAAAGGTTTCATGTCTTGTAAATAGTCTTTTCCTTCCATCATACTAATTTATATAATCTCATATCTGAAGATATGCAATGTCAATAAAAATCTTAAAATTTTTGGAACTCTCGGACGATCAATACACGATGATAAATTCAGGTCATATGCATCATATTATAATCCCATTCATGGAGCATCATTGAGGAATCAAGTTTCTATGTGGAGGGTTCATGTTTTCACACAGCCTGTGTAGGGCATGCACTATAGAGGTTTTTCATGCACGAGATATTTGTGAAGTTCACTATTTTCATAGAAACCCCTGATCATGTAATGTATATAAGCCCAATGGTGGTATCACATGACATATTAATTGGATTCCCTATTTACCATTCCAGCATTACTGGTCAATTGCAGCTTCTTATGGTATTGTCCTCGATGCTCAACGACACACCTCACCAAGCAGGTTTGATGTTTCTTCTTATCACATTACTCTGCATTATGAAAATGATTCTTCTCCTTCCCATGATAAGATATCAAACATGGTTCCTTATCATGATCACATTACATAGGGCTATTTCAGCATGCATATTTTCAATGTGAGAAATCTCATCTGCTCATGGTCTTGCTGGTGTGCAATACTGATTCTAGGTGTGATATGGAAACTGGGGATATTACCCAATGAGTTTGAAGAAGAGACACATTATATTTTTATACATAATTCAATATGCACCCCAAACATCATTGGAACATGAAATTATGGAGTAAGATCTACTTAAAAATAATTTCATGTGTCTATCAATGACAAAGTGTGTGACACAAGTATAGTGGTGTCAATAACTCTCTGCCGTTATTGGAATATGGATGATTGTTGGAATGTTGAATATTTACTATTTGATCATATACCTACTTTATATGGATTGATTATGTCCATATTATCCATTTTATTAAAATGGGGAAAAGTGTGACTTTATAGATGATTATTGACTACTATGGTAGTTTAATTGTGTATTGACATTATATATCTTTCATTACACATATATCTATGTTTTTATTGAGTAATATGTTCTATTAGGGAATGGTATGAAATGTTTTGTCAACTCTTATGGTAAATTCATACTTAGTCAAGTTATGAGAGGAACTTGAAATTTTATAGCCCCTCGATGCATCAACAGGTCTCATTAGACAAAACTGGTTTGGTTTTTGTGTATAACTCTTCTCATAACAATATATCATCTTTGTAGAAGGCCTAAAAAACATGTTTTGGATATTCAATATTATGCATTAAATATGTATTATATCAATATTATCTATATCCATATATTTATTAATTTTCATGGACACAACATACTCTCATTATGATGTTGATTATGGATTCATGTAGTTTACTTATTCTTGTGTGAATATTTATTCCATGTTTATGACATGATTGACTCAGTTATATGACTACCATCACCAAGTATTGACCTCATGTTATGAAGAAAATTACTACACATGACATTTTTAGGATAATAGAATACGTGAAAAAATTTATGGGAGATATTTAAGACTCATTATGGATCGAGTAATTTCATATATAATGAATGAAATGATCATTGGATATAATGAACAAGGGATTTATAAGTTAATATTTTTTTCCAATTTCTACAAAGATCAAAACCGAATGAGATCCTTGGGATATAAGAGATTCAATTATCATTTTTTTTGTAATTATGGATTCTTATGGAAAGAATTTTTCAGTTAGTATCAGATGAAGTATATAGTGTATGTGTTTATAGCACTAGATCCGAGAGTGTAGGAATGGGGATTTTTTTTTCAGTTATTAAATATGTAATATTTTTTATCTATTTTATATTATTGATAAGGAAAAAAATAAAGATTTATTTGTTAAATAAATACTTATATATTTACATGAATAATAATATTATATATTTATTTTCATGTTGAGTGAATAAAATATTTGTTTATTAAATGAATAATATAATTATATTTATTTATTTAAATTAATATTTATTATTCAATGTTATATAAATATTGATGAGGTTTAATTACTTGAGTTTAGGTCCTGATAAAAAGTTATATATTAATATATGAGTTTACAATATGTCAAAAGAATATAATAATTATCATAATATATTTATTTAATGTTAGGAATACATAGAATAAATAATTAGATGATAATAATCTATGTATTTTTTAATTTTTCAACCCTAAGCACATAACCTAATTTATATTGTTTTAGTTAGTGAAAGAGTTGTGCACAATACATTCTCCCAAGACAATTATCCATAATCCGTAAAGATAACATCTTGGTAACCATCTCAAGAGAAAGTTATAATCATCCTCATCCATCTCAATATCGAGAAAAAAAGAGAGATCCAATAAATAAAGATATATTTCTTATTACGATAAAAAATTATAGTCACAAATTCACTTATTTCATCTATTCTAGAACCAAGAACACCAACAAAATAATTCTGAGATTAATGGAGAACATGTGGATACTGTTAGAGTAATTTCAATTTGGATTCTTCACCACTATGATGAGATGAAAAGTTATTACACTAAATTGATTATAAATGGGTAAAAATTAACATTTCAAAGTAGTTATTATTTTTAATAAATTATAAATTATATGTAAAAATTATCCACTCTCTAACGAATACTAGGTTTCTTCACCAAGTTATTCGAATTATATCCATTGAAATAAATGAATGTTTTTTCTAGGATATGACTTGACCACTTCCACTATTAACTAGATCCGTCAAGTGGTATAAAAGTGGATGATTAATAATTAATAATTATTTATTATTTGGTTGATCGTTTTTTATTTCTATAAGCAATAGATTATATTTTTTAATTTAGTTTTATGAAATTCAAGATAATGCCAATCTTTGAGTTCATATGAATATGAAAATTTGTTGAATGCTTGAATATCCCATCAAGAAGTGCTATAGATATGAGGTCTAGGACATCATTATATAGAGTGTAACTGAAGTTATAGATAGTGTACCATGGTTTAACCACACAGGTGTGGTCTATGGATGCTCTGAAATACTATATGAGGGACAATACACTAGGTTAATTCATTATGTGTATTAATATCCATTTGGGGAACAAATTCATAGAGAGTACATGGTCTGTAGCCGACGTAGATGTTGTATAACCCCACAAAATTTTTTCCTCATTTGAATTGCATTAACCATGTAGTCAAAGTACATAATGAGTATTTTAAAAATATCCTAAATATAAATGAAATCATATTCCCTTAATGTTTCTCCTTAAAACAAAATTTTACACATATTAAGAAATATCAATCCCATCATTTAATGCCCCGACCGTAGTTACCAAGTATTAGAGAATTATTACATTACATTGGCATGATCAGAAGAGATCATGTCTCAAAATCCCGATTAGTTTAGTAGCCTTGTAATTACTAGACACATACATGAGTTTTAAATTACATCACAAAAAAAATAAAACAACATTTTTTCCCCTTTGAACACACTCATATCCTTTATCCTATTCCAATAGGATAATCATAATATACTTCTGTGCATCCTGGAAAAAATATAACATAGAAAGGGGTGAGCTCAGATGCTCAGTATGAATAAAAATATATAAAAAACATTCATAAATAAGCATAAACATTTAAGGAATTGTATAAGACTAAAACACAAGCCTTTTAAACACAAACTTTAGTATAATATGGAAAAGATAAATAAAATAATTCCATTTACTTAATCACATGGATATTATACTAGTCAAATAATCACATGTAATATCAATATCCAATTTCATAATGAAGGAATTCATAATCTCAGACATCATAACCACATAGTCAAGGCATAGTTCCAAGACTACAAATAAGATTTTGTCAAGGCCTTGTTCCAAGACACTAGTTTGTCTCATGAGACCTACCGATGCATCGAGGAGCTAGAGCGGGATCCACCTATTACATACTAAGTCCAATGCATTCCTCATATGAAAATGTTGTAATATAATCTAAACATTCTTATTAAAACTAGCATATGAAATGTCAATACTTTAACCACAAACCATGAATGGTATAAAAATAGCACATCCACAGTAAAAAATAACTCATTCAATACAATATGAAAGAATTTATTATAATAAATCAACCTAAATCAAGAATTAAATACAATTAAGGATATTGAAATAGAAAAAAATAATCAGTAAAACTATTTTTGTGAAATATCCCTTTTTTCTTGAAAATATTTAAAAGTCGCAATGTTTATCAAAGAAGTCATTGAAAAGGGATTTTTGAATAAAAGTTTCACATACCAATTTGAAAATTTTTAAAGGAATTTTAATTTCCAAACATTAATTTCCATATAAATAAATCCTTAAAACCATTTTTAAAACATGGACATTAATGAGAAAGATTTATAAGAAAAAATCTTTAACATATTTAAAATGATATTTTAGTTAAAGAGTTCCTAACCCAATGAGAGACTGTGGAATACAAATAATTGGGGAATAACATTAATCAAAACCTTATAATATCAAGAGAATAAATGGATTCATTATATACTATGTCAAAGGATAGTATATACACCATATAAAAGTGAATTGGCGCATAATAACAATGAAGTATCAATGGAATGTAAATTGAGATGAAATCCCTTATAAAGACCGTATCCTTAGATTAAGGATAAATAAATGACCTAATTATATATAAAAAATATAAATACACTCAATATGGTTGAATATTCTATGAAAATCAATCATTTTACATTCACACATATTATTGTAATAACAAAACCAATGACTTGGATGTCTAACTCAATGAATAGAAATTAAGTTAAGATTACAACTGTCAAGTTCATATCAATGACATGAAAATTTATCAATAGAGTGAATATTCATATAAAAAGTATATCCACAAAAAGGGGAGTGTAAATTACTACATAAATAAATAAATAGTGATTCCACACATAATCTTTGAGTAAAATAATCAATGAAGTATGAGTAAAACCCAATGAGTTGAAATTGAAATTAGAAATTCCCTTACTGCATTGGTAACTTACAAAACATTCACCCCATGAAATAAGTATCATAAATTGAAGATGTAAATACACATAAATTAAAATATATTACACAAATAATACAATCATGGGAAGTACATACACCACACAAAAGGAAATAGTGGAAAATATAGCATGAATCTCACAGAAATAAAAAGTGAGATGAAAACCCCTTATCTTGTACTTTTACTAAGTCTATGGCATGTTAACATACTCTATAATAGTTATTTAATTATTATTAAATTATAAAATAACCACATTCATAAATATGGTATCACATATGATCTTCTAATATTGATTTGTTAATAATATTTCAATAGGATCATTATTTCGAGTGTTAATTGATTTGTTTTACTTTATATGTTTTGATATGTATGTCATGTTCATTATGGATAAGATTTATTTTATTTATATAAATAATGATATTAAATTCTTAAACATTATTTTTTATTGTCATATGGAAATTATTCTTGATTGGTTATGTTGGAGAACGAAATCTCATCGCGTTGTGGAGACGATAATCTGTTCGTACGCACGAGCGACAATATCATTATATTGGTGATGAAATAGTATGTAATTGGATGATATATTATATACAAAGAACAATTAACATGTTATATTTATTATTTACATCATTTATACTCATTACTATATCCATCCAAATAATGAAGTGTTTAATAACAAACTACACCACGACGTGGAGACAGTAAGCTATACATATGCACATAAGGTGACATTATCATTTATAGGATGGATAGAATAATGAATATGGTTGTAAAATGTTTATAATAACATCTCAGTGTATATAATCTACTTGAGATATTATTTTTTTATGGAAACAAAAAATAAAGATCTTGTGGAAGAAGAAAAGAAATTTGAATGATGTGATGGAATAATTACCCTTCTTCGGGTGCTTCCTTTTGACTTGATCAAAAGGGCTCCATAGGTTGGATTTGTAATCAAAGTAAGGAATATATGTTTAATAGAGTATATTTTGGAGGATATTTTAGAAGGGTTTGGCCAATAAAAATGGATTTGAAGGTGTGAATACGAGTGAAGGGAAATTGCGCTTTTATAAGAGAGGTGAGGGGCACTTTAGGAAAAGCTTGAAATATTATCTTATTATAAAATCATTTTCGGTTTCTAATAGCTCAAAATGGGTATATTTCAAGGATAATGTGGGGATGGGTTGAAAAAAACTAAACCAATAGGTTTTATACACGTTTATGTCACCATATTAACTTTATTTTGTAGATTTAACTCTTAGTTAAATAGTTAAACTTTTACCATGTATTATTTTATAAATATAATAAATGGTTAATAAACATACTATAAAAAACCAAGAAAACCCAAATTTGTTCATTATTAAATTATATAACCATATCTATGTTTTTTTTCAGAACCTTAGACTTTTAGGAATATTATATCATTTAATAATATAGTATTGTTTTTTTAAAAAACTCACTTATGTCAATTTTGAAACTATTTGGTATTTTTTTAAAGTCATAACAACTTTATAACTTCGAAAAAATTTATTTAATGAACACTAAAATATCATATTAACATATAAAATTTGTCAGAAAAATCCAATGTCTCAATTTACATTTATTTGGATATTTATAATATCAATTATTTTAATCTTTCATTAATAAGGTAGTTACTGCATCATTATTGTATCATAAATAAATTTAATTATTTAATGTCTAAAAATTATAAATAAAAAGTCATCATGTAGGGAATATTTTTATCTTTCTAATGAATATTTATAGTCAAATTTATCTTTTGTGTAACCCTATATTAAAAAAAATTTAGTTATTAAAATTTGAAATTAACAATTTTAACTATTCTTTAAATAAAATAATAATAATTTTCATAATCTAATCCAGGTGGATCAAAAAGGATCATATTTTATTCCTATGGAAGATTTAGGTCGAAATAAACTTATACAATAGAATTAGGACACGTGTTAGGGTAATTATAATATCATTTTTACCTTTAATTACCCAATTTACTTTTAACCGTGGTAAATAAAAGTCAAACGTTACAATTCACCATATATTATTTTTATCTAATCGAACCATATTTTACTTACTGATTTCAACCGCGTGTCTCGAATTTTTCAAATTCAATTCACAGAAGCGGTAAAATTATGTTTTATGCAAATGTGCAAATGTGCCAAGAATGTGGGTAAAAAACGGTAAAAATTTCAATTTTATTTATATATCTAAAATTATTATAAAACGAATCCAATGGATTAAATTAAACTAATATAAATATTATGTATCTATTTTTATATTAAAATAAATATAAATTAAAAACTAATTATTTAAATAAAAAGTCGGTTTCAAATAATAACGCAGTGTCTTTCACTATTCATCAAAAATGGAATGTTTCCAGAAAAATAACAAAAATTCAACCTAAGATAATTTTGATTTTTAGAATTAAAAAATAAATTATATTTTACCAAATTCAATAACTTTATGTTTCATTAATTAATTTAAAATTAATTCTCGCAGTCAACACCAGAAAGTGGTGTTTTAAAAAGTAAAAACAATCAAAAGAGTGACATGTGTTTATTCCCAATTTAAATGTGAAATTACATATAATAAACTAAAATATATTAAATGATAAAAATATAATATAATTATACTTTAAAACCACTCTAATGAATAATTTAACACTATAAACAATTTCAATTAAAAAAGAGGTTTTCAATTAAAATTAAGTATTTTTACTATTTATCAAAATATGAAAGTTATCAGAAAAGTAAAAATAATTATCCAAACAAGATTTTTATGTCCCAATAATAAATAATAATTTAATTTCACTAAATTGGATATATAAAAGTGTCAAATATTTGATTTAAAAAGGGTACTAACGTAAAAGGTAGAAAAACATCATTTTTTGAAAAATACTTTTTTTATCTAAAAAATTGAATTTGTCCTAATATTATGTCTATGAAAATAAAATGTTTAATGTTAAAATCTTATAGGATATATATATAAAATTACAAATAAGGTTAATACTATTAATACATTCTTTTTGAAAGACAATTTTGGTATGTCACGGTGCGTTAGAACTCGACGTTGCTTGTAGCGCAAGCTATTGAATTAATTTAAAGAGATAACTTACTATGAAATATTAGGGTGTTATATTATCCCCTCCTTCAAATAATTTCTTCCTCAAAATTTAATCTCAGAAACAAAAAGTAGGGGTTTTACATTTCAAACCATCTTTGTTGAAATCCCACATCGGAAAAACAGTCAATAAAATTATCACTTTAAACGAAAGAAAGAGAAGCACAAAGGTCACCTAAGATAACCAATAATAGGGTTCCATATAGGAAAAAATGGATATGGATGGAAAAAAACCATCAAGTTCTGATGGGGAGTGATAGAAAACATGATCGAGAGAAATTTAACATCCAGAAAACCATAAATATGTGATGGGTTAAATGGTCTTTGATTGCCTAGTAGGAAAAGTAAACTGAAAACTTTTTTGTTTTAAGTTTCTTATAATAATGTTTTGGAATTTATTTATGAGATTGACTAAGAAAATAAGGATATATTATTAATTTTCATGTAGAGTTTCATCATTTAATAAATTTCTATCACAAACTCATCTTTTCTCCAAATGATAAGTATTCAAGATGACTTGGTCACACTTGAAATGCTATAATCAACTTCTATATAATCACATAATCCAAAAAAGATAAATTATATATTTCCCTTGTCTTTAGACATTAACAAAAACCAAAATTTTTTAGTACAAAATCAGATAACCCCCAAAATGGATAATCCTTTATAGAATTAAATACTACTCTTAATATCTAAAATTAAACAAACAATACCCAAAGTTCAAAAAATACCATTTAAATTTTTTTTCCATAATATTCTTCAAAATAATCCAACCGAAGTTTGAAACCCAATATTCAGAAGGATTTGATCACATAGTCTTCGGTGATAAATCTTATCATTTATCTCCAAATAACATTGACTACTCTTAAAGTCACATACTTAAAAGTAATTAAACTAATTACATATTCTCTATGATAGGTTAATAATTTCCATAAATAACCCAAATCTCTCTAAATCTACAATAAAAACATACATTCTTACAAAATAAAAATCCGCCATTACTCATCAAATGAAATCCCATGGTATTCTATTTTCCTTAGGCATATTGTGTTCCCAAAAGAGCAAACATCAACCAAAATAACATTTATCACATAATCACCAAATCAATTTCCTATACTAAGGATAAATCATAAGTTCCCAAAATCAAAGTATTCTTGATCTATAAAATCATTTAACTAAAAATAAATAGTCATACTAACCGTGGACTTCATGTAATCCAGTGGTAGTCGATAAATCCCAATCGAACTTTGGTTGTGGGTTTGATTACCACAACTTTTCCGACGCGATGGGTTGTAACACAGTCTGCGTGTTGTAGTTTTTTAAAAAATATTTAATTTAATAACATTATCATAAATGAGATAAATTCCACAAAAACAATTATAACCTATTTTAACCACAAATGTTGTCTCATAATTTTCAATTTCTTCCCAAAAAGTAATAACCTGTAATTGACTCAAATTCAAGGATCATATAAACCCAAATGATTATTTAAAACTATATCCACAAAAGAAAATATAATATTCCTCAAATAGAATTTCACATATCAAACTGTAGGGTTACACATATAAGAGAAAAGTCTTCCAATGAATCCCATCAACAAAGAGCATTAATACTTTTAAAATTTCTTCCAACCATTTTTTACCACATAGGTTCTTCCTTGACTTTGAGGTTATGCTATGGAATAGGACATTGACTCAGGTAATGCGTACGTCCCCTATATTTATGGAAAATTACTGTAAATGGATTCTTAGTATCATTTTTATTTTCTTCCATAGTACTCTTCATTTTTCATTGACAATTCATTACTTTATGTCCTTATTTCTCACACATAAAGCATTTATTTGTTCCATTGAGACACTTTCCTAGGTGTATCCTTCCACATTTGCCACATGATGGATATTAATATTTATTTTCTCCATGGTCTACACTACTAGAGCTCTTATCATTCTCCACATTTATATTCTATATTGAGTTTTGGAGTTGGTTAATGTATATGTTTTTTATCATATTCTTGGAAAAATTATTCAGTATGAACACAATATCTTTTACCCCTATCAATATTCCATTTCGTTGCTCATTTCCACCACTATTCCCACCTTGTAAATCATGTTCAATGTTACTATGACTTCCTTGAAATTCATCCATTAACTAAACATAGAAAGCATAGTGTGAGTAATAATAGTCATAAAATCATTTAAAGAAAATCATGACACCTCAATATAAATCACCTTAGGATTAACCAAGGTTATTTATTCTCATCATATATCAAAATCCTTCAAATTGGTCTGTAACAAAAATGTGAATTATCCTAAGTATACCCCCCATGAGTGTCGTAACCGAGAGTGCAGCAAGGGCCGTTGTTGTATACTAGGATACCCTGGGTCAAGCCCAAAACTCCTTGTCAGAGTTTTCACTCCTTGGAACATCTGTGCCAAAGACGCCTCTACCTGCTCATATCCAGGAAGGGATTTATTTGTTTGAAAAACCCAAAAAATATTTAAACTACCAATTTTTTTTTGATTTTATTCTATAGTAATCCTCAATTTTTTTCTTAGGGAAATGTTCTCTAATCAGAGATTTTATAAATCTAGTTTCTAAGATTTGTAGTAAACTTCCTCTAATACTAAATGTAACGCCCCGACCCTAGTTACCCAGATTTGGTGCATTATTATATAACATTGGAATGATAACAATAGATAAAGTCTCTAAAGACTGATTAGTTTAGTAGCATTGGAAGTAATAGATACATACATGAGTTTTACATTACATCATGAAATAAAAAAAACAACAACATTGTGACCCATTTGAACACACTCATATCCTTTAGCCTATTATTGCAGGTTAATCATAATATACGTCTTTGTATCCTGGAAAAAATAAAACATAAAAAGGGGTGATATCAGATGCTTAATAAGTATAAAAATATAGCAAAAAATTTCATAAATAAGAATAAACATTTAAGACAACGTATAAGACTAAAACCCAATCCTTTTAAACATAAAATTCAGTATAAAATGGCAATGATAAATCAAATTATCCCATTTACTTATTCACATGGATATTCTACTAGTATAATAATCACATGTAATATCAATATCCAATTTCATATTGATGAAATTCATAATGCTAGAAATAATAACTACATAGGCAAGGCCTTGTGCCAAGATTGCAAATAATATTTTTTCATGGGCTTGTTCCAAGACACTATTTTGTCTCATGTGACCTACCAATGCATCTAGGTGCTATTGTGGTCTACACCCATAACTTATTTAGTTCAATTAATTCATTATATTAAAATGTTAAAATATAATCTAAACATTCGTATTAAAACTAGCATACTAAATTTCATACATTAACCATAAACCATGAATGGTATAAAAATAGAACATCCACAGTCAAACAGAACTCATTAAATACAATATGGAAGATTGTATTATAATAAATCAACCTCAATCAAGAATAAAATAAAATTAATTATATTGACATTGATAAAAATAATTAGTAAAACTATTTGAGAGGAATAACCCCCTTTGAAATCATTTAAAATCCGAAATATTGATTAATGAAGTCATTTAAAAGGGATTTTTGAATCAAAGTGTCCCATATCAATTTGAAATTTTTTAATGGAATTTACATTTCAAAACATTCATGTACATATAAATAAATCCTTAAAAATATTTTTAAAACATGGACATTAATGAGAAATATTTTGAAGAATAAATCATTAAAATATTTAAAATGATATTTTAGTTAAAGAGTACCTAACAAAATGAGAAACACTTGAATACAAATAATCTTGGAACAAAGTTAATCAAAACATTATAATATCATGAGAATAAAGGGATTAATGATATACTATGTTAATGGATATTATATACACCATATAAAAGTGAATTCACACATAATAACAATGATGTCTCAATGAAATGTAAATTGAGATGAAATCCCTTATAAAGACCGTATACTTAGATTAAGGATAAATCAATGAAATAATTATGTGTGAAAAATATAAACACACTGAATATGATTGAATATTTAGTGTAAATCAATCATAGTACACTCACACTTATTCTTGTAAAAACAAAACCAATGAATTTCATGTTTAACTCAATGAATGGAAATTGAGTTATTATTACACTTATCAAGTTCATATCAATGACTTGAGAATTTATCAATGGAATGATTATATGTATCAAAAGTATATCCCAAAAATGGGGAGTGTAAATTACTACATAAAAAAATAAATAGTGATCACATATATAATCATGGAGTAAAATAATCGATGAAGTATGCATAAAACCAAATGAGTGGAAATTGAAATTAGAAATCCCCTTACAGCATTGGTAACATAAAAAATATTCACCCCATGAAATAATGATCATAAATTAAAGATGTAAATACCCAGTAATTAAATTATTTTAAACAAATAATACAATCATGGGAAGTACATACCCCACACAAAAGGAAATAGTGGGAAATATAGAATGAATCTCATGGAAATAATAAGTGAGATGAAAACCCCTTACCTTTTACTTTTCCTTATTTTATGGTACTTTAACCTCCTATATAATAGTTAATTCATTGTTTTAATATTATAAAAGAACCACATACATAAATATGATATCATATATGATATTATAATATTGCTTTGTTAATAATATTTCAATAGTATCATTGTTTCGGGTGTTAACTGATCTGTTTTACATTATATGTTTGGATATGTAAGTCATGTTTGTTTTAGATAGGATGTATTTTATTTATATAAAAAATGATATTAAGTTCTTAATTTTTTTTAACCGTCAATTGAAAATTATTCTTGAATGGTTACGACGGGGAATGAAATCTCATCGCTCTGCGGAGACGATAATCCATTCGTACACACGAACGACAATATCAATATATTGATGGTAGAATAGTATGTAATTGGATGGTATATTATATATACAGAACCATTAAAATGTTATATTTATTATTTACCTCAGTTATACTCATTATTATACCATTCCAAATAATGAAGTGTTCAATAACAAACTACACCATGACATGAAGACAATAAGCCGTTCGAACACAAGTATGGTGAAGCTGTCATTCATAGTATAGATAGAATAATGAATATGGTTGTACCATATTTATAATAAAATATCAGTATGTATAAGGTATTAGAGTTATTATTTTGGTATGGAAACAACATTAAAAGAGGAAGTGTAAGAAGAAAAGAACTTTGAAAGAGGTGATGAAATAATTATCTCTTATTGGGGTTCTTCCTTTTGATTTGATCAAAAGGGATTTTCAGGTCAGCATTTTGATCAAATTATGGATTATAAGTTATGTTGAGGGTGTTTTTGAGGATATTTGATCAGGGTTTGGTCGAGGCAAATGGATTTGGAGGCATGAATTAGAGAGAAGGGGAAGTTCCCTATTATAAGAGAGGTGAGGGGCACTTTAGGAAATGCTTGAAATATTATTTTATTATAAAATAATTTTTTATTTATAATGGCTCGAAATGGGTTTAGTTATTGGATAAGGTGGGGATGGGGAGACAACCACTCAACCAATAGGTTTTAGACATGATTAGGTCACCATATTGTTGGTCGGAGTGGATACTCAAGAGTGGGGGTGAATTGAGTTCCAATTAAAATTTCTGTTAAAAACTGTTAGGATTAAAATACCCCAAATTAAAAAATCCTATTTAATTAAGGCAATAGTGATATAAATGATTTATTGTTCTATAGGTTTCTAAAAGTTTGATTAATACTCAGTTGAATCAGTGTGAGTACTAATTAAACTTTAGAAACAAGTTTACTAAACAAACCACATATACAGACTAACCAAAACTAACTATCAGAGTGAATGAAAAACAGATTTCTGTCTTTGAAAATATAAGCAGTAGATAAATGTAAAATAGAGTACTTGAAAATTGAACATATAAATTTAAACAGGAGGTTCATTCTTAAGAGAAGACCTAATCCTCTTTACATGGTGATCACCTGCCACCAGGCAGTTATATTAAAGAAATGATACACAACCTGTTTTGGGATTTACAACAGTTTACACAAACTGTCCAGGTTTTTCAACCTATACCACAGTTCTACATGGGAAAATAAACTACCAAGCCACACTAGGCTTCTTCCACTGTTATGCGTGGAACAAAAGAGTAAAGAGAGTTTGGTATGGATATTTTCAGTATCCATTTGTTCAAGCATAAGAGTCGGTGTGTGTAAGATGGACAAACTTCCCAAAAATGTAAAATACTAAAACACAGTAGAGATGAAGATATTAGGAAAAAGTTTAGAATGCTCTATGTGTTGGAAAATTTTCTCTGGACTCCTTGAGATGTAGGAAATAACGTTTTGGTCCTTCTTTGCAAGTTGTCTCTAAAATAGAGTGTCGCAAATTCTAGGTTCTGTCTTCTAGATGTATATATCATTAGCTCCTTGGGTCACTAGCTCTTTGTAGCACACCACTACTAATTTGAAAACATTCTTTTAATATATCTTCCTGAAGATCTGATATCTTAGGAAAAGAGAGTGCTCGAGTGTGCTTATTCTTGTTTTTGAAATGTCGAGTGATGGGGTGTATCTCTCTATATTTTGTTCTTCTTCTTTATGTCTCTGTATTTATATCTCTTTATTCTAGCTCATCTTTTCCTTAGTTTAATTTTGTAGGGGCAAACAAGATGGAATGATTCATCCATGTGTTGTCTTCCTCGTACCTCGTACTGTTTCCTGATATGCCTACAACCATCATTAAATAATGTCAGGTGCATTAAATTGTCCAAACATGACCATTATGACAATATAAAGAAAATTAGTAAAGTAAAGAATTGGTTGTCATTTTTCTGGTAGCAGATGTGTGTCACACGGTAGACTTCAACTGTAGGCTCTCCACCAGTAGGCTTCAGTTAGTAAGATTGATCATCGGTAGACTTAATTTAGTTGGATCAACAGTAGACCTTTAACAGTTGGCTTCATCAGTTATCTCAACAGAAGCTCTATAACAGTATACTACTCCAACAGTGACTTTTTCTAGCATTAGACTGTCTCAACAGTTAACTTTAATACCAGTGGAGTTTTTCTATCAGTAGACTTCTACTAATGGTAGAATTGAACATCAGGGGACTATATCGGTAGTAGGAGTTGTCTGGAAGTAGCCTTCAACTAATGGTAGGTATTTCCAACGGTAGACGTGAATTGTGAAGCTCTTGACAGAAGACTGATGAAAGAGTCTGACAGTGGACTTCTAACAGAAGCCTTGTCACAACCGTGACCTGTACTAGTGACTCTTTGTCTACAGGATTTGATAAGCATATCAACAGTAGACATTCGACCGTGACCTTGTACCGGTGTTCTCCAACAGTGACTGTAGATCCTTAACGGCGACTTAGAGTAACAGTGAGCTCTAATGGTGACCTTGAGAGGAAATTTCTTACCATTATCCTTTAACAGTGAACTTTTACTTAGGAAAATGTAAACTGTATGTTGATGCTACAAAGTCATGAGACTAAAAATAAATTGTTTAGGATAAATAATATAAAGACATATTCAATGGGATTAGTAAATTACTTAATACATCATAAGCATAAAAGTAAACATGATTTGGGATTATCAAAATAGGTGAGTCCAAAAATCTCCCCCTTTTTGATAATCACAAATTATGCCAGTATGTATTAAATCATAGGATCAATAGCACATCATTGATATTTTCTCCCCCTATTGGGATTAGAAAAAATAAATAGAAATATAAAAGACTTTTATTAATGTAATGAAATTATATGAACCAAAAGAATACATTGTCCCATTCAAAAGACGCAAAAAAACTCAATCCACATCAGCCTCAGGCAGGGGTTCTTTCTCTTTGGAAGAAGAAGAGTGAGAATGAGATGGTTGATCAACAGGTTTGGGAATGGCTTCTGGAATGACTAGAGGAGAAGCAAAAGAAGCATCTGTGGGTCTGTAGGTGGTATCTATCTGAAGTATCAGTGGACTAAGGCTTATGAGGGCCTCATCAGGAGACATCAGGGAAGAACTACTAGGTTGAGATGCAAGTAAGGCAGGAGGTATTATGACAGGGGTGCAGTCCACATGAAGAAAAGGTAGAAGAAGGTTTCTGAAGTCCATAATAATGCTTCCTCCTCTTGCCATGGACGATATGAAATCATCCTTATTCTCCATAAATTTCTCTAAATCTGGATTCAACTGTCCCATTCGAGTGACTTAATACTTGAAGGCTTTGGTGACTAGGGGAATCCTGAGGTTTTCCAACAAAATCTTGAAGTGAGCATCCATCTGATTCTTGGAGTAAATCATTTTAAAATAAAATTCAATCTTGTCCTTTATACTCTTCTGTTCCTAAGAAACCTCTCTCATGAATTCACCAACTATCTTCTGAACATCTTTGGTAGTGGTGATAATCTGAGTCACAGATTGAGAATCAGGTGCACTGACACCAGATAGCTTTGCGAGCTCTTCACTGACCACTGTCCTGAAAGCTGACAAGTCTACAGGGGGGCAGTGGAGGTTGAAGCAGATACAGAGGCAATTAAAGGTGTAATAGTTAAGGGAACAATGTCCTTAAAATACTTGGTCAACCCACTGATTAGATTATTCACATCAACATCCTGGCCTTTCACATGAGCTTCCATGGATTTCTTAAAACTTTTAAACACTTCAACCACCTGTTGCACCACACTTCTGATAAAGTGAATATCTTTGTCTGATTGAGACTTAGAGCTTATACAAGACTCTATAGAAACAAGTGACTTCTGTAATGATTCAACATTTTCTACCAAGATTGAAATCTGATTTTTGGCAGGCCTTGACTTTATGCACTATCTCTTTCACAGCACAACCGAGAGAAAGTTCCACTGACTTTACCAATTTTCTTAGCTCTTCAAGATAAATGTTTTTTAAATCTTCAACTGATATAGCCCAAGACTCCTTCAATTCAGTCTTCATAGAATCAAGATCAGCCATTATGACTATATTGTCAGACACAACTACATGATCTCATTCAGATACAATGCTGGTCATAGAGTTATCCATAACAGACTGAATGGATGATATCAAAGATCGTTCCATACTCCGAACCTCTTCCACAAAACTGGTCTTAAGATCAAACTTCAAACGATCCAGATCACCCTTGCTGACTACATACTCAAGCAATAGCTCAGAGAGAATATCATAATTGACATGAGGTCTGCTTACTGGTGTCTCATCCTTAGAGTTAGGGTAACCTAATCCAAGGATGAAAAAACCTGGATCTTCTACCCAGTCTTCAATTTCATCAGCTACTGAGACATTACCAGGTCTATTTTGATGCTCCCCCTCGCTTGGAGCTTGCTCTTGAATAAACTCTTCTGCTGGTTCTATTCTAGGAAATTCCACAACCTCCTCTGCAGCTCTAGTAGATTCAAATTCTGTCTGATCCATTTTCTCATCAATGGGGTGAGTCATGGCCACTACTGAGTCTTTAACAATCTCCATATCAATGGTAGTAGATGCCACTGCTACTTCCTGGACAGACACTGTATTGTCTATATTACCTATCAGAGGACTCAAACTGAGCTCCTCTTCTTTCACTATTCTTAGTATCAGCTTCAGCAGCAAGAGACTCCTTCCCTTCATCTTTATCACTAGCCTCCTTTTCCTCATGATCAGAAGAATCTGATTCAGTAGACTCAACCTCTTCATAGGTGTCCCTGGCAGTAGTCTGAGATACTTCTTCTTCATCACTTGTCTCAGTATCACTGTCCATTAGAACAGTCTCTCTTCTTGGAAGTGCTTTTGGAGGAATAGGTTCTCCAAAGGCTATTTTACTTACAGGACTGGCAGGTAAATCAAGATCACTCCCATCATCAATGGGAGTACCTTGCCTTTCAGATTCCACAACTCCTTAAACTTCCTCCTCATCATCTGAATAAGCTGGTTCAGGCTCATCAGGCTTCAGTCCTGGATCTCTCTTGTCTTTTGTCCTAGATGGGTGAGTAGTAGGGTCATAATTTTAAGACACCTTTCCTTCATCATTCACCGTTGCTGTCTTCCAGGGACTCCAGCTAATTTTCATGAATTTGCAGATAACCTTGGAGATACAAACACTTTTTTTAGCCACTATCATTTCTTCTTTATTTCCAGCCACACCCTTTACCATTAGCATTACTAAGATTAGCTTAGCATGGAATAGGGAATTGGACATGAAGATAGCCTTATTCATATCCTCCAATTGAGACATTAGTAACCTACATAGGTTGATATTCTCCCCATGGTTCAACAAATACATCAGGAAGATGTCCTGATACTTTAGTACAGAAAAGTCCCCTCTCCTGGGACTAATCACACACTGAATGAATTTAAATAACAGTCTATCTTCTCCATTCATCTCAGCTACAATAATCTTCTTAGATTTTCCATTCCCTATCAGCTCTTCCAGAGCCTTTTCATACACAAAACTCTCACTATCTGGAGTAGCTACTCCAGAATAATATTCATAAACTCCTTCACGAGTAACTCTCAAACAAGTTGCTCATTCATCAGAAGAGAAACTGACTTCATTTTCATTGACTCTAGATACCAGTCTTTCCACATCATCTTCTTTTTAGAACTTTAGGTATTCATAGAATTCCTTCATGAGCTTCGGATAGTATGGCCCATTGTTGTTGTAAAAGCATTCAATCCATCCTTGGGATTCTAATGCTTCCATTACTAAAGACTTTCTCGACATCAACCATTCTTCACTTAGTTATTTCTCAGCCACTATAGTTCTCTTCGAAAGGTGTAGATTAACAGGCCCTGTTGGCGCACTACTACCACTTCTGAGCTCGGCTCGGGTCCTATTTGTATTTGGTGCATCCTCATTGACGGTTGGGGGTCGCTTGGTTCGTGCCATGGAGGTTCGAGGTGGTTGGTAGATTCGAACAGAGAGTTAGGGTTTAGGAATTTCGAGGGCTATGGTTCGAGATCAAGGAAGAAAGTAGATTTAGATATGTTCGTAACTCTAGTTTTATCATTTAGGGATTAAATAGAAAATAAAATAGGAATAAAATAGGTCAAATTCTCACAAAACTAAGTGATTAAGACAAATGTTAAGGTATCCAAAAACGAGGTTTAAACGGTGAGGTTCAATGTTGAGGTGCACCAGTGAGGTCCAGCGGCGAGGTACACCAGTGAGTTCCAACAGTGAGGTACCCCAGTGACGTCCAATGGTGAGGTACACCAGTGAGGTCCAACGGTGAGGTACACCAGTGAGGTCCAACGGTGAGGTACACCGGTGAGGTGCCTAATAGTGAGGTTCGACTATGAGGTTTCCTATACTAATGTTAATCATACCTAATTCATGTTTGATGTAATTTAACCTCTTATAATTCAAAGGCTTTGTGAATATATGAGCCAATTTATGTTCAGTGCCAACGAATTCAAGAGTAATATCACCTTTTTGATAATGATACCTCAAAAAGTGATGTCTCATATCAATATGCTTTCTCATAGCATGAGATACTAGATTTTTGGAAATGTTTATAGCACTTGTATTGTAACACTTTATAGAGACATGTTTGAATTGATATCCATAGTCTAGTAAAGCTTGTTTCATCCAAAGAATTTGAGCACAGTAACTACCAGCAGCTATGTATTCAGCTTCAGTAGTAGAAAATGAAACAAAATTTTGTTTCTTACTACACCATGATACTAGAGACTTTCCTAAAATGTGACATTTCCCAGAGGTTCTTTTTCTATCTAATTTACAACCGGAAAAATCAGCATCAGAATAACTCAACAAATAAAATTATTGTATTTTCGGATGAAATAGTCCTAAGTTAGGAGTATATTTGAGATATTTAAAAATCCTTTTAACAGTAGTTAAATGAGACTATTTTGGACTGTCTTGGAAGCGAGCACACATACATACACTGAACATAATGTCATGTCTTCTAGCTGTAAGATAGAGTAAACTCCCTATCATACCTCTGTAGTTGGTTTGATCCACTGGTTCTCTAGCTTCATCAGCATCCAACTTACAAGTTGTACTCATAGGTGTGTCACTGCCTTTACTACCATCTGAGGAAAATTGCTTTAAAAGATCCTTAATATATTTACTTTGATTCAAAACAAAGCCATTTTTATTTTGAAAGATCTAAAATCCAAGGAAAAATTTGATTTCTCACATTAAACTCATTTCAAACTCATTTTGCATCATTTTTGAAAAATAAATACATAAATAATTTTTAGAGGATCAAAAAATAATATCATCTAGATAAATTTGTACTATCAAAACATCTTTGGAAATCCTTCTCATAAAAAGAGTAGGATCAACTATTACTCTGGAAAAACCTTTTAAAATAAGAAAAGAGATGAGCCTATCATACCATGCTCTTGGATCTTGTTTTAGACCATATAAGGCTTTAGAAAGTTTAAAAAAATGATTTGAAAAATGAGGATTTGTAAAACCAGGGGGTTGTTCAACAAAAACATCCTCAACTATATACCCATTTAGAAAAGCACTTTTACCATCCATTTGATAAAGTTTAACATTCAGATGATTTTTATAAGCAAGTAGTATTATAATGTCTTCTAATCTAGCTACAGGTCCAAATGTCACCTTATAGTCTATTCCTTCTTCTTGACTATATCCTTTTGCAACTAACCTATCCTTATTTCTAACAATATTTCCAGACTCATCAACTTTGTTTCTAAAACCCCAATTAGTGCCTATGGTAAAGGTGTCCTTAGGTATTTTAACTAATTCCCAGAATTTTTTTCTTTCAAACTGATTTAACTCTTCTTGCATAGCCATTACCCAAAAGTCATCATTGATGACATCATTAATATTTTTGGGTTCTAGCTGTGAAAGAAAATCTTGATGTTCAACCTGGTTTCATAGATAATCTATTGGTTGTGTTCCTCTATTTAGATCACCTACAAAAGAATCTAGAGGATGATTCTTAAGAGTCCTAATGCCTCTTGGAAGGGTTGAGCTTGATTCCTCATTGTTGTCTGTTGGTTTAGAATCAGCAGGTGCAGATTCTGGAAAGTTCCCAGAACTTGATACTTTTACGGGGGATTCACTATCTTTATCATTGAGCATCAGAATTGAAAAATCTTCCTCAATATATTCAAGAGAGTTTTTAGGTTCATGTGGATCAGTCTCATCGAATTTGACATGAACCGATTCTTCTACACATTTGGTTTTCTTATTTAACACTCTATAGGATTCACTTAAGACAGAATAACCCAGGAAAATTCCTTCATCACTTTTGTGAGAAAAAATTTCAAGATTATCTTTAGTATTAAGAATAAAGACTTTGCAACCAAAAACTCAAAAGTAATTAACCATAGGCTTCCTATTGTTCCAAAGCTCATAAGGGGTTTTCTTTAGAGCAGGTTTGATCAAGACTCTATTGATGATATAACAAGCTGTATTTACAGCTTCAACCCAAAAATAGATTGGTAAATCATATTCATTGAGAATTGTTCTAGCATTTTCTTGAAGGGTCCCATTTCTTCTCTCTACCACTCCATTTTGGTGAGGTGTCCTAGGGGAAGAAAAGTTGTGACTGTAGCCATTTTGTGAGCAGTAAGATTCAAACTCATGATTTTCAAACTCAAGACCATGATCACTTCTCATGGTCTTGATTCTAAGTCCACTACGATTTTCTACAGACTTATAATATTTGATAAAATAGGAACAAGCTTCACTTTTGTGAGCTAGAAAGTACACCCAAGTATACCTAGAAAAGTATTATACAATAACATAAACATAGTGCTTCCCATTTAAACTTGAAACTATTTATGGTCCAAATAAATCCATGTGAACTAACTCAAGTGGTTGAGAAGTTGAGACTTATTTATTTGGTTTGAAAGAAACTTTATGTTGTTTTACCTTTTGACATGGATTACACACTTTTTGAAGTGGGAATTATAATTTAGGTAGGTCTCTAACTAAACATTTCTTAGATAGCTTCCTATGTGAGTGAAAATTGCAGTGTCCTAACCTTATGTTCCATAACCATGATTCCTTATGAAAAGAATTTAAGCAGGAAACATTTTATTTGGCTAAGGAATTTAGATCAACAAAATAATCATTCTCATTTCTACATGTAGTGAAAAAAAATAATTTTTTGAATTAAAGACATTTCATGCATAATTTTCAAATTTAACATTTAAACCATCATCACATAACTGAGATATGCTAAGTAAATTGTATTTTAATCCATCAACAAAAAGTACTTTAGAAATTAATATTTTACAGGGTTACCAATCTAGCCTAAGCCGACGATTTTTCCTTTTGCATTATCACCAAAGGTGACATGACCACCATAGAATTTAATTAGACTATTAAAGCAAGAATAGTCTCCTGTCATATGTCTTTAACATCCACTTTTCATGTACCATAAGGTCTTACAGGAACTCTTTAAACAATTGCCCTGCAAAACAGATTAAACAAGGGGTAATTTTGGTACCCAGTTCTTCTTGGGTCCAGAGAGGTTAGCAAGTAAAACCTTGGGAACCCATATTTGCATTGTTGATTTTCTAGAATCAAAAAACAGATTTTGTGACATAAATACTTTGTTTGGTCCTTTAGAAAATTGTTTCTCAAAAGATGGTCCAGAACTAGAACTAGCAGGGAACTGTCCAGATTTTGGAACAAATTTGGTTTTTTTAATTTGTCTCTGCCCAGGCTGATATCCTATACCAGTTGTATACTTTGGAGCAATATGTTTTCCTAGAAACTTTGTCAAGGTATCTCTACCACCAGTGAACTTCTCAAGATCCTTTATTAATTGTTCATTAGATAATTTTAACTCTGTATTTTCCTTTAGTAACTTAGTAAATTTCTCTTTTTCTATGTCTAGATTTGACTTGTAATTTGCAGTTAAATCATGCTCTCTTTTTAATGACATATATTTGTCCTTGAGTTCATTAAAAGTATCCTCAATCATTTCTCAATATTAAAATAATTCTTCTTTATTAATATCTTCATCATTATGAGGGTCACCTTTATAATAATTATTATGCATAGGGGAATTAATTGTTACCTCAGATGTCTCTGTCATAAAGCATAGATTAGCATGTTTATTTTATTCTGAGTCTGAATCATCAGATCCACTCGAACTGTCTTCTAAAGCACTCCAGGTTGCTTTCAATTCCTTTTTATAACCTTTTCCTATATCCTTATATTTTCTTCTGAATTTTAACTTGGGGCAGTCTGCTTTCACATGACCTTTTCGTTTACATTCATAGCACACTATTTCACTTGTATCCTCATTCCACTTCCTGTATTTCTTCCATTGTCCTTTACGATCATACTTTCCTTTGAAGTTTGACTTTCTAGAGAATTTTTTCTTTCGATAGAACTTTTTGAATCTTCTGGAAAGTTGTGCCATCTCTTCATCACTATCTGAATTTGACTCTTCACTTGTAGAACTGTCTACAGATACTTGAACTTTTTCTTTATCTTTACTTTTTGAGGCAGAAGTCTTGAATGCTACTGACCTCTTTCTTGGTTCTTCTTCTATTTCTTGATTTACCTTAAGCTATTATTCATACCTCATTAGCTTTCCAATTAGTTCCTTCACTGGTAGCTTAGTGATGTCACATGATTCTCGGATTGATACAGAAGTGCCTCTCCATCTGTCAGGTAGGCCACTAAGTAGCCTCATGATTTGGTCTTTGTTGTCTACTGGTTTCCCAAGAAGATTCATGGTGTTTACTATCTCATTAAACCTGAGATACATTTCATAGATAAGTTCATCAGGCTTCATTTTAAAATTATAATATTTAATAGTATTGGTATTTAATCTCATTTATTTAACATTGTTTGTTCCTTCATGAGAAACAACCAAAGTATCCCAAATTTCATAAGCAGTCTTACAAGCATATATTCTATTGTATTCTTCATCACTAAAAGCATAGTATAAGGCATTCATTTCTTTATAATTATTATTTTAAATATTTTTAGTTACTTGAGACCATGTATCCCTAGCAGTAGAAGGTAATGGATGTTGTTCTTAAATTATGTCCCAGATTTCATGTCCTAATATTTCAAAATAAATTTTCATTTTCAATTTCCACTAACCATAATTATTACCATTAAAGAAAGGTTGTCTGTTAGTAGCAGCACCCTCAACTCGGTTATCCATATAAAATTAAAGGATTAAAGAACTGAAAATTTAGATATAACAGAAATTTTGAGATCTTTAAGATACAACTAAAATCACAGTTGAACAGAAATTGAAAAGATTTCAAAATAGGATTGTTGGTACGAATAAAGAACCTCTTATACCAAATGTTGGTTGGAGTGGATACTCAATAGGGGGGGGGGGGGGGGTGAATTGAGTTCCAATTAAAATTTCTGTTAAAAACACTTAGGATTAAAATCCCCCAAATTAAAACAGACCAGTTAATTAAGGAAGTATATATATAACTGATTTATTGTTCCATAGGTTTATCAAAGGTTGATTAATCCTCAGTTGAATCAGTTTGAGTACTGATTCAACTTTTGAAATAAGATTACTAAACAAACCACATATACACACTAACCAAAACTAACTATCAGAGTGAATGAAAAAAAGATTTCTGTCTTTGAAAATATAAAGAGCGGATAAATTTAAAACATAGTACTTAAAAATTGAACACAGAAATTTAAACAAGAGGTTCAGTCTTAAGCCAAGACCTAATCCTCTTTACTTGGTGACCACCTTCCAACAAGCAGTTATATTAAGGAAATGATACATAGCCTGCATCGGGCTTTACAATAGTTCACACAAATTATCCAGGTTTTGAAACCTCTACCACAGTTCTATGTGGGAAAATAAACTATCAAGCCACACTAGGCTTCTTCCACAGTTATGCGTTGGATACAAGAGTAAAGGGAGTTTGTTATGGGGATTTTCAGTATCCCTTTGTTAGAGCACAAAGGTCAGTTTGTGTAAGACAGACACACTGCTCACAAATGTAAAATACTAAAACACAGTAGAGATGAAGATATTAGGAAGAAGTTTATAATGCTCTAAGTGTTGGCAAATTTTCTCTGGACCCCTTGAGATGAAGGAAATAATGTTTTGGTCCTTCTCTGCAAGTTGTCTCTAAAACAGAGTGTCGCAAATTTCAGGTTCTGTCTTCCAGATGTATATATCATCAACTTCTTGGGTCACTAGCTCATTGTAGCACACCACCAATACTTTGAAAATTTTCTTTCAATAGATATTCCAGAAGCTCTGAGATCTTAGGAAAAGAGAGTGCTCGAGTGTACTTCTTCTTGTTTTTGAAATGTCGAGTGATGGGGTGTATCTCTCTATTTTTTTTTCTTCTTATTTATGTCTCTATATTTATATCTCCTTAATCCAGCTCAGATTTTCCTTAGTTTAATTTTGCAGGGGCCAACAAGATGGAATGATTAATCCATGTGTTTTCTTCCTCGTACCTTGTACTGTTTTCTGATATGCCTGAAACCATCATTAAATAATGCCATGTTCATTAAATTGTCCAGACATGACCATTATGACAATATAGAGAAAATTAGTAATGTAATGAATTGGTTGTCATTTGTCTGGTAGCAGATGTGTGTCACACGGTATACTTCAATTGTAGGCTCTCCACCAGTAGTCTTCAATTAGTAAGCTTGATCCTCGGTAGACTTCATTAAGTTGGCTCAACAGTAGACCGTTAACATTAGGCTTCATCAGTTACCTCAACAGAAGCTCTGTAACAGCATACTACTCCAACAGTGAATTTTTTCAGCGGTATACTATCTCAACAGTTAACTTTATTACCAGTGGAGTTTGTCTATCTTATACTTCTACTAACGGTAGACTTGATCATCAGTGGACTATATCGATGGTAGGATTTGTCTGGAAGTAGCCTTCAACTAATGGTAGGTATTTCCAATGGTATACTTGAACTGTGAAGCTCTTGACAGAAGTCTGAAGAAAGAGTCTGACATTGGACTTCTAACAGAAGCCTTGTCACAACAGTGACCTGTAATGGTGACTCTTTGTCTGCAGGCTTTGATAGGCATATCAAGAGTAGATGTTCGACAGTTACCTTGTACCGGTATCCTCCATCAGTGACTATAGATCTTCAATGGTGACTTAGAGTAACAGTGAGCTCTAACGGTGACCTTGAGAGGCAAGCTCTTACCAGTAGCCTTTAACACTGAACATTTACTTAGGAAAATGTAAACTGTAAGTTGATACTACAAAGTCATGAGAATAAAAATAAATTGTTTAGGATAAATAATATAAAGACATATTCAAGGGGATTTGTAAATGACTTAATAAATCATAAGAATAAAACTAAACATGATTTGGGATTATCAAAACAGGTGAGTCTAACACATATTAACATTATCATTTATATTTAACTCTTAGTTATTTAGTTTAACTTTTATCATTTATTCTTGTATTATTATAATAAATGGTTAATAAAATTAGTATAAAAAGACAAAATAACACCAAGTGTTTCATTATTGACATATCTAACCTATCTATGTCCTTTGGCTAAACCTTAGAGTTTTAGGAATATTATATCATTTAATAACATAATATTTGTTTTAAACACTCATTTTTTCCAATTTTGACCCTATTTGGTATTTTGTTTTTGTTAAATTTATAACAACATCATCACATAGAAAAAATTTATTTTATCAACACTAACATATCATATTAACCTATAAAATTAGTGAAATGCATCAAAAGTCTCAATTTACATTTATTTGGTTATTTATAATATCAATTATTTTAATCTTTCACTAATAAGGTAATTACTGCATCAATATTGTGTCATAAATACCTTTATTTATATAATGTCTAAAAATTATAAATAAAATAAAATTATGTAGGAAATTGTTTTCTCTTTCAAATGAATATTTACAGTCAAATTGATCTTATGTATAACCCTATATTAAAAATGTTTTAGTTATAAAAATTTGAATTTAACACTTTTAACTCTTCTTTAAATAAAATAATAACAAATGTCCTAATATAATCCAAGTTGACAAAAAATGATCATATTTTATTCCTAAGGTTAATTTCGGTAGAAATTCACAAATCCAATAGAATTATTACTTGTTTTATGGTAATTGTAATATCATTTTTAACTTTAATTACCCTATTTACATTTAACAATGGTAAATTAAAGTCAAAAGATAGTATTCAAAAAAAATTATTTTCATCTTATTAAACCACATTTTACTTACTGATTTCAATCGTGTCTCTCAGATTTTTGAAATTCAATTTACAGAAGTGGTAAAATTACGTTTTATGAAAATTTGCAAATGTGTCTAGAAGGTCGGTAAAAGATGGTAAAAAGTTCGATAAAATTTTATATATCTAAAAATATTATAAAATTGCTCCAATGAATTAAAATGGACTAATTTAGGTATTATGTATCTATTTTGACATTAAAATAAATATAAATTAAAAATCTTTATTTAAATGAAAACTCAATTTCAAACATAACACAATATTTTTTAATATTCATCAAAAATTGAATGCTTTCAAAAAAAAATAGTAACAAATTCACCGTAAGATAATTTTGATATTCGAAATTCAAAAATAAAGTCTATTTTACCAAATTATATACATATAAGTTGAATTAATTAATTTAATATTAATTCCCATTGTCAAAACCATAAAATGGGTTTAAATAAAGTAAAAACTATCAAAATATTGACATGTGTTTATGTCCAATTTAATTGTGAAATTACATATAATGACCTAAATTATATTAAATGATAAAAATATAATCTAATTACACATTAAAACCACTCAAATGAATAATTTAACACTAAAAATTATTTCTATTTAAAAAGTTTTTTTCAATTACAATTTAGTATTTTTCACTATTCATCAAATTATAAAAGTTATCATAAAAGTAGAAAAATTTATCCAAAGTAAATTTTAATCTCCCAATTATAAATAAGAATTTAATTTCACTAAATTGGATATATAAAAGTTTCAAATATTTTAATTAAAAAGGGTTCTTCATTAAAAGGCGAAAAACGATATTTTTTGAAAAATACTTATTTTATTTGAAAAATTGAATCTGTCCTTATATTAGGTCTATGAAACTGAAAAGTTTAATGTTAAAATTATATAGTATATATATATAAAATTCAAAATGTGTTTAATAATATTCATAAACACTTTTTGAATGGGTATTTTGGTAAGTTATCGTGTGCTCGAACTCGGTGTTTCATGTAGCACAAGATATTGAATTACTTTAAAGAGATAACTTACTTTGAAATCATGGGGTGTTACAAATAACTTTCACACACACACACACTCATGTTCACATAGAAATAACCAATATATTAATAAGGTTCACCTCTCAAAATAAGAAGGATAATTCGTTCCATGATCTATATTTTAATGAAACCATATGAACCTCTATTATAAATATGTGAGTTAAAAGAGAATGTAATATCCACAATGTAATGAAACACAAGTTATCGTGACTATGATAGTGATTACAAAACTTTTAAATTAATAATAAAATTGTTTCAATGTATAATATTCTTCATCAATATTACACAATATTCACATTTTCAAATGTTACTTCCCTTTTCTTCTTCCTTTGTAGAATAGAAATTATCTTCTTCTCCTATACTATACACTAAAATAAAATATATTATATTTTTCATATAAATTACACATAAATTAATCCTCTCTATATATATTTTAATACTATAATTATCCCCCACTTTATCACATGATAAATAAGTAGAAGAATGGTTGAATTTGAATTTAAAATTCAAATTAATGGAGATAAATCATTCTCAAATGTTTATCAGATTGTTCTTCTTCTTCCGACTTCTAATTTATTTTTTTAAAATATTTTTCTTTGAAATCATAATTTAGTTGGAGTGTTGTAGTTTTATTATAAAGATATTTTTAAAATACACCTGTTTATTTTACATATAGTCACTTCATTATTTTGAAATCATTATTCTACCTTTTCACAAATTATTAATTAAATTTGGAGAGTTTTAAATCCGGAATTGATAATTTCAGCATCATTTGAAATAAAATTTTTAATAAGATTATTAATTTTTTAAATTATTGGATTTATAATAATTTTCTAACTCTAATGTATTATTCTTTCTCTGAAGGCTTTTGATGATCATGTAAATCTTGACATAACTTCAATAAGTTTTATATGTAAAATGAAACATTATTATGTGATGTTCACAGAATCATTATACAAATCCTTCACACAACCTCATCATTAAATAATTCAAATTCTACATGGTAGAAATTAGTGCATTAAATAAGAACATTAAATAATAATTTATCGATTTTAATAAAAGAGTTAATTATATTCATACATTAATTATAACACCCAAAGATTTTAGTATCTATTTTACTTTAAATAAATAATATTAGAATGGTTTTTATCATAAAAAATAGTAAACTAAAATAAATTTTTGTATATTTTACTTTAATGGAAGATAAAAATTAATATATTATAAGAATACACTATGAAAAAGTATTATGAAAATTATAAGAAGAGTAAAATAACAAATAAGAAAAAGATAATAATTGATCAAAATAATTTATTAAAAACATGTATTTCAATTCTATATATACTGTTATTGGTTTTAAATAAATATTATATGTTTTATAAATCCAATTTATTTATAAATATTTAATTTTAATGGGATGTGATTTGAATCATTTAATGTTAAAAAGTTAATGTTTTCAAATAACCATATTTAATGTTTTCTATGATGACCCATGTCTAAATTGCTTTTGAAAATATAATGCAATTTGAACCTTTTATAGAAAACTATTTTTTGAATAATAATAGTAAATCCCAATGTAAGAGGATATCAAATAATTTCTATAAACACTATTGGTCTCATAATATGGTGTTTACCCTAGGATTAGAGTTTGGTGGAAATTTGAGTCATTTGAATTCTAAGAAAATATTTAATATTTAATTAATTAAATGTCAACATATCCACACATGTCCGTTATGTAATACCTTTTAAAACCAGCATCATGTTAGGATTCTATCTTTATAGTTGAGTTCATACTAGGTATTTTACTTAGGCTAGGCATACCTTGTGTTTGGCACTAGAGATGGTCCCATGCCATTTTTCTTTTTAATTTTTTTTCCAAACTTTTCCATATTCCATTTTTCTTTCTCCCATTTACAATTTGTCATCCATTTCACACCCCCATGGGTTTACCATTTTTTTGTCTAAGAGAGGGACATATAGAGATGAGGAGAAGAAAATGTAAGAGGTGACATTGGGGGTTCATCCAAATCTCGGATCAGAGTGGAGCATTTGTGGATGGTTAATTCACTTTATGGAATTGTTTAATTTTTCATAGAGTTAGTCCCATTAATTTTTTTCACCATAAATTCTTATAGTTTATCTTTTTTCAAGATTTTAAATTCTTTTTGGGATTATGGGGATCCAATGTTGGATGATCTATCGCTTTCATCGAGAAATCGAGGGTTTTAGGCTGTTATGGGGGGTTTCCCGTTCCAGAATACCCATGTAAACAACGTGTAGTTCAGATAAAATACACCCTGTGTTCTTAAAATATAAAAATGATGATGTTTTTGGACAACATAAAATATAATTGGAAGAACACATCGTGTAGTGGGTTTAGGGGTGTGGCTGCGTACTCAACCCAACACCCATTGAAGAGGTAATTTATCATTTGAAAGTACACGATGTATTCACATGTGGGGTTGAAACCATGTAGGTGTAGACTCCCAGGTAGAGTAAAAGTCCTAATAAATATGAAGGTAAATGAAGAGGGGTTACATTACATCTATGTGGTGATATACACATCATACTCTCGTGTTTCATACACTCAGTGGGATAACATATACAATCATGTATCCCATTTAGGGTATATGTCATTTATATGTAGGCACCAATCTTATATTTTAGAATGTAATCAATGAGAGTCCTAAGGAACAAAATAAGAGAGGACCTCTTTGGGAACAAATCGTGAATTAGAAGTAAAATCTGGGTACTTTTTCTTAACTTGGTCCATTTATCTTGTTTTCACATTGGAGTCAAAATTTTAAATAATAAGAGTAAATTATAAGAATTTTTCCAATAATATAGATAATATGGAATTGTTTTAGCTTTTAGAGGCTATTTTGTTATCTTTAAAATGGCTAATCAATTTTAGGGGGATTTATATTATGTTTGTGTTTAGAATCCTCTAGGGGGTTGGGTTGTGAGCTACGAGTCTTGGGTGAGGGTATTTATCTCAATGGTTATCTTAGATTGAGTATTCCATTGTGATATATTAGATTCAATTTTGGACCAATTTTGGATGTTTTTGATTGAGTGGTATCGATGAGGAGTCATGTTTTCTCCCTGAATGTTAGGAATTGATTCATTAGTTTAAATTAGTTGAGGATTAACACCTAGGTTTGAGGAATAGTTATATTAATGATGTTGGGATAAGTTTACATTTTGTGATGGTGGTTATGGATAGGTGTCACTGAGATATTAAGATGGGTCTGAGGGACTCTTGTATATTTTCTAATTGTTTTAGTATCAATTGGATAATCATTTGTTTCCATATATGTAATTTGAGAATGCCTATGTGACATGGGTTGGCCTATGTTGAGGAACCATGGTAGGGTACTTCATTGAGGTGGTTATAAGGACCTCTCTAAATACCTTGGTTGTTTTTCTTTTATTTTGGATGCCGATTGGGTTTACTATTTATCAAGGTTCAATTGGATACCACCAAGGTCCATTTGGCATGTTTCCAAACATGGTGTGTCCAATGATTTTGGATGAGCTAGAGGAACCCCTCATAAGAGGTTCTTATGTTTTTATAGATTTTTGTCTTCTTGACTATGTTTATATTGGAAAATACAAAGAGATTGGGTGTAAAATTGGGTTCCCCGATAGGACATTAGCTTTTTTTTATGACCTCACGGACTGTGCGACCCATGAGTTTTTGTTTGGCCTCGAGGTGACTTGTTGAGAGCCCATCGTGGGTGTTCTGTTGGATGCTAAGATATAGTATGATGATAGAGGACCTTTTTTTATTTCTTAGTACTGTATATATTATACTTGTTTACATATTTGGATGATGGGTGAGAGGGTGGAACATACCATGTTTTCTTGGCCTTTAGCAATGATGTTTGATTTATTTTCTACTCAAGACTATGGTTTGTGGAGGTGACCCTTGAGATATCTTTGATCAGGCATTTTACGTGAGTTTTTATCTAGTTAATTACTTCATTACATGGATATTTTTAGAAAACATTAGGTTGATAATGGTCTATCTAGATAAGTTCAACCCTATATTTTAATAGTTTCCTTGGATAGAGGTTGTATGTTGTGGATGAGGTGGGATCTCAGTTGCTGGTGTGGGACCCCTATGAAAATTTATCTACCGGGACCATGGGGTGGATAAGATCCCCTAGTATAATACAAGTGTCATTCCTACATTGAGTCTTTTCCCTAGGATGGTGCTTACCATTGGTCCCTCATTTAGATCTTGATATATTCTACTAGAATTTCGAGACATGATTGTTTCTCATCCATTTATAGTGAAGATCTATCACCAGTTCAATCACTCCATTATAATCATGTATCTCCATAGATATAATTTTTCATATGGATTCCTATGGTTACAACCTTGGGTCAGATATTAATTCCCTTTTCATCTATGCATCATTTAATTTTTTTTTTGATCTTACTGACGTGCCGATTTTCATGTCGTGGGGTGATCCATGTGTTATAAATCCTCTAGATAAGTCCATAGTAGTGATTTATTTAAATCACATGTTATGATTGAAAATGTTGTAGAATGATTTCTTATTTTGTTTTACCTTTATTTTATTACATAGTTTTTCTTTATTTCATCTATTATTAGACTTAATCTAGGTAGGGAATATCACGTGTGTATGTTCTTCTATTAAAGCAGATTATTGGTTCACCAATTGGGGTTTCTTACTAAGATTTATTTCACACCATTTACACATTCACCTGAATGTGTGTGAAGACATGATGTAAGGTTTTAGGTTTTAGAAATCGGTGTATTATTGAAGGGGGTGAGTCCCATTGATTCGTTATTGAGTATATCCACTATATTAGAGTCTCAAGATCAAGCTGGGGAAGTATAAGGATCATGGATACTAGGTATTTTGTTTTGATTGGTTTTTTAAATAAATAATATTTTTTATGATTTTTTTGTTGGGGGATAATGGGGGATGAGTTTCTGTATATTTTTCATTCCTAAGAGTCTATATGAATGTATATTGTTTTCCATTTATTATAGCATGATTATGGTTAGTTATTTATTTTTCATACTATGATGTTCATCCCTATGTTTGAGTTTGGTCATACTGTATCATTTTTGTATTCTAACTAGATGTTATAGTATTTCCACTGTATATTTTATACCCTCTTCTTTGGTCGATAGTGTCTATAATTTAAGGAAGTTTGATTTAGGGCTTGTGAAAATTTAGATCAGGTGATGTGTCAGGTGAATCTAGTAAAGTTCATTACAAGTTCTAGATCTTTATCTCAAATTAAATCAATCAATTTTGAAGGATTTTTCTAAATTAAATTATTTAATGTAGAGAAAATATATTAGCACTCATTTAATTATCAATTGAATGAAAAACGTTTAATAACATATAATGTTTAAAATTTTACTTATCAATAAAAATAGTTGTTCATTATATATTATTTTTTCATTTTAAAAATAAATTCCAAAAAAATTAAAATCTTATTATAATGAAATTTAATTAATATTGTGATTCGTAATGGTAAGATTAGCTTTGGGTAAATTTTTTTTGTATTTTTCTAAAAAACATTATTACAGGAGAATAATAGGAATACAATTTTTACAAATATAATAATTTTTAAGACATATAATGATATAAGAATCAATAATAAATTCATAAAAAAATTTTCCAAAGCAAATATATATTAAATACGTATAATACTTCATTTAAAATTAATATATTGAATTCAAAATTTCATCATTGAAAATTTGGATTCTATGTTTAATTTTATTGTAATAAATATTTTTTGTCCTTTTTCTTTAATTGACTAATCACATGCTTCCATTCAGTTTTGTCTTGGATTGAAAATAAAATTACCCACCATTATTTAATAAATCTCATGTGAAATAATAAGAGACCTTTTAATTGTCCCAAATAAGAAAAAATATTTTTTTAAAACTACATGTTATTAAAACTTGTTTTCATCATGTTTTACATATTTATAATACAATTATTGTTACCACTTTTAGAAGTTAAATCATTCAAAAACAATTTCATATTTTTAATCATAATTTTCAAATTAGGTAACAATGTTTATTTCAATTTTTGTTCATAAAAATATGTTACCATGAAAAAAATAGTCTCCACAGGGAATGTTTAAATGAATTAAAAATGTTAAATCAAGATTTAAAGTCTCCATTTATAAAAAAGAATCATTTTAAAAGGATGGATGATGGATTTATCTATAACACCACATGATATTAGTATATATTTTCCTTTAATTAAATACTATGTTTATAGTATTTCTCCACATGCAACACCAAACTAAAATGAATTGTGAGTGATTTTTTTACGATAAAATAATAAGTTTTAAAATTTGATTGTTTTAATGTATCCATTGAATATGAAGGTATAAATATATGTAATCAAATTTTAAAATAAATATATAAAGTATAATAAATGGAATAAAGTAGTAGAATTATTCCCTATAGGATCATTTTTTTATCATGGAAACAGGTTAGCATAACATGGGTCATCCCATTCTATTCTTCCATGTATCATTATAGATCAATAACTCTTCTCCAATGCTGGGAATTGTGACCCAAAGTGAACTAACCAACATTTTCTTCATTTCCTGTAACATTTCTTTACATTCAATAGTCTAAATAAAATTTGAACCATTTCAATTCCAATTGGATATTGGATTTTATAACCACGATAAATATCTCACAATGTGTCAGTACAATCTTTAAAACCCAGGAAAACTAGTAATTTAACTCACCATGGTTGGTATTGGATGTTTATAAATTACTTCCATCTTTGAAGGATCTAACGATACACCCTACCTTGAGATTATATGACCCAATAATGAAACATTCTCTTTCTAGAATTCAAACATCTAAAAATTTACATTTTTAATATACTTCCTCAAGGTATTCAACACAATCCTAAAATATTATTAGTTATCTTCCCATATATTGGAATATATAAGAAATTCATCTATAAATACTACCACACACTTATTTATGTTATATATAAATACTATATTCCATTAATCCATAAAAATAATAGGTTAATTAATAAGTCCAGATGGAATAAATAGAATTTCAAATTAACTGTACCTCACAAGGAAGGTTGTTCATATTAAGAAATGAATAGGTGAACCCCATGTTAATGAACTAGAGTTTATAAATACCTTTTCAGTATTATCATACTATTTATTCTTAAATTAGTATAACTTAATTAGGACCATTCTATATAGATTATTTGAAATAGGTGTAACACCAGGTATGAGTTCTACTTAAAAACTTCCTTCAGGGTTCATGGGAAGACTATGAAATTATTCAATAAATACACCAAAATTATCTAATAAAAAAAGAATATATTCAAATTTGAGTTCTCACCAAAAAATTTAGAGAAATGTCACTCATGAATAGGTATTAAGGCACATAAAATTGAAGTAATTTTCATTAGAAGTTCAAATTCATCCTTACACTGAAACATGATCGTTGGTTGATTTAGAATATAATATGTGGCATACATTGATAAAAAATTAATATGGTATATTTATAAATATAGATAATCAATTCTCAAAATCACATCAAATTCCACTATATAGAGAATAATAATATTTTCATTAGTAATATTATTCAAATGTTTAATATGATTTACCAAACATTGTGGTGGAGGATATATGTGCATTTACTATCATGATGAGATTCAGTGATTGACATAGAAAAGAACCATCCATTTTCTAGGATTCATACCATGTTTTAGGGAATTGGTGTTAATAATTACCTATTTCATAAAATATAATACATTTATCTTTTATTTGTATATTAGGATGAAATTAATTTCCCTCCATTAAACTCTTCAATTTTCCTCATCAATTATTATCATTATGCCCTTCTATTCCACATGGAAGACTTCTTCTTATTACCTCAAGACATTTAATAGGTATATTCTCCTCAAATTCATGATATGTAAAAAGAAAAATATTCTTCCCTCCACGGTCTTTATCACCTGATCATATATAATATTTTATTTTCTCTTATTTAGTATATCTATAAATTCACATAAGCTCGAGTTGTTAATAATAACTCAAGATAATTGATTAAGAATAAGAATATGTTTTTTCATTGCATATCCAATTTCATTTGATTAATAATGTGTATTCTTGTGGAATTTTATATCTCATTCATTGTTCACAAGATTCCTCTGGGTTTAATTTATTGAATAAAACCAAAAACATTGTCTGAGTTCAGACATCAATTGACAGAAAATAAATCATGTAATTATGAAAATCATTTAAATTATGACCTAAATTATGAAACCATATTTCAAACCATGAAAATATCTTTATCTAATATAAAAATTTATTATAATATATTATCATAACTACTATCATTATAATTGTTCGTAAAGATGATTTGGATTAACAAAATAGAATCCCCTCTGAGTGTCTAGCTAGGTGTGAATTTTAAGACCCACTCTTAAGGAATCAAGTGATGACTGGGTTTATAATCACCCATCATTTTTGGGGTTATCACCACTAGTTTAATATGTTACATATCCATATTCACTTTCAAATATCTAGATATGGTATTTATTACTTGTAATCCATAAAATATCTACTTTACCAAAATATTAGGACAATATCCTATACTAAGACTTATCCCAATTATTTTCACCAAATATATATAATCATAATGTATAAAAATAACTAAACCATTAAATTATATCGACTAAGGTTAAAGTTTCATTACATAAATAAATATTTCATCATTTTAGATTAGTATTAAATACCTATCACAACGATACAAACCGTATAACCATAAACGTTTAATATCTTAAGAGACTAGATAAATTAGAATCCTATTTCATTAAATATATTAAACATCTCCCAAAAAGATATTATTACATTTTGAAATTCTTATACATACCCTACATAAAACATTTATTTATAACCAAGGGAAACGATACATTATAAATGTTGATGTTAGATGCTTAGTAAGGGTTGGCATAGGATATATCAAGAAATGATTATAAATATGCAAAGAAAAACATAAGGACATTGTAACATGATCATAAATTACACCCAATCAATTAAATATATTTAATAATGAGACATGTACTAAGGATTTACAATAATAAATTATATAATTCATAATTATGTAGAATCATAAATAATAAATCATAATCCATTAGAACATATAATAATCACAAGTAATGAGTTTGTGGCATACACATATGCATCGAAAGTCATTTACATAGTCAAGGATCAATACCAATACTATGAGAATGGTTTATTTTGAATCCCCATTACATTATTTTCTTTGTTAAATTTCACTCCAAATACAATCATTGTGGACAAAGTCCCTTTCTAAAATGAGTTACTCCCCAATCAAGCCCATATTATCTCATGGAATATCAAATCGTTACATTATTCATTAGAGGGATATATAATTCCAAGCCCACCCAACACATAATGAAAAACATACATACGTGTTCTAAATGATCATAAAATCCTTCTTCATTTCATCATTATAGAAATTGTGTAAATTAATGGCATTTTATAAACATATTATCATTTCATCATAACATAACCCATGGAAAAGACTTGGGTTAAAAAAATATTTCATCATAACTTAGTCGACCAATAGGAAAGAAATGAGTTTGATAGAATAATCCTTAAATCATCATCATCATAAGACATAAATAATAAATAGTTGATGGAATCATAGATAATGTCCCCATTGGTTTTAGAAAAATAATTAAAAGATATTGACATATATGAAAATTACCTTTAAAATAAATTTAGAATATTTCATTTAAAGTAGGTAAAATAAAATTTTATTAAGTATTTAAAAATATTCCAAAAATATTGATAAAATATATTGTTTGAAAATATAAAAGTAATCATGTAAATAAATATTCAAATAAAAGAATAGTTATAATAGTAAGAAATTTTTTTGTGTGGTAAATGAGGAAACAAATACTCCTTTCATACATTTTGATAAAATACATAAATAACCAATTCATAAAACATTGAAAAAAATACTTTTTATGAATTTAAAATTGAATTAAAATATTATTCAAAAAGATAACTAATCAATAATTAGAACATATTATATAATATCATTGAAATAATATTAAATAACATGGGCATGGAAGAATAAGTTTCTTGTCTTAAGTGGAAATGTGGTCTGTCTTTCTTAAAATAATTTTGTTTATCATTTTAAGTACCAAAAATAAGAAAATAGTCTTATTAAATTAAAATTAAAAGAATAATTGGAGGATAATAAAATATATGGGATTTAAAAGATAAGATCTATATAATTTTTCTGAATTGAAATTTAGTAAAGGAAAACCAAAAAATAATTGATATTTCCACATAAACACATACCTTAGGAAAAATATTTCTCCATAAGTGTTTATACCCAATTTATATTAAATATATATTTATTATTGATATATTATACAAAAATATTAGAAAATAAATTACTATGTATCATTCAATTATCCTTTTATTGATAGTTCTCCTTTTGGATGAATGAAATTTTTGTATCAATTGATCTAACTGTTCAGGTCAATTTATTTGAGATTTATTGGAAATATTTTGAGAACAATTATCTATACATGGGATATTCCTTAAATTAGATGAGATTTATTTCTTATGTAATCCATTTGTATATATTATCATTACGTGATGGTTCTTTCCATCCAAACCCCTAAGATAGTTTGGGTCTGTTAAAACATTGAGATGGATTAGGTCCATGAAAGCCCTGATATGGTCTGAGTTTGCTAAATACCTAATATGGGTTATGTATATTAAATAGATCCATTTATTTGGATAATTATTTATATATCTAGAGATAATGAAATTTATTTTTGGACATGATTAAGGTTAGATTTATTCTTCAGTTTTTTGTGTGGACTTGATTACATATATCTTTTTTCACAAACTTATTATATGGACATGATTGGTGATAGATTTATTCATAATTATTTTTAGTGAACATGATTAGATAGAGACTTTTTCATAATGTTGTTCTATTGAAATGATTACAAATATATTTTTTCACATCTTTGTTGGGTGTACATTATTGTACGTAACTTTGTTCACAAAATTTTATATATATATAATTTCATATTATCCTTCTCAAAATGCAATTATTTCCTATACATATAATTGTAAAAAATTGCCATTAAATTATTATACTATAATCCATGTATATATTTTATTATCTCATGTTTTCACAGTATAAATATGTGGAATATTTTAAATAATTTTATATTAGATGGATAACTCTTATTGGTCCTTTTTGATTATTAATAATATATTCTTTACATGATTATATTTTATAATATACTTATTATTTTACCCTTTAGTAGATATTTGTAAATTTTCCTTACTAGAAATATTATCATACCACATTATATTGTTTTAAATTACCTGATTAATTAATACGAGAATATCTAAGAAGATATCTATAATAGGATCCTCTATGGTGAGTTTATAGAGAAATTTTCACAATAATATTTTTATGTAGTTAATATCTAAAGATATTAATCCTTAAGGATATAGTATGTTGTGAATATTTTGATTTTTAATTTTTAAATTAATGAAATATATTTATTTTTATATTAGTTAATCTCACTTGTAATCAAAGTTCTTGGGTAATGTATCTTTTTTCCTTCACAAGACCCAGGAGTGTGGATCAGTGTCATTATAGTTGGTATCAGAGTAGGGTTTTGATTTTTTCCATATTTGGACTAAAGAACACAAGTGAATACCTTGGGGATGTTATTAGATATATGAGAATATCCAAAAAGTTTAGTAACTACTTGATTATTTTCTTTAATATCAATAACATCCATGTATGGATACAAAAACTGGATACATTCTTTGACACAAATGAAAATAAAGGAAAACCCTAGAAAAGGTTACTTGGGTGTTAATATAATTTTTAATCAGTGAATTAATTGTTGAACAAGCTACCTATCTAGTTTTAATCTTCATTGGGATATTATTTGGTTGATTTACATGGTATTAAAAAACTATTATGATTAATTTTAAGATATTTTAATTTAATTTTATTATGTAATATATTACTATTGATGTTAGATGATGTAATAGGAATACAAACATGGATAACCTAGATTGATACAAATAGATTCATAAGATAGGGTATATATTTCATTCCTTAAGTCTTAATAGTTTTAATTTTTATTGAATTATATATTCTTATCCATACCTTTATCTTATTTTAGTACTTGCCGGATCCCATCTGAATTGGGTTTATCATAGATATGATAAATGATGTAGTGATTCTCCCAATGATCAACCAAACATGAAATTAGTTGGATAGAGAAGTATTTTTGTTATAAAAACCATATATAGTCAGTTATGATTAAACCATTTTGGATTTATAATGAATCAATATAATGGAAAATTAATGTTTCATAAAAGTCAAGTGATATGAACCATGGTTGAAAGAAGAACCAGCTTCCTATAAGTAAATAATTTGGGAAGAACTATTTGGTAAATTTAAAAAAAGGAATAGGAATATGTAATGAGTGTGAAGAGGGTTTTCATAGAACTGAAAATTGATAGAAAAAAAATGTAAAAATGCTATTGTAGGATAATAAGGTCCCAAATAATGAACACAAATAATTCATCGCTTTATATGAAATAATTGTTTTTCATTTTAAAAATAAATTCCCTAGCCCTGGACTACTAATGATAATAGGCCACAATGACCTCCTGGAATAAGATAATAAGGAATGGTTTAAGCAATGAAAACCATTGAAGCGAGCTCTGATAATTTAGGTACACTTATCCTTCACTCTAGATTTATGGATATCTTACTGGATTTGGGTTATAGATTGTCCACTATATCTTGTATTTTTTGTAGGAGTATCAAATCACCACCATAATCTTTTGATACAAAATTATTGGAGAATATTTTTAGATATATGATTATTATTTCCCCAGTTGAAGTGTGTGGGAATAGACCTTGTGAAAATATTATTATTCTTCTTTTTGATGTATTTAATGTTATTTCTGAAATAGATTGGTTCTCTCTACATAAATAAATAATTATTACTTGGAATAAGTAAATCACATTCGAAATCAATCTATGATAGTATATCAATGAAATGGTGACTATTAACTCATTTTAGAATAAAATTATGTATTACATCCCTATCCTAGTAGCAGCTATATCTATTTCCCTGAGCCGTGTCACCAAATGAACTCAATCATTCCTCCACATACACGAGAGCCTGTTGAATAGCAGTGTGGGTCTAAAGAGATAAGTTTCAGAGACTATAACCACTTATCAGAGTTATTATACACAATGAAATAATACCAATAGATTTAAGATCCAGTAGGATAAATAAATTGAAAACATATGAAAAAAACGAATGACCAAATTCACATACTATAAAAATTTATTGATTAAGCTAAATGTCAATCAATCATACAAATAAAGATTATGATAAAAAAATTGAGAAAGATCCCAAGCATGGTATTATATCCCAACCCAGTCCTTAAAATCCATTATCTAGTCTATTATTACATTCCCAATAAAAATACATGGTCCATATCTTGATCCTATTCAATAAAACAAGTAGCGTCTTCTCAGGTTCCAAAATTCCATAGTGGCCTGAAAAGGGTGTGACTATAGCTCGGTAGACCACAAACAACAATTTTTAATGAAATAAGCTGTCTATAGAACAATGTATTCTTGTAATAAAGGTGTAACAAATATACAAATTGATAAGTAAAACATTATTTACTCATAAAAATTATTAATCCACCATTTTATCCATTAAGTTAGATTATGTCATCCAACCAACCAACTAGTTCCGGTAATGCTGGGAGTCTAAGACAAAACATTAAAAGGGGAACATGATTTTAGTCATAATGGGGAATTCAATAATCAATGAATTTATCAACATACCTTGGATAATGAATCCAACCATCAAGACATGTCCATATGTTTGTAAGAATAGTTCTGCAGTCTAGTATCCCAAACCATGCCAATGTTAGTATCATAGAACCTTGGTTTTAAATCCTAAACATTGAAACCTTAGTAGCATAGAGACTCATTATGACATCCTATGTTAATCAATGCATCAATGGGAAAAGATCATCTTTTAACCCACCCCAAATGAGTATCATCAGTCCATAAGTTAGAAGCATAGAACCTATGTCCAACATCTTAACTCAAACCATAGATCAGGTTTTCCAAGAGAATTAGTCTAGCCTGACTCGTGGCAGTAAAGCCTTAGTCCAAAAACCTACTTAAATAACATAACCAAAATACATGTACTCATGATATTGTACACATTTAACATATTTACCATTTACATGATATAACTTATCTAAAAATCTCACATTATAGAAAACAAGCTTTATTCTATATTAATAACTAGACAATAGTTACCATCAATCTCATTTCACAATCTATGATAACATAGCAATATAAATACTAAATTAAAATTTTCTTAAAGCCACCATTTAAAACACAAGTATTCATCTTTTAAAAACTAATCCATGACCCAAGGAAATAATTTTCATTATAAACTATTTAAAATAATCATTAGAGCATTTTTAGAAAAAGTGGGAAACACATCCTCATATCAATTTGTAATTTACAATCTATGAATAAAACCACATTATAGATCACCTTGAGGGAAAAACTCTATTTTAAACATTTAAAACTTTTAAAACATAAATTTGTTTATTTAAAACCATAATTGGATCAAAATAAAAATGACACCATTCAATCCACTTCCCAATCCTCCCAAGAATTTCAAAATCTAGTATAATAACATTTCAATTTTCACTTTTAACCATAACAATAACCTAGTTTATCCATTACAACTTATACATGATCATAATTTCCCAATATCAATGTTTACATATTCCACTCACCATTCCCTAGGGTTTGGAATACCACATAGGTAGTACTAAGTCCCATTAAAAATCATCATCGAACCTAATTGGATCTGTAATGGGTTTTACACCTCACATTAAATACCAAATTACATTCCACATTGATCAAATAAAAAAACACATCAAATCATCACATTTTAATAAAAAAAATAAACATATAGAACATTAAGACAATGGGAAAAGGACTTAATACCACCTTTGTCATGTTTGTAAACAACTGATCTCCCAAAATCAAACCTTTATTCAAACTAAAATAGCCTCAAACACCATGGAAAAAAACACCATGGAAAACAAGGGTTTAGAGATTCAAAAGGAGAGAAACCCACACACCACGACTCTTCCACAAAAGGGGAGGAAATGAAGTCAAAGACTTACACAGAGCATCAATTTTCACCAAAGGGAACTCAAAATGCCTAATAATTGAAGGAGAATCACCCATGTAGGAGGAGGTGGTGGCAGGTTCATCCACCAATATAGAGGGGTCAAACGAGGGAGAACATTGGGGGAGAATCATTTAAAAAAGTGAGGGAAAAATTGAAAATTGATAGTTTTTATGGGATGTATGGTTTGGATGAATGATTGGTTAAATCATGCACTAACCATGCAGCTCCCTCTATAAAAAGGTTTCAGTTCACACGGTCTCCTAGAAGAACCCAAATAGTTTGGAAAACCGTGTGATGCCCATGTACCAAAATCTGTTTGAGAGGAGGCCTAGACCCACAGTTTCCTTAGAAAGGAGCACCGTAAGTACTAACCATGTGACAACCATGAACTGCTCAATTTTGGTCTATTTTCTTCTCCATTAATGCCCCAAACACTTGGGACACCCTTGATCCACCTCATATACTCGAGAACCATTATGTTGACCAATAAAGGGGAGATAAACCAATATTTAAACAACCACATACCTAAAAAAATTTAGGTATCTTATAAACTCCCGACCATATAATAGATATTCCTCGATCCATACTCCCCATACATCTCCAAACCTCCAAGAAAAAAGGAATGGAAAAGTGGATCACCTATCAACCATCATCTCACAAGTTTCCTCCAGAACACAACCATGCATTCACTGCACTTATCCCAATAAATAGTCCCAGAATAATGAAATTTTCCCCACTGTGATCCATAATAATGAACTCGATGCTCATTAAAGGACGCATCCACAAAAAACTCATCATTACCATCATAAAAAAGAAGAGAAAATTATGGTTAACATCATTGAGACACTATGAAAAAGGTTATTGTCAAAGCACGACACCACCCTAGGAGAGCCAAATGGAAAACCTTCAGTCTGATCCTATATACAACTCATAGCCTAAATCAATTTTTTCCCTATCACCCAAAAATAAAAATTTCTAACTCTGACTCAAGTTTGAAATCACCCAAGGAACACATAGTTTTCGATAAAAATTCTCCCAACCTATGTCAGTCCATTAATCAGAGACCACTCCCTCAAGCCACATCCAAACATCCAAAGTACAATGAAATAATTACCTTCATGTTAATGCTTTCAACTGAGAAAAACACAGGCTAACACCCACAACCAAAATAAAAACACCAAGATAGCTCTTAACTGAGCCCATAAAACCCATAACACCAATAAAATGATATCCCAAGTACCCATTGATGCTATGATACTTCCCACCATAGCCTATTACTCACGATAACAATCATCTAGCGGTAAACACCTCCACTATCCAAAGACCACCAAAACTCATCCCAATGTTCACAATATAATTGATGCATTTTACAAATCACCACACCCATCATACATAAGAATACTATCTAATAATGGCATCCTACCTTGCCATTGAAACCCACTAGAAAGGGCATGCATCCACCATCTATTCATGGACTAAGAAATAATTGACCTATCACCTGTTTACCTATATTTATGAAATGTCAATGCTATTAAAACATCAAACCAGAGGGAGCATGTAAACATACCACACCCATTCCTCTTACCACAACACATCATACCATCCCTAACCGACATGTACCCAAGCACCCATCTTCCATGGGGGTATTCACACCATCACATTCCATTGGGTCCTTTATACATGAGGTGTTCCACCATCAACAGATGCACCAAACACTACCATTCTTTGACTTATAGTAAAACACCACCACCAAGGATTCCACTACTCACCATTTCATCACCCTGATCCATCTCACTTGTTAACTTTACTAACACAAGAACCCTTATTTCCCGAACATCAACTAACTTTAACTAGGTTTTTTTTAAAATCCCATTTCCATTTTCAAAAAATAGTTATCTTTCAAAAACATCCACTGAAGGTATTTTAACACTCACCACTTTCATACCTTTTCTAATTGTGTCAATCCTTACATGACCGAATCATCATGAAATTTCTAGACTCACTGTTGGAATGTTATTACATCACATGACCAATTTTCCTTCACATTCAAGGTCATTCTATAGTCACCCCACACACCTACTCATGTCCATGTGAAACATCCTAAGATGTTCTAGCACTATACCTCCATTGTCATGAACTGTTGTCATGCCTTATCATGCACATAAAATGCTATAATAGGGGAATCTAATATTTCTTTTAGATACACCACAAGCTCAAATCCAAATCTTGGATTGGTCAACCACCATAGCCATGGACCACCTGCCCTTTCTCGAGGAATCCAAAAATGTTTATCAAAATCTCATTACTAGCATCACAATACCACCACATCCACTCAATGGTCTTATCCACACATCCATTACTGACCTAAAACAACCCACTATAGAAGTATCATTATACCCAATTTCCATAATAAATTACAACCAATATGGATCATTAATCAATAACATAATGAATCCCGAAACATGGTTATGACCATCAACATATACAAGAACAAAAAATCACTATCAACTGCTAACCATTCCCAGATTCTGGGAATGGTAATAATTAAAATCATCGACATTGAGTTCGTCCCATGGACCTCTCCTAAAACATGTCAATGGTGTACTTCCCACCAGCCAGATCCAATTATATCACTCCATGATTGTATCCTCCAAGGGGACCAATATCCATATAGAACACTTTTAGGTAGTTAAGAATAAGTCCAGAGCATTTGTTAGCATACCTGATAATATTTCATGATAATGGGAATGGTCATCAGTGGATGAGATTATGATAATATTTCATCAATTAATACCATTACAATCCAACCATCACCGATGTAACTTCCCACTAAAGGGACACATTGACCTACTGAAATTACAAGGCTTCCCTACCCACCAACATCTCATCACACTCAACAACCAAAACTCAAGAGGGATTGCGAACCAAACTCACCACCACTTCACAACTCTCTACTAAGAATCCATGACCCAATGATTCCTATAGAGCTACTAATGCCAAACCTCTAGAGTTTTTACAACACGACCTTGGCAATTCACAAAAAAAACATACAATGATCCGTCAAACTGATCAAAAACCAAACAGTCTCTCACATAACCATGATTCCCACTTTGGTTTCATGGATAACTAAAGGTACTTATATCAATCCACCCATTCACCCATCACAAATGGAATTGTGACTTCCATGAAATTCCCAAATATGGTCCTCATCAGAGCCCTTGTGGTATCTCACTTTCCTAGAACCAGACACTAAACCTGACTCTAGGTCACACGATTCATACATTACTAGATCTAGGAGAAACAACTATTTAAAAAACAAAATATACATTTTGGTCCACCATCTTCGATGGACTTGTGAAATTCTCATTGTTATCATAAAATACCCAAACATTTACACGAACAATACCAAACCTTGTGACCACCCCTCACCCTAGATGTCACTTTCATAACAAAATAATCTAGCCACATTTTGGTCTCCCTTATCCACTCCACCCAAAATATACTTCAAATGAAGTATCAAACACCATAAAGAAAAAAGAACATGGTTTCCTAATGATATTTACAATAAAAATCACCCCTATAACCAACCAAAAGTACTATGGTTCTTCCATAAGAATGTAACCAATTAATACTCACGAATCTTACCGAAAATCTATGGAACTGACCATGCATAGCTTCCAATTTTACAGAATCTACTCCTGATTCATATTCCAAGGCAATGGTAACCTTGAAATGGCCTCCCTTAATGATACCCTCAGTTATAAAGACCCCCAACACATAACTATAACTCAATTAAGATTTCCAAAACAATTTAACTTAATACATAGCCCTACAGAACAAATCAACCCTAGGAAAAACACTCGATGTGACACCTTTAATGTCTAAATAGTCCACCAGTGCCTCAGAAGCCTAAATATAGTCAAAACCAAGATGAAAGCACTTAAATGTCACCTTTTAAGGTAAATTACACCAACTACCTAAAATGAATTCTTCTCTAATGAAGGACATTAACTCTCCCTCTAAGCCATACATATCAATCCTCAAAAAAGTCTCTACCCACATGTGGAAATAATAAGATTGTTATAAATGAATTATATATAATTAACCAAGAATCCATTTATTATAGGAAGAACCCCCAAGATACTCAGTCACATACATCAGTGATACGATCCATACAATGACTCTAGGGATCAAAACACAACTCACATGATCACGACCCACAAAAGGTCACCACAACCCAGGTACCGGACTTATGGTCTAGCATACCACCCAAACGATCATGACCCATAAGGGTTACCCAAATTACATTACTAGACAACATCTCATGACCCAAAGGCCGTATACCTCCCATGTATACAACAATCACATCACCATTACCACACATAAAATCCCAAAAAAACCTCATGAAACATAACCAATGTCTTAATATAGGGCACTATCACTACCCAAACCATCGATACATAGGGTAAAAATACAACACTAGGGAAAATAATTTACAGTGTACCTATAGGTTATATAATCTCACATTTTGATTCAAAATTAAATTGTTCCATTTAAAACTTATGTTTTCACATTAAAAAATTATCTATTTCAAAACCCATGAATTTGAAATTTAAATAAACCTTTTTATTAACTGTACATACAAAATAACCAAGACTGATCCAATGTCACATTTGAATATATTTTCCTTTAACCAATATTTCAAATAAAAAGTCAACTAGCATAATCCAGAGATAGAATAGTTCACTACCGGCATATGAATCCTAAGGAAATATGAATCACAAGAAATATACAGATGTCCTGCCAATCATATGAACCTATCATGATTCATGGACCAACACAACCTCTCTTGATATAATGATCAAAGAGATGAAACCTCACAAATAAATAAAACTGCATAAAAGTGCACCACTCTAGGTGGAAGTATCAACCAACCAAATATGAAGATAAAAGAACATCAATTCCCACCCCTAGAAACTTGGGGTTCCCATTATTGTGGGGCTAAAGGCTCTTAGGAATTAGAACATTACTAGGTCCCAAAAATATCCTAGTATCCTATATACCATGAACCAAATAGTTATAAAAATACATTACTCTGATAGAACTTTGTAACATCTCATATCCAATTATTCTCTATATCTGTTGACCTGATATGGGTCAACAGATGGCCATAAGTGTTCCCCCCTTACGCTAGAGGATTCTAATGACTAGTGAAGGTCTAAAGAGATACAGTTTTGAGAAAATACTCACTAATAAGAGTAATTAGAAATCATAAATAATACCAATAGAAGTAAGATCCTTAAATAAAAAACATACAACAAAAACCAACAAGTAATCAAGTACACATGCTATAAAAATATGATGAATAAACTACATGTAAGGAAACCATATGAATAGACACAATGATAAAAAAATAAAAACTTCCCAAACATAGTCCAGAGTCCCAAACCGATCTTGATATCCCATGCACCAACGTGGAATACCATGCCTAAATTGAATAATATGTCCACATTTGGAACTTTTCCCAGAAGACAAGTAGCATTTTCTTGGGTATCCATGTTCCATGGAAGCCTAAGAAAGGTGTGAGTACAACTTAGTAGGCTACCAAAATGGTGTCTAAATAAATAACTAGTCTATAAAACATTGTATAAAATTTAAAAAGGTGAAATAAATAAACAAATAAACATAATAAACATTATTAACACATTAAACTAATTATTAATCTACCATTTTATCCTTCACATTCCATTATTTCGTCCAAACAAAAAATTAATTTTGTTCATATAAGGAATGTAAGACACAAAATAAAAAGGGGCACATGATTTTAGTCACAAAGAGGGATTCACTAATCAATCAATTATCCAACTTAACTTGAAGCATTAGTATAAAAATCAAGCCATGTCCATAAGTTTTGGAGAATAGATCCCCAAATCTGAAATCCCAAACCATGCAAACCATAAAAGCCTAGAAACTTAGTATGAAATCTCTACCATGGAAACCTTAAGAGTATAGATTCTCAGTCTGAAATCCTAATTAAAAAAATTCATTTGTGGGCATAGAGATTTAGTCCAACCCAACCCAAACAAGGATCCTTAATATGTATTTCAGGAACATAGAGACTCATTCGAATATCCTAACTCAAACCATAAATCTTTGGGGTTTAGAGAATCAGTCTATCAAAAACCATAGGAGTTAAGACTCAATCCAAAACCCCACTCATAAAACCTACCACAAATCTATATGAACATGATTATTTAAACATTTAATATATTTACCATTTTCCATAAATAACCAAACACAATCACATTATACCAAACAACAAATTATTCCATAATAATAACTAGATAAAAAGTAAAATCAATTTCATTTAACAATCCATGATTAAAAAAATTAAAAATACTCATTTAAAATCATCTTGAATCCACCCTTAAAAAACATAGGTATTTTTATTTGAAAAATTAAAGCAAGCCACAAGGATTCCATTTTCATTACCAACCATTTAAAATAATTAGTAGATCATTTCCATAAAATGGGGGAAACATTACCTAATTTATAATATTCATTTTAAATTTATAATGAAAACCACTTTCTAGATCACATTTAGGAAAAAGGATTAGTTTAAAACATAGATAACTTTAAAAAATTCAGGTTCATGCTTTATAAACATAACTGGATGAAAATCCAATACAAATCATTCAATCCACTTTACAAGACTCTTATTCATTTAAAAAATATGGTGTACAAACATTTCAATTCCCCCATTTAGCAAAATCCATAATCCAATTTAATTATTAAAACTTATCCATTTTCTAAAATTCCCTATCTTAATGTTTACCCTTTCAAATCACCATTCCCAAGGGTTTGACATACCCCATGGGTAGCTGTAAGTCCAATATCAAATCATTAACGAACCCAATGGGGTCTATAAAGGGGGTTTTAACCTTACACTAAATCCCAAATTACATTCCATATCCAAAGACACAAAAATGAAGGAAATAAGTACCTTGGAATAACCACATAAACATATAAAATATAGATACTATGTGGAAATGATATTAAACCACCTAACTCATTTTCAAAGAAAACCACTCACCCTAAAGAAACCCATTATTGAAAATAAAATGGCCTAAAATACCATAGAGACAGAAACATTGGAAATGAAGGGTTTAGAGATACAAAAGGAGTGGATCCAACAGACCAATCCTCTTCCAGAAAATTGATGGAAACATAGTCGAAGACTTATGTAGAGTTCCAGTTTTCACTAATTGGAAATCCAAATGACTATGAATTGAAGGAGAATCTCACTTGGAGGGGGGGTGGCTGTTTTTCACCCAAGGAATTGGGGTAGAATGTGGGAGAAATTTGGGGGATAATAATTTATGATCGAGAGGAAAAAGAGATATTCCCACTTCTTATAGACATCATGGTTGGGTTGTTTGAGTGGAAAAACTAAGCACCAAATTTGTGGATCCCTATTCCCTAGAGGGTATAGGTCCCACGGTCTCTTAGAGCCACCCTGAATGGGTTGGAAAACCATTTCATGACCGTGTTCCAACCTTATCGGAGTGGAGTCCTTCCCATATGATTTCTATATCCAGGAAAAACGTTTTTACTAATCATGCGCCAAGCATCGATGGACATTTTTTGGCGACTTTTCTTATCCTTTCATGTCTTGAACACTTGGGACATCCATTAGTCACCTCTTACACTCAAGAGACATTCCTTTAACCAAATAAAGGGAGTTAAACGAAAATTTAATGAAATTCATACATCCATAAAAGTTTGGGATATTACAATTTATAATGTGGGTATATTTACCAAATAAGGATAGACACATGGATCAATTGGATGCCTATAAACTCAATATTGGGGATATGAAAATTCTGATGGGAAATTTGCGTTGTATTGTCTTCTAGTAGTTAGTGAGGATGATATTTCATTAGAAATTATAACCTGATTCACGACCATATAAATAATATCACCTCATTTTTTCATCAGTGATAGAAATTAAAATCATAAGAATATAATATATTTAAGGAGTTAGAATATAATGCCCAATTATTTAAGTATATAATTTATTTTCATCCCATAATTTACAAATTAAATCTCTCCATGAACAACAGAAAATTATAACTAACTATGAGAAATATTATTAAAATAAAATTAAATGTATTAAAATATGGTCGTTATAATGAAGCCATTGAACTAGAGGGAATAAAAAAAATTAACTAAAATATGAATTCAATACAAAAATTAGAATAAATTGAATCAATTAGTAGATTTCTTCCATACATGGTGCATTTATTTGATCATGGAAATGAGGTAACATTACCAGGGTTACCTAAACAAAGCCCAAGTAAAACTCTAACAAGTATAGATTGAGAGGAATTGTTTTTAAGATAAGTTCACGATCAATGAAATCACTACAAGATCCATTATACTTTAACCGAAACTAGAAACAACCATCATTTCTTATAATACCCATAGATCTTATTCAAATGTTATGACTACATTTTTATATAGAATTTAGGCTAATATAATCTAATAATTGTTAATAAATTTTATGTCCCTATTATTATGGTAATTTTATATATTTTATATTTCCACAAAAATTTATAGTCCTATAATAATAAAGGTTTTAATATATATAATTTTATTTATAATATTTAATTAAACAATTAGTCAATCTTAAAAAATTAGTAGTAAAATCATTTAGTGATGAGAAGTATTTTTCTCCAAGAATTATAATTTTTTATATATTGTGTTTTTTAAACTAGTTAATCATGATTATAATAATATAGAATTTAATTAAATATATATATATATAACTTAATGATCTTATAAATATTTTTATGAATAATTTAAAAAAAAATTATTCTTAAAAAATAGATTTTCTTTCCTAAAACAATGTTTTATATATTATATGTGATTCCATTAAAAATTATATTTATAAAATATTGAAATTAAATTGGAATAAATCACTTCTATATTTATAATCCTTAAATTAAAACAAACCATTGATAAAAATTTCATTTTTACACAAAAAATAAGTAATTGGGGTTAAATTTAACTTCCATGGTAAAGATAGAAGGGTTATTTTCATTGAATTGTTTTTATAAATTTATTTAAAATTATTATCTTAGTAAATTGGGTTTTTAATTATTAAATAATGGTTCAAATGTAATTTTAGTATATAATATAATATTTTATCCCTAATTTAATTAGTCATTGAATGAGAATTACACTAAGAACACTTAATATTATTAAAAGGATTTAAAAAAACAGGGTTCTTATATATTACTTGATTTAGCTAAAATGTTGATTTATTTATATGTAAAAAATATATTAGATTAAAGGGATTCTAAATTATGATTCATATCATGAAAATTAGGTAAGATGTATTATCTTATATTTGTAGTAAAAAAATAATTATTTTTTCATATTTTTATTCACGGTTAGATGGATAACTGAAATTTTTTAGAATTATTTTATGGTTACATGAAACATAGACTTTCTATAAAAACATTATTAATTTTTATGGTCATAACCATGTGCATCACTAAAAATTCCACACGAAACTCATCAAACTACCATGGGATTCTATTCCTACCCCTCAGCAACCATTCAATTCCTAGGAAATGTCCCTCATTTTCATCTAAAAATAGACCTTAGATCTATCCACTTCATGACACACCACTGATACAATATTTTCTTAAAACACATACCAATTTTTCATATCTTATATTCCTCATACACATTAAAAAGTTCCCGATAACAAACATTTGTTACAAGTACACAATTTCTAATAGGTCATCCAAGAAAAATATTAATCTTTTTATAAGGTTAAATAACATTGATGAATGTTGAATGTTAAGTTAGGGGTGTTGCATAAAGTTTTTATTTATTCTATAAATTCTCCATATTCACCACCTATTTTATATTTTTAATTGATATACTACCCCATGGATTTTTTCATGATTCTATTATTAAATTCAAGTGTTTTAAAAATCCATATAATGTTCTATCTTTGGTGGGAAATTGATTTAAAAAATATTATTATTGTACGGAATTTTAATATGTAAAATATTCATTTATTTAGTTAAAATAAATCATATTTAAAGTAGTTATTCTATTTTTTGTTTTCTTACACATTAATATTTTACTATATGATATTTTCTCTTTCTCTCTTGGGAAAATGAAAATATTAATTTTTAAGCTTCGTCCTTAATAAATTTTATTCTTATAAAATAATAACAATGTTAAAAATAATTCAACTCCTCTACAATAAGATCATTATCATATATATTTTTTATTTCATCCTATAAACATTATCACTTTTAATTTTTAAATAAAAATATGTAATATTTATTGTGGTAATTATAATTCACATTACCCCTTTTCAAAATAAAGATGTACTACTCTTATAAATGTTCTGGGTTGTAGTAAATGTATATGAAAACATTAAGGTGGTTTTTATTTTCAGAGTAAAATATTTTATCTTCCACTCCAAATTTTCTCTAGGATATATATTTTAGTTTCATTTTATAGTCGTTTGTTAAATTTGTCTTCCAATCACCTTCATGGAAATTATTTTTTTGTAAGTGGCTCGTATCTATGTTAAGAAATCTTTTCTAAAACCAATTTTTGTGATGTCACATACATGATCTTATTTATCTCTGAAAAATATATCTATAATAGAGTTATGTTTCATGAATCACCTTTATATTCCCTATTTATATAATCATTTTGGGTAATTGAATTTTTGGAAACAACCAATCTAACTCCTTAGTTCATTATATATTAATCATTTTGGGAATGTTAGGAGACCAATTTTATCTCCTTGAGTTTTTTAATAAAATAAAATAAGATTTATTTTGATTAAACCAAATGCATATGGATTATCACTATAATATGGATTGAGTTTAATAAATCCCTATGATGGGTTGGGCATGTTAAAACCCCGAGATAAGGTGAATTTTTTAAATTCCTATAATTCGTTAGTTAATGTTTTATATATCATGAGAGAATTTTTTTTGTTTGGATATGATTATAAAGATATTTTTTAACAATTTTATTTTATATACATTATTACAGATATATTTTTTCATAAAATTATTATGTGTACACGATTATGGATAGATTTGTTCATATTATTTTTTGTGGTAATGTTTTCATGTATCTTTTTTATCTAGATTGTTCTTTTTAAATGAGTTGTGATATAAATTTTCAAATGTTTATTGTGTGAAAACGATTTTAGGAATCCCGATTGATATTATGGCCCATGGATATAATTATAGGTAGTTTTTATTATAATCTTATTATTTCCTAGTCTTATTATTATTCCACATTTATTTATTATATTACATTGTTATAATATATAGATCATGTATGTTATATCTTGTTCCCCCACTCTTAATCCATATAACATGTTTTTAGTGTTGAATACTGAATTAATAACTCTTATTGGACCATGATTTCTAAAAAGTTATTTCTCCAATGACTATGTTTTCTCACTTACTTGTGATATAGGCATTGATGAAATACTGATACATTTTTACCTTATATGGAATCTGATATCACTCATTAATTATTATTTCCATTTCCGAGGTTATTGGGATGAGTATTACCTTGGAGATATTTAGAAGAGCTTCATGTATGGTGTTATTGTTGAGAATTGTTCACAATCATATTTTTATGTAGGTAACATAAAAAGATACTAAGTCATTAAGTTTTTGGATTTTTGGAATATTTTTATATTAAATGTTTAAATTATTGAAATATGTGTAAGTTATATTTGTTTATATTACTTGGTATTGCTGATGCAATGTAATGTATGTTTTTTTACCAGGCCTAGTAGTGCGCGTCTGAGTCATCTCATGTTCAACCAAAACATATAACTTTCTCTATAATTATCAATTGTTTTCCACATTACGAGAATAATTTAAACTTTTTTATATTATGAAATTAATATTTATAATAATTACACCCTTATCAAATTTAAAAGGTACCCTTCACCACCCAACTTCCCCTCACACATAAACCTTCTAAGCTTGACCAAACTCCACCAAAACAACTCCATAAACCTCTTTAACACATCCTATATATTATAGTATCACCCAAAAATACTATCCAATATATATTAAGGAGTGGTATATAGAATTATATCCATGAAAGTGGAGTTTACACACACAAACCATGACATTTTAGACTCCATGTAAGAGTTTCTTGGTGTCAATTCCAATTCCTTTAGACATTTTTCATGTTGTGCACCAAGATTAATTTTTTTTTCGGTTTTTATTAAAATACACTATGAATTTATTATACACTATTTTTCATGTAATTCATGTGATTTATGAAATGAAATAATGTTCTTTATTTCAATATATTTTGATTCATTGGTTATAACATCTGTGAGGGTTTCTCATCTTAAATTAGTTTATTTGAGAAATGTTTCATATTATATACATATATTCACTTATATGGGGTATATAAGACCACTATAAATTATTATATCACTATAATTTATTTATTAATGGTATTTAATGTTATATTTAATGTAATATCTTTCATGAGGCTTTGATTCAATTGTTTTATAATTTATAATTTTTTCCCATATAATCTCATTTTCAAATCATTTTTTTATGAATATATTTCCATATAGGGAAATAATATAATATTTCTCACATAATACTCACATATTTTATTCTACTTTAGGTATTTAAGGGGTATATATGAACTATTATTTAACCTTTTATTGGGACATAATTTACTCGAACTGATGCTTAAAGAACCTATCTTTATCTCTTATTTTGGATGGAAATCTTCCTCCTACATGTAAGTATTATTTATTTTGTTTTATCAATGACGTTATATACACTCATATGATTTATTATGATATTTTTTAATATAATTTACTTCACTGAAAAAGGAAAATTATTTTAATGTTTTTTTATGTTAGTTTTCTAGGAACTTTGTCCATATTTACAAATGTTTTAAAAACAATTATTTTAACGATTTCAAAATAAATGGATTTTATTCATTTCATAAATATATTTCATAATTAAGGATCCAATAAATGTTTCATTTTATAAAAAATAAAATATATTCTCAATTTTTTGTGAAATTTTTTCTTAAAATTAATGTTATTAAAAGAAAATTATAATTTTTCTTGTTTTCCTAAAGAAATTTTCAGGTTCCCTTATAAAATGGATTTTAATATATTAATAAAAATATATTGTTTTTTTATGATTAGTTTGGCGATATGATCTAATGGAACCATACAAATTCATTCTATTGATGTCCTATTATAATGTTTGTATAAATATTAATGAAACATGTTTCCTTATAATGTGTTAATTATTATATGATGAAGTTTTGAATGATATTAAGTTATTTAAAAAAAGTATGATTTATCATAATGAGAAAGGTGGGAATAATATATACATTATTTTTTTGGGTAATGTTCTATACCACTATATATCAAATGTTTGCACATATAGAAAACCCAAGACTAAGGGAAAACAAGTTGTAATCCCAAGCCTAATATGACACATGGGTTATTAGCCAAAAAAAATATATATTTTGAAACGATGGATAAAATAGTCCTTTATTGGATGAATTCATTTACGGTCTAATTTAATATATTTTACTATTTCCATACTCATATTCATTCCTATTCTTATGTTACACATTCTTCAAATGTAATAATAATATATTACTTCAAAACGAAGCATGTTTTATGTGGTGACCAGAGCCTTAAGTCATGATCTATGATATGTGATGCATATTTATTTGGGAATTATTTTAATTATTATTGGTTCATTTAGTTTGATTATATTTCCATTCTCAAATTCTTATATTATTCTATATTATGATCTTCAATAGATGACATTAATCGTTACCCTAATTGAGCAACTGATATCACCCATTTAATATGTTTATATTTTATAGGTTGTAATGATTAATATTATGTTTGATATGTATGCAAGAGTAAAATATTTTTAGAGTATTTATGGGATGTATTGAATATATTTTGTAATATAAGTTTCTTATGTATTTAATAACAAAAGGCTCTGAACCTATAATATTTGGAGTGTGACTTATTCGTATGGGTAATGAATATTAATGTGAAATAATGTAATATGTATGTATGTTATTATTGGGTGAGCTTAGTTGGTATTAATTTAAATGAAAAGTTTTTATTTGCAGCACTAGATTTGGGAATGCAGGTATGTGGCTCTTAAATTGGTATCAATGTGTGGTTCAGTTATTTTTCAGGATTAATATAAGAAAGCAAAACATAACATAACCTAGAATAAATTAAAAGAGATATAGATTGAATAGAAAGTATCTTAGTATAAATTAACATTTCATATAGTTATAAATTCATAATATATACTATTCATATTTAAATATTTTTTTCACTCTGATTCTATGAATTTACTATATTTTATTAAAAAATTATACTATTTTTGGTTTTGAAAATGAACAAACCTATGGGGAACCATGTTAGTATTTGGTGTGATGGAAAATGTTTTGATTGTACCAATGAACAACCAAAAAAGATAGAATTCTATGTGTAATATATTGTGGTTATAACTAATAATTTAACTCAACATATGACTAGAAAATTAAACCAAGAAGAATTAAAAAAACATAAAATAATAGAAAAATGTAGTTTCAATGAAGTTCAAGTGATAAATACAATAGAGGAAAGAATATTAACCTTATTATATTTCAATAATGAGAGAAAAATACCCAATGTAATTTTTTCAAAATAATAAGAGTATATTTTCATATTGTAAAAGGAGGGTATCAAAAAACCCCTAGTTATCTTAATATATGATTACCATTAAATAAATCAATGTGTTCGATAAATTTATCCGCACACAACATCAAACTTAAATGAAACATGATATATATATTTTTGATTGCTAAACCCTGACTATTAAGTTAGTGGGAATGAATATTTGTAACCACTTTAGGAAATACTCATAAAAATAAAATAAATTATTGTTTTAATATTAATTTAATTCAATTATTATAGCCAAAGAAACTAAGAAAATATTTGTATTCTTATTTTTTTATTTTTTTCCAATATACTATGTATATTATTATTAGAAAATAATAAAATATATAGATAATATGAATAATTTATTAATAATAAATTATCAATTAATTACTAAGTAATATGAATAAATAATATTTAACATTTTAAAAAATAAATTTCCAAATGACTATTTTTTACTATATTTGAGGGTTTTATTTAAAAATTGATTTATAAAACTTTATAAAATTTATTTGAAAAAATTAAATTATTATTTATTTTATTAATAACAATATAAGCTTCATATGTTTTTTTTATATTTTTTTTTGAAATGAACAATTTGTCAATGAATAGTAAAAAATTACATTTTTACAAATAACATGAATTTTATGATAATATTGGTATATAATTATGAAATTTAAATTAATGGAAATTTTTAGAAGACTATACATATATATATATTTAATATTTTATTTTTTAATTTATAAACTATTTTTTTTAATTTACAAAACCATATTTTGATATTTTAGAATATATGTAATATTAAAGAATTATTTTAATACATTATCCACTTTTATTGGTAAATTTGTTTATATATTTTAAAAATTTATTAAAATTAAATGGATTTAAAAATAATAAAAATCTGATTAAAATTATACAATAAGGACATCATTATTTTTAGGAGAACATATTATGTTATCATAGGTGAAAACTATTTACTAATGTAAAAGCTAAAAAGATAAAGCCTATAATTTAAGAGGGATGAAAACAATATTAAAACATGTATATAATTGAATTTATGTCATTTTTCTTGACCTTATTTCTAAATAACTAAACTATTTTTAAATTTTTGATCCACTTTACATGGTTAAAATGTGAACCCTTTATATTACATTGAAATATTTTCAACAATTTCATTCCCATAATTTTTAAATGGGGTTTATTACCACCCCTTTAAGGAACTCCAAAAATTGATGCTTCAAACTGAAAATATGATTTTTTTGTTCTATGAGAATACTCTCTTAATATTTTTTTCTCCTATTCAAAAAATATTATCCTAATAAACCTATTTCCAAGGTATCTTCTAAGAAAATTTGAATGTTATTAACATGGGTAATTATTTATATTTAACTAATTTCTTATATTGTTCATTTACAATTATTATTTTAAATAACTATATAATTAAATTATTATTGGTTATATTATTAATTTTATCATGCTATGGGAATAATCCTTAATCACCTTTCCCCTTTAAATTAATAAAAATTAAACCGTAATTATTGTCTTGTGCGGAATACCGTATCCATAATGATATATGTTTTGTCTTCCTTAACCACGATTGTAGGATAGTATAAAAAATTAATTTAATATATAAATATTATATTTATATCATGTTAATTATTTTTAAATAATGAACCACATCACTCCTATCTCCCCCTCTTTTGAAATTGAAACTATCAACCATGTGTATGTGTGGACTAGCGCCTCCATCAAATGATTGATTTCCATTTTTCATTTTTATCAGTTTTTTACAAGAATGGTAATGATAATGGGAATATAGGATAAATATTTTTTTTATGATATTATTATGTTAATTGTATTAAAAATTGTAGAACATATAAATTATATAATCAACAAAATATTATAATTAATTCACTCGTTTAAAACAAGTAGACTAAGAATAAAATAATCTATTCATTCAAAGTAATGACTATATATAAATAATATTCTATTTATAATTATTTAAAATTCCAAAATATCACACTATTAAACTCTAACTAATTTCATTATTCTTATATTAAAATGATATTATAAATAAATAACCTCACAATAACCAATTAATAAAGGTAGGTTCTTGTTTGAGTAAGTATAACAACATACTCAAGAAATAATATGATTTTATATCATGGAAGGATATTATGACATATTTAATTGTATAATATGATTTAAATATGTAAAATAATTATTTTTAATTTCATATAAATCATTAACTCATTAATTTATAAACCACCCTTGGTTAATTAAGATTCATTGAAGCACATTCTTCTTTATGGGATGCCGCACAATCTTCCATACGATTCTATTATTAGGGGTTCATAAGAGTCTCTATAGAGTGGATCTACATTGGTTTTATTTGGAGGATTTTTTATTACAGGTTCAATTCTGCACTAATATTTTAAAGGATCTAATGGCATCTATGGTTTTTAATCTTCCTTGAAGACATATGTCATTTAAATTATTGTTTGGTTTCTATCATCATCTCCATCGGGGTCCTTCCCTCACTATGTGACCTCCATGGATACCTTCATCCTTAGATATTCTTAAAATATAGGATCCACTATAATGGATCATCATCCTTGGATTTTTCCTTGTACATTTTGAGCAGTAGGGGTTCAGTTTTAGGTGGTGATTGTTTGTCAAGCAGTGTATGGTCAGTGCCTTCTGATTCTTAGTGATAATTGGAAATGTTAGTTTATTGGATTCTCCATCGATGGTTTTTGGTGGTTTAGTGATGATTTTTTTCATCTAGGGGTTATGTTTGGTGGGGTGTGGAATGTCAAATGGTTATGGAATATGGATCATGTGGGTGGTGGTTGCTAGAAAGAGCATATATTGATCTTCTATGTAGAGGCTATTTTGTTCTAGTAGATTGGTATGATTTTGTTACATCATATCATGAATTATATTTTATTTATGGTATTCTAAGTTCAAATTAAATTCATCAATTTTAAGGGGGTGGGGGTCTATTTGAATTCTTTTTTAGCCATAATGATTTTCTTGGTATCAATTATAAGTCATTATGACATGTTACTGTTTATGTGTCATGTTTCCTTTATATATTTTTCTATTATATTAGTTTCATATGATTATTCTATAACATATTTCATTGTAATTTATGGGATATAATCATCCAAATAATGTTCTTTTATTAAAAATAGTTTTTCTTCAAGTGTTTCCCTATTCATAAGAGTTTCCAGTAACTCATGTTTTGTTCATTGAGAATATGATCATTCTTTTGAACATATTTAATATAATTTTGGTATATTCATACCATTGATTTTATTAAGTGTTATTATCCTAATTTTTTTCATACATACCATATAATACTTTTTTCAAATATTTCATGCTTCATGGAGTATATTTATTGTAAGGTATATTGATAACTCAAGTTCCCTTCCATGAGTTATATTGTTTCATCACAAACTTATCTCTTACGTGCATCAGTTATCCCACCCTGAGACTTTATTATCTGTTATTTTATAATCCAACATGGGAAAATAAAATTTTAATTAAAATTAATGTGTCGTTAATCTTCTTGTATTGTGGGTTTTGAATAATGGTTTTTTGAAAATAATAAAAAGTGTTTTCATTTAACTTTTTGAATGTTTTGAATTCCTCTCATCATTTCCCAAATAATTTTTTCCATTTTCACTGCTGAATTGTTGGATATTATTTTTGAATTATAGGGTTTTAAAAGAATTTATGTAACCTTCCCAAAATTACATTTGATATCGACATGTAAATTTGTATTTTATTACTATATTAGAAATTCTTTCAAAAAGATCTTTTATGTTTTTACATCCATTTAACATATCATTTTCAAAAGGATATACCATAATGAGGATTATGTTTTATGATTTCCCTTATATATATATATATTATCATTTTGGTGATTGAACCCATGGTATCGAACCATTCTATTATTGATCTTTTATTTTGTCATACTATTTGAATAAGTATTTTTGTTAGAGTGTTTTTCAATTATTTCAACAACCTTTTATATTTCCTATGTAACAATGGGGTATTGTTATTTTGAAACCATACATCTTTATTCTCTATATGTTATATGTTCATGTTATTATAATATTTAAGTCATCGTATACCCATTTCATTGTAATGTCTTAAAATCACACATTTCATACTTTAAGTTGGATGTTGTTCACCTATAAAAAATTTTATTCTATTGACATGGGTAAATTTATTGGAACCCTATATTTTTTTTATTTTAATACAAATGATTTCCTTATTGAATGTACTTGTTTGAATATCTACCTTATTTCTCTATACCAGTTAGGATCTTGTATCAATTTTATTTACATGGTGATGATGATTTAAATTCTTAATTATTATTTACTACTAACCGAGGTTATTATGTGTTAAAATTTTGTGTCATTCATTATATAGATATTTATGTTCTTATTCTATAAGTGGTTCCTTGGGGAATGGTATGAAAAATATTTTTGACTTTAATGGTGACTCTATTAGAAATAATTAGTTGAATGGAGGATCCATAATTACATATCTTTATGATCCATCGATGGGTCTCATGGGATAGAGAATGTTGGGGTTGGGTATGTGCCTATTCCATAACAATATAGTTTCTTATCACACAATCTTGAAAATTAGTTTTTGATGTCTTTCATTATGGACTCCATCAGTATCAGATTAGAATTATTAATACCCATTTTTCAATTTATTTTCATAGATATAGATACTCTATGTTTTGAGTAGATTATGGATTCATGTTTATTACTTATTTAGAACATAATATTTATTCAATATTTATTCCATGGTTTCCTCAGTTGTATTATTTCTCTCACCAAGGCTTTGATATCAACCCTTCTTAAGTTTCCATTTCAATAAGTTATAATAAAAATTTATACACATGTCATGGTTAAAATTATAAAACATGTGAGTGAATTTATGGGAGGTATTGAATAGTCATTTTGGATTAAGTTTTTTTGTATATAATTAAAAAACATCTTCTCGGTTCAAAAAATGGGATTTTCTATTTTTTTCTCACAGTTCCCTAAATATCTAAACAAAAAAATTTCAATGGGATGAAAGAGGTGAAATAATTATTATTGATTTTTGTAAATATGTATGGTAATATATAGTAATTTACTGATGGTATTAAAGAAGGTAAGTAATTTACGTGTTTATAGAACCATCGTTGAGAGTGTGGGTCTAGGGTTCCACTGTTGGTATCAAAGTAATGTATTTGATAACTTTTGAGAATATGATTTTATTGTGGATAATTTAAAGATTGATTTAAGGTTGATAAAAATTTCAATGTTAATATAAAACCTTCATAATAATATATTATTTATTTTTAATATAATAATTAACATTTTATTTTTTTGATTAGGAAGTGATTAATTAAGTAAAAACCACAAGTATAATTCCATGTTTTGGATAACATTCTAATGTTTTGGTAAAGTATTGATTTTGTGGTTTTTATTATAAATAAATCCCAATCTGGATAAATATATTTGGATGATGATATGACATAGATACACCTTTGGGTAATCGCTCTAAAAAGGGTTGGTTGGACATTGACACAATCATATCTCTAAATCATGGTGTGTTGACCTAAGACTACCTTCCTAACTAGACACTCATGGTGAATAAATTTTTTTCAGTCACGTTATATTTAGAGACAATTACAATGGATTTAAGAATTATGTTAATTAATTAGGTTAAACAACCTTATAAAAAATGACAATAGATAATCAATGATTGAGAAAAGAAAGTCTTATGATGATCTAAAAGTTTAATATTTTATAAATAATGATTTCATAATCCAAGATATATTTATATTGATGATTTCATATTCATTTTTTAGATATCATCATAAGAATTTTTATTTAATTATTTGGTTTAAAAAGGATCAAAAAAATTATGTTGAGAAAGTTATGGATCCATGAAACACTGTATCATATGAATTAACATGGGAGGGTACTTAAATGGTTTATAATTTCATTATATGATGGTTATGAGGGGAAAATGAATCTTTTATTATATTACCAAATTTCGTGAGTTTGATATGAAAATTAAAATTAAATGTTGATACCCTTATCTATTTTTATTTGTGATGGATATTTATCCATGATAATATAGTATCATTTAAATGTAATGGGGATTATGTGAAACATTGAAGGATTTTTCTACAGTATTTATTCTTCAATGTTTAGAAAAAATATATAAAATGGTACCAATAAACATGAAATCTTATTTTATAGTAAGGGTATATTATTTAGGCTAAATATTAAAGAACACATGATTGAAACATGGATAACTAGTGGGTATAAAATGTTGATTTATTTTGAGAAAATTGAGTTAAATAATATTTATAGCCTAAGAATTGATAATTTAATCAAATAAAAAAATCCATAATATTTGTGGTGAAATTTATCTAATTTTTTCGATTATTATATATATAAACTATTGTGTTACATTATAAACTAGTGGTTAGTAAAATTTTTGTTGTATTGATGGAGTTAATTTCTAGGAATAATATATAAATTCAATGCAGTTTATTAATTGGGATATTCGAATGATTTTGGGAGATGGATGTTGTGGATAATATTTTATTAGGTTGTATACATACATGCGTGTATTATTTTATGAATGGATAAATTAGTTTAATAAAAGATAAAAGCATTATATAGCTTAAGATAGTATGGTAGATTTCATAATATTTGTTATACCCCGAATGATGAATATGTTAGGAATACCCCCACCATATTTCTCTAATTAGTGATATTTAAAATTGAAATGCTAATATTTATTTGGAAGGGGAGAGAATGTAACACTTGAAAAATTTAATATATGATTACCATTAAATAATTCATTGTGTTGGATAGTTTTATCCACAAGAAATATCACACTTAAAAAAGCTATGATATATTTACATATGATTGTTAGACCCTAGACATTGAATTTAGGGGAGTTAATAGCAGTAACCACTTTATGAAATATATATAGAAATAAAAAAAATAATACATTTAATATAAAATAAATTCAATTAGTATATAGATAAACTAAGATAATATATTTTTCTTAAAAATATATTTCTCTAGAATTGGGTTTTTTATTCCAAGAAACTAAATATATTACGAATATATAATAATAAAATATATTGATAATGTAGTATTATATTAGTAATAAAATATTTAGTAATTGATAAGAAATATTAATAAAAATAATTAAAAAAATTAAATTTATTTTCTACTATAAGATGTTTTCCATCATATTTTGAGATTTAATTTAAATATTGAATTATAATATTTCATAAATTTAGTTTGAAAAAAATTAAAATTATTTTTGATATAATAGTAATTATATATGAATAAGATGAATATTTTGATTTTTTCCAAAAAAAGTTTTTATAAATGACATGATTTTTATGAAATTATTAGTATATGGATAGGAATTATAAATACATGAAACCTTTTTATAAGAGATAATATTTATTTTATATGCGACTTTACAATTTTCAAAATTTTGGTTTTAATTTATAAACCCACATACGATAATTTAGAGCATAAAAATACTTTCTAAAAAATATTTTTTAATAAATTATACAATTTTTTTAATAAAAATATTTTAATTTTATAAAATGATTAAAATAAAATTGATTTTAAATAAAAAAATAGATGTTTTAATTTTTTTAATACCTACCACTTAACTTTTAGTTATAAATATTATTCCACCTGAGGTAAAAACTAGTTACCTTAATAAAAAATAAAAAGGTAAAAGTAAAAAATTAAGGGTGAATGGATTGAAAATGATAAAAAATGTATATAATTTAGTGAATGAAGTTTCTATTGACCATATATCTTCTCCAATAAATAATTTCTCAATTTTGGATCCACTTTACATGCTTATCATTTGATCCCATTAAATAAAATTGAAATATTTTCAAAAATGTTATTCCCACCACTTATAAAAATGCCCTCTCACTATGAAATGATGGAACTCCTAAAAAAATCATTTCCTCTTGAAAATAATACCTTATTAATTCCCCTATAATAATATTTCACTTTATTTAGGTACTAGGAACATGATAGTATCCCATGTTTTCCATCTACAACTTATATTCCAAGGAAATCTCAAAGTGTTCATCATAAGAAATTATTTATACTTAAATCATTTCTTATATATATATATTCATTCCAAATTTTTTAATTTAAATCCCTATGTAATGAAATAAAAATTTTTATATATTTATTTTCATTATTCTATGAAAATTATCCTTAATAGAATTTTACTTTTTTATTATGAAAAATAGAACCCTTATTTGTGCGTTGTGCGAACTACCACCTCCACAACAAAATATGTATTTTCCTTAACCTTATTAAAAGAATAGTATAAAAGGGTAATTTAAAAAATAATTATTATATTTATATCATTTAAATAGTTCTGAAATAATAAACGAAATTACATCTTTCTATCGTTCAATGGAAAATGAAATTGTCAACCATGCATACATGTGGACTACCACCTCCATGGAAAGATAACTTTTCATTTTTATTTTCCTCACCACCTTACATGGATGGTAATGAAGATGGTTTTAAAGAATAAATATTATTTGTATGATATAATTATGATTTTTTATAATAAATATGATAATCTATTCGTAATATAATAAATCAATTATTATTGTTAATTCAATCTTATAAAACAAGTGATCTTTGAGAAAAATGATCTTTTCTTTTTTAGTAATTACTTAATATAAATTATATTATATTTATATTTATTTAAAAATTATATATATAAAAATATTAAATACTAAATTAGATAAATCTTCTTCTTCATTAATTATAGTACAACTAAACTGCTTTATAATTACCCATTAATCATCGTTGGTTCATGGTTTTGTTGGATTTACCACCCACTTGAACAATAATATAAATACTAATAATTTATTTATATGAGAACTAATTTACTAGTATAATATTATATAAATATGTAAAATATTTTTTATTCTTGGTTTTGTTATTTTTTATTAACATTTAACTTAATAATTATGAAATCACCCTTCATTAAGTAAGAATCACCAAAACATGCTCATTAACTATTTCAACCCCATGGACCGTAACCAAAATTTCTATAAAATGAGATTATAGCATAACAGAATATTATTAAAAATATATTAATGTAACTCATATAACTATTAATTATTTTATATTGGTAAATAACATATTCAAGAACCAGATTTATGAAAATTGTATAAATAGATAAAGATTACTTATACATGGTGATAAAAATTCGTTAAAAATAAATAATATATATATAGATATAATATAAATTACGATTATAAGTGTTTATAGTTTAAATTAGGCTTTTTGAGTATGTTTTTAATAAATTAATTTAATTATTCATGATGTTAAGTAAAATTTTAGAATGAATCAGGTATAAGGTACGGGTTTCATCTCAAATTCCTCTCTTTAATGATTTTTTAGTATTATGCACCTAATTTTAAATATGTGGTGTATATATTAACTATTTGATATATAATACCCAGAAATATATTTTTATCATTCTATTTTATGTTTAATTTCGAGACCAACCTTTCAAAGAGTTTTTTTTGATGTTTCTAAATCCACAAGGCTTTTTTTATGGTATGAATTTCGATTCTTTGTGTAAAGTTATGTGTTATACATCATGATTCCTTTGTATGGTGTGATTTTGATTTAATATATCATGAATTTAATATAATTAATTTATTTTTAATTCATGGGATATAATAAGAAAAATCAATTTCTTTTCGTAAAATGAATTTTAACTCAACTATTACCTTAGTCATATGAGTTTTTGGTAAATGATGTTTTATATATTGATTATATGATTGTTATCTTGAACTTATTTCATACAAGTTGTGTATATTCAACCATATCATTTGATTATGTGGTATTATATCCTTTTTAGAATCCTATTCCATAAAATGATTTAAAAAAATCATTCATCATTACAACCTTTGATTTTAAAGGAGGAACATCTTGTTTGATATCATATACAACATGGAACACCATGCTTAAATGAACTAAAAAATATTATTTTATAAAATATAACTAGTATAACCGAGCCATTGAAAAAATAGGTATGAATAGAAATAAGAATATTAGAAAATATATATACAATGTTCTTACTAAATTTTTTTGATAATTAATTATTTGAAAAAATCATTTAATTTTTAGTGAAGTTATATTTTTCTTAGAAAATATCGTTGCTTAAAAAATTACTTCTTTTTGTGAGAATATATTGTATTTAATTTTATAAAATACTGTAAAATAAATTTTATAAAATTACTTACATTTTTTAAATCATCATATGAAAATTAGCTAATGGTGAATATTTTGGATTTTTCAGAAAAGATTGATTTTCTAAAGAATAGTGAAAATACATATCTTCATTGAAAAATAGACTTTTGTTTCAAGCATGTAAGAACATTAATTTTTTTTAAAATGGTTTAGAATCAAAATTATTTATATTATATTATTAATAATCTAATTAAGTTCATTCAAATAAATTTTATTGTTTGATATGGTATAAAAATATTTTTATATATAAATATTTTTTTAATGAAATACTATTTCTCACTGTGTTTTATGTTTTTATCTAAAATTAATTTCCACTACTTATACAGATTTAATTTTGAAAAATGGATACCATATTTGGATTTATTTGGTTAAAATTGTACAAATATTTGCCTTTTATTTTATATCATTTTAAATATCAATATTTAAAATGTGACCAAAACCCATATATATTTAATTTGATGATTATACTTACAATTTATTATCTTATTATTTTAATATATTGAAATTTTTAATCAATTTACTTGATATAGACTTAATTATATTTTAATATATATTGTAATTGAATTTGTGTCTTTTCCGTTACTTATAAAAGGACACCCCTTCTCTCTTTTCTTTACACCAATTTGAGCATCATAGATCAAAAAGTACTTTCCAAAATAACTTCTTAACATCCTTAACAATGGAATGTATTTTATTTGTTCATAAAATACCATTTCAAAATCCCTAAATAATGGATCTGGAAGAGGCCTACCAAAGTAGAAATAATCATCTTACCCAACCTGTGTAAATTTATTTCTTCTTCTAACTTCACTAAATATATGTTATTAACCATAATATAAAAAATTAATTAACCTAAATATAATTAAATTCTATTTTTATTATGTCATCTCTATTATCCACCCTATATTCTATTAAATGATTAGAAAAATTATCACTATTGTGTATGTGTGGACAACCACCTATATATAGTGAAACATTTCATTTTCTATAACCATATTTCATTGATTGTTATTATGAATGTTTTCATATCTAAAAACTATATTTAGATCTCAATTATAGATCTATAATTATAAAATTATATCTACCTTTTTACCATCCATTCCATTGGAAAACAATAACATCTCGCGTGTGTACGTGCAGACTACCACCTCTACAAAGCGATATAAATAATTTTTCATTTTTTGTTTACATGGATTATAATAAGGATATATTTAATTAATATATATGATATATGTAACACCCCAAAACATTAAAAATAAATTATAATGCATGGAATATTGTTTAAGTAGATATTTATAACTAGCCTTTAAGAATAATTTTGATGCTTCTATGTTTTGAATTTTGAAAAACTATCATCTACAATTGTGTTCAGTATGTTATTTGGAGTCTGATGGAACCAACTGGATTTTTATTGAATAGTAACATACCCTTATGAATAGTAATATTAATAGTAATATGACCCTAATGAATAGTAAATTGTATTATTATTTTATTTTCTAAAGTATTTAAGATAATGACATCTTGGTTAATTTTTCAATGTGATATAAAAGCAGTTATAGAAATAAAATTGTTAATTTTTGAATAATGTTCTACTTGATTTAAATATTAAACTAATAATAATTAGAAAATTATATTCAAAAAATGGATTTCATTTTTGAATCATACACATCTAAAAAAAGGTTGTGGTGAATTTTTGGGAATTTTCTGAAATTCTAGAATTTTTTTATGAATTGTAAAATAGGATAAAATACGATAAATTCTAAATACTTGATTTACTGCATCTTGGGTGATTTAAGGATGATGAAAGACCACTTGGTTCTAACTCACATGCCATTATTAGTATTTTGGGTCTAATTAATTCTGTCTATTTATAGTCTTGGACAAAAATATTATAATAATTATTAAAATAATGTAAAATACCTCATCCCCTCCACTATAAATACCACCCTCATTCCCCTCTTCCTCCCACACCTCTCATAACTTGTGACATACCTATCTTCTTACCAATACACTTCCCAGTGCTCTTCACTAAGTTCTAGAGCTTCTGGTATCACGAAAAGTCCATAACCAAAGGCCTTAAGGAGGATCTCAAGGAGAAAAGATCAAGAGGTAAACATCCTCTATTATTTTCTTTCTTTTCCTTTCATTTTATTTTATAGTCTTCTTCTTTACCCAATTAACATTATCCAAAAGGAATTAATGATCCAGTATGTTACATATTCTGTATTTCATCATGTTTATGTAAGACATGACATTGAACTTCTTCTTTTCCCACACTTATTCAAGAAATGAAAACATCGTCAGTGATGTGTCAATTTACCGACATCGTGGACGACATCATTTCAATTTCATTTACATTCTTCAATACATTCCATAAAGCCATTTTTTAGTTTAAACATATTATATTTATGTATTATATTATATATAAGGTTTTGGAATCATTTTGTGAACATTTTATTAATTTATAAAACAAAATGTGTTAATTATAATCGAAGAATCAAAAAAATGACCTAAATAAATAACAATAATGTTTTAACTTTTGAATCATCATCATGTTAGAATTCAAAATGATAAATGGTATAATTTATCATTCTTTAAATAGGTAAATATTATTCCATTCCAATTCTTTATTTTCACTTCTAATCGACATGAACACCCATCATGAAGCCATTATGGAAATCATATAAAGAACACACCCGAAACAATAGAAGGAACAAAATAATAACAATAAAAGGGTAAAATGATGTAATGAAATGATCATATATGGTATTGTAAATATGAATATATTTCTTTAAGATATTAATAACTCTATTTTTCCCATTAAAAATGAGGTTTAAGGATGTTTGATATAAGACAAACCCGAGGTAAGGGAATTCCTAACCCTATTTCAATCCTTTGGGTTAAACTTATACTTCATTATTTATGTGGTATTAAAATTGTTTGTGTGATGGGTTTTAATATTATGTTGAATAATGTGTATTTATAGTTTATATAAATATTTTATCAACTTTATTAATTAACACTAGAATTATATGATATTTATAAGTGTATTTTCTTATAAAATAATCTTTTAAAAATGTGATTTACAATATAAAAAAGTTATGTTATTATGAAATTATTCATGTTGTTTGATTTTTCTTTGGTTCTTGGAAATTTGTTATAATTAATGGTTGGACCTATATCTCCCTATAATTCATTGGTTATGTGTAAGTTAGAGGTCTTTTTTATGGTTACACCAAGTGTAACCATGATCGTTGCACAAATTGTAAGGTAGCTCTGAGTATTACAAATTAAATAGTAGCCAGGAGGGTTACAATATTATATAAGTAATGCCCCAAGATACCTTTGTGGTTATATTTATGTTATTTTTTCTTGGGTAATCTTGTGTAAATCTCATGTTTCTCAATGTATATATGGGTGACAAGTGTGTCTTTTGTAAATGATTTCATACATTACAAGTATCCATGGACTAATGTGTTTTTTTCATTCTTTTTATACCCCTTACTGATCTTTTTGTAATTATACCAGGATTTTAATTGATTTTCATAGGTTATAAGGATGTTTAAGGAAAATAAGGAAGCTATGTTAATTGTTTTAAAATTTTTCATAGAAACCATGTTTTATTTGAAAAGTTTTATATTTTGGAAGAAATGAATGTTTTTTTATGATATCAACTCTGTATTAATGTGTAATGTTATGAATGTATTATGTCCCAATTATCTAAAGCTCAAAATTTTTAATGATCATCAATGTGAAAGGTAGTGATGTCTTGAATAAATTCAAGATTATGTAATGTAATAAGGTCGAGTCCTTACAGTTGGTATGAGATGATGGTTTAGATAACATTAGGGGTTATGATGATGTTAATAGAATACCATATATTAATTTCACTCTATGATTAATCTGGAATGTTATAGAATTTAAATATTAAAATGTTTCTTCAACTAATATATGATTCTTTAGAATGGTTTTCTTCTGAAGAAGTAGGGAAGTTAAAGAGGAGAGGTAGTGACTGAATGATATACTTCCAAATATGCAGCCCAGAATGGCAGGGATTAGAACCGAGCAATACGTGATAGTAATGGATTAGATAACAAAGGAAATAAAAGGTATTGGAATCAATGAATGATAATGACCAGCATATCCACAAAGAAACATGACAATAATGGAATAATTTATGAGACAACACCCTCCTTATTTCAAAGGATATTTTGATAGAGTAGCGGCTGAAAGATGGATTAAATACCTTTAAAAGATATTCGATATTATGGGATGTTCATATAATCAAACAGTATATATTTTCGATAATAATTTTTAAGGTGAAGATGAATAGTGGTGGTCATTGGTAAAGAATATCAGGGATAGAGAGTATATTGATGCTATAGAGTGGGATGAATTTAAATGTATTTAACTTGAAAAATATTCTCTTATGGTTCTGTGAAATATGATAGAGAAGAAATTATTTGAATTGAAGAAAAAAGAGAAAGATTCAAAGGTTTTGTATAAAAAGAACTTAACCCGACTGGTGAGGTATGATCCAAATATTATTCTGGATCTTGATAGCAAAATAAACCAATTTTATTCAAGATTCAAGCCAAGGTGTGAGAGGTATTTGGTCTCAAATGAATTCACAATTTATGAGAAACTTTTCTGAGGTATTGAGAGGGTAGATATGGAGTTTGCTGATGATCCCATGAATTTTGACAATAAGGGGTAGAAGAGGTCTATATGGAAAGTGATGGGTAAGAATAAACCAATGAAATCTGATGGTAAGAAAATCTAGTTTCCTATTTTGGAAAAGTGTGGAAAGAACACCATGGGGAATGTCTTACCAAAACTGGGGAAGTTTTTTTTGATGTGGTAAGTTTGGAAATATGTCCCGATATTATAATGAAAATGATAATAAAAATAATCATAATAAGAAAATTGTTAAGTGTTTTAAATGTGGTGAGATGTGTTATTTTGAAAATGCCTACCCAAAGAGAGATCCTACTGATTCAAAGAATCCAAAATATAAGCAAAAAATTGTAGTGATATCCTTTACGACTACGTCAACAGATGTCAGTCTATCCAATGAGTTAGAATAAGGTAATCTATTCATTTAATAATTTTTTTTCTAAGGATTTGTTCGATACAGGGTCTAGACATTCTTTTATTTGAATGAAATTTTAAGGTAATTTGGAAATATCACCTCAATAAATGAGACCATAACATATTGTTAAAACACATGGGGAAATATTCTGGAAACGAGGAATAATAAGAAGCTTTATATTGTGGCATCTGGAAAGAAATTACCTGAAAAACATGTATTATTTCCCTTATTATAGTTTTATGTCATTGTGGGAATGGATTGGATTTATTTTTATTCTGATATGAGTGGTTTTAGAGATAAAGAATTTGTTTTTTCAAAAGGTGCTTCAGTTTGTATACAAGAAAGAACCCATTCAATTGATAACATATCAGGATGCTGAGAAATTGTTGGAAGATGGAAATGAAAGATATCTTTCTCATAATATTGAGAAAAAGGGAACTGTTCAGATTAATGATGTACCAATGTTAAATGAATACCTTGATGTATTTCTTGTTGAGTTACCTAGTGTTATACCTGATCAGGAAGTGGAATTCACAATTAACTTAGATCTTGATGCTAAGACAATTTCATAACCCCCATATCAAATGGATCAAATGGATCTTCTTGAATTGAAAAATTAGTTTCAGGAGTTTCTTGATAATGGATTCATTCATCCTAGAACTTCACCATAGGGTGCCCGTATTTTTTTGTTAAAAATAAATATGGTTCCATGATACTTTTCATTGATTATAGAGATTTGAATAACATCACTATTATAAAAAATTATCTTTCCTTCATATTGATGACTTCCTTGATCAGCTCTAGGGAGCTTAGTACTTTTCCAATATTGACTTCATATCCAGACACCATCAGGTAAAGGTGAAAGAGGACGACATCCTGAAAATTTCTTTTCCTACTAGATATGGGCATTTTAAATTCTTTGTTATTCAATTTGGGTTAACTAATTCACCTACTGTATTAATTAATCTTATGAATAGAATATTTCATGAGTTGTTTTATAAGTTGGTGGTTGTGTTTATTGTTGACATTATTGCATTCTCTAAGAGTAAATAGGATAATGAAAAGAATTTAAGGGTTTTTTTTGAAAAACTTATTGGAAGTGAAACTATATCGAAAATTCATCAAGTGTGATCTTTGGTTGTAATAGATTTCTTTTCATGGAACATTGTAAATAAGGATTGAATAATAGTTGATCATTCAAAAAACAAATGCGGTTGATGAATGTATAAGACCTAAAAATGTTACAAATATTTGTAGTTTTATTGGATTAGCTGGGTATTACCAATGGTTTGTTAAAAAAATTGCACAGCTATATAGCCCGCTAACTATGTTAACGCAAAAACGGGTTAAATTTATTTGGATAGAATAATGTGATTTTTGTTTTCTGGAACTGAACAAGAGATTGGTGAATGCCCTAATTTTGGCCCTACCTTCCCGAAATGGTGTCTTTTTTCATATACAGTGATGCTTAATTGAAGGTAATTTGTTTCTTTTTGATACAGAATGATCAGGTCATTTCTTATACTTCAAGAAAAGTAAACCTTCATGAGTTAAATAATCCCACACATGATTTGGAATTGGCATCTGTGGTTTTTTATTTGAAAATTTGGAGGCATCATTTATACGGAGAAAAATGTCAAATATATACTGACCATAAAAATCTAAAGTATATATTCCCTTAGAAGGAATTACACATGATGCAAAGAAGATTGAATTAAATGATAAACGATTATGATTTCATGATCAATTACTATCCTGGAAAAGAAATCAAAGTGGTGGATTCCTTGATTCAGAAACATCATGCATCATTAACCATATTACTTTTAGAACATGATAATAATTTGATGAATTTTGGATTAAAAGATTCTGGTGATGGAAATACCTCTATTTGATTTCTGGTTTTAGTATAGTCATCATTATCAGAAAGATTTATGAAAGCATAGAAGGAAGAACGTGATCTAAAAAAAAGGTATAATTGGTAAAAATGGGTATTTTTCCAGAATTTAACAATGATAAATATTGTGTTTTTAGATTTGGTAAAAGGTTTTTTGTTCCTTATGATTCCCATTCTAAGAAAGATTTTTTGTGTCAACCTCATAGTTATTCATTTTCAGTACATCCTGGAAATACTAATATTTAAAGATACATTCAGTAGTATTACTCATGGGATGGAATGGAAATGTATATTCTATAATTTACTCTGAAATGTTTGAATTTTCAACAAGTTAAGGTAAATTGGTAGCTAATGTTGGAAATACTTCAGCCTTGGCCAGTTCTAATGTGGAAATAGGAGAATATATCAATCGACTATGTGGTGAGAGTCCCCAAGACATCTCGAGGTAACAATATGATTTGGGTTATTGTTGATCGGCTGACAATATCTGCACATTTTCTTCCTATTCGAGATACAATGTCTTGGATCATCATTTTCGACTGTACCTAAAAGAGATCACTAGGTTACATGGAGTTCCTCTTTCCATTGTATCTAACCGGGATCCCAGGTTCACTTCTAACTTTTGGAAGGGCCTTCAAAAGTCATTGGGCTCAGAATTAAATTTCAGTATAGCTTTTCATCCTTAATTTGATGGATTATCCGAACAAGAAATTCAGACATTGGAGGATATGCTTCTAGCCTGTTCAATCCACTAATATGGAAGTTGAGATCAACATCTTTCTTTAGTTGGGTTTTCTTATAATAACAGTTTTCATTCCAGTATACAGATGGTACCTTTTGAGGCATTGTATGGGAAATGATGTAGAACTCCAGTTTTTTGGGATGAAGTCAGGTAAATGAAGTTGATAGGAGAAGAATTAGTAGTGTAAGATGCTGATAAAGTTATGATGATCCAGTAGCACATGAGGACAGCTCAGAGAAAGTAGAAAAGTTTTGAAGATAACAAAAGGAAAACATCTCTTTCTTGGTAGGTGACGATGTTTTCCTTAAAATATCTCCTTGGAAAAGTGTGATGCATTTTGGTAAGAAAGGAAAGATATGTCCACATTTCAGTGGTCATTTTGAAATTATAGAGAAAGATGGACCAGTTTCATACTGATTAGCTTTACATCCAAGTTTATCTGAGGTACATAATGTTATTCATGTTTCGATGTTGAGAAAGTATTTTCCAGATTCATCTTATGTCCTGATCCCAAAATTAGTTCAGTAGGAAGAGAAACTTTCTTATAAAGAGTAACTAGTTCAGATTCTTGATCAAAGAGAATAGGTATTGCGGAATAAGGTAATCCTTTAGGTAAAGGTTTTGTGGAGATACTACATGGTTGAGGAATTAATATTGGAATCAGAAAATGTTATAAGGGAAAGGTATACTCACTTGTTTAATAAGTAAATAAAACTACGAGGACAAAATTTTTGAAAGGTGGGGATAATGTAACACCCTACGGTTTTAAAAAAATTGAAATCCATGGATAAATTATTAAGTATATATTTATAACTAGACATTAAACATAATTTTTCTGCTTCTATATTTTTAATTTTGAAAAACAGTCATCTATAATTTTGTTTAGTAAGTTATTTGGAGTCTGATGGAACCAACTTTATTTTTTGGCGAAGAGTATCATACCCATATGAATAAATAATATGAATAGTAATATGACACTAATGAATAGAAAGTTGTATTATTAATTTATAATCTTAAGGATTTATGATAATAACATCTTGGTTAATTTTTCAACTTGATATAAAAGTAGTTATTGAATTAAAATTATTAATTTATTGACTAAATTATGATTTTATTTAAATACTAAAATAATAATATTTAGAAAATTATATTCAAAAAATGGAGTTCTTTTTTTGAATTATATATGTTAAAAAATGGTAAGGCTGAATTTTTGGGAATTTTATGAAATTCTAGAATTTTTGAGGAATAATAAAATATGATAAAATATGATAAATGCTAATTACATGATTTAATGCATCATAGGCGATGAAAGTATAATGTAAGACCACTTGGTTAGAACTCAAATTCTATTATTACTATTTTTGGTCACGTGAAATAATTATATTCATTGTCTGGGGAAAACTAATATAATAATGATTAAAATAATGTAAAATACCTCATCTCCTCTACTAATTACCACCCCCATCACCTTCTTCCTCCCACACCTATCAAGCCTTGATCGTTACCTATGTTTTGCCCAATACACCTCCCAAGTCTTTTCCTTGTGTCATAGAGCTACTTCTCCCACCAAAATGCCAAAACAAAAGGCCTTATAGAGGATCTCAGAGGGAAGAGATAAAGAGGTAAACATCATCTTTCGTTTTCTTTCTTTTATTTTAATTTTATTTTAAATTATTCTTCTTTCTCCAATTCCGCTTATCCAAAAGGAATGAATGATCCAGTATCTTAAATATTCTTCATTTCATCAGGTTTATATAAGACACACCATTATTCTTCTTCTCGTATCCCACTTATTCAAGAAATTAAAACAGCGACTGGGATGTGTCGATTTACCGACATCGTGGATGACGTGATATCAATTTCCTTTACATTATTCAAGGATGATCATGAAATAATTTTGATGGTTGAAACAAATTATAAATTATGTATTATATCTTCTATAAGTTTTTAGAATCATTTTAAGCACATTTTACTATTTTATAAAACAAAATGTGTTCATTACGATCGAAGAATTTCCAAAATGACCTAGACAAATGTAAATAATGTTTTAACATATAAATAATCCTCATGTTAGAATTAAAAATGATGAATGGTATAATTTAAGGTACTATAAATATGTAAATAAAATTCCATTTCAATTCTGTAGTTTCACTTCCAATCGATAAAAACATCCATTATGAACCCATCATGGAAATCATGTAAAGAATTCACCAAATACAATGGAAGGAACAAAATACTAACAATTAAAGTGTGAAATGATGTAATTAAATGATCATATAAGGTATTGTAAAGATTAATATATTTATGTAAGATATTAATAACTCTTATTTTTCATTATAAATGTGGTTTAAATAGGTTTGATATAAGAAAAACCCAAGGTAAGGGAATTCCTAACCAAATTTCCATCCTTTGGGTTAACATTCTACTTCATTATTTATGTAGTATTAAAATTGTTTGTGTGCTGAGTTTTGTTTATATTATATTTAATAATGTGTATTTACACTGTATGTATATATTATATTAACTCTATTATGTCTCCCTTGAAGTATATTATATTAGTAAGAGGAATTTCTTTTAAAATCCTCTTTTAGAATTCTGTTTTAGAAAATTCAAAAGCAATGTTTTTATGAAATTATTCATGTTGCATGATTATGATATGGTTATTGTGAGTTCTTTATGATGAAGGTTGGGGCCTATATCTTTCTCCAATTTATTGGGTATGTGTATGTTGGAGGTCGGCCATATGGTTACTCCGAGTGTAACTGTGATGGTTTCACAAATAGTAAGGTAGCCATGAGGGTTACAAATTATAAGGCAACCGAGAGGGTTATGAGATTTGTAAATAATAACCAAAGATAAAATTATGGTTATATTTATGTTCTTATGTTTTTTTGAATCTTGTGGAAATATCATGTTTCTAAAAGTAATTATATATGGTTGAAAATTGTGTATTTTGAAAATGAATACATACATTACAAGTATTAATGGACTAATGTGTTTTTTCCTTCTTTTTATATCCCTTACTGAGCTTTTTGTACTAATCTCAAGTTATTAAATGATTCTCACAGGTTATAAGGATGTGTAAGAAAAATAAGGAATCCAGGTTAATTATTTGAATAATTGTCAAAGAAATCATGAATTATTTGAAATGTTGTATATTTTAGAAGAAATGAATGTTATTTGTGTATCCACTCCATATTAATGTTTTATGTTATGAATATATTATGTCCCAATTCTCTATAGCTATAAACTTTAAAAGATCCTGATTGTGAAATTTAGTTTTTTCTTGACTATATTCAAGATTATGTAACGTAATCAGGATGGGTCCTTATAATATATATGATATAATAATGACTACTTAGGGTTAATTATTATTTAACATTATTTTTCAATATTTTATAATGTGAGAATAATGTTCTTACATACGTATGATATACTATCTACATGAATGGGGTAATTCATTTTTCTATATCTAAATATATACATATATATATATATATATAATGAATATATAATATATTTTATCATGATTATCATTATTCATATCATGTAACCATGATCAATGTAAAAGAACAAGAACTAGCGTACCAAAATTCTAATGATAAAACAGAATGATTAACCCATGAATAGAAACTTTTTAATATGGAATTATTAACAAATGGGTATTAAAATAATAAAAGTGGAAATTATATGATAATAAAAGTATTGAAATAATTATTTTATATAATTATTAAAAATTTAAATTGATTATATAGGAGGTTAGATTACTTTTTATGAAAGGTGAACTTGAGGTAAGGGTTTATCATATCACATTGCCTTCATTGGGACAAAAGTTATATTATGAACCTATAATATTCTATGATGTTTTTATACAGAAAAATTAAAATTTTATATAATGAATTGACTTATTTTCATGAATCATAATGTTTCATTCGATGTTATTCTTTTACTGGTCTTATTATACAAAATTTAACAAAGTGGTAAGGGTTTTATGTTAAAATATCATTATTTATTGGCATTGATTGTGATTATATTTTTGATGATGAAAATAATGATGTATATATCAAGAAACATGTGAATTTTATTATCCTTTAGTTATTTCTGGTGATTATATGTTTTCCATTCTTTTCCTCACTTTATGTACTCAAGATACTGAAATAATATTTTTAATGAAAAATAGATTATATTTTCTTCTTTGGAAAAAAATCAATTTTCTTACATATCCACGGTTTGAAAAATAAATTAATATTTTTTTAACATTATCGCATTTACTTTTAAAGTAATTATTACCCATGATTAAATTTTTTATATTTTTTAAAAAGGAATCTTATTACCATTTTATGAAGGATGTACTTTTTGATCTTTTTAAAAATTTGTAAAAGTAATATCTTATTCTAAATTATAAAAAAAGAATGGAATTTACCTATTTTGTAAAAAATCAATTATTTGAATATACCCCTAAATTTGTACAAGCTTATTTTGAAATAAAATATTTTCTTTTATATTTGGGAAATTTTTACATTTTAGAAAGGTAATTTCAAAATGAATGGTTTATTTTTCTCAATAAATGTTCCATGTGAACTTTTAAATGGACTTTTTGTCTAATAAGAAATACATTGATGTTAATTAAACTTTACATGGGATATTATACAATAATTTAATACGTACAATTTTATGGATGGTTTATGATTCATATGACATGATGTTTATAATACTTATTTATTTTCCATGGGTTATTCTATTATGAATTTATGAAAAGTTTATTTTCATGGGTAATCTCTACAATGAATTAGGAAAAGTCTAAAATATCATTATATAAAATTGGGGAACAATTTAATTTTATTGATCCACTATGGTAAAAAATTCGACATAATTGATCAGCTGTGTGAAATATGTAGGGGTCCTATTATACTAAGGAAGCCGATGATGATTCTGGATAGTTTATGATATTGGAAAATGTGTTTATTCTTGATCCACTATTATTTTATTGTCCTGATAGTTAACGTTCACATATGATATGTTTTATATACCTACGAGGGTGATAAAATTTTATGAAATGTTTTATTTTTATTATATGAAAATGTGGTTCATTATAGGTTAGTGATGAACCCCTCTAATGATTCATATCTTTTTAAATGAGATTTTTTACTACATGAATCATGTTTGTGATCCATGATAGATTGATAATAAAATTTTTAAGTTATGTTCACGATCTTATAAAATTTTTATTATATTATGATTACTTATTATTTTTATGGGTATCTCCCATTTTTAATTTTATAGAGTATCCATGATCACCCATTATTATGTTTCCTTTATCCCGGTTATGAAGAATGTTTTAAGAAGGGGATATTTGTGAAGACTTATATGTGGTTCGATCATTATGGGATATTTTTTACAAACATTCATGAAATATCAATAATGTATATCTAGTAACCAAAGAATATAATGAATTACAATCCTCATGTGTGTGTTTCTGATAAAATTTAATATTCAACTAAAAGATATAATATTTAAATATGAAAATTATGGGTTTCTAGAGTTGGTACTAGAGGAATGGTTTAGTCAATCATTAGAGATTTGGATTATAGAACTTTGGAAAAACCTAGGGGATATGTCTAAGAATAAGATAACATTCTTTTTTTTGTGAAAAAGAGGTTATGTAATTTTATTATCACCACAACTATGTATGGATGCCAAAAGTGGATATATATTTTAACATGTTCATATAGGATAAATAAACCTAAAATAAGTTACTATTATATATATCTTCCATCATTTTAGTTAACGGTGAGTGTGATCTTACTAAACACATGGATTTATACTCATGGTGGATATACATGTGTTAATTATAATTTCATTATGAACTATTATGATGGATTTGAAAATATTATTATCATGGATAACTTTGGTTAAACATATGGTGTCATATATTTCAAAGAAGGTGTCATGATTTAGACATCTGATAAATTATTTTTCATTATTATGTGGTGTCACACTATTATTATTAAAATTATTATTTTTTAATTTAGTTAATTATTAAAACCACCATGATTTATGTTAATTAAAAATTGGATGGTAAATTGAAGGATTTTCCTAATGAGAATCCAATTTAAATAGGCCTAATAAAGAAAGACCTCATGATTATACATAATCATTTATCTCAATATATGATTAAAAATATCAACATTGGTGAGTTTCTAAACACACATAATATGAAACAAATGTAATTACATGAAGACAATGAAGGATTGAAGATTTATTTTCCTACCTACCAATAATTTAGGAAAAATAACTCAAGGGAATGTCTCTATGGAATGAGAAGCTAAGAGCATGAATCATGTAATTACTGATGAAAAATGAAGAGTCTAATGGAAGTAAATTAATTTCATACTAAGGTACCATTTATTGTATAGTGTATTATGTGTGGGTAATATGGTAATTGTCTGATATAATTCCCAAATACAAGGGTTAACTCCTAGACAATGAAATGAACAAAGTCATTCAATAGTTAAAGTGGATGGATTGAAGTGTTTGTATTTCTGGATTTTTGAATTATGTTGTAAAAGTTTCATATCAATGATATTTTGAATATATGAATCTTGAGACATCTCTATTTTGTTCAAAATAGATTTTATTTATGGATTTCAAAACATATGATGAGTATTATTGATAATAATGAAAATTTATTTAGTTATAATGTGATGATGTTTAGCTAGGATAAAGATATTTTTGATAATAATGAAAAAAATGGAGTGATATTGATAATCTAGAAACTGATTTTAATTTAATAAAAACATTTTTTATGTTATGTTTTATGGATTATATAATATTACCAGATTTATAGAAATTAATTTATATTTTTAGATTTTATTTAAGGAATATATATTATTTTAAATTTTGGAAGAATATATGTTTTTATTTGAGATGGACTAAGGAGTTATGGATACCATAATGGGTTTATAAGTTTAAGGTTTTTCATAAGTAAAAAATAATATATGTTCATTTTAATGTTTTATGTAATGTGAATTTCCGGTGATTTGAAACATTTATAAGGTTTTATGAAGAATACTCTATTGAAGGTAAAATAACCCTTTGGAGTAGTATATTATTTCATATTATGATAATTATGATCCATTGGGTAGTGGGATATAGTTAATATTGATGGTTTTAAAGTGATTCAATGATAAGGGAATATTTTCATAGATATTTATGGAAAATATAAGGATTAAATTTTGTGTTATTATTTAAATTTGATTCAGGATATTTTGATAATTTTCACTACATTATTTGATTTAACATAGCGATTATTGGTATTTTTAAATTTTTCATTTGGTTGAGGTATATTTAACCCTTAAGATTAACATTTGATTTAACATGAAGGAATATTTAAGAATAATGAATTTAAATGTTTTGGGATGTAAGATAAAAGGTATTAGATCACCTATGAGGTTAAAAAATTCTTTAATATTGTAGTTTTTGAGGATATTTGGGATTTATTGTTATAAATGTAATGATATAAGTGGAATAATTATTGTTATTATGGTGATTTTTCAAGTTAAATTTAAATGTTTATATACTTTGTATATTATGTTACACAGTGCTAAATATTTAGTTATGGTTAAAATTTAACGGTATGAGTAGTAAAATAATATCATTTTTTTTATTTTGAAGTTGATTTTAGTGCTTCAGTAATGAAAAAGTAAACATGAATTCTTATCAGTTGGATAAAAGTATTTGTTTTTGGTGTAAATCAATTAAGGGATAAAAATTATACATGTTATGTAAGTATATTTCCTTTTGCATTTATCATATATTATAATGTAATTCTAAAACCATTTGAAAAATGTTTTGAAGAGAAAAGGGTTTCCAGTTACAATTATTTCCATTGAATATCACTATATTGATTTATTGTTTCGTGGTTATTAACATTCTCATGATCATTCAGTTTCATGTGATTAATGATCTTTTCACTCTCCATAATTATTTAGAATTAAAATTTTCCATCATATCCATATTATCACATACCACTAATTTTCTCATATGTGAAAACTGTGTTACATGTTATTCCACTTGACCTTTTTATTTCCTTATCCATCCTTCCAATATGATGTTTTATTAATAATTTTAATTGTGTGGTTTTTTAATAAATTAATTTTCAAATATAAAACCCTTGATTACCATGAATAATTTCAGGTTTTGAGGATGAAATTTCATAATTTGGTGGGTAGGGGAAAATCTAACACATGTATATTTTAAAAAATCTTATTACATTCAAAAGTGTATGTGACTCGTAACATTGTGATTAAATGAACCACTGAATATAATTATATAAATACGACCTTGTGATCTGGCCTTAGGATTAGAAAGTATGAATATGAATAATGAAATTCTGATATATATCTCTAAATTTCATACCCAATATTAATATATATATAAATTCGTAGTAAATGAGAATTCAATATTTATTAATGGTATATTATGATTAAAAAATAAATTTCCTTTAAAATGTATTTTATTACTTATTTGTGAGAAAATATTTTGTTTAATTTTTAATCCGGATTAAAAATTAATTTCATAATATGAATTAAATTTTTTAAATCATCATATCAAAATGATATTTGGTTTATTTTTTTAAAAATCATATTAAATGAATTAATTCTAGTGAATAGTGGAAACCACTAACTTATATTGAGAACATTATTTTTATTCCAGGCATATAAATAGTTAATACTTATTTTAAAATGGTTTAAAAGTTAAATTAGTTAATTGATATTTTGAATAATCCAATTATGTTCATTAGAATCAATTTTATAGTATAATTTTTCATATAAATGTTTTTATAATTGAATGAAATTTTTCCTGAAAAAAATTTGTTGCATTTACTTTTTTTGTATTAAAATAATTTATTCCAATTATAGATATTGAATATGGAAAAATGGATACCATATTTTTAATCAGGGGGTTCTAATTAGTTATTAGGTTCTTTTAATCTTTGGTCATTATGAATTTTCATATCGGTAAATATTTCTAACCTTGGTAAGGGAAGAATGTGTAAATTTTGGTTAAAACTATATAAAAAAGTTTAAAATCAATCAAAAAACATCCTTATAAACTATTAGATGGGTTTAGTTTTTAAATAAAAAAATATATAATATATACCTATTTGGTTCTATTTTTATTTTATAATTACCTTTATATTATTTTAAGAAAAGTATAAATACAAAATGTCACTATCTGAACATTAATTAAGCTAAATATTTATTATATGGATTAAAATATGATAGGTTTGGTTATAAATATTTCTTTAAAGTATGAAATAATTTTTTATCATGGTAATTTATTTCTAATTTTTTTTGTGATTTAGTTATTATATTAAATTCTTATGTGACACCGACACAATATTTATTGAATTCATCGAAAAATAAAAGTAATGAATTTAAAAATATAAAAAGTAATAAATTTTTTATTAATTATTGTTTTTATATAATTTTATAGATGAATATAAAATATTATATATTTTTAGATGTTTTTATTCTAATTACGTTTATTCCATGTTGTTTGAAAAGCCAAATTATGCGAATAGTTCTTAAAATGACATAAATAATATTTTATGATAAAAATATTTTAATAAATTATTTAAAACTATTAAATGTCATTCAAGTGAATAAGTATAATTATAAAGGGTATAAAATATCTCCCATTGGACATTTATAAGCCAATTTTTACCTTATAATAAAAATTATAACCATGTCATATTAAAAAATTCATTACAAATGTTAAGATTAAAATTGTTTAACCAATGGGATAAAAAAAATAAAAGGTTTAAAACGACAAAAAAACATGCCTAAATTTCATAATATGATGATATGAATACCTTATAATCTTTTTATTTTAATATATATCCATTTTGGGAATTTTTTTTTTGAGAATGACTTAATTATATTTTAATCCATTTCGTAATTCTATGTGTATCCTTTATGTTCATTATAAAAGATCACCACTTTTAACTTTCATATAGACCACTATAAGCTATATATCTTGAAAAAAATCTATAAAAATATCTTCTATAGATACCTAGACACAAATTATTGGCACTTTACTTATTAAAATGCCATTATAAATGTCCTTAAGAATGGATAAAAAAGATGCTTACTAAAGAAGTAATTATCTTACAGAATAATTTGAATTTATCTATTATTTTACACCATCAAATTCTATGGTATTAATCATATATTAATAGATATATTATCCTAAATATATGGAAGTTTTAATATGATTATTGTATCACCATTATCCATCCTTTATTCTGTCAAATGGGAAGTTAAAGCATCCCTTGTGCATACATGTGGACTACCGGCCCCACATAACTATACATATAGTTATCCTGATGTTTTTAATATTTATAAACTATATTTTGAAAATAATAATTATTTTTGAATTATAATACCACATAAACCTTTTCCATTTATTTTTGTTGGAAAAAGAAAAAATCTCTCATGTGTATGTGGGGACTACCACCACCACAGAGTGTTGTGATTTTTTCCCATTTTCAGTTAACATGGATGGTAAAAAAAAAAATTCAATGAATATATATGATAGATTTTATTTAATAATTAATATATAATGGTGAAATTTTATTTATCTTTATTTCTTGTTATCTATCAAAAAGTGAAAACAACGTTCCTGCATATGTAAGACATACTCTCTACATAAACGATGTAATACATTTTTCTATCTATATAAATTATAGATGAATATAAATATATATAATGAATATATATGATATTTATACCATGAATAAAATTATAAAGATGGTTGAACCACGGTAAAAGTAGATTCAAGGGAACTACTAATACAAGATTTTCTTAAAAATGAAACAATTATCACCCGTAAACGATGATTTAAATAATGAATTTTTAATAAATGGGTGGTTAAACTTTATAAGTGAAAAATATATGATAATATAATTATATAAATGATTATCGTATAAAATTTTAATATATTTAAATTTATTATAATTGAGTATATAGTACTTTCAATGAAAAAAGAATGTAAGGTAAGGTTTTATCATCTCAAAGATTCTTCTTTGGGACATATGTTATTATACACACCTATCTTCTTTTTTGAAGTGACACCCCAAAATTATAAAGTATGAAAATTTTATTTTATTTAATAGAAATTTATATAACCTCTGAAAAATTTGGTATAGTTAATATATTCTTTAGTATGCGATGCATACAATATTGAGTTAGCTTGAATTGGCCAAAACAACATGTTTCTTCATTAACTTTCGTTACATGAAAGGATCAGTTTTAATGAAAAATAATATATTATTCAAATATTATTATTTAATATAATAAGACATAAAAAATCTTTCAAATACAAGTTTATGAATAGGGTTAAGTAACTTATGAAAATACATGGTTTATAAAAGTACAAAATTAATTAATTAATTAGACATGAATATAAAAACCAATTGAATAAAAAGAAAATGATTTTTTTATCACAATGGTGTTTTATTCTAATAAATTTAATTAATTAATAAAATTTATTGATAATAATGTAATATATATAATAAATATTCAATTTTTTTTCTATTGATGAAATATTTTTTATAGTCATAAGATAAGAATGAAACTAATTTTACGCATAAAACCTATATTTTTTTATGATAGTTTTACCACAATTTTTTAGAGAAACTATTTAAAATATATTTTTTGGAAACTTTTAATAATTCAATATGAACAAATAAAATTCATTTTTTAATTAAATACATCAATATTTGGATAAAGTTATTTTCTGTTATTTTTTCTATGAGGTTTCATTTTTGATGAATAGTAAAAATAATGAATATTAATTCAAAATTGAATTTTTATAAAACTTATTTAGAAGGGTAAATTATATTTTTTATAGTTTTAAAAGTTTATTTAGAAAAATAATAATTAAATTAATCTAAATTAGTTTGTTTGAATCAATTTATATTTTACACTGAATATAAAAAAATAGGAAACCATTGAATATTTTACTTTAAAAACCATCTTTGTCATCCCATATGTGGGTTTACATTTAAATTAATTTATACCACTATTATTATTTGAATTTGGAAAATTTGCTTAAATAGTTTTTATCAGAATAATATATAATTTCTAATAAGTTCGAAATAGTTTTGGATCAAAACATTTATTGAAAGTGATTAAAATTAATTACGTCGATTAGGATAAAAATTAGCTTAAAAAGGTTTAAACCATAATTATAAAGGCTAAAATAACTGAAAAACTTTTCCAAAATCCATTTTTTTGTTAATATTTCTAAACTATAATTCATTTTCTAAAATTTTGTTCATTATTTAATGCACTTGATATTGAAAAACATATGGGTGGAATTCCATTTTTGAAATTTTCATGAATCTCAGTTCTCCTCCACTATATAAAAGCACCGACTCTTACCAATTATTCAAAAAATGTAATCCCATTTACCTACCTAATAATATACTAATATAAACTCCAAATATATGTTACCTAATCCAAGAATCCTATATTTGGTAACAATTCAATCCAACTAATTCTTTTGGACTAATCAAAATGAGTTACCCAAATAAGAGGTGATGTTCTTAAACGATCAATTTTATTTCATATACTGATCAACCCATTAAATTATTTTTATATCATGATTATATAATAAAATATTTATCATAAATACACTAATATTTATTTATGTTAGGTTTTCACCTACAAATACTCAAACATCTATTTAAATGGGTAAAAATCTTACCATTCATGTATGAAAAACTACTACCTCATGAAACAATGACATTCATTTTTCCCTTTACCACCTCTCATGGTTGGGAATTTTTAAGTACACACTCATTTTATATGATATAAATGATTTTTTTTGTATTATTAATACTTTTTTTAATTATTTTATAACAAACAACTTATTTCTTTTCATTTTTTTAAATATGATAACAAAGTTTATGGGAGTGTGGAATACTGCCTCCTCAAAGCGATGTGACCCATTCACAGTATACATGGAACGTATAAAGGATGGTGTTAATAAAAATTTGTTTAATATATGAAATAAAAAATGATACTAAACTTATAATATACATATATATCATTTAATTCATACTATTTTATATACAAAAAATAAATGGATGTAGCTTTCAAGAGTACACACGACATACTGTCTCCATGAATGGTACATTTCATTCCCGATCTATAAATTTTATGTATTACCCTAAATAAATATATAATTAAAATATATAAAACATTAATAATGTTTTAAATTATTTAGGTGAAGAAATCATGATCTATGTAATTGTAAAAAATATAATAAGGTAAAACACACTATAAAAACTATGATATTAACACCTGAAATAGTGGGAATAATGAAAGGTTGTTAATAAATAGGTAATAATATGGTATAAAAAGATAATTTTTTATATTATAAATAGGATTATAGATCTGTTATAAGTTATTTATATTTTTAAATTTTTTTTCTTGATGTAAATGGTCATTTTCCTGAAAGGAAATGCAAGGTAATAGATTTTCATCTCACTTTTTACATCTATGAGATAAATATCGAATTCACCACTTAATTATTTTTGTGTGGTGTATCTAGTAAAAAATTACATATATTATATCATGAATTATTTTATCTTCATGGAATTTTGAGTTTATAATTGAATGAATTCTTATGGAGATTTTAATTAAAAGTTACCAAGTGGTAACTAATTTCATAACTCGATACCTTTTAATTAGGTTATATTAATTTCATTTTATTGTTAATTTTATTACAATATTTATCTAATAAATTTTTACTATATAATGTGGTATTTGAACATGTTTTAAGTTTTTTTATAGTTTAATCACACAATCTATTCATTTATTTTCTCTCACTTCAATATTATGGTGTTTTAAAGTGTTTACATCACAATCTATTTTGGTCAGGATTGTTTACAATTGAATTTAAATTAAAGATGTTATTTTATAAATGATTTTATATTAATATATTTTAGTTTTTAATGACCTTTTTCAAATAATACTACCATTTTTTCAGCCATTCTTACCCAAAATGTTTTATTAAATTTTTTAATAAAACCCGACATCATTTATCTCTTTAGACAGAGAAATAGTTTTCTTTTAAAACTCCTATTTTCTAAAAATGTTTTCAAAAATTTTCTTGAAATTTAATTTTTTTTATTCATTTATAAACTTATTTAATCTATAATTTTTTTTCAAAGGAATCATGTTTTACCTTTCCTAATAAGGAAATTTTTTGAACTTTTTACCATGGGGATGTAATGTTCTTTTTACCTTGTATGAATTGTATTTACTTAATCATAATAATTTCTTCGAATATTCCTTCACATGTTGAAATTTTTACTTTTAAAGGAAAATGATTTTAGTTATTTTCAATGAAAATTTTTTTCAAAACGTTTTTCAATTTAAAATTTTAATTTTCCCTTAAAATGTTATAAAATATATTTATATAACTTTTCCTTTCATCAATGAAAACATCCCTTTATTTTTACTCCACTTGGGACATGATGTATTGATTCCATCCATATTATTCCTCTGGATGGATTTCGATTTATTTTTCCAAGGATAATTTTGAAATTAAATTCCTTGTCTAATTTTAGTCCCATTTAGATATTTAATTTCATATGATTATTGAACATTGGATTTCTCCTAATTATCTATATAATTTATCATGGATATGATCGTGACCTAAATATTGTACCATTTTTTATATATGGTAATTTTTTTTATTTATAGGGTAAATATTAAAAAATCCAAATCCTTTACACAATACAGATATTTGATAATGAACATTATTAATAATTTAAATTGATTATTCAATATATGAAGATTGATTTGGTCACAAAATATAGGGGTTTTTGTCTATTTAATGTATATCCCTCGATGAATCCATAGTCTCATGAGATAAAATTATCTAGATAAAAACCCTTGGAGTTTATTTCCAAGAAGAATAGATGGGTTTCTACCAACATATTTAAAATTTATTTTGAATCATCATGACAGTAGTATACTTTACCATCTTATGAATGGTATTGACGATAAAGGTATCATGTTCCTGATAAACATGAGGATTGATAATTATGAATTTACTTCACTTAGATTTAGAATTTATTATCAACAAGTTTTTCAATATGATAATGTCTATAGATGATTTTAATTATCAGTTTATTAATTAAATGGCATGTATTTTCTATTATTTTCTATTCTATATTTATTATTCCTAGTTTAATTATTTAAATGGAATGTGATTCATGTTATTTACCTTTCCATATTATTTACTCACATCCTTATCAGTTATTTATTTCATGGCATGTGTTCTTAGTTATTTACATTTCTACATGGATTATTCTCATGGATTCATTATTCCTTCATATTTACTTTACCTTTACTTATTATTTTAGTTCAACCTTATTTTTTTTCCTTTCCCTAGTATTTCATGAAGTGTACTATGAAATAAATTCAAGGATATAATATATGAAATAATGTTATCCTCAAAAGAAAGAAAATTATGTTGTAATTTTCATTTTATTTTTTAAAACAAGACTTGTGTATTTATATAGTATACTAATCCTATGGAATTTGTTGATATTAAATGTATGATTATTATGGAAATAATGAAATTAAATAATTAAGAATTAACTTCACTCAAACTTAGTATTTATTATCGAGGGGAATTTAACTATGAAAAATTATATTGATGCATTTCATTCTCAATTTATTGATTAAATGTAATTTATTTTTTATTATTTACCTTCATATATTGATTATGCCTTGTATAGTTATTTAAATTGAATGTGTTTTTTGTTATTTACATTACCATGTTATTTAATAAGCTCATTCTCAGTAATTGATTACAGGGAATGTGTTTTTAGTTATTTAAAGTTTTATATTTATTGTTCTCATTAACTCATTATTTCTTCCATTAAACTGTACCCTTAGAGAACATTTTTTCTAACCCTATCTATTTTCTTTTCCTCTAGATTCCATGATTGTGCAAAAAATGATATGAAAGAATATACTAGATGGAATAATGTTATCCTCAAAAGAAAAAAATAATGATTAAATTTTTATTTTATTTTATAAAACAATAATCATGTATCTATCTGTTTTACCCAGACTACTAAACTATTTGGTCCTTTGGGACTAAATTTCTTAGTAACTTATTCCAATGTAATGGTAGAATGACACCATATCTAGGATGATGGGGTCATGGTTTCTATATATGAGGTGTCTATAAATCCCCTTTGACATGTTATATCAAGATCATCCTTACAATAATGTCAATTAAAGTTTAATTTTATTTTATTCTTTAATGGGGGGTATGATTCAAAAGTTAACAAAATGGTAAATATTTTAGTTTACAATCTCAATGTTTATTGGGGTTGTTTATAATTATGTTTTTTCTGATGAAATATCATGATATATATCACAATAAACACATATATTTTATTCTTCACTTCATATTTATTGAGATTATATTTTTTCATTTCATTTTCCTCTCTTTATGTACTCAATATACTAAATGTATATCTTAAAAGGAAAGCTAATTTTTTATCTCTTTTAAAAGAAGTCTTTTTTTCTTCCTCATCTATTTTTTCTAAAAATATTTTCAAATATTTTTTTAATATTCTACCATGATTTTTTAAATTCATTTTCAACTATAATTTATTTCATAAAAAAATTTTAAAAGGAAAATTATTTTCATTTTCTAACAAAGTAACTTTTTTTATTTTTACAAAAGTTTTAAAGGAATTTTTTCTTTTATCTTATACATTATGATTTTTTTTTTCTATAATGACCACTAATTTTTTTTAATATTACATTACTATTTTCAACGAAAATGTTTTCTTTAATATTTCATAATTTTTTATATTTTAAATATTTAATTTCAATTTGAAAAGGGTATTTTTATCAATATATGTTCAAGGTGGTATTTTAAAGATAGTTTTCATCTATAATGATAGAGATTAACATTACATAAGATTTAATAGGGATACAATCCAATGATAGAATCCTTATTCTATCTCAATGTGATTTATGATTATGATGATATGATGTTTATTAAACCCATTCCCTTTACACCAGTTATGTTATAATGAATTGATTATTTTTTTGAAACATGATTATTTTCCATGGGTTCTACTGTAATAAAAGGTTTATGAAACCTATTTCATTTTCATGGGTTATGATATGATGAATTCTTTATAATCTTGTGGAATAAATAAATAGTTTTTAATTATGTGTTTGGTAGTTCTAGAATTATATTTCCATCCAATTCATTGTGTAATGTGTTATTTACCATGAAATAATTATGGGAAACAAACCGATGTTCATGATACACTATGGTAAACTATATTATGTTCTTGACCGTCTATGGGAAAAATGAGAGTATTACTGATCTAATATGGGTAACAAGTGATGATTTATGATCATTTATATTATGGGAAACATATTTTTATTCCATATTAACTATGATATGATGGTTTTGGTAGTTAACCTAGACATATGAATTAATTTTAAAACTATGATTATTCAACACTTTTATGAAATGTTTTAACACTTAAGATTTGAACACACTTTTGAAGATTGATTAATGATTATATATCAACATAATGATTCACATGTTTTTTAAATGATATAGTTTTGTGTGATGACACATATTTATGATACATGATATATTGGGTCTAGACATCATAAGTTGTTTTAATGATTTTATACCCTTATACTTATTTTATTCTTACATATGATCATAGATTGTTATCTCCCATGATTACCCATATTATTTTTCTTTTCTCATATTCGATTAGGTTTCTTTTCCATAGGTTATGAAGAATGTTTTATGTGGGGTATTTCAATGAAGAATACACCGTGGGAATATCTTTGCGGGAGATATGATTATATTTCATAAAATAAGTGAATATGTATATAGTACCCAATGAAACAAATCCTTTAAATTATTTGGGTGTGTATTTGGAAAAATTATTGAATATTCGTCTAAAAATGTATCATTTATATTTGAAAATTATGAGTCACTCTATTCTTCTTAGATAATGTCTCCCAAAAGTGATATTGATAACTCAAGTATTGTTTCATTGAGTAACGTGGTTTCATTATGAAATTATTTCTTTTATACTTGGGTTCTCCCAGCCTAATATTTTATTATATGGTATTTTAAAATTCACCATTGGAATATATTTTCTAATACAACCAAATTTTGTATACTCTTCTTACAATGTGTGTTTTGAAAAAATATACTTAGAAAATAATAAAAAGTTGTTTTCATTTAACATTCATAGGTTTTTTAAAATTCTCATTTCAAAAACATAAAAATTATGTATTTTCAATTCCCAATTTTTTTTTTCAGTTAATGCTTAAAAAAATAATTCTGATCACTTTTTTAAAATTTATTATTACAAGCCACATACAATGTTTTATTTTACCTCTATGTTAAAAACGTTTTCAGAAACATATTTTATTTTTTAACTTCAATTTACCTTATCATTTTAAAAATTATTTTCTCTAATGAGGCTTATATTTTAGGATTGTTCTTATAATATAGACACACACATAGGCACACACACATATAAATATTATATTTTATGGGATTGAACTGATTGTATCAAATGATTTGATTATTGATCCCTTCTTTTGTGATACTATTTAAATTCTTCTTGCGAGGGAATTTTCCAGTTTATTAAATACCCTTATATATTTCCATTCTTTCACTAGGGTTATACTCTTTTTAAATTAAACAAATTCGTTCTCTTGATGGATTTAGATAATTTTATACTAGTATTGACATAGTTGTAAACTCATTTCTCTATACACTATGAATATAACATTTTATATAATTCTGATTGGATTATGTTCACCCTTAAATAATGTTATTATTTTAACATGTGGAAAATTATTGGAATTATGTATGTTTTTATTTCATTATATATAAATATCTTAAATTTGAGTATGTATTTTTATCTATTCACATTATTTATAGGAATGAGTTATGATCATGATATCCCTTTAATTAGAATGTGGAAAAATATTGAAATTATTGTTGTTCATTTATGTCTATCATAGGTTGATTATGTACAAACATTAAATATATTTCATTATATGAATTTCCATGTTTTTAATTAATAATAGGTTCTTTTGGGAATAATATAAAATTTCATGTTGAATATTATAGTAAATGTGTTGGACATAATCAGTTGATGGGTGGGCCCCAGAATTATATATCCCCTAGATGCATAAACATGTCTCATGAGACAAAAAAGATTGGGTTTTTGTATATTAATTTTCCCATAATTGGACAGTGTCTTAGAATAAGGAATTTATTTTTTATATTTAAAATTATGCATTCCATTAATATGTGATCAATATTATTGATTTTTATGTTTTCATTTATTTTAATGGATAAATAATTATCTTAATTTCAAGATAATTATTTATTCATGTTGCTTACTTATTATTTTGGGAATATTTATTCCATTTTTATTAGATCATATCCCAAATTTCATGTTTTCATGTACTGATCATTTTTGTTCACCACTTATTTTATTTCTATTTCCCTAGGTCTTTGAGAAAAGCAGTGCACAAGAAATGTATAGAATTTTCACATGTGTGAATGAATTTGAGGGAGATGATGAAGAATCATTTTGTATTATATATCTTTCTATATAATGAAAAAATATATTCTAGATACAATATACAAGTGATTTTTTAGTTATTATATAGATCATTTATATAAATATCTAAACCAAAACATATCTTTGGGATTTAAGAGATGAAATAACCATTTTTTATTCTATATGGTTATATATAAGATTTTAGAGTAAGTATTAGAGAAATTTTGTAAAGTATGTATTTATTTAATCAGATTAAGAAGTTTGGGACTAGGGAGTCACAATCAAGAAACAAAAAGCCAGTGAAAAATAAATAGTTTGATTAATATGGTGGACGAAAATATTTTATTTCTTAAGGTTCCAATAGCAATTCTGTTTTTAAATGGTTTGATTTTCGACAATATGAAAATGAATTCCCCAACCTAAGGGATAATGAGGATGATAGGCCTCATAAACCTCCAATACTAATAGAAAACGAAATAGATTATATAACAAATACTATTGGACTGAAAAATGGTAATGAAGTTGTTAAAAGAACATTTATTCTGTACATTAAATTTTATAATTATTCATTGTATTTTGGTTCATAACATTCATTCATACTATGCATGTTCTCTAAGAATAATTATTTCGCACCTAGAACATTATATATTTAATTATTAGTAAAATTACCTGGTGTTGAGATGATTTCATTCAAGGTGTATAAGTATTCTATGATCAAGGATTTTATTAATATACATCATAAAAATATTTTAACTCTTCCATTGCAAAACATTTATTTGATAAAGTTTATGTATAATCTCTCACTACATAGTTCTTATATCAATTTTCATTATAATGAAATATCATTTCATATCCTAAAGAATCGATTTTTGAAATATCAATGAATGTATTCATAAAAACTAACATTAAATAAAAATCATTAATATTATTCTAGATACTAAATTTTTTTGTATACTCATCTAAAATATCTTGTATAAAAATAAACATTGAAGACATTCCAATTGTGTAAATATGTATAAAACTATATGATTAGTTTTCTGTAATTATATTGGATATTATTATAGTCATTTTTGGTTTATAATTCATTTGGGTATAATTTCATAATAATGAATCTATGAAAGGTTTGTCCATAGACACTCCTATAACAAACTATGGAAACATATTTGGTTCAAATGGCAGAGATAATTGAAAATCCCAATATATGTCTATTAGTTTAGAACACAAGTGTTTCCTAGTATCTACGATATTCTCTTTTCTATATCAGTATAAATTATATCTTTTTTCATGTATTTATTATAGATCCTTTAGATATTTTCTTTAGTTAGTGATAATTAAAATTATGATGGGAAAATTTATTCAATAGTGTATAATTTAGCAACCTAAGATTTTACTACTTATTTTCCATTAAATAAAAAAATATTCAATTACTTATATCATATGAAACAAAAACAAAAACTAACTATGATGTAATTTTTTAGAATTCAATATAAAAAATAATACATTATGAATGGGTAATGTGAATATCATTAAGAAAATTAGAAGAAGATTAAAACCTTAAGTAAATAAAAGATAATAATTTATCAAAAATTATTTATTATAAAAACCAAGTATTTTAATTATATATTATTATTATTATCAAATAATGATTTTATGGATTAAAAAATCAATTTGATAAATAATATCTTTTAATTGGATGTGGTAAAAATCATTTAATGTTAAAGCGGTAATTTAAAATAACTATTTTTAATATGTATATTATTTATATCTTAAATAAAATCGATCTCATTAAATAATTATTTTAATAAAAAATTAATATATAAGTAATATATCAACAGTAATTTAATTTTTAATTTATATGGAATAAGATTGAGGGTATAAAAATTTTAAAAAGTGAATTTTCTATAAATTGGTATTTTAGTATATTTTAATTTTATTTAAATCATACATCCTAAATTTATGAAAATTAATTTGATAAAATTAACTTCATTTTTAAGTTCAACATGACAATTTTACTTGAGAGTTAATTTTTTTTGGGATTTTTGGTAATTTTTTATTTTTAATTAGTAGTAAAAATAAATTTAATACAAATATCATAACTTTTATGACATCATTACGATATATTAAAGGAATGAAATTTATTAATACATTTCCTTAGTTAAATGTTTATTTAATGAGTATTATAAACAATTTTAAAAAGATAATATTTTTTATTTATAAAACTATATATGATGATTTGGAACAATAATTTTATTTTATTCTAATAAAAAACTTTGTTTTGTCTTCTTCCTTTAATTATATACTCATTTGATTCCATTTGGTTTTGGATTGATTTAAAAATAAAAAATCACCATACTATATTTTTTAAATTTCATGGTAATTGATAACATTTATAACTTTTTCCTATGTCAATGAAATTTTATGCATAAAGAACTGTGTTTTCTAAAAACTACATTTATTATGTTTCACGTATTTACATAAATAGAAATTTTTATTAATTTTGGAAATGTAGTTATGTAAAATGGATTCAATATATGGAATAATAATTTTTAATTGATTAATATGGTAATATTTTTTAAAATAAATAAATTAAGAAGAAAAAAATTAGTCACCACGACAATGGTTAAAATGAGTTAAAAATGTTAAATCAATAGATAAAGTCTCAATATATCACAAAATAACATCTCTAACTGGGTGGATGAGGGATTTACACACCGTAACATATATTTTCTCGAATAATTTTAAATTTTTCATCTATTTTACTTTAATTATTCATCACATTGATATTATGAAATTCATATTTATAAAAAACGTCATCCCTCTAACTTACAAATAGAATATTTAGAACCCCATTCTACCTCAGACCATAACCTTCCTAGCTCAACCAAATTCTTCCAAATCCCCTTTAAAACTATCATTCCCATCTTCTAGAGGGTTTTTATCACAAAAATCCCAATATAATAATGATTAAGGAGTGGTATATATGAGGATATTCAAGTAGGATGAGGCTATACACACACACACACACACCAAGAGCTTCTGGATATGAGGTAATGGTTTATTGGTCTCAATTTCCATTCATTTTCACTTGTTTAATATTTTTTTATTTAGAATCACAACCTAATAAATTTATTATATTATATTTTTCATGTAATTATTTAGATTTAAAAATTCTATATGTTATTTCTTTCAATGGATATTTATTGAAATTTTATAAAAGCTTAAAGGGTTTTTTATCTCAATTTTCTTTCTTTGATACATTTTTCATATTATGAACCTATAATAATTTATTTATTATATATAATTAATTTTTAAAATATTATATTATGATTTTGTTTTTATTTTTGGTATTTAAATTTCTATTTCAAGGTCTCTCTTTTAAGAGAGTTTGATTCAAAAGTAATAAAAGTTGTTAGAGTTTTCTTTTCTAATCTCATATTCAAATAACGCTTGTTTATGAAATAATTTATATCTTGGGAAGTTTTATAAAACATCTCCCTAAAAAAAATCTATTTTCTTCTCCCCTATTTATTTTTGGGGTTCACATAAATTCTTAAAATTTTAACATTCTTTGGTTTATAATTTACTAGAAGTGATGATTGTTATAAAAACCAAACTCATCTCTTATTTTAGCCATGAATCATTCTCATAAATATCACATCCATTATTTGTTACTTTTTTATGGATGTAGATGTCTATAATTTTTTGATCACTTAATGTACTGGTCAATGTACTAGTCATTATTTCAAAAAATAATCTTTTATTAATGTTTTTAGTATGTGTGTTTACCACTAATATTGAATCTATTTAAAAAAGATTAAAAAATAATGTTATTTTTCAATTAATTATGAATAAAAAATATCCCTTGTTTATTAATAATATTTAATAAAAAAATTCCCCTAAAAGTTTTAAGGCTTTTCAAGTTATTATATATTCCCATTATTTTTTGAAAAATTTATTTTAAAATAAATTTTATCAAATAAAAAGTAGATTTCTTCTCTTTTTGAAAAGTTGTTTTCGAATTCTATTATAAAAGGGTTTTTTATATATATTGGAATAATTAAAGGCGTCTTATTATTCTATAGAGTTTACTTCATAATAGTACTCTTGTGTCTCTTTTCAGACATATTTTTTCCACTATTATTATGAAATTTTAATTATTTTAATGATGAAATATAATTTCATACCTAATTTAGAATTTGAGTCATTTTGGATGAAAAATGAAATTATTTAATTTTTTTGTTATATTGAATTTTTTCCTACTAAATTTATATAGAGTAATAAATTTTAGATTTCATATATTTTAATAATATATTCATTGTAGTTTTTTTGGATTTGAATTGAAATAACTTTTTTCATATGTTTTGGATGATTTTGGATATTCGAAATTAATTATTTAAAGTCTAATATTTTATTTTGAATATTATTTTTGGAACATTTTTTTACTTATTTTTGAATTTGGTAAATTATTTTAGTTTTATTTTTTATTTTGAATTGATAAATTTCTCTGAATATTATATTTTTAAATTTTAGAAACCTATGTAGCGATACATTGGAATGCATAATGAAAATTTAGAGACCTAAATATGTGTGGTCCAGTGTGGTTTCTATAATGATCATTGAAAGAACATATTTAAGGTTATTATTGTGGTAGTGAAGGATATGTAAGGTAAAATCATCAATGATTTATGGTTGTGTTAATGTCATTCCCATATAGAGGAGTTATGTATATATCGTTACACATCAACTGACCTATGTAATGGTAGATCAGATATCTAAATTGTTATGAGTAGTAACACTCATGCAGAAAAAACTTTGAGTAAGGTTCAAACCATTTAATATTGTTTTTATATAAATATCCATCCCATAGAAGGGTTCATATTTATTTCCAAAAACTATGGAAGGGTACCACCATGAATTAAAAATCTACATAAATGTACATTTTTTCTTCAATACACCTACAAAAAGGATACATCATTGCATTGGTCTATATAGGTTCTACACATCAAAATAAATAAATATAAATGTTTATAGGTTTTAATAGTTGTTTTTCCCTAATTCTAAATTCTCAATTAAGAGTTGTGAATTGCAGATCAATATGAAAAATAATAAACTAAAGATTTTAATGATTTATAAGGTAGTAAGAAAGATGAAAATAGGTTAATTATCCCACATTACAGGAGAACAAACTATAAGAGGGATTAACTAGAGTAAACTGAGGTAGATGAGAATGAATAGTAATCCCTACCACATAGAAACTAGAATTTTGTGTCTAGAGGAGTTTCCTATGAGCTTGATGTTGGGATTTAGTGGGAGATTTTATTAAAAATATAATGGTTGGGATGATTGAAGAATCATCCATCAACCACATAATGGCCACTAACTGAATCATCCAAAACCCCCCATTGGATTACTAAGGATTCACTAACTAAATTTGGGGGTAGGATCAGGAGGTATGGACAACTCTTCAATAAATAATTAAGCCTAAGATAGATGGTGGAATGGACTTACACCCTCGACAGAGAGTTATTCATATTCACCGATATTTTTTTCCTATAATAAATCCATTGGATTCATCCTGTGTTTTCTATTTTATAGAATGTACTATAATTAACTACTTGAGGGAAATTAAATTTATTGAGGGTTTCTATTTATTTCTTCACAACTACTTTCATTCTTTTTGGGTTCAATGTGATTCAATTCTATTCATACAATCAGTTGATGTGTCAACTTAATCAAAAATTTTGTAGAAATGTTTTGAATCCCTCTTACCCATTATAAGAGATTAAAAGATTATGTATTGGATCTGGATGAATGTAATTTCATATATAAAGGAAAATTTAACTATGAATTACTTTAGAGTAGTGGGTTTTGTTAAACCTATTCTAAAGAGATACATTTCCCTAATCATTTTTAATCGGTCTTACCTCACTATCAAATTGACACGAGTATCCTTACCATACCACTTTGGTATATTCTCAACTATTTTAACTGCTCCCTAAAATCACTTCCTCTATATATTAAATTATTATCACAATCAACCTTTTTTACTTCTATGAGAAGAATAATATTCGAATAAAGACATTAGTTTGTCACTAACCATCATTATGGATTTACACTTATCACAAATTTGTAGTGAGATTAGGAAATTATAAACGTCATTTTGATTGATTTTAATGACAGTTAGTAAATATTTGTACAATTTTTAGGGAGGGTCTGTATTGAGTGTCTTTGGGTTTGGAAAAAATTTAAAACAATAAAAAAATCTATTATTGTCTAAATCAACTATTATTAAATAATTTCAAATTCTACCTCTTATAATGTGTGTTTTAGATATATAATTTCCATATTTTTATATATGTATGTGATTAATCATGTAACAACCTTAATGTTTTTAAATAATAACATTATATTTGATTTTATAGAGGACATACAACACCATACCTAAACGAACCAATAAATATTATTTTTTAAATATGATATATATAACATAGGTGTTAAATTGGAAGGTATGAATAGAAAAAAATTATTTATGAAATATATATTAATTATATACTCAGTTAAAATATATTTATTAAATTTTATTAAATAAAAACTCAATATATAGTAAAGACATTTTTTAATAAAAAATAAGTTCATTTTCAAAAATTATTTTATTTAATATTGTGATGGAATTTTGAAAATAATTTTTTGAAAATTTAAAAAATTTATTTGATAAAATTGAATTCATTTTATAAATAAAAATTTCAAAAACATCTTGGTGTGATTTTTTGAGAAGTTTTTAAAAATATTAATTTTTTGATAAAAAGTGAAAAATATATTTTTTAATATTTCAATATGATTATGGAATTTAATATTTTTAAATTTATTTTAATTTTTTTTAAATTATAAAGAGATAAAATATATTATTATTATTATTTTATTTTAGGTTATTGTAGTTCATTTAATTTTTTATTTTGTTATAAAACATTTTTATACTTTAATTTTTTTATTAGAAAACCAATTTTAATCGAACTTCTAGGTTTAATTTTAAAATATATTTTTCCAATTTTGTGAATTTAATTTTTAATATTAATTAAAATATTTTTAATCAAAATTAATAATATTATTTAATACGTTCAACTTAATTTTTGGGTCATAATGAATAGAAAATGTAGTAAAACATTTTGAATCATGATTAAATGGTAAAACAAGTTAACTTAGTTTAACAAATTGTGATACGACCACGATTTTTCATCTTAAATAATATAGGGTGAAGTCAATTAGATGATTATTTACTTATTTTTGATATTTATTTGTTTATTGGACAATTTTTCTTGAAAGTGACCCATATAATATGTTATATAATCAAAAAGATAAAATGCCACTCTTTTTGTAAATACCTATTATGTCTTCACTTACAAAAAAGAAATTTTTGAGTGAATATTAATGGTTATATTGAAAATATATAATTTATTTTAATGATATTAATTTTTTTATAAATTTATTTAGTTATATAATTATATTAAAATTTTACCCACCATTGATAAAATATTTCTTTAATGAAGAGATAAAAAATAATTAATTTTAGAAATATTAGAATCAATATAATTTCAGTTACTTATAATGTTAATTTATTAGATACATATAAAATATTAGGGATGTTTTTAAATAATTTATTTTATTTTAATCTTTGTCTTGGTGGATTGAAATTCAAATTAAATGAATAGTTCCAAAATTGACATTAATGATTTTTTTTACTAAATAATAATTTATTAAATGATTTAAAAAAATAACAAAATTATATTAATCCTTTTAATAGAACATCGTTGAAATTATCAACTAGGTTCCACTTATAAGTCATTTTCCTTTTATTTTAACATTTTTAACCTTTTAATGTTGGAATAGTTATTTCCTCAACTAAAGATAAAAAAGGATAACTAAGGGGTTAAAAAAAATATGTTCATAAATACAACATAAAAATATCCAAATTTTATAATTTATGGTATTTATAGTAAATACAAAATTATATTCAAATCTAAATATATATGGAATTATTTTAAAAAATAATTAAATTATTATATTTTAATGTGAAGACCCAGAACCCCCTTGGTCCCTTCCTTTGCCAAAAATCCGGTTTCCTTGCGGGGGTACCGATCGGTGAGACCGATCGGTGAGACCGATCGGTGAGACCGATCGGTGAGACCGATCGGCGAGACCGATCGGCGAGACCGATCGGTGAGACCGATCGGCGAGACCGATCGGCGAGACCGATCGGTGAGACCGATCGGTGAGACCGATCGGCGAGACCGATCGGTGAGACCGATCGGTGAGACCGATCGGTGAGACCGATCGGTGAGACCGATCGGTGAGACCGATCGGTGAGACCGATCGGTGAGATCGATCGGTGAGACCGATCGGCGAGACCGATCGGTGACACCGATCGGTGAGACCGATCGGCGAGACCGATCGGTGACACCGATCGGTGAGACCGATCGGTGACACCGATCGGTGAGACCGGCCCTGCCAAGTTGTTCCAGTAATGTTCCTTTTTCGCAAATAGGGTTTTAAACCCTATTCTTCCTTGCTAAAAATATCTTGGAAACCCGAAACGCGCGCAAAGGTCTTAATTAAATGCTTCATTAATTCATGGGTCAGTTAAAACCACCCAGCGCCATTAATGATGAGTCAAGCCACGTGGTCAACCCACGACTCCCTCGTCTTCCGTGGTTTTGTGTTTTCATCTCAACCGTCCCCAGCCCTTATAATTAAGGGTTAGGTCGTGGTTTTCCCCCTTCTTCGATCGTGACTCTTCTGGTGCATCGGGACCGCCGCGTCGTTATCCGTAAAGTTCCGCGCCCCCGGCCTAAACGTCGATCATCCATCAACAAGTAGGGAATTTCTCTCGTCTCTCACCTTTGTGTATCATGCGGGGTGGGCGTTACTTTTGTTCCTATCAAATTGGTTGAACCAAACCCTAATGAAGATACTAAACGAAGTTCTAAAGAAAGAAGGGGAAGGGGTTGTGATCGTTGTTTATGCTTTATCTCGTGATCATCCCTTTTGTTGTACTGGTCTATGTTTTCTGAAAATTGAGGCCGTTGGTGGTCGTGTGTGTGCACTTGAATCCCCTCGTGATGTTTTAAATGGGTTGCTGAAATTGTGAACTCCTGCTGTGAAATTGGTTAATCACGTATACCCGGCTGAATAATTTGAAAGCACCAGGATCAACCCTTCTGTGATAACTAACGGATAGAACACATGGAATTTTTGAAATCATGGAGTGTGTTAAGTCGTTTAAATCTGAAAATCCCTGACTCGTGTTGGTAGTGGTTGTTGGTTGTTTTCCCTTCGGGCCGTTTGCTGGAAATGTGGGAGGGAATGGGATCCCCCGTTCTTTTTATACTCTCGGCGGCTGTGTGAATTTGGGGGATGGGATCTCCTGTTGGCATGGTTTCAGTGGTTGTGGGTTTTTATCACAAACTGGGGAGAGATCCTCTGTTGGCAGAACCGGGTGTGGGTGTTTTGGTTGATCTATGCTTGACGTTTTCCTTGGTTATGCTTATGGTAGTTGCCCAGTAGTGCTTAAAATTAATTGAACAATTGACTGAACGTGAAACAAGAATGGGACAAATGGTTTTGTGGGCAAGGGTCGCGAATTGTGACTCGGGCGTTGTGGTATTGTGTCCTGTAGGTTGGCTAGGAAAACCTAAGTTTTGGGTGAGTGTTTGTTACCTATATCTATACTTGTAGCTTTGTGTTTCTTATTCGCGCCCCACCCAAGTTGAGCACTTAGTGCCGAACACCCCCATTTATGGGGGAAGGGTGTTTTTCCCAACACTATACTTAGTGGCTGGTTATTAGCTCCTTTTCTGCTCCCTTTCCCGGATAGCCCAAGTACCTTCGGGCAGGCTGTGATGGCCTGAAGTCCATTATTAGCCCAAGAACCATCGGGCAGGGTGTTGTGGTGGTTGGCCAGGTGTGTGCGGCAGGTGGTTTCCCAAGTGTCTTCGGGATGAGGCCCAGGTGTTTTTCGGGCGTGGTAGTGGATTCTTTAGCCCAGGTGTCTTCGGGCGTAGCGGTGGTTGTTCTGGCCTAGGTGTTTGCAGGCATGGTTACTTGTGACAGTTGAGGCCCAGGTGTGTGCGGGCGGGATTTGGCAGTGGGACTGCGTGTGGTTGTGGCCCAGGTGTGTGCGGGCGGGATTTGGCAGTGGGACTGCGTGTGGTTGTGGCCCAGGTGTGTGCGGGCGGGTGTGGCAGTGGGACTGCGGTGAGAATGGCGGGATTGGTCTGATGCGTAGGATGTCTCAATAACCAGTGGGAAAGTGGCGCGGGGTACCCAAACATCGATGTGCTCTTATATATATATTACTTGACTTGCGTTATTTGGGGAGCGAACCTTGGTGAGGCTTGGGATGGATAGTTGCCTTGTTAGGTGTTTGGTTTACTCTTTCTCACGGGACTTTAGTACGTTCCCCCACTTGTGCACGAGAGTCTTGGTTTTCCCTACTGAGTGTACTTGTATGCTCACCCTACGTTTACTTTCAGGTTTCCAGGAGGACTACCAGGGCTGCGCGGGACCCTATTAGTCGGACAGTTGGAGTTGTCGCTGTTGTCGTACCTTTGTTTTCTTTTGGTATTGTACTTGAGAGCTTTTTTTTTCTTTTGTACTTGTACTTTGTTGTAAACTGTTTAAACATACATGTGGGAATGGTTTACTTTTGGCTTTACTTTTCTTTCTATCTTGGTGTTGTTGGGTTTTCTCCTCCTTATCTTTCGATCCTATAAAATAAAAAGGGTAATGCCTTCCATTTGTGAGAACTTCCTATACCCTTGGTGCTAGTCGCCACTCCGGGACCTATTGAAGGCGGGTTTCGGGGGTCATTATCTCTCCTTCAACTCGAAGAAGGAAGGGCCTGGCAACCTGCTGACCCTTCCCTCCTTTTGGTGAAGGCGGGTCGTGACAGAATGGTATCAAAGGAAGGTTGAGAGATAGGACGGAGTCTGGAGTTAGGCACAGTGAGGATTTCATGGGATGGTAAGGCAACAGCGTTGGGTGACCTTGGTGCGTGAAATAGGCCAGGGAGGACCGGCTAGGACACGGGATTTTAGGGCCCCCCGTGATCCGATGCAAGGACTCTGGACCTACCGAACGACCAAGTGAAGCCACACTGATTGCAGGGTAGAGACCCTAGGAAAGGTACATGCATCATAAATGACTTGTGTTCTTGTGTTTCTGGGATGTCTTGGGAAATTAAGAATAAATTAAATCTTAATAAGTTTTGAGAACGGTTTTCTTTGCACTACTGGGCTTAGGTATTCCTTGGTTACCTTGCAGCTATGGCACCTGGAAGGCGACCACGTGTGGTACAGGCGATCGAGACTCCTGAGACTACCTTGGCCAATCAGCAGAGAGCTGATCGGGAGGAAGAGGACGACCGGTGGCAGAAGACTCTTCGAGCCTTTCAGCGACAGGCCCTCGAGAAATATGAGGGCAGCACCTCCGACATGAAGACGGAAGGCTGGCTGGAGGAGCTAGTCATAGCCTTCGGCCTGATTCGGGCCCCGACAGAGTACTGGGTTCCTCTGGCTGTTAGCCAGATGCGAGGAGCGTCACGTCAGTGGTGGATGCTTCACCTGGGGAGTAGGAAAGAGTCTGAGGTTGCTTGGGCGGAATTCGAGAAGGAGTTCCGGGCGGAGTTTCTCTCCTCGACAATGAAGGCGGAGAAGAGACATGAGCTACTCTCCCTCCAGCAGGGGAGCATGTCCGTGAGGGAACTTGGAATCAAGTTCAAGGACCTCCTGCGTTTTGCTCCAGACCTCTTTCCCGATGAGGAGTCTCGGGCAAGACGTTTGGAGGAGGCGCTCCGACCCTCCCTCCAGTATGCTGTTACTCCCTTTACCCTTCCGACATACTTAGAGGTTCAGAAGAAGGCCGAAGTGGTGGAAAGGATGCACACTCTAGGCGGACTGTCACGAGAAGGGATCCAGCTGGGACCATCGAAGGGGAAGGCCGTCAGCACCAGGCCCCCAGCATCGGGACCCTCCAGGTTCCGACCCGCAGGGAGCAGGCCGCAGCAGTTTCAGTTTCGATCCCCTGGCCCACGTTCTTTCCCTTCGGGCTCGGGACCACGGTGCTTCATCTGCGGGAGCCCTGGACATCTTCGGAGTCAGTGCCCCGATCGGGTGCAGTACAGCAGTGGCAGTCATCCCCAGCATCCGCCACAGCAGCAGCAGTTCCCAGCCAGACCCTTCCAGCAGCAGCAGCAGGGACAGCGAGCTCCCGCTCCTCCGCAGACAGACATAGGAGGGGGAGGCCGACCTCAGGGCGCTCCCCAGGGACCTCGACCAGGGCGTGGTCGGGGAGGTGGCCGACAGCCGAGGGGTAGGGGAGCTGGGCGTGGACAGTTACACGCCGCAGAAGCAACAGTTCCAGCAGGGCCAGAGGTTGTTCGAGGTACGATCAGTGTGTTTAGCACTCTTGCTTATGCTTTGTTCGATACCGGAGCTTCGCACTCCTTTGTTGCACCCAGTCTAGCCCGTGCCTTGGGTCTAGATGCCGAGAGACTTCCAGTGCCCCTGGTGTTGAGCACACCAGTTGGAGGTCAGATCGACTTGCTGTTCGTTTGTCGGGGATGTAGACTGATGTTGGGGCCACATCAGTCGGTTAAGGACCTCCTTCTGCTACAGATTCGGCCGTACGATGTCATCCTAGGCATCGACTGGCTATTTTCTGTGTGCGCCGTCATCGACTGTTTCCAAAGGAGGGTGGTGTTCTCCGGTTTGGACGGCCAGCGTGTTACTTTCACCGGCGAGCGGAGCTGTCCGAAGGGAAACAGGAGGGAGGAACCTCTCCTCTCCTTGTTGACCGAACTGACGATAGAATCAACAGATGCGGAAATGGTGGAAGTACCAGAGATCGTTCGTGAATTTATGGACGTCTTTCCTGAGGAGGTGACGACTCTACCCCCTCGACGTGATATCGAGTTCGGGATAGACCTGCAGCCCGGCTCTCGACCAATCTCGATGGCTCCTTACCGGATGGCACCTTCGGAGCTACGGGAGTTGCGGATACAGATTGACGATCTGATGAAGAGGGGTTATGTTCGTCCAAGTGCATCACCGTGGGGTGCCCCAGTCTTGTTTGCGAAGAAGGCAGATGGTGGCCTCAGGTTATGCATTGATTACAGGAGGCTGAATCAGGTAACAATCAAGAACCGCTACCCTCTTCCGAGGATAGATGATCTTTTCGACCAGCTGAAGGGGGCAGGATGGTTCTCGAAGATCGACCTGCGATCCGGGTACCACCAGCTGAGGGTGAAGGATAGCGACGTCCCGAAGACGGCGTTCAGGTGCAGGTATGGGCACTTCGAGTTCGTGGTCATGCCCTTTGGTGTTACGAACGCCCCGGCCGTGTTCATGGGGCTTATGAACTCCATCTTTCGGGAGTACCTGGATCGGTTTGTGGTGGTGTTCATCGACGATATCCTGATCTATTCAAAGTCAGAAGAGGACCATGCAGAGCACCTGAGGACAGTTTTGGAGGTCCTACGACAGCACCAGCTCTATGGGAAGTTGTCAAAGTGCAAGTTCTGGGCGCGAGAAGTGCACTTCCTTGGACATGTAGTGTATGAGCAGGGAGTAGCAGTCGACCCATCAAAGGTTGAGGCAATTGTTTCTTGGGCAGCACCCAAGAATGTGGCGGAAGTTCGGAGTTTCCTTGGACTGGCAGGCTACTACCGGAGATTCGTACCCAACTTCTCCCGGGTAGCAGCCCCTTTGACGGCTTTGACCAAGAAGGACCAAGTTTTCATGTGGAGCGAGCAATGTGAGTCGTCCTTCAGCTACCTAAAAGAAAAACTGGTTAGTGCCCCAGTGTTGAGGTTGCCAGAAGAAGGGATGGCCTATGAGGTATTCTGTGATGCTTCAGGACAGGGCCTGGGGTGCGTATTGATGCAGCGACAAGGGGTGATCTCCTACGGGTCCAGGCAGCTACGCCCCCATGAGCGGAACTATGCCACCCATGACCTGGAGCTTGCAGCGGTGGTGTTCGCATTAAAGCTGTGGCGACATTACCTCTTTGGGGAGCGCTTTGTGGTCTTCACCGACCACAAAAGCTTGCGCTATATCTTCTCCCAGCGTGACTTGAACTTGCGACAGCGGAGGTGGGTCGAGTTTCTCCAGGACTACAACTTTGAGATCTCATACACTGAAGGTAAGGGAAACGTTGTGGCTGATGCCCTGAGCAGGAAGCCGCATCAGGAGGTGGTTCGGGAATCTGCTGATGCTTGGAAGGCAATGGGGGAGTTGGCTGCCTTGCACTTGGATGCAAGGGTGGAAGGTACTAGAGGTTGTTTGTTTCAGATGACGGTACAGTCCTCCTTGTTGCAGCAAGTGGAAGAGTCTCAGTGGGGAGATCCTGAGGTAGAAGTGTTGCGGGATCGTGTCGATCAGGGGAACGCCCCGGAAGGATGGTCGGAGGACAGCCGACATCGGATGCTCTTTCATCGGAGGTTGTTTGTTCCAGAGGTGATGCGTGATGAAGTCCTTCATGAGTTCCATAGCTCAGCCTTGGCGGTACATCCGGGTGTTTCGAAAATGTACCGAGGCCTGAGGGGACAGTTTTGGTGGCCCGGGGTGAAACGGGCAGTGGCAGAGTTCGTGGCTAAATGCCTGGTGTGTCAGCAGGTGAAGGCTGAACACCGTGTTCCTGGTGGTCTGTTGCATCCTCTAGATGTTCCCGAGTGGAAGTGGGACGACGTCTCAATGGACTTCGTCACGGGACTACCCAGAGCTCAGGGCGGGCATGATGCTATCTGGGTAGTGGTGGATCGATTGACAAAATCTGCTCACTTCTTGGCTATCAAGGAGTCGGGACCCGTGAGTACCTTAGCACAGAGGTACGTGGATGAGGTGGTGCGTTTGCATGGAGTTCCGAAAACGATCGTCTCGGATCGGGACACTCGATTCACCTCACGAGTCTGGAAGGGGTTACAGCATGCTTTTGGCACCCAACTACGCCTTAGCACTGCTTTTCACCCTCAGACTGATGGGAAGACAGAGCGGACTATCCAGACTTTGGAGGACATGCTGCGAGCATGTGTTCTGGATTTCGGGGGATCATGGGTACGACACTTGCCTTTAGTAGAGTTTGCCTACAACAACAGTTTTCACTCTACTATCGGCATGGCTCCTTTTGAGGCTTTGTATGGAAGACCATGTCGTTCACCCTTATGCTGGGCGGAGGTTGGTGAGACTGGTACTCTTGGACCAGAAGTAGTGCAGAGCACCACGGAGAAAGTCCAGCTAGTGCGGGAGAGGATGAAAGCAGCTCAGGATCGGCAGAAATCTTATGCTGATCGTCGGAGGAGGCCCCTGAAGTTCGAGGTGGGAGATCATGTGTTTTTGAAGGTTTCCCCTCGACGGGGGCAGCGGAGGTTCGGAAAGGGGAGTAAGCTCTCCCCTAGGTTCATCGGACCTTTCGAGGTGCTGAGGCGAGTTGGCGAGGTGGCATATCAGCTGGCCCTACCACCTCAGTTGGAGAGGGTCCATGACGTCTTCCATGTCTCCCAGCTTCGTCAGTACTTACATGATGACTCTCATGTCATCAACTGGGGAGAGCTAGACGTGGGAGGAGACGCGACCTTCGAGGAACGGCCAGTCAGAATCGAGGATCGCAAGGAGAAAGTGCTCCGTGGACGAACCGTCGGCCTGGTTCGTGTGTTGTGGAGACATGGCGGCCTCGAAGAGAGTACGTGGGAGAGGGAAGCACAGATGCGTGCCCAATACCCCGAGTTGTTCTGAGTTTTGAACCCTTGGTGCCTGTTGTGACAGAACGTTTGACCTTTTTGGCTATGAAATGTGCTAGGTTCCTTCCCTCTGTTTTGTGTGGGAAGCCCCGGTTGAAGGGAAGGGGAAACCCGACCCCTAATCAGGACGCATTAAGGTGGATGCGATTAAACCCGTGCGGGCGAGTCAGTGCCGCCCAAAGCGGATAATATCTTGACATGGGGGAGGGGAACTCCCCAAACCCACATGACCGGGCGATTTGGCGTGGTGTGATGCTTGGTTCTTGACAGGGAGTATTTCCAACTAGCGGGGGTCCACTCCTAAGAGGTATCTTCGAAGATGGTTGTTCGGATCCTCTCTTTCCTTCTAGTTTGTTTGATTCTCGAGGACGAGAATCGTTTAAGAGGTATCTGATGTGAGACCGATCGGTGAGACCGATCGGCGAGACCGATCGGTGACACCGATCGGTGAGACCGATCGGTGAGACCGATCGGTGAGACCGATCGGTGAGACCGATCGGTGAGACCGATCGGTGAGACCGATCGGTGAGACCGATCGGTGAGACCGATCGGTGAGACCGATCGGTGAGACCGATCGGTGAGACCGATCGGTGAGACCGATCGGTGAGACCGATCGGTGAGACCGATCGGTGACACCGATCGGTGAGACCGATCGGTGACACCGATCGGTGACACCGATCGGTGAGACCGATCGGTGAGACCGATCGGTGACACCGATCGGTGAGACCGATCGGTGAGACCGATCGGTGACACCGATCGGTGAGACCGATCGGTGAGACCGATCGGTGAGACCGATCGGTGAGACCGATCGGTGAGACCGATCGGCGAGACCGATCGGTGACACCGATCGGTGAGACCGATCGGTGAGACCGATCGGTGAGACCGATCGGTGAGACCGATCGGTGAGACCGATCGGCGAGACCGATCGGTGAGACCGATCGGTGAGACCGATCGGCGAGACCGATCGGTGAGACCGGCCCTGCCAAGTTGTTCCAGTAATGTTCCTTTTTCGCAAATAGGGTTTTAAACCCTATTCTTCCTTGCTAAAAATATCTTGGAAATCCGAAACGCGCGCAAAGGTCTTAATTAAATGCTTCATTAATTCATGGGTCAGTTAAAACCACCCAGCGCCATTAATGATGAGTCAAGCCACGTGGTCAACCCACGACTCCCTCGTCTTCCGTGGTTTTGTGTTTTCATCTCAACCGTCCCCAGCCCTTATAATTAAGGGTTAGGCCGTGGTTTTCCCCCTTCTTCGATCGTGACTCTTCTGGTGCATCGGGACCGCCGCGTCGTTATCCGTAAAGTTCCGCGCCCCCGGCCTAAACGTCGATCATCCATCAACAAGTAGGGAATTTATCTCGTCTCTCACCTTTGTGTATCATGCGGGGTGGGCGTTACTTTTGTTCCTATCAAATTGGTTGAACCAAACCCTAATGAAGATACTAAACGAAGTTCTAAAGAAAGAAGGGGAAGGGGTTGTGATCGTTGTTTATGCTTTATCTCGTGATCATCCCTTTTGTTGTACTGGTCTATGTTTTCTGAAAATTGAGGCCGTTGGTGGTCGTGTGTGTGCACTTGAATCCCCTCGTGATGTTTTAAATGGGTTGCTGAAATTGTGAACTCCTGCTGTGAAATTGGTTAATCACGTATACCCGGCTGAATAATTTGAAAGCACCAGGATCAACCCTTCTGTGATAACTAACAGATAGAACACATGGAATTTTTGAAATCATGGAGTGTGTTAAGTCGTTTAAATCTGAAAATCCCTGACTCGTGTTGGTAGTGGTTGTTGGTTGTTTTCCCTTCGGGCCGTTTGCTGGAAATGTGGGAGGGGATGGGATCCCCCGTTCTTTTTATACTCTCGGCGGCTGTGTGAATTTGGGGGATGGGATCTCCTGTTGGCATGGTTTCAGTGGTTGTGGGTTTTTATCACAAACTGGGGAGAGATCCTCTGTTGGCAGAACCGGGTGTGGGTGTTTTGGTTGATCTATGCTTGACGTTTTCCTTGGTTATGCTTATGGTAGTTGCCCAGTAGTGCTTAAAATTAATTGAACAATTGACTGAACGTGAAACAAGAATGGGACAAATGGTTTTGTGGGCAAGGGTCGCGAATTGTGACTCGGGCGTTGTGGTATTGTGTCCTGTAGGTTGGCTAGGAAAACCTAAGTTTTGGGTGAGTGTTTGTTACCTATATCTATACTTGTAGCTTTGTGTTTCTTATTCGCGCCCCACCCAAGTTGAGCACTTAGTGCCGAACACCCCCATTTATGGGGGAAGGGTGTTTTTTCCCAACACTATACTTAGTGGCTGGTTATTAGCTCCTTTTCTGCTCCCTTTCCCGGATAGCCCAAGTACCTTCGGGCAGGCTGTGATGGCCTGAAGTCCATTATTAGCCCAAGAACCATCGGGCAGGGTGTTGTGGTGGTTGGCCAGGTGTGTGCGGCAGGTGGTTTCCCAAGTGTCTTCGGGATGAGGCCCAGGTGTTTTTCGGGCGTGGTAGTGGATTCTTTAGCCCAGGTGTCTTCGGGCGTAGCGGTGGTTGTTCTGGCCTAGGTGTTTGCAGGCATGGTTACTTGTGACAGTTGAGGCCCAGGTGTGTGCGGGCGGGATTTGGCAGTGGGACTGCGTGTGGTTGTGGCCCAGGTGTGTGCGGGCGGGATTTGGCAGTGGGACTGCGTGTGGTTGTGGCCCAGGTGTGTGCGGGCGGGTGTGGCAGTGGGACTGCGGTGAGAATGGCGGGATTGGTCTGATGCGTAGGATGTCTCAATAACCAGTGGGAAAGTGGCGCGGGGTACCCAAACATCGATGTGCTCTTATATATATATTACTTGACTTGCGTTATTTGGGGAGCGAACCTTGGTGAGGCTTGGGATGGATAGTTGCCTTGTTAGGTGTTTGGTTTACTCTTTCTCATGGGACTTTAGTACGTTCCCCCACTTGTGCACGAGAGTCTTGGTTTTCCCTACTGAGTGTACTTGTATGCTCACCCTACGTTTACTTTCAGGTTTCCAGGAGGACTACCAGGGCTGCGCGGGACCCTATTAGTCGGACAGTTGGAGTTGTCGCTGTTGTCGTACCTTTGTTTTCTTTTGGTATTGTACTTGAGAGCTTTTTTTTCTTTTGTACTTGTACTTTGTTGTAAACTGTTTAAACATACATGTGGGAATGGTTTACTTTTGGATTTACTTTTCTTTCTATCTTGGTGTTGTTGGGTTTTCTCCTCCTTATCTTTCGATCCTATAAAATAAAAAGGGTAATGCCTTCCATTTGTGAGAACTTCCTATACCCTTGGTGCTAGTCGCCACTCCGGGACCTATTGAAGGCGGGTTTCGGGGGTCATTATCTCTCCTTCAACTCGAAGAAGGAAGGGCCTGGCAACCTGCTGACCCTTCCCTCCTTTTGGTGAAGGCGGGTCGTGACATTTAATCTTTTAGAAAATTCCAAATCATCCCCTCCCAAAAAATTTATAAAAGAACCTTTATTCTTTTTACCTTAAACTTAAAAATACTATTGATTTATAAAATACCAAAAAAAATCCATTTCTTTCCTTTAAAAATCCTAGAGGCCCTGTTTTGATTATAATATCTTTATAGGAAGGCTTTTGGTGTGAACCTAAATCGGTAGTTCGTAGACGACAAATCATTCTATACTGAGATTTTTTGTTTTATTTCATATTATACTCCTTCAAATATTATTCAACCATGTTGATATAATAACACAAATATAATCTGTAAAATGATATTTTATTATGTGAATTTAAAAACCTACATCCATCTCAACTTTCATCAAATGAGAAATGAAATAGTCGATCATGTGCAGAGTGAACAATCTCCTCGTGAATCGATGTAATTCATTTTCAATCATGAATTCTCACTAATGGATGTAATGATATATTTAATATATATATATATATGACATGTAAAAAATTTTAATCCTATAATTATAATATCCCATACAACTTGAAATCTGTTGGAAAATGATAACATTCCTCATGCATACATGTGAACCCTCCGTGAAGTAATGATATTCATTTTTAATTTTATTTTGACATGGATAGTAATAAGTATCGATTTATTTTATATTATTTATATATATGATATAATAATTATTCTAGGAATATTAATAACTATTTATTTCTACTTTGTTCTAACCATTAAAAATGAAAAGAACATTCATGCGTACATATAACCTACAGTCTCCATAAATGGTGTAATTTATTTACCAATACATAAATTTTATGGACTAATATAAATATATATATATAATGAATATATATAATCATGAATAAAATTATTTAATTGATTGAATCGTGGTAAATGTTCATGGACAAAAACTAATGAACCAAAACATACATAAAAAAGTAGGTATCACCCTGAATAATGATTTTACTAATGAATTGTTAATATACCAGTGATAAATGATTATAAGTAAATAATATGAGGTATTATATAAAATTTTATAATTTTTTAAAATATGTATAATATATCTATATATAATGTAGTTTATTTTAGAATGCGTATAAAGAAAGGTGATAGTTGATGTAATATATTTTAATCTCAAATTGCCTTATTCGGGACATAATTTATGTTATGATTTCGTCAATTTTAATGAGGTGTATATGCATCCCCTTTTACATTATAGATAAAAAATTTAATTATTGTCATGAAATTTAATTCATTTTCATGTTATTATTTCATGGGTATTATGAATCAAAATTTACCAAAGTGGTAAATCATTTTTTTCAATCATATATTAATTAGGATTTTTTGGGATTGAATTTACATTAAGGAAATTATAAGATCTTCATCTATTAAATTCTATTAATTGTTATTATCATATAGTAACTTTTGACGACTACATATATACCTCTCATCCTCCTTTCCTTATTTAATCGAGAGACTATAGTGAATCTATTTTTTCAATGAAAGACATTTAAATATATTAAGGAATATTTTCATAGCTAAGTGCTGAGTTGGCATGAGATTCTGAGGCCCAGTTTACTAGTAATTGATAAAATAAAATTTTTAATTATATTAATAGCATGTCTATATAGTTCTCCTAAAAAATTGTAATAACATCTAAATATATTCCTATATTTGAAATCTTAAACCAAAGTTGAATACATAAAATTTGTTTTACTCTAGGTGCGACCTAAGGTTGGTCGGTGTCATACATCTGTTTAAGGTAGTGATTGGAAGTGTATTTAATTTAAATAAATAAATAATTTTTTTAACTAACCAAAACCTAAAACCAAGTATATTTTTTTATAAAAATTATACAAGGATGGCTACCTAAACCATTGGAGCTTTTAGGGGAGCACTAACAGTTCTTCATTAGTGGATTGAGATCGAAGGATGACAAGCGATCAGATCAAGGAGGATATAGATGTTTCAAGAACAACATGACTTCTTATTCACTACATAGTTCATTTTTAACCAATTATCAATCACAATCATGGTAGGGGCATTAAATTTTGGATTAATCAGATTTTATATAAATATCAAGAATTGTTATTTTTTATTACCTTCTTGATATGTGATTTATTTTATCATTCACATGATAACTGTATAAAATTTAAATTTTTTAATTCCATTTATTCTTATTATTCCTTTGTATCCATTCATAATTTTCCATTTATATGATCATTTACTATGTTTGTATCACATATGTGTTGTTCATTTGAGGTTTTTTCTATTTTATTTTCACTGTTACATTTATTCCAGGACATTCCCATGCATTTTTGAGAAAATGTCGGTTTATGGTCTAGAAAATGGAGGTGCAAGGGAGGAAAAAAGTTAGTATATACCATGTATAAATCTAGTGAAAAACATGTTCTCTAGATAATAACACTATCAAAAATAGGTGACCTAGCACATGGGTGTGTAGACCTCCCAGGCTAACCATAAGACCAAGAAAAAGGAATTATCTAAGCTTAATGGAAATGATCATGGGAATGAGCCCATTATAAGTATATTATGAAGCACCACTTTTACTATTGTATAGAGGTGCCACATTTGTTTTTCACACAATTTGGAAAACCATGTGGCCTGAAAAATTATTATAAAATTTAAAATTTATAGGTTCTCCAACATTGATTTTACGAAACAATCCCCTATATCTCACCCAATTCAACACCCTCTACCCTAGTATCACCTCACTCTCCTCCTCCGCTACCTTCATCTCTAAATTTGGGGGGGGGGTGTCCATTGATCTTCAATAGACATTCATGAAATTTCATCCTCTCCTCGACTCTTCTTTTTGTTTTTTTCTCTTCTCCCCAATTTTATTGGTTATATTTTCTACAACTAGTGTTTTTGACCTTTTTTGGGTTAAATCTCTCGTCCATGGTTCGAATCCTATTATATTTGGTGTTATTATTCCTTTATAGGGTCTCCTCTTATAATAGATTATGGTTTCTACCCAAATATATGAATATTTCATGTAAAATGTTTGTTGTTCCTTGTCTTGATATTTTTTAATTATTTAGATATTCTTGGATGTTCCTTAAATTATTTTAAAAATTGTTTTGGTGTGTGTGAAAATGAATAATTTGGAATTTTTTATGTGTGTATTTTGTTTGAATGAGAAAAACCACCTATTTTATGACATTTGTGATTATGTGATGTATTGTCTTGTGAAATAATGGTATTTCATGGTTTTAAAAAGGGAGAAAGAACAAAATAATATTGGCTATGTAGGTGAAAATACTAGGAAAATTAAAAAGGTAAGACCCTCCATATCTAGCTGGTTTATGATAAAACACTAACTGGACATTTATAATATGCATTGGTTGGATCGAGTAGGAGACAATATTTTAAATATAGGTTTGATAATTAATGTATAAGGATACTTGGTACCCACTAACCTTTGTTACAAATAAATTTCCCATGATGCATATACTATCTTTTCTTGTTTCCATTACATGTTTTCATATTTAAAAAATAAGTTTTCAATTAAATTATTTTATTTATTTTAAAAAATAGCATGTTTAATTGTCTTGCAATATCTATACATCGAATCAAATAGTGGTATCCTAATGGTAATGTTCACTCACACCATATATACACCCTAAAATGTATGAAGGTCTTGTTTTGGCTAACCCAAGTAAGGCATGTCGTTATATGGTGTTAATGGTGGATATTTGTACTAGTGATCATTTTTTAGGTGATAGTGGTGGTTGAATGGGTTTCAACCTTCTTGTTTCATGGAGGCTTTGTTGTTTAGTTAGTTACCTCCCCTTTTGGTTACATTAGTTTTTGGTTGTAAAAACATAATTTTTAAGTAATTATTGTAGTGTTTTCTATTTATCATAATAATTATGGATATTGGTTTTTATGTGATGATAAATTCTGTTTTTATGATGGTGGTTCTTTATTGGAGAAGCCACTCCCAAAATGTGGTACTCAATGCCCATTCACTAGTTTCTAATATGCAAGGATCAAGAATTCCATTTAAGATATGCCATGTACCAGATTGGGAGTGTGGTTGAATTGAATCAAGGGCTACTTCATGATATAATGGTGTCAGAGAAACCATGTGTTACCTTAATTTCGGGACATGTTATTTTGGAAATTCTAGTTAGAAATTAGCTATAGCTATCTGGTCTTGAGGTATTGGTTACAAGTGTGTGTCTGGATAACACACCACATGAGAGGCCTGGGTCACCATGGGGTGTTCAGGATTGGGTTTTACTCGTCCCATAAGTGGGATGCATATGATTTAGATTGAGGATGGACACTTTGTTAGGGTGGAGTGGTTTAATATTTTGTTTGATAATATTATGGTTTCATTTAAATTTTTGTGGATGTTTAAATTAGGTTGTTGGTGAGACCCTTATGGGTGATGTATTAATGATTTATTTTGTCTTTATAATTTATGTTGTATCATCAATCCCTGTATAATTCATATGAAATCACAGGAAGAGGCTGAATATAATTGTTACTCAAATATTGATCATAGGTTAGTTGAGGCACTAGTTTGGAATGTCTGATAGTTAGATTAGATAATGATATTGGTTCCTACTTGTGATAAGGTAAAAAACCATGTTTGGAAAAGTGTATATCCTATGAGTTCCTCATGAATAAACCCCCCTTTTTCTGGGGTTGTGTGAAGCACCAAGAAGTGGAAGATTGGGTGGGAAATATTGGAAGGATATTTGAGTTCCTTAAAGACAATTTAGCGGTAAAGGTGAAATGAACTACATTAATGTTAGAAGGATCCCATTTTAGATGGTAGGAATTAGTGGTCTAGGTTAGAAATAAAATTAAAAGATGGGATGGAAGGATTTTATGGTTGTTTTAAATGTATTTCATTGCCCAGTAACATTGGACCATTCTAATACATGGGTGATTTTGTGTCTCCATAAGGGGGGATCAAACTATGTTGTAATAAGATCAAAATTTTGTTGAATTGGGTTGTTTCTCACCAAATGGTTGTTTCTTGATGAGTATCTAATGTCTCAATTGTTTTATTTGGGGTTTCTGTCCTAAATTCGATCATAGGTTTTCTTTTTTATGCTGAAGACATATACTAAGGTGGTGGATTGAGCCTAGATGGGGGAAAGTGATCGGGCAGGTAAGTTAGGAATTTTTGGGATGAATGTAAACATGTTTTATGGTAGACATTTAATGTAAGAAATGAATAAAATTAATATAGAGAATAGAAAGATGAATGGGTGCTGCTCTGGATACCCCTCCTGACTTCCCTTGTCAACAACCTTGAGTGGCGGGTCTGTCATGTGCCACTAGTGTGGGAGATGTGGGAATATGTTATTCATGTTTCCGTTATTTCCTAAGCCCTACAATTATCCTAGGAGATTGGGTCACTTTAAAAATATCAATTATAGTATTCCACCAATTCAGAGTTGTGTAGTATCATTAGCGCACAATAAATTACAAGCTCAGTCCATTACATTAAGGGATATGTATTATTTTACTATTTGGAGAGGTGGAAAATATGGATCTTATTATGGTCAGAGTTATCTCATGTATGAGCCAATATTATGTAATAATACGTAGGAGTCTACATATATAAAAAACCTTCATATTATGGATTATTAACCAATTGAAACCGATATAGGTCCTTCCATGTTTCTAGGTACTTTTCATATCACATATTTTATATATGATGCCTTATTTGATATAGTTTCTTATAATTATTTTACTTATTCCCATTTGGGAAACTATAGAAATTACCAACTGATATCATGACATACACCATTATGTTTTTTACACAACTTAAAAATAAAAGGTAATAGGGTTTTATATGTCTATATTGTGCAATCACCCTGTTATGAGACTAATTTGAATGTTACTTATTGGTTTTAGAAATGGATATTTTTTACATGATCTTGGAAGGGGAATTTATGGTGAATTTTAAGGTGAATATTGATTGTTATCATGGATGAGTAAGATACATGGATCCCGATTGGAGTACTCAGGTGTTTTAAGGTGAATGGGATCCCTATTTAGGGTGAACTGGACCTCCACTTTAGGAATTTAGAAACATTTTTTTCTATATATCTTCACTCATACTAGATTAGTATTCTAATGGTTCTGTTAATGGGTTCCCTCCTATAGTATATTAGTTTTTATAGGTTTTTCCAAATGATTAATTAGGGTTAACCCAGGAGATGGATGTAGATTTAACCATCAATTTGGCACTGGGAACACATCTGATATATATTCCCTCATATTATATGTCCCCCAACTAGATGATGGAATTAAAGATACATAATGAAAACAGGGAATCCATAAAATTCATTCTCTTGATAATATCACCTTATGCCACCCCATTTTGATTCATAAAAGGGTAAAAGATCCCTATGGTTTGGTATTGATCATCAGAAGTTGAATGTAGTCACTATCATGAATAATTACCCCATGCCCCACATTGATGATTTATTTAATCAACTCATGGGGGAAAGGTGGTTTTCCAAGATCGTCCTGAACCATGGGTATCATCCTGTCAAGGATGGAGAGGAAGAAATTCCCAAGAAAACCTTTAAATGTCTAAATGGACCCATTTAGTAAATGGTCATGAAATTCAGGTTGAAAAATTATTTAGTTATTTTAATAGATATTATGAATAGAGCGTTTCATAAGTATTTGAACTCCATTTTCATTGAATTTTTCGATCAAATCCTATTCTACTCTGGGACATATAAAGAACATGGGAAACACCTAATGATCATTCTAAGCATTCTTTGAGATTACTGACATTATGATAGGCTATCAAAATTCACATTATAGATATCAGAAGTCTTGTTTTAGGGCGAAAAAATCTCAAAATGTGGGGTTTTATTAGACCTTAAGAAAATTAGATCAGGGATTTCATGGGATAAACTAAGAAATGGCTTCGAGAATAGGAGCTTCGTGGTACTTTTAAGATACAAGAGGTAGAGTTCCATGAATTTTTCTCAGATCTCTTTTCCCATGACTATGCCTACCAAGAAAGGATGAAGATTTTATTTAAACATAGAATGTAAATAATATTTATAAGAATTCATGTTGTGATTGAAAATGTCCCCTATTTTGATCTTTCTTGAATCTTATAGTGGATACATGAACTAATTTGATTCTTCAGGCATGTGTATTGGGTGTGTATTGATGTAGGATAATCATGTGGTGTCATATGGATCTCACTAGCTCTGATGGAATGAAATTAATTACCCATAACATATATCATAACTGGATATATTTTTTGTATCCCTTCATGAGATGGTGTCATTATTTCTTTGGTGATAAATTTATAGTTTACTTGGACCATAAGTGTTTGGCATATATTTTATCCCAAAATGACATAAATACGAGGAAATATTAATGGGTCAAGTACCTTTAGTGGGATGAAAATGATATTTTCTATACACTTAGAAAAGGGAATGTGGTAACTAACACTCTATGTAAGAATATTCCAATGAAAATAGTAAAGGGGTCCCCTGTTAAATGGTTCCTTATGTAGGTTTTTTCTAGATGAACCTAGAAGCCAAGGATAATAGTAGAGGAATGTGATAGGCTAGAATCCAGTTAACAGACTCTCTTATAATGCTAATTAGAGAATATAATTCTAATGATAAGATATTTCATCACTCTAGGAAGATTTTAAATTGTGGGGTGGTTTCAGATAGTTTTTCGATGTCATATAAGGGAATTATATACATAAAGGGTTGTTTAATGGAGCCATTATCTATAAAGAAGGTGGTGATATTAGATAGACACCTATCTTAGTGGGATGTTCATTTCCATTCCACAAATATGTTTTATAACAAGGTTCACTTGATATGGTGTCTATGTATGGGATGATTCATAGTTGAATTCATATCCATATTCTATAAATGTGAGTAGGTTAATGTAGAGAACCAAATATCCTCAGGTAGGCTTCTGCAACTCCCCATTCCTACATAGAAGTGGGATGAGTTAACAATGTACTTCATCATTAGATTTCCTCATACAACCCAGGTAAGGAATTCCATTTGGGTGGTTATTGACCATTTTTCTAGGTGATCCAATTTCATTTGATCAAATATTTTACAAAGGTAAAAGAATTTGTCCAGTTTTATGATCATGAAATTGGTAGTCTCCAATGTTATCTATTAGCTATAGTTTTAGATAGGGACACCCTCTCAACTATTAGTTCTAGGAAGTATTTCAAAAGGTAATTGTATCTCAGTTCAAACTTAGTCCAATATAATATCCTTAGACTGATGGTTTGAATGAGTGGGAAAATAAAATTTAGTATGTCATACTCCATACCTACGTTTCTGAGTTCATAGGCTTGTGGTATAACCATATGTTATTAATGGAGTTTTAATATAATAATAGGTACAAATCCTCAATAAGGATGGATCTATTTGATGTTATTTATGGTCTCCATGTCAGTCATCCCCGTATTTGGAAGAAGTTGGAGAAACTTCTTTACTTGGACCAAGACTTCTCAAAGATATCTCTAATAGAGTTTGGGTTATCATAAAATGGTGTTCGATAGCGCAAAGCCATTATAAGTTCTATACTGATCATAAATGATGATCCTTATGGTTATCAGTGGGTGATAGGGTGTTCCTAAAGGTAAGACCTCACATGGGTCACTATTTACTTGGTAAGTAGAGGAATCTTATGGCGAGTTATGTCAGACCTTTTTAAATTACAAAAAGAATTATTAATATTTAATACATGATGGGTTTACTATCCTTGTTGACTTAAATACATGACATGTTCTATGTCTCATAATTTAATATGTATAACCAGCAACCATCATAAGTGTTCCACTAGGAAGAGATAGATCTAGAATCTGACTTCTCTATATTTGTGAAACAATATCATATTTCATATTCTCGAGAGAAATTTATATAAGGAAATCCATACCATGGGTTCAATTCATTTGGAGGAATTTAAATTATGAGAATGAGACATGTAAATGGATATCAAGGGTTGAGGAGAAATATCCACATTTAATCTATCGTTAGACTTCATTTTTACTTTTTAAGGGAATAAAATTTTCATAGTGGGTAGAATTGTGACAACCATGGTGTTCATTTTTGGTATTTTCTATTTTAAATTAAGTGTTAAAATTATTTTATGTCTTTCATAATAGTTTTTGAGAATACTGGTGGTTTTCAAGAAGAAACGAATTAGGCTCGTGGTTGGAACATTAATTGTAAAAACATTATGCCTTAGATAGTAGCACTGTCCAGAATACATAACCCAACACATTGTTATGTGGACCTCCCTCGAAAACCTTGTGACTATGAAACCATGGAAAGGTTCATGGGTGTTAACCCTTTCTAAGTGTACCACTCTTCCCCATTCCCTCTTCTATTGAGGTGCCACACAGTTTAGAATACCATGTGATTTTCTAGATCATAAAAACTTTTCAAAATTCCAAAATTTCCCTCCTATATATTAAGAACCCAACCCCTATATATCACCACATTAAACCCACTATACTTTAGGTGCACCTCCCTCTCCATCTCCATTCCACTAGGCTCCAAATATTTACTGGTTTGGCTAGGTATATTCAAGAAACATTCATGTTAGTTTCTCATATCCTTCTCTCTTATCATATTTTACTTTCTTCTCACACACTCCTTTGATTATATTTTCTACAATAATGGTTTTAACGTATATTGGGTTCAATATCTATTCATTGGGTTCAATATTGTTCATTTTGGTGTTATCTTTTCTTTTTAGAGTATCTTCTTAGTGTGGATTGTATTTTCCACCCGTATCTGTGATTATTTCAATAAAAAAGTAGGCGGTTCAGTGTCAAACAATTATTTAATTATTTAGATAAGCATTTATGTTCTTAATTAATTTTAAAAAATTTATTGGTGTGTTTTCAAATGCTTCATTTAGGATACGTGGAGTGTGTGTGGTCTGAGAAATTATAAACACCTTGTCAATGACATGTGTGACTATGTAATGGGTTTGCCTTTGAAGGTAAGGAATTTTGTGGCATGAAAATGGGAAAAAATATGGGAACCATGGGTCTCTAGGTGGTAAGACTAGATCATGTATGCTAGGCATGAACAAACACACCAATATGGTTTACAATACAACACTAGATAAATATTTATGATGTGGATTGGTTATCTCGGGCAGGAGATGAACCTTCACATTGAGGATTGATCATTGAGAGTATAAGGACGCTAGCCCCCCACTAACTGTAGTTACTAATAGATTTCCCATGATGCTTATACATTATTTCATGGTCTCCATTACTTTTTTCTTATAAAAAATAATGATATCAATTAAATTGGTTAATTATTTTAAAAATAAAAAATTTTCAATTGTATTAAAATAGATATTCATTGATTAATTTGGTGGTATACTACATGGAATGTGAACTCACACTCTACAAACACCATCAGATGTATGTATATATTTATTTTACTAGACTAGGTAAAGGAAATGCTTTTTATGGTGGTGATGGTTGATCATTTTTCTAGTGATATTCTTGGGAAGGTATTGGTGGTGCTGATATGGGGTGTCGACCCACATGTTTCATAGAGGCTCGGTTGTTTAGTCGATCCCCTCCCCTATTTTTTATTTTTATATTTGGTTCTAAACTCTTACTATTTTAACTCATACTTTTAGTGTTTCCCATTGACCTCTAGTATTAAGAATGTTGTATTTGATATGAGGAGAATTAATTTGTTGATGATGTTTGTTATTTATCAGAGAAACTAATACAATAATTTGGTACTTGATGAGTAGAAACCATTTCCATCCTTTGTGGATTGGAAACTCCATGCAAGATATTCCATAGGCATGTTCATATGTTAGGAAGGATGAATGCCTAGTCCGGTTTATGAAAGACTAGTTGGAAAGTGATGGTCAAACTATTGTCCTTTTTCTTTTCCGCCACCTATCTTTCACATTCTTTATTGGTACATCATGAGCTCACAAGTCAACATTGTTGGGGGGTGTTTGAGTGTGCTTGAACCACTAGATTCATGATGGTTGTGTGCATGATTAATGGACTGTTTTTTGTGTATTTATTGAGATAAATAATAGGTTATAATTATTTGGATCATGGATCCTTGAGAATTGATAGGAGATGGGATGTACGATGGATTCAAATGGATCTATCAAATTCCAATTTCCAACCACCATGGTTTGGGTAATTATGGACATAGGATTATTCATTTGATTTCATGAGTTCATTATGAGATATCCATTTGGGAAAAATAAGAACGTAAAAACTCATGAATTATCTGAGTATGATAGGGAAAAAACTACTCACTGTGTATTTTAGAATAACACATGACATGTTCTTAATATTTTGATACATCTATAATTTTTAGCTGAGTTAAGTCTTAAACACTATATAGGTAGACCCATATGCAAGGTGACCTTACTTAGGTTTCTAGGTCATGTGCTAGTTATACAAACCCATGATCCTGTGATATTAGACACACCAAGTACTACGTGAGTACACGAGCATGGTACAATACTCAGTAATAACCAGGTAAACGAATAGGAACATAGAAATGGATCAATGTACATGGACATGGCTAAAAGCACATGACTAGGACTTGAGAATCCTGGACCCATTGTGTACCATATTCAAACATCATGTACAGTGACATGACTCCCAATCCATATCCATTGTATAATACAACTATGTAATGAGGTAGATCTAAAAGCTATGTGGACCACTTACACCCTATTAAATTACCTCTAGAAACATATTCCTCCCGCATCTTCTTCTTCAGGACTCTAATATTGTCCAGTGAGTATCCTGTAATTAGTGTATTTTCATATATAATGTGATGAAGTTCTTCATTGTGACATACAAGATATGATAAATCATGTTCCAAGAATGGTTATTCTTTTTGAGATTCATGATAATGGAAATGATTAGGTAAGGATCATCAGAGTGTTTCCTTGGAGAGAACTCCCATTTCCCACTTGGGTAGGTGTTTCCCATATACTTTCCATATGTAGAGTTATAAATTAAGCATACTATAATGAATTTGGGTCATATATCTATAGGAGTGTTACTCCCCCACATTATACCTCTGGTGGGGAGTGGGTCTTCCATAAGATTTGTGGGTCCCTCATATATGGAGTGAAGTAGCAATATTCAAGCCTATTTACACATATTCTATTCATATTACATGGGATTCAAGGTTTAGAGTTGTGGGTAATTTTTTTGTAGATCACATTGACTAGGTGAATTCCCCTACAAATGGTTTCTTATATAGTTTTTCATGATGTTGGGAATCATATATGAATCTTTAGTGCTACAGAAGACTCATCATTATTATCTAGGATATAGATATAGAGATTAGATTTAACTATTTATTGGGATTTTTTTTGAGAATATCTGGGTGTTTATGGTTATTATATTAGTTTCCAATTTACAATCCTTCATTGGGTTGAGGGACCATTTTTTATCTTTCTATTTCCACCATTGTGGGTTTTTGGATATCCTACTAGGTATGTATATACTGACTCCTCCAAAAGATTATCCCACATATCAAACATCTTGTTCATAATATGCATAATTTAATGGTGAAATTTGTGTAGTTCAGTGATTCATGGGTGTATTAACTGAGTATAGTAATTTCAACATAAAGTAAATCAACTAGAATATCTAATTCTTCAATTATTCCAGTTGTTTTCGGCATGAGAACTAATTTCTTGTTGGTAGTGTTTTTTACACTTTATGATTTAATTTTATTCTATTGTACTCTAATATATTCCCTAGAGGTTATTTCATGCATGGTTCAATCTAGATGTTACATCCTTTTATTATTATAAATATGGCCTATTTCATGGAGATGGTTGGGTGTATACATACATGTTCATTAGGAAAAGGTCTCCCATTTAATTTATGAATAATCAAAGCTTGTTTCCATCCCTGACATATTGGTGTCTGCCTTGTGGTTTTGATGGATCTACCATTTCCTACAAGGTAGGATATAGTGGTTTGGGTTTTGAAAGAGTGGTATTAGAGTTGATCATTCATTAGTAAGAAGCTTATAGGTGTCTAATTATGAGGATGGGTTGGGACTTAAGGAAACTATGTCATAATGTGTCATGTATAGATTCTAGATAGGGATCCCTAGATTGGGATGGAGGATGATGTATCTATACAATTGGATTGATAAAAATTACTAGTCAAATTATTATACTGATACATTAAAAACATAGAAAAATGGTAAAAGCATCATATAAGATTGTTCCTTTGACATTCCGTCCCAAGAAACCTCCCTAGATATGGTCATTGAATGTGGTATGTCTTGATAATACTAAATATTTATCACCAATGATAGCCAATTATATTTTCATGATAGTGTTGTGATAATGTAAAGTTCATTGTTGAGGCCATAGTTGAGTGAACCTTTCTAGATTTTTTACCTATTGGTGGGAACTGATCCGTATAACCATAAGTTGAATAGTGCCTGAACCCACCTCTACTGTTCTTGGTGGATGATCATAAAATTTTTGAGAAGATGAAATCCTTAGAAAGACATGAAAATAGTGGATAAAATTTTATTAGATTACATGATTTATAATAATAGATTCCGCTTAGGTTTCATAGAGAGACAGACCCTAAAGAAAGTGTATTGAGTTTTCCCATGTTCAAACATCAAAATATATGACAGTTGCAATGGTGACCCATTTTCATTGTGATAAGCATTGTATATGTAGGTAATAGTGTGTGTTGTACTAGTTATATATGGACATCAAAGTATTCATTAGTAATGATAAACCATGATTTATAGTGATCTATATCCCCTTTCATAGGTGGTAGGGGATTGTAATGAGCTTCTGGTGTGAATTCCACTTTGGGATAAGATCCCATAGATGGTGGTCCTAGTGGTGAGACTTTTATAGCGATATGTTAGGCACCGGTATAATACTATGTTGTTAATGTTTAATGTTACTTATAAAATTTAAGGAAAAGGGTCACTTACCCCAATGATACATGTCCATGAGATATGATTAAAATTTTGTGGGAGATTTAGTGCCACCCAGAGTAGATAATGTTGAGTTTTGGTGGATGTGATCCATAAACTTGAATGTTTGATGTCATTTTGATGTTTTAATGTGTTAGATAATTCCCTAGTTAAGTTAGCATGGAGGTATATGTGAATGATAGATTCAACCCATTAGGAATTATGACCTTGAGACCCCATGCAAGATCATGGTGCGACCCATTTCTTCTCCACACGAGTTGTATTTTTGGTGTGTTGTTGTAAGTCATTTTTTCCATGGATGTAACCATTGTCTGAGGCCTAACGATACTAGTATATACTTTTTTCACTATTATTATATTTTATTACCCATAGAGAGGATTATTGATCATACCCTTTTGCTGATAGTTTGACCTAACTCAAGGATGGGAGAGAGAGCCTCACATAAAATATTTTAATAGATACTAGTGGTCCCTATGGTGTTCTCCTTTGGCATAGAATAATTGATTACTATCCATGATAAGGGTAATGTCACTAGAAAGGGTTACAGTGTACCCAAGGTAGTTTTATGAGATATTCCATCCTTGGAGATAAGGAATCATAGTCATAGAAGGATGATCACATATATAATAGGATTAAACCAATTTTATTGATTACCATGTATGAAACTTGGAGAAAAAAATTATCTGATATTATTATTTTTTGTGATGGAGGAGGATTAATAGGATGTCCTTCCTGAGGATGTTCTAGGTGGAACACTCATCAAGATTTTTCTTTCGACATGAACTTTCACCAAAGATAACCCAATTCTATGCCATCATATCAGATAGTCACATATAGTTGAAAGAGCTAATGGTGTAGTTAGAGGACATTCAGGATACTATATTTTTCAAAACCATATTTTCCCCCTTGGTAGTTGTAGTTCTATTCATTAAAAGGGAGTATGGTATCTTATGTATTTGCATATATTTTATTATCCTAAATCATTATGATAGGGAATATGTATAAATTTTCATGGTTTGAGGACATCTTTAACAAGTTTTGTGGTGTGAGTTAGTTTTCAAAGATATATCTTAGCCCTATATAATACTAGTAGGGGTTCCATGATGATGATATCCTAATGATGGTATTCTTATGTCACTATAAACACTAGAAGTTTCTACTTATTTCATTGGGGGTGATGAATTACCCTAATGAATTTATAGATTTTATAAGTTGTATCATCCAGGAATTCTGGGAAAAATTTATGTTTCTCTTAATTGTAGAAATAAAATTTCACTATATATTATAATAGGATGAAGAAGAGAATATTGGGATGGTTCTAGACATAATATGAGAGAACAATATTTATGGTAAGGTCTCAAAGTGCCATTTTTGGATCCACGAGGTTCTCATTTTGGGGAATTCGATTTCATACCATGGTTTAGCTGTGGACATAGTGAAGACTACTGAAATTATTTTTTTGGATCCACCCAATATCATGATAGAGGTTTATAGATTTAGTGTCTTGGAGGTGGTATTATAAGTGTTTTGTGGAAGAATTTTCCTAGGATGCAACACCTTTGACCACCATGATGTGGAAAGGGAATCCATTTACCTAAACCAATCATTGTTAGAGACCCTTTGAGGTTTTTCCAATGAGGTTCAGTAGTCCTCTTATGATGAGCCTACCATAGAAGAGAATGTATCAGGTAGTGTTTTAGGGTTCCTTTATAGTTGGTACCATCTACATTTTTATGAACAGGAAAGATGTGATATCATGTGGGCTGGCATAGTTGACACCTAAAGAGAAAAACTATGTGACTCATGACTAGGAGTTAGACGTGGTGGCCTTTTTTATAAAGATATAGAGGAGATGTCTTCTTAGAGATAACGTTGTTAAATACTTAGACCAGATAATTCTCAACTATATATCCACATAGAGAGATCATAACCTAAGATAAAGGCCTTAGTTGGAGTCCAAGGAGTAGTATGAATTCTAGATAGTCTATACTCATAGGAAGAGAAGAATGGTAGAGGATTCAATTAGATGGTTGACCCATTAAAACTAGATGAAGGTTGCCTCTATGTATTTGGATTCTTTGTAGCTAACCCTATTATAATAGAGGGTTGTATTTTTTATTCAGTTGATTTTGTTCACTCCACCACTCCTTTAACATGCATGGGAGTCTCAATTAGGATACATTGATTGTGTTTTCTTCATGATTTAATATCCTCATGGGATGAAAAAGTTTAATTTCATGAAGGAGGGTAACATGTCATCATTTCTGGGTATGGATAGAGGCTCCACTTGTGAGGCAGGAGAAGGGGATGAAATATTTTCATACATCTTTATCAGCTATATATCACATAGTGGTGAAGATTTACTTGGAACATATGTATAATTCTTGGATAGCTGGAATGGGGCGATGAATAGATGTGTTAATCTCTTAGTTTCTCATAATTTAGTTGGTGAAAGGTGAGAACCAAGTCCTAGTAGGTTTGATATATCCTCTTGAGATCCCATAGTGAAAATGGTATGACATATCTAAGTAATGTTCGATTGGAATTATATGGATAAAACCATGCCATAATTTCATGAGGGTGATAGTTGACTGACTTGCCAAGTTGGAACACTTCCTTAATATTAGGGAACAATGTCTGGGGGAGAGTTTAGGGTAGTTGTATATGTGATATATTTTCTAACTCCATGGGGAACCCTTAATGATTTTATCTCATTATGAAATATGTTATTACTTGACAGTTCTAGAGGGTCATGTAGGAGGAATTTAGGACCCAATTTGAGGATGAGTAAATTGTTTCAATGCTAGGAATTTTTTACGACTGAGATAGACCAAGGTGTTGTAGGACATGCCGAGAGATTGTTTATTAGAATTATTCTTTATCTTAGAGGATCACTTTCAATCGGTAGATTTTTCTTATTATAATATAAATAATGATAATTTTTACTTGGAATATTATGAGGAAATGTATGGGAGACTATTTATATAAACCTTATGCTCATCTAAAAATGGAATTATGTCTCTTGTTGTTATATAGATAGTGAATATGATGATTGAGTTTGTTCTTGTGATCCATGAGTGTTATTGGACAACCGATATACAATAGAATTCTTATGAAGATTAATTTTTTTGGCCTATGGAGTTCATGTTTTGTACCAATTCTTTTTGTAGGGTCTCTCCATGATGACGATTGAACATTTTTATCTGGGGAGGAAAGTTATACACAAGTTTAATTAGGCCATTCAAGATCATGTGAAGTGTTTTTGAGGTTTCATATCACTTATCCCTGACCCCAAAAATATATAGGCTTCATGAAATATTCCACATTTCATAGTTAAGTAGATGCATGAATGATCATATTCATGTGATTAATTGGGAATAGATAGACATCCAGGTGAGGTCCACAATTATTCAGTACCTAGTGGTGATTGAGTATTGATATGAAAAGATCCTATAAGGATTATCCATTCCCTCGGTTTGTTTATTTTTGTAATATGAGAGCATTTATGGGAGATACTAGGAGTGATAGATCTATATTCAGGCTTAGTATCCATATTTTTTTGTTTAGCTTGTTCTTTTCAGGGAAAATATCCTTTTAGGAGGGGAGAATTTAGTGACTGTTTTTCTTATTTTCAAGACTTTTTAATATGTTAAGGAATATTTTTTAAGCTCTCTTTTTATTCAAATTGGGATTCTGAGGAACTTTGATCCAAAAATTGAAAATTTTAAAATATTAAATATTTTAATATCATAAGTGCATAATTTTCTTGAAAATGTGAAATAAATCACAAATAGTATAATTTATTGGAAATAATAGGCCATGGTTGATTCTGGAATACATTTTTTTATCCTAAGCCTAACCTATGGTCGGTTGGTGTTAGACAACAATTTTAGGTTGTTGATGGTGGATAATTTAATTAGTATAAATAATTAAATTTTGTTATTTTATATTAAATAACTTCAACCAAAATCCATCTATAAATAAATCATGATAAGAAATATTGTTTTTAATTGATTAAACCCTAGGATCATTGAGATAAGCTCAGATAATTATTCATTGGAAGATCAGGATTAAAGGATGATGGATGATAAGATCAAGGTGGACTGAGTGAAGAGAACATAGAGGGACTTCTAATTTACTAGATAATTATTTCTTCAACCATGATTGATCCCAATCAAGGTAGGAATATTTAATTGTGGATTTCACCCTTTTTATTGAAAAATTTACCATGTCTATTTTATAAACTTTTTTACATGGGATTTATTTGGTCCTTAACATGAGCATGTTATAGGAATTAATTTGTTTAATTAAATTGATTATTATTATTACATTGTCACGCCTTAGTATTTCTTGTTTATGAGATCATTGTCTAGGATCACTTTTCCAATGATGGTTGGGCCTTTTTTTCTTATGTTATTACCCACCCATTCTTTGTGTTTTTCATTATTGGACTAAAGGGTCATGATTCGACATTTCCAAGGTGGATTAAAGTGTGACTAACCATATGATTCATAGTGGTTGTGTTAAAAATTAATTGATTTATGGATTTCAGTGAGATCATATAGGATTATATGTGTTAATTCTTGGATCTATCAGTCGGGAGCGGTGATGGGAGATGAGAAACACATGGGATCCACAATGACTTAGTAAATATCAATTGAAATCTATTTTATAGACATAATAGGCTATGAAATTATGGTAATGTGATTGTTACAATAATTTTGAGTGGTAAATATTTATGGTCCTCTTTGAAAAGGATATTTCTAGAAACCCATGAAGAATATGATGGTTTTGTGTACATTCCTTATAGTTCAGAAGAACCCACAATGTATTTTTTTTCATTTGATGAATTCTTGAGTTTTCAAACAATATAAGGATAATATTACTAGTCTCTCTAAACCAAATATCATGTGAACATACTCAAGAAGATGGGATGTGTTAAAGATATGAATTCTTAGGACCCCATACTGATTGAAAGAACATGTACTATTAGAGTACGCATGCATAGGTTGGTACCCAGGCACTGCCAGGTATACAACCAAGATAAAATGAGAACACCTTGAATGGGTGACACATGTTTTTTACCACCTATATATGCTATGTATTATGACATAGCCCCACCCCCAAATTTTAGTCTACATGAGAAAATTTCTAGGAAAATAGGTGGGGAAACATGCCATATGAACCCATTATACATTGTGTACTTCCCTCACGAAACAACTTACTCTAATATATCGCTCTTCTAGACTCAGTTTTTAGACCATGTGTCGTATATAAATAGTGGGTTTCATGTATAATGTATAATGTTTTGGTTTTGTTTATTTTTCCATACAAGATATGATGCATAATGTTTTGAGTGTGACAATTCTTTAGATGACACTTAGTGATTCTCGTGATTGGGGTAGGATTATCAGAGAGTTTATTGGGTTAGGATTTCATTGTACCACAAGGTCATGGGTTCCCCATATTATTTTCATAGGTATATATATAACTCCTCTATACTATAGAGGGTAATATCTATCTTTTTGAAAGAGAATTAATCGCCATTCTTTGAGCATCGGTGTGGAGAGGGTCCTCCATGGGAGTTTTGGTTCCCTTAGATACAGAGAGAAGTATTTTGGATAATAACCCTCTATACATATTATGGTGAGATTATGATAGATGTATGGTTTTAATTTTTGGCTTCCTCGACATTGAAGTGTTGTGCTGAGGTGTGTTCCCCTCCACATGGATTGTTATGAGATTTTGTATAATGTTTTCCAATAGAGTAGACCTTTGGATATGTGGCGGACTCATCATTTTTTGTTGGGATATAGAGATAGAGATACCCTTTTTATATTTTTTGAGATTATTATTGGGATTATCTAGGTTATTATTATTCTTGTCTCTGCTACTCATTGATATTCCTTCATTTGGTTGATCTGGATATTGTTTTATATTTCCATGTCTCCCACTACGGGTTATGGGTAATTATGATGAGTATGTATATACTCACCGCTGCATGGAAACATGTTTCATGTATTATACAAATGAAAAAAGTTTTTTGGTGAAATTTTTGGAGATTAGTGATACTTGGGTGCATTGACCATGTATAGTTGTCGAGATTTAGAGAATAAGAGCATGGACCTCTCATTTTTCATTTCATATAGTTATTGAATGGCTGGGAATTCATTTATGGTTTTGTGTGTATTCTCCCTATTTATGCTTTTATTTTATTATAATATAATCTGATGTATTTAAAAGATGTTATTTCATTCATTATTTAATCAAGACATTAATATATTAATTGTTATACCTCTACACTATTTCATGGATATGGTTGGGTTTCTACAGACATGTAAATTTGCACAATGCCTCCCATTTCATTTTACTACCTTTTAACTTCTCAACATCAATTATCCTATTATAGTTAGACTTGGGGCTATGATAAATCTTCATTTTTCAATCCAAACGGTCCCTGATGGGTTTTTTCATGACAAAGATCGATATTATGTTTAAAAAAAAAATTGATTGTATTTATTTCTTTGGTCGAAACACATTTTTCTTCTAGATAATATTTTAAATGATTCTAATTACATTATAATTTTTTATGATTTTATGGAAAATTTAACCCATTATTCAATTTTTAATAAATGGTTTAAAAGGAATATTCTTTTCATTTTTAGGATGAGATACTTTTTGAATCTTTACAAAAGCATAAAAGGAATTTTTTTTAAATAACATGACATGAATTTAATTTACCTCTATAGAAACCACTCAATGATATACTGTTCCATTTACATGTTTATATGGTTATTTTCAAAGAATATTTTTTATTTAACATTTGTGAAATTTTTAGATTTTTAAGAAGTCATTTCATTTTCGAAAGTGTATAATCCTAATGAAATATCCCATGTCATATTTTAATGGAATTATATATTTTCAAAAAATCTATTTCCATTGCTTATTAACTAATGGGTAATTGATCCACCGATACCATCCTCATTCTTACTATAATTTTTTTATGATTATTATAATATTTATAGGAAAACATTTCTTTTATATGGGTTATGATATGAAAAGATAATAACATTTTAATGAATCCTTTATTTTCTCTTGGTTATAAAATGGTTAAATGATGAAATATTTAAGAAATTTGTTTTATTTTTAGAGGATATGATATTATTATTCTTTTATGATCTCATGACACACACATATATATATATATATGATTTTTTATGTGATTGGACATGCTGAAATTATATATCCCTCGAACATATTGGATAGATATGAATAACTTATGACGTAAATATTATATTCATGGACATTATTTCATGGATAGTGTTCCCTTATAATGGACATGAATTGAATCTATGAGGGAACATTCATAGGTTAATTATCATTTTATAGAAAAACCATCATGAAGGATTTCAATAAATAATGATCATGAATGTACCATGTAAAACCTATGTTTTCATATGTTGAAAAGGATTTTTCATTATCTAGACTTACTATAAATGATTTTTCATAATTATGATTATTGTATCTGATTCCATGATTTTTTATTTTAGTCAATGTATGAAACACAAGAAATCATAAGAAAAATGAATGTGATATCCAATTTAATTTCAATTCCCATGTTCATAAAAATTCAATAGAAACTAGGGTAGAATATCTTGTGACTATACTTACTCAAATATCTCGAGATATAAGTGGTAACATGGTTTATGTTGAACATCAAAATATACTATAGGGAGAAACATGCTATTAATTCTTTTATGTGACAACATAAAACCTAATATAATGGGACTTTTGATCCACTAGTTGTTGAAAAATAGATCAATGTGATGGAAAATATATTTTCCAATATTTAGTGCTCAGACCATGAAATGGTTGTCCTGGCCTTTTTTTGAAGGTATATAAGATCAATGGTAAAATATTATTAGTAATATGATAAAAGGGGTTGAAATAGTCTGCACGGAATGATATAAATTATGGATATGTTTTTCCATAACTAATTGTATCATATTTAGGTACCAAAATGAAGAAGTAATTCCTTGACATTTAGAACAAGGATGATAAACCCATTGTCACCCATGATGAAAATTTTTGATGACTTGAAATGTATTATTTTGGTTTAATAATCAACCATTAAAGAATAATTGATTGATACTTAAGTTATTTGATACTACGTATTTGAATAAAATTATCCATAATGAAATTTGGAAGCTACGAAGAAATCATTGGTCTTTCACTCAAAGTGTTAAAGTAATAAAAACAAACTCATGGTTCTTAATATAAGAAAAGAAATATGGATTTTTATAGAAATTTTTGTGGCATATCACATGAAGGGAAGAAAACATTTTAACCACTTAATTGAAAAAAATGTTTGAAGCAGTAATCAGGTTAATGAATAAAGGTGAAACGAATATGATTTAAGTGTGGGAAAACAAGAAATCAAGAAAAGTGCATTCAATGAAATGTTAAGAATCAAGTAAATGAAAGGAATAGAGAAATGGTTAAATATAATAAACCATCCACACATTAGTTCTATAAATTTAAGGAGTTTTTTCATTATGAAAACTAATTCTCTAATCCAAGGGATTATAAGGATAATAATCCACAACAACATCTATATAAAAATGAAAAATGGAATGGTTTTGTAATCAGAAAATTTGATGTGGAACATGATAAGTAAGGCACACTTATCTTACACTCCATTGTTAATAATTTCATGATTTATTTTCTAATAATGAGCATTATTAAAATCATATTATTCATCCATTATTTAAATATGTTATTGATAATTTAATATCAATATCTACATAGATTTAGGAATAATGAAATTTCATTTTATATTTTTTATCATCCAATGATTATTTTCCAATTCATGGATGGACCAGAACATTTAATAGAGTTTTTTGCCTATGATTTGGTATTTTATAAGGAATAGAGGGTGAATTCACTTTTTGATGTATATCTAATTTGTGGCATTATTTTTTAAACGATTAGGGTGTATAAATTTTGTTGTGATACCTGTAGAGTGGTTAAAATTATTTCAAGATAATCATGATGATGATCATTAATGGGTGTGAGATAAAATATTTATAATTCTTGGGACTCAATATTGTTCATTCATATTTTGGATGATCCGCAAAGATTACTATTCATGGAATGATTCAAGTTGAACTTTTGGTGTTATAGTTTCTGTTTTAGAACATAATTTACTATATAACTTGTGCTAACAATTTTGGTATTGTTAAATATCTAGATGCTAGAGGAATACTTTTATACCACTTATGGATATTATGATCCATTAAATGATAATTTTAGTTCTTCTGGTCTGAATGATTCATCATGAATATTCATTTTTTAGTGTAAGAGATGATGTAAAAATATATTAAAGGATAACCAACATATTATATTTTTATTATTGAAAGGAATGAAATTAAGAATGTATATTTTATAATGTTCTCTATATTAATAGAAAAAACTATTTATATAATGGAAAAGTATCTTGAGACAAAAAATGTCTCTGTATTACCTTCATTACCAATGGATTTATGTTCTTTTTATCTCCTCTTCAGTTTATGTATTTTATCATTAGCATTATTATGATTAATAAAACTACATTGATCAATGATCTATGGACCTGACATATATTTCCATGTATATATTTTCATTTCTAACTAATGTTAACCTTCTTGGAAACCTAGTTATGTGCTATTCTTGAATACCATCATATTTTCTATTCCCTCTTTTAAGAGGTTGTTTTATTATCCATTTTTATGATGTTGGTTTTCCACAATGGGATTTTCATTTGTAAAACCTGTTATTTTTTAGAACAATATCAAATTTCATGGATAAAATTTATTAATGGAGGTATATTGTACCACCCTGTGATTTTTAAAAGAAGAACATTATTTTTTATAGTGTATACCACACGCAACATCAAGCCAAAAAAATCCATGAAATATTGTTATTATTTAAATTTCTCCCTTATAAACTAAAATTTATTTAGTGGGTTTGAAAAGGATTAACTCAATTATGATTTATATAAAGTCTCTACTCAATAATAATATATTTATTAGTCCTTATGAAATAAGAACTCAATCTTTCCTAACATAATTTTATTCATAAGTAATACTTTTTTTCAATAATTATATTTATTACTTCTTATTGGAAAATATTATATTTAATTTATATAAGATTTAGAAAATATATCCATAAAAATGTAATTCATTTTTGAAATCTGTATTTCACAATTATATTAGAGTAATGTTTTTAGAGTTTCTTGAAAAGATTAATTTTTTGATGAATAGTGAAAATAGAGATCTTTATCGAATTTTTTTTCTTTAAAATAATATATAATATTTAATTTTTTGGAAGTTTATTAATGGAAAAATAGTCAGTTGAGATTATTATTAATGTAACCTAGGTCATTGGAATCAAATTTATGCTTAATTTTGATATAAATAACTTTTATACTTAAAAAACGTTTTTCTTCATAAAACTAATTTTTATCACATTTATAGGTGTAATTTAAATTATATTATTCCAATAATATGAAATTAATTTGATAAAATAAATTTTATATTTTGAATAAAAATAATTAATATGAACAAAGTAATTGTTTTGGGACATATTGAAATATAAAAAAATAAAAAATTCACCATAGTAAAAGGGTAAATGAGTTTAATTTAGTTCAAAGATAAGTGGTATGACCACCATTTTTCTTATACAATATTATTATACGGTTAAATTTATACAATTTTCACTTTATAATTGATTTTTTATGGGTAACATTTCCAGGAATGTGACCAATAAAATATGTTTTTTCAGGAAAAAGACCAAATGTCACTCTTTCTTTTAAATAAAACGCATGTGTTCACATAAGGATTTTTTATGGATACATAATAATGGTTATTTATTGTATAATGAAATTAATTTCTTGATATAAATTAATTTATTATTTTTAACAATTATAAATTACCTTAAATGATTAAAAAACACCAACATAGAATTTATTAAATTAATAAAAAAATATATTAGATGATTTTAAAAATATAAAAATTAGCACAATTTGAGTGATTTAGAGTGGTAAAATATTTTTTTAGATACATAAAAAAATTTATTTATGTGTGAAAATATTATATTTGAATTTAATATTTGTCTTGGTTTCATGAAATTAATGTTAAATTAAGAGTTCCAAAATTGAATGTATTTTTTACTTTTAATGAAATATTATTTTGTTAAATTATTAAAAATCCAAAAAATATATTATCATTATAAAATTTAATATAACATGGTTTTAAATATCATCCATTTTCTATTTATGAGTCATTTTATACTTTGTGGTAACATTATTAATCTTTTATTGTTGAATAGTTGTCACCATGGTTAATGTTAAAATAGGTTAAATGTGGGGTTAAACCAAATGATAAGGCTTAAAGCTACTCTTAAACCTATAAAAATATTAGTGGTTGATATTATTTCAACCAAATAATAACTTATATTCGAATATCTTTTCATTTGGAATCATTTTTTCTAGAGAAATTTATATTATAATCTATTATGAAATTCATAAGTCCCCTCCCCTCAGTTATAAAAGGTTTCCTCATTTTATCTTTTTCCTTAAATATAAAAAGTATTTTAATGTATCCAATACTTGACCAAAACCATTAACTAATTCCATTAACATGTTATTATGGATTTTTTTATTATAAAATCCTCATACGAAGGATTTTCATTTCTCATGCATACATGTGGACTACAACCACCATAAATCACTGTGATTTATTCTTTATTTTATATTTTACATGGATGGTAATAAGTATCGATTTATTAAATATATATGATATTATAATGATTTTTAGAATTTTAATAACTATTTAAATGTTTTTTCCTTCAGTTGAAAAATGATAACATTATTCTTGTATACCTATGACCTACCATTTGCATTATTTTTTTAATAATTTTTTAAATAATGGATTTTACAGAGGAATGTAAATATGCATATAATTAATATATATGAAATTTATATAATGACTTAAATTATTTAGTTTATGTAACCATCATCAATGTATAGGCACCAAAACCACAGAACCAAAACATACATGAAAAACGACGTATTTATCACAGAGAATATTGATTTTAATAAATAATTGTTAATAAATTGGAAATAAAAGGTTATAAGTTAAAAATATATGTTATGATATATTTTATTATGGTTTTTTAATATATATTTAATAAATATATTTGTATTATAGAATAATTTTTAACATGTATGAAGAAACAAGGAATTATAGGTAAATTATTTTCATCTAAAATTGTCTTCCTAAGGAAAAACGTTATATTATAAACCAATATTATTTTGTAAGGGGTATATACATCCCATTTTACCAGATACACAATGAAATTTTTTATTTTTATGATATTTAAAGTATCATTTAATTGTAATATTTCATGGTGATTATGATTCTAATGTTTCCAAATGGGAAAGAGATTTATGTTTCAACACAAATATAATAATGATTATTTCTGCTAGAATTTCGGCTAAGAAAATTATTTGTGCCCTATATAATAAATACCTTAAAATTTTATTATCCTATTTTTAATTTTTAATAGTACATTTTTTAATTTTTGTTTTCTCAGCTTAATTACTAAAGATACCAAAAATATATTTTTTAAGGAAAATAAAATTTATTTCCCTCTTTGAAATTTTTTTTTCTTCTATATAAATCTGTTCTACAAATTATTTAAATAAAAATTTTAGTATTCTACAATGATATTTTACCATCATTCTTATGCATTATTTAGTTTTTAATTTTCAATAAATTTAATATTATTATAATTTGTTGAATGAGGTACATTTTGAATTTACAAAAAAGTGTGAAAGGCATGTTTTTATTTATCATATATGACATGAATGGAATTTCATGATTTTAGTAATTCTACATGCTTTGAAACTTACTTCACAAGTTTCAAAGCATATTTTAATTTTTTTTTAATATTTTGTATGTTTTTAGGTTTTAATGATTCGATTTCATTGTGAAATGTGTAATTTAATCAATAAAGATTCCAGGTGATTTTTAAAGGATTATTCATTTGTGATAACATACATTGATGTTACCTATGATATGCTGGTGATATGATCCAATGATTTCATATTAATTGTTTTTTATAATATTTTTGATTATGAAGAAAATATTTTTATGAAGCCTATTAGTTTTTCGTCGATTGTGTAATGATGAAATGAAGAAATTTTTATGAGACCCATTTCTTTTCCATGAATTATTCTATGATTAAATTATAAAATCATTATAAAACCCATTTTTCTAATAGGTTATGATATGAAGGATTTTTTATGATCCTGTGGACAACATATGTACATTTTTTACTTTTTGAAAGGTGGGATATGAGTTATATATCTATACAATTCATTGGGTCCATATGATTAACACCTAAGGTAAATACAATATGCATTAACTTAATTTCATGTTCAAAATTTCTTACTAGAACCTGGTTTTCTTGTCTGGAGTTTTACGAATCGACCTAGACTCCATGTCCAATATTTTATTCATGGAAATATCTTTCATGACTAAAATATTTCATGTGTACCTTGTTTTATATTATATATATCAAATAAGGGGACTTAAATCATGTTTTAACATATTAATTGAACCTATTTATTCTTATAGATGTTTACAATGCTACAATAATTTGTTTTTTCTACATTCCTAAGATTATGGTATGATGTAATGTAAAAAATTATTTGAAATAAATTATGATACATATATTATAATATTATAATATTTAAGAAACAACTTGGTATTATGATATATGTTATTGAGGGAATGGTTTTGAAATGTTAAGATCATGTTCTCATACCATTATACTCATGTCATTCCTCAGTGAGCATATATTTCATGATTTTTTACCCTTACCATGCATCCAATATCACCGTTTATTATGTTTTATTTCTCTTGGAAAAGAATATGGTTTTAAGTAGAGTATGTATAAGAAGAGTATAATATTGAAAGATCTACATCGGAGATGGTCACGATATTTAAATGACTAATACTTTATCTATTTATTATCCCTATACACTAAAACATTACAGTCCTTAGGTGTGTATTTAACAAATTTATTTAACATTCATATAAAAATAGGTAATGTTTATGTCTAAAAACCATCAGTTTATTTATATATTTTTTCAAACTACTGTGGTTTCAAATGGGACATTTTCATGGTTAGAATTAGTAGATTAAAATACATTGTGTATGTTGTGGCTATTATGGGAAAACAATTTAAAAATGGCTATATAATCAGCCAAGAAAACATTATCATCATGAATAAAACCATATATTTTATATAATAAATCCCTAAGAGAAATAAATTCTGAATCAAATGATATTTAAAATTCATACTAAATTTAATGAATACCAAGAATCTCAAGAATCCAAAAATCTAAAACTATAATCCAAAACATGGGAAATCTAGAAGAAAAATAATAATGAATATATGAAATTAATAGACAAATAAAATAAATTTTATTAATATAATGTGGAAAAAGAAGTGAATTATTAGGATAAAATCAACAAAAACCTCCATTAAGTGATTTAAATCATTATTCAAGAATGTCAATTGGTCAAATTTGATAATTAACAAGCTTTATAAAGTGAGAAATAAGACCCATATTATTATAATGAACAGAACAAAAATGAAATTTTCAAAAAATATTACAAAAATAAATGAAAATTGTATCATGAGAGGAAATGGAATAGGATCAATTTCCCATTATCGCATTTCCACTAATACCTATAAAACCACTAACATTTATGGAAATCGAAGCTTTTTTTGGGAGAAACATGAGAATAATAATTTAAAATCTATGAAAACATAAAAAAATTCTAAAATTTCGAAATGATCTATATCTTGATGTTTGGGAACCTTAGGATGAAATAAACAAAAGTAAAAAACAATATTTTATAAAAGTTTGAAAATGATTTTGAGTGAGATATTCTCTATATTAATACTAAAAAACATTGTTTTTTGAACCATCAATTGATAAAAGAATTCGATAAGTGAAATTTAAATAATTATTAATTGATTATCACTCTCTTTTCTAATAATTAATAATTTTTTATGATTACTTTCACAAAGTAATAGAAATAAATGATGATTAATTGGGGGTGATTGGTTTAATCCATAAATGCATGAATATGAATAATAGACTATTGAACTAGAATCTCTCAACTGAAAAATTTAATTTTAAGATTGTAATATTTTTATGAGAATTAGGTAAATTAATTTGAACATGGATGAAATTTTTGGAAAATGTAATTTTGTTTTACACATATATATCATTTATAAATTAGTGAAAGATGAGGGACTATTTTTCATTTGAGGAAAATTTGGATGGAATTTATATTTTTGTAAAACATGAATTTTTAATCAATTTTTTTACATTCGAATTTTTTAATTCATTACTAAAGTAGATTGGTTGTTGAAATATACTTTTAATTTGAGATTATTTTATAATAGGGACCATATTTTATTTTTAATGTTTCAAAATCTTCTCAAAATACTTCTAAATATCATATCCCAATTTATATTTTCCAAAAATCATCCACCTTCATCATTAATTTGGGATATTTTGAGGTAAAATGAGTTGTAATGTTATGTGGATATACTCAAATCCCTATGAACACATTGTGAAATACATTATATTCAAGAAAACATTAAATATTTCAAAAATTAGAAAGGAAACAAGTAGAGTAATACCTTCTTTTCATTCTACTAAAATTATTACTGAGGGTTTTTTTACTATTGATAGTATTAATATGTTCATGGTAAAGCTTGAGGCTATCTCTTATTTTTCACTTATGCCTATGTGTTTTAAAACCAAAATGGAATATTATTTTTAGATGATTTCTTTTCTCCATTTGAAAATGTTTTTATGTTGTCCAACTCTATCAAGGTGTGTGTCCATGTGTGATTTTTAACTACAAGGGGAGTATAATGTATCTTACAAAGCATATAATCCTATAAAAATCAACTCTCATGTAAAATAATTGACAAAAAATTTGGTTCTTCAAAATTAAGAAGCCACACCCCATATTTGACTATAGTTAAATCTAATGGTAACTTTTTATTTGGAATTCTAAATATAGCATGGTTTTATAGGAAACCCAAGGTTTAAATTTTTTGTTTATTTATTTTTTTATTTTTCACATTATCCCATCTTCCGAATTTTATAATAGATTCACCAGAAAAACTACTCAATTTTTGTCATTATTTAAATTTGCACTTTAATCACCACATAATCTCATTTTTAAATATGATTTCATTATTGATCATCAATTATTTTATCTAATGATAATAATTTTAATTATTATGGAAAAATTAATAGAGAAATGAATATGAGATAAAGTGTTATAAGAGATCAATGATTCAGGTTTGAGTTATCAAAAGAGTAATATATTACATACTACATTTTAAAATTATTTAATGATTCTTATTATATTATTCTATTACAATGGTATCTTTCTAGAAGTTAGTTTTTAATGTATTTAAAACTATTCAATTATAGAAATTATGCCTTTTGTGTGTGTGTGGGGGGGGGGGGGTTGAATCTATTATATATCTAAATGGATTTTTTTCTGAGAGAAAACATATGGGATTCCATGTTTATTTGAGACTATTTTATTGAAAATAATTTCGGACAATTTTTTAATCCTATCTTAAAACCCATAACGTTTATTTATTTTTTATGATAATTTTTAATTGTGAAACACTTTTAGTTTTATTTATTGTTTAAAAATTATAATTTCTAGAGCTATATTGAAAAATAATTTTATCTATCCATTGATAAAAAACATGGTCATACAATAATCAATTTTGTAAAACATATTTATATTTTTGGAAATCAACATGTTTTGAAATTGATTATTACCCATCAACATGATTTTGAAATATTTCTTCGAAAATATCTTTGAACTAATATGTTTTATATATTTCTCCCACATTAGATTTAAACATTGATAATATTGTTGTATTTTATGTATAGATGAGGAGATCTTTTTTAATAAATTTTATTTCATTCAACATATATAAATTCACCCATATGTTTTAAAAAAAATCAATTTTCAAGATTCATATGTTCATTTATTGATTTCTTATTTATTCAAAAAATGATGGATTTGTTTCCACTTAGAGAGGTTAATATGTTATATTCTCCCATGGATTCAATGTTGTGAAATCATTTTCATTTCTCTACCAAAAATTATTGTTTTTTGGGAAACTTTGAGAGTCTTATTTACAAAACTAATTAGTTTGGATAATTTTATTGGATTTTAAACTTATTAGGTTTTTATTTAAATGGGAGATTAAATGAACCCATAATCATCATGAAATATTTTTTTAAAATCTAAAATTGGTGGATTAGTCAATTATTATTTATTTAAATATTTATATATCTCCCTTCAATTGGTTTCATTTATATTTTCTGATATAATTATATGTTCTTGTTTATATTGCATAAAAAAGTATGTTTCGAGGTACATGTAATTGAATATATAATTTTTTTTATAAATTCTTTCATTTTTTTTAAATAATAACTTTTTTAACTCTAAAACTGAATTTTGATCAATTCGTTTAATTTTTAGTAGGATCATCATATTATCATTAATTAAAAATATCTATGGGGGAAAATATATTAAAACAATATCATTATATGAATTAAATTATTTAATAATTGTGATTAATTTATAGTTACAGAATCTGATTATATAATTTCTTGAGGAAAATATACTATTTATGTGTAGGAATCTTTTTTGTTGATTTTTGGGATACATGATTGCCACATTTTTAAATGATATATTAATTGTTTTTAAGATAGTATGTAATTTAATTACTAATATTTTGAATATGGAACAATTTGGATGAAAAATATAATTCATTATTTTATTTTATTGATAATGGTTATTTTTTTACTAAATTGTAAATTGTTATTTCTCCAAAATTCTATATATTTTAAGAGTAGAATATTTCTCTTTATCTCTATATCTTTATCGAAATATGATTTTTAATGTTTTTATGATTTTTTATTTAATTATTTGATGTTTCATGATTTTATTTTTAATATTTTTTATTTGAAGTCTTTTTAAGTTCATTATATATGTTTATAATTTCTTACTGTTCAATTTTTAATTTATAATTGATAAATTTTACACACTGTTTTGTTTTTCAATTTTAAGAACATGCATGATGGTTGATGGGCCCATATAAAGGTTATTTAGAATCCCAAATAAGGGTATTCCATCATGTAACTCTTAAATGGAATTTAGAGGCCCCGTATAAAGGTATCATCCTGATAGTTTAGGCTTTGTAAGGTGAATTAGCATAGATCTAGGGATGTGTAATGGTTATCAAGTATTTAATATTTTGAGAATCAAAATAGTTACCAAAAACTGAAAAATATCCAAATAAAGAGTCATTAATAAAATTATAGAATTATGAAAACCATATGTCCAAATATTATATTTTTTTAATTTTAGAATATTTAATAAAATATTTAATATTTTACAATATTATTATGTCAATTTTGACACTCTTCATATCATCAATTTTTTAAAAATCCATAGAAACGTGATTACATCGAAAAAACATCTTTAATACAAATATAACAAGTAACTATCATTCCAAAAATTCATGGATGACATCAAAATAAAAACATTACATTTATGTTAACATTTATAATATCATTTATTTTATTTCTTTATTAATGATGTAATCATTGAATCACCATTGTGTCATAATTAAATTTATTTATTAAAAGTAAAAAAATCTAAATAAAATATCATGATGTAGGAAATATTTTTATCTTTCAATAGAATATTTATTGTTAAAGAGATCAATTATATAACCCCATATAAAAATTGTGTTAAAAATATATATATGTTTATGTCACATTTTTCATTACTTTAAATTAAAAGAAATTAATTGTCATTTTCACAGACAAGTGGTTTCATGGGGTCCTAAAATCATCTCACGGATACCCATGGTCTGGAATATTTAATCCAATAGATTTATGACATGTGTTGCGGTAATTTAATAATATTATAATATTATTTTTTACCCTTATTTACCATATTTAACTTTTGACCATAGTAAATAAATTTTTTACTGACGTTACTATTCATAATGTCTAAAAATAAAACACACCTATTTAAACAATTAGAACCACCTCATTAAAAATATGGAATCCATTTTTATAAATAAAAAATAATTTAATTTTCAGAAATTAATTTAAAATTAATTCTCGTTGTCAAAACCAAAAAGCGGGTTTTTAAGAAATAATAACTATCAAAAGATTGGCACTTCTTTATGTCTAATTAAACTGTAAAATTACTTCAAATGACCAATATTAGATTAAATGGAAAAAAACATAATCTAATTATACTTTAAAACTAACTAAAAAGATAGTCTAACCATATAAATAAATTAGATGAAAAGACAGTTTTGAAATATAGTGCATTATTTTTCACTATTCATTAAAAATGCACTTTAACATAAAATTAATAAAAAATTATTCAAAATAAATTTTGATGTCCCGCTTCTTAAGAAAAAGTTTATGTTTTCATATTTAATACAAAAAAGTGAGAAAAACTAGATTTAAAAGGGGTTCTCCATCAAAAGGCGGTAAAACTACCTTTTAAAAAAATTAGAGAAGTTATGCTTAAAGTTGGATCCATTTTCATTTTAACCCTATAAACATTATTGGATAAATTTAAAAACATTTATAAAACTTGTTTAATCATAATATGAATTGTTATATTCATTCCCACCAATAAAATGGTTTGGCATTAACTTCCATTTAGAATAATAATATTATGTAATTTTTTTAGTACGAATCAGCCTTGTGTGAAACATGAGATTTCGGAGAAACCCATTGTTGCGTGTCATGTACGGAATCGAACATAGAATACCATTTAAAGTAAAATTAATATCTTATTCATAAATATTAAATGAAATTAAAAGTATTATTCTATGAATACTTGGGTCCTTACACCTTTCCCCCTTTTTGGGAATTCCATCCCCACAATTATATTCAGTTATCAAATAAGTGGGGGTATTTATCCCTTATACCATTTTTAGATTCCCATGTTGCCTCTTCAACCATATTTTTTAGAAAAAAACCATTACCTAATGATTTACCTTATTTTTCAACACTTCCTCTCTTTAATAAAGAATATGGACTCGTTTTTCCTCATAAGAATGATTTTCTTTCAATAGAACTACCTCTCGACTCAAAAGACGAGATGGATTTGACATATAATTTTTCAACATTGAAGCGTGAAAAACATTTTTTACCTATGATAAACTAAAAGGTTAATACACATGGTAATAAATTGACCCAACATTATCTAGAATTTCATAAAGTCAAATAAGCTTCAAACTCAGCTTTCCCTTTTTACCAAAACACATCACACTTTTCCATGGATAAACTTTGAGAAATACATGATCACCTACCTCGAAAGAAAGATCATTCCTCTGATTATCCGCATAACTTTTCCACCTTCTCTGAGCTATTCTCTTGTGCTTCTGAATCAAGTAAAATTTTTCTTCCATCTCTTCTTGGAATTCTGGCCCCATCATCTTTCATTCCCCTACATCATCCCAAAGAGATGGAGTTTGAAACCACATTCCATATAATGACTTAAATGGTACCATATGTACACTAGAATGAATGTTTTTGTTATAAGAAAACTCAACCAAAGAATGATGTTGGTCCCATCTTACCTGGTAATCCATTGAACAAGAATGTAGCATATCTTCCAATGTATGAATTGTTCATTTTGACTGCCCATGTGAATGTGGATGAAAATCTATACTAAAATTTAATTTAGTACCCAATGACTTCTAAAATCCTTTCCAAAATATAGAAGAAAACCTCAGATCATGATCAAAAAAATATAGAGGGAACTCCATGCAGCCTTACTATCTCATTAACATACAACCTATTTCGTTGATCCAGAGATAGAGTATCTCGAATAGGAAGAAAATGAGTAGATTTAGTCAATTGATCAATAATAACCCAGATTTCATTATTACCTCTTGATATTTTCAGTAATACCACTATGAAATTCATGGACACATTTTCCCATTTCCACTATGGAATTGGAAAAGGTTGAAGCTTCCCTTTCAGCAATAGCCTCTCTACATTAACTTATTGACAAGTTAAACACTTCACAGTAATGTTAGAAATATCTATTTTCATTCCACCCCTCAGTAATACTCCCAAAGATCTCTTTACAACTTAGTACTGCCAGGATGAACTAAAAACAGATAACTATGAGTTTTAAATAATAACACTTTTTTCAATTGTGAATCACAAGGCACACATAATCTCTTTCCAAACATGAAAACCCATTATATACAATGTTAAATTCATATATCATACCCTTATCAACCAATTATACCTTTTTATTCGACTCACTATCATCTTTCTATGCTTGCACTACTCTATCTTCTAGGGAGCAATGTACTGGAACCTGAAAAAAATAGAGTAATCTCCTGCCCTACTAACATTCATGCCAAAGTTCATCAAATCAGTAATCAAAGGATTATGTTCCAAACACATCATGGTTAATGTAGCATTACTCTTTTGACTCAGTGCATAAAACACTTTATTTGACCTTCCCCGATGGTAATGGATTGTGCAATAATATTCCTTGATCAATTACATCTATCTCCTCTATCTCATGTTTAATTTTTTCTAAGTGAATTTATACTTCAATATTTTTTATTAGTATATATTTCATAGTTTATGCCATACAAATAATACCTCCATTTTTTTAATTCAAAACAACAACATCTTATTTCAAATCATGTGTAGGGTAATTTAACTCATTAGGTTTCAACTGTCATGTAGCAAAAACAGTTACCTAATCATTCTACATTAGGACATAACCATGTCCTTTCAACGAAACATCACTGTAGATAACAAATTCACATTCTCTAGGAGGTAATGAAAAAATTGGAGAATTCAACAATCTTCTCCTCAATACCTAAAAACAACCATCACATTCTTTTTTTAGATGAACTTAACCTCTTTTGAGTGAACATTGTAAGTGGGATAGATAACCGTGAAAAAGTTTCTATAAACCTCCAGTAATAACCCACTAATCCATGAAAAATACGAATCTTGGTTATATTTGCAGGTCTTGTCAATTATTCATAAATATTTTTAGAAGGGTCAATAAGTATTCTATCTATAAAAACAACGTGACCATGGAATGAAATTTTTTCAACCAAAATTCACTCTTACTAAAATTTCTATATAGTTTCTCATTTTTTATGGTCTACAACACAATGCATAAATGACTTTGATGCTCTTATTTACTTTTAGAATAAACCAAAATATCATCAATAAACACAACCACCATTTATCAACTGAGTAAACTAATCCATCACTGCAAAAAACTCTTCAATTTTTATTCTGACCATCTTAGGAGGCTAATTTGGAAGGTCATTTCCCTCTGAATGCCTTCCCATCACAATTTCCTTGTTTCCTCTATGAAAAACCATTCTGAACATAGAAATATCTCAGGCTAACCAACTTGGTAACCTTCAAATTCTATATAATGACAATTTAACAATAAATTAATTTTTTGTTATTAATTTAACAATATCATAACTCCTAAAGTTGTCTAAACCAACCTATGATACCATCTATAAGGCCCCGGCCTTAAAAATTACACAATCTTGAATTATGATAATAATTCTAAATGAGGATCTTCTCAGTGTTAAAACTTTATATAATTAAGTCATAACTTATACATAAAAACATTAATATCACACATAGAGACTTCTACTCACTATCCATTTTTTCATAAAACAAAATCTCTTAAAAACATGTCTAGTTCCATGTTTTAGACATAACAACTTTTCATTGATCCCATCATTGACCCTATTCATCATTATGTCATATGAAAACATTTCAGAACTTGGGATGAGCATAACAATATTATTATGGGATACATAATGAAGGAAACTGTTAGTTTTTTTAAAATAACATGTAAACCATGAATACTTTATCAAAAGAAATATTTTTCACCTTAAGGAAGTAGAAAAAAAAAATTACTTAATATATGCTAATTTTTATCCTTTTTTTAAGAAAAGTATTACTATAAAGCCCATATAAAACAATTTTTAGCATATAAAATTTAACGTCCTGACCCTAGTTACCATGAGTCGGAGAATTATTACATAATATTGGCATGATTACAAGGAATCATGTCTCGAAGGACTGATCAGTTTAGTAGTCTTGGAAAATAGATTACATACATGAATTCAACATTACAATTTGAAAAGAAATAAAACACTAATTTTTTAAATTATAAAAATCCAAACCTCCTAGATTATTCCAGAAAGTCACTCATAACTAACATCTTCATATCTTGGGAAGTTGGAACATAAGAAAGGGGTGAGCTCAAACGCTTAGTAAGGGTATGCAATACAGCTGAAGATAACATAAACCTTAGGAATGGTGAATAATTGGAAACAAAATTCCTTTAAAAATAATAATCATGAGCACTTTGTGGAAGAAATATGATCTGAGTAAATAATGCGATAATAAAACATAGTCATGGGAATTCTACTAGTCGAATAACCACATGAACCATCAATATTATTTTGATAATGAGGGAATGTATAATGTCAGACATTCTGAAACATCTTTTCAAGGCCTTGGCCAAGACGTCTAAAAATGATTTAGGCCTCATCCAAAACCATATATAAAAATTGGGAAAGGCCTCAGCCAATTCTATGTCTAATTGTCTCATGAGACTTAACGATTCATCTAGGAGATATAATGGGCTCCATCTATCACTTATTAAGTCCAATACATTCCTCATATGAAATGTTTGAAACATAACATAAATATTCGTATTAAAACTAGCATACGAAATGTCAATACATTAACCATAAACCATGAATGTTATAAAAAAACACATAAATAGTCAAAAATATCATAAAACATTAAATACAAAATGGAATATTTGTATCATAATAAATCAACATCAATCATCTGTAAATTTTTTCAAAGGATGTTGACATAGATGAAACAAAAAATATTTGAGAGAAAAATATCTTTCTATTTTGAAATCATTTAAGCGTCAAATAATTTTAAAAGAAAATATTTATTTTGAAAATATTCTTATATTCTTGTAAAGGATGACTCAAAAATGTTATAATGGCAGAAAATATCTACACCCACTATATAATTTAAAAAAGAAATTCTTACCTTAATTTTTCAAAAAAGCTTATAAAGTACCTTGGTTGGAAAAGGATGAAAAGATCCCTTTGAAAACATTTTATAAAAAGTAAAACAAGGGTATAAATGACTTTAACCCATAGTATAGTAAATAGTAAAAAGGTTTTGAAATACATTTTTTTAAAAAATATGGATGTGGATGACAAAGAGGTCCCAGTAGATACTTTCTTAAAAACAACCTCGAATAATAAAGAGATTGTGAAATTAACCCTTACCATTACTTTTCCTTGGTCGAGAGTACATTAAACTCCTATATAATAGTTCAATAATTGTTATTAAATTAAATAAGAACCATATACATAAATATGATATCATATATGATAATCTAATATTTATTTATTAATAATATTTTAGTATTATTGTCTTTTCTAGTGTTAACTAAATCGTTTTCCATTATATGTTTTGTTACACAATCCATGTTTGTTATAGATAAGATGTATTTGATTCATATATAGAATGATATTAAGTTCTTTAAACATTATTTTTAATCATCAAATTAATGTTATTATGGAATGGTTACGATGGGGAAATGAATCTCATCACGTTTGTGGAGACCGTAAACCTTACGTACGCACGAGCAACAATATCATTATATTGATGATGAAATCACATGTAAATATATGGTATATTGTATATTAATAATAATTAGAATGTTATATTTATTATTTAAGTCAATTACAAATCATTATTATAGCCATCCAAATAATAATGTATTGAATAAAAACTACACCACGATGTGGAGACGGTAAGCTGTACGTACACACGTATGGTGACATGTCATTCGTAGGATGGATAGAATAATGAATATGTTTGTACCATTTTTATAATAATATCACAGTATATAAAATATACTAAATTTATTATTTTATAATGGAATCAATAATGAAAGTGGAAGTGGAAGAAGAAAAGAGCGTGAAAGAGGTGATGAAATATTTACCTCTTCTTTGGGTTATTACTTTTGAGTTGATCAAAAGGGATCCTTAGGTTTGCTTTCCGATAAAACTAAGGAATCTAGGATGAAGTGAGGGATGTTGGAAGGATATTTTGGTAGGTTTTGGCCGAGGTAAAAGGCATTAGAGGTGTGAATTTGAGAGGAGGGGAAGTTCCCTTTTATAAGAGAGGTGAGGGGCACCTTTGGAAAAACAATAAATATTATTTTTTAATAAAATAATTTTCGGTTTATAATGGATCCAAATTGATTTATTTAGAATTTAAGGTGGGTATGGGTTTAAATCCTATCAACCAATAGGTTTTAGACAAGTTTAGGTTACCATATTAACCTTAGATTTTAGATTTAACTCTTAGTTAAATAGTTTAACTTTTACCATGTCTCTTTGTATTTTTATATGATATTGTTAATAAAAATACTATAACAAGACAAGAGAACCCCATGTGGTACATTATTAATATATATAACCATATATAAGTAATTTTTTTAAACCATGAATTTTTATGAATACTATATCAATTAATAATATAATATTTTTTTAAAAACTCTTTCATGTCAATTTTGACATTATTTGGTATTTTTTTTGTTAAAGTCCTAACTGCATTTTTACTTCGATAAAAACTTATGTAATCCACCTTAACATGTCATATTAACCTATAAAATTAGTGGAATTCATAAAAAGTCTCAAACTAAATTTATTTGGATATTTATAATATCAACTATTTTAATTTTTCATTAATAAGGTAATTAATGAATCATCATTGTGTCATTAGTAAATTTAATTATTTAATGTCTTAAAATTATAAATAAAATACAATTATGTAGGAAATATTTTTAGATTTCTATTTAATATTTATAGTCGAATTTATCTTAGGTATAACCCTATATTAAAATTGGTTAAGTTATTAAACTATAATTTTAACTCTTTTAACTCTTCTTTAAATAAAATAATAATAAATGTCCAAATCTAATCCATATGGACCAAAGAGGATTATATTTTATTCCTAAGTTTGTTTTTGGTAGAATAATATTTATCCAGAAAAATTAGGACATGTTTTAGAGTAATTATAATATCATTTTTACCTTTAATTACCCTATTTACTTTTAACCGTGGTAAATAAAAGTCAAAGTTACTATTCAAAAAAATTATTTTCATCTAATTGAACCTCATTTTACTCACTGATATTAACCGTGTCTCTTGGATTTTATAAATTCAACTCATAGAAGAAATAAAATTATGTTTTATGCAAATTTGAAAATACTCCTAGGATGTGGGTAAAAGAAAGTAAAAAGTTCAATAAAATTTTATAAATCTAAACTTATTATAAAATGGCTCCAATGAAATAAATTGAACTTACATAGGTATTAGGTATATACTTTTATCTAAAATAAATTTAAATAAAATAAATAATTATTTAAATAAAAAGTTGGTTTAAACAATAACTCAGTGTTTTTACTATTCATAGAAATTTGAAAGTTTTCAGAAAAATACCAAAAATTCAGCCTAAGATATTTTTGATATTCTGAGTTCAAAAATTTTGTCTATTTCACAAAATACAAAACATAAATGTTTAATTAATTAATTTAAATTTAATTCCCATTGTCAAAACAAATAGAGTGTTTTTAATAAACAATAACTATCAAAAGATCGATACCTGTTTATAACCAATTTCAAAGTGAAATTACTTCCAATGGACAAAAATTATTTAAATGGTAAAAATATAATATAATTATACATTAAAACTGTTGACCTCACTTGTTATGATAATCTCAATTATGTTTTAATGTGTTTTGATAATCCTAACTATATGTAAAATTATTTTGACAAAATATCAAAATAATTTTTGGAATATGTTAAACAATGTTTTGAAATAATACTAACTCAATCTGGATATTATTTGCATAGAATGGATAAGTATTAATTATTTGATTCACTGATACAGACCTACCGATACATAGTCACTGATACAGACATGGCCTACCGATAAGAAAAGATCAATGATAGACAAAGTCTAATATTATATCAAGTCTACTGATACAAGACAGAGAGACCTACCGATACAAGTCTACCGATATAAGAAGAAAACTACTAATATGAAGTTCACCAATACAGACAGAGTCACTAATACAAGTAGCTAACGATACAGATGAGTTACCAATGTAAGAGCCACCGATACAAGAAGAGCTACCGATATAGTAAGAGTCACTGATACAAGAAGAGCCACCGATATAAGAAGAGCCTCTGATAGAAGGAGCCACCGATAGAAGGAACTACCGATAGAAGGAGCCATAGATTGAAGGAGATACCGATAGAAGGAGCTACCGATTCAGGAGAGCTACCATTACTGAGACTAACAGTTACTAATGCCAGACCTACCGTTACATGTCCACCGCTACAAGATCACTGATACAAAGAGCTACTGATGAAAACCCCTTCACTATTTCTATAAACTCTATTTCTATTTTTTTATTTAGCAACAGTCAAATATGATGTGTTTAATGCATCTGCTATTAATTAATGATAGTTGTTGGCATGTCAGGAAACTGTACCTTGTACTAGTAAAAAGGTAATCATTCCCATTTCTGGAGATGAGGATATATATATATATATATATATATATATATATATATATATAAGGGAACCTCAAAAAATAAGAGAGGAAAGTACAAGAGTCAATATTTCCATGCACATGCGAAACAATATTCTGGAGATACATAGGGACTTACATGCATAGAAGAAGAAGGAAGAATACATACTGAACCTGTAGAACCTGAACATTCAAGGAGTAAAGAGATGCAACAATTTCACCTACACTCAAGCTGATCAACCTGGACTTGGAAGTCAAATATAAAAACAACAATATGTTTTTCATTACTAAAACCAGATAAGGACTCAAAGATTCATCTGCATTCACTCAAAGGAGTCCATATATTCAATCAAAACACAAAGAGAATTCTAAACTCATATTTATTTGTTTATCTCTATTGTGTTTCATTTATTTACATTTTGAGCAGTGTGTGTGTTCTATATTTTAAACACAGCCTGTCTCCTGGGATGAACTGGAGTATTTCTAAATACTCACTCAATATTTCCCTTATACTCTTGTATCCCACTGTGGATAGTGGTAGATGTCATGTGTGACCTGGACAACATGTGAGCTGTTGTTATTTTTGATTTCCCACTAAGAACTGTGGTAGAGGTCTGAGGACCTGGATAGTCTGAGTACTGTTTTAAACCCCGATCCAGGGTGTGGATCAAAGTTTTATATAAAACAGCTCAAGAGGACTAAGTTTCAGCTTGAGACTGAACCTCTTGGTTAAAAAACTTGTTTTAGTTTATTTTGGTTAAAACTATATTGAATATTCTGCTGCTAAGTATTTTATATACAAATCTATTTCAAAGTTACTCTGATAGTTAAACTAGCAAGTGTTTGTATTTATTGTAACCCAGTAGGTTAGTTTCAAAATCTAATCTAATCTTCAGATTAGATTAAATGAGAACAAATCAATCTCATGAGAACTTAACTGAACCTTTACAGTATAACAAATTCACTACAGTTTAGCTTGTTATTTAAATTGGGTAATTTTAATAAAAATATATTAAATATAAATTTTAATTGGAACTCAATTCACCCCCTCTTGAGTGTCCACTCCGACCAACATTTGGAATCAATGATTTTTTATTAATAAAGGATTTGAAAACAATCTGTTTTTCATCTTTGATTTTAGTTTTATCTTAAAGATCTAAAATTTCTGTTATTTCAAAATTTTATCTCTTTAAATATATTTACTAAAATCTAATTGTGGATAATAGATTAGAAGGTGCCACTACCAACATGCCACCATTATTTAATGGTGTTAATTATGCCCAATGTATATCAAAATGAAAATTCATTTAGAAAGTATGGTATTTGACATTTGGACTGCTATAGAGACTCAGTATAAGATTCTAGAAACTAAAAGAACTACTTGGGATGAACCGACTAAAACAGCTTACAATAAAAATTATAAAGAAATGAATGCCCTATATTGTGATTTTGGAGATGAATAATTTAATTGAATATCTTCTTGTAAAACATGCTTATGAAATTTGGGATACTTTGGGTGTTTCTCATGAGGGAACAACCAATTTTAGGGAAAAGAGACTAAACACTTACACTATTAAATATGAAAATTTTAAAATAAAGTTTGATGAACCAATTTCTGACATGTATCTTGGGTTCAATGAGATAGTTAATACAATGAGCTCACTGGGAAATTTTGTTCCAACAAAAGAGAAAATCATGAGGTTACTCAGATGTCTTCTAGACAGATGGAGAGGCACATCAGTTTCAATAAGAGAATTGTGTGACATAAGTTCACTACCTATTAAAGAGATGATTGGAAAGTTAATGATGTATGAAGAGGAATTGAAAGTTAACAAGGAAGAATATGATGAACCAAGAAAGAAATCAGTATCCTTTAATACCTCTACTTCAAAAAACAAGGACAAAGATAAAATTCAAGATGCAAGTGATAGTTCAAGCAGTGATGAAAGTATATCAGACAGCGATGCTAAAATTGCTCACATATCCAGACGATTTATGAAGTTCTATAGAAAGAAGATGTTTTTCAGAAAATCCAATTACAAGGGAATGTATGACAATAAAGGTCATTGGAAGAAGGATTAAAAAAGGACTGATAAAATTTATGACACAGTTTTCTATGAATGCAAGAGGAAATGATATGTGAAAGCTGACTGTCCAAAGTTAAAATTAAAGAAGAAATATGAGTACAAGGGCAAAAAATATAATAAAGCTATGAAAGAGACCTGGAGTTCTTTAGAATATAGTTCAAGTGATTCCAATTCTACTTAGGATGAAAAATCCCAAAAAGTTAATATGTGTTTCATGACAAACACATCTGAGGTAACATTGGATGCTCCTGCTTTAAATTATTATTATTCTGGAGATGATTTTGATTCTAAAAAAATCTCTAGTGAAGAGTTATTTGAATACTATAATATGTTAGAAGATACTTGTAACGAGCTGAAAGATAAGTACAAGTCATTAAAGAAACATTATTCCTTGACTAGTACTGTTAAATCTGATCTTAGTATAGAAAAGAAAAATAATTCTCAATTATTAAAGGAGAATAATCAACTTAAATTGTCTAATGAGAAACTTATAATAGACTTAGACAAGTTCAAAAATGGAAGGAATACTATAACTCAAATTCTTGGAAAATAAGTTGCACCAAATTACACTACTGGTTTAGGATACCAACCTGGACAGACACAGCTTGTTAAGAATAAATTTATTCCAAAAACTAGACAGTTTGGTGCTAGTTCCAGTTCTGGAAATTCTATTGCTTCATCTAGATTTTCATATTCTTTAAGACCGAAAAGAATAAATTATTCAAAATATTTCTAACCTGATTGTTAAGGGAAATATATTAGATAAATCTGGGTACCAAAATTTCTGCTTTCTAACCTGTATGGACCTAAGAAAACATGGGTACCGAAATCATTTTCTATTTAAACCTGTTTCGTAGGAGACTTTATTTATGAGTACCTATAAGAAGATGTGGTACTTGGATAGTGGATGTTCAAGGCATTTGACTGGAGATTACTCATGTTTCAAAACTTTAATCATGGTTGATGGAGGACATGTCACCTTTGGTGATAATTTGAAAGTAAAAATCATCGGCTTAGGACAAATTGGTAACACTGATTCAATTTTAATTTGTAAATTATTATTTTTTGGTGGATTAAAATACAACCTGTTATGAATTTCTCAGTTGTGTGATGATGGTTTCAATTTTAAGTTTTAAAATGATGCTTTCAATATATTTGATTCTAAAAATTCTTGGTAATTTACTGCCTTGAAAAATAAGAATGTATATGCTGTAGATTTAAATTCTTGATCAAAACAAAAAGCTACTTGTTTAAATGATTTTCATAAAGAGTCTTGGACTTGGCATAGAATATTGGGACATTGTAATGTTCATTCACTTAAGAAACTGACAAAGAAAAATTTATTTAGGGACCTACCTCAACTAAAATTCCCATCAGACAATGTTTTTACTCCCTATCAAAAGGGAAAGCAACATAAAGTTTCATTCAAATTAAAGAAAAAAGATTCAACTTCTCAACCTCTGGAGTTGGTTCACATGGGAATGTTTGTACTTTCTATAGTTTCTAGTTTAAATGGGACGCACTATGTTTTTGTCTTAGTAGATGACTTTTCTAGACACACTTGGGTATACTTCCTTGATCAAAAAAGTGAAGCTTGTTCTTATTTTATGAAATATTCGAAGTCTGTAGAAAACCTAAGTGGACTAAAAATTAAGACCTTGAGAAGTGACCATGGTCGTGAGTTTGAAAATCATGAGTTTGAATCTTACTGCTCACACAATGGCTATAGTCACAACTTTTCAGCACCTAGGACACCTCAACAAAATGGGGTAGCAGAAAGAAGAAATAGAACCCTTCACAAAATTTTACGAAATATGCTTAATGAATATGATCTACCTCTTTATTTTTGGGATGAAGTCGTGAATACAGCTTTTTAAATTATAAATAGAGTCTTGATTAAACCTATTATTAGGAATACCCCTTATGAACTATGGAATAATAGGAATCCTAAAGTTATTTACTTTAGAGTTTTTGGTTGCAAAGTCTTTATTATCAATACTAAGGATAATCTTGAAATGTTTGCTTATAAAAGTGATGAGGGAATCTTTTTAAGTTACTTTATAACCAGTAAATCTTATAGAGTCTTTAACAAAATAACCAAATGTGTGGAAGAATCAGTTCACATCAAATTTGAAGAAACTGATCCACATGATCCTAAGACCCGTCTTAAAAATCTTGAAGAAGATATGTCCATTCTAGAACATAATGATAAAATCAGTGAACCTGTTTTAAAGACAACTAGTTCTAGAAATGTTTCAAAATCTACTTCTGGTGAACTCAAACATAGATAAGAACCTGAAATTTCTAGTCCGACCTTTACTAGACTAACTAGGATTCTAAAGAATCATTCTTTAGATGATGTTGTAGGTAATCTTGATAGAGGGACACAAACTAGAGCTTCTCTGAGAAATCTGGTTGAACATCAATCCTTTATTTCCCCGTTATAACCTAAAAATATCAATGATGAAATCAATGATGAATTTTGGGTAATGTCTATGAAAGATGAATTAAATCAATTTGAAATAAACAAAGTCTGGGAATTAGTTGATAGACCTAAGGACACTTTGACCATAGACACTAAATGGGTTTTTAGAAATAAAGATTATGAATCTAGAAATATCATTAGAAATAAGGAAAGGCTAGTTTCACAAGGATATAATCAATAAGAAGGAATAGACTATGAGGAAACCTTTGCACCGGTAGCAAGATTAGAAGCTATTAGGATTCTACTTGCCTATTTTTCTCATCTGAATTTCATGTTATATCAAATGGATGTTAAAATTTCCTTTCTAAATGGTTTTATAATTGAAGATGTTTTTATTGAAAAACCACATGGATTTACTAATCCTCATTTTCCAAATCAAGTTTTTAAGCTTTCTAAATATTTATATGGTTTAAAATAAACCCCACGAGCTTGGTATGATAGACTTAGTAGTTTTATTATTTCAAAAGGTTTTTCTAAAGGGATTGCTGATCCAACTCTTTATATTAAAAGAATTTCCAAAGATGTTTTGATAATACAAATCTATGTTGATGATATTATTTTTGGATCTTCTAAAAAAAAGTTGTGTTGAATTTTCAAAGAGTATGAAAAATGAATTTGAAATGAGTTAAATGGTAGAGGTCAAATATTTTCTTGGATTTCAAGTTTTTTCAAAATGAAAATGGTATTATTTTATATCAAAGTAAATATACAAAGGATCTATTAAAACATTTTGGCTTTTATAGTAGTATGGGAAATGACACACCCTTGAGTATAAGTTGTAAGTTGGATGCTGATGAAACTAGAAAACTAGTGGATCAAACCAACTACAGAGGTATGATAGGGAGTATGCTTTATCTTACTACTAGTCGAACAAATATTACGTATAGTGTGTGTATGTGCACAAGATTTCAATCTAATCCAAAAGAGTCACACTTGCTTACTGTTAAAAGAATTTTAAAATATATTAAATATACTACTAACATAGTATTATTTTATCCAAAAGGACAATCATTCGATTTGATAAGTTATTCAGATGATGACTTTGCTGGTTGCAAGATAGATATAAAGAGAACTTATGGAACATGTCATATTCTTGGTAAGTCCTTGATATCTTGGTGTAGTAAAAAAGCAAAATTATGTTGCATTGTCTACTGTTGAGGTAGAATATATTGCAACTGGTAGTTGTTGTGCACAAATTCTGTGGATGAAACATACATTATTGGACTGTGAATATCATCTTAGACATGTATCTATGAAATGTGATAACACTAGTGCGATCAATATCTCTAAGAATCCTATATCTCACTCTAGGACATAACACATTGATGTAAGGCACCACTTTTTTAGGGATCATTACCAAAAGGGTGATATTACTCTAGAATTTATAGGTACTGAACATCAATTAGCTGAAATTTTTACAAATCCTTTAAGTTAAAATAGGTTATGTTACATTAGACATGAGTTAGGAATGATAGAATTTGGTTAGCCAAATCCTCACCGTTAGCCAAAACCTCACCGTTATACCTCACTGATATGAACATCACTGGTATACCTCAATAATATGAACTTCACTATTATACCTCACTAATATGAACCTCACTGTTATACCTCACTGATATGAACCTCACTATTATACCTCACTGATATAAACCTCACTATTATACCTCACTGATATGAACATTGCTGTTATACCTCACTAATGTGAACCTCACCGTTATACCTCACTATTAGTGGACCTCACTAATAAAAGTACCTCACCGAAGGAATCCTCATCGGTATGTGTTACCGTTAGTTTGCTATATTTTTAAACTTCATATCATTAGCCGCCAGAATCTATATCATTTTTATTTTAGTTATTATGTTTTGTTTATTTATTCTGTGATTCCTAAATGATAAAACATAATTCTTGACTTATCTTAATCAACATCAAACCCTTTACCTTCAAGCATTAGCTCCCAAACCTTCGTTTCACTCGAACCCTAAGCCTCACGATTCGCAGATTGGAAAGAGTAAAGAGACCATCAGTTAGCGAAAAGGATGATGAGCCGAATGAAAAGAGACTCAAAGGAGAGTCTAATATTGGCAGTGAAGTGAAGAAATCTACAAATCTGCATCTCATTAAAAGTGAAAACAGTTGTTAAGAAAGAGCTATGTGCGGAACAGTTGTTGACCAGTAAGAATTTAGTTCTAAAAGTGTTGTAAGAGAAGAAATTGGTGGAGTGATTCTAAAATAACAATGGTCCTTATTATCCAAAGCTGGTAAAGGAGTTATATGAGGTTTTTCATTTTGAAAAATCAAAAGACCAGAACAGAATGGCATCAGTAGTGAATGTAAGGGCAATATCTTTTTCTTCTATTGAGTGGGGTTAGTGCCTAAGAGTTCCACATGGTGGAGAGTTTAGCTATTTTACGAAATCAGTACCTCCTACTAGTGACATATTTGAGTATGAAGATACATTGAAAGAATTAACTAGAAATGGTTCACCAAAATAGGTAGTTTATAAAGAAATGGATGGAGAGAACCGGTTGTTGTTCAAGTTCATTCAGAATTTATTGAGTCCAGGAAGAGGGGACTTTTTAAATCTGAAATACCAAGACATTTATTTTTTGCATTTGCTGAGGCATGGTGTCAAGTTAAATTTGTGTAGGATTCTGAAGATTCAAATTGAAGATATGACCAGGCCAAAAGCAAAAACCAATGCTCTATTCTTTGAAAAGTTTATTTCATTGATGATCAAGGTAAGAGGTGTGGATAAGTCTCACAATGAGACTGTGGTTATGAAAGGCAACTTTTGTTTTACCAAAACTGTCTATAAATATATGAAGATTAGTTGGAATCTATGGAGAAGAGAATAGTTCAGTGATGAAGAGATGTTATATGACATGTTTAATCCTATAGATCATCCTTCTAGGCCTAAGGATGTGAGGGATCCAGGTCTAGGACCTAATGAGGACGAACCTTCATATATCAATTAGGATAATGATGAAGAGGACACTACTGTAGATGACACAGGTGATCCTGAATTTCCACCTCGCCCGGATGCTCATGCAATATAATATGGGGAAGCTAGTCCTGTAGCTTCTTTACCAAGGAGAGAAGAACTATTAAGAGATAGTGAAATTGAGGAATCTAGTATAGAGGAAGAATATTTGCCTAAATCAGACCATGAGGAGATTACTCAAGATTCCATTAGCAGCGATGACGGTAAAGAGGAAGTCCATGAAAGTGGAGAACATGTTTCTAATAGCTCAGATGAGAGCACCTTGAGTTTGAGTCCATTGATTGGGAGTTCGGTTGTGCCTGTAGAGGGTGTTTTGGTTAAGATAGCAGAACCTGCACCCATTCTAGATGAGCCTCCTGTTGGTGAAATGGATATGGTTTTGGAGGATTCTTCTGAGGAAGACCTTCTTCCTGAGTGTGCTATTTCTATAAATATACGGAGGAATGCACATATTGAGGGGGAGCATCCCACCAGACATGGTACTGTTTCAGTACCTAATGAGACTGAAGACTGGGCAGAAGACCCAGGTTTTGTAGTTTGTGGGTTGGACTATCATGATTCTGGAGATGTGATACCCATTAGTAGTCCACCAGTTAACTATAATATCCATTATAAGTTTTTACCTGAGGGTATGGTAAGAAAAGATGATCTAGACCAATTGAAGTCATATCTGAAGGCCTCATTTGTGGAAGAGATAAGAATAATTGAAACCTCGTTAGTATCACCCATTCAATCTGTTATGAATGACTCTGTGTCTAGGCTTTGGTCTGAAAGAGCACCAGTAATTAAGCCTGAAAATCTAGTAACTAAGGATGATCTAGAATCTTTAATGTATGAGTTGAAGGAGACTTGAACTGCATCTGTTGCAGACTTATTGGGCTATTTTATTGAAGAACTAAGCAAAATAGAAAAAATCATTTGAACTCCCTCTTGTATGTATTGTGTCAACCACTGTCGAAGAAATGATGAATGATGTCAAGGTGTGCCATACTCAGATTGGAACTTGAAAGAGGCTGTTATTTCATTGAAGGAATCCATTGATTCATTCCATAACTTGGGTAGTTCCCAAACCCAGGTTGCTACTGACATCAATTATATCAAGAGTGTAGTAAAGCAGTTTGTGGATGTGTTTGAAGGCTTTAAGAAGAATATCAAAGAGCATGTCAGTACACATGATTTGGTTTTCATAAAGTTGATAAGTAGTTTGACCCAATCCTTTAAGGAAACTGTTGCATTCACTATCAAACATCTTGGTTCAACCAGTTCATTAGTTGATTTTGATCAGTTTAGAACTATGCTAAAAGAGGAGCTTGGTCAGGTTAGTACCAGTAGCTCAGCTGATTCTCAGGTGCTGGCTACCTCAAGAGATATCAAGAAATTTGTTCAAGAGTATATGAGTGATGCTACTACTGCCCAAAAAGAATCAATGATAAGATTGATCTATACTTTCAAAAATTTTATAACAAGCATCAGCTCCACTACCATTTCAGGCTTCTGTTAGAGAACATGAAACTACCACCAGTCACTCAAGATTTTAGAGAACAAGTGAGCATGCCCAGGGAGTTGACTACTGCTATAGAAAAGTTTATGGAGAACAAGGATGACTTTATCTCGACTATAGAAAGAGGAGGATGAATCATTATGGACTTTTGGAATCTGTTGCTGCCATTTTTGCATGTAGACAATACTCCTATCATTGTACCTCCAGCTCTTCCTTTCTCTGATTAGTCTGCCTCCATTCCTCAGATAACACCTACTTAGGCCATCCGAAGTCTCTCTCCTATGATCACCCATAGAGAGAAAAATTATAGGCCATGCACTGTATCAGTTGCTCAGCCTCCTCTGATTATCACCGGTGTTCCCAAGCCTCCACCTGCATCAAACCAGCCGGAGTCCCCTTCTAATTCCAAGGGAAATCCAAATCACATGTTGAGGAGGTGACTTTAATTGTGGCTAGGACATTTGATAGGAATCACTTGTACTCTTTTTTGCTTCAATTTTTTATTTCTTTTTACTTTTTACCCCATGAAATATATGTGATCTTATTCTCTTTTACCTTCTATTACCTCTATAATCCACTGTTTCCTACTTTTTTCTAATCACAAAGGGGGATAGAATAAATTCGAGCATAAATATGAGAATAAATATAATCTACCTCTGGTACCATTGTTTTTTATAAATTCTACCTCTGATACAATTGTTTCATACCTCTGAAACATTTGTATGTAACCCTCTATTCTCTATTACATCTGAACATGTATTTACTGAGAAGTAACACCCAATGTATTTTATACTGATATATTAATGATTATTTTGGATTATAATACCATTATTTGTGATTATCAAAAAAGGGGAGATTGTTGAACAAACCTGTTTTGATATCCTCAATTATGTTTTAATGTGTTTTGATAATCCTAAAAATATTTTAAATTATGTTGAAAAATATATAAAAATAATCATTGGAATATGTTAATCAATGTTTCGAAATAATACTAACTCAATCTGGATATGATTTTCAAAGAACAAATAGGTATTATGTGTTTCAGTCACTGATACAGACCCACCGATACATAGTCACTGATACAGACATAGTTTACCAATAAGAAAAGATCACTGATAGACAGAGTCAACTGTTATATCAAGTCTACCGATACAAGACAGACAGACCTACCGATACAAGTCTACCGATATAAGAAGAAATATACTAATATGAAGTTCACCAATATAGACAAAGTCACCGATACAATTAGCTACCGATACAGATGAGTTACCGATGTAAGATCCACTGATACAAGAAGAGCCACCGATATTGGAAGATCCACCGATATAAGAAGAGCCACTGATACAAGAAGAGAAGCCAATATAAGAAGGGCCACTGATAGAAGGAGCCACCAATAGAAGGAGATACTGATAGAAGAATCCACTGATGGAAGGAGATACTGATAGAAGGATCTACCGATTCAAGCAAGCTACCGCTATAGAGATTAATAGTTACTGATGAAATACCTACCATTACACGTCCACCACTACAAGCTCACTGATACAAAGAGCTACTAATGAAAACTACTCACTGTTTCTCTAAACACTATTTCTATTTATTGATTTAGAAACGGTCCTATTTGATGTGTTTAATACATCTACTATTAATTAATGATAGTATTTGTCCTGTTAGGAAACCGTACCTCGTACCGGTAAATAGGTAATCATTCCCATTGCTGGAGATGAGGATATATATCTATATAAAAGGGACCCTCGAAAAATATGCAAGGTAGGTACAATAGTCGATCTTTCCATGCACATGTGATACAATCTTCTAGAGATACACAAGGATTTACATGCATAGAAGAAGAAGGAAGAATACATACTGAATTTATAGATACTGAACATTCAAAGATTAAAGAGATTCAATTATTTCACCTCCACTCAAGTTGATCAACCTGGACATGGAAGTCAAATATAAAAACAAAAATCTGTTTTTCTTTACTAAAACCAGAGAAGGACTCAAAGCTTCATCTGCATTCAATCAAAGGAGTCCAGATCTTCACTCAAAACACAAAGATCATTCTAAACTCATCTCTATTTGTTTAGCTCTATTGTGTTTCGTTTACTTACATTTTGAGCAGTTTGTGTGTTCTATATTTTAAACAAACCCTATATCCTAGACTGAACTAGAGGATTTCTAAATCCTCACTCAATCGTTCCCTTACACTCTTGAATCCCACTTTGGATAGTGGTAGAGGTCTAGTGTGACCTAGACAGTCTGTGAGCTGTTGTTATTTTGGATTTCCCACGTAGAACTGTGGTAGAGGTATGAGGACCAAGACAGTCTGAGTACTGTTGTAAACCATGATCCAGGGTGTAGATCAATGTTTTATATAAAACTGTTTGAGAGGACTAAGTCTCAGCTTGAGGCTGAACCACTTGGTTAAAACTGCTGTGCTTGTTTATTTTGGTTAAAACTATATTTAATATTCAACTACTAAGTATTTTAAATACAAATCTATTTCAAAGTTTCTCTGATAGTTAAACTAGAATGTGTTTTTATTTATTGTAACCCAGTAGGTTATTTTTAAAAGATAATATAATCTTCAGATTAGATTAACTGAGAACTAATAAATCTCTTGAGAACCTAACTGAACCTTTTATATATTACAAATTCACTACAGTTTAGCTTGTTATTTAAAATGGGGGATTTTAATACAAATCTTTTAAACAGAAATTTTAATTGGAACTCAATTCACCCCCACCCTCTTTAGTGTCCACTCCGACCAACATTTGGTATCAAAGGATTGTTATTAATAACGGATTTCCAAACACTCTGTTTTTTAACTTTGATTTTAGTTGTATCTTAAGGATCGTAAATTTCTGTTAGTTCAACATTTTATCTCTTTAAATATATTTTCTAAAATCTAATTATGGAAAATATATTAGAAGGTGCTACTACCAACATGACACCTTTATTTAATGGTGTTAATTATGCACAATGGAAAATGAAAATGAAAATTCATTTAGATTTTCTGGGATTTGACATCTGGACTGCTATAGAGACTCAGTATAACATTCCAGAAACTGAAAGAACTACTTGGGATGAACCAACTTAAACAGCTTACAATAATAATTGTAAAGAAATGAATGCCCTATAATTTTATTTAGGAGATGAGGAATTTAATCTAATATCTCCTTGTAAAACTGCTTTTGAAATTTGGGATACTTTGGGTGTTTCTCGTGAGGGAACAACCAATGTTAAAAAAATGAGATGAAACACTTGCACTATTAAATATGATAATTTTAAAACGATGTCAGACGAACTTATTTCTGACATGTATCTCAGGTTCAATGAGATAGTTAATACAATGAGCTCACTGGGAAAGGGTGTTCTAGTAAAAGAGAAAATCAGGAGGTTACTCAGATTTCTACCAGACAGATGGAGAGGCACATCGTTTCAATTAGAGAATCGTGTGACATATGTTCACTACCTATTAAAGAGATAATTGGTAAGTTAATGATGTGTGAAGAAGAATTGAAATTAAACAATGAAGAAGATGATGAACCAATAAAGAAATCAGCTGCCTTCAAGACCTCTTCTTAAAAAAACAAGGACAAAGAGAAAATTCAAGCTACATGTGATAGTTCAAGCAGTGATGAAAGTGCATCGGACATCGATGTTGAAATGGCTCAAATAGCCAGATGATTTAAGAATTTATATAGAAATAATTCTTTTTTCATAAAATCCAATTACATGGAAAATTATGACAATAAAGTTCATTGGACGAAGGATTGGAAAAGGACTGATAAAAGTGATAACATAGTCTGATATGAATGTATGAGGAAAGGACATGTGAGAGCTGACTGTCCAAAGTTAAAATACAAGAAGAAATATGAGTACAAGGACAAAAAATATACGAAAGCTATAAAATCAACCTAGAGTGCTTCATAAGACAGTTCATGTGATTCTAATTCTACTCAGGATGAAAAATCACAAAAAGATAATATATGTTTCATGACAAACACATCTGAGGTAACATTGGATGCTCATGTTTTAAATTATTATTATTCTGGAGATGATTCTGATTCTAAAAACATGTCTAGTGAATAGTTATTTGAATACTGTAATATGTTAGAAGATACTTGTAATGAGCTGAATGATAAGTAAAAGTCATTAAAGAAACCATTTTCCTTGACTAGTACCATTAAATCTGATCTTAGTATAGAAAAGGAAAAGAATGGTCAACTGTTAAAGGAGAATACTCAACTTAAATTTTATAATGAGAAACTAAGAATAGACTTAGAGAATTTCAAAAATAGAAAGAATAATCTAACTGAAATTCTTGGAAAACAAGTTTCACCATTGTACACTACTGGTTTAGGATACCAACCTGGACAAAGACAGTTTGTTAAGAATAAATTTCTTTCAAAAACTGGATAGTTTGGTGCTAGTTACAGTTATGGAAATTCTGTTGCTTCATCTAGATTTTTATATTATATTAGACAAAACAGATTACATTATTCAAAATCTTTTGAACCTGATAGTTATGGGAAACATATTAGAAAAATTTAGGTACCAAAAGTTCTGCTTACTAACCTGTCTGGACCCAAGAAAATATGGGTACCAAAATCATTTTCTGTTTAAAACTGTTTTGTAGGATACTTGCATGAAGAGTTCCTATAAGAAGACATGGTACTTGGAAAATATATGTTCAATGCATATGACTGGAGATTAGTCTGTTTCAAAAGTTTAATCATGGTTGATGGAGGACATGTCACCTATCATGATAATTCAAAAGGAAAAATCGTCAGCTTAGGCCAAATTGGTAACACTAATTCAGTTTTGATTTCTAAAGTACTATTTGTTGATGGATTAAAATACAACCTGTTTAGAAATTCTCATTTGTGGGATGATGTTTTCAATGTTAAGTTTGAAAATGATGCTTGTAATATATTTGATTCTAAAAATGATTTGGAATTTACTTCCTTGAGAAATGAAAATGTATATGTTGTGGATTTAAATTATTTATCCAAACAAAAGGTTACTTGTTTAAATGCATTTCATAAAGAGTATTTCCTTTGGAATAAAATATTGGGACACTGTAATGTTCATTCACTTAAAAAACTGATTAAGAAAAATTTAGTTAGAGACCTACCTCAACTAAAATTCCCATCAGACAATGTTTGTACTCCCTATAAAAGGGAAAGAAACATAAAGTTTCATTCACATTAAAGAAAGAAGTTTCAACTTCTCAACCTATGGAGTTGGTTCACATGGACTTGTTTGGACCTTCTAGAGTTTCTAGTTTAAATGGGAATCACTATGTTTTTGTCTTATTAGATGGCTTTTCTAGGTTCACTTGTGTATACTTCCTTTCTCAGAAAAGTGAAGCTTCTTCTAATTTTATGAAATATTCCAAGTCTGTAGTAAACGTCAGTGGACTTAAAATTAAGACCTTGAGAAGTGACCATGGTCGTGAGTTTGAAAATCATGAGCATGAATCTTGGTTCTCACACAATGTATATAGTCACAACTTTTTTCCCCTAGGACACCTCAACATTATGGTGTAGTAGAAAGAAGAAATAGAACCCTTCAGGAAATTGCAAGAAATTTGCTTAATTAATATGATCTACCTGTTTATTTTTTGCCTGAAGCTGTGAAAACCGCTTGTTACATTATAAACAAAGTTTTTATTAGACCTATTATTAAGAAGACCCCTTATGAACTGTGGAAGAATAGGAATCCTAAAGTTAATTACTTCAGAGTTTTTAGTTGAAAAGTCTTTATTCTCAATACTATGGATAATCATGACACGTTTGCTTCTAAAAGTGATGAGGGAATCTTTCTCGGTTACTCTATAACCAGTAAATCTTATAGAGTCTTTAACAAAAGAACCAAATGTGTGGAAGAATATTTTCACACCAAATTTTATGAAACTGATCCACATGAACCTAAGACCCCTCTACAAAATCATGAAGAAGATATGTCTATTCTAGACCTTAATGATAAAATCAGTGAACCTGTTGTAATGAAAACCAGTTTTGGAAATGTTTCAAAATCTTCTTCTGGTGTACTCGAACATAGAGAAGAACCTGAATTTTCTAGTCATACCTTTAATAGGTCAACTAGGATTCTAAAGAATCAACCTTTAGAGGTTGTAGTAGGTAATATTGTTAGAGGGACACATACTATAGCTTTTATGAGAAATCAGGTTGAACATCAAGATTTTATTTCACATTTAGAACCTAAAAATATCAATGATGCAATAAATGATAAATTTTAGGTAATGTCTATACAAGAATAATTAAATCATTTTGAATGAAACAAAGTTTGGGAATTAGTTGACAGACCAAAGGAAAAATTGACCATAGACACTAAATGGGTTTTTAGAAATAAAGTTGATGAATCAGGAAATATCATTAGAAAGAAGGAAAGGCTTGTTTCCCAAGGATATATTCAAGAGGAAGTAATAGAATAAGAGGAAACCATTTCACCTATAGCTAGATTATAAGCTATTAGGATTCTACTTTCCTATACTGCTTATCTTAATTTCACGTTATATCAAATGGATGTTAAAAGTGCTTTTCTAAATAGTTTTATAATTGAAGATGTTTTTGTTAAACAACCACATAGATTTACTAATCCTCATTTTCTAAATCAAGTTTCTAGGATTTATAAATCTTTATATGGTTTAAAACAATCCCCATGATCTTGGTATGATAGAATTAGTAGTATTCTTATTACAAAAAGTTTTTCTAAAGGGATTACTGATCTAACTCTTTTTATTAAAAGAATTTCAAAAGATGTTTTGATAGTACAAATCTATGTTGATGATATTATTTTTGGATCTTCTAAAAATTATTTGTGTTTTTAATTTTCAAAGAGTATGAAAAATTAATTTGAAATGTGTTTAATGGGAGAGCTCAAATATTTTCTGGGATTTCATGTTTTTCAAAATGAAAATGGTATTATTTTAAATCAATGTAAATATAAAAAGGATCTCTTAAAACGTTTTGGTTTGGATAGTAGTAAGGGTAATGACACACCCATGAGTATCACTTGTAATTTGGATGCTGATGAAACTAGAAAACCAGTGGATCAAACCAACTATAGAGGTTTGATATGGAGTCTGCTCTATCTTACTACTAGTCGACCAGATATTATAAATTGTCCATGTGGTCAAAATTACATTATCTCCAGAAAGATATTCATGATTTAGATATCATATATATCATATATATCTAGTATATATGTATTTTTGATAGTCCATATCATTTTGAGATAAGAAATGAAATGCACCATTCTTGGAGACGGTAAGCTGTACGTACGCATGAATGCTATTTCATATTATTTCATAGTTAAAGTAATGAAAAAATAATGATACATAGGTATATTATAATTCTAGTATAATATCCTATTTTATATATATTACATAATTTAATTAACTCCATACTTTATACGTTCTATATATGGCATGAACGATTCACATCACTTTGAGGGGGCGGTAGTCCCACTTCCTCAAATGAAATTATCATATTTATACAACATTAAAAGCATAATGATATGTTATAAATTAGAAATATATAATCATATAGATTTTATAAATATCATAAATATCATATATAATTATATTTACATCATAATGGCAACCATAAGAGGTGGTTGGATAAAATTGAACAATAATTGTTTTGTGAGGAAGTGGTTCACTGTCTAGAAAAACAATATGTTCGTATCCATTAGATGAAGATGTATCAAATTTTAGTGTGAATAATTCTCATAAAAATATCCTAGTATATTTAGGATATATGCATTGTTATGTAATCAATTAATAAGAATATAATAGGGAGTGTAGAAGTAAAATAAAATAAAATAACACGACAGAAGACATTACCTTTAAATCAGGTAACTCCATTTGGTTTGAACCAAAAGGCGTTCTTTAATTTCCATAGGCCTAATTTAAGGCATATAATTAGAGGATATTGATACTGGGAGAATATTTTGGTAGATGGTGGACTATCTGTGGGGCTTGAGAGGTTTGTGTAATGGGTTTGAGGTGGTGGCCTTTTATAAGAGGGAGGAGGGGCTCTTAAAGAATGTTTGAAAGTATTATATTATTATAAAATTATTTTATGTTTAAAAAGGTACAAAACTAATTAAAATCAAAGATAAGATGAATATAAGTCTAAATAGAATCATCCAGTAAGAATTGTACAGGTTTTGTATATTTCTTAATTATTATCGTTGTTATTTAACACTTTTTACTCTTTCGGTTTTATAAAGCATTTAACTCTTTGAGAAAAAAAATAGTTACCAAAACATGAAAAATATTAAAATAAAGAGTCATTAATAAAATTATATACATATGATAACCATTTGGATTAATTATATATTTTTTTAAATATTATAATATTTGATAAATTATTTTAAATTTTAATATATGAAATATGTCAATTTTGATTGTATTCATATCATGATTTTATGAAAAATCCATATCAAATTGATTAAATCAAATAAAATCATTAATAAAAATATAACATTTAACAATAATCCAAAAAACTTGTGTATGATATAAAAAAAATTAATTAATTTTATCATTTATAATATCATTTATTTGAATCCTTTATTAATGAAGCAATCATTGCAACACCATTTTGTCATAATTAAATTTATTTATTTAATGGATAAAAATTATAAATAAAATACCATGATGTAGTATATCCTTTATTATTTCAAAATAATATTTATGGTCAAAGATATCACTTATATGACCCCATATGAAAATTGTTTTACAAAAACGATATATGTTTATGTCAAATTTTTCTTTACATTGAATTAAAAGAAATTAAAATTATTTTTCACACATTAGTGGCTCCATGGGGTCCTAAAATCTAACCAAGGATTCCCATAGTGGGAAGTATTTCATCTAATAGGCTAAGTACATGTCTTAGAGTAATTTAATATTATTATAATATTATTTTTCCAACTTATTCACCATATTTACCTTTTTACCATGGTAAATAAAATATTTACTCAAGTTACTATTCATAAAGTCTAAAAATAAATGTTACCTATTTCAAAAATTTTGACAAATTGATTCCAAATATGGAATCCATTTTTCAAATTTCAAAACTTATAAGTTGTCGAAAATAATTTAAAATTAATTCTTGTTTTCAAAACCAAAAAATTTGTTTTTAAGAAATAATAACCCTCAAAAGACTGGCATGTGTTTATGTCTAATCAAAAAGTGAAATTAAATACAATGACCAAAATTGGATTATATGGTAAAAAAATAAACTAATTACAATTTAAAACTAATTTAAAAGTTATTCTAGCCATATAAATAAATCAGATGAAAAGAATTTTTTGACATAAAACACAATATTTTTCACCATTCATTTATAAATGAACATTATCCGAAAAATACCAAAAATTTACACAAAGTAAATTTTGATGTCCCAATTCTAAATAATAAGTTTATTTTTTAAAATGTAACATATAGAAGTTTCTAAAACATTATTTAAAAGGGTTTCACCATCAAAAGGTGGTAAAAATACCATTTAAAAATATTAGAGTATTTATGATTAAAATTAGATTCATTATCATTTTAAGCCCTTAAATTTTTTTGGATTAATGTTAAAACATTTAAAAAAAATGTTTAATCATAATATGGTTATTTATATTTATTCCAACCAATACAATGGCCATGAATTAACTTCCATTTAAAATAACAATAATATGTTATTATTTTCCATTATGACTATGCCTTGTGTGCAACATGATATTTAGGAGAAACCCATTGTTGCATGTTGGGTACACCATCAAACAAAGAATACCCTTTAAAGTATAATTGATATGTTTTTCATAATTAGTAATATAATTTAAAAGTATTATTCTATAAGTACATGGTTCATTACAAATGGTATCCCAAATATCTTTTTATACTCTAAATACATTTTTAAATTCATCCAAATGAGGTAGTCAGGAAACAAAGTTGTTTCATGGAGGGGTAGTCCGCATGTACCAAAAAATGACACGTTCAATTTCTATTGAATAAGAGGGGTTATAAAATTAAATAATTACTATTTAAGAATTATGATAATATTATAAATATCATATTAGTTAAATTAAATATTTTTTAATATTCTATTTCAATTGATGATGAAAAATTGAAAACGTCAATTATAGATATGGAAATCCACACACACCTATGATGATGTTTTTATTTTTCACAATGATTTTGGAGGAAGGTAAAAGACGGATATTACATTATTATAATAACAATTAATAATAGTAATTTTTTATCATACCTTCAGGGATATATAGGACTTTAGGTGTGTAAAAGAAGAAAAGAACTAGATATGTTATGTTGATAATATTACCTCTCTCTTGGATGTTCTCCACTGGGTTTGACTATAAGGCTCTTATCATGGTCTTATGGTGGGACTAATTATTCAAAAGTGTGTGGAGGGTGTAAAGGAGGGAAGATGGTTGAGTTTTTGTAGAGAAAAATCTTTGTAACAAGTGAATAAATGTAGAATAGGTGTGGTCCATTTATACTTTAAGAGGGGAATTTTTTAAAATTTCATTAATTTTCAATGATGTTATTATATTATTAAGTTAAAGAGGCTCCATAATTAAAAACAATTGAATGTAAAAATATATAATGCAAAAATTACTCCATGTTCTAATATCTTAAACCTTTCTCTCATTGTTTAACCAATGGAACCTTTGTAACCCACTTTTATAATAATTTAACCTTACTACAATAAACCTAATTTCAACCTTAGTAACTAATTTTAATGGATAAATTTAATATTAATAATATGTAACAATTGATACATTTTTATATAAAATATATAAATAATTATTTTAAAAAATATTAGATTTGAATATATTAATTTTAGTATTATAAAAAATAAAACATAAAAACCATTTATTAGTGAAAGATCATTTTAATATTAAAAATTAAGCGTGGTATACGATTATCATGGTTTTTATTTTTCTAGGAAAAAAATATTTAATAAAAAATATATATTTACTATGTATTTTAGAAAAAAATGGAATTTTACACAGATAATATTTATATTAAAGTAAAAATTTAAAAAAAAATATTTATGAGAACTAAATATTACTTATGTAGAAAACTGATAATTATATGATTTCTAAGATTAACCTAATATTTTATAATATATAAATTTTATTCATATAATAAATATTAAATTTTATAAATATCTAAGTTATGAATATCAAATTAAAATATCATAAAAATTTTCAATTTTGGTAAACACTGTATTTTTTACTATTCACCATAAAAGTCAACTATTTTAAAAAAATATCAAAAATTAATCCTAATATTATTTTCACATGATGAATCCAAAAATGTAAGTTAATTTATTATATTAAACTAATACAAGTGTTAATTTTTTATAAATATAAGTGCATAAAACATAATAAAAAATGTATTTAAAAAATTATTTCGAAGCAAGAAATATATCTATATGAATATTATGTTCCAAATTAATGATAATGTGATATTAGTTAATATCATAAGTTTTAACTTATACAAAACATGTATATATTCATAAATATTATATATATATATATATATATATATTCTATGTCATTATATTATTCCCAATTCATAAATTTCACCCTCAATGTATCATTACATACACCAGGTGGAAATAAAATGTAGGTACTTCTACTATATTGTATATTTAGTTTCCCATGTCACCCCATCATCCTAATAATTTCACCAAAGTACAATGAAATTCTATGTAACCAGGTAGTGTATAACTTTGTCTCTTCAACCTAAGATGTTTACTCACTCCTACTCACATGAGAGATAATCATCCAGCACACCACCTTTAGATTCAATACACATGAGGGATCTGGTAAATAATTCATCAAGAGTTATATATATAACTAATCCTGTAATTTATATTGGTTTGTTTGGAGGCAGTAGCAGATATATCATATCTACAATACAATTTATCATATCAATATGGATAGTGTATCTAAGACATAACATTCCCTTCTTCCCAAACCTCATGACTCTCTTTCACAAAGATATATGGAGGAATTTTTTTCACCATCCTTAAACTGTATTTATTGTAAATGGTTTTCATCCTAACTCTTCTTTTAACATTGATACATCTTAATGTGTTTTAAATAGTATTGACTATTCTACCATTTCTTTTGCGATATGAGGTCTTACAAACATTCCTTCCCCAACTTCATTCCAACATGAATGTGTTATACATATCATCACATAGAGGATTTAATATTGTACCACTTAAATGATTCAGTGAAAAATATTTTTGTATGATAACTCCACCACTATAATATGTTGGTCTGAAAATACCAGGATGTCTATAAAGATATTTCTCAATATATCAACAATTTTCTGTATTGTTCATTCAGATTTTCTATAAGTCGACGAGTGATAATCCATACAAAAGTTCATCATCATAATTAGATCATGGTGAAGTATCTTATAAAATGTTTAGGTGGAACTTAAATTTTTATTAGTTACAATCAATTGTGGTTTTCGATACATTTTCATGAATTCTCTAATGTATATATTTTCAAGTTTATCAGGTGAGAAATACCCTCAAATAGAAATAATGTGAGAATTATTTTTAATATAATCCAATAGAACCTACATATACGTTTTCCCATTAAATATATTATTAAGACCGGTGAAAATATATAAAGTGAAGTTCTCCCATTTCCATGTAGGAATAAGAAATTTATTAATAATCCAAAATTATTTTTGTCTTCTTATATCTCACATGATGACACACTAGGATCAATGATTTCTATTCTGAAATCCCATTTTTCATATTTCCCACATAATAGTTCTCTTTTATGTCTCTATACCAAATTATTTTTATTTGTTTGAGTGTTAATTCTATGCAAGAAGCATCAATCAATAGCTATTTCATTATCTCTACCACGGATGGAATGAAAAATTTATTTCAAAAATCTCATTACCATTTCATCATTAATGTTAAATAATTATGATTGTTATTTTATTATAACTTTTACCTTATATTGTATCTTCATATAAATCCTTTTATATTTATTAGTTTTCTCTCGAAGGTGTGGTTAAAGAATCAGTTGGTAATGGCTGGATCATGTTTTTTCTTTATGATTTTCATATATATATTTTTCATGTTCAAGACTATTGGATCTTTATAAATCTTCATAATTGATAATTTTTTAGGATACTTTCTTCATAGTGAGAATGTAACATTATGTACCTTTCTATGATGATAGTGGATTGAGAAATAAAAAATTCATATTTAACACTAACCATCTTTGTTGGAACATATTTATCTCCTTCTATGTGAATATAAATTATAGTATCTTATGACTAGTATATGTATCAAATTTATATTTATTGAGATATTTTCTCTATATATTCAATGAAAATATTAACACAACTATCTATATTTCATGAGTAAAATTATTTTCTTTAAGAACCTTCAATTGTATCATGGAATATGTAATCAATTTATCATTCTCCTTGATTACAAAACAAAAACCCTTCTTTGATGCATCCCTATAAATCAAAAAACCATCCCCACTTGTGGGTAGTTTAAGTATAAGTGCAATTGGAAGTCTCTTATATATATATGAAGATATCTTAACATTTATTTATCTAGAAAAACTTTACTCACACTGAATTCTGTTTGGTTAGTGGTTTTGAAAATCATGAGATGTTTTTCTCAAATCACTAATAGTTCTGAAATAATCTAAGGAAGCTGTAGATTTCTATTACAAATGTTGGTATTGGTCATTACATAATCAGTTTAGTATTATAATGGTTGAAAAAGATCAATATTCTTATGATAATATTCCCCAATAATGATACTTTCTCTATCCAAAATAAATTTTTATCATTTTTGTCAAATAATTTATCCTTCCTGAATGTCTTCTGCATAATAAACAAATTCTAATCAAGTTACCCTTTGATTTTGAAGTATATAATAATATCATATATAATGACTACACTATTATTTCAAGGTAATATATAAATATTTTGTTCTATAATTCCATGAATATCCCTAAATACTTATTGATTCAAAATGGGATGACTATGAACTCAAAGTTATCATACCTCATACAAAATATATTATTAGGAAAATCATAATTCTTTATCTCTAACTGATGATATCCTGATTGAAGGTCCCCATTAGGGATGTATTTATGTATACATAATTTATTGAACAATTCATCAACATGTTCCCTGGGATAGTTTTCTCTAGTATGATCATACTGAATTGATGACAATAATTACATAGAGACATTGACCTATCATTATTCATGACAAAGAGATCTAGGGAAACCTATGGGGAAGCACTAGGTGAAATTAAACCCTTTCCCATATCACCTTGTAGTTCCTTCTTGAGTTCTTATAGTTTAACTAGTCCCAATCTATAGGGAGTCTTGGATACTAGCAGAGATTGAGGTAAGAGTTAAATTGTGAATTCAACCTCTTGATTAGTAGCAAGACCACGAAATTCTAGGGGAAATATATTCACATATTCCATTATAAAGGTCATTTTTTTAAGAGTGGTTCTCTAATTTTTTCATTTATTTTTTGAGCAAGATTTTTATAATTTCAAATAAATAAAATACATGATGGTGATGAAGATTCTAAAAGATACTCATCCTACTCATTACACTTTTGTTTAATTGTAGGATGATTCAAATATAAAAAGTGATTTCCTTCTCAATATAGTTTATGTGGGATTTAAATAAAAATATCCACTCTATTTTTAGTATAAAATCAAATTTTACTGTAGGTGTTCATTCCATATATATTTAAAATGGTTGAAATATATACTTGATATAAGATTATTACACCATTATATGTCTTTATCGATAATTTATCTTCCATGATTTGTGATGTTTTTTGAATGGTTCTACAAAATTATCAAGATATAAAATAGTGTGCATAACTAGAATCAAATAGAACATTCAATATACTTGAATTAATTTATAATGTAATTTTCACCACATCATTTCCTTAAAACACATCTATAGTAGAAATACCATTAGTCCTCAATTATAAACTCTGCCTTTTAGGTTGTTTTCATTTTATATATTTTATACCCCATGGATTAGTGAATTCATATTTTTTACTTCCCAAATTCCAGGTAGATGAAAAATTATATAATAGTCTAAGGATAGATCTATATATTACTTTCTTCAATAACATTAGTGTGGTTCTTTATATCAGTTATTAATGTGTTAGAATTGAGTCCCTCCTTTAGACACCTGAATCATTCCCTCGTCCCGTTGATACACTTCCCATGATACGTATACCCAAGTTTTCACATATAGTGTATTGAATTTTTTTATGACCAAGAGATTAATATATTGGTCCCCTAGATTTATAATACATTATTCATTTATCATCTCCAATCCCATAAGACCAATGAGAGTCATCAATATTTATCTCAACATTGAGAGAACATCATAAAACTTCTTTATAAATGCATGATGTTACAAAATACCAATGATATTTATAACATCAAATTTATCCCAATAAAGGAGAATCCAATTTTATATTCAGTGGTAATGAAAAAAAATTGTATTATAGTGAAATCATTCTTAAGGTTACCTCATAATACCCAATTCATTCATGTTACATTATCTTGAGTGTGAGGAACCCCCTCTTTAGTTTAAGATGTAGTGTTAAAGGGGGATACTTAATAATACATAACATCTTTAACTTTTCATACTATATAGATACTATGTCTTACATGGGATTATTATTCTTGATCAGTTACCACTACTAAACATCTTATACCTTAAGGTGCTTAACTTCCAAGATGACCATATCATTCTCAAATAATTTTTGGAATGATATTATCTTCTCAATTGAGATAATCCATTAGTTATTGATTATATGATCATAAGATACACAAAACATTGTAGGTCTCTATCACATAAAAAAAACTATAACATGATTTCATAGGATTTCCCTCATGAATTAATTTCCTATTCATATCATTGACCACATTCTCAAATACTACCAAGAGACTCTCATCTCCCACTACAATTATGTTATATTTTTTTAGGGAACTCGTCACATTACCCATTGAACATTTCACTAAATTTATTCCTTCTATGTATAACGATTTTATAATATAATGGAATTTCAGGGATGAGAATACTTGGATTAATAAGTTTCTAAATAACTCACCATAAACATTGTAGAAGTAAATTATTCAAGAGGTTTAAAAACAAACAGATTAATATATGGGTTTCAATCAATGTCATCTATGGAACCTTTCCAATAAGGTTCTCTAACATAATTATGTTCTAAAAAAATATGTTCAAATACATTGTAATGGGTTTCAAATAGTATATGATTTATTTAAATCATATCCCCTGGTGTTTTCAAAAAAGGTATGTAGAGAAGTCTCTTTGTCATGTATCAGGTGATGATAAAGTTAATACACAATCTTCCCTTTTCAGTGTATTACCCCTTGGTACATCTATCTCGTAGCCTATATCCACTTGTAGTATCTAGATGGTGATGAAATTTCTTGTATATACACACAATCTATAATTTACCAAAATTACAGGTTGTTTTCGTACACTTAGACTTATCCCTAGGGGTTTCACTAATGTTCTATCATTATAAAATAAAAAATAACTATAAATTGTCTCTAAAACTAATTATAAAGACCCAATATGTAACTCATTTTATTTCATAATTTTTCACAATGATTTCCAACAAATACAAGGGATATTGAGTTCTTAAATATTTGAGAGATTTGATATTTAAATACATCATATGAAATGTATGTTGATAATCTTTATTAAGAACTCCACATAGTTCTCTTAACTAGAATAGTTCTTTTAAAACTATATTGGATACCCTGGGAAAAATAAATAACAAAAAGGGTGATCTAGAAAGTACAGTAAGGGAATAAAAATGGAAATAAACATATTTGGATAATCAATAGGTATGCCAAGATATCATAAAGTAAATTATCATAATAATGGAATCATGATATAAGGAAATGTAATTATAGGACAATGGACTTATAGAAAATGTGGAAACATCATAACACATGACAAAATAAAAATAATTCAAGGGTCACTTCTCATACCATCATTATAATGTAGACAAATTATCATGGTTAATTATTGTCACTGAATAATAGTGTACATAGAATCTCATGAGATATAAGGATTTACCAAAGGCCTTAGAGAGATATATAATTTTGAGACCTGTAATCACATAATGATAATCATATATATGAATTCCACATGATCAAATGAAACCGTGCATAAATCATAATTATAATTAAACCCATGAGAAATAAGTGTGTAAAATATTTTTCAATCAAGGCATAAATGATGGATGAAATGTAACTATTCCCAAAATAAGAAGAAATTATGAATTTTATTTTTTTAATAAATGATAAAGGTACATAGGTCTTGAACATGGAGGATTATTATATAAAATTAATGAGAAATATCAATTGGATAATGAATTAAAATGATCCACTAGGGTGGAGCTCTATGAAATAACTAAAGGATCTTTTAAATATTGAATGAAATTCTTAATTTCAATAAAAATATAATTCAACTAATATGGTTATCTATAAAATAATTATGGTTTTAATAATTTATCCATGGTTTAATTTATTTTTGATATTGGTGATTCATATCACGAGACAAGAAAAAAGAGTGTTCCCTTAAATTTGGTTTACTTTAATATGGGAGTTTAGGAAAGAACTAAAATATTTTATAAATATAAAAATTATATTTATATTTAAATTGATTAATATTTAGAGTTTATAAAAACAAAAACTCGGTAAATTCATATGATTAAGATTTTTCAAGAGATAGAAAAAGAAATATAACGTGTCATAGACACGTTAAGTGAGTGTTTTACAAGACCCCTAACCATGGGTCCATATATTCTGTAAACATTAATTTAAATTCAAGAATAATAAAATTAAATTTACTGAATAAATCCCCATGGACATTATACATATATACTCAGTATTCTAGTTCTGTTTATTAGGCTTACTTATTTACTTTTAATATAGTTTCTAATTATATCATTTACTCCGGGTTGTTTGGTTAATTTCTTCATAACACTTTGAGTCTATTGAGAATTTTGAATAGTGTTGTAAAAACACTTCATGATATCATGGATTTTTAGGTGTATTTAAATTAATATTATATTATAACAATGATTATGTACTTTAAATGGTTATCCAAAACTAGACCCAAATTAATAAATGTTCATTGATAAGTACATATAATGTGGTTAAGTTAATATGAACTTTTATTGTTAATGAAACATATAAAATGGACAATATTATTGTTCTAGAATATTAATGTTGTCAAAAATATAATTTTTCAAACAAATTAAAATTTCAATGTTATTGATGTTAGGTCATCATAGAAAATAGAATCTTTTTTCCTCTAGGCGGTAGTCTCGACAGATGACACTTTCATTTTTAATGGAATGATATGAGGAAGGATATGAAATAATTAAAATTTAAAAATAATAAGAATGTTATTAATATAATATTATATTTTTAAATAACATATTTACACTTATGGTTAAGGAATGGATGAAAAATTGAACATTTTATTCACGGAGGCAGTAGTCTGTAGACACACATGATGACATTTTTTATTTTTACCAATGACATTAGAGGATGTAATAAATTAGAAATTATATTAGTAAAATAAAACTACAGAATAGTAAAAATTATGAGGGTATAATACCTCTATCTATGGATGTGAATTGAGGGGTGTAGAAGAATAAAATAAATAGAAAAATTGGGTTGAGAGAATTATATCTCCCTTGTAATTTCTCCCTTGTGTAACTCTTTAAGGTTCCTTAATGTGGTATTTTAGTGATAACATGGATATTAAGGTACTTAGAGGCTATATATAAGTCACTAGGGAATATTTTAAGTTTCTATAATGATTTTGGATGGGTGGATAAAAGTGGAGGAGGGAAACTACTTTTTTATGAAATGATAGTGGTTCTTTAGTAAAATTTCATTTCTTTTCAATAATGAAATTTTCACATTGTAAATACAAGATGGATTTATTTTTATTATATTCAACTAATATATGTGATGAAAATTAAATATAGATACAGGTTCATAAACCATAATAGATACATTTGTTTAAAATTCACTTTAAAACATGAAATATAACTATATACATATTGTTTTTTGAATAAAGGATAAGGTACAATTAACTATTATCTTCTTTATTAACTTATATAACATACATATATATTCATTAGGGTAATTTATATATATAATATTTGGGTTATTAAGACATTACTTTTGATGACGACTTAAAAAATTAGTTAAATAAAGGATAAATGTAATCCCTATGCCTATAAAAGGTTGGGTTGGAGTGAAATTTTTTCCAATTAGTATACTTTGAGGAGATATTACCGATGGGATACGAAATACTAGTCCAGATTTTAGTTAATATATAGTCAAAAAATCACCATGAAAGTATTAGGTGAATTATTTTACATTATAGAGATCAAGATACTCCATGATAGACCTAATATGATTCTTGGACTAAGTTAGGGTACTTATATTGAAAATGTATTGAATATATCAAGTATATAATAGTGGATTAGTGGATTTTTTACATATGTATATGGTCTAAGCCTCTCTATTAAAATTAATCCTATAACATGACATGATAGATATAGGGAGATAATGAATAGGATCCCTTTAGCTTTAATGATTGGATATTTCTTGCATGACACACTGTGTAATAGGTTTTATGTTACCTATAACTTGAGCATGCTAGGCCCATATCAAGGTAAATTAGGTGAGTTGAATTGTATATTTATAAATATAATCTTAAAATACCCAATTCATATAAAAAAATGTTTCTTATTTATATAGGATATGATGAACTGATCATCAAGGGATAAATAGATGCTATTGTCCAGAAAACCCATAATGATCTAAAATAAAAGTAAGGATATTTGTTTTTCCTTCATGGACATATTATGTGATGGAGTCATTTTATGCAGCTGGTATTTTCCAATTCGATGATAGAGTCTTAGTATAGGGACTATTGATACAACTAAAAAATAAATTTATATATACAAAATCATTCAAGAGTTTGATGTGGTTGTCTCCAGAAAATATTCTATAACACTAAATTTTTATATTATTGTACAGTGGTCTTAGAAAAAGTGATAAGTTCACATCAATGGAAGACTCACATACTTTGAATGTATAACCTCTTGATGGATGAGGTTCTAGTAATTAGAGTTTCTAGAAAATAAAACTTAGTGGATCCTTTTAATAGAACCTCATCACAGTAGAAGCATGAATATCATTCGAGAGATAGTAGAATGAAAGTTGATAAAAACTGGCTCTAGTGAAAATGGGATTCTATTCGAGAATGTTATGTAGAACCAATTTACTGTAAACATTGAATTACTATAATATTAATGAATATCATATCACAGGAGGATTTTTATTATATGTAACATTAATATGATATTGTACATAAATTATTTTTCAGATAAAAGGGTAATAGAAGTTCTCCAATACAATCAGAAATTGTAATTATAATTAAAATAGTCATAAAATTTTTTCTTATTGTTTCAATGAAATTTTACACATGGAACATATATGATATTTTATTATAAAGTGTTTAATACATGAAAAAAGATTAATATTCTTCTCATGAAGTTCACACATGGTAATATTTACAAAGGCGGTCATGAGGGAAGAATTAACAGTAATATTCTAACACGTCATATGTCTTATTGGATATTTATATATGTGGAATCCACATTTCATTTTTAAATATATCTCAATTTATTGACCTAATTTTTATGGTTATTTAAATTTTTTTATTGAGGTCTCCATTTCATATCTGACAAGAATAAAGACGGATTCATCTGTTAAGTGTAATTTTGATATTTCATGAAATAGTCATGTCATATATGCCAATTCTTTTGAAAATATGATATATCCAGTTAGAGGGAGCCTAGATTATTTTTCATACAAATTAAATTTCCAAGTGGTCCATGAAATCACCCGGGGGGATCTTGTTGGACACTTATATTGAATTATAATTTACCTTTTATTCCTCCTCTCTATATTAAATACAATATCTTGAATAAGAAGAGTGGATCTTTTTATAAATTCTCCAAAATCAACACAATATAGAATTTTTTGAATTAATAATAAATTTACAACATAAATAGATATTATTATGTTTTTTCTAGTGAGGGAATCAACCAAATTTTTTGTTATAACTATTAATATTATAGTGATTACAAGTTTATAAGATGGTATAATGTAAAAACTCACACAATGGTTGTGAAGATACCATCATCTTTATGAAATCCATATCTTCATAATAGTTTCCTGTCAAAAGAACCTATGTCTATTGACTTGAATGAGAGTGTATTACATTGATATCCTATAGTTCATTAATGGTTCTCCATGAAATCATAAACCATATGTTACATCAAATATAGTTTCCAAAGCATCTCTATAATAAAATATTACTCCATAATAAATATATTTTTGACTTCCAATATATACTCCACAATATAGTGTGCACATAATCCTTATTCATAAACTAAATAATAGAATAAATATGCCTACAATTGTATAGATAACCAATACAATATTTATATATTGTCCACATTCAAGGATCCATCACAATGATTTCTTGAAAACAAAATATTGTTCTCCTTCCTTAGAAATCTTCTAAAATATAGAAATATTCATAAGGTAATTCTCAATACATGATTATCCTCATCCTCATTCATTCTCTTCTAGTTCCATAAGGGAGAGGATCTACTACTTGAAGTATTTTCTTATGTATATGTTTAGTACCTTGGATATTATTTTTGAATATATTATCAATACCTATAGAATTTTTTATTTTAATCCATATATTTAATATTCAAAAAATATATTGAATATTTTATCCATTATTTGAATATGGAATGTCTTATTAATTTGAGATAATACAATATTTTCTTTCAAATTGGTAAATATTTCGAGATTTAATTATCAGAAAACCATCATTTAATGTTCCAAAATAGTTAGGATTTTATCCTTCTTAAATTATTCAAAAATTAAACATATAGTTTAATCTATGGTGGAATTCATTTATTTATTCACCTATAATCACAACATTTCCCTTCCATTATAGAATGAATGTTAGGTCCACAAGGCTTAATACCCTGAGAGGGGGGGGGGGTGAATCAGGGTATGACTAATTTAAAATTAATGCCCGTTCTGATCTTGTTTCGCTGTTGAGCAAACTCTCTTCTCTCTTTTTCCTGTTGCACAAAGTAATTAGAAAGCGAAGTATGCATAGGACACAACAATTTTACTTGGTTCACCGCAAAGGGCTACGTCCAGGGAGCATACACCGACAAGTTTCCGGTCGTACCAAATTCCACTAATCTTCACTAGCTGTGGATTACAAGGTTCGGGCTAGATCACTTCTAAGCCCAGGCTCACTGCCTTTACAAGTTTAGGGTCAGCTCAATATTTTCCCAAGGGTCACTCCCTATTTCTCTCTCTCTCTGGCTCACTGCCAGTGGAGAGGATCTCCTTCTTCCTCTTCCTAAGCTCACTGCTCTTGGAAGGAATCCACTCACAGTTTATAGACCTGTAGGTCTCTTTATTTGCATGAATGAATGCATCTTCCTCTGTGTGTAGATGCTCTGTTGAAGTACAACTTTCACCCGTAGATGAATATCTCTTTGCACCAAAGGTATCGGGAAACGTACCATCTTCCACGCAGTCCGAGAAGCATCGCTGGAACAAAACCTTACTTGGCGCGCAAGTCAGCCACGGTGCGCAAGTATCAGCGCGCAAGTCAGAACGGGCGCGCAATTCCTCCTCAGACACATGCGCGACTCAAGCTTCCTCAACTCCAAACTTGCGCGACTCTCTTCCTTTTATGCCCAAACCAATATTGGCGCGCAACTGCCAACCGACGCGCAACTTCTAACACCGGCGCACAACTTCAACTACTGGCGCGCAAATTCACCTGCGCGACCCACACTCACCACTTGCGCGACCACCACACCTGCACGACGGGAGCTCTGATTTCTCAAAGTGTTGAACTCCGTTGAAAATGAGGAGGGGTGGTCCAGTATTTATATGAAATCTGACCACCCTGTGCGATGGCGCGCAAGTCACCTGCGTGACCCAGTTTCGGCGCGCAAGTCCCCTGTCATTTTAGACACTTGCGCGACCAACTCCCAAACTTGCGTGAACCTCTTTACTTTGCCATATTTTGATATTCTAATCTTGAAAAACATATGGCACGAAAGTTTCCTATACTCCAAGTCCTCGGCGCGCAAGTCCTTTTGCCAAAAACACTTTTCTTCATTTGCTGATTTTCAGGCCTTAAATTTGGCAAACACTCGAAAACGACACCACCTTGTATCTGTTCTTTTGTACCGCCTCCAGATCATCCATTCCTTTTATCAAAGTTCTTGAATCAAACATGGATTGTTGACCTCAGCTCTTGAACTCGACATTCCACCATGAAATCCTCTTTGTCAACAAATTTGTATGTAATTGTTTTTCTTTGTCAACAATCACTACTCAGATGTCCACTTTGTCAACAAACACAATCACCTCAAAAATTCTTCAATGATACCTTGAGGGATTTTTCCCAACAATGACTAACTCTTATTTCAATGAATAGCCTTTGGATTATTCTTCATCTTTAGAATAACTCAGGGTGTGGTTCTCCCTTCATTTTGTTAAGGTAAATCCCTCAATTTCATATCATGAATCAAAATATTATTTTATTTTCTATTTCTCAAATATCTCATTCAAGTGGGAAAAGAGAAATTATGAAGAATTCGATAATTGTTTAAAGAATTTTTCAAATTGTTTTCAAAGGGGTACATGAAGATTTCTTGAAGATCCAATAATTTAGTTTTTTTTTTATTTTCTATTGGGATGGTGAATTTCTATTAAGAGACATATGTCACAATTAATATAGATTAGAGTATTGACAAAACTACTATCCTCATCTTTTTTAGGAAATCAAAATGGGGAAGTTAGTTTTGTAATTATTGTAGATAAATGGTATGAGATATCATCAGTTCTAATTTTTTGACAACTCATTTAAGAAATCAGGATGACTATCATAATGTAAAATCATAATGGGAAATTGGAATGAAAAATTGGAATCAAATTGAATATTTTTTAGGAATATTGAAGGGAGTTGATGTCAAGAGAAGCTATGAATTTCAAGAAACATTTAATGAGTTAAAGAACTATATGGATTACAAGTGGAATTCAATGAATACAAGGAGGATATAATATATAAGGGAGGATACTAATTTTATTGTTTTTGTAAAGTAGGAAAACCTTTTATAGGATCCCACTTAAACTATTCTTGCGAGCCTATAAATATGATGAGAGTACATCACATATTCTGTGACTTTCTTTTCCATAAAACAGGAGAGTGAAGCTCCAAAATTTAAGCAAGATGAATTTATTAGTTATATTTTTTGAAGAAGATTTCTAGAAAGAATAATAAGAAGAGAAGGAATTTTAGTCAATTGGTTTCCATATTATGCTAGATAATCATACTAGGAAAACTGGACTGGGATTTCTAGACTAAAGAATAAGTAAGAAAAAATTAATTGAGTGGTATTATGGCATAATATTATTTACGTATTGAATAATTAGACATGGGAATCATATTGATAAATTTGATTGAGAATTATTATTAATTCAAGAATAAGTACTTACTGGATTCTAGGTAAGACAATTAAGAATTTTTTGGAAGGATAATATTTAGGAATGTTGGTCAAGAAGTAGCATAACATGTTTTTTACAAAAAATTGTATTACATAATTTTCTGATACTTGAAGCACCAGAACTATTATATTGAACATAGTGATACATGAGTATAAGGGAATATCCTACTAATTTTATTTCTCAAAAAATTACTTTTTCTAGTGGTTTGTGTGGTATTTTATTATTTAATAACTATAGACAAGACTAAATATGCTTGTTTAGTATCGATCATTATAAATTCATATGTTCCTAGGGTTGTGTGGTTAATGTTTTTTCATCAGAGAATGAAATATTTAATAGGAGGTGATGGTTTTTTCTAATGAAAGGAAACAAAGAAGAAAAATACATCACTGATTCACCTAACCCACTCTCTATGAAAATTGAATCATGGATTGGTAACTTCAATTCTTGGTCTGACAATACTTATGGGGGTGAAATGTTGTACACATTCACATTTTTTTCTGAAATTACACATTCAAGCATCTCCAAAACCATGATGTAAATCACCCATATTAATCAATGTAAATTCTCATGGTCACCCCATTATAGAGAATGAAATCCCATATATACCACTTCTGAAAACTCTCCACCAAAAATAACTCCCAGATGAAAAGGAATTTTGAAAAAATTATGAGTTAGTGAACTATCAAATAGTCAGAATCATTAACTTTATTCTACAAGGAATTTTTATCAAAATATCTATATATTTTTCATCCAACATGCACTTTAAGATCTTAAGTTGTTATAAAAAACATTCTGGAAACTGGTGCTCAAAATTAAAAATTTGAAAGGAGAGGCACTGAGATATGAACTCAGTAATAATACATCATTTTATATCCAAAAAAATATCCACTAAAGATATCTCTACATCTTCCCCACATTGTTATGTACCATTAGGGGATAATTGTGGATCTCTCTCATCACCTCCTCCTGTATCATTATTGGAACAACTGTCCTTCCATGAAAGATGATTGCATCATTCCCTATTTCATAATTTCCATCTATTGAATCCCCTATGGATATATAGTCATGCATGACCATACAATAAATGTCTCCTGGATAGGACTCACTCACTTTCTTGAGAAGCATATGAGTCAAAAAATCAACTTAATAAAAGTTGTACCCACCTACTTCATTAGGGTCAACTATAAGGAATAAAACACCTAAGAAGTCTCATACAGAAAGAGGACTTGGGACATCCTCACAAGGAAATCATCTACTATGTTTCCCATACATAGATTATGTAATTTCTCATAGTCATAGTCCTGTAGGAGAACCACACAACATTGTTGCCTCAGGAAGATGCCTCCCTGTGTGAAGAAATACCCGGGACTGATGGTCGAAGTATACTAGAAAGCGCTCCCCTAAAATATAGCTCCCCCACACCCTCATAGAGAAGACATATTCTACCAACTCTAGATCATTAGTTTAAATTTCTTATCATGTGATCTAAACCTCATCAAATTCTATGTGATAATAGCCTACTACTAAATCAAAATGCATGGTACCCCAACTCTGGGGGCATAACAATATAGTATGAATTCCATGACAACCACTAGTGGTCTCAGAACATGACAACTAATCAACCCCAGCCTCAAATCCTTGAAGGCTCTATAGAAATTCTTAGTCCAGGTAAAAGGATTCATCAATTTGTTAAACGGGTTTGTAATCATGGAGAATTATTCCACAAGACACTTGTATTAATCTTCCAAATGAAGAAAACTCTACATCGAAGACACACTCTTGAGTGGAAACCATGAACTAATTACATAAATCATTACAAGGTACTTGGATAAACCATTATAATAAATTAAATTCCCTATAAATTTAAACTCATGATTCTCGAACTAGCACTTCAACAACATCCCTAATGTTGTTTCTCTCAAATAGAATCATCAATCAAAATCATCTCCTCGACATGATCCTTCTCTGAAGCAAAGTAGATTAGTATGTCTTCGATGATGTCAACCAAAAACTAATCCATGTATTAATGTAAGATCACATTCGTCAAATCCATAAACATAGAGGGGGAATTAGTCACAACAAATGGAATTGCCAAGAACTCATCATGTTCATAGAATCATTAAAATTCCATATTAGGAATATCTGCATTGAGAACCCCCATATGGTGGTCGATGAATATGAGTTAAATCTTGGAGAAACATATCACACCTCACAAATAGTCAAATAGGTAGTCAATACATGGAAAGTGTTACATTCTCTTAATCATGGTCTTGTTTTAGTGATGATAATCAATTAAAATCTAAAATCTATTGTCCTAATTCTTCAAGAACAACACCAATTCATCCAAAGGGACACATTGGGACTAATGAAACCCTTCTCTCAAAGGTCCTAAAACTATGACCAAATCTCTAAGAGGAAAATAGTGTTCATCTGATATGATTTCGAAGATATTAGGGTGGTCCCAAGATAAGATTCAATAAAAAACTACATGTCCCACATCAGAAGTAGTCCCGTAAAATCATTAGGGAAGACATATATAAAATCTTCTACAATTGAAGAAATCCATATTCATGTAGACCCAACTTATATAAGGTATATTCTCACCAGGTGAGGGGTGATGGGATGAAGACTACTATACATATCACTCAGTTTCTGTTCCATGAGATCTTATCATCAAAAATGTGAATTTCGTCTCATCAGTGTGAAGTAATATGAATCATCTTTAGTAATAGTAAATCTTGGATCTTATAAAGGATAAATATTCCATACCCAATATTTTTTATAGTTTTCCATTATGATTATCAAAAGGTACCACATGAACCTCTCTCCCCCAAGTGATTTCTCTCACTTTCATAAGATGAAAGATATAGAATAATTGTTCCTTGTAGAAACCTCAAAATGATGATTCTTGGACTCTTCCTCCAATGGGAGATCTAGATCTCGCAAATGGATTATAGATATGAAATAATTACTATAAAATATTTATAATATCACTAAATAACTTTTATAGAATATACATATCATACATCAAATCATCTTGGGCACCATGGGGTCATAATCCTTTAGAGCATGAAAATTTCTGTAACCCGAACTCCCTACTCCATGAGACTGATGTGACCCTCCTTATGGTGGTGATGGAAGTATATCATAGAATTTTCCACTTCCCATATGTCCTCTAACTCCTATTTCCTTTTTCATCCATAGGGACTACACTAACCTCTGGTGGGATATCATTGATCCCGACGCTGCCACTTCCATGGTGGTGTGTTAGATATTAGCCTAGCTCCTCGACACGTCTGGTCAGGAAGTCCCATGCCATGTGACCTCTCCCACCATACTAATATAACTACCCCTCTTAGGGATAATTTATTAATATATTCATCCCCTGATCACATTGTTGAGTCTCATCATGGGGGTATCTCATACATTGAGATCCTAATCTATTTATCCTATTAGTTGTTGTAGATGAATCACCCCTATGACACCCACTTTTAGCTCTAGTGTCCTAGAGTCCCTATAATAGGAAGATTCATATGACCAATTATTTATGCAACACCATGACATAGGTTGGGATAAATAATAGGAACATTTTGTCAAGAATTTATTTATGGAGTCCCATTTCAATCTTTTCTCCTCGAATGTAGCCATCTCATCTCTTTTCAAGAGAGTACCATGTATGGTTTTTGAACCTCACTGCATACTCATCCAATGTCATAGCTATATACTAAAACACCAAAATGATCTGAATTTGAACAGATCACAAAAAAATATTTGTATTACTCCTCAAAAAATAGCTACTAGATTTTGGACCATGAGAGGGTTGACTCATCGCACATTTGGGTAATGAGAGTCCACCAGCAACCAAATACTCCACAGAATATGATTGATGCCAGCACAACCACCTAATCCATATGTGTTCAGATGAGTCTAAAGACATAGACCACCAACTATATCCAATCATCTATTACCTGAGGATCTTGCTCATTGTAGAACGTCATCAGCTTCTAGTATTGGATCATGAAAAGTATGTTATGTCTGCATGCATGCTCAGCCTGTGCTGTTAGGATGATATGCTATTTCATAGGTTACGATGAAACTAAATTTACACCTTAGGGAAAATCATGTGGGATATACAATTAACTAAGGCCTCATTTCTAATTGGATCTTCATCATGATCTGGAACTGATATCCTAATTTTCATTCATCGTGGAGACATCCTAGAAATTTTTTCAAGATGTACCACTGTCAGATGAGCACATATATATATATACATAAAAATTTGGATATGACCGAAGAAAGATAGTAAAATAATAAATCCTATATAATTAAAGTACCATTTATACTTGCAACCAATCTCTCGTTATAACAAGTTAATCAGAAGGTATTCCAGATCCTGGGGAATGGATACATCGACTGACCATACCATCACCGAATTCCCTATCTTGAGAGCCGCACATGAGACACAACAACTCCTTTTCCACAATATAAAACCTAAAATCATATGGGAATATTTCAAAACACCATCATAAGGATTGAACCACCTCTGATACCAATCTTTCAGGACCCAATGATAATTAGGACTCGATTCGCAACTACCCAAAGCTCACCACTACATGCAAGGGGATCGAGAGAAACATCGAAGGAACAAATAATACTAGAATGATTTTTAGTAAATATATATTTGAAAACACATAGTCATCCAAATGAATAAGTATAGATGAAAAAATTTAAAATGACCAAACAAATAGAAATTAAAGTAAGAATGAATAACCTATAGGGTGTACAAGAATATGACAGCGAAAAAAGAAAAGTATAGGGTGAAAATAAATGACAAAAAAATTATAACAACATTATAAATGCAGATGGTAAATTGTTGAGAGAGCCCATATCCTGATCTCCAAGATACATTCAATGTATATTTTCCTAAGAACCCAATATACCTAAGATCATCTGAAGTCACTCTTGAACTATCTTTCACCTATATAAGACACACCGTGTGTCGGTAAATCCAATGTAGGTTTTAGTATATTTATACATAGTAGGTTATCCCGAAAGCTAAATGTGGGAGAACTAAGAGACATAATAGGAATAAAAAGAGAGTATATAGAAAATATGATGTAGAATGTTTTGAAATATAGTATATAAACCCTGATCAAGAGAATGAGAAACCTCATCTTAGCATAAAGGGTTCAAAATGACGTGTCGATGAACCACACATCGAGTCATTCACAACCAGATATGGGGATTAACCTCATCTAACCTGGAGAATATAAACACGGAAATCATGTGTCATACCCATTGTGTCTTCACAACCCATGGTAGTAAAGTAACCAAATTCAAATGTAAGGATATATATAGGTATATATATACTTGAATATAGAATACCAAAAGATAGAGTAAGTGGATATCTATCTCATAGCCAATTTTTGAATGATATTTCTCAACATTTCCATAAATACTGTCACCATCATTTCCAAATATAGAGTCTCTGATAGTTCTATAAGACCACCAATGACGCCCATCATATCTCATGTCCACATAGAAGTAATTTTGTGGAGGCCTAAACCACACCAAAATTATGCACATTCGAGGGGGAGAAATACAAGTAGAGGCCACACACCCTAGTGAATCTTGGGGGTTCCACTCTTTAAGCATCCATAGAAGAACAACACCATGATGAATTAGTGGGTTTCTCCTATAGAGTCCCGAGGTCCCACTATAAGGACCCGGACTTAAAACATTACATAATCATGAATTAAGGGAATAATTCAAATTGGGGATCTTTTCAAGTTTAGAGTTTTAGAGAATTAGGAAATAACTATTACATTACATCTCAAAGATTACAAAGTAGGCACTTCTACCCGATATCCAATTTTATCACAAAATAAAAACTCTTGAAAAAAAGAGTCATGTCTAATTGCATGTTAAAGAGAGCATGACATTTACTTGATCCCATCCTTGACCCTATTCATCTTTAAGTCATGTGATAAACATTAAAAAACATGGGATGAGCATAAAAAGCTCAGTAAGGGTTATAAAACAAAGAATGAAAACATTTGTTCATAAATACATAAATAACATGAACTATTTTACTTACCTCATGAAATCATAAGATTTATGAAAGATACATAGAAATCATTAATCATAAAGGTAAATTGTGGCATCCATATCATACTTACATTGTTGCTATCACAATTATATAGGGAGTTACTTTGGAATACCCATCACAGTATATTCCCTAAAAATCTCTTAGGAGAAACATTCGCGTTTACCTCTGTCATGTTACCCAATGCATTGGAGAGCTATCTCGGGCTCACCCACCCTAGGATTATCATGGAACCACCCGTACACGTAAATAATGTCCAGGAACCATAACATTATCATAACACATTACATAATCCTAAAGGAAAGATAAAATTTCCACATTACAATAATAAAATATCATTTCTAGATATTGAAATAATAAATTCATTCTCAAAATCATTTTTAATAACAAAATACATAAAAATAGTATATGGTATTTATTTTTCATTTTAGAAACATTCCTGCTTGTTAAGGAATCCAAAGATCAAATAATACTCGCAGCGGCGAAAAAGGTCGTTGTCACCGCTTACATTAAAAGAAACATTCCTTTTTGTCATTTAGTAAAATTCTTCGTTGAGAAAAGATTCCTTTTGAATAAAATTAAATGTCAAAGGGTTTTATACATCATATAAAATAAAGTCATGTATAAAACTGAAAATGCCTCAATGAAAGGAGATTGAGACGAAGTCCCTTACATCATGTCCGAATTGACTCGATCGTTCTTTAATCTCCTGAATAATAAAATAAAGTTAATTTCTACTTTCTTAAGAACCTTTTTTAAGTTTATTATTCCTTTTATATCACTTATTGCCATGTTATTAACATTATGCAATCATTTAACTTAATAACGTTCATTTTGTCGATATTTGGTACTTGAGTAAAAATGAACATCTTATATTTACAAGTTTCCCATGTGATCAAAGGTTCATTATATCCAGAATGATATTAATGATTTGGATATAATATATATCAAATAGATCCAGTATATACATGTTTTTATAATAGTACATAACATTTAGAGGTAAGAAATGAAATGCACTGTTTCTAGAGACGGTAAGTCGTACGTACGCATGAACACTACTTTCATTTCTATTTCTTATTTTAATGGAAATAAAACATAATTATACATAGATATATTATAATTCCAGTATAATATAATATATAATATCATTAACTCTATCCTTTATACATCCCACATAAGGCATTAACGAATCAAATCACTTTGAGGGGGCGGTAGTCCGCACTTCCTCAAATGAGATTATCGTATTTACTAGCTATGGAAACCATAAAGGCATGATATAAATGGGAATTAAAGAAGAATAAAGAAATCATAAACATAATATATATCATATATAAATACATTTCCATCATAATTTCCACAATTAGTGGCGGTAAGATGTAATTGAACAATCATCGTTTCGTGAGGTGTTAGTTTTCCATCCACAAAAAATTATGTTCTTCATCCATTATATGGAGTTGTGTGTAAGTTTGGTTCAAATATTTCTCATAAAAACATCATAGTATATTGAGGATATAGGTGTTGTTACATAATAATGGAAAAAAAATATTTTAGGGGCTGGATAAGTGAAATAAAATAAAACAATTTAAGAGAAACCGTTACCTTTAATTTGGGTAACTTCCATTGGTTTGAACCAAAAAGACTTCTTGAAGGGCCTTCTGCCTAAGTTAAGGCTTCTAGAAGGAGGGGAGGGATGTAGGGAGCTTCGTTGGGAAGTTTTTGGACGAGCAAAATGAATTTAGAAGTGTGAGGAATTTCATAGAAGTGGTCTCTTTTTATAGGGGAGAGGAGGGGCTCTTTAGGAATGTGTGAAAATATTATATTATAATATAATGATGTTCGGTTTTTAAAGGTCCAAAAATCATTATATTCAAATATAAGATGACTCATATTCAAAATAAAGTCATCCAATCAGAATTGGAAATTTTTTGGATATCATTTTAATCTTTATAATCTTATTTAATTTTATCATTTACTAATGATGTAAATACTGCATCATTATTTTATCATAAATAATTTAATTTATTCGATGTCAAAAAATTATATGAAAAATACTATCATGCAGAAAATACTTTAAGATTTACAATGAAAATTTATAGTTGAAAATATGACTTATATAACACCATATAAAAATTAATTACTAAATGATTTTTGTTAAAGTCAATTTTTGTCTTCACATTAAATTAATTAATCATAATTGTCATTTTAACTCCCAAGTGGCTCAATGGGGTCCAAAAATCGACCCAAAGATGCCCATGGTCGTACATGACTCAACCAATAAGGTTTGGACAAGTTTTAAGGTCAAATTGAATTATTTTAATTTTCTTTTAACCTTGAATTACCTTATTTACCTTTAACCGCGGTAAATAAATGTCAAAAGTTACTATTCACCAAAAATTATTTTCATCTTAATGACCCACATTTTACTTATTGATAAAAACATGTATGTAGGATTTTTGAAATTCAATTCACAGAAGTGGTAGAATTTCATTTAAATGAAAAATTCAGTTTTTTAACTACCACTAAGTTGTTTCACTATTCATCAAAAATTGAAGTTTTCCAGAAAGATACCCAAAATTCAGCCTAAGCATTATTTGATATTCTGAATTAAAAATTAATGTCTATTTTTCCAAATTCAAAACATAGAAGTGGAATTTATTAATTTAAAAATTAATTCCCGTTGTTAAAACAAATAGCGTGTTTTTAAGAAACAGTAACTATCAAAAGATTGATACTTGTTTATGTGCAATTTCAAAGTGAAATTAATTCCAATGACCAACATTGGATTAAATGGTAAAAATATATTTAAATTTCGCTTTAAAATCAATTAAAAAGATAATCTAACCATATAAATAAATTAGATAAAAAGGCACTTTTTAATTAAATACAATATTTTTCACTATTCATTAAAAATAAACTTTATCACAAAAATTCCAAAAAATTGCACAAAGTAAATTTTTATGTCCCCATTATAATGAAGGATTTTTTGGTCATATAGAATGTATTAAAGTGACCAAATCTATATTTATAAATGATTCACCATTAAAAGGCGATAAATCGGCCTTTTAATGTACATTATGCTTAAAATTAGATTCATTCACATTTCGAACCTCTATATTTTGATTGGATAAATGTAAATACATTTAACAAATAATTATAATCATATTGTAGTTAGTTTCATTAATCCCCGCCAATACAACGGCTAGGAGTTAACTACCATTTAAAATAAAAAAATTATATTATTAGTGTGCAACGTAAGATTCTAAAGAAACTCGTTGTTGCATATTGGGTACGCTATCGAACATAGAAACCACTTTAAATTAAAATTAATAATTAATTAAAAAATATTAATAAATATGAAATATGTCTTATTCGACATTTACCTAGGATGTTACACCCACACCCTATCTGATATAGGGTTCCTGTTAGTAATTATTCAAAGAGGACCTGCACCCTAATGCATCATGGGGGTTGCACTCATGTTTGATGAGGATGCATACCCCATATGATATGGTGTTCCACTCGGTATGTATATGTAGAGGACATGCACCTTGATACATAAGGGGGTATTCCACTCTTGTGTCACAACAAACCACACCCCATCAGATAGAGGGATCCACTCATTATTGATACGAGACACTCTTGGCTGTAGTAATGATTTTCTTATCTATAAGAAACCTTTAGTGATCCTACCTGATCAATATCGTCGCAGGGCATCCCATCAATAAGAGTCATGGACAAAACATCATTAATCACATCTAAAAATAAAAAAGAGGGGATACATCATGTTAAAAATAAAAAAAACTCTCAGGATATGATACACATAGTCCAAAATATGATTTAAAATGAAGGAAATAAGAATAATTGATGTTTCCTCAATATGAACCAATGGGGTACATGGTGTGTGAGGGGACCCACGCGACATGTGGCCCCACTCCATCACCTGGTTTTGTCCATGGAGGAACATGGATTTACAATCATTTAGGGACACATGGCATGAATAGGATCCACACAGTGTGAAAATGACACTATAGTTCCATCCTGGGGTTGAGTCTTTATCTGTGTATCCACATCATGACAGTGTATTATGGTACACAACATGTCTGCTAGTGCTTGTTCCCTTGTATTTCTAGAGTACACATAGAGTATTCCAACAAAATGTCACTTAATTTTTGGTGGTCCCTAATGGCATGGGATAAATATAATTTACTGAAACCCTGGTCATCATCGCTAGGTCCTGACAGGTAATGTGTTATTCTAACTACATGACATGTAGTGAGGATTATTTTAGAATCTCATATTTTCCCTCAATGTACAATGTCTATTGTCAATTCCCTCAGATCTGACATTTTATTCACATGAAAATGGTTTATCTAGTGGGTGTTTCTCATTTCTATCTTTTCAGAGTCTGTAAATCAGCATCCACTAGCTAAAATGGTTCATTACTCAATCGGTACGCCTTGAGTTCTTCCAATATTCATGATTTTGCTATCGATCATTAAAATTATCCAAAAACTAGAAAAAATGTAAAATCATCCATGGTTTTTTGATCCATACCTTGCATGAAAATTCATTTTCAATTCAGGAGTCCTGTTAGGATTGGTATAAAATGACATTATCAAACCGAGGCTACAGGGGTCAAATCAGTGAATAACATGAAGAACAAAATGAGGAAAGAAGCAAAATATTTTTTTAACAATTTGTGGCCATGAGTCTGTGGAAAGAAAATAGAAATGGGATATCTAGATTAGAAAATAAGAATAACCAATTGGGTTCCAGGATACGAGTTCATGTAAAGTAAACAATTAGCACAGATCAAAGGTATAAAAATGATCATTATATATCAATTTAATCAACAATGGTGTAAACCATGCATTGATGAGTCCAACCTAGAGTTTCGATTTTTCATCACTATATGACACACTCAGAACTAAATTGAATTACTCATTATGTTTGCTACATCCCGATCTTCTTCAATATAGATATTCATCATTGTTGGAAGTGATTTTCCAAAATAAAGAGAGGAAGAAGAAGCTATTGATGGTCATAGGATATGATTTTATCCCTAGGAAAATTACCATTGAGGTATTATTATAGGAGTCTAATTTGGTTAAATAAATAAATAATTTAATTTAATTTAATTATCAAACCAACTGTATATGCCTCCAACTGGAGAGACATATGATTTCCCCATGATGAACCATTTTAGGTCACGCCTATGGTCAACATCACATTATAGAATAAAAAGTGGTATTGAATTTATTATTTGATCTTTGGTTTAAAATTCATTTTATTTTATTTTTGAAACATTTAAAATGTAGTAAAAAGTATATTTATTATTTTTATTCAATTAATTCTAGTTAGACCGGGCCCTGTAATTTCATCTTGTCTGAATATAGGACACTAGAAATATATATATTTATATAATTATTATAAGGAAAAAATGGGGTCTCTAATTTTTATGGGTGTTGGGAATGAAAAATGACCACATCTTCTAGAGTGATGGGAAATATTTTTAATATTCACATTTGATTCAAGACATAAACCCATTATTGGAGCCCATATCTCATTATACTAGTTATGGATGACTCACTTATTCCCTAGTTCCCGCTAGCACTGAGTTTTCCCATATATTACTACACATGTATTCACACATCTAGTCCATATACATATATACATATTATATATGATTACTCATATATATGTATATAAATAGTTACAGATTAGGCTCATTCTAGATTTTTCTAAAGAAGGTAAAATCTTCCAGGTGTCTTATTTGAACCTGAACTAACTAGTATTTATTATTCATCATTTATTTTTATTTTTTATGCATGCGCACTAATATTCTATTTATAAAATCAATATTAATTTACACAAAATTGGTAGTGGGATAATGAGTTTATCTTACACTCAAATCTATCCTCCATTGGTACCTGATTAGACTCAATATTATTGGTGTGGAAAAGGGAAAGATCCATGTTGCATATTAATGATTTGTTTACTTATATCATGAAGCATGAGAGTAGAGGACCAAGCATATTCTTGTATTTCTAGTTTATCATCCTTAGGATATTATGTATTTTTTATAGCATGATGACTATGACTATCGCATATTTCCCCCTTTTTGTATATCATTATTCGTTGACATCATTTGTATATAACATAGCCATTTATTCAATGATTATATTTTAGTATCTTGGTTGTTTACAATTATGTGGTTTGTTATAGTATTTCTTTCATCAATTCCATCTTTAATTTGATACTTCCACTATTTTAATATATTTTTTTATATCTTATGTGCCACTCAGACATTACGGTATAGTCTACATAATGTATACCCTTGTACCTCACTTCTAGTTAGTATCCTCTAGTGTATGGAGAGGCACACTAGAGGACATGTGACCCACCAAATTAATTTACAGTTATATTGCATTACAGTCTTCAACATTACACTCACCACATCCTAAATACTTTTTTATTATAAAATCCTCATTGGGTGCATTTTGATGCAAATCTAAAGAGGTTGTCTGAAGGAGAGGTTTCATTCTTAACTAAGGATTTTTGTTCTCTTTATTCTTCCTCCTTCATAATTTTTTTTCAACCATTATGATATAATTATATTATTAACTTCAACATACCAAGATGGTATAAATTTAATTGATTGTCCTAAATTTTATCACCCTGATATTTAGAATAAAACTATGTTCGATAGTTTGTATGGCACACATCACAAAGCCTAAATGAACAAAAAAATATTATATATTATCGATATAACCTTGTAAATTAATTAGTGAGTATAAATATCCTTAAAAATACTATGTAATATATATAAATTACCTTCTTAATAAAATTTCACTATCTAATTTTTATAAAATAATTAATCAATTTTCTGTTTAGTTATTCTAGGCATTAAAAATATATTTTCTTCAAAAATGATTTTCATTTAATTTTTGGGGGAAAAATATAACTATTTTATTTAAATTTATTAAATTATATTTTACAATTACTAGATATCAAACAAAAATTATCTCAGAGTTAAATTTCAGATTTTTCTAAAAGGATTAATTTTTTAGGGAATCATGAAAAATATAAAAATTTATTGAAAAATGTATTTTTATTTCAAGAATTTAGTGTATAATTTTTTTTGAAATATTATCTGAAAGTATATTTATTTCTATTATATTATTATGAATCTACTACAATTTCTTGTAATCAATTTTATAAAAAAATAATTTTCCTCAAAAAATTTGTCTTTTCATTACATTTTGAGTTTTTTTTTCAAAAAACATCCATGGTCCATTTTTCGGTCATTTTTCATTTTATAGTAATAATATTGATTCTAGTGTGTATAAAACTTTTATATTGTGGTAATTGTAAAAGGAGTTAGTGGGAGCTAAAACACTTAGGTATTAGTAAGTAAATTATAAAATAATTATCAAAATAATATTTTATTATAGGATATAGATAAATCCCCATAATACATTCTAATGAAAATTTTTTGGATCCATTTTAATATCAAAATTATGTTCTATTATTTTAATACTACAAAATATCCAAAAGATCTCCTCCCCTCACTTAAAAAAGAGAACCACCTCTACTATTTAATTCACACTTTAAAAAATGTTTGGTCAAGAAATTACTACAAAAATATCTTCCATAAATCCGGTAACACATCTTAAATGCCTTATGTTGATTAGAAAACCAACATAATAAGACATTATGTATAATCCTAATGAGTATCTCTGAGAAAGAGGAATTGTTCTTAACTGATCATTTTTTATTTCTTCTTACACCTTTATATAACCAAGTATATATAATAAAATTATTATTTATCATATAATAAGATGTAATTCAGTTAATTAAATAACATAAATCCATCTAATCTTCCATAAAATGCTAAATGAAACCATCATTTGCGTGTATGATGAACTAAGACCTCAAACAATCAATGTAATTTGTTTTCCATCCCAACCATTCACGGATGGTTATAATGGTGGATAATATATATATGTATGCATATTATATTCATGAAATATTTATCATTATAAAAAAATAAATATATCTTATATCATCTTATCTTCGTATTCATTGAAAAATGATAACAACATTCATGCATAAGTGTGGGCTACAACATCTATGAATTGATATGATTCATTTTCAACACCACATCTGATGAATGAAATATATTTGATTATTTGAATAAATACTATTTTAATTTTGATATAATTATCATTATTTATAGATGATATATTTCTTACCTTCTATCCATCACGATAATCGAGAAAATGGAAAATGATACTCATCCGTACATAGGGCCTACCAACTCCATGATTGTAACTTAATGAATTTTTATTGACCATATTTTTTTATTTGATCTAAAAATATAATTTATGTATGAAAATTACTATTAGTTAATTATTATTATTCATTATATTATTAAATAATTACTTCTATATACTATTCCACTTACAAATTTCATTCTAGAAATATGAGAAGAATATCATCAAAACATGTTATGTGAATTAATTGATTAAATAGTTAAATATAACATGGTAAAAAATGAACTAAAAGAAATAATTAATTTGAAAAATGTATTAAAGAAATTAAACAATTAATATATATCGATTATTTGGGTTGATAAATAATGTATATGGAAATTTGAACAGGAATTAAGGGTTCTTCACCTCAATTTTGTTTTGTTATGGAATATTTTTTTATTTTTCAGAAAATTTATTTTATATGGTTTATATTCTACCCCTTGTATATAGTATAAAATTTATAATAACTAATTTATGTTATTTTATGTTTCAATTGAATATATATTATCTAAGTGTATTTGACACGAATGATACCAAGTGGTTAATCTTTAATGACTGAATTTATTTTCATTAGGTTATATTATTTCCCCATTGTCTTTAATATTATATGATTATATGTAATTTTTTTTATTAATATATGTTTTATATAATCAATTTTTTTTGAGTATTTGTTTTTTTACACATAATTTATTCATTTATTAACTCTCAGTTCAGTGTTGTGATCTTTTGAGGATATTTTGTCTCATTTTCTACTCTATTGTGATATATTTGATATTATTCACCATAATTTATTTTTATGAGATGTATATAATTCCTTCTGATAATTTATATCAATAATATAAAAATATGCAAGGTATTCAATGTTTTATTTTAATTTATTTCATTCACTAGGGTTGTGATTCAAATGATAGTAATGTCATAACAATTAATGTATCAATCTTTTTTTAATCTGTATTTTTTAAAAGATAAATTTACATTGAATGAAATTATTTCATAATTTTATAATAATCCACATTAATTAAAAAGTTCAAACTTTATATTTCCTTTCAATTATAGACGATTTTTCCACTATAATCATATTTTCAATAAATTTTTTGATCAATTTTTTTAATATTATTCAACTATTTATTAAATAAATTTTAAAAAAATTATTACATTATAAAAATGATTAGAAATTAATCTTATTGTTTTTTAACAATATACATTTTCAATTTTTACTGAGAATGTGGAATGAATCATTATTTTAATATAGTCTTTGTGATTTTTATTTTTACAATGTCTTGACCAATCATTAGTTTGAATGATCATTGAAATGTTTACAAGGTTATTCTAAAATAAAAAGTTTTCACAAATGTTATGGTAATAATTAGTTTTCTAAAGTGATTTTCAATGAAAATATAATTTTTTTCTCATGAATAATTTTAATGATATTTTTATTGTATTTATATTCATTTTTGACAATAACCATTTATTTAATTTTTAATCCATTAGGGATATGTCTTAATGAGACTTTCACTATTCATTATATAAATGTTATATGATCGGGTTGAATAGAGAATGTATTGACAATTAAATTCATGATTAGTTTTGAAGTAATTAACATTATATTTAAACATTTACTTTATTGTGATTATGAGAAAATACAATTATATTAAATATACATATTTATTGCATTAGAGATATGACTATTTACTAAGCTATAAATTTTTTTTATAGAGGCTGCTATGCATCGAATCTTTTTTGATTGAATAAGGAATTAATGATAATGTATATTATTTACTCTATATGAATATTTTTTTGATAAATAATATTGTTCATGAACTAAATCAATAATTCCATATATAAAGAATTCATTAAAAATTTTCTGATGGATGGGGCCAAGAATTATATACCCCCTTGATTGATTGACAGGTCCAATTAGGCACAATAGTAAAAATATGTTAAATGGGTTTTTGGTTTATAAAAAACCATTGATGAAGCTATCTTGGAATATGGATTTTATGAAATATGAATCATGATGTATAAAATCATTATATAAAATATTACGAAGTTACTTCATTGAGAACTCATTTATTATTATATGTTATATTACCACCTTGATTTTATCCTTGGATCCATTTTGTGAGCACCTTATTAATTAAGTTGAAGTTGTTTTTAGTAATATATCTTATCATATTGATTATGACATATTACTAAATATTGATTCTATTGTAAGCATGCATATGTTGTTGGGTTCTTTATAGACTTCTCACATTTATTCATGCTTCCAGAATAGTTTTCTCCATCCTTGATCAAGAGGCCCAATTCCACTTCCCCTCTAAGTGGGAATCCCATATAAAAGAGTCTAGAATGTTTTTAATGGTTGAGATAACACCCTTCAAGACCTTGATGGATGGTAAGGACGTAATGTGGAAATACCATAACACTACTAACTATAACTGTCCTTCATTTGATGGATAAAACATTATTCATCTAGTTCATCACATGGCCTGTGACTCTCCAACAATATGGTCAAAATGACAAATACACAACCTCCCTCACGATATTAGAGTACTGAAGCATTCCCTGTGGAGGCACCGTATTTTCACATCCAAACCACTATCCATATTTTTGAACGTCCATTATGTAAAAATATTTGATGTAGGTAAATTAATTTGTAAATCGTTGATTTTTTTGTCTAATCCAATTAAAATATTCACCAAGATCCTTCTTAATACCAAAAAAAGACATCCTACAACTATTTACAAAAATGACTGTATCGTTTGGAAAAATCAGATTAGAAATGAAATTGGAATTTTTCCTATATAGATAGGGGATGATGTTCACCCTATACATATTATTTTGATGATCTCTCTTAAGACATTTTTATAAATAATAAAGATACTAGGGGGTATGGTATAACCTTATCTCAACCCATGAAAATCCTAGAAAAACCCAATAATTCCTCCCCATGAAACACCAATCGAGCCACAGGGAGTTGAATCTCATAAAAAGTAATCCTAAATCCTAGTGCAATATTCCCAAACATGGAAATACCATTATGATGATGGTACAATTGATCATACAATAAGACTTATTCATGTAAAACATTATAACCATGTGAGAGTCACGCAACATATGGTTATGATCAATGAACACTTCATGATTCAAGCCAATGTACCATTGTATGCTATTTCCCATCACAAAGTTGTATATCTCATTAGATATCACATGGGGAGGAAGGAAGATAATATTCTATTGATGACACATTCAATCGCCTTATAAGGGAAATTGCACATGCTTATCAGACGATAATGTTAGATGGAAGATTGGTCCTTGATTTTGAGGATAAAATCCCAAGACCTATCACATGAAACCTGTGGGATATTACCTTCATAAAATAAATCATGGATGATCCACACATCTTTATTATCTATTATATCCCATGAATCCCTATAAAAGCATCCCCAAAAAGCTTCATCACCCAAAGCGCTCTCTAGATTAAGAAACATCATTGCCTCTTATATTTCCTTTTCCTTAGGAATAACTTTCATGATGGAATTATAATGAGTGGAGACAATATTAGGGGAAACCTCCATGATAACCTCATGCACTCTAAGATAACAGTTATGCATGAATATGCTTAGGCCTACAAGTACATCCTTAAAGTATGATTCAACCATTTCATAAATTAAATACATATCATCAGTATATGATCCATCCTCTAGCCGGATGTTAGAACTGATGAAACACCACTATTCTATAATACATTCATGGAAATATGTGGTGTTGCAGTCTCCCTCACACATCCATTTTTCCCTTGAGAGTATGCGTTCTAGGTATTCATTCCTAAGGATCTCTTCCACAAAATTCCCCTTTTTGATAGCCAACTCACCAAACTAGGCATCATTCCCGAAATATTGTAGACTTAGGTCCATATTTTAAATTTTACTAATGATGTTTTCAATGTCAATAGATATCGGGGTAATCGTTTTGATCGAAGAATAATGTTCCCCTTTCAGCTGCTAAAGATTATTGTGAATATTAGTCCAGCCTAAACCCTGCAACCCCTTATTCCATAAATCACCCACTGTCTGATAGTATCCCGATTCACTTATCAATGATTGGGAAAAGCTACTACACACTTTCCCCAATGGCCTTGAAGACAAAAAAACCATAATGAGGGAATGCTCAGAGATACTTTGAATCATGTGCATTACCTTTTCATTGGCGTAGGCTAAAATTGATTTCCCATTGTAAGGGCACCAATCCAGCCAGTACCAGGTATGGATATCCCCTCTTTTTATTTTTTCACCATGTGTATTGATCACCATTGTAGTCCATGTCAAGGAGGCCCCTACAGTCCATAAAAATGAAAATAAGGCTTTAACATATAGGGAAATAACTTCTCCCATTATTCTCATACAGATCCATTATGATGTTGAAGTCTCCACTAACAAACCACAAGAGATCCATTAGGTTGAAAGCCTCCAGCTGAGACCAAAAGGATTTTATGACCTGAGCATAACAGCTACCATACACAATCTAAATGAAAAAATCATTATTTACTAACATTGTTTTGGTATAGACACACTCTTCTGACACTTAGACTAAATAAATTTTGATATATGAGTTCTTAAACTCCCATTTTTCATGGTTTTGGGTGTTTTGATGGATATATGCACTCATGCTTATTTTTCATGTATACTCTATAACCATGGATGAGTACTACATGGGTTCCAATTTTTTATTTACCTCATCAGAGATAATGTATCATTTTACATGGGCTCCCAGGCCCTGGGAATTCCATATGAGAATGGGATACATTAAGAATGGGATATCCTGACATTGGACCCAGGCTGCATGACCACCATTTTTTGATAAGATGAATATTGGACCTTATGTTTTGACTGAGGTCATGGTTGAGCTGCAAATTGTTTGGTACACGAGACTACTTCCAATGGAGTTGAGGACTCTTGGACATTACATGCATCATCCTTGGAAGGGGGGATATGAATTTTCCCAGACGGGCCCCTCAACCCTTGAAACATAAGGGTTTCCTTATGAGGGGAAGGTAGTGGAATGCCATACAAAAAATAATTATTATGAAAACGATGCACCAGTGGGAGAACCAAGATGGAGGAATAATTATAATCATTATAAACCTCTCGAATAGGATCATCCCATAAGGAACTAGACTATAGTAAGAGGGTGAAAACACCAGGGAGCACGCCATCGATTTTATTCCCTTTATTGGAATGGGTAGTATTTAATTGTAGAAAGAATATTCCATTGGTCCAGAAGACGATCCTGATGGACAGTAGGGAACCAATTCTATGGTACCAGATGCTAACTCGTAAGATGAGGATGAATGTTTGTCCGACCCTAGTACATTCATATGAGGATAGGTTGCAAATGGAACAAGTGATTTCTCCTGAGTCTTCATCTCATGGACTTGGGGAGGAGAAGAACAACCAAGAATGTGATAATCCATATACAGACAATTAGGAACATGATTATGAGAATCCAAAGCAACCTAGAACGGCTTCATATAGATCAGAAATAAGTTCCCTTGAATCATTCAAAAATAAAAGTTCATAGGAATCAAGGGGTAAATGAGAAATTGGCTCCAATCTAGAGAATCATCCATGCCAAGATAGATCTGATCCAAAATGGGGTGGGATGAGTCTATTTCCATGCAATTACAAGGTACTAAGGATTTCCCCAATTGAAAGGTACACTCATCCACACAAAGTAATTGACCTAGAGAGGATCCAATAGCACAAATAAGAGAGTCATTCCCGAAGTGAAGAGGAATTCTCGGTAAGTTGATCCACACTGCTGTGAACATAGTATCCCTCCCCCGGTGAACCTCCATCACCCATCGGTTAATATTGAACCTACAGTGACACATCGATCTTGCATATAAGCAACAAACATGAATGAAATCATCTTCTAACTCTAGAACAAAAAAAAGGTTCATATACTTTGGGATGATATCTAAGCCAACACTATAATCCACCAAGAGTCCACAAAGTTGCGAAATAAGGAATCAATGAACTTTCAACCCCGAACCTAGCCATGAGGTTCTATTTCAAAGAGTATAAAGCTTCTATAAAAGTATAAGTAGGTACAACAAGAGTTTGGAACTGACCATCCATCACCAAAACTAGAGGATCCAAAGGCACCTCCTAGAAGGGATTAGGATGGAATGTAAGGGGAGAACCAAAAACGTAATCCTTGAAAGAGACACCTGACCACATAGACAGTGGAGGCAACCAAAAATATTTAGACCATAGGAGGTTTTAGGTGACAATCATCAGAAGGCCATGGTCAAAGGAGGTGGGAGGAACCAGAAAAAATATTTTGAGCTTATTGACATAACAAATCATCATGATAGTTTCATCATCACAACTTATAGTTCACATATTTTTTCATGAAAGAATAACGAAAAGTGATGAATTTGAGTAACCAAGTTGATATTTGGGGTGGTATCCTATGGAGGAAAGAGATACCTACTAAATGAAATTTTCTTGTCTATAAAATTTAAAATCATTCACTTCCCACTGATGAAAACATTAAAATATGGGACTCCCCATAACTTCAAGGTTTTACTACTATATGAAGAGTTATGAAAAGTGTTTGGAGAACCTATTCAATGAAGGTGTATGGGTCCATGATATCTGGTAATTTTTTGGTGATTTATCTGGTTATAATCTGTAATAGCTAGCATAATCCCCATTTCTAGTGTAATGGTTCTTTGGTGCCACTGATGTTGGTCCTAAGTAAACAGCTTGTGCAATTAGTGATGTATGTAGGTGTTTTGTGCATGTGGAAAGCTCAGAACATTACCGACCTCAAGGGTACCCATTACATAGAAATGACTTTGATCTCTTGGACTCGGAACCTGCTACTTGATCGAATGTGTATTTTCATGGATTGGTCGGAAGATCCCAATCTCAGTCAAATTCTTTCAGCCAATATGTAGGGTCCTTCCTTTGACAGGAATGTAAACTGGGTTCACTAGAACCCCCCACCAACCGGCCCCAAAAAAACATGAATGGATCTTGTTCCATGGTCTTTATGAATGGAGGAGGAATGGTTTATGTTTCAAAGAGTTCGATCATACTTTCATTGACTTCTAACATTCCATGTGGAAACTCACTCTTAGCTGAATAAATTGTTATGCTTACTGGTCTTCAACTATGTAATCAAATACATATTGTCCTTGCTACTATGGAAATAGAGTATATAATTATTGGAAATGCATTGCAATGTAATGGTCCCATTTCGTAGACAATTTATTATGTCACTAGAATATGAACTAATTACGTAAACAATAATAATGAAATTTCCTACACCTTGATGGAGGGTAAAAGGTTGGTTATCAGTTCACATCCATGGAGGTCTAAGGACATAATGTCATATAAATTAATTGCATATCATATTTGACCCCTAAGGGGTAGTCCCTTGTATTATGGGAAACTCTTCGACTACATTATTTTAGACCTCCATTGTAAATACCCATAAAATTCAACAAAAAAAAATTCTTAATTTTCTTTGGGACTTTAACAGAATGCGGTTTCTGACAGCACTTGATTCCGAGGCCCGGTGTACCCAGAATTTCTATCCAATGTTTAGCTCGGGTATGTTCAGTGAATGAACGAGCGGGTTTTCCTAACTTTTGAACCGATGCTCAGAATCGAATTCCGAGGGCACCAATGGAATCACAGTGCCGGTAATTGCTTAAGAACACCTTTTCTAGAGTTGTGTTTTCACGGGAGGGTTGTTAAAAATTTGTGGAATTTAAAAATAAAATTTAACAAATTTTATTTTTCTTTCTAAAGTGTTAAAAAAACCTTTGGGTGGAAGTTGGGTAACCACCGAACTTCCCATGAGAGGTTATGAGGGCGGTGGGGCCCACACAAACCTCACCCCTTCATATTCCCTTAACCCACCATTAATATGACTTAGGTTATATTAATTTGAATTTAAAACTTAAGACTTGTGTAATAAAATAAGTAGTAGCTTATTTTATTATTGTTGGGGTTTTGTTGTGTTGAGACTTTGGGAGAAAGAGAGAGGTCTGGAAGATCTTCATCTTCTTCGTCGAAGAACGCGAAGAACGTGAAAAACGCACCGATCTTCGACGAAGAACACCAAATCCTCGGATTTCGACTACGTGACGCCGTGTACCGCGACGTCAACGACCCTATCCTTCCATGATGTGCAATTCCGCGATGAACCTCCGTTAAAAATACACTCGAGGTAGGGAAATTATTATTTCGTTTGTTCCTGATTACTTCATCGTTGGATTATAGTCTATTTGGGGCCGCCTGTTATCGCAATAACGGGAGGAGGTCGGACTGCACGAACACAGCTGACTCTCCTCCCCTTTTGGTTGTTTGATATTGTTGCGGCACGAGAAAGGCAACGCGGTGCCGAAGCACCGCGCAGGAATTATTGAGGAAAGGGGGAGAAGCGCAGCGCCGTCGCACAACGATGTTGAAGAGGATCCGAAGACGCGACTCTGTCACACCGCACCGGAGAACCACAAAGCATTGCGGCCGGATCGGGGCCGCGGCCGGTTACGGGCCGCGGCGGAGCAGGGGGACTGGCAGCCGGTTCCGGGCCGCGGGCGTCGGAACAGAGGGACCGCCCCTTTTCGGTCCCATGGCGGCAGCAGCCGGCCAGATAGGGGAGGAGCCGGGGGTCGTAACCCCCGGCTGGCCGGACAGCAGCGGCCCCCCCACGTGGGGGCCGCGTTAATTGAGACAACAGGGGGAAGCCCCCCCCCCCCCCCCGCACCCCTCGACCGCTTGGCCGTTTTGGCCGAGCCACCTAGCCGTAGGCCGCGCCAGCGTGCCGGACCCGGGTCGGGTCAACCCAGTTCGGCCCGACCCAGGGGGTCTCGGGCCGGGTCGGTCAGGGCCCGAAACCCCCACTTTCGGACCTCTTTCGGTCTTTTTCCCACAACTTGGGTTACGAACCTCTGATCAATGCACCGTCAGCTACGATGCGATCCATGGATTGAGACGGTGATTTAGGTATATTACACTCAAGGTTTTGGAGTTCTTTGGGTTCGGCCGAGTTGGTTCGTACACGAAACCAACCGGGCCCTCGGAGCGGAAACGCTTATAACATGAGCTCCGGACGTCCGATTGACGTGCCATCGACTTTGATGGATTCCTCCAAGTGAGACGGACCTTTTGGCTTACCCCGCTCGAGGTTTGGATGCAGTTGGAGTATGGTCGGGTTGGTTTTGACTTAAAAACCAACCGGTCCCCTGGGACAAAAAAACCAATAACTCTCAGACCGGGCATCCGATTGACGGGCCGTCTGTGACGTTGAGTTCCTATTGACGATACAGAACTTTTGGATACATCAACTCCAGACTATGTGTTAGTTGATGTATCAGCCCTTCGGCTCATGGAGCGGACCCTCCCGACCGAGCTTGCTGTGTGTGGGAACCCTAGAGCTGGCTGCGACTGCGACGACGATGACGACTTTACAGAAATCCTCCGTGGATTCGACGGCGACGACTATAGCACTCAGTGATCCTACGTGGATCAGTGCTACCGATCCTATGTGGGTCAGATCCTGTGTGGGTCAGCGCTCAGCGGTCCTGTGTGGGCCAGCGCCTACAGATCCTATGTGGGTCTGATCCTGTGTGGGTCATTGTGGGGGTTAGTTACCTATCGATCCTTTGTGGGTCATTGTGGGGGCTCGTTATCTACTGATCATGTGTGGGTCATTGCGGGGTTTAGTTACCTATCGATCCATTGCGGGTCATTGCAGGGGTTAGTTACCTATCGATCCTTTATGGGTCTTTGCGAGGGTTAGTTACCTATTGATCCTTTGTGGGTCATTGCGAGGGTTAGTACCTATCGATCCTGTGTGGGTTCGACAGCTTAGATGAATCAGTGACTACATCTGATCATCTCTAACGTCTTACGAAGAAGTATACCTATGTGAGCTGAATCTTGACTTTCAATCCTTATCTTCAATAAGGTTGACTTGATAAGCTGTGTGGATTACGTTATGCTTTCCTTTATGGAACGGTTGTGATTTTCCTGTGTGGACTGGGTTGTACTTGAGCACGAATGTTTGAGCCGAATGAAAATTGATGACTTAGGTATATGTATGGGCATATACCTAAGTAGTGGTGGTTGTTACTTTGTGGCTGTATCTTTCCTTTGTGGATTATCCTTTGTGGATTCTGGGAGACCATCAAGGTCTCGAGGTCCCTACTGAGTAGCTTATACTCACCCCTGCACGGGCTATGCCCACACTACGTTGTGTTGGTTGCAGACGACAGACAGTGCTGATCATGGTTGAGGCACAAGGAGCAGGTCGGTACCCGGAGGTGGACCACTGGGTGGGGCATACTCGGAGCGGACAGCTGGACCCGAGGAGATGTGGAGGCTATTTGTACCCACCCTTCAGGTGGGAATTCCAGTGGACGACTCGAGGCTGTGGATTTTCTTTTTATTTTCTTTACTTCCTTTTTCAGTTGTACTTACTTTCAATTTGGGTTTGTATTCTGGCCCACTTACTTTTCCGCACTTTCTGTTATACCCAGTTTTATGTAGTGTTACTTCTACTGCTTTCTTGCTCTGTGGTGTTTGTTTACTTTACAAAGGTAATGGATTCCCTTTTTATCGGTAATTACGCCTTTGTGCTAGTCGCTAGCCCCCGGCCTATAGAAGGCGGGCTTAGGGTAGTCACGGCATGGGCCCCGAGGACGGGTCATGACAAATTGGTATCAAAGAAGTTTGGTTCTACCACAGAACTCAGGACTCTGATTTTTTTTCTATGTGAAGGAATAGTGTTAAGAGTATTGAGTGTGGTTATCAGTCCAGGGAGGCCAGTGTTGGTGCGGCAGCCGACATATCAGTACACCAGGACCCTGACTTCTGATTTCCGATGTAATACACGAAAACATTGATTGCATGTGTGTTTCAAGTTTTCTTGTGATTACATTGTGTCATCTCACCAGGTATACTGTTTTGACCGTGGAGCACCTGTTTCTTTTCAGGAAGGCCCCACGACGGCAGCCAGCTAGGGTTCCGAGAGTTGTGCTTGATGAAAGCCCACCGAGCGATGAGGCCTCGATACAGGGCCCTTTGATAGCAGAGGCACCGGCGGTACCTCTACCCGCTGAGCCAATAATGCTACCAGCCCCAACCGCTGACGATGCACATCGCCTTAGTGCACTGCACATGTTTCAGTGCCAGCGACCACCCAGGTTCCGTGGGGAGACGGACCCTCAAGCAGCCGAGGATTGGCTGGAGGCAGTTGTATGAGTTTTCAGGTTAGTGAGGACACCAGCAGATATCATGGTGATCGTCGCAGCGAGCCTCCTGCACGCGGAAGAAGGAATATGGCGGAGCTTGATGCTCGAGGTGCACGACGAGGCATCTCTTCTCTAGATGGACTTTGAGAGCCTCTTTTTCTAGGAGTTCATCCCATCCACCCTACGTCTGGTGCGCATCCAGGAGCTTCTTCAACTGCGGTAGGGAAGCTTGACGGTCATCCAGTACTCGGCGAGATTTAAAGTTCTCTCGCGCTACTCGACAGACATGGTACGAGACCCATTCTTCCAGGCCCGGAACTTTGAGAAGGGATTGAGGAATGAGATCAGGGTATCGCTGATCTCCCTCAACATTCCGACTCAGGAAGGGGTACTGGAGAGAGCCCTTTTGATCGAGAGCTTCCTTGCTGAGTCTTCATCAGCAGCGAGACCTACCGCGGGGCGACACATAGCAGAGTCTTCTACAGTAGGAAGTCGACGAATGAATCATGGGTGTAGGCAGACTGGACCCTCAGGCAGACGACCTCAGGACACTGGCTCAGCAGTGCGGGGCACACAGCGCAGAGCCAGTCTTTCGAGAGGCAGACAATGCTACACATGCAGCGGGCAGGGCCACATGGCTCCTGACTGCCCGACCCGCCGTACTGAGGAGCAGCAGACGGTTGAGGGACCACCCAGGCAGAGGCAGAGGGTCGACCATGGCGGTCCGCAGGGAACATGCGGATGAGGCAGAGGAGCTAGCCGTGCAGCAGGTGGTGGGTGACGCTTTGAGGCTCTACCAGCACCACCACCAGGAGGTCCACCCCGACCACAGGGAGCTGGCGGGAAGAGACATGCACAACTTCAGGCAGCGGAGGCCTACAACCACGGCATGCCCGAGATGATTCGAGGTACTATCTGTGTCTATTCCACCCTTGATGCAGTTATTATAGACACAAGAGCGAGTCATTATTTCATAGCCGCTGCCCTTGTTCGGAGCTTGGAGATTCCAACCGAGCCGTTGGCTCGATCCTTGCAGCTAGAGACTCCTACGGGAGCAGATTTGATGATTACGCACTAGTGCCGGTAGTGTGAGATTACTTTAGGAGGCGAGATCTTCGGTTGGGATCTTCTTGTAGCGGCGTCGAGGCCTTACGAAGTCATCTTGGGTATGGATTGGTTATCTATAGTCCATGCTCAGATTAACTGTATTAGGTGCAAGGTGAGATGTGTACGCACCGACGGGAGCAGGTTCACCTTCACCGGCGAGAAGGGAGCCTTCACAGCATAGGGTGGACTCTCGTAGAGGAGAGGAAAAACCATCACTCATCATTTGACTAGCCTCATCCTAGAAGCAGTTGACATGCGGAGTCCTAGTTTTCCTGCAGTGGTGGATCAGTATACGGACGTTTTCCACGAAGACGTTCCAGGACTACCTCCTCGAAGAGATGTAGAATTTTATATTGATCTGTACCCCGGGATAGCCCCGATATCCACCCCAGCATATCAGAAGGCTCCCACCGAGCTTTGAGAGCTACGGGTACAGTTGCAGGACTTGCAGGGAAAGGGATTCATCCGACCCAATGATTCCCCTTAGGCTTCCTCGATATTGTTCGCCAAGAAGGCGGACGAGAGCTTGCGACTTTGTGTTGACTATCGTCGCCTGAACCAGGTGACCGTGAGGAACACGTATCTGCTACCGAGGATTGACGACCTCTTCGATCCGCTCAAGGGAGCACGGTGGTTCTCGAAGATAGACCTCAGGTAAGCCTATCACCATCTCAGAGTTCGGGACGAGGACATGCAGAAGACGGCCTTCAGGTGTCGGTATGGCCACTATGAGTTCTTGGTTATGCCATTTGGTGTAATCAATGCTCCATTAGTGTTTATGGCCCTCATAAACAGCATCTTTCAGCCATACCTCGATCGATTTGTTGTGGTCTTCATCGATTTTTTTTTGATATACTCGACCACTGAGGAGGAGCACACATACCGCTTGCGGGTTGTAGAAGACACACTTCGAGAGAACCAGATTTATCGAAAGCTCTCGAAGTGTTAGTTTTGGATACGTGAGGTTCAATTCTTGGGACACGTCATCTCTAAGGTAGGATTTTCGGTGGATCCTATGAAGATCGAGGCAGTGCTAGCTTGGGATCCACCCAAGAGCGTGACAGAGGTGCAGAGTTTCTTGGGACTAGCTAGGTACTACCAGAGATTTGTTCCAGACATCTTCAGAGTTGCGGCACCACTCTTAGCCTTGAAGAAGAAGGGAAAACCATTTGTGTGGTCAGACAGATGTCAGTAGAGCTTCCAGGAGTTGAGACAAAGATTGAACAACGCGCCTATCTTGAGGCTACTGGAGGAGGGAGTTCGGAAAGTAGCTTACTGCGATGCATCAGGGACCGGACTCGAATGTGTCCTGATGCAGGAGCGGGCCGTGATCGCCTATGGATCATGTCAGTTGAGGAAGCATGAGCAGAACTACGCTACCCATGACCTGGAGTTAGCAGTAGTGGTCTTCTCTCTGAAGATGTGGTGACACTATCTGATGGGCGAGCGCTTTACAGTCTATTCTGACCATCAGAGTCTCAGGTACATATTCTCTCAGAAGGACCTGAACCTGAGACAGCGTCGATGGCTCGAGTTCCTCTAGGACTATGACTTTGAGATAGTCTATAATTCTGGGAAGGAGAACTTAGTAGCCCATTCTCTCAGCAGGAAGAAGGGCATTCAACTACTTGGGGAGGCAACAGAGCAGTTAGCTGCTTTGCAGATATCCTTTGTAGATAGCGATGGAGCAGCCTTTCTTCAGTCACTCACAGTCACTCCTCCACTACTACAGTGGGTCATAGAGGCACAACTAGGGGACACTGACTGTGAGACACGACGTGTGCAGATATCCTCAGGATAGGAACCTGATGGTTTCTCTTTAGAAGGAGAGCACAAAGTCCTTTTCAGAGGACGTACCTTGGTACCAGTTGCTTTACGGCAGGAGGTGATGAGAGAGTTTCACACTTGCCCTTTGGCGGTACATCCTGGAGTGGACAAGATGTACCAGGATCTCATACGACAGCACTGGTGGCCAGACATGAAGAAGGTTGTTGCAGAGTTAGTTTCTTAATGCCTCACCTGGCAGCAGGTGAAGGCAGAGCACCAGGTACCAGTAGGCTTGGTACAACCCTTGGAGGTCCTGGAGTGGAAGTGGGACGACATATCTATGGACTTCGTGACTAGACTCCCACACACTTCAAGAGGTCACGACTCTATTTGGGTGATTTTCGACTGACTAACCAAGTCGGCTCACTTCTTACCCATCAGAGAGCAGGGCTCAGTGGAGAGCATGGGACGCCTCTACGTTCAGGAGATTGTACAGCTTCATAGTGTTCCATCATCTATCGTCTCCGATCGAGATTCTCGCTTTACTTCCTGACTTTGGAAGGGGTTGCAGGAGGAATTCGGGACACAGCTACGTCTGAGCACCGCCTTTCACCCTCAGACAGATGGTCAGACAGAGATGTCCATAAAGACTCTCGAGGACATGCTCTGCGCATGTGTCCTCGACGATGGTCACAGTTGGGAGGACCAACTACCCTTGGTGGAGTTCGCATACAACAACAGCTACCACTCCACCATCGGGATGGCACCATATGAGGCATTATACAGCCGACCTTGCAGATCACCGATGTGCTGGACAGACCCTGGGGAGTCCGCACTTGTGGGACCGGAGATGGTACAGGCCATGAAAGAGAAGGTCCAGGTCATCCAGGAGCGGATGAGGACAGCTCATAGCCGGCAGAAGTCTTATGCTGACAGGAGGCGGAGGCCACTGGAGTTCGAGGATGGCAACCACGTCTTATTGCGGGTCTCACCTTGACATGGATTACAGAGATTTGGCCGAGGCAGCAAGTTGTCTCCATGCTTCATCGGACCATTCCAAGTCCTCAGCAGGATTGGCGAGGTGGCTTATCACCTGGCTCTACCACCTCAGTTGCACCGGGTGCAGGACGTCTTCCACGTATCTCAGTTGAGGAGATACGTGCATGACTCGACGCATATCATTGACCATGGGGAGCTGGACGTTGATGATGGGGTGACTTTTTCGGAAGTCTCGGTGGTGATCGAGGATCAATAGGAGCGGGTCCTATGTGGATGGTCAATTCCTCTAGTGCGCATCAGATGGTAGCATGGGAACCTCCAAGAGAGCACTTGGGAGCGGGAGGCTCAGATTCGTGCACAGTACCCACATTTGTTTCCCTAGCTTTTGATGTATCTTTATGGGGACGTAAATCCATGAGGTGGGAGTAATGTAAAGAACCGTAAAATTCATGGAAATTTTTTATTAATTTTTTTTGGGATTTTACAAGAACGTGGTTTCTGAAGGCACTTGATTCTGAGGCCCGATGTGCCCGGAATTTCTATCCGAAGTTTAGCTCGGGTACGTTCAGTGAACGAACGAGCGAGTTTTCCTAACTTTTGAACCATTGCTCAGAATCGAATTCCAAGAGAAACCGATGGAATCGCAGTGCCGGTAATTGCTTAGGAACACCTTTTATGGAGTTGAGTTTTCACGGGAGGGTTGTTAAAAATTTGTGGAAGTTAAAAATAAAATTTAACAAATATTATTTTTCTTTCTAAAGTGTTTAAAAACCTTTGGGTGGAAGTTCGGTAACCACCCAACATCCCATGAGAGGTTATGAGGGCGGTGGGTCCCACACGAACCCCACCCCTTTATATTCCCTTAACCCTCCATTAATATGACTTAGGTTATATTAATTTGAATTTCAAACTTAAGACTTGTGTAATAAGATAAGTGGTAGCATATTTTATTATTGTTGGGGTTTTGTTGTGTTGAGACTTTGGGAGAAAGAGAGAGGTCTGGAAGATCTTCATCTTCTTTGTCGAAGAACGCGAAGCACGCGAAGAACACACCGATCTCTGAAGAAGAACGCCGAATCCTCGGAGGATGACTACACGACGCCGTGTACCGCGACGTCAACGGCCCTCTCCTTCTGCGACGTGCAATTCCGCGATGAACCTCCATTCAAAATATGCTCGAGGTAGAGGAATTATTATTTCTTTTGTACCTGATTACTTCATCGTTGGCTTATAGTCTATTTGGGGCCGCCTGTTATCACAATAACGGGAGGAGGTCGGACCGCACGAACACGGCCGACTCTCCTCCCCTTTTGTTTCTTTGATATTGTTGCGGCACGAGCAAGGAAACGCGGTGTCGAAGCACAGCGCGAGAATTATTAAGGAAAGGGGGAGAAGCGCAACACCGTTGCGCCGTGCCGTTGAAGACGAACCAAAGATGCGTCGCTGTCGCGCCACACCAAAAAACCACAAAGCACCGCAACCGGAGCGGGGCCGCGGTGGTGGTACGCAGAGCCGTCGCACCGCGCCGGACGGACCAAGGCCGCGGCCTGTTCCGGGCCGCAGCGGAGCCGGGGGACCGGCGGCCGATTCCGGGCCGCCGGCGTCGGAAAAGAGGGACCGGCCCTTGCCGGTCTCATGGTGGCAGCAGCCGGCAGGCCGGAGCGGGCCGGCTGGATAGGGGAGGAGCCGAGGGTCGTTACCTCCGACCAACCGGACATCAGCGGTCCCCCCACGTGGGGGCCTTGTTAATTGAGACAGCGGGGGGCAACACGCCCCCCCACACCCCTCGACTGCTCGGCCGTTTCGGCCGAGCCACCTGGCCGCTGGCCGTGCCAGCCGGGCCAGGCCACACCCAAGCGGGCCGGACCCAGACCCCGGTCTGGTTGAACTGGTTTGGGCCGACCCAGGGGGTCTCGGGCTGGGTCGGTCCGGGCCCGAAACCCCCACTTTCGGACCTCTTTTGGTATTTTCCCCATAACATGGGGTAAGGACCTACGATAGATGCAACGTTAGCTGATATTCGATCCTTGGACTGAGACGGTCGTTTCGGTATATTACACTCAAGGTTTCAGAGTACTTTGGGTTCGGCCGAGTGGGTTCGTACACGAAACCAACCGGGCCCTCGGAGCGGAAACACTTATAACTTGAGCTTCGGACGTCCGATTGACGTGTCGTCGACTTTGATGGATTCCTCTAAGTGAGACAGACCTTTTGGATTACTCCGCTCGAGGTTTGGACGTAGTTGGAGTATGGTCGGGTTGGTTTTGACTAAAAAACCAACCGGGCCCCTGGGATGAAAAAGCCAATAACTCTCAGACCGGGCGTCCAATTGATGCGCCGTCTGTGACGTTGAGTTTCTGTTGACGATATAGAACTTTTGGATACATCAATGTCGAACTATGTGTCAGTTGATTTATCAGCCCTTCAGCTCGTGGAGCGGACCCTCCCGAATGAGCTTGCTGTGTGCGGGAACCCGAGAGATAGCTGTGACTGCGACGACGATGACGACTGTACAGAAATCCTCCGTGTATTTGACAGCGACGACTACAGCACTCAGTGATCCTACGTGGATTAGTGCTACCGATCCTGTGTGGGTCAGATCCTGTGTGGGTCAGCGCTCAGCGGTCCTGTGTGGGCCAGCACCTATAGATCATGTGTGGGTCCTATCCTCTGTGGGTCATTACGGGGGTTAGTTACCTAGCGATCCTTTGTGGGTCATTGCGGGGGTTAGTTACCTACCGATCCTGTGTGGGTCATTGCGGGGGTTAGTTACCTATCAATCCTTTGTGGGTCATTGCCGGGGTTTGTTACCTATCAATCCTTTTTGGTTCATTGTGGGGGTTAGTTACCTATCTGTTGGTCAGAGTGGACACTCAAGAGGGGGGTGAATTGAGTTCCAATTAAAATTTCTTCTAAAAACAATTTCTATTAAAACCCCCCAATTTCAAAAACAGATTAAACTGTAGTGAATTTATAAAGATTATAAAGGTTCAATTTGTTTCTCAAAGATTGATTAGTTCTCAGTTAACTTAATCTGATGATTAAATTAACTTTTGAAACTAACTTACTGATTTATAATAAATATAAACACTTGCGAGTTTAACTATCAAAGTAGCTTTGAAGACAAATTATATTTCAAAGTAATAGCAGTGGAATATGAAATAGATATGTATTGTATGGATGTAAACTTTAGCTAAAGAAAAAAGGAGTTAACCAAGAGCTTCAGTCTCAAGCCGAGACTTAGTCCTCTCAAAAGCTTATATAAGGATGATCCACACCCTGAATCGGGGTTCAACAGTTTACAACTGTCCAGGTCCAAGACCTCTACCACTGTTATCCGTGGGAAACAAAACAACAACAACCAGCTGTCCAGGTCACACACGACCTCTACCACTATCCACAGTGGGAAAAAGAATGAAAAGATAGTGAGTGAGGATTTACAAATCCTCCAGTTAAGGTTCAAGAGACAGTGTGTGTGTAAAATACAACAGATAACACACACTGCTCGTAATGTAAAAAGAAAATCACAGAGATAAATATTTAGAGATTAGAAATGGCTCTAGTGATCTTCGTGCAGCTCTTGACTCCTTTTGTTGATTTGAATTCCTTCTGAGTCTTCTTCTGGTTTTTTTCTGGAAAACAGAGTACCATCTGCTTCCTTGACTTCGAGGTTCAGCTTTCTTATCGGCTCAAAGAATGATGAGTTTTGTGTGGTTCTTCTTTAGCATATATTGCTTGATGTATGCTCTATGTTCTGTAGGCTGGTAGTAGTAGTCTCGTGAGTTCATGTTCTCTAGTTGATCTTGGCACGTTTTTTGAGCTTGATCGCAAGTGTGTTCTGTGTGCTTGATCTCTTCGAGTTTTCTTTCACCCACCTTTTGATACATACACGATGTCCTCTTTATACCCTTTTTGTTATTATGACAATAAGTAATGATTATACTTTTTGATCGTACTTGGTACGGTTTCCTGAAATGGTAACATAAATCATTTAATAACATTAAATGCATCAAAAGTAACAAATTTAACCGTTAGTATAATATACAAATAGTGTCGAGGATATAGGATTTGACTCCACAGTTCATTATAGGTAACAGTTTGTTTGTAGACGTGTACGGTTGACTCGGTGTAGGGATCTTGCATCGGTAGCTCTTCAAACTCTTATCAGTGGCTCTTATAGGTAGCTCTTATCGGTAGCTCCCTGTGTGCATCGGTAGCTCTGTGTGCATCGGTAGCTCTGTGTGCATCGGTAGCTCTGTGTGTGCATCAGTAGCTCTGTGTGTGCATCGGTAGCTCTGTGTGTGCATCGGTAGCTCTGGCTATCGGTAGCTCTGGATATCGGTAGCTCTGGCGATCGGTAGCTCTGGCTATCAGTAGCTCTGGCTCTTATGCAAACCACATCTAATTGACTTAGAATTGTTTCAAAGCTTGTATAAACAGGGATAATCGAGATTAACATAAATCAGAGATTATTTAAACATTATTATTAACTTGATCACTGATTTGTAAGAATTAAACTGTAGATCATTAGTAATTGAGAGTAGCATAATATATGAACACATAATTGGGATTATCAAAACAGGTGAGGTCAACAATCTCCCCCTTTTTGATAATCACAACTTATGATATGACCAAAAATAGTGAGAATATAGTATAAGAGAATATAACGTTTATATTCTAATTTCTCAAAGAAAGCAATCTGAGGAAATAGAGGAAATAGTAATAGAATGAAATAGATCAAAAATTATCATAGGATGTATTAAATATAATAGTATCAGAGATAATCTTTGAAAGAGTTGGTACCAAAGAAGGAAAAGTAAGAATAGTAGCAAAGGCTCAAAATTTCTCCCCATTGATATTGCCCCCCCTCTCTTTATATTTTATCCCCCTTTATAATTTTCTCCCCGTTTGTGATAATCAAAAAGTGGGAAAGCAGATAGAAATAACTGATAAATAGAGATAGTGTAAAGAAAAACATTTGTATTAGACCAGACAAAACATAGATGAACAGAATAGAAGAGAAAAAAAATAAAAAAAACAATAATTCCTATCAAACAGCCTGGCCACTTCAGCAATCCGGATCTTCAACATGAGATTTTCCTTTTGGATCAGAAGAGGAGGCAGGTGGTGAGGATGTGAGTGAGGGCTTTGGAATCCCAGAAATGGTCATAGGAGGCTGAGCCACTGATACAGTGCCTGGCCTGTATTGGGAAGTTTGTTGAGTGATCATAGGTGTGAGGCTTCGGATGGCCTGAACAGGAGTCATCTGGACTGGAGACTCAGTAGAGGCAGAGGCAGGCAAGGCAGGAGGGACAATAACTGGTCTGGCATCAACATGCAAAAAGGGCAGCAACAGATTTCTGAAATCCATAATGATTCCTCCCCCTCTTTCCATATCAGATATAAAATCATCTTTGTTCTCCATAAATTTTTCTAAGGCAGGAGTCAGCTCTCTTAGCTTGCTCACTTGTTCTCAGAAGGCTTGAGTTACAGGGGGTAATTTCATGTTTTCCAACATCAGCTTGAAATGATGGGTGAGTTGTTGCTTGGTAAAAATACTTTGGAAATAATAATCCACCTTGTTCTTGATTTCCTCCTGAGAGGCAGAGGCCTCTTTCATAGTGTCGTGGACGATTTTCATTATTTCCCTTACTGAATCTCTTGTATAGAGCACTACCCGGCTTAGATCTGATGAGTCCACAGAGCCACTGGTTGAAATAGAACCAAGATCCTCCTTCATCATAGCTGGTAATTGATTCAAATCAAATGCAGGTTTTGAAGCTAGAGGACCAACCGAGAAAGATACAGTTTCTTTGAAACTTTTGGTCAAGCCACTAATCAGAGTTTGCAGTTGAGAGTCCTGATTTTTAACATGATCCTTTATAGAAGATTTGAAATCTTCAAATACTAAAACCATTTGGCTTACAACACTTTTCACATAGGCTAAATCCTTATCAGCTTGAGGCTTTGAGCTCATGTAAGAATCTAAAGTAGTAACAGACTTTTTTAAGGCTTCATGATCTGCTTCTATTCTAGAAGATTGGGTCTGGCATTCTTTGACTGCTTCCATTAGCTCACCCATAAAAGTTGACAGATTGAAACCAAGAGAAAGCTCAAGAGATTGTTCTAACAACTTCATTTCTTCACGAAAACAGTGCTTCATCTCAGTAACTGAGGCAGTGAAGGATTCTTTCAGCTCATGATTCAGGGATTCAAGATCAGACTTTGTAACAAAATCAGTAGGAGCAACTGTAGTAGATACTCTTGCAGAAGCTAAGCTGACTACTGAATCATTCATGACTGATTGAATCGAGGATACCAGAAAAGATTCCATTGTCTTTACTTCTTCTACAAAACTGACTTTGAGATTTTCTTTCAGCACATCTAAATCGTGTACTCAGACCACATCATCAGGTAATAACTCAGAATTGATGTCATAGCTGATCTTTGGTCTATTCAAGGATACTTTATTATCCGAATCAGGATAATCCAAACCACACACTATAAATCCTGGGTCTTCTACCCAGTCTTCAATCTCAACAGCCACTGTAACATTTCCAAGATTGGGATGATGCTCCCCCTCAATGGGTGTATTCCAATGTACAACAACTACATTTTCTGCTGGTCTTTCTTCATCAGAATCTTCCACAACAACTTCCATATCAGTAGTAGTAATGAGATTTTCTGACACAGGTACAACTTCATTACTTTCATTTTCTACTTCATCAGTAGGCACAACTGAGTTTTCAATCAAAGGACTCAGACTCAACCTAGCAGAATCAGATGATTCAGATACATCCTCTTTTTCTCCTTTCTACTGAGGAACTGACTGGTCTTCCTCATGAATAGATAACACTTCCTCTACTTTTCCGTTTCTTGAGTATACAAACTCAGTAACAGGACTTGGGGGAAAGTATGGATCTCCTCCAATATCCATAGGAGTTTCTTCCTCTTCTTCTTCTTCTTCTTCTGACTCATCACTATACTCGGGTTCCTCTTCATCAGATCCTAGACCTGGACCTCTTTTATCCTTTGGCCTTGAAGGATAATCCATAGGATTAAACTTATCATACACCCTCTGCTCATCACTGACCCATTCTCCTTTCCACGGGTTCCAATTGATTTTCATGTACTTATAAACTGTAGTAGTGATACAGAAGTTATTCTTAACTACAACTGTCTCATCCTGAGACTCAGCTATCCCTTTCACATTTATCATCACAGAGATCATTTTGGAAAAGAATAAAGCATTAGTCTTTGATTTTGGCCTAATCATGTCTTCCATTTGATTCAACAGCAGTCTGCACAGATTAACTTTCACACCATGTCTTAACAGATGTAGAAGATAAATATCTTGATATCTCATATTAGAAAAATCTCCTCTCCTCGGTATCAAAACATGTTGAACAAATTTGAAAAGCAGTATGTTCTCTCCATCCAATTCAGTAGCAACCACTTGCCTCTGACTTCCATTACCTGTTAGCTCTTTTAAAGCGGTCTCATAGTCAAAGATGTTACTGGTAGGTGTAATTGATCTTGAGACATACCCGGATACACCTTCATGGGGGACTTTTAAACATTCTGCCCACTCTACTGAAGAAAACGACATTTCTTTTCCATTTAAAAAAGAACTTACCTGATTTTCATTTTCAGACTTCTCGAAGCTTACGAATTCGTAGAACTATTTCACTAACTTCAGGTAGTAGGGACCATTGTTATTTTAAAAACAATCTACCCATCTCTGATCTTCCAGAATTGCAAGCACCAACAACTTCCTTGGTAGCATCCAATCTACGCATAGCTCCTTTTCAATCACAATATCTCTATGCTGCAAATGAGGGTTTACTGGTCGCTTTCCCGACCTAGTTCTGACATTACTTCCACGAGCTTCTTGCTGCACTTTCTGCTTCTTTGTTTTAGTCTCTACACTGTCATCTCTGCTGGCAGGAATCTTGGTTTTTTCCATCGCGGATTTAGGGTTCTCAGTCGATTAGGGAGCTAGTATTCAAAGGAGAAGGGTTTTGGGTCCGGTGGAGTGAGAAGCGGTTTAGGCTTAGTTTTATCATGTAGGAATCATAAATAAACGAATAAAGTAAAATAACATAAAAATAAAACGATTCATATTCTTGGTGGCAGACAGAAGTTTAAAATATAACATCGGTGAGAAGTTCACATCAGTGAAAATTTCACATCGGTGAGAATTTCACATCGGTGAGAATTTCACATTGGTGAGAATTTCAACATCGGTGAGAATTGATCATCGGTGAGAATTTCAACATCGGTGAGAATTGATCATCGGTGAGAATTGATCATCGGTGAGAATTTCAACATCGGTGAGAATTGATCATCGGTGAGAATTTCAACATCGGTGAGAATTGATCATCCCCAGCTCGTGCCTAATGTAACTTAACTTATCAGAACTTAAAGGTTTAGTGAAAATATCGGCCAATTTATGTTCAGTGCCAATAAATTCAAGAGTAATATCACCTTTTTGATAACGATCTCTCAGAAAATGATGTCTTATATCTATGTGTTTGGTTCTAGAGTGAGATACAGGGTTCTTAGATATGTTTATTGCACTAGTGTTGTCACAGTTAATTGAAACATGTTTAAATTCAAATCCATAGTCCAATAAAGTGTGTTTCATCCACAGAATTTGTGCACAGCAACTACCAGCAGCTATAAACTCTGCTTCGGCAGTAGACAATGAAACTGAGTTCTGTTTCTTACTACACCATGACACTAGGGATTTACCAAGTAAATGACATGTTCCAGATGTGCTCTTCCTTTCTAACTTACATCCAGCAAAGTCAGCATCTGAATAGCTAATTAGGTCAAATGATTGTCCTTTTGGATAAAACAAACCTAAATGTACAGTATGCTTAAGATATTTAAAAATCCTTTTAACATCCAGTAAGTGTGATTCCTTAGGATTAGCTTGAAATCTAGCGCACATACATACACTGAACATAATGTCTGGTCGACTAGCAGTAAGATAAAGTAAGCTTCCAATCATACCTCTGTAATTGGTTTGATCCATTGGTTTCCCAGTTTCATCTGTATCCAACTTACAGGTAGTACTCATAGGTGTATCATTTTCCTTAATGCTATCCAATCCAAAACATTTTAAAAGATCTTTTGTATATTTACTTTGATTTAAAATAATTCCATCTCTAGTTTGAAAAATTTGAAAACCAAGAAAATACTTAAGCTCTCTCATTAAGTTCATTTCAAATTCATTTTGCATACTTTTTGAAAAATCAGTACATAAAGAGTGTTTAGAAGATCCAAATATAATATCATCAACATAGATTTGTACAACTAAAACATCTTTAGAAATTCTTTTAATAAAAAGAGTTGGATCAGCGATCCCTTTAGTAAAACCTTTTGAAATAAGAAAATTGCTGAGTCTATCATACCAAGATCTTGGAGCTTGTTTTAAACCATATAAATCTTTAGAAAGTTTAAAAACTTGATTCGGAAAATGAGGGTTTGTAAATCCAGGTGGTTGTTCCACAAAAATATCTTCAATTATAAAACCATTTAGAAATGCACTTTTGACATCCATTTGATATAACTTGAAATTTAGATGTGATGCATATGCAAGTAAGATCCTAATAGCTTCCAGTCGAGCTACAGGTGAAAAAGTTTCTCCATAGTCTATACCCTCTTCTTGACTATATCCCTGTCCAACTAATCTAGCTTTGTTTCTAACTATGTTTCCTGATTCATCTACTTTATTTCTAAAAACCCATTTTGTGCCTATTGTCAAGGTGTCCTTGGGTCTGTCAACTAATTCCCAGACTTTGTTTCTTTCAAATTGATTCAACTCTTCTTGCATGGATATTACCCAGAATTCATCATTGATAGCATCATTGATATTTTTGGGTTCTAGTTGTGACAGAAAAGCTTGATGTTCAACCTGGTTCCTTAGAGAAGCTCTAGTTTGTGTTCCTCTATCAAGATTACCAACAACATCATCTAAAGGATGATTCTTTAGAATCTTAGTCGATTTGGTAAAGGTTGGACTAGAAACTTCAGGTTCATCTATAGGTTCGGGTTCAACAGAAGCAGATTCTGGAGAAAGTCCAGAACTGGATGTTTTTATAACAGGTTCTTTAGATTTATCATTAAGGTCCAGAATAGACAAATCTTCATCAAGATTCTCAAGAGAGGTTTTAGGCTCATGTGGATCAGTTTCATCAAATTTGATGTGAACAGATTCTTCCACACATTTGGTTCTCTTATTGAAAACTCTATAAGCTTTACTTGAAATAGAGTAACCCAGAAAAATTCCTTCATCTCTTTTGGGAGCAAACTTATCCAGATTATCTTTAGTATTAATTATAAAGACTTTGCAACCAAAAACTCTGAAGTAATTAACCTTAGGCTTTCTATTGTTCCACAACTCATAAGGGGTTTTCTTAAGAATAGGTCTGATCAAGACTCTATTGATAACATAACAAGCTGTATTAATAGCTTCAGCCCAAAAGTAAATAGCCAGTTCATATTCATTGAGCATGGTTCTATCTATTTCTTGAAGTGTTCGGTATCTCCTTTCTACTACACCATTTTGTTGGGGTGTCCTAGGGGCAGAGAAATTGTGACTATAGCCATTGTGTGAGCAGTAAGATTCAAACTCATGATTTTCAAACTCACGACCATGATCACTTCTTAGGGTTTTAATCTTAAGTCCACTAAGGTTCTCTACAGACTTGGAATATTTAATAAAGTAAGAACAAGCTTCACTTTTGTGATCTAGAAAGTATACCAAAGTATATCTAGAAAAGTAATCTACAAGAACATAGACATAATGCTTCCCATTTAAACTAGAAACTCTTGATGGTCCAAATAAATCCATGTGAACCAACTCAAGTGGTTGAGAAGTTGAGACTTCTTTCTTTGATTTAAAAGAAACTTTGTGTTGTTTTCCCTTTTGACACGGATTACACACTTTGTCATTTGGGAATTCTATCTTGGGTGAGTCTCTAACTAAGTTTTTCCTAGCCAGTTTTCTAAGTGAGTGAATGTTGCAGTGTCTTAATCTTCTGTTCCATAGCCAAGATTCTTTATGAAAAGAATTCAAACAAGAAATATTTTGTTTGGCTAAAGAATTTAAATCAACAGCATAAACATTTTCATTCCTTAGAGCAAAAAATACTAAAGAGTTTTTGGAGTTAAAAACATCACACGAGTCATTTTCAAACTTGACATTGAAACCATCGTCACATAATTTAGATATACTAAGCAAGTTATATTTAAGTCCATCAATGAATAAAACTTTAGAAATTAATACTGAGTCAGTGTTACCAATCTGGCCTAGGCTGATGATTTTTCCTTTAGAGTTGTCACCAAAGGTGACATGACCTCCATCAACCTTTATTAAGCTCTTGAAGCAAGAATAATCTCCAGTCATGTGTCTTGAGCACCCACTGTCTAAATACCATATCTTCTTGTGACGACTCTTCAAGCAGGTCTCCTATAAAACAGATTTAAACAGGAAATGACTTTGGTACCCAGATTTTCTTGGGTCCAGATAGGTTAGCAATCAGGGCCTTAGGTACACAAATTTGTTTTATGGGTCCCATACAATTAACATAAACAATATATTTTGAAAGATAAACTTTATTTGTTCTATAACCATGTGAACAACCTGTTGAAGAATATGAATTTCCAAAACTGGAACTAGAAGAATTTTTTTCAGACTTAGGAATTAATCGGGTTCCAGTGAATTGTCTCTGTCCAGATTGGTATCCCAAACCAGTAGTATATCTAGGTGCAACTTTCTTTCCTAGCATTTGAGTTAACGCATCCTTTCCATTTGTGAATTTTTCTAAGTCATTTCTAAGTTGCTCATTTGACAATTTCAGTTCTGTATTTTCCTTTAGTAGTTGATCATTCTTTTCCTTTTCTATATCAAGATCGGATTTATGCTTAACACTTAAATCATACTGTTTCTTTAAACCTTTGTATTTGTATTTAAGCTCATTACAAGTTTCTTACAACATATCACAGTACTCAAATAGTTCAGATTTTGACATGTTTTCTGAATCAGAGTCATCTCCAGAATAATATGAATTTAAAACAGGAGTGTCAGATGTTACCTCAGAAGTATTTGTCATGAAACACATGTTGGATCTATTCCTTTCAGAGTCCGAAGATTCTGCTTCACTAGTGTTGTCTTCTGAAGCACTCCAGGTTTCCTTCATGGATTTCTTGTACTTCTTTTCTTTGTAATCATATTTTTTTTTTGAATTTTAACTTTGGACAGTCTACTTTGATATGTCCTTTTCGCTTGCATTCATAGCAGACAACTTCATCAGTCCTGTCAGCCTTCTTCCAATCCTTTTTCCATTTTCCTTGTTGATCATACTTTCCTTTGTAATTTGGTTTCCTAAAGAATTTCTTTTTCCTATAAAACTTTTTGAATCTCCTGGCTATTTGAGCCATCTCAGCATCACTGTCAGATTCTGAATTTTCACTCATTGAACTCTCAGTCTCCATTTGTAGTTTATCCTTGTCTTTACTCTTAAAGGAAGTAGTTTTAAAATCTACAGATTTTCTTTTGGGTTCCTCATATTCTTCTTTATTTACATTAAGATCTTCTTCATACATCATCATCTTACCAATTAAATCCTTGACAGGCAGTGTTCCAATGTCACAGGATTCTCTAATTGAAATGGATGTACCTCTCCATCTATCTGGAAAACATCTCAGTATTATCATAATTTGTTCTTTTGCAGGAACAATCTTTCCGAGTGAGCTCATTGTGTTTACTATCTCATTGAACCTAAGATACATGTCAGAAACAGGTTCATCAGGCTTCATTTTGAAATTATCATATTTAATAGTATAAGTGTTTAATCTCATTTCTTTAACATTAGTTGTTCCTTCGTGATAAACAGCCAAGGTATCCCAAATTTCAAAAGCAGTTTTACATGCAGAGATTCTATTAAATTCTTCATCTCCTAGAGCACAGTACAGAGCATTCATAGCTTTACAATTATTATTGTAAGCAGTCTTTGTAGGTTCATCCCAAGTAGATCTATCAGTAGTGGGAACTTTATATTCAGATTCAATAGCAGTCCAAATATAAAAACTCATGCTTTCTTGATGAATTTTCATTTTAAGTTTCCATTGAGCATAGTTATTTCCATTAAAGAAAGGTGGCCGGTTAGTAGCAACACCCTCAAGTCTATTATCCATTAAAAACAAAATTTAAAGAGATAAAAATTTAGGAATAACAGAAATTTTAAGAACTTTAAAATACAACTAAAATCACAGTTGAAAATAGAGTAATTTAGAAGGTATTAATAAACCCTATGATACCAAATGTTGGTCGGAGTGGACACTCAAGAGGGGGGTGAATTGAGTTCCAATTAAAATTTCTGCTAAAAACAATTTCTATTAAAATCCCCAAAATTCAAAAACAGATTAAACTGTAGTGAATTTATACAGATTATAAAGGTTCAATTAGTTTCTCAAAGATTGATTAGTTCTCAGTTAACTTAATCTGATGATTAAATTAACTTTTGAAACTAACTTACTGATTTATAATAAATATAAACACTTGCGATTTTAACTATCAAATTAGCTTTGAAGACACATTATATTTCAAAGTAATAGCAGCGGAATGTGAAATAGATATGTATTGTATGGATGTAAATTTAGCTAAAGACACAAAGGAGTTAACCAAGAGGTTCAGTCTCAAGCCAAGACTTAGTCCTCTTAAAAGCTTATATAAGGATGATCCACACCCTGAATCGGGGTTCAACAGTTTACAACTGTCCAGGTCCAAGACCTCTACCACTGTTATCCGTGGGAAACAAAACAACAGCAACCAGCTGTCCAGGTCACACACGACCTCTACCACTATCCACAGTGGGAAAAAGAATGAAAAGATAGTGAGTGAGGATTTACAAATCCTCCAGTTAAGGTTCAGGAGATAGTGTGTGTGTAAAATATAACAGATAACACACACTGCTCGTAATGTAAAAAGTATATCACAGAGATAAAGATTTAGAGATTAGAAATGGCTCTAGTGATCTTCGTGCAGCTCTTGACTCCTTTTTTTGATTAGAATTCCTTCTGAGTCTTCTTCTGGTTTTTGTCTGGAAAACAGAGTACCATCTGCTTCCTTGACTTCGAGGTTCAGATTGCTTATCGGCTCAAAGAATGATGAGTTTTGTGTGGTTCTTCTTTAGCATAGATTGCTCGATGTATGCTCTATGTTCTGGAGGCTGGTAGTAGTAGTCTCGTGAGTGCAAGTTTTCCAGTTGATCTTGGCACGTTTTTTGAGCTTGATCTCAAGTGTGTTCTGTGTGCTTGATCTCTTCGAGTTTTCATTCACCCAACTTTTGATACATACACGATGTCCTCTTTATACCCTTTTTGTTTTTCTTTCAATAAGGAATGATTATACTTTTTGATCGTACTTGGTACGGTTTCCTGAAATGGCAACACAAATCATTTAATAACATTAAATGCATCAAAAGTAACAAATGTAACCGTTAGTATAATAAACAAATAGTGTCGAGGATATAGGATTTGACTCCACAGTTCATGATAGGTAGCTGTTTGTTTGTAGACGTGTACGGTTGACTCGGTGTAGGGATCTTCCATCGGTAGCTCTTCAAACTCTTATCGGTGGCTCTTATCGGTAGCTCTTATCGGTAGCTCCATGTGTGCATCGGTAGATCTGTGTGCATCAGTAGCTCTGTGTGCATCGGTAGCTCTGTGTGTGCATCGGTAGCTCTGTGTGTGCATCAGTAGCTCTGTGTGTGCATCGGTAGCTCTGTGTGTGCATCGGTAGCTCTGGCTATCGGTAGCTCTGGCTATCGGTAGCTCTGGATATCGGTAGCTCTGGCTATCGGTAGCTCTGGCTATCGGTAGCTCTGGCTATCGGTAGCTCTGGCTATCAGTAGCTCTGGCTATCGGTAGCTCTGATTATCGGTAGCTCTGGCTATCGGTAGCTCTGGCTATCGGTAGCTCTGGCTATCGGTAGCTCTGGCTCTTATGCAAACCACATCTAATTGACTTAGAATTGTTTCAAAGATTGTATAAACAGGGATAATCGAGATTAACATAAATCAGAGATTATTTAAAAATTATTATTAACATGATCACTGATTTGTAAGAATTAAACTGTAGATCATTAGTAATTGAGATTAGCATAATATATGAACACATAATTGGGATTATCAAAACAGGTGAGGTCAACACTATCGATCCTTTGTCGGTCATTATGGGGGTTAGTACCTATCGATCCTATGTGGGTCCGATGGCTTAGATGAATTAGTGACTACATCTGATCATCTCTAACGTCTTACGAAGAAGTATACCTATGTGAGCTGAATCTTGACTTTAAATCCTTATCTTCGATAAGGTTGACTTGATATCCTGTGTGGATTACGTTATGCTTTCCTGTGTGGAACAGTTGTGATTTTCCTATGTGGACTAGGTTGTACTTGATCTCAGATGTTGGAGCCGAACGAGAATTGATGACTTAGGTATATGTATGGGGATATACCTAAGTAGTGTCGGTTGTTACTTCGTGGTTGTATATTTCCTTTGTGGATTATCCTTTGTGGATTCTGGGAGACCTTCAGGGTCTCGGGGTCCCTACTGAGTAGCTTATACTCACCCCTGCGCGGGCTATGCCCGCACTACGTTGTGTTTGTTGCAGACGACGGACATCGCTGATCATGGTTGAGGTACAAGGGGCAGGTCGGTACCCAGAGGTGGACCACTGGGCGGGGTGTACTCGGAGTGGATGGCTAGACCCGAGGAGCTGTGGAGGCTATTTTTACCCACCCTTCAGGTGGGACTTCCAGTGGACGACTTGAGGCAGTGACTTTAATTTTCAGTTGTTGTACTTCCTTTTTCAGCTGTACTTACTTTCAGTTTGGGTTTGTATTCTGGCCCACTTACTTTTCCGCACTTACTGTTATACCCAGTTTTACTTAGTGTTACTTCTACTGCTTTCCTGCTCTATGGTGTTTGTTTACTTTGCAAAGGCAATGCCTTCCCTTTTTAACGGGAATTACGCCTTGTTGCTAGTCGCCATCCCCTGGCCTATGGAAGGCGGGCTTGGGGTAGTCACGACACGGGCCCCGAGGTTGGGTCGTGACATCCATAGTCTTACTTTATATTTCCGTGTATCCTTGTAGTTTATATGCTAATAAATAATTATTATGATGGTTTTGTTTTATATAATCATTATTTGGTGTCTAAAGTGTCATTTTATTTATTTTCCTTTTCCATGAAATTTGAAGAAGGATATTTTAAATAATATCAAATATGAAAGAATGTTTTCATGCTCTGTATTTTATATTTCCTATGTAATATAAGAATCATGTATCTATCTGGTTCTCCAAGACATATAATAAATATAGACATTATGGATTAGATCCGTTTTATATATACCAATTTAATAAATTTGAAATTGAATATAAATTACTAGATTTGGGTTATTTACGTACATCCATCTCGTACTCCTTTAAACTAGATATTAAATAATCATTTGTATATACAATATACTACTGACATGAAAACTAATGTAATTCATTTTCCTTCATCCCATATCATGGATATTTATGATGATATATTTAATATATATATATATATATATATTAAATTCATGAATTTGTTTTCATTATTTTAATGTTATATTCGAAAAATTTTCTTAAATTTCCATTCATTTAACATTGATAATATCATTCGTGTGTATGTATGGATTACCACCTCCATAAAGCAGTCGGTTTCAATTTTTGATACCACATAACATTGATGGTATTTATAAGAGTAATTAATTAAATAATATGATATATATAATATAATTATCACTTTAAAAAGATAAAATAACACAAACCTTTTTTCTACCATGATTATTGAAGAGTGGAAATGTTACTCATGCATACATACAATATACCTACTTCATGATTTTAAAGTAGTTTAATTTTCAATAACTTATTTATTGGTTTGTTATAAAGTAAAATTAATTCATAAAAATAATAATTAATTCATGATTATTATTCTCTAAATGATGAAGATAATCTATTTGACCTTAATCAACAAACCAAATTGATTTTGGACATATGATCCAAATATCATCAAAACATATGACATAAACCAAAAGGCTTAAGTAATGAAATATTACATGATATTAATAAAATAAATATAATAATAAAGTTTGAGATGATTTTTCAGAATGTCAGTAATTTATATAATTTTATTATTATTTATGATATATAATGTATGTTATGATTCAGACTCATGGTAAGAGATCTCTCTAAAACACAATGTTTCTCTAGGTTATGAAATTTGTCTCTATAATTCACATATTATTCCTCATTAATGTTTTATAAATATTCTATATTCTGAGTATTTTTCTCTCACATATATACCTACATTATTATACCCTCCATTGAGGGGGTAATATTAATCTTATTATAATTTATCAAATTCCTTGATTATGAATTTTATTTTGATATTGATACAAGGAAATATTATGCTACCCATTTTCATTTCATGGGTAATTTATATATTTAACCATTGTGATGGATTTAATTTTTCTATAATAGATAATCATGATTTTTTAAGGTTACACCCAAATATTTCTCTAATGTATTGGGTAAATGATTTTTCTCATGAGTAATTATGTTTTCAATTATGAAGTAAACATATTCCACAATGGTACTCTTTACACTATGTGATATTATATCAAAATATTTTCTTTTCTTACAATTATGAAATGTTTTATGTCAATTTCAAATTTCCTTTGTTTCCATTATCATATTATACTATATTATTTATGTTATTCTTCATTTTTATTACTCATGATCCTTCCATTTTATGATGACATGATATACCTTTGATATATATGATATGTTTCCTTATCATATTTATTCCATTAAAATTATTTTTATCTAACCCACTATTCTCAATATATTCCATATGTTTTGTAAGGAATTTTTAGGATATAGAGGGTATTTAAGATCTCATTATAGATATAATTTTTTTTATTTACAAATCCCATTGATGTATTATGAAATTAGTATTCCAATGTCAATAGGACTTTTTTATACCCTCTTCGTATTATTGGATATTTATGTTAAAAAATCATGATATTATATCTCTTAAAATGTATGGTTCATTATAATATAATACATAATAAATTTCCCACATTAAACCAAAATATATTAATTAATCCTTGAAGCATTATTATAGGATTGGGGAAATATAAAAAAAATATTTCATTGAAAAAATTAACATTTGGGTTTTGGTTATAAGTCTATTATAATGGAATTTAATTAAAAATAAGTTGATGTTCCACGAAAAAACAATATGAAAGGTGAGGTAGAATTTAATTAGGAGAGTCTAGTTTACCTCGTACTATTTTTCATAAGTTTTTACTTTTGGATGACATATTAAACTATTGAAATCCCTGTGGCCCATAATTTATTTATCAATATATTATATTAATTCGGATTCAATAAATTTTAATTGGATGGAATATCTATAATTATAAATATAGTAAAATATGAAGAGAACTATATTGACCTATAAAAGGATTTCAAATTGGTGATGTTACATCACATGTGTGAATATAAATTAATTAATAATATTGTTATAATCATTACAGGAGATATTTTTACTCAATGATTGATGCAAGTTGGAAGTCACTGGGATTTAAAAAAATACATTTATTTAAAATATTATTATAGATATCATTAATAATTATTGATTGTTTCAAGGATATTATTTTTATATATATTTTAATGATGATTAAAATAATTTCAATACTCTAATGAAGAATATATTTAAGATTTGAAAACACAAATAACTGATATATTCCATTGGTTAGAAAACACATTTAAATTACCATTTTTTTAAATTAATTATTTCTAATAGAAAACTAATGAAATTACAAATATAATGATTTGGGATATTTTTGGATCTGCATTATTTGGGGAAATCATTCAAATGAACATTAACGAAATGAAATAAATAAATGAAATATTCAAATAAACATATCAAATTTATTTTTTAGTTGATGGAATCAAAATTATGCACCGTTTATAATGTCTTTTTATGTTTTCAACATCAATGTACATGAAAATAATTAGATATTATTTGAAAAAATAGAACCGTTATTTATTTTAGTGGCATTGTTTACTATGGGATTAGAATTTATTGAAAGGTAATTATCAATATTTATGAATTTACTGACTTGTATGGAGATGGATGTGTTTAAAATAAAAAATCCATGTTTTTTGGTTATATTTTCTAAGGAATAATATTTATCAATTAGCACTTGAAGAAGTATAATTTCATAAATCATATTACCATTTACGTAGAAGATGTTTATATGACAAAATATATTATTTAGTTGATGTGGATAAGGAATATGTTATAATATTGTCAGGTGGATATGTTTAATGGGAAAGATATGAATTTATTTTTCAAATTTATATGAGTTAATAATGATATTAATTCATACTATGTCACTTGAATGCAATAATGTGTGTGTATGTGTGATGTTTTTAAATCCATATTATATTTTTGAATGGTAATATTTTCTAATAATTTGAGATATATATCCTAAGAGACTATTTAACTAATATTTTTTTGAGAGTTCACAGTTAAAATATGGTAAAAAAATTTATTTCTAAAAACTATTATTGTGAAATAATATTATATTTTGGGTCTTTTTATTCATTTACAAACTAATAATTTTAGTGTTTTGAGTTTTTCATTATAGAGAGCATTGACAATGTTCTATATTCATTCCATTTTTATTATAATTTTTTATAGGTACAAAATTATGTTATTAAAATCATAATTATTTGAGTGAATAAATTTATTAACAATTTCAAGGTGTCTTTTTTAGAGAAAATATAAATTTTGGGAGATTTGAATGTTTGATTGATATATTATTTACTCTTTTCCAATAAAATATAAACATTGATGTTTTTCTAAAACCATTTATTTTCATTTTTAATGGAGATAAATGTGAAATATTAAGTATTTTTAATGTAATTATTTATTTTCATTCAATACATTAATTGTATTTATGTTTTATTTTCTAATAAAAGTGATTAAAATATTGAATTTGGTTGAAAATTTACTAGATAATTACATATATTTATTTAAAAATAATTATAATTAATGATTATGAGTTTATTGTAGTATTAATGTAATACAATCCCACCATAATGATATATTTTATACTATAATAGTTATTTGTTGTAGTATATAAATATATCAAAATATTTTATTCTATAATGAAAATTCATAATTTTTTTTAATAATTATGATTTATTTTGTAATAAAAAACTATAACCATGTAGTAATGGTTTGAAACAATTTCCTTTTTTAAGATATGTCGACATAATCTGATCATTTTATGATTATTATAATGATAGAATGTAGTGAATTTTTTTAAGTATTTTATTGAATGAAGTTCATTAGAAAATTTTATTTAATACTTGTTAGAGAAATTTAAAGAATTATGTTTCAAGGGATATTAAATTTATATAGTTAATTTGGAATGACTGTTATATTTCGAAGAAGTTAAGATTATTTGTTTGGTCACAACAAGCATTTTTTTATAGTGGATGGAAAAATACTGTGAGTTTTTAATATTCAATATTCACATAAAAATATTATATATAATTAAATATAATGTTTATTTGTGGAACTGTATTAATATTTTTTGACTAGATTTATATTAACGTGATATAACCTCAATATGTGTAGATATATGATTGATGATGATACTTGATGTTTGATAATTAATTCATTTACTCAATTTGGAATATAACATCTTACTGAATTTGGTGATTATTTTATAAGTATTTTTTCTTGTAAGATTATTTATATGTATTCTATAAATTTTCATGTGTCAAGATTTCAATAATAATATATCTTAATGTTGATGATTTTTATGGAAAAGATTTATTTAAGGGAAACAATTTCAGTCAAAAATTATCATAGAAGATCATATACATTGTTATGAATTCTATTTAATATCTTATACATGTGGGAGTATATGGGAATTTTTAACACCTAATAGTAATATTAGAATGATAAAACTAAACAATATTTTTTTCATGAATATAATTTTATGTTAATTGTGAGGCCATTAGTTTTTATTAGTCATTCCAAGGATAAAAATATTTTTTTCGGCGAACCTTATAAATTAGTATCTTTATTTGAATAATTCTTTACCCCTTAACGCATCATGTTAACTATAGTGATAATAAAATTCAATTAATATAAATAAGTTTAAAAATTGATTAATAAAAATAAAAAATAAAAAAATTTATTCATAGTTTCACCTCACACTATTAGTGAATCTTGTATAATATCTTAAACAATAAAAAAATAAAAATCCTTCTTGGTCATCAAGAATAAAAAAATCATATATTTCATTAATAAATACATGTCCTTTTGATTATATCATTAACTTAAAAAATTACACCAAACCAAGACCAAATCAATAAATGAACATATAAAATTATAAAGATAAAGAAATAAATATCCATAGTAATACTTCAATCAGATAATGATTTTAGATGGATCATAGATCAATGATTAATTTTTGAATCAGTTTTTAAATATAATTATTTTCAAAATTTATCAATAGTATAAAATATTGCAATTCACAGGATAAAAATTATTAGATAAATACAAACCCAAATTACCTACACTTAAAAATATTATCTAATAGTTATTATTGAAATTACTATTAAATTATAATTAAATATAATCATAAAATACACCTATATTTAAAATTATGATTTATTATTTTGGTGATTGAAATGATGAAATTTTGAATTAAAAAAAAATTACGATCAATTAAAGTATTAATGTTAGAAATTATAAAAATAAAATAAATAAAATATTAATAAATTATATAAATACAATGGAAAATAGTAATTTTGAAATATATATAATATAGTATATTTAAACATTACCAATAATATAAGGAATCAGCCTAAAAAAATTACATAATATTTAATTAAACGAATAATTCACATTGAGGATATTTTTAGGTTTAGAGTTTTAGAGAATTAGGACATAACTATTACATCTCAAAATATTAAAAAGTAGACACTTCTACTCATTTTCCATTTTTCCATAAAATAAAAACTCTTGAAAAAAAGAGTCAAGTCTAGTTCCATGTTTTAGATAGCATGACTTTTCCGTGATCCCATCATTGACCCTATTCATATTTAAGTCTGGTAAAAAACATTTCAAAACATGGGAGGGCATAGAAAGATGAGTAAGGGTTATAAAACAAATAAAGAAAACATCAGTTTATGAATACATACAAAACATAAACTCTTTTACATACCTCATGAAATCATAAGATTTATGAATAACACATAGAAATCATAAATCATAAACATAACTTGTGGAATCCATAATATACATACATTGTAGCTATCACAGCTACATATGGACTTACTTTGGAATACACATCACAAAATATTCCCTAAATCTCCTAGGAGAAACATTCAAGTTTACCTCCCTCACATTAACCGATGCATTGGAGAGCTATCTAGGGCTCACCCACCCTAGGTTTATCATGGAACCACCCATATGTGTAAACAATGCCCAAGAAACATAACATAGTCATAACACATAATACAAGAACCAAGGAAAGATAAAATTTCCACATTTCAATAATAATATATCATTTAAATATATTGAAATATTCAATCCATTGTCAGTATCATTTTCAATACCAAAATACATAAAAAGAGTATATGGTATTTATTTTCCTTTTAAAAACATTAGGACTTGTTAAGGAATCCAAAGATCAAATAATACGAGCAGAGGTGGAAAAAGGTCGTTTTCACCGCTTACATTAAAAAGAATCATTAATTTTTTTCATTTAGTAAAACACTTCGTATAAAAATATTCCATTTGAATGAAATGGAAAGACAAATTGGTTTATACACCATATAAAAGAAAGTCGTGTATAAAACAAAATATGCCTCAATGAAAGGAGATTGAGACGAATTCCTTTACCTTGTGTCTGACTTGACTCGTTCGTTATTTAATCACCGGAATAATAAACTAAAGATAATTTCTACTTGATTAAAATACTTTTTTAATGTTTATTATTCCTTTTAAATCACATATTACCATGTCATAAAAATTATGTATTCATTTAAGTTAATAATGTTAATTTTGTCGATATTAGGTACTTGAGTCAAAAATGGACTTCTTATAATTACAAGTTGTTAATATGGTCAAATATCCATTATCATAAGAATAAAATTAATGATGTAGATATAATATATATAATATACATCCATTATATGTATGTATTTATAATAGTACATAACATTTGGATATAACAAATGAAATTCACTGTTCATAGAGACGGTAAGTCGTGCGTACGCATAAACGATACTTTCATTTCAATTTAGTATTTTAATGGAATGAAAAAATAATGATACATAGGTATATTATAATTTCAGTATAATATCATATATAATATCTTTAACTCCATCCTTTATACATCACACATATGGCATTAATGAGTCATATCACTTTGAGGGGGCGGTAGTCCGCACTTCCTCAAATGAAATTATCGTGTTTACCCATAATTGAAACCATAAATGTAAGACACAAATAAAAAAATACATAAGAATAAATAAAACATAAAAATAATATATATCAAATATAAATACATTTGCATCATAATGGCCACCATGAGAGGCGGTTGGAGTTAATTGAACAATCATCGTTTCGTGAGGTGTGAGTTTTCCATCCACAGAAACATTATGTTCTTTACCCATTAGATGGAGGTGTGTGTAAGTGTAGTTAGAATCCTTATCATAAAAAAATCCAAGTATATTGAGTATTATGGTTTTTTTATAAAATAAAGTAATAAAAATAGTTTTGGGGGTTGGGGAAGTAAAATAAAACAAAAGAACTTAAGAGAAGATGTTATCTTTAAATCGGGTAACTTCCATGGGTTTGAACAAAAAAGGCATCTTGAAGTGCCTTTTGCCTAATTTAAGGTCTCTAGGAGTAGTAGAGGGATCTTGAGAGATTATTTGGTCATGGTTTGTATGGGATAAGGGGATTGAGAGGTGTGATTAATGGGTTATAAGTGAGGTTTTTTTATAAGGTGGAGGAGAGGCTCTTTATGAAAGTGTGATAATATTATTTTAATATATAATGATATTCGGTTTTAATGTTAAAAAACTCATTAAGGTCTAATATTAGATGACTCATGGTAGAAATAAATTCATACAATAAGAATTGTAAAGGTTTTGGATGTTATTTTAATATTTATAATCTTATTTATTTAAATGATTTATTAATGAGGTAAACACTGCATCATTATTGTGTCATAAATAAGTTAATTTATTCTATGTATAATAATTATAAAAAATTTATATAATAATGTAGGAAATAATATTATATTTCCAAATAATATTTATTGATGAAATATGACTTATATTACACCATGTAAAAATTCATTTACAAAAAATATATTTATTTATGTCATTTTTTCCTTTACTTTAAGTTAATTAATCTAATGTGTCATTATCACTCCCAAGTAGGTCCATTGGGTCCAAAAATCGACTCAAAGATTCCCATGGTCATAAATAACCCAACCAATAATGTTCTGACAAGTGTTAAGGTAATTTTGTATTATTATAATATTCTTTTTACCTTGAATTACCCAATTTACCTTTAACCGTGGTAAATAAAAGTCAAAAGTTTCTATTCACCAAAAAATATTTTCATCTTATTAAACCACATTTTACATACTAATAACAACCACATATTTTGAATTTTCAAAATTAAATTTATAGATGTGGTAAAATTTCATTTAATTGAAAAAGTCAGTTTTTTAACTACTACTACTAAGTGTTTTCACTATTCATCAAAAATTGATGTTTTTCAGAAAACTACTGAAAATTCAGCCTAATATATATTTTATATTCAAAATTAAAAAATTATATCTATTTTACCAAATTAATAACACAAAAGTGGAAGAAATTAATTTAAAATTAATTTCCACTGTCAAAACAAAATGCGTGTTTTTAAGAAAAAATAACTATCAAAAGATTGACAATTGTTTATGTCCAATTTCAGAGTGATATTAATTCCAATGACCAAAATTTTATTAAATGGTAAAAATATATTCTAATTAAAATTTAATTCTAATTAAAAAGATAATCTAACCATATATATAAATTATATTAAAAGGAAGTTTTGAATTAATATTCAGTATTTTCATTATTTCTTAAAAATTAAATTTTATAAGAAAAATACTAAAAAATTACCCAAAGTAAATTTTTGTGTCCCGATTCTAAAAAAAATTTATTTGGTCAAATAGAATGTATAAAAGTAATAAAAACTAGAATAAAATAGGGTTCTCTTTGAAAAGGCGATAAATCGACCTTTTAGTGAATATTAGAGTATTTATTCTTAAAATCAGATTGATTCACATTTTAATCCTCTAACATTTATTGAATAAAAGGAAAAAAAATTAACAAACAGCCATAATCATATTTTAGTTAGTTTTGTGGATTCCCTCTGATACAATGCCTAGGCGTTAATTACAATTTAAAATACAAATAATATATTATTAGTGTGTATTATAAGATTTCTAAGAAACCCGTTGTTGGGTATTGGTTATGCTATCAAACATAGCAACTCTTTTAAAGTAAAATTAATATTTAATTCAAAAATATTACTAAAAATGGAAATTTCATTTTCTTTATTTACATGGGATGTTACATCCTTCCCCCTTTTGAAAATTGCATCCTCACAATTTTTATTCACTTATCAAATAAGTGGGGGTATTTATCCCTCATAGCATTTTCAGATTCCCACGTTGCCTCTTAAAACATATGGGTTTTTCACAAAACCATTTCATGGTGAATTACCACATTCCTCAAGACTTTCTATCTTCGGTCAAGAATCTGGACTGGTTGTTCCTCCTAAGAGAGATTCTCTTCCAACTGAACTACCTCTAGAATTAAAACATGAGATGGATCTGGCATATAATTTCTTAACATTGAGACATGAAAAACATTCTGTACCTCAAAAAAAATTAGAGGTAATGCCACTCTATACCCAACTGATCTAGCATTCTACAGGATTTCATAAGGTCCAATGAACCTCTGACTCAACTTTCCCTTCTTACCAAAACACATCACACTTTTCCATGGATAAACATGGAGAAAGACATGATCACCTACCTACAAAGAGAGATCCTTCCTCTGGTTATCTGCATAACTTTACTTCATATATTGAGTTGTTCTCATGTGCTTCTGAATCAACTGAACTTTTGTTGTCATCTCTTCTACCAATTCCGGTCCCATCAGCTTCCTTTCACGTACTTCATCACAAAAATCTGGAGTTCAACACCGCTTTCCATATAGCTCCTCAAATGGATCCATCTGTATACAAGAATGAAACCTTTTATTATAAGAACACTCGACCAAAGAAAGATGTTGGTCCCAACTTCCCTGATAATTCATCGAGAAAGCACATAACAGATCCTATAAGGTCTGAATTGTTCGTTCTGACTCCTGATCTTATTGAGGATGAAAATCTATACTAAAATTTAATTTAGTACCCAAGAACTTCTGAAGGCCTTTACAAATCTTATAAGTAGATCTGGGATCATGATCAGATACAATAAAGAGGGGAACTCCATGCAACCTAACTATCTCATTAACATACAACAAATCTTGTTGATCTAGAGACAAAGTATCTTGAATAGGAATTAAATGAGTAGATTTAGTCAATCGATCAACTATAACCCAGATTTCATTATTAGCTTGATATGTCTTTGGTAATCCCACGATTAAGTCTATGGATATATTTTCCCATTTCCACTCTGGCTCGAGTAACAGAAGAAGCATCCCTTTTGGTAACTGCCTCTCTACTTTAACTTATTGAAAAGTCAAACACTTCACAGTAAAGTCAACAATATCTCTTTTAATTCATCCCACCAGTAATACTCTTGAAGATCTTTTTACATTTCAGTACATCCAGGATGAACTGAAAATGGAGAACTATGAGCTTCACATAACAACTCATTCTTCAACTGTTAATCACAAAGAACACATAATCTCTTCCCAAACAGCAAAACACAATCATTATCAATGTTAAAATCAGGAAAGTCACCATTCTGAATCAACTCTACCTTTTTCTGCAACTCACTGTCTTCCTTCTGCGCTTGCTTAATTATTTCTAATAAAGTTGATCTCACTCACACCTAGAACAAAATATAAGAACTTACTGCACCAATAACTTCTATGAAAAAGTTCATCAAATCAAAAACCAAAGGATCTCGTTCCAAACGTCTCATGGTTAATGAAGCATTACTTTTTTGACTCAAATCATCAGTCACTTTATTAGCTTTTCCTATATGGTAAAGGATTGTGCAATCATAATTCATGAATAATTCCAACCATCTCTTATGTCTCATGTTCAATTATTTTTGAGTGAATATATACATTAAACTTTTTGGCTCAATATATATTTCACATTTTACTCGATACATATGATTCCTCAAAATTTTTAAAGAAAAAACAATAGAAGATAATTACAAATAATGTTTAGGTTAATTTAACTCATGAGGTTTCAAGTTACGTGATGCATAAGAAATTACCTGATCATTCTGTATAGAGAAACATCCAAGTCCTTTCAACAAAGCATCACTGTAAATAAAAAACACAACATTTCTAGAAGGCAGTGCCAAACTGGGGCATTCACCAATATTCTTTTAAATTCACGAAGACAATCATCAGATTATTTTCTCCAAATGAACATAATACCTTTTCATGTTAACAAAGTCATTGGACTAGATATCCTTGAAGAATTTTCAACAGACGTTCGGTAATTACCTTCTAACCCAAGAAAAATATGAATCTGTTTTATATTTGTGGGTCTTGTCCGTTCATTAATATCTTTTTTTATCAAGATCAACAGTTATTCCATTTTTTGAAACAACATGACCAAGGAAAGAAATTTTTTGTAACCAAAACTCACACTTTCTGAATTTCCCATACAATTTCATTTCTTTTAAGGTTTGTAAGATAACCCATAAATGACATGAATGACCCTCATTACTTTGAGAATAAACCAAAATATTATCAATGAAAAAAACCACAAACTTATCCAAGAAGTCATGGAAAATTCTATTCATAAGATCCATGAATAAATCAGGTGCATTTGTTAACCCAAAAGGCATAACAATAAATTTGTAATGTCCATATCTAGTACGAAACGTGGTCTTCGTAATTTCTTCTTCTTTTACATCCAACTAATGGTATCCCGAACTGAATTAAATCTTTGAAAAATACTAAGCTCCCGGGAGCTGATCAAACAAATCATCGATTTGAGGGAAAGGATACATGTTCTTAAAAATGATGTTATTCAATTCTCTATAATCATGGAAAAGTCTCATTGAATCATTTTTCTTTTTAACAAAAAATATAGGAGAACCCCATGGTGATGTGTGAGGTCGAATGAAACATTTATCTAATAACTCCTGGAATTTCTTATTTAAATCTAAAAGTTCAATTTGAGCCATTCAATAATGTGGTTTTGAAATTGGATTAGCATCAGGAACTAAGTCAACCGTAAATTCAACTTCCCGATTAGGTATAATACTAGGCAACTCATCATAAAAAACATCAAGGTACTCATTTACTACTGGAATATCATTAATCTGAAAAGTTCCATTATTTTCAACAATATCTGCAAGGTAATATTCATTTCCATCTTTTACTAATTTCTCAGCTTCATGATATGTTATCAAAAGAAAAGGATCATTATTCTACACAAACATAAAATCATTCTGAAAATAAATCTCTTTACCTCTATAGTAAATCATAGCATGATAAACATAAAGCCAATCTATACCCAAAATAACATTAATCTCTACTAGAGGAAAAACAATATGGTTTTCAGGTAGATTCTTTCCGCACACAAGGACAAGAAGGATCTTATAATTTCTGTTTGTCTCAACATTTCCTTCGGGTGTTTTTACCATTAGTTCAGTATTAATATCTTGAGTTGGAATTACCAATTTACTAGAAAAATTATCAGAAATGAAAGAGTGTGTACACCCTAAATCAAAATACACATTATCATAATCAGATCAAACAAGTAGTGTACCTGATATCACTTCATTCGATGGCCCAACATCTGCTAAAGTAGTTGTAAATGATTTCACCACCCCTTTCTGCTTGTAGTCTGGTTGCTTTCCCTCAGTTGAGTTCTTTCTTGGACACTCATTTGCATAATGACCCATTTCATTACACATAAAACATTTTATTGATTGTAGATAATATTTTTTCTTACAATTACCTAGATATTTTTCGGTGAAATTACGATCCATATATCTCATTTTACCACACTGGTAGTGCTTACTAGAATTCAAAAGTCATTCCCCAACATTCTTTTTACCACAATTTTCACAAACTTTAAACCAATGTTTATTACCATCAGACTTTTTTTGAAGAGTTCTTCCCTTTTTCCTACCACATCGACCTCTTATTATGTTGTTTGTCAAAGAACACCAGATCATCGGAAGACTCCATTTCCACCTTATCCACACAACATAAAAGTTTTTCATAACCTTTGAACTCATGAGAAGCTAAAGCCCTTTGATAATTTAACCTTAATCATGAGTAAAAATGTTTTATTTTTCTATCAAGATATTGTACGAAATTTAGAGCATACCTTTCCAGTCGAGTGAATTTTGGTATATAAGCATCTATAGAGTCGTCCTCTTGTCTTAATCCCAGGAATTGTTTTTTAATCCTAAGATGAAACAACATAGGAAAATATTTCTCAAGAAACATACCTTTGAATTAATCCCAATCAATAGAATAAATCGCTTCACTATCCCTAATATTTTTCATGATCAACCACCAATGATCAGCTTCACCTTCAAAACGGTAAACAAAAAGACTAATATTTTGATGTTTTGAACACCCCAGACATAAAAAAATTTCTACATTGATTTAATACACTCTTTTTCTAGCACAGGGTCAGATGATCCTCTGAATGATGTGGGGTGTTTCCTCATGAAATGATCCACTACTAACATGTTCCTCTGTGGTTGATCTGACTAATCTCAAGCATGGATACCACCAGCATTTATAGCCCAAGTCAACTTTTCCATCACTGCCACAAACTGTTCAATATTGATTCCAACCATATTAGGTTGCTGATTTGGAAGGTTGTCTTCCTCATGATGTCGTCCCAACATAGATTCCCTATTTCCTCTCTGGAAAATCATTCTGAACACAAAAATATCTTAGGCGAAGAAACATGGTAATCTGAAAATTATATGTCTTTTCAATATTAACATGAATTAATTTATGGATATTAATTTAACAATACCCTAACTTCTAAAGTTATCTAAATTGACCTCTAATACCATCTATAAGGACTTGGCCTTAAGATATTACATAACATTGAACTAAATGAATAATTCACATTTGGGATCTTTTCAGGTTTAGAGTTTTAGAGAATTAGAACATAACTATTACATCTAAAAAGTTCACAAAGTAGACACTTCTACACAGTTTCCATTTTTTCATAAAATAATATCTCTTGAAAAAAAGTGTCATGTCTCGTTACATGTTTTAGACATCATGACTTTTCCTTGATCTCATCCTTGACCTTATTCATCAGGAATTCCAATGAAAAACATTTCAAAACATGGGATGAGCATAAAAAGTTCAGTAAGGGTTATCAAACAATGAAAGAAAACATTAGATCATAAATACATAAAAAGATATAAACTCTTTTACTTACCTCAGGAAATCATAAGATTTTTGAATAGCGTATAGAAATCATAAATCATAAAGGTAACTTGTGGAATCCATAACATACTTACATTGTAGCTATCAAAACTATATAGGGAGTTACTTTGGAATACCCATCACAATATATTCCCTAAATATATCAGGATAAAAATTTAATTTTACTTCTGCCACATTACCCAATGCATTAGAGAGCTATCTCAAGATCACCCGCCCTAGGATTATCAAGGAACCACCTGTATTTGTAAACAATGCCTAAGAACCATAACATAGTCATAACACAAAATACAAGCACCAAGGGAAGATAAAATTTCAACATTTCAATCAAAATATATCATTTAAATATATTTACATAATCATTCCATTATCAAAATCATTTTCAAAACCAAAATACGTAAAAAGTGTATATGGTATTTATTTTCCTTTTAAAAATATTACGACTTGTTAAGAAAGATAAAGATCAAATAATACTCGTGGTGGTGGAAATGGTTGTTGTCACTACTTACATTAAAAAGAAACATTTTTTTCCTTTTAGTAAAAAACTTCGTATAAAAAGATTCCCTTTGAAAGAAATAGACTGTCAAAGGTGTTTATACACCATATAAAAGAAATTCGTGTATATAACAAAATATTCCCCAATGAAAGGAGATTGTCACAAAGTACCTTACCTTGTGCCCGACATAACTTGTTCATTATTTTATCTCCAGAATAATAAACTAAAGATAATTTCTAGTTGATGAAGAAACATTTTCAAGTTTATTATTCCTTTTATATCCTTTATTACCATGTTATAAACATTATGTAATCATTTATGTTAATGCAGTTTGTTTTGTTGATATTTGGTACTTGATTCAAAAATGGACTTCTTATAATTACAATTTTTTTAGGTGGTAAAATATAAATTATCATAAGAATAAATTTAATGATTTATATATAATATATATCATATATATCCAGTATATGTATTTATTTATTATAGTACATATCATTTGCAGATAATAAATTAAATTCAGCATTCATGGAGATAGTAAGTTGTACATACGCATGAAAACTACTTTCATTTCCATTTCGCATTTTAATGGAATGAAAACATAATGATAAATAGGTATATTATAATTCCAGTATAATTTCATATATAATATCACTAACTCCATCATTTATATATCCCACATATGGCATTAACGTGTCATATCACTTTGACGGGGCAGTAGTACCCACTTTCTCAACTGCAATTATCACGTTTACCCATAATGTAAAATATAAAGGTATACTATAAATAAGAAAATATAGAAGCATAAAGAAAAAATAAACATAATATATATGATATATAATACAGTTCCATCATAATGGCCATCATGATAGGCGGTAGGAGTAAATTGAACAATCATCGTTTCTTGAGGCGTTAGTTTTCCATCCAAAGAAACATTATGTTTTTTACCCATTGGATAGAGGTGAGTGTATTTTTAGTTCGAATACTTCTCATTAAAACGTTCTAGTAGATTGAGGATACTGGTTTTGTTATAAAAGAAATTAATAAAAAGAGTTTAGGGGGTTGGAGAAGTAAAATAAAACAAAAGAACTTAAGAGAAGATGTTACCTTTAAATCGAGTAACTTCCTTTGGTTTGAACCAAAAGGAATTCATGAAGTGCCTTCTGCCTAAGTTAAGGCTTCATGGATTAGGATAGGGATATTGAGAGCTTATTTCGGTAGGTTTTGGATGAGCCAAGGGGCTTCAGAGGTGTGCAGAATTTGTTAGAAGTGAGGGATTTTTATAAGGGGGGTCTCTTTAGTAAAATGTGATAATATTATTTTATTGTATAATGAAATTCGGTTTCTGAAGCTCAAAAACTCATTAAGGTAGAAGATAAGATGACCCATGGTGGAAATAAATTAATCAAATAAGAAATGGATGGTTTTTTATGTTATTTTAATATTTATAATATTATTTATTTAAATGGTTTTTAATGGGGTAAACAATGCATCATTATTGTGTCATAAATAATTTAATTTATCCGATGCCTAAAAATTTAATAAATAAATACCATGATGTAGGAAATCATTTTAGATTTCCAAAAATTATTTATAGCTGGAAATATGACTTATATAACACCATGTAAAAATTAATTTACAAAAAGATATTTGTTTAGGTCATTTTTGACATTACATTAGGTTAATTAATCTAAAGTATAGTTATCACTCACAAGTGGCTCCATGAGATCCAAAAATTGACCAAGAGACCCCCATTGTCATAAATGACTCAACCAATAAGGTTGGGAAATGTGTTAAGGTAATTCTTTATTATTATAAAATTCGTTTTACCTTGAATTACCCTTTTTACCTTTAACCCTGGTAAATAAAAGTCAAAAGTTACTATTCAAGGAAAATTATTTTCATTTTATTGAACCACATTATAATTAATAATAAAAACCATGTATAATGGATTTATGAAATTCAATTTACAGAAGTGGTAAAATTTCATTTAAATGAAAATGTCAGTTTTTTAACAACTACTAAGTGGTTTCACTATTCATCAAAAATTGATGTTTTTTAGAAAGCTACCAAAAATTATGCCTAAGCTATAAATGATATTAAGAATTCAAAAATGATTCCTATTTTACCAAATTCAAAACACAGAAGGGGCAGAAATTAATTTAAAATTATTTCTCGCTGTCAAAATAGAAGCCGTGTTTTTAAAAAATAATAACTATCATAATATTGATACCTGTTTGTGTCCAAATTCAAAGTGAAATTAATTATAATGACCAACATTCAATTAAATGGTAAAAATATGTTATATCTACTCTTTAAAACTAATTAAAAAGACAATCTATACATATAAATTAATTATATTAAAAGGATTCTTTGAATTAAAATACAGTATTTTAACTATCCATTAAAAATTGAATTTTTTCAGAAAAATACTAAAAAATTACCCAAATTACATTTCGGTGTCCCAATTATAAATAATAATTTTATTTGGTAAAATATAATGTTTAAAAGCGACCAAAACTAGATTTATAGAGGGTTTAACATGAAAAGGTGATAAATCGACCTTTTGGTGAATATTAGAGTATTTATACTTAAATTAGATTCATTCATATTTTAAGCCTCTAAAAATTATTGCATAAAATTAAAAACATTTAACAAACATGTATGATCATATTTTTTTAGTTCTGTCCATTCCCACCAATACAACGGCTAGGCATTAACTACCATTTAAAATAATAATATTATATTATTAGTGTGCAACGTAAGATTTCAAAAATATCCATTGTTGCGTATCGGGTACGCTATCGAACATAGAAACTCTTTTAAAGTAAAATTAATATTTAATTCATAGATTGTACTAAAAATTAAAATGTCTTATTATTTATTTACCAGGGATGTTAAAATAAAATATTCAACAAATATTATTCAAATTCACGATATAAATGGAAATATTTAATTTTTAATATATATTCCAAAACACGAGTTATAAATTTTTACACAAAAAAATATGTTCTAGAGATTTTATATTCACACTACAATGTTGATAATAATTATAATCAATTGATCAAAATCTAATGACAACTTTTATGGTGTCAAAAGAAATTTTATCTTCCTTATACTTTACAATGGAAGGTTAAGTATTTATAAAAGGGCCCCAAATCAAATAATTTGAACTAGGAGGAGAAACAAATAGCAGTATAAAAATAATCATGTTTCACATTCCTAATTAATTCATAACAATTAATATTATTTTTCCAAATAAATAACATTACTAGTAATACATTAATGAAATTCATTATGTAATTTCGATAATCATATTCTTTATGGTGATTTATGGAAATAAAAATCATTATCCTTTATAGAAAAACCATAATGGTTTTATTAAATTCATCATATAATAATATATTTCATCATATGGTACATGTTCTAGGATGATAAATTATTTAACTATTTTTGCTAAAAAACAAATTTCCACAAAGAACGTTAAAATCCATATAAATGATAGTAAAATATTAATATAAAATTATATTCTATAACATATTTTTCTAGTTAATTTGAATATTTTTTTGATATAAATTGATGTGTCCTAATTCTAATATACCCATAAATAGAATATAAATACTAGTTTAATGGTTTGAGGGGTTTATATAAGAAATTTATTCTTTAATATCATTACCATACAAAAATGAAAATTTAAAAAGAATCCATAAATTATATGAAATATATGTAAAATATATGGAATCATAATGTTAAAAAACCACAATCAGTAGAATAAACAATTTACTTTTAAAATGAAAAATTTTATTCACTTGATGGATTATAAAAAATAACAAGCAAGTTGAGTATATAGATCAAAAAATGCATTATTGAAATAAATATTGGAGGATTTTTAAAAAATACCTTTGTATTACCTTAGAAATGTATTCAAATTTATGTTGTGAAACTATATCACAATCACACATGATTGTAATTTTTCATTGACCTATAAGCTTACCGAATGTATTCACATCAACTTAGGTGCATGTGCAGAGTTTGAGTATAAGACCTAGTTGGACCCAACTAACAGGTCCTAGAAATGATCAATAATATATATTCATTCCTATATAATAATAAATCAGTCTCTTAGAAACTATTTTATCATGTTAATTACATCACCATGCTCTTTTTTATCCACTCTAATGATCGAAATTACCTTCTTGAACCTAATATAATAGATGGGATGATTGATCCTATGTTAATATCATATAGATCAGTTTTACACCACCATATTTCTGGAAGTCACACAATATAAACTATAAAAACCCTTTTGAATGTGTTAAATATAATGTATTAGATACCTATGATTTATTATAAAATCATTCATGGTTAGATCTGGTCTATCCTCGATCAACTCGCTAGTGACTATCCATAAACATATCTAACTCTAATTTCTTATTTTAATATCTATCATGGTAGGAATGGATATTTCCTTAACATTCTAATGGATGATTTGGTATAAATATATACATCTCTAAGGATATACTATCATTCCAATAATTTTATTATATAGACTAGAATATTTATACCTATCAATTATTTACAGTGAATGCACTTGATATCAATGATACACTAGAACATCAAAAATGTTTACCTAATGTATAGCCTAGATTAATAATTTTTTGGATAGTTGTGAAAATAACTAAATTAATACACATAATATATAATAATTTTTTTAATATTTTTTTATATCCTTAATTATAAACACAAAATAATGGGTGGGATTAAATTTATATGAATCTACATCAGTCTTCCCTACTAGAATAGATCCTGTATTCATGAATATTCCACTTCATTAGTAAATGATGTATCATAGCAATAATATAAAAATATTTGGATGATTAAGAATCATCATATGGAAAACCAAAAAAAAATCTTCACCTTGATTAAAAATAATCACTTCCCTTTTAAGTTGAATACAATTGGCTTCACCATTGAGCTTGACAATCTCAATCCTTAAAAATTTCACCCAATGGTAATTTATCATATGTGCATATGGGATTTAGTAAATATATACAAAATTTCTATACAATTTCACCGTATAAAATTATTATCATTTTATTAAAGAATCAATGCACCTTTATAATGAGACTAAAAATGGGTTCATTGGACAACTATTTCTCTTTATGGATTATCTATAATCATTAAATAAGTCAACACTTATGTCGCTACATGTCCAATATAGTTCACCTCAAACCCAAAATGTACATAAAAACCATATGAAAAAAATAATTGTAAGATAAAAAATAATATACAATTAGTTCCAAGAGTAAGACACCAACTATTGGTTGTCTGGTAAATTCAAATGAAACCTCATAGAATTAATGTATTATTATTACAAATCTAATGTTTAAGGGATAATTGTTTTAATATCCACCAGCCATCTAACAAGTCATCAATATTTTATCGCATAGTTTTCACTATTATTATAACCTTTTTTTTCTATTTTACACCATTTTATCCATACTTTCAGAATATGTAACATATTAAACTCAAATATGATGGATGTCAAAATAATAGGGATTATATAAATTAATGGAATGACTAACATTAATATGAAATCTTATAACCATCCCCAATAATCATAAAACAATACATCATCACAAGTCTATATTAATTAATCTCAAAGATTTAGATATTTTTATTTATTACATATTTTTTTATAATTTTCATAAATATTTATAACTATTAACTGCTTCAAGATCATAAAAATAAATTAAAGAAAATGTGTTAATTTCCCATAAAATACATATAATACACTCATGAAAAAATTAATTTTTTAGTTCATTTTTTTAATTAAATGAAAAATAAATTTATAATATTTTTTGATTAAGGAATAGGTAATTTTCCTTCATTAAGTAGTATTAAATGGTTCCTCTAATAAATTTCTGTAACTTCTACTTATAATTTCTCAATTGTTACGAATGGATATTACAATGATCTAATGATATATATAACTAATCCCTTAACTTCATCCATAAAAATTTATAGGGGTCAAGGAAATGAAAATTTCAAAATGTAGTGTAAATCCTACATTACATAGAAAATAAAGTTAACCATTAATGAAAATGGATCATTGTAGAAGGGGGGAGTAAGATAGGGATTAAGGGATTAATTATCCTCTCTATTCATCATTCATGTAGTGAAAATCCGTTAGAATCGATTAAAATTTTAATTTAGTAGAAAAAATACATCTATACTATGTTGCTGTTACATTCTACATTTTTACTACAAGAATATCGCTGTGGGTAATTTGATTTTAGACCTGGTTCATTGAAGAATGGTTTGTGGTATGAAATCAAGGTACACCATATCTATCTCTAGATAATCATCCATTTAGTTTCTTATAGGTGATTTATGGATTCTATTGACCGTGCTTTCCCCTATTCTCCATGATATCTCTCTTCAATGATTTTAAATTAACTCTAAACCTTCTAAAACCAATATTTAAATATTAAAGGGTTACTGAAATGTCCTAAACACAGATCCAACTTAATTTTTTTAAAATTATTCACGATTACAATTCATTATAATATTTAATTTCCTAGTTCTACCCAAACTAAATGAAATAATTCACTAAAAAACACATAAAATTTATATAGTTATTTTCATGTTTCATGGAAACTTTTACCTGAACCACTCTAGACACTCAGATCCTTGGAATTTTTATAATCAATAGTATCCAAGTGGTTATTATATTTCACTACATAACCTAAACATGAGGAAATATGTTATCTTAAGTGGTATCTTTCTATGATAAATTTTAAATATAGTTCAATACTCTAATGATATAGAAAACCTAATTTCTATTTCATTAAACCAATCATGTGTTAAAAGAGCCACCGAATACTATTGGATAGAGAATAAAATAAGAATTTCATATTTTATGATATATATTATTTTATAATTAATGGTTTTTATATGATTCATATCGTTATAATTGTTATAAATATTTCACTATTAAAGTGTGGTTTATATATTAAATTATTTTAAAAACCATATTATATGTGATATAGTGAATGTTCTACTACTGCCTCTTCTAAATAGTTTTACATTTTTTTGAATCATAATTATGACTCATTAATGGAATGAAGAAAAAATTATAACCATTTGATATGTTTAAATTATAAAATTGTTATGATATTTTATTATTTAATTAACATATTCCATATTCCAAATTTTAGTAGGATACACTCATGTATGATCAATAAATAAAGCATATATATGGTCATTATCAATCTATTTGAGAGTGTGTGTGAGTCTCTATCAGAATAAGATTTATCTATTTTCCTCATATTCTTTATATGTGTTCACGGTGAATGTTATAGGAAAGTATAACAATTTTATGGATCATTAAATAGAATATGAGGATTCTAACTTCTAATGTATTACTTGTAGAGGTGAGAATATTATTTTTTACTTGGTGATATACATAAATAATATTTTATCATGTTCTTTAGTGAGTGATAACATTGGAAAAGAGATAAACATATGTTATATTTTATCTATAAAATACATGTTAATTTTATGATTTTATATAATGAATTATATTTTGGTTTCTTATGATATGATAAACAAGATATGATCTTATGAAATCAATCAGTGGTATTTGAGAATAAATCACTATTTAATCTATATATTTTTATATTTATTTTATAAAGAAACCTTTTATCAAAATGTGCCTACTGGGATTTAAAAAAGTTATGTTTTACCATGATAAATGCTATCCATTGGATCACTATACCCTTCATTAGGATTTTTGATATTTTAATATGTATTTATTTTTTTCAAGGTCATGGGGAATGACTGGATAAGTCATAGTGTATTATTCATTGAATACTACCATTGTATACAATAAGGCTCATTTTAAACCATGATATGTAATTGAGGTTATTTAAAATATGAATTTAAACTCTATAAATGATATAAGTGATATCTATTATTATAGTATAATTCATGTGATGAACTATTCTATATAATAGAGCTCATAAAAAATTATAGCTTTCAACTAACACACCTTTTCTATTAAACAACATCCAACCTGTATAATTAATGTCATGTCAAAAAATAGTTTCATGTAGTTATATAATCGCAGTTTTTGTTATATAACCACATTATATACCATATAATAAAATATAGTCCATAAATGTAAAAAATTTATATAAAATGTATTATAGTTTATGAAATATTTAAAAAGATCTATTTGAGGAATTATAAATTGAATATTTCTCCCCAAAAATAAAATATTGAATGTTGACATTGTTATTTTAGTGTTGTAAAATTAGTAAAATATTTCATTACATATTAATTTATTTAAATAATCATGTTCTTAAAATGTTTAGAAAATTTTATTACAATAAATGTAAAATTTTATGTTGTAAATTGATAGAGAAAATCCAAATACATAATATAAAATTGATGTATTTTTAATTATATCACAATGTTAAATATATAAAAGCAATTTTTTATAAAATATATCAAACCAAGTAACATCATATGTCTTTATTAAATAATATCATTAAGTGTGATATAAAGATACAACACCACTACATTCCTATCAAGGTTTTCTAACGTGATGAATCATTTTGTGTTAAATATAAAATATAATTAATCAAGATTTATGATTAATATTGTGGTTTAATATGAGGTGTTAATGATAGAGTAACAATCAATATATGATAAAATATCATTAATTAAGAGTTTAATATACTTAGGTTCTAGGGAGTTATATAAGAAAAGGTTATCATGATTTTTAACAGGAATTCTATTTACACATAGGTTATAAATGTATGAGTAAATATATGGTGCGTAGATAGTTTCCATGAATCTTATAAGGGGTTTAACAATATATATGGTATTTTAAATTATTTTTTATGATTTTCAGTAATCCACACAACCAAAAATATCTCTTCTTATATTATTTTCCATGCGAGATACTAAAAACTCATTTAAAAGAGAGGGAAATAACCGTTCAGTTAGTAATTTAGCAGATCATTATGTACACTATGGGAGAGGGAGTCTATTTTCTTCCTCTTAAAGACATTCTTTAAGAATATTAATTTTGATATTAGTAGTATTAGGTATCATCAGGAAAATATAATAATTATTCATTTATGTTACACATGGATTGGTTTCATCCATATTCGATCTTATTATTATAGCTTTCTAATGCCCCCCACTACGCTGAAATTTTTTTATTTAATCCACAAAGAACTATCATAATTTAATTATTACAAAATTACAATACCATAATTTACATTCTAGGTATAACAATATAAGATTTAGTTTTCATCTACCTTGTATTAGTTATTTTGAAAGCTAAAATAATCAATTTAGATGTTTATAAAAATTTAATCATATTTGGAGTCAGATTTATAATGGTATTAAATTATCTCTATAGTAATGTAACAATGGTTATAAGGAATTTTGGTTTGAATACTCTCTAGAATATAGGATTATAACTTTTCTAGAAATATTGGTGATGTATTTCTACAGCTTGAGATTTCTCTTATGGGAAATATTTATTTTATATAATTCAAAACCATTACATGAAATAGTTTCAATGACCTAATGAATAGTAAACATTTCTATAGGTGTGAGTATATTTTATTTATAGTTTTGGGAGAATAACATAATATATTTATTAGTTAAAGTCTTTCACATTAATAGGTGCTAATCATAATATTTAGGTTGATGGAATATGGATTCCAAAACTAAATCATTATAATAATATATATCTAATGGAATAAAATATGAGAAAATAAAAATTTTATGGGATATATATTTTAAAAGGTATTTCTAAGAAAATCCATCAAATATTATGTTTAAAAATCCTTCCATCAAAAACACATGTCAAAACCTCCATCATCAAACCATGTAAGTTTAGGTCAATGAATGTTCCCATGGATTATCTTATGTGTGGTATGGTGGATGCCATATTCCAAAATATTTATGTAACCATATTCCATTTTGATATTTGGGTAATAATTAAATGGAAACCCTATGAGTTATGATACTATAGTAATATAGTTGAGAATTATTCATTTAATGGATATGAAAAATAATTCCACTAAAAAAAATATGACTAATATGACATATGCCTTGAGAAATGTCATATATAAATAGATAAAGACATGTGTTTAATTCCAAATAGGGTCATTACATATTGAAATAAGAATATTTTTTATAATTTATAATCAATTCATAGAACATTGTATTTTATATTTCTATTGTGGGTGGTGTTGAGAAAATTTTGGTGGATGAAAAGACCTTTTAAATTTTAGATTTCAATTAGAGTTGGTATGGAAAAACGTATCCCTATGTGTTTCTATATAAGGTATAGTTTGGGAAGATGATTCATTGTGTTATTTTTAATTAAAACATGGGGAATGATTAGTGGGATTTTTTTTAATTTTCTTCAAGGATTGAGTTTGATTGCATGATGAATATTTTTTTATTATAATGTGGTAGCCCCTGGTCATTCTTACAAAATAATTAAGAGATGATAACACAGGTTTTTTTGGTTCTGAGTTAACTATTTATATGATTTTTAAATAGGATGAGGGTATTAATCGATGAAATGGAAAGTCTTGGGATGTTCATTTAATTCTCTATTAGTGGTCATTTTTTTATAGATGTTATGGCATCGATCCAAGGATGTTTGAATTTTAGTTTCTTCCTATTTGGGTATTGTTATGTTGAGGGAAACCAGATTCAATATGTTATAGATCAAGGTTGTGACATGTTTTTGCGAGGATCATTTAAAACAATATGACCACATTATTCACACCATAGAGTTTAATGTAATCATAAATATAAGGGGGTTTATTTATAATTATTCAGTGAGAAGTTATATGAGATCACATTGTGATTACTAAAGGTGTAGTCAACTTATCCTCTTAATGGAATAACAATGACATGTCCCACAACAATTACATAAATTTATATTTTCAATATATATTTGGAATGTAGTTATAATTATTCTATATTTATTCATTTTCTAAAATACAATATTATTAGGTGCGTATATTTGGAGACCATTAAGAACACGTTGATTTTCGTGGACCCTATAATTAAATAATTTAACCCATTTTTTATCCAATATGATATGATATTATTTTATTTTGGGTTCTCTCTTGTAAACTCTTCATATAAGGGACAATATATTAGTTTGAATTTATTTTGATAGAGATTTTTTTCAATAGGTTGTTGGGGAGGCCATCACTGGATCATTCCTTTGTGATCAACTCCCATTACATGTCTATGTGCATCAAATATGGATTGTTTGTATGAGGTATGGGATCGAAGAACTATATTTCCTTTATTTCTATGAAATAATGAATCTACCATTTTTCTATTTTATTTTTAATAGTGATAAGGATTAACCAAAAAATGTAAATAAATGAACTATTGGAAATTGATTGGAAGAGGTGATTCTAAATTTTTTATGTAAATAAATTTGGATTATTATTATTGTTGTCTTGTTTGGTCTGACATATTATATTATTTTTTTAATGAGATATGTATATTTTTTCATATTTTGAATTATTGGAATCCACTATAACAAAAAGATAATTATTTAACTATGTAAATGATGTTACTGTGTGGAAATATAGAATTTCGTTAATATTGTTTATGTTAACCATGATTTATTTCATACGAATAAATGATTAAAGAGTTATTTATTTAATAGATTCACTAAATTGTTTCTAAGCATTTTTATATGAATTTTGTTTTATTATGTGATTAGAGAGGTTTAGGTTATTTGTTTTTGTGGGAAACATTAGTGTGTTGTTAAGAGATGTATAATTTTTTATGTGTATATTTTTTAATTGATATAATAATTAGGTAAAATTACTGTTGTGGAACTAGTGGATTGTTTCTTTTATGTATTGGAAATAGTTTCATTGGTAGTTTTCTGTAATGATTAGGTGGTTTTCTAGATATTGTTTTGTATATTTTCATTGATGTGTGCAATTATTTTCAGGTATTAGTTTTGTTAATGTGGGGAATTATGATAGTTTATTAGTGGAATATAAAATTGATGAACTATGGGGAATATAGTTAGTAATAATGAATATGATAATGGGTACTGAGCTATTAATATACAATTAAAGATAAATGTAATGTTTAATGGATGGAAAAATGTGGATGTTGGAAAAAATAATATATAATTATTGATAGATATATTAAAGTCTTAAAAATGTAATATTTATTGGAAAATTGTAAATCATTTAGTTCATTAAATGATATGATTACATAAAAATCCTGAATATCATTATGGTTATTTTTTTTTTCTGAAATGGTGAATGGGTTCCTTGGTCTACTGATGGAATTGGATATTTCAACATTTTATTAGATATATAATGATAGTTAAAGAATTATTAGTATTTTGGTATTATTAAACATCACTTTGGGATTTTTTCTGGTTAACATCATGAGTTTTTAGAAAACTGAAAACTATGTTCGATAGCATAAATGATAAGACATATCAAGATTAAATGAATAACTAATATTATTATTTAACTATTATAATGAAACTGTATGATAGAATGGTAGGAATGAAAAATATTAATTGATTTATGAATATATGTTTTACCCATGTACCTATACTTCTTTGACCAAGTAATTATAAATTAATGTAAAACCCTCTTTAAAATAAATGTTTTTTTTTGAAAAAATATTTAAATGCGCACAAGTGTGTTTTATACCAATAAATCAATAAATAAATTTTATTATATTATATTAATTAATTATATATGGAATTTATTTAATTTAATGTTTGAAATTCATTATATTTTTTCATTGAAATTATATAAGAACAAATCCAATTTTACAAAAAAATATGTATTTCTCAAAAACCAACATTCCTACCATTCGACCGGACACTGGAATTAAATCAGGTTTTTTAAAATTTTATATGTTATATTTGAAAAAATAAACTTCTACTTTGAAAATGGAGTATCATAATTTAATCTTATTGAATTTCTAGTATTTCTGTAACATTTGCTATTTTGATGAATAATGAAAAAATAATGAATTTTAATTGAAATCTACATTTTCATCATATATATTTATAATGAGAAGTTATATTTTAAATGGTTTTGAAATTTAATTAGATAATTTTATATCATTTAATACAATTTAGGTTATTTTAATGAATTTGACAATGGAATTGATTATAAAAACATTATGATCTTTTGAAATTTTTTTACTTTAACAACTTGTTTCCTTATTCCGCTAATGGGGTTAATTTTTAAATAATTTCATCCTATTTTTTTTTAAATTTTTAAAAATTGATTCCATATTGAAATAATAACTTCAAAATTATTTAAATATATCTCATTTATTTTTTTACATTATTAATAGTATCATTAGTAAAAAAAATTAGTATGACTGTTAAGGGTATATCAAGCAATTAAAGGTAAAAATAATATTATAAATATAATAAAATTACCCTAACACATGTCATGATTTTATTGGATTATTTATTTATAGAAAAATATTAATTTTTATGGTTTTATTTCTACATTTTTCTACTTGGTTTATTTTATCCCTTATAAAGTATTTTATTTGATAGAGGCAATTTTGTCAAAGTTTTGTTCTTAACATGTGAAATATTATTAATATGCGTTTATAGAGGAGTTATATTTGACAATAAATAGTATTTAGAATGTTAAAATGTTTTTATACAATATTTTATTTTATTTATATTTTTTAAGAATGAAATAAATATATTAAATGGTTACATAAGGATAATGCATTACTTAATTTATGGAAGAATCAAATAAATGATATTAATTTTTTTAAAATTAATATAATTTGATATAATTGATATCAACCATGAATTTTATGGATTAAGTTTATATTTTACCCCAAATTATACAATATATGCATGGGTGACCTAACCCGCATCAGGTTGTTGTGATATTTCTATTTAGAAAGATAATGAATAGTGTCAAAATTGACAATAATGATATTTTAAAGTAAATAATATTTAATAAATGATTTAAAATTCATAAAATTAAATAATTCATCCCAAAAATTGTTATAACTCATCAAATTTCATCAATAACTCATTTCTTGTTAGTTTTTCATTTTATATTAATTATATTAACCATCGTGTTGTAAATTACCTGATATCATTGTAAGAGTTATAAGTGTTAAAACCAAGAGATAAGTATTAGAAAAATAGTAAGAAATATTTAATTTTAATTTTATGAAGATGATTCCACCTAATATAATCCTATATTTGAAATAATTTAATTTATTTTCAAAATAAAAGTAATTTACATTGAATTTACATTTTAAAAAATTCAAAGAGTGACCCTCCCCTCTCTTATAAAAGGGAACCCATTCTTATCATTACTTTACACATAAAAACCTATTATATTCAGCCAAAATAAACCCAAATAACCTACTATAACCCATGAAGATATTCTAGAGGCCACAATGTAGGAATAAAACCCTCCTTAGTTGTGTTAAGGTGATAATGAATGAAAATAGCCAAAATAATAGGTATGATTTTTAAGTGTTTCTATTATATTTATTCTTCCACTAACTTCAAATTTTCTTAAACCATGTTGATATATTAACCCCAAGAGAAAAAATATCCTAATATTTTAGTACTTTAATATCACCACATAAATCCATCTAGCCATCCATTATACGGGAAAATAATTAATCTTTTGTGTGTGCATGTGAACTATCACCTCCACAGATCAATATAATTCATTTTCTATTACCACATGAATGGTTATAATGATAGAATTAATATTTATATATAATATAATGCAATATTTATCAATATAAAATAATATGTAATCAATTATGTTCTTACATTCCATGATCATAAATATGATAACGTTGACCATGATTATATGTGAACTCCCACCATCATAAAGCAATATGATTAATTTTTACTCACCACATCACATGAATAAAATATATAATTATATATAAAATATTAATATTATTTTAATTATATTATTATAATTATTTAATGATATTATAATACCTACCTTATTTTAATAGTGATCATTGAAAAATGGAAAAATTAATCATGAATACATACGGCTTACCAGCTCCATGATTTTAACATAGTTCATTTTTCCTATCCATATTCATTGGATGGATTTAAATGTATAATTAAGAAAAAAAAGTAATTATCATGTAATGAATATTAAAATGTATATTACATGAATAATGATCATCTTTTACTATAAACATCATACCAAAGTCAATTTTTACTCACGTACCTAATATCATCAAAGTTTCTATAGTGAACATAATTAATTAAGTAATTATTATAACATGTTAATAAGTGATATAAAGGAATAAAAAACATGAAAAGTTTTTTATATAAAGTAAAAAATTATCCAATGTTTATTATTCAGGAACATGAAGAACACACATGACGAATCAGACTCGAGGTAAGGCACTCTATAACAAAAAACCCATTTTAAATATTTTAATTATTTATTCTTACAAATCATTCTCTTTCATGTAAATGTATTAAAAATGGATTCATGGATTTATTTATATGTTCATAAATTTTTTAAAATATTAACATCATTCAATAGTTTCAAATTATTACGAGTCAATTTGATTTAAAAATATTTTTTAATGGTTTTAAATTAGTTTTTGGAAATGGATTTGTTTTTTCAAAAACATCAAATGTTTTCATATAAGTATAAACGAAATTAAAATATATAAATGCTTCAAATTAAATTATTTTATGTTTTAATGGTACTTAAGAATTTTATGTGTGGTTATATCATCAACCATGGATGGGTGTTACCATGATAAATAAAAATGGGTGTTTATGTTATGACCTCCAATGCATTTGGTTTGGGAGTCGATTATATGGCCAATATATTTATAAGAGAGACAGGTGTAGAAGTCGACCATATATTTATTCCATTTTATTGTAATTATTTCAATATTACCTAATTATATATTATATTTTTTCATCTAAGTTTTCATGTAAATCGTTTGATTTTCAAAAGGTAGGATATTGATTTTTTTGAAATGATGATAACTTATTTAGGGTAAAAAGTATGTTTTAAGGAAACGTTTGATGTGTTTTAACTAGAATAATGAATTAATTTATATATGTTCCTTGTTGGAATTTTTTTAACATCCAATGTTTTCAAAAAAATCATATTGTTTATGGAAGATTTAATTCAAGGATAAATGATGGGAAAATTGTGAATATATATCAGTATAAGAAATCATGTTTTATTTTAAAGGTTATTGTTTTATAGATAATATGGATACTGAGTATAATTTTCTTCATGTAATGTATAGGTTTTATATTTATTAGATTTTCCTAATTTTAGAAGTCTCTAAATGTAAAAGATATTTGTGAAATTAAAGTGATGTCTAGTTTCAAAAAAACTGGAATATGTTATGTTTATGGTCAAGTCCTAATAATTGGTATCAGATTTGGGATTAGAAAACATTGTAGATTAGGATGTTTTATTTTTTGTTAGGGATATCATATTTAGATTATAATTTTATGGTTTATCATAATTTAAATGTATTAGAAACCATTTTTCTTTTTTATTATATGAAATTTTAATGTCACTAATGGTATTTTTGGAGACATTTATTTTTGAGGTAACTATGGGTTACTAAATTTTGGAATAAAAAATGAAAAGTAAGAGATTAAACTTCAGGTTATAAACTTTTATGGTTATTGTTTGTGACTTTATCATATTTTAGTAATTTTATAGGAATTATATAGTTTTATACCGGTCCCATTTGACAAGGACACGATTTTTAAACACAAAACCGAAGGGAGACATGGGTGAATTGCCTACAAATGTCCTACATTAAGTCTCTATTTTTATGATTTTTTATTTTTAAATAACTTATTATTTGGAGGAATAAAAAATTTAATTTTGAGAAAAAATTTATTATCATATTAAATAATGATTTGGGGATTATTTGATGAATGTTATTTCTAAAGACATTCACTATTTTGGGAATCCTATATGATCAAGGAAAAAAAATACAATGGGTTTCCGTTTAATAATTAAAGGTTTAATTATATTTTCAAATTATATATGATTTTATTGTTAACTTATGGTTATTCAGGTTATTAATGGTAATAATTATCATATCTTTGAGATTATGTGATTTATAAAATAATTTTTTTATGGGACATTAGGATTGATTGATGTATTTAGAGACAAATGTTAAAAATATTCATAGAAGACTATGTTTTTAAATCATTAATAACTTTGTTTTTTAATCTTAGTTTGGATTATTTTGATTTATTTTGTGTATAGTTATTTGTAGATTGTTTTATGTTGAATGTTGGGAATTACTATTCAATTTTGGAGAGTAAAATTAGTTTTCCATAATATAATGGTTTATTATTTCTATGTAATTATTTGAAATTATCTTAAAATTTTTGATTTGGTTAATTTATAATGACCAGGGAAATAGATAGTTAATATTTTGTGTATTATTTTACTCACTATAATTTTATTCTAGTACATCAGGTGTGAAAAAATCTATATAAATACTCATCATTTGGAAAAAATATGAGTTTATGGTGGAAATTTATTAAAGGATAAAAAAACATTTAAAGTATGTATATTTATTTTGTGTTTATAGTATAGTAATTAAATGAATTTCTAAACTCTATTAAAAGGGTCATTAAAAAATTATTCTCTTAGATATCTTACATATAAGTTAATGACCATTTAACTCATCATAGATTTACAATTTTATGATTATTAAATTTTTCATGATTGTGTTCTATATCACTCTTCATCAGAACATGATATTTAGTTTTATATTCCTTTTACATGTTTACCCATATGGATCCATTTAATTTATTATCTAAGGAGACCATTGTATTTCCCTTTCATTCTTTTAAAGTGGGAGTCTTGTGAATCCTTTTTCAGATATGGGATTTCAATAAAGGTATTTTGGAAAGTCAAAAACCGGTTACCAAGAATGAATTAAAAATTATAAGGATGACCTTTCCAGAAGTTTGGGAGAATGAAACATCCCATGTTTCTAAAGAAATAAATACTTTGTTCGATAGTGTATATGATTTTCCACGTCAAGCATAAATGAACAACTAAATATTACTATTTAATTTTATAGTTGAGCTAGAAATTATAAAGGTATGAATGAACAATATTACCAGAAATATGGAAATATGGTTTAAAATTTTATATAAAATTGTTTTTTCCAATACATTATAAATCAATGTTGAAACCTTTTTAAAATAGAAGTAACTGTTTTTTTTCTAGAAACTATTTAAATGTGCAAAAGTTTTTTTTATAGAAGTAAGCTGATAAATAAATATTGAATGATTATTTCAATGAAATATATTTGAAATATATTAAATATAATATTTTTAATTAATCTTATGTATTTTATACATAAAATATAATAAAAATTCCAATTGTACAAAAAATGAGGATTTTTTTAAAAAGGCAGTTTTGTCGCCTCATTTTGAAACCCTTTTTTAAATCTTATTTTTAGAAATTTTATAAATTATATTTGAAAAAATAATCTTCTAATTTTAAATCAATGTAATATAGTTTACATTGGTTTAATTTTTGTGATTTTAAGGATATGTTTCATGTTTTGATGAATACTGAAAAAAATAATGCATTTTCACTAAAAAACAATTTTCATAAATTTTTTTAGAGTTAAATTACAAATTTTAATGTTTTTAAAATTTAATTAGATAATGGTTTTATAATTAAATCTAATTTAGGTAATTAGATTAAATTTCACATTAATATTTGATACAAAAACAGTGGGAAATTTTGAACATATTTACTTTAACAGCCTGTTTTCTCGTTCCGTCAATGAAATAAATTTTTAATTTATTTATCACAATTATATGTTTTTAAATTTGAAAAATGGATTCCATATTTGAAATAATAAGTTAAAAATTATATAAATAGCCATATATTTATTTTTTTAAATTTTGAATAGAAAATTTAGTAAGATTTTTTGTTACTACGGTTAACGGAATATCGTGTAATTAATGGTAAAAATAATATTATAAATCTTATAAAATTTCCCTAAAACATGTTCTGATTTTATTATATGGGGGTATTTTTGACCACGAACATAATTGGTATTAATTTTTGTGCACCTAGATGCACACGCAGTACTTTAACCCTTTTATTTTATTTTATTCAAGGAGAAGTGAACTTTGTAATATTTTTGTTTTTAACAAATGATATATATTTTTAATATGTGGTTATTTCGGGGATCTCCTAAACTATTAATATTATTTTGAAAAATAAAATAATTAAGAACATAATGGTAATTTATTTATAATTTTTAATAATGAAATAATTAAAATAAATGGCAACGCAATGGAGATGCATTAATTTATTAATTATTAGAATAATGAAATAAATGATAATAAAAATATTAAGATTGATATAATTTGATATAATTGATGTCATCCAAGACTTTTTTTCATAAAAATTACTTTTTAATTATGTGTTAGTAAATTTTTTCTCAAATACTATGTATTGGTTATATTTTTATAAAGATAAATAACAAATAGTGTCAAAATTGACATTAATGAAATTTTAAACAAAATAATTTTTTATTAACTCATATAAAATTAATAAAAATATATAATTCATAAAAATAATTGGGATAGGTCATCAAATATACAAAATTACTCATTTATTTGTTTTTTGTAATTTTATAGTAATTATATTAACAATCAAGCTATAAATTACACGATATCATCATAAGAGTTAAAAGGGTTAAAACAAAAGGATAATGATTTAAAAAAGGAAAAATATTTATAATTTTAATTTTATGAAAATTATTTGACCCTAAATATTTATATATTACAAATTAAACTCTTATTATACATTTTTAATAGAAAATTAATTTATATTAAATGAATATTTTTAAGAATTCCAAGAGAGTTCCTCCCATCTCTTTTAAAAGAGAACCCATTCATAAAATTTAAATACACATAAAAACCAATTTGGTTTGGACAATATATACCCAAATCACTTTATATATTGCCAACCAACATTATAGAGTCTATAGTTGAGGAATAACACATTCCTAATAGGTGTTATGGTGATAATGAATAGAAATCACCCGAAGAGGAGGTATCATTTTTTAAGTGCTCTTATTTAATGTCTTATTCATGTTACTTAAAATAAACATCCACCATGTTTAAATAAGAACTAGAGTATCCAAAATTTACATATTTTTCAATATGTCAATATCAAAAACTCAATCCATCTCCACTTACATAAAAATGTAAAATAATTAATCGTTTCTACGTAGGTGTGAACTATCATCCCCTTGAATTGATATAATTTTTATCCATTATAATCTATAAAAAAATGTCATAATAATAGAATTAAGGTTTATATATGATATTAATAAAATATTTATCATTATAAGATAATAATATATCAATTACATTCTCACTATCTATGCACATAAAAATGATAATATTGTTCATGTGTACATGTGAACAATCACCTATAAGAATAAATGTGAATCATTTTTAATCAAAAAATCAAACCAATAATATATATAATTATACCTAATTTATATAAATTATATATAATATATTATAAAAATTATTTAAATTTAAAATAATACATATATTCTTAAATAATTGTCATTGAAATGTAGAAACATTACTCTGGCACATGTATGATTTACTGTCTCTCTGATTGTAACATAGTTCATTTCTCAAGTGCATATATAATAGATTGATATAAATGTATAATAACTGTATAAATTTCATTATTATCTCATTAAAATTATTCTTTAGATTACAAAATAATGAAAATATTGGGATATAGATATCATACCAAATTAATTTTTGACTCATGAACCAAATAGTATTAAAACATCTTTTTTGAACATAAATAATAATGTAATTGTTAAAACATCGTAATAAATGATATATAAAGAATATTAAACATGAACTTTTTTCTAATTTAATTAAATAATTCACCTATGTTTATTAGTCAGGAATATAAATAACATACATAATGAATTAGACTAAACGTAAGAGACTCGTTAACTAAAACATCATTTAAAATGTTTTAAACATATATTCCTATAAATCATTCTCATTTATGTCCATGATTTGAAATTTTTTTATGGATTTATTTATTTTAATATGAATTTCATAAAATGTTAATTTATTTAAGAATATTCAAAGTGTTATGGGAAACTTTGATTCCAAAATAACTTTTTTAAAAGTTTTAAATTGATTTATGAAAATGGATAGGTTATTTCAATAATATAAAATGCATTCTTATAATTGTAAATGAAACATTAGGAGTGACATGTTGTAAATTTAATGGTTTTATATGTTAATGGAACATGGTCATTTGACGTATGGTTATTTGATAATTGAAATATGTGTGGTTCCATGATAAACCAAGGATGAGTGGTTATATTATAACCTCATATGCATTGGGTTTCAAAAGCAGTAGTATGCCTATTCCAGTTATAAGAGTTACATGTATGGAAGTTGACCGTATGTTTATTAAATTTTATTATAATAATTTTCCATGTTACTTACTTATATTTTATATTTATTATTACGTGTTTTCATGGAAATCATTTTATTTTAAAAATGTAAGATAATGAATTTTTTTGAAATGATGATCATTTATTCAGGGTAAATGTTATGTTTTTTAGGAAATTTTTTAAGGGGTTTCACTAGACTATTTATTTTCATTATTTAGGTTCCTTACTAATCTTTTTTGATCATATGATGTTCAAAAGTATTTTTTATAGGGTTTTTGTAAGATATTGTTCAAGGATGGGATTGTGGAATTTTTTTGATGATATATCAGCATAAGAAAACGTTTTTTATTGTGAAGATTATTGTTTTTAGAAAAAATGGATACATAGTATATGTTTACACGTATAAACCATGAGTTTACTATGTGATAGTTTTTCCTAATTGTCTAAAATTCTAATCCATAAATATGATTTGGAATATAATGTGATTTATAGTTTTAAAATAACAACAATATATATGTTCTAAGGTTGGGTCCTTACAATGTGTCTATGCTATAATATTTCTTTTATTTTTAATTATTTTTCATGATAGAGAAGTTTAATAATATTACTAATTAAAAAATATTTTTGGTTCTCAGTTTTTACCTAATATCTTTATTAGATAAGAAATGAATGGATGAATAATCCCTCTTCCTCACTCTCTATTCTATATATAGTATTGGATCTGATGGATCATCATAGGTATATTCATATGGTATGTAATGGATTAAGGTTTCAATATGTAATATACACGATTGAATTCTTCTAACACATCAATGATGGTAAATTGTGGGGGATATTCATTGTAGTGAGAGGTTGTGAGGATGATATCTTTATGTTCATGTTACCCAACTATGATAATTCTATGTTGTGAGGTTGTGTTGGGGTATTCAATGATTTTGTGGTTGTGGATATTTTATGGTATAAGGTGGTGGATATGTGATGATTTGGAAGATATGACATTAGAAATTGGAATATGGTCAATATATGGGATATGATGTGTGATGGAATTTTAGAGGTATGGATGAGGGAACTACAACTTGTATCCTTAGTATGTATGAGTGAGAAACCAGTGGGCAGTGGTAGTGGGTTTCAATTTTCTATAATATATTAATATTATGTTAATATAAATAGATGTGATATTGGGAGAGTGAGCTATGAAAATATTGGGTAACAGATGGCCTGAGGTAGGTTCAGGGTGGTTTTTTAGTTATTATGTATGGACTTAGTTTGATTCATCCACATTTACATGAGAGGATATGAGGATAATATTATAGAGTATAGCTATAATATCACCTCAGCATAAAAATCTTTTTTTCTTTCAGTTTTCCTTGTTAAAGGTGGAAACGAAGAAATACATTAATAGCATAAGCCTTGGATATTTGTTTAATGTATTTCCATAAAAGTGTTAACTCATTATTTTATCATATATATTTTGATAATTATGACATTTACATGAATTATGAGATATTTTTTTTACTTTTATATTGTTTAATAGATTTTTTGTATTCTTATTGATGTTAGAATTATGATATTTATTCCCAAAAATTTCATGTTTTATAACCTCATTGATATTCTGAATCATATGGCCTATTTTTGGTCAGATTTCATGGTAACGCGCACCTTCAATGTCGGTTAATTATGGTTTCTCATTTTAGGTTGTCCATGAGAATGTGGCAGTATGGTAATGGGTGATAGTTATGATAGGCTTTGGAGGAGTTCAAATTATGAGGATTTCATGGGTGTGGTAGAAAAATAGTGTTTTTTGATCCTACTGTTTTATTTAGGAATGGATAACATTAAAAACAAAGGTTATAAGGCCCCTTATGATTTTATATAAGGAATGTAACCTCAAAAAAAACATAGGTGGGGTAATTTTTATTGTAAGATAGAAACCTAGGAGATGTAATTGAATCATTTTTTTCACATATGTTTGAATTTGGGTGATTTAGGAAAAATAAAATCAGAATAATTAAATGATCCTTAATAAATTCTATGTTATCATGTTTTGGTGTTTTGTTCCCTATTTTCATGATAGATCCTAACCACCATATATTTGAGGTCGTGATTAGATAGTTTTAGTAGTATGATATAGTTGAGATTATGGGGGTTAACCTAGATGTGGAGTATTACTCATGGAGGATGATACTATTTGAGTTTTGTCATCATAGTTTGGTAATGTATGAGGGGAGTGTCGTTGAAATGAAGATAGGAATTTTTTGGAGGATTTGTAGATATCATTAAATTTTATCCATAGATGGTAAGAGTAATGAGTCATGTTGGTGATTAGTCAGATGATAAGAGTTGCATCCAAGTGTTAGTTTTTATTTGTTAAAGGGAACATTGATTCATAAATTCTATGGGAAGGTTTTCAGAAGTAGTTATATATATATTTTCATTAATTGATGATAATGGATGTGAAGAAGAAAAATACACTCTCCCTCTAGTAGGGGATCTAGAGTATGCTAGGTATCATCATTCTATTAATTTATCTTGTCTACTGTTCCCTAATGTTTTCATATTAGGTGACTAGAGAATTTATTTTTTTAGTAGGAATTTTTTTTGTTATTTTTTATATGGTTATCCTGTATATGGTTCTTATATATCTATATGTGATAAATATGGTAGTGGTTATCAGGATTATACATACATATTATGTATATTTCAGAGATTATAATAAGAGGGGATCCCCTAGGACCCCAAAACTTGTGGGAGGACCTCAGATTTTGAAGTTTTACTGGTTTCAAAATTTATGGAGTTGAACTCAATGGTTCCCTCTAATTTTTATAGAGATAGTAGATCACTTCCATCCTAAAATTCCACTTCTCCTATATTATTCTTTGGAGGTAAAATTCATCAGAAATTTTATATCCTAGATACCCTCGTTAGAAAACATGACATAAGAAGATAGTTCATTGTCTAGCCATAATAATACCTACGTTAAAGGCCTTATTAATAGTCTTATCAACATGATTCGTTGGAGAAAAATAGAGATAGAGTACCCATAGTTCATTCCCATGTTGTCCACATCCCATGGTCACATAATAGTGTATTATAACACCCTAGTCTTTTAAAATGTGATTACCTAAAAAAATTGATGTGTTTGGTATATTTTGTCACGAGCCATCCTCGGGGCCCGTGTCGTGACTACCCCAAGCCCGCCTTCCATAGGCCAGGGGTTGGCGACTAGCACCAAAGGCTTAAATCCCGATAACTGGGAAGAGATTGCCTTTATAAAAGTAAACAAAACACCACAGAGTACAAGCGGAAGTAAAACACTAAGTAAAACTGAAACAAGCTGTGCTGAAAGTAAAGGGGCCGAAAATACAAGACCAACTGTAAAGTACAAGGAAAAAGATAAAACAGCCGGTAGTTGACAAGCAGGTCCTAGATCGTCCACAAAGGATCCTACCTGAAGGGTAGGTACAATAGAGTAGCTCCTGGATCGTCCACCGCAGATCCTACCTGAAGGGTAGGTACAGATAGCCTCCACATCGCTCTCACCCGTCAACCTCCTCCGAGTGTCGCCTCGTCGTGAAGTCCACCACCAGATACTGTCTCGTCGTGAGGTCCACCTCCGGGTACCGTCCAGTCCTCGAACACTCGGCCTCTGTCTGTGCTGACCGTCGTCTGCAACCATCACAATGAGGTACTGGCATAGCCCTTGCAGGGGTGAGTATAACGATACTCAGTAGGGACCCCAAGACCCTCAAGTTCTCACTAAATCCAACAAGGATAACCACAAAGAAGATCTCAACAGATAACCTCTACTTAGGTATATTCCCATACATATACCCAAGTTATCATGTAACCCATCTCAATCATAAGGAAATACAAAGATTATGAAATCAACGGATGACCACTACCCAGGTATATCCCATACATATACCTAAGTTATCATGTGACTCATCTCAATCATGAGGAAACACAAAGATTATAGACTCAGCTCAACCAGGATTTTATTCATGATGTCGAAACCACGACTGCTGGAGAACTCCACCTCTGCCGAGTACAGTGGGAATGTCGCTACAACCATGCGCGCCCCACTAACCTTGGACTGCTGTAGTACTCCACATGTCGAGAACTGTGGGCCTACTTCTACAACCAAGCACACCCCACTAACCTTGGACTGCTGTAGTACTCCACATGTCGAGTACTGTGGGCCTGCTGCTACAACCAAGCGCTTCCCACTATGGGTTTGCCGCTACAACCAAGCGCTCCCCCTCATAGGCTCTAGAGGTACTCCTTCTGTTGAGTACTGCGGGTCTTCCGCTACAACCAAGCGCTCCTCCTCCGTGGGTCTGCCGTTACAACCAGGCAATCCCCCTCATAGCCTTTAGAGGTACTCCTTCTATTGAGTACCGCGGGTCTGCCGCTATATCCAAGGGCTCCTCTGCCGTGGATCTGCCGCTACAACCAAGCGCTCCCCCTCATAGCCTCCAGCGGTACTCCTTCTTTTGAGTAACGCGGGTCTGCCACTACAACCAAGCGCTCCTCCACCGTGGGTCTGCCGCTACAACCAAGCGCTCCCCCTCATAGCCTCTAGAGGTACTCCTTCTGTTGATTACCACGGGTCTGCCGCTACTACCAAGCGCTCCTCCATAGTGGGTCTTCCACTACAACCAAGCGCTCCCCACTGGGCTATCCGAAACACACCGAGTCGATCGATCAGTGGTCGTCAAGTCTCAGCCAGATCTAGGGTTTCCGCACACAGCATGCTCGTTCTGGGAGGGTCCAATCCATGAGCTACTGGTCGATACTACAATTATCCCAAAGTTTCATGAAGAAATATCTCAAAGGACTGCCTCGTCATAGGGGTCTCAACGCAACAGACGACGCGTCTGCCGGACACCCGGTCTGTGTGTTACTAGCCATTTAGTCCCAGGGGCTCGGTTGGTTTCGTGTACGAACCAACCCGACCGTATCTCAACTGTACCTCAAACTCTAATAGGGTATACTCATAGGGACCTTTTCTAAACGAGATCACCAATTCCGCTGATGGTTTGTCAAACGGACGTCCAGTTTGAAAGTTATCAACTTTTCCATTTCAGGGGCCCGGTTGGATTTAAGGTACAATCGAACTCGTCCACTATCTGAATGCGTCCAAAACTCAGGAAAAGCATGATAAAAGTTTCGTATCATTAAGAGGAATCCAACAAAGTCGACGGCACATCAATCGGACGTCTGGAGCTCAAGTTATAAGTGTTTCCGCTCTGAGGGCCCTGTTGGTTTTGTGTATGAACCAAACCATACGAACACAATGTACTCCGAAACCTTGAATATAATATTCCGAAATGACCAACTAGATCTAAGGATCGCTACGCAACTGACGGTGCGTCGATCTGAGGTCCGTAGCCCATGTTATGGGCAACAGACTGAAAAAGTACGGTATTAGGGGGGTCAGGCCCGGTCCGACCCAGCCCGGTACCCCCTGGTTCGGCCCGAACCGGGTCGACCCGACCAGGGTCCGGGTCTGGACCACTTGAGCGCGGGCCAGCCCGGCTGGCGCGGTCCAGCCCGGCTTGGGCACGGCCCGGCCCGGCGGTCCCGCCAGGCGGCTTGGCCCGGCGCGCTGGTGCTGGCCAAGCGACCGCGCAAAGGGGCACCACCCCCTTGAATGAACCCCCACTGGGTGGGGGTCGCCCCTTTCCAACGGACACGGCCGAGCGCTGCGTCCCGCCCTCCTTGGTCCCGCGTGGTCGTGGGACCAACAGCCCATCCCGGCGGTGCGCCGGGCGCCGCCGCCTTCGGCGGTGTTTTCCGCAGTCCACCAGATGCGCTTTGGTGGTCTGTTTTGCATGCCATTTCCGCCAGCGGTCCTCCCGGGATCGGCTCTTCACTCCAAAGACCTCAAAATTCCCTTGCGGCCTGCTTCGTCGTCGCCCAACGATCCACACACCAAGAACGAAGAAACGGTGGGTTCAGACTTGTTCGTTGGTCCGCACCCACCGCGTTAGCAGTTTAAACGGATTTCGACAAATTTTAAACACATGCTGAGGATATAAATCACATAGATTTAATTGAAACAAAACCCCTACCTCAATCGTCGATGATTCAAATATTGTCGTGGGAGAAGGAACGTCATGGAAGAAGCCTCGCGGAATGAGGATCGTCGCGTCGCGGAGAAAGGATTCGTCGACATCATGTCATCGATCTCCGAGGATTCGGCGTTCTTGTCGACCTTCGTCAGAGGACGACGTTCTTCGCGTTCTTTGCATTCTTCACGTTCTTCGCATTCTTCGCGTTCTTCGCGTTCTTCGTTGAGGAAGGACTACTTCACGGCTTGACTGATTTCTCCCAAACCCTCCCAACACAACAAGACTAATAAAATAAGAGTTTTCTTATTTTATTTCTCAAGCCATGCATTTTAAAATTAAAAAACAAATCAAACAATTAAGTGAATTAATTGCAACGTTTAAACCGCCAAATCAATGAGGCATTTCTTATCCAGATTAAATGCAAGGGTTGACTTCATTAATAAGGGGGGTGCGGGTGCATTACTTAATTAAAGTAGGGGGTTTAGGAAGAAAAGAAATAGTGGGGCTCGTGTGGGCCCCACCTCACAAATATCCTACCAAGTGGGTAGGATATTGTGGGTCCCACATCATCCACTTAACATAGGTTAAGCAAAATAAAATAAAAATCAGTTTCCCTACTTTTATTTTATTCCTTAACTTAAGCCCAAAAATTAAAAACCACACCCAAGAAAACTCAACTCCGGAAAATGTTTTTCTAAGAAATTAACGGCGATGCGATTCCATCAGTGCCCATGGAATTCCATTCCGAGCACCGGTTCAAAAGTTAGAAAACCCCACTCGTTCGTTAACTGAACGTACCCTAGAAAAACTTTAGAAAAAGATTTCGGGCACACCGGTCCTCAGAATTAGGTACTGTCAGAAACTGTGTTCTTGTAAAATCCCAAAGAAAATTAAGAAAAAAAAATTCTCTTTAATTTTACGGGTCTTTACATTACTCCCATCTCAGGGCATTACGTCCCCGTAAAGATACATCAAAAATTAGGGAAACAAAAGTGGTAATGAGCACGCATCTGATCCTTCCACTCCCATGTGCTCACCTGAAGGTTCCTGTGCTGCCAGTGAAAGCGCACCTGAGGAATCGATCATTCACCCAGGACCCGCTCCTGTCGATCGTCGATCTCCACTGAAATCTCCGCGCATGTCACCCTGTCATCGATGTCCAACTCCTGGAGGTCGATGATGTGTGAAGGATCATGCACGTATCTCCTCAGCCGAGGTACATGGATAATGTCATGCACCCGGTGCAACTGAGGTGGAAAGGTCAAGAGGTAAACCACCTCGCCTACCCTGCTGAGGACCTTGAAGGGTCCGATGAAGCACATAGATAACTTGTCGCCCTAGCCCAAACTCTGTAACTCACGTCGAGGTGAGACCCATAGGGAAACGTGGTCACAATCCTCGAACACTAGTGGTCTCTGCCTCCTGTCCGCACAAGAATTTTGCCGGCTCTGAGCTATCCTCATCCACTCTTGGATGACTTGGACCTTTTATGGTCCTACAAGAGCTGCTGAGATTTCTTCTTTACCGATAAGAGAAATCTGGTCTGATCCCCTGGATGAACCACGTTCTTCACCTAATATAGTCAATCCTGATATGGATGATACTAATCCATACCAATTATGACGTCGTAAGGCCTCAACGCTACTACTAAGAGATCCAATCGTTACTCTCGCTTCTAAGGGTTGAGTCACACTGTCGGAATCAGTGTGTGGTCACTGGGTCTCCTCCAGTAGGTATCTCAAAGTGAGGGTCAATTCAACGGGTTTTAAACCGGAACCTCTTAGTAACAACATAAAGAGAGGAAAAGAATGTAAACTCCACAACAAAGGTGTCTTTTATTACTGCAGCTCAAAGTACAAAGACACAAAGCATATACAAACAAATATCAACCAAGCTAGAAGAAAAATGAACAAAAGTCTCCAGGTCTAGAGCTAGTCTTGCTCCTGTCCATCTGCTCCCAGAGCTCCATGATCGTAGGCCTCAGCTACCTGATGCTGAGCTCTCCCATGTCCACCTATTCCTTGAGGTCAGGGTGGACCTCCTGGTGGTGGTGGTGGCAACACCTCAAAGCATCGTCCACCTCCAGCAGCACGGCCAGCTCCCCTGCCATGGTCTCCCGCTCCTTGTGGTCCGCCTCGATCGAACCTCTGCCTCTGCTTGGGAGGTCCTTTGTTCATCTGCTGGTCATCTGTATGGCGGGTCGGACGGTCACGAGCCATGTGACCAACCCCGCCGCAGGAGTAACACTGTCCACGCATGGTAAGTCATTCCCCACCCCGGGTGCCTCGCACAAATGATCCCGTGTCATGTGGTTGACCACCTGTAGTTCTAGTCCTCTTGGACCTCTGCGTCATCTGTCTACTGCCCGCTGTAGAAGACTCTGCCACATGCCGTCAAGTGGTGGGTCCTACTGTTGGAGACTTCTCAACAAGGAAACTCTCCACTAAGAGAGCTTTCTCCAACACCCCTGTCTGTGTCGGAATGCTGTGAGAAACAACTGAAGCTCTGATCTCTCGCCTGAGCCACTGCTCGAAGGTTCGGGCCCTGAAGAATGGGTCATGTACCATGTCCGTGGAATAGCACAAGATATCGGTAAACCTCGTCGCGTACTAGGCTACTGTCATGCTGCCCTGCCGCAGCTATAGTGGCTCCTAGATGTGCACTGCATGGAGGGTGGTTGGGACGAACTCTGAGCGGAAAAGGATCTCAATGCCCGTCCAAAGGAGAGATGCCTCGTCATCCAAATGGAGCATTGAGCTCCACCATCTGCCTACTGCCGTGTGTAGGAGCCTCACTGCAAGGACCACCATAAGGTCAGCTAGTGTCCCTACCAAACAGAAAACTCGTAAAACTGCCTCCAGCCATTCCTCGACTGCCTGAGGGTCTGTCTCCCCATGGAACCTGGGAGGTCGCTGACGCTGAAATTCATGCAGTGCACTAAGGCGACGTGCACCGTCAGCGGCTGTTATCATCGGTGGCTCGATGGGTAGGGGTACCGCCGGTGCCTCTACTTTCAAAGGGCCCTGTACTGAGGCCTCGTCCCTCGGTGGGCTATTGTCCCGCACAATTCTTGGAACCCTAGCGGGCTGCCGTCATGGGGCTATCCTGAAAAGTGACAGGTGGGACACAGTCATAACAGTATACCTAGTGAGCTGACACAAGTAATCACAAAGAAAACTTGAAACAAACATGCAATCAATGTTTTCGTGCATTAAGTATGAAATCAGAAGTCAGGGTCCTGGTGTATGGATATGTCGGCCGCCGCACCAACACTGGACTCCCTAGACTGATAACCACACCCAATACCCTTAACACTATTGCTTCTCATAGAAGAAAGATCAGAGTCCAAAGTTCTGCGGTAGAACCGAACACCTCTGATTCAATTTGTCACGATCCGTCCTCGGGGCCCGTTCCGTGACTACCTCAAGCCCACCTTCCATAGGCAGGGGCTGACGACTAGCACCAAAGGCATAAATCCAGATAAATGGGAAGGCATTGACTTTATAAAAGTAAACAAAACACCACAGAGTACAATCGAAATTAAAACACTAAGTAAAACTGAAACAAGCTGTGCTGAAAGTAAAGGGGCCAGAAATACAAGCCCAACTGTAAAGTACAATGAAGAAGATAAAATAGCCGGAAGGTGACAAGAAGCTCCTAGATCATCCAACAAGGATCCTACTTGAAGGTAGGTACAGATAGCGCAGCTCCTGGATCGTCCACCATGGATCCTACGTGAAGGGTAGGTACAGATAGCCTCCACAATGCTCTCGCCCGTCAACCTCCTCCGAGTGTCGCCTCATCGTGAAGTCCACCACCGAATATTGTATTGTCGTCAGGTCAACCTCTGGGTACCGTCTAGTCCTCGAACACTCGGCCTCTGTCTGTGCTGCCCGTCGTCTGCAACCAACACAATGAGGTGCGGGCATAGCCCGTGCAGGGGTGAGTATAACGATACTCAGAATGGACCCCGAGACCTTCAACGTCTCACTAAATCCAACAAGGATAACCACAAAGAAGATCTCTACAGATAACCTCTACATAGGTATATTCCCATACATATACCCAAGTAATCATGTAACCCATCTCAATCATGAGGAAACACAAAGATTATGAAATCAATGGATAACCACTGCCCAGGTATATGCCCATACATATACCTAAGTTATCAAGTGACTCATCTCAATCATGAGGAAACACAAAGATTATAGACTCATCTCAACCAGGATTTTATTCATGATGTCAAAACTATGACTACTGGAGAACTCCACCTCTGATGAGTAAATTGGGCCTGCTGATACAACCAAGCACGCCCCACAAACCATGGACTGTTGTAGTATTCCACCTTTCGAGTACTGTGGGCCTCCTACTACAACCAAGCGCGCCCCACTAACCTTGGACTGCTGTAGTACTCCACCTGTCGATTACTGTGGGCCTGATGCTACAACCAAGCGCTTCCCACCATGGGTTTGTCGATACAACCAAGAGGTTCCCCTCATAGGCTCCAGAGGTACTCCTACTGTTGAATACCGCGGGTCTGCCGCTACAACAAAGCGCTCCTCCGCCGGGGGTCTGCCGCTACAACCAAGCGCTCCTCCGCTGTGGGTCTGCCACTACAACCAATCGCTCCCCCTCATAGCCTCCATACGTACTCTTTCTATTGAGTACCGTGGGTCTGCCGCTACAACCAAGAGCTCCTCCATAGTGGGTCTGCCACTATAACCAAGCGCTCCCCCTCATAGCCTCCAGAGGTACTCCTTCTGTTAAGTACCACGAGTCTACCGCTACTACCAAGTGCTCCTCCGCTGTGGGTCTTCCGCTACAACCAAGCGCTCCCCACTGGGCTATCCGAAACACACCGAGTCGATCGATCAGCGGTCGTCAAGTCGCAACCAGCTCTATGGTTTCCGCACACAACATGCTCGTTTCGGGAGGGTCCACTCCACGAGCTACTAGTAGATAATCCAAGTATCACAAAGTTACACAAAGAATTATCTCAATGGACCGCCTCGTCATAGGGGTCTCAACGCAACAGACGGCGCGTCAGCCGAACGCCCAGTCTGTGAGTTACTAGCCTTTTTGTCCCAGGGGCCCGGTTGGTTTCGTGTACGAACCAACCCGAACGTATCACAACTGTACCATAAAATCTCATAGGGTATACTCCTAGAGACCATTTCTCAATGTGATCACCAACGCCGCTGATGGTTCGTCAAACGGACGTCCGATCTGAAAGTTATCAGCTTTTCCGTTTCAGGGGCCCGATTGGATTTCGGGTACAATCCAACCCAGCCACTATCCAACTATGTCCAAAACACAGGAAAAGAATGCTAAAAGTTTCTTCTCATCAAGAGGAATCTAACAAAGTCGACGGCACGTAAATCGAACATCCGGAGCTCAAGTTATAAGCGTTTCCGTTCCGAGGGCCCGGTTGGTTTCGTGTACGAACCAACCCGGCTGAACCCAAAGTACTCTGAAAACTTGAGTATAATATACCGAAATGACCGTCTAGATCCAAGGATCACTAACAAACTGACGGTGCATCGATCGGAGGTCCGTAACCCATGTTATGGGCAACAGAACGAAAAAGTCCGGTATTAGGGGGTTCGGGACCGGTCCGACCCGGCCCGGTACCCCCTAGGTCGGCCCGAACCGGGTCAACCCGACCCGGGTTCGGGTCCGGATCGCTTGGGCGCGGCCCAGCCCGGCCTGGGCGTGGACCGACCCGTCCTGGGCGCTGCCCGACCCGTCCTGGGCGCGGCCCGTCCTGGTGGTCCGGCTGGGCGGCTCGACCCGGCGCGCTGGCGCTGGCCAAGCGGTCGCGCAAAAAGGCACCACCCCATTTAATGAATCCCCCCCCCCACGTGGGGGCTGCCCCTTGCCAACGGACGCAGCCGAGCACCGCGTCCCACCCTCCTCGGTCCCACGTGGTCGTGGGACCAGCGGCCTGCCGCCGCGGCTTAAGCCACGACGGCCCTTCCCGGCGGCGCGCCGGCGGTGTTTTCCGCGGACCACGGGACACGCTCCGGTGGTCCGTTTTGCCTTCTGTCTTCGCCAGTGGTCCTCCCGGGATTGACACTTCACTGCAAAGACCTAATAATGCCCTTGCGGCCTGCTTCATCGTCGCCCGCCGATCTTCACACCAATAACGAAGAAACGATGGGTTCAGACTTGTTCGTTGGTCCGCACCCACCACGTTAGCAGTTTAAACGTCTTCCGACAAATTTTAAACACATGTTGAGGATATAAATCACATAGATTTAATTGAACCAAAACCGCTACCTCAAGAGTCGATGATTCGAAGATTGTCGCGGGAGAAGGAACGTCACATAAGAAGCGTCGCAGAAGGAGGATCGTCGCATCGCGGAGAAAGGATTCGTCGGCGTCGCGTTGTCGATCTCCGAGGATCCGGCGTTCTTGTCGACCTTCGTCAGAGGTTGGCGTTCTTCTCATTCTTCGCGTTCTTCACGTTATTCGTTGAGGAAGGAGTGTTTCACGGCTTGAGTGATTTCTCCCAACCCCTCTAAACACAATAAGACTAATAAAATAAGAGTTGTCTTAATTTATTTCCCAAGCCAAGAATTTTAAAATTAAAAAACGAATCAAACAATTAAGTGAATTAATTGCAACGTTTAAACCGACAAATTAATGAGGAGTTTCTTATCCAGATTAAACGCAAGGGTTGACTTCATTAAGAAGAGGGGGGGGGGGGGGGTGCGGGTGCGTTACTTAATTAAAATAGGGGGTTTAGGAAGAAAAGAAACGCTGGGGCTCATGTGGGCCCCACCTCAAAAATATCCTACCAAGTGGGTAGGATATTGTGGGTCCCGCATCACTCACTTAACTTAGGTTAAGCAAAATAAAATAAAAATCGGTTGCACCACTTTTATTTTATTCCTTAACTTTACCCCAAAAATTAAAAACCACACCCGAGCAAACACAACTTTGGAAAAGGTGTTTCTATGAAATTACCAGCGCTGCGATTCCATCGGTGCCCTCAGAATTGGATTCCGAGCAGTGGTTCAAAAGATAGAAACACCCGCTCGTTCGTTCAATGAACGTACCCAATCTAAACTTCGGAAAAAGATTCCGGGAACACTGGGCCTCAGAATTAGGTTCTGTCAGAAACTAAGTTCTTGTAAAATCCCAATGAAAATTAAGAAAAAAAAATTCCCTTGAATTTTACGCGTCTTTACATATTTCTCCACATGAAATATCAGACATAAATGAAACACAAATATATTTAGATGAAATATAATTATTCAATACAATTTTTAAAAATATGAAATTGAATTTTTGGGAATTAATATGTGTAACTTATATATGAAATATTTATATAATGGAAATAAAAGATACTTTTATTTTGTATTAAGTTCTATTATTATATTTAAAAAAACTAAAAAGTAAATTTAAACTTGGAATTTTTTATTAAAAAAATTAATGAATTATTTAAAGAATCCAATTATATAATGGTTAGATATTAATAAAATATTTTGATAATTAAATAATATATTACTATTTAATTAATTTGTTACTAATAGAGAAAAAGAAGAAATAACTGTTAGCATTTCTAAAATATATTTTCCAATATAAACATTTTTCCACTACATTGTTGAATTTTATTTATGTATTAAATTAGTAATATTTAAAATTATTATTTCAAAAAATTATTAATATATTTTTATTTAAAAAATAATTTAAATATAAGATTTTTTTTTCAATCATGATTTCTTTTTGGGTGAATTGTGTGAAATTAAAAATTTGTATATAAGTTTAATTTTCAGTCATTGTTAGTATATAGTTATAAATATTAAATTCATGAAACCATTTATAAGAATAAATATATATATTATTAGTGACTATTATTTTATAAATTATAGTTTAACTTTCAAACCCATTTTTGATATTCGGGAACATAAGAAATATTTACTCAAAAACAAATTTAAAAATTATACATTTTTATATAAAAATGAATTTTTATAACAATTAAATATTGATTTAAATGAAATGTAATTAAAATTTATTATTAGTGATTCCAAATTATATAATATGTTCTACATTATTTTTGGTCATGAATTACATGTTACCATAGGGAAAAACATGTTAATACATAAAAATGTGGTTGTAAAATAAATAATTCAAGGGGTAAAGGTATTGAAAGAATATAAAAAATTTATATAATTGAGTGTAAGAGGTTTAGATTGATGTCAATTCTACCCCACCCAATTATTTATAAATTTTGGATCCACTAGATTTTCCTTACTTGTGTTCCCAAAATATAATGTTAAAATGTTTACAGAAATTTTATCCTCACAACATATAAAAGGGGTGTCCCAACATTCTATCATTGAACTCCAAGAAATTAGTTTCCCATTGATACCCTACCATTTCCCATATAATATATTTTTATTCCACTATCTTTAGCTTATATTTATAATATATTATCATATAGAATTTATTTTCAAGGGATCCTCCATGGAAATATCTATGTCCTCAATGTGAGTACCCATTCATAAATAACATATTTATATTCTATTTTTATCATCAAAATATAATACATGACACACTAGAATTATAATATACTAAAATTAAATTTTATATATTATGAAATGCGCATCACTGAGCTTAAAAAACCCACAATATTTATTTCACCAATTCAATCTCTTCGATATATTACGGAACATGAAACCCTAAGAAGAATTAAATGGTAATATTTTTTACATAGTCATTCAATTGGAGGGTAAGAATAAAACTAAATAAATTATGAAAATTATGTGTTTGTATTAATTAGAATTGATAAATTAATTCGGAAAAAAATGAAATATTTTCGTAAAGATAGTATTTTTCAAAAAGATGGTTTAGTCACTCTTGGTGCACAAATTTTACAATTTATTTTTAATAGAGATAGATAATTTATTTGATAATATTATCATAAATTTTAAAAATAATCATATAAAAATTAACATAGAGAGAATTTTTGGAATTTTTATGAAATGTTGTATTTTTCAATGAATAGTAAAAAATATTGACTTTTAAATGAAAAATGCATTTTTATTAAAATTATTTATATATCTAAACTATATTTTTTTGTTATTAAAGTAATATTATATCTATTATATATCAATTAATGAAATTTATTTCATTTTAATCATTTTCATATTAAACATATATGTAAAAACATTATAAAAATTTTAATATTTTCTCATTGAAAACATGATTTCTCACTAAATCTATATGATTATTTTTAAATTAAATATTTAAAAATATATGAATGAATTTTTCAAAATGGAACCCATATTTTGAATTAGAATATTTGAGTTTTTTGTTATGTGGCACTTTTTCCCCTAATTAATATTGAAAAATTAAAATGTATTTATCGACATTGAGGTAAAAATGGATTTACCAGGAGTTATACTAAAAATATAAGAGTTTGAATTACCTAAAATCTTGTTTAATATAAACTTTTTGTCCATATTTTCTCCATCTCATGTCTATGGATCAATAATAAAATATTTTTTACTCTTTTTTCATTTGAAAAACCCAGTATATCTTTTTTCTTCTCAAAAAATTCAAGTGTTCCAGTCACCACACTTATGGAAGGGCACATCCTATCATATATTATTAACAACATAAACCATAATCTATAATCTAGAAAATTCCCAAATCACTTACCAACATCCATAAAATCCTTAAAATGTTTTTTTTCATAAATCGCTCCTAGGAAGCTGTTTGGTTCAAACCTAATGAGATTACACGAAAAATATATAACATTATTTAATGAGTGTTTTTATTTTATTTCTTCCTCCACCTCCCTCATGTAATATTAAACAATGAATATATATTAAAAATAATATCATACATGAATTCAATGATTTTTATGTTATTTTTATGATTTAAAACATTATCCATTTTAATGAAATGGGTTTTGTAGTCATCATTCATGTGTGTGGGGGGGGGGACAACTGCCTCACGAACTATTTTCATTTGATTTTACATTACTCCATCTTTTAGTTGGGTATGATGATGGTTCTAAAATATATATGTTATAATTTATAACATAATTATATATATTGAGTCTTTATATCATATATACCTTTTTTACTTTCCATTTTTCATGGGATATGATAATGTTGATCATTTGTACGATGGACTACCGCCTCACAAAACTATGTGACTTTTCATTCAAAAAATATTTAAAAGAAATTTAATAAGGATAATATTAATAAATATATGTGATATAAATGAAATAATTTTGATATTAATGAAATATTAAAAATTCCTAATATATAATAAATCTTTTTATTTTGTACTAGGCCACTCACATAAATATAAAAACATCAATTTTGTAAATGTGGATCATTACCTTCAGAGAGATATGTGTCTATCTTTTCATCATCACACCGAAAAGCTGATATATATAATTATATTTTATATAATTAATATGTTATATATAAAAATAATATAATTTTATAAGTAGAATATATTACTTACCTCCATTACATATTGATCACTAAAAAATTGGAGTGTTAGTTATTTATAAGTACAACCTACCTTCTCTATGATTATAACATAGACTATTTTTCATAAACATATTTTATAATTAGTTTCCATAGTATAACTATTGTAAAATTTTTATAATAATATCATTATTATTATTATATATATGATATTATTGTATAATATGTGTGAGAACTAGATCATTCATGATGAAACAAGAATGATAAAATAAAGTAATTAACATCACGAATAATGAAAAGAACGAAAGATTATGAACAGAAGGATGAAAATATGTTATCAAAGGATAATACATGATGTTATAAATTTAAATGGTTTTGTTATAATTTTATAACATGTTTAAAAACACTATATAATATGTTAAATCTCATTTAACCAGATGTAAGGGTGAGGTAAGGGATTCAGTCATAATATCCTTTCATTGAATCACAATTGTATGTTATGAACCAATAACTATTTTATGGCATATAAACAATAACATTTCACATATAATACAAATAATAAATAAAAATTCATTATATTTTGATTTTTAATTTTAATTATTTCATCCAAGAGGATTTAACATAATATTTACCTTATGGTAGAGTATTTCATAACTCAGTTTCTTTTCAATGGGTAATAATATTTCATCAATGTAATTGATCTTCTAAGATTATGTGTGTAATTAATTTTGATTATATTATATTATATTTCATCTATTTTTATATTTATTTAACGTTTATAAAAATAATCAGTTAATTTATTAGTTTTCACTTAGGCATTATGATCATTTTAATTGTTTATTTCAAAATCATATTCTAACAGATATTTTTTACGATTGAATTTTAGTTGAAGGTAATTATCTTACCAATTTCTAATAAACACATTTCATATTATCAACAACTATTTCTTCATGTTATTTTCATGTAATAGTAGTATTTTCCACACTTTTTTACTTAAAATAATTGAGAAAATGTTTTTTATAAATTTTGACACCCTTTCATTCATTGGTTAGAAATCGGTTTTCTACAAAAACCATTTTTTATAAAATTGTTTTTTAATTTTTCACAAATTTAATATGGATTGATTAATGATATTGTAACCCATTATGATTTTTTACAAAAACAATTTAATGAATATTCAATTTTTTTAAAAAAACTTCACATTTGGAATTTATTGAAAAATAAAAAAGAATATGTGTTTTTACATGTATGGAATGAAGATAATTTCTATATATCGTGATCAGTAATATAATTTAAATATTAGTTTATATTTTGAAAGGTTTTTTAAAATAAAATTATTTCGAAAATGTTTTGTGATATTTTAGGTTTAAAAGGAGACATTCAAAATGAGAAGGATATTTTCCCCAAGAATATTTTCAACGATCTATTTATTGAATTTATATACAAAAATATATATTTATTTTTACTAAAATGTGTATATATTTTAGTCACACAACAGCTATTCTTTCTCTATATGTTTTATGATCATTTTTACTAATGAAAATATTTAAATTAATTTTCATGATTCATTTTTTTGTTTATTGAAATTCCCTTTACTTATTCACATTACTATAGACATTAAATTTCCCATAAATATCTACATTATTTATCATAGATATGTGTATTAATTAAAATTTACATCATTTATATAGACTATGCTCTAGATTTAATATTATTTGTTTATATGGAGAAATATTGATAAATCTATATTCATTAGTTAATATAGATACTTGACAATAAGGCACATAGTTCACGAATTAAATATATTGTTTTATATATGATGAATGTTTTCAATATGTAGACATTGGTGGGCCATATTCAAAGATATCCCCTTGAATAATTGCTTGTCTCATGAGGAAAATAAATATGATAGTATGAAATTAGATTTAAAATGAGAATTGTTTGTTCCAAGAATTATTCTATTATCATATGAATGGTATTTATTATTAAGGTATCATGTTCGAGAGACATGACATACAATAATTAAGAATTTATTTCATTCAAGATTCGTTAATTATTGTCAATGAGATATTTATAAGGATATTATCTCTGAAAAAATTAATTCCTAGTTATTAATTATATGAAATGTGTTTTTAGTTATTTACTCTTCAACATCAATTATGTACTATCCATTTATGATTTTAATGTTGTTAATTAAAAATATTTTGTTTTAGGTTATTTACCATTCCAAATTGATTATTATCCATGAGATTCTCCAAATGGTATTATATCAGCATGTACGTTATTATCCGTTTATTGAATACAAGGAATGTGTGTTTATTTATTTAGATTGACATATTCAATATTTTTATTTACTCATTTTTTTATCCATTGTACCTAACCCTTACAAAGTATTTTTTATTACCTGTATTATGCTACCTGTCATAGGAATCCATGAAGTGTTCTATGATTGATAATCATGTATATTCTAAAGGGGATATTTATTTTCTCACTAGAAAATTATGTTGTAATTTGTGTATTAAAATATAATATGGTAATAATCTATGTATCTAATTTATTAATATTGGTACACTATTAGGTCCCTTGAGATTGGATTCGTGGTATCTTATTCCAATGTAAGAATGCAGCGCACTAACTTTGAGCTAATGGGGTCGAGGTCCCTATAGTTGGTATCAATAGAAGATTAGTAATAAAACTTGTTAACTAGATTTAATAAAACATTTATTACAGATCGTAACCCAGTAATATACTTTGATTATAAGTATATAATAATATCCAATCATTTTGGTAAAGAATTTATTACATGATTTATACCATCAATACACCCCTTTTAGGATACTATATGTAGGCACAAATCAAAAACATATGTACCTAGTGGTAATAAGTTCTAAATGGGTGCATCCAACTTGACCTGATTCTCACATAGTGACTAAAAATGGACCTCACCACATACTTGGTTTGACACTCCTAGAGGATATTATTTTAAAAATTAACATTATCATTAAAAAACACTATCTACGATTTGAAGAGATGGTAAAAATGAATAAGCTATGTTTAACCAAAAGTTTTTTATGTTAAAAAGATCATCCCAAAATAGAATTGAAATTTTCTTAATGTTTTTCAAATAAGGGAATATAAAAAATAAAGTTTGAAGAAAAATTAATAGTATGCTAGTAGGAAATAAATCCTTTTCTAGAGATTAATTTGTAGTCTGTTTTCTTAAATGTGTAGAAACACAGAAATATCTGAGTGAATTCCCTCATCAAAAGTGTAAGTCATATACCACAAAAAGACCATTATTGAAATGAAATGGTTTATGTATTTATTAGGATTCAATAATTATGTTATATAAATTTTTCAATAATTTTATACTGTTATGAAAATCATGAAACCTTTAATAATTACATTAAATTTCTAAAGAATATATGTATTCCTTAAATCTAGTGTCATGGATACCATCATGGGTTAAGGATTTTTAGATTGATCAAATATTAAATATCTTAAACACCACTTTTTTGGTTTTATATGGTGACATTATTCAGTGATAATGATTATTTGGGAAACTTTATAGTAAAAAATTGGATTATTGAAAATATTAAATAAAGGAAAAATGAAATAATAAATTATAGACATAACATTGAATGTACTAATGACATTAAAGGTTAATATGATTAATAATATCTTTATAATAATATTCACATAATATAATTAGACATTGAAAAAAAATTATATTGAAAACTTTAGTAAAAAGGTTTCTTAATTATTAACATCATTTCCAGGATAATTATTATATTTATTTTGGGAATATTAATGTAATTATATTAATATAGTTTTTGAAAATAAACAACCCATATGTCAGGTGGAAACCTATCACATACATCAAGGGATTGGATCTTTAGCAATAATAGATTTATGATTATAGTTTAAAACCTAACACTGGAATTCATAATTTCTTGGTTAATATGTCATTATATCTATTTTAATGATTTGAAAAAAGTAAATTTAAATGATGAACTAGTGGTGTTACATTTTATGTTTAGAGATTAATTTATTACATTTTATATCTTTTTCTAACCACATTGATTTTTTAAAATATATAGAGATAGAAATAAATACATGATACTCTTTTATAGATCTTAAGATATATTAAATGTGAATTTTAATGCTTTAGGAATACAAAATTATTTTTTTGATATTAATTTCATGGAGTAAGGGATGAATTTTGAATTTTTTGGAGCACAACCAAAGGATGAAATTGTGAAATTAAAATAGAAACATATCATGTAATTATATTTCATTATATTATTAGATAGTAAAATATTTCAGCAATATTAGTAAAAGGGTCTTGAAACAAAATTTGTATCCAATTACATTTATATATGATGCCAAAAACATCGTAGATGTATGGTGTTGAGGCCCTATAATTTCTATGATATTTCACATTGTTGTGATCGATGAAGTCAATCACTATATATTTTTTACACATTTAATTCATTTCTATATATATTCATATGCCAAAAAATTTATCCTACATTGAAACCTTCCTATATTTTGATCCATATGTCCTTTCTAATTCCCTTTCTATTTTATTATGGTGTTATTTTATTATCCCTTTTATGATGTGGGGTTTTCTACAATGGGTATTAAAAATGTAAAACCATTGATTAATGTGATCAAGATTAAATTATGATGATTCTATTTATTTATTTAGAGTAAAATGTGATACCTAGAAATTAAAATATTAGAAGATATTATTTTTTATTAGAATAGACACACACCACAAAGATTAAATAAACAATGAAATATGTTTCTTTAAATTTAATCTCTATGATAACTTTCGAAAAAATAAAAAAAGTGTCAATGTGAACCATAATATATTATACCCCATCATAAAATTTTCAGGTCTGAAAAGTAAATTTTTTTTTTGAAAATTATGATTATCTATTTATTATAGAAAAATTACTATTTATTTAATAAATTCAATTGGTTTGTGAAAAACTATGTTTTTCAAAAGATTTGTGTGATCTTTCAATATTCACATAATTTAAAAATACGTTTTACCAGTTTTAGAAAATTAATTTTATAATATAAAATTAATTTTAAAAATCAAAATTATTGAATTATTTTAGGGTGAATTTTTTGGATTTTTCTGAAATCTTTCCATTCTCAATGATTAGTAAAAACCACTGAATTCTAATTAAACATTGCCTTATCGTTTAAATTATTTATAGAGTTTATTTTTATTTTTAATTAGCTTTAAATTAAGATTATTTAAATTATATATCGATTTATCTAATTTATTTCATCATGATCATTTTTAATTAGTATTTTGATATAAAATTATTGTAAATTTTCGAACATTTCTTATTTGAATACCCACTTTCTCATCACAGACACAAGATTATTTTTAAATTAAATTTTGAACAATATTGAATTTAATTTTTATAAATTTAATAAAAAAAATTTAATCATCACAATTTAGCATTTCTAATAAGTTAAAAATAATTTTCTATAAAAAATAATTGTGAAAATAGAAAATGTTATTTACTATGGTTAAGGAACAAATGGATTTACTGGGGGTTAACCTAAATGTATAAGGAGTTATATAGAATATTTTTTTTAAAAAATATATTTTATGGACATATTATTATCCTATAATGTATATTTGTAGACAATGTTTCATTCTTGAAACTTTTGGCATGATAAAGAATGATGGTACATATTTTTTAAAAAAATTACATGTTTTACACTCACTATAAATATAGAATGCCAAAAAATATCCTATCATATTTACACCATAAATCCATTTTGGATTGGTCAATGACTACCAATATAAAACTATAACTTCAAACCACTTATCCAATATGCATTTTTTTTATAAATCCTACATATGATGGCTTTTATTGAAAACATATGGAGTTTACATGAAGAAGATGCAACATTATTGTACAAATATTTTTATTTTATTCATTCCAAAACCTCTCTCAATTATTATTAAACTGTGATGATATAATAAACTCTATATCATAAATATACTTATATTTATTTAATTTAAGATTATAACCTAAAACCATCCCTATTTCTATCAAATGTGTTATGAAATTATTATTCTTGTGTATGGAAGACTACCACCTTGTTATGTGATAATCTTATGTTTTTTGAATTATCACCTCTAACTATTGGGTATGATGACATATATAAAGTATTTATAGGAAATTTAAAACATAAATATACATATGGAGTAATTATATCATATATATATATATATATATTACATTAAATTTCATTTGGGATATGATAACAGTTCCCATGTATATTGTGTAGTACCACATCACAAAGCTATTTGATTCTAATTTCACCCTCAGTTCACGTGGAATGAAATAAAGATAAAGTTAATAAATAAATGATATATAAATGAAAAATTTATGATATTAATATCAGATTTATCATTCTAAAGATATAACAAGTCATCTTATATCTTCCCTTTTAACTCACTTTGACATGATAACATTATTAATGTACATGTGGACTACATTATTCAGAAAGTGATGTGACTCTCTTATGAAAACCACACCATATAGAAGATATATATTAGTATATTTAAGTAAAAATTATATTATATATGATATTATGATAATTATTTAAATATAAAATATTACTTAAGTCATTTCAGTAGTGGTCATTGAAAGATAGTAACATAACTCATGTGCACATATGATATACCATCTATATGATTGCAATAGTTCCCATTTTTCATAACCATCTTCCATGGTTTAGATTAAAAGTATAATAGATATAAAAATATAATAGTTTTTTAATCATTATTATTATAGGGATAATATAACTATATAATATATGCAAGAACCATATCTTTCATTGCAAAACACGCATATGAAAAAAAGTAAATTAACATTGAAACAATGAAAATAATGATGGATTATTATTAGAGGGTTATAAGATTTAATAGAAGGATCATATGGTGTTATAAATATTAATATGGTTTTTTATAATTTAGTAACATGTTTAAAACAACTATTTATGAGGTATAATCATGTTCAACAATAAAAAAACATGGGGTAAGAGATTTTGTCTCAATTTCCATTCATTGATAAACATTTGTATTTTATAGAACAATTTATTATATATTGTGTATACACTGCCCAGATCACATGTAATATCATAAATAAATAATTATTCATTCTATTTTCATTTTCAATTTTAAATATTTAATAGAAGCGGATTTTAATTAAATATTACCACGTAGTGAAAACTTTTATCAGTTAATTTCTTTTCACAAGGTTATATTACTTCTTTTTCATATATCATATTCTATGAGTATTTGTGGATTGAATTTTTATTATCTAATGGTTTATTTTTACTAGTTTTAGTTTTATTTATTGTTTATATAAATTATTTATGAATCAAATAATTCTTACTTCAATGTTATAATACCTTTAATGGTTTGTATCAGAATCTCATTCCAATCAAGTTTGATTATTCTTGAATTTTAGTTGAAGTATGTTATATGGTATTGTAGAAAAATACATTCTTTTTCACATCCTATATTTATTCATTATATATTAAACAAATAGAAATATTTTACACAATTTGGTTATTATAATAATTGATTAAATGTTTTTAAGTAAATAAGCAATCATTTCTGTATTCGTTCACAACTTCATCTTCTTACAAACCAATGTTTTCTAAAAATAATTTAAAAATGATATTAATCCATTAAAAAAATAATTATTTGTTTAATATTTTACTGACTTTATATTTAAGGAATCTCCATTTCATTTTTGAAACAATGCATGTTTGTATTTAACCCAAAATGTGAACAGATTTGTTTTTTAAAATGTATGGAATGAACCGAATTTAAATACCTCATGACCACTCAAATATTTTAAAAAATAATATTTATTAATAAAAGATAGTTTTTCAATAATTTTATTTTCCAAATGATTTTTGAAATCATATTTTTAAAATGAAATTATCATGTAAAAACAATATTTTCCAGATGAATTTTTTTTAAGAATACTTTTATCATATTTCTATTCATCAATGTTAAAAATGAATAATTCATACTCCAAAGGTTAATGTGGTATTTATAAAATTTTTATTCTTCCTTTATATAGATTATGATAATTTTGAAAAATTAAATTATTAAAATTCCCTTCCAGGATTCATTTTTGTAGATATAAACATTCCCTTGAATTATTCACTATCTTATAGAAATCTATTTTCCCCAAAATATCCATTTTATTTTTCATGGATATGTTTATTTCTCAAAAATTTAATCATTTATACATAATTATTTTTAAATTCAATATTATTTTTTATCAATGTAAATTTTTATAAATCAATATTCCTTACTCAATATGGATATTAGATGATGGGGAACATTATTTAGGAATTAAATCAACTATTATATTTATGAAATATTTTTTGAAACTCAATACACTGATGGGGGAAAGTTATATATACCAACTCAATGTATTTGTGGTATCATGAGTAGAATCAGTAATCTAGAATGAAATCATTTTCCCAAACTAGATGACTTCTTACCGAGTAGTTTAAAAAATTAATTTGGATGGTCTTGATGATAGAGATATCATGTTCTTGTGAGATGAGGTCCAATAATTATTCATTGGATTCATTTAGAATTGTTTTATTATTATCCATGATATTATCATAATGATATTTTATCTAAATTCATTTCATTATCATTAATTTATTACATGGAATGTGTGTTTAGTTATTTACCTTTCATTATTGATTATGCTTTATCTTTTTATGGTAATCATTTTATTAATTAAATTACATGTGATTTAATTTATTTATCTTCCCATTTTGATTACTATACATGATATTTTCCCATTGATATTATCTATGGATTCACTTCATTATCAGTTTATTGGTTACCTATCATGTGTGTTCAGTTATTTACCATTCCTCATTGATTATTCTTATTGATACATGATTCCTTCTGTTGTATATAACACTTACTAAGAATTTGATATATCACCTAATTTCCCCATTAGCAAGAATCAGTTTAGTGTAATATGATTGATATGGAAACATAATCTATAGGGAATCATGTTATTCCTGAAAAAATAATGTTGTAATTTTGGTATTAAAATATAGTATGGGAATAATATATATATCTAGTTTACAAATATTATTAAACTATTAAGACCATTCGGAAGAAATTCTGTTTATCTTATGCCAATATAATGAAGTCAAAAATCTGCTTCAGGATACTAGGGTTGGGGTTTATCCCTATTTAATAACATCCCAAATGGTAGTATACTAATTTTATTTATACTTTGATAATACTCATTAGTCACCCTAATCCCTTTATATTAATAAAGTAAAAATGCTATTTCATGTGTTGATCAGACTACCACCTTAATAAGGAAACCAATTTTTAATTTACATCACCACCATACAATGAAGGTTTAAAAATTAAATTTATTAAATTATTTTGAAATTAATTAATTTTATTATTCTGAAAAATTTAATCATATAAATCCTTTCACCGTATAAAACAAAATCTATAGCCTTGCATATGCGTAGACTACCACCTCTACAGAAAAATTGATTTTTTCCATTTCATCAACAACATACATGAATGATCATGAATGTGTGATTAAAGGAAAAATATTATTTTTATAGTATCATTAAGGTTATTGTATGAAACAATTTAGAAACCATTGATAATATAATATAGAAATTATTAACGTTAATCTAATCGTTTAAAATAAGGAAACTAAGAGGAAATGATATATTATTTCTATGTGTTGATGTAATATAAATTATCTTCACCTTATAATTATTTCATATTCTAATATATCACTTTGATAATCACCAAAAAAAGAAAAAAATTATTCTAGTATAATGAGATTATATCTAAAACTCCTTATTATCACCCATTAAGCATGATATGATTTTTTTGTGGGTTAGTTTAACCACATAAGTGAAAAATACTATGAATTTCAATCATGAATGATTATGTGAAATTATTACAGGTGAAAAATAGTGTAAATTTGTAAATAATTAATCTTTTTATGGTTATATTATATCAATATTTTATTCATTAATAACAAAAATACATTTACTTTCCCTTGAATTACCGAAACAATCATGTTATTAATTTCATATATAAGGAATAATTCTAAAACACTTATGAAAGTATTTTTAACCATGATAAATAATTTTAAATGGTATCTTATAGTAATATTAAAGAACTATCAATGATAAACATTTAATGAAGAAATAACACAGAAACCCCTATTTGGAAACTAGAACAAAGGATCAAAAATGTTAATAAGTGATCTATAATATTTTAAGATTTAATATAGAGAATTTATATCTAATTAGATTATATATTAAAATATATGTGTCTAATGTTATGACTAATGTGACTAAAATAGCTATTTTTGTAGAAAATAATTAAAGTATGTTTGTGAAAGTGAGGACATGAGGTATGGTTTCTTATACCAATTTCTTGTCTTTTGAAATGTTTGGTATTATGAAAAAATTTCTTTATGACATGTTTTCATAAATTATTTATTTTTGTTTTATTTTATTGTATTCTCTTTTTGGTGACATTAAAAAACTATTTTCAAATGATTCAATCTTCATAAAGTATGGTTATTGTAAGCAATATTTATTACCCATGACTCATTTTTGTGAATTATATTGTTTCATCATAACATCATCATTAACATATTGGCTTCTCCAAACACAATATTTTATTATATGGTATTTCATAAACCTCTTTATAAAATTTATTTTTTAAGAAAAATTAATTAATTCTTTTTCTTCTTCAATTTTTTTATTAAAACCATGGCTTTTGAAAATAATAAAATAGGGTTTCCATTAAAATACACTTGTTTTCCCTTCCTCTTGATATTTCAAAATAGTAAAAAAGATATATTTTGAAGGAAAGATTGTTGGAAAATATTTTTTATAGTAAAAGATTCCAAATTATTTCACTTAACCTTTTTAAAATAGTACTTTTAATATGATGAGTAATTTTTTATTTTCCTTCAATTTTAAACATATTTTCTAAAATCTATTTTATGTTATATATTCCTCTTCCATTAGCATTTTAATATTTAATTATCATAATTGGGTAGGTGTTTCATTATATATATATATATATATATATTATTATTTCTTTTTGGATAGATCTCATGGGATCAAACAATACGATTCTTCTCATACCATTTAAATTATTCATTAGTGGATGTGTTTTCCATTTTTTTTCAAAACAATTGTGTGTTTTTATTATTTCAATGGCAATATATTAATTTTAAACCATCATACATCATCGTATTTACGGCTTGTGAACATGATAATTCTATTTTTCACATAGTTGTATAGTCATTTCTCTATATAGATTGAATATCACAAATTATATAGTTAATATTTTAATATATTCACTTATAAATAATATTATTTTATTTAAATATGGTAAATTATTAGTATTATATATGTAGTTATTAATATATGGATAATTATTAGAATGTTGAATATTTATTAATTAATAATTCACCTTCATTTTGAATATACGTAATGACCATATTATATCTTTTAAATAATATAGTAAAAATATAAGGGCCCTAAAATTCCATATAAATGTTTTTTAATTATTTTGGATTATTTTGAGTCTGTGAAAATTTATGGTGCTTGATTTTGAGGCCCGGTGTGCCCAGAATGGTTTTTTGAACATTTTTTAGGTATGTTTAGTAAACGTACGAGTGATGTTTTATAACTTGTGGACTCATGATCAGAATTGAAATATGACGACACAATTGAATCTACAGAACCACGATTCGGTTAAAGGAGGATTCAATTCAACTGCAGCAGGTCGGGAGAAAATAAGATAGTTTTCAGACTTTTTAAAGAACAATAAAATAACATGAAATTCTTGTTTTTAGTTTTCTCCAATAGTTGAGTGAAGATGGAGAGAGTGCTGGGTTTTTAATCCATTTAGTGGCTTGAACCATCTTTTGTGTAAACATTCCGCGTTCAATTAATATGAATCATTAATATCACCAATTAATTAGTCATCAATTGAATGACGAATTAGTTCCTTAACTCTTCAGTTGGTTTATTAAAATGTGGGAAATGGATGATTTGGGAAAAATTTGGTGGTGAGATCCGACGAAGTTCCAAAGAACCTTATTCTAATGAAGAAAGGACTATTTGATGATGCTTGTTGAGGAATCAGTCTGGAGGTTGATGGTCGATGATTGAAAACACACGCATACCTTTTCCTTCGTCTGCAATACCCTGGAATGTGGAAGCACCTCCATCTGCAGCGGTCACCATCGATTCTTTATGTAAGAGGTTTATTATTTAAGTTTGTATTTGATAAATTAAATTTATACCACTTGTTAAGATGCTAGTATGGAGGGAACGAGCCGAACAGACAAGGCACACACCCTCCTCCTGTTTATTCTTATTGTATTCTTTGGGGGAAGAATTCTACATTTTCAATAGAACCATGAATCCAGGAGAAACACAATAACGACAACATCCCGAGAGGTCTGTCGGTGCAATTGGAAGGGAAAACAGACCACTAAAGCTCACTTGGTGGCCCACAAAAGATCCGCCATTGCAGCACCGATGTGGCATCGACACGGAGGCCTCAACGACAGGTGCCGACAGAAACGGTGGCGGCTATTGATCGCCAACTGGGGAAGGGAGCGGCGTCGTGGAGGATGGATAAGTTTTATAATTTCGTCCGTATATGGAATGGGATGCTGTGCAACGTCGCGTGCCACGTTGAGGTAGGCAGTGTCTTTAAAGCTGCAGCTAAGGGAGGGGACCCGCTCCCTATGAGTCCCATGGTCAACAAGGCGGCGCCAGCTGGCGCCGAAAATTAAGAGACAAACTACTCATTGAGACGTTCAAGAGGTGGACGGTGTGACCCTCTCGCAGGTCACGACAGTTGGCGGGCCAAGCCGCCATGGCCCAACAAAGTTGGGGCAGGCCGAGCCGGGTCGACTGCTTTTTGGGCCCAGATATGCTTAAAAGGTTTTATCATACAAACTAGATGTATATTTGACGAACCGTCTGTGGTGTTCAAATCCTTGTGATGTCGCTATCCTTTTGAGATACTCTAATTGGGTTTTATATAAATTTGGAGTATGGTCGCGTTAGATCGCACCTGAATCCAACTAGGCCCTTGAAACTAAAATGCATATAACTCATAGACTGGTTGTCTGATTGACATGATGACTGTTTTCATGGAACCCTTAAGACATGACGGTCCATTGGGTGGCCAATTTATAGAACTTTTTATAATTTCGGGCATAAATTATATCCATAGGAGCAGATACTATAGAACTCAAGTGCACCAGGTGCGGGCAATCCTGTGGCTGGTTCTCATCTGAGTAGCAAACCTGTGTGGATCAACATCTAGAGACCCTGTGTGCATTAGTATCATATCTACCCTATGAATATCAACATCTAGAGACCCTTTGTAGAACAACATCATAGAACCCCTGTGTGGATCAGCATCATAATGACCCTGTGTAGATCAGCATCATAGCGACCCTGCGTCGATCAGCATCTCAAGACCCTTTGTGTATCAACACAATAGTGAACCTGTATGGATCATAATCCTAGAGACCTTGTGTGGATTAGTAGTGCGCGACCCGACGATGACTAACCTTAGAGCATCCGATCATGGATCTGCGACATACGACCCTATGTGGATCGACAATGGAACAACTTCCGTGTTGTTTTGTTAGGGAACTTCATAACAGAATAAAATGATATAGCATTAGGCTTTGCATATTTTTTACTAAACTCTAAGTTGTATACCGGTTTTTATATATGTCGTTTTCTTTGTTATTTATTATTGATATCATGCTTTGGGGTTTTAGTTTTTAAAATTCTGAGAGAGCTTCGGGGGTGTCGCGGTCCCTAATAGGTAATGTTATACTCACCCCTGCAATGGATATTCCCACACCTTGTTGTGACTTGTGAAGACGATGAGAAACTCAGATAAGACTATAAGAGCTAGGATCAGGTGGTATGCAGTGGTGATGGTTGATGTGGAGAACTGTGGAGACGAACTGTACATACCCCTCTGGTAGGATCCTTGGTGGATGATCTCAGGAGATATTTACTATTATCTATTTTAGTTATATCTTTTTAGTTGGTGTTAAATTATGGCCCCTTTTACTTTCATTACACACTTTTAATACTATAGTTTTACTTCGTGGTTGCATCTCGTTGTGTTCTTAAAAAATGGATTTTCTTCAGGTTTAAAGGCAATGCCTACCCATTTTCGGCATATGACTTTATGGTGCTAGTCAGCAACACCTGGAATATAGAAGGTGGGCTTGGGGTAGTAATGGCACGGGTCCTAGGGGGCAGGTCTTGACAATGTTGTATTAGAGGAGTCAATTGTAACGAAGAACTACAACTCTGGTATTTCCTATAGAGTAATAGTGTTAACTGTTTTGAGTGTTGTTTTCTATTTGGGTAGTCCATTGTTGGTGTGGCGGCTAACGTATGCATACACCAAGACCCTAAATAATGATTTCAAACTCAGTGAACAAAAACACCAATTGCATATGTTTTTGAAATGTTTTACTTTAGACCACTTTTGAGTTAGCTCACCGGGTATAACATTTTGACCATGGTGCACCTGTTTAATTTTAGGATTCCTCTATGTAGACAGCCATCCTAGATTATAGAGAGTGTTCATGATGATAGTCCACTGAGCAATGAGGCTTTGGTGACAGGCCCTCTTACGGTGATGGATCCGTAGGGCAGTGCACCGGCAGCACCACCACCCGTTGGGAAATAGTTTCCACTAACCCCACTAGTGGAAGGTGCACGCCGATTGATCGCACTTCATGAGTTCCAATGGTAGAGGCCTCCTATGTTTTGAGGAGAGACAGATCCATAGGTAGCTGAGGACGGTCTAGAGGCTATGATATAGGTTTTCTTCATTGTTGGGACACCAGCATAGCAGATGGTGATCCTAGGTGATGGCCTCTTCCATTGAACAACATGGAGTTGGTGGAGCCTAGTGATCTAGTTACATGACTAGGTGAACCTAACCTGGAAAGACATTGAGAGCCTCTTCAGGGAACAGATCAATCCAGTGACACTATGCTCTGTACATATTCAAGAGCTCCTATACTTGTAGTAGGGTAGCCTGATAATGGCCCAGTACTCAGTGAGGTTCACTGAACTCTCGCGCTACTCCACTAACATGGTAGGGGACTATTTCTTTAGGAATTGAACCTTTATGTAGGGTCTCAGGTGGGAGATCAGAGCATCGATGATATCATGAAATATTTTGATGTAGGAATGAGTGATCGATCAAGAATTATTGGTGGAGAGATTCTTAGCTGAGAAGGAACTGACGGTGAGAGCCACAACTGGATGACGGTAGCTGAGTCATCTGCAGCAGACAGTAGGCAGATGACATAAAGGACCAAGTGGGGTAGACCTTATGGGGGATGAACCCAGGATGTAGGGTTGTAGGTGCGATGCTAACGAAGTATATCATGCTAGAAGAGGATCATACTGTGCTTCACGTGCGGTGGGCAGGGCCACACGGCTCACGGCTTCCTGACCCGATGTACCGATGATCAGCAGACGATCGAGGGACCATCGAGGAAGCATCTGAGGTTCGATAACAGAGGTCTACAGGGTGTAGGACATGGAAGAGGATAATATCATGCAATAGGAGGTGGGTGGATATTTGTGTATCTACCACCACCACCTCCAGGAGGTCCACCCAGGCCTCAGGGAGAAGGTGAATAGTGACAAGAATAGCTTCAGGAAGCTGAGGCCTATGACCACGATTCTCTATAAATTATTAGAGGTATGATCTGTGTCTATTCCACTATAACATTAGTTCTTATATACATCAGTTCCATTCACTCTTAAATTTCCATGACACTCGTTCAGATCATAGAGATTCTGATGGAGTAGTTGGCCCGATCCTTATGTTTGGAGACTCATATAGGAGAGGATTCGACGATTACACACTGGTGTAGACAATTTGAGATCACTCTAGGAGGCGAGATCTTTGGCTGTGATCTTCTAGTAGTAGCTTCAAGTCCTCACGTTGTCATCTTGGGCATTGACTGGCTCCACACAGTCCAGGATCAGATCGACTATTTTAGTCGCAAAGTGCAGTGTGTATGTGAGGATGGGATCAGGTTATTATTCACTAGATAAAAGGAAACCATTATATCATAGGATGGGGTTTCTCGTAGGATGGTGCATCCGATCACTCATCATTTGGATTGCCTTACCCTTAGAGTAGTTGGCATGAGGAGTCTGAGTTATCCTGTAGTGGTGGACTAGTATGCTGATGTATTTCCTGATGATGTTCCTGGACAACCACCTCACAGAGAGGTAGACTTATACATCGAACTTTACCCTAGGACAACACCAATTTCTAAACCAGCATATTTAATAGCTCATGTGGTGCTTCTTGAGTTTCGAGTATAGAATGAGGAATTGAAGGTGAAGGAGTTCATAAGACCCTGTGTTTTACCATGGGTGTCCCCGATTTTTTTCACCATGAAGGCAGATGGGATTTTGAGGCTTTGTGTGGATTATCAGTTCCTTAATCAGGTGATCGTGAAGAACATGTATCCACTACCGAGTATTGATGGTCTATTCGATCAGGTAATTGGATCTTGATAGTTTTCAAATATAGACCTCTGAACAGGATATCACCATCTCGGGGTACATAATGAGGACGTACCAAAAATAGCCTTCACATGTCAATATGGCCATTTTGAGTACTTGGTAACACCTTTCGGCATGACAAACACTTCATAACTGTTCATGGGGATCATGGAAAAGATATTCCAGCCTTACCGTGATCACATCGTGGTGGTCTTCATTGACGACATCTTGATATACTCAGCATTAATGGAGAAGCATGCCACACATCTACAGATTGTATTGAATACTCTTTGAGAGCACCAACTTTATGGAAATATCTCAATGTTCCAGTTTAGGATATGGGAAGTCCACTTCCTGTGGCACATTATCTTGGAGGCTAGAGTTGTAGTGTATACAGTGAAGATAGAGGTAGTGATTTCTTGGGAGCCACCCAAAAGTGTGACTGGGGTGTGTAGATTACTGGGATTGGATGGATGATACAGGATATTTGTACCTAAATTTTCCAGGGTTTTGAAACCCTTTTCAGCTTTGAAAAATAAGTTAAAACCATTCCTGTCAAAGGCGAGGTGCTGGTAGAGTTTTCAGGAGCTGACGCAGAGACCGACAAGTACCCCCATCTTAAGGCTACCAGAAGATGGCATTGGGTATGTAGTCTACTACAATGCATCATGGAACATACTAGGTTTTATCCTGATGCAGGAGCGATAAATTTTTGCCTATGGCTCATGGTAATTGAGACAACATGAGAAGAACTATGCTACCCATGATCTGGTGTTAGCAGTAGTGGTCAATGTGCTGAAGATGTGGTAGCACTACTTGATGGGTGAACAGTTTACTGTTTACTCTTATCACAAGAGTCATAGATATATATTCTCATAGAGTGACCTGAGCATGGGATAGAGGTGATGGAAGGAGTTTCTATCGAACTATGACTTTGAGATAGTCTACTCTCATGGGAAGGGAAATATAGTAGCAGACGTACTAAGCAGGAGGTTTGGTCTATAGTTGCTGAGTGAGGCGGAAGAGCAGCTATCCATGTTGTAGATATATTTTTTGGATAGATATGGAGTAGATTATATCCCATCTCTGACTGTCACTCCGCCACTTCTTCAGCATGTTCTGAAGGATCGTCTTGGGGATGTAGGCTGCGAGGCCTCATGTGCTCAGATGTCTTTAGGAAATGAACTTAATGTATTTTTTTTTGAAGGTGGGGAGCATTTCATCCTCTTCAGAGGGTGCACCATGGAACCAGTGAAGCTATGATAGGAGGTGTTGAGGGAGTTCCACACATCCCCTTTGGAGGTACATCCTTAGCTAGAGAAGATGTACCATGAACTCTGTTATCAGTACTGGTGGCTAGGGATAAAGAATGAAGTGGCATAGTTTGTATTCTGATGCCTCACTTGTCAGCAAGTGAAGGCCGATAATCAGGTACCAGTGGGCTTAGCATATCCACTTGAGGTACATGAGTGTAAGTGGGATGATATCTCCATGGACTTCATGATAGTGCTACCATGTACGTCCAGGGGCCAAAATTCCATCTGGGTGATCGTTGGCCGACTCACCAATTCAGACCACTTCCTACCCATCCGAGAGATGGGATCCGTAAATGGCTTGGGACACCTCTATGAACAAGATATTTTGTGAATTCATGGGGTTAGATTAGTTATCGTCTCAGATCATGACACATGTTTTATATCCCTCTTGTGGAATGTATTTCAGGAGGCGTTTTGGACTTAGCTATGCTTGAGCACCACCTTCAATCCTCACAGAGATGGTCAGACGAAGCAGAACATATGCACACATGAGGAGATTATTTGTGCTCAGGTACTCGATTTTGGATGTAGTTGGAAGGACCACCTTTTCCTGGTGGAGTTCACATAAAAAATAGTTATCACTTCACCATCTACATGGATCCATTTGAGGCCCTATATGGGTGACCTTGTAGATCACCCCTTTGCTGGACAGACCCAGGGGAGTCAGCACTCATGGGTCCAGAGTTAGTACATGTAACCATGGAGATGGTGCAGATCATCCAAGAGAGAATTAAGACTGCACGAAGCTAGCATAAGTCTTATGAAGATTAGAGATGGATTCCCTTAGAGATTGAGGAGGGAGATTATTTCTTCCTATGAGCCTCACCGCGATGAGGATTGCAGAGGTTTGGCTAGGGAAACAAGCTATCTCTGAGGGTAATAGGACACTTCCAGATCCTCAGAATAGTGGATGAGGTGTCATACCATCTAGATATTCCCCCATAGATGAACCAAGTCCTTAATATTTTCCATCTTTCAAAGCTGAGGTGGTACATGTATGATCCATCACACATTATTGACTTGGGATAGCTCGACATAAATTATGGGGAGATGTTTGCGGATTTCCTGGTAGAGATAGAGGATTGAAATGAGTGGGTCCTTCATGGGCGGTCGATCCCACTAGTGCGAGTTCATTGGCAGCTGGGGTACCTCCAAGAGGGAACATGGGAGAAGGAGGCTCGGATATGTGCTCAGTATCCCCATTTGTACCCCTTGTTTTGTTGTAGCTTCAGGGACGAAAATTACTAATGTGGGGAGAATGTAAATACCCAAAAATTCAATATACATTTTTTTAATAATTTGGGAATATTAGGAGCCTATGAAAATTGTAGGCACTTGATTCTGAGGCCCTTTGTGCCTGGAATGTAATTTTTTACTTTTTTAGGCATGTCCAGTAAATGTACGGGCTGAGTTTTCTATCTATTAAACCGATTATTGGAATTGAAATCTAAGGACGCCATTGAATTCGCAGCATCGAGATTCTCTTAAGTAAGGCTTCACTTCGACCGCATTAGGTCGGGAGAAAAAGTTAGTTTTCAAACTTTTTAAAGAATATAAAAATAACACGAAACTGTTATTTTATTTATCTTCAATAGTAGAGTGGTGATGGAGTCACCACTAGGTTTTCAAAACATTTAATGGATTGACTTATATATAGTGTAACCAAACTACATTTAATTAATGAGACTCATTAATTTCACCATATAATGGGACCTTAATTGAATGATGAATTAATTCCTTAACTCTTCCTTAGGTTTATTAAAACTTGGGAAAAGGGAGATTTGAGTGGAATTTGGTGGTGAGCTCTAAAGAAGTACTGAAAACCCATATTCCAATGAAAAATGGAGTATTTGACGATGCACATTGAGGAATCGGTCCGAAGGTCGATGGTGGATGAACAAAAATGCATGAGAAAATTCTCTTTTTTCTGCAATACCCCGGAACGTGGAAGTACTGCAGTCCACAACAGTCACTAGTGATTTTAGAGGCACCATGTTTATTATTTATGTGTATATTTGATGAATTAAATTTCCACCACCTATTAAGATTATAACGCAGAGGGCGCGATCTAAACAAACACGGTCTAGACCCTCCACCGCTATGTTATTGTTCCATTATTTGGGGGAACAATTTTTTATTTTCAAAAGAACCATGAATCCAGGAGCTGCGCAACGACAACAACATCTCGAGAGGCCCATAGGGACAGGAAGAAGGGAAAACAGACTACCAGAGCTCACCCAGTTGACCGCAAAAGATCTTCTGGTGCGACACCGGTGGCCAGCGTCGGCGGGGAAGGCAGAAACCGGTGCTCACCGACCGCAGAAGGTGGGCAGCGTTGCTTGACACCACGACTGATAGATAGGCAGCCAGCTCTCATCCAGCCACAGAGACCGTAGGCGGCACACCGTCGTGCACCATGGTGAGGTAGGACATGGCTTTGAAGCCATTGAAAAGGGAGGGGAACCACTCACTGTGGGTCCCACATATAGTTAGGCGGCGCCACCTGGCGCCTTCAATTAAGAGATTAACAACTCTTTGAGACATTTGAGAGGTGGACAGAGTGACCCTCACTCAGGTCATGCCATCCTACGGTCCGAGCCACTGTGGCCTAGCCCAGCCAGGGTGGGTCGGGCCGGTCTACGGCCCTGCCCAACCGGGCCGGGACAGGTCAGACCCAAACCCCTTTTTGGGACCAAATACGCTTAAAAGGTCGTATCTTACATACCAAATGTTCATTTAACGAATTGTCTATAGCATTGAAATCCTTGGGATGTGGAAATACTTTTTATATACATAACATGGGTTTTAGAGAATGTTGTAGTACAACTGGGTTGGATCGCACCCGAATTCAACTGGGCCCTCGACACTAAAATGCCTAAAACTCACAGACTGAGCATCTGATTGACGCGTCATCTCTTTCCTTGTAACCCTAAAGACACAATAGTCCTTTGGGTTACTCCTTTGTGGAAAATCATAGTAGTTTAGGCATGAATGATATATAGGGAGTAGATACCACAAAACGCAAGCACACTAAGTACGGGGAATCTTGCCGCTGACTTTCATATGAGTAGTGACCCTTTTTGGATCAACATCTAGCGACCCTATATGGATCAACATCATAACTACCATGTGATGATCAACATCTAGAGAACCTATATGGATCAAAATCATATCAACCATGTGTGGATCAAAATCATCGAGAACCTGTGTGGATCATCATCATAGAGACACTGAGTGGATCAACATCTAGAGACCTTGTGTCGATTAGCATCACATTGACCTTGTGTGGATCAACATCCTAGTGACCCTATTTGGATCTGAAGTGCACTACCCTACAAGGACCATCCATAGAGAGGCTCATCGTGGTTTGGAGACATACTACCCTTGTGAATTGACAATGGAACAACATCATTTTGGTTCAGTTGTAGAACTTCTTAATGGGATAAAGTGATATAACATTAGGCTAATCATATTTATCGCTAAACTCTGAGTTCTATACATGGTTTGAGCTGAGTATTTTTCTTTGTGCTTTGTGATTGAGATCATGCATTGTGGTTGTCCTTTGTGGAATTCTGAGATACCATTGAGGGTCTCGGGGTTCCTAATGGGTATTATTATACTCACCCCTGCACACATTTTTCCCGCACAATGTTGTGTCTTTTGCTGATGACAAGAATCTATTCTAAGACTATAGGATCCATGACCAGGCAGTACGCGGCGGTGACAATTGAGATGGAGATTTGTGGAGATGAGTTGTACCTACCCATAATATAGGATCCTTGGTCAATGATATCAGGGGCTATGTGTTGTTTTCTATTATAGTTGTATCGTTTCAGTTGGGCTTGTATTCCGACCCCTTTTATATTAAGTAAAATCTTTTACTACTATAGTTTTACTTCGTGGTTGCATCTTGTTGTGTTCTTAGACTATGTGTTTGTTAATGTTTAAAAGAAATTCCTTCCCGTTTTAGGGGTACACCTTTCCAGTGCTTATCACCAACCCCTGGCCTATATAAGGCAGGCTTGGGGTAGTCATGGCACTATCATCAGGGGATATGTCCTGATAAAAAATACTAGTATTCTAGATATTAATATTCTAATATGGATTATTATTTTCAAGTACACTATGTATTGTTTTATCATCCATGTTATTTATTAGAATGAGTTATGATCATGTAAAATATTTATTGAAATGGTAAATGGTATCGATATTAATAATGATTTTTTATTACAACTACAGGATGATTTTTTATTTAATTTTTCTATCTTTCATTATATGGGTATACATGTTTTATATACTAAGGTTATTATTATAGAATATAAATAAAATTATTTTTGTATCATACATTGAATGTACTGGACTTAATTAGGTGGTGGGTGGGGCCCAAAATTATATACCACCTCGATGCGTCAAAAATTATAATGAGACAAAACATGAAGGGTTATGGTATATAAATATTCAAATAATATGGTAATGTATTAGATAAAGGGATTTAGAAATCATATTTTATGTTAAAAATTATGCATTCTTTCAATATGAGATTAATATTATTTATAACCTTGTTTTCATATCTTAGAATGGTTATATCATGATCCCAAATAATATTATAATAGAATTTTGTTTTTACCTATTCCTAAAATAATATTTATTCTACATTTATTTCATGATTCCATATACCGTATTTCTTCCCCTTTCTATGCATTTCATTTCATAACACATTATGTTCCCATTTCACCATGTTATGAATAAAATTCACACCTATAAAATGTTTATAATAATAGAACATGTTTTTGAGATTAAGGGATATTTTGATAACTCATTAGGGATTAACTTTCTTTTTATATAGTTTAATTAATATCCAAATAATACAAGGAAAATGAGATTTATTTATTTATGATATTCCCTTATTCCCAAAATATATAATTCTTAATAGATCCTTAACATATAAGAGATATAATAAATCTTTATTTTTTTTCTAATTATGGATGGTTAAATCAAGGGTTTTATAGTTGGTAAAAAATAATGTATAAAACTTATGTTTTTATGACCCCACATTGGGGTTTTTTAGTCTAGGGAACCATTACTAGTTTCATAGGAAAATTTTATAGAAAATTTCAAATTTAGATGTTTTTAGGATAAAATAAGAGATTATATGTAATGATTCATTGACATTACAATGCTATATATAACATCATATGATAAGTATATGAATTTATATTTATGTAACAATTTTATTTTTGGGGGATTATGATAAGAGAACCTTAATGAAAATCCTAGTAATAATCCATACTAGAATATAAAATCCTAATTTTTTTGTAATGTACTTAATATATTCTTTTCCTAACAATTAGATACATGTATGTATACTACATGTGGTTATAGTCTTTCCTGTAGATATACCTAGGGGTAATAAACCCTAAAAGGGTGTATTGGGAATCAACTAGATCATTGCATGGCGATGAAAAAGATATCTATATGAAAACGTGGTTCTAGAAACCTAGATATATGCATTGGTTAGTCATATTCTCTTTATAAACCATTAATAGGGAGTTAATATATTTCTATTGGATTACCAAATAAGAATGTTACCATGGGTAATATTAATTGAAACATAGAAATTGGTGACTTAAAAAAACTAATGGATAATTTTTTTCCTAAATAAGGGAGAATATGTATTTTGAGAGAATATATTTTGACGATTTCTGGGGTAAAAATATTTTAAGAAAGGTCATGGTAATTTTTGACCTCTATTTTGTGGATTTGGTAATGAATTATGATATAACCAAACTAAATGTAACATAAGTTTAACCAATAATAAAATATGTTAAAATAATGGTGATATAGACTGAACATAGACTAATAAATGTTGATTTTTATGAATTATATGATAACATGATATTATTTTATAGTGACACGTCTTGAGTTTTAATTATCCAACAGTTATTTATGATAGAACCTTTATATTGTTTCATCACTCATGTCAATGATTTTTGTTTTATGAATGGATGAAATATAAAGGAACAATGGGTGTGTGGGACAATTTAGGGATTACATAAACTAAAAACCCATCAGTAAGGTACTTTGAGTGAGAAAACATGAGATTATTCCAAACCAGTTGACATGAATCATGATTAAAAATGTAAACATATTCGAATTCCATAAAACACCAAAAAGGGAAACATGGAGTAAAATGAAACATCAAGTTGTAAAGATGATAATGGAAAAAAGATTCAATTTCCTATATGAATAATTATGGAAAGAAATATAAGGAAAATTTACTTAAAAGGGTAGGAAAATTATGAAATTGTGAAATAATGCTATAATATTCAAATTAATAATGTATGGAGAAGAGTAATTAAAATACTTTTCTTCAATTACAGGTGATTTGGGTGTTATGGAACTCGTTGTCCCAATCCAATAGACAATATGGGAAATAATCACCATCAACTATGAGAGCAATGAAAACCCTCTATAACATATGACTAATGTATCTGATAATGAGTTTTCACTATAGATTTTCCTCTATCCTGTGTCATGTAATTTTGAACCAACTACATGATATTGAGTAATATTAAAAACCCATATTTGTATGATTTTAATATAAATAATTTTCATGGTTTTATGGATTTTATTCCTAATGGATGTACACCTTCATCCATTATTATATTTATATGTGAAATTAAGAATCGATTAGGTATCTTTATAAGGATCTTATAATAATTTTTCAAATTGATATATCTCATTCTACTTCCTATATAAATGCATCATCATCTAGTTGTGTATGGTTAATTTTGAGTATCCTATTTAATTTTCTATGATATTATGAGACAAATTATGAGGATGTAAATTATTTATCAGGGGATTTGTTGAGAATTTAACACTATGATATTTTAAAATTCTATCACTTTTAAAAGAGTCAATGTATTCGATAACATTCTCCATACACTTCTCAAAACATAATTAATTCATGATATATTTTGATAAAATATAAATATTATTTAAGTCTATTCAAAAATAGATTTATAATTCTCATTAATAAATATGAGTAAATAATTATGAAATATTTCTATAATTAAAGTAATGGTTCTTTATAATATGATTTAAATTAGATTAGTATAGTTAAAATATATAAGAAAATAATTTTAAACATAAAAATATATTTTTCTAAAATAGTTGTTTTATTTAAATACACAATTTATATTATTATTATAAATAATTATTTTTATTAATAATATGATAAATATATTACAAATAAATTAAATGATTAATTTATATGAAATAAGAATAATGAATAGTTAACATTTTAAAAATATATCTTCTGATACTAAAAGTATTCCACTATATTTTTAAATATGTTTAAAATTTGAATTAAATTATTTTAAATATTTAATTAAAAAAATGAACACCATTTTTGGATTATTCATAATAAATTACAGCACAGAAGAAATTTTTATATTTTTATAAAAAGAATTATTTTTTGGTGAATAGTGTAAAATATTGTTTTTGTAAATCTCATGAATTTGAAAAAATTATTAATAGATAATTATAAAATATAAATTCATGAAACCACTTTCAAAGATATAATATTTTCATTATAATATAATTTATAATTTATATAATTTTTTTTAATTTAAAAACTCAAATTTTATAATTTCGAAAATACGTAATATTTTCCTAAATTGTTTTTCAATAAATTGTTTATTTTTATTTTAAAATTTACCTTTTCAATTTTATAAATTGAATCAAATTAAAGGTATTTGAAATTTATAGATATCTGGTCTAAATTATCTTATATGTAGTACTTTTTATTTGTTTTTAAGGTATTTGTTTCCTTAAGTAAAAACTAGTTACTACAATAAAAGTTAAAATCAAGAAAATAAAAACCCAAGGGGTAAAGAGTATGAAAAATGATAAAAACATGTCTATGTATTATTTATGAGGTTGGGTTGACTATAAAACTTCCCCACTAAATTATTTCTCAATTTAGGTACCACTTTACATGTTTAACTTGTTCTCCCAATATATTCAATTTAAATATTTTAAACAATTGATCCTATGTAATTATAAAATGGGCCTCTAACCACCAAAAAAAGAAACTAATAAATATTTGGGTCCATATAATAAAAACAATTACTTCTACAAAAAAATATTTTACTCTATTTATATTATGATAATAAGATATTAGTTTATACCATCCATTTCCATGGGATCTTCCATGATAATAAAAAAGTGATCTGTGTGAGTATTTATTTTTTACTTCACATATTTATTTTAAATTTTTTTTACAATATATATATTTCACAAATAGTATTGGTTATATATTTTTTGATAATATGGTATATGATTAATCATTAATCAAAATTTACACTTTATATTAATGAAATAACAATTTCCATTCATGTAGAACATCCAAAATGTAACAAGATACAATTTACATCACCAAATAAAAATGATAGTATAAAATAGAAATTTAATAAATAATTTTGATACTTATATCATGTTAATGATATCAAAAATTAACCCATATTTCTACACTCTTCCACTCTATGAAAAATTAAATCATCCAACATGCTTACTTGTTGACAACAACCTCCATTTAAAGATGGATTTTCATTTTTCATTCCATCTACCCATTACCTGGATGTTCATCAGGATGTTATTAAAAGAGTAATATGATATTTATGTTATAATTATGGATCTATAATATAATTATTAGAACCCATTCATGATATATTAAAAAAATTATTATCATTAATTCAATCATTAAAAATGATTGATTTAGTAAAAAAATTATATCTTATTCCAAATCAGGTACTTAATATACATTATCATCTCTTTATAAAATTTAAAATTTATTATATATTACACTAAAAATAATAAAATATGATCATTATGATTTTTTGTTTTTTTAACAAATAAAAAACATCATAATAACCTATTAATCAAGGTAGGTTAATTATTGGGTTTGTTTAACCTCATATTTAAATATAATATAAATTTATATCATGAATGAAAATGAAAACATATTATCGATATAATATGATATAAATTTATAAATAATTAATTTTATCTACTTATGGACATGTTATATCAATATTTAATTAATTAATTAAGAAAAACATTTGATGGCCAAGAATCACTAGATCCTTCTTCTCATCAACTTCATCATTATGGATAAAGTAAAATGAACTCATGAAATTAGTTTCAAAAATCATAAATGATGATAAAATATCATAATAGAAATATTAATATTTTATTATGGATGAAATTTGAAAGAGTAATGAATGATGAAACTAGTATTATGGAACTAGTATAAATGATCAAAACTATAAACATATGATACAAAAAGCACTACAATTTATATAGAGAATGTTTATTTAATAAGAGTATAAATTAAAATACATATTATTATGGTTATTAATTGTCCTATTATGTTATATATATTTATGATACATGATTTGATAGTGAATTCATAGATGTCAAGATAAGATGAAAGGGTTTTCGTCACTAACTCCTCTATTTGAAACATGTTTTTCATTATAAACATAATATCATTTATTTGGTGTATATATTGATCATTTATGTTATTATATCGTTTTTTATTTTTTGATAATTCTATTTCATGTTTAACTTTTATATATTTGTTTCAAGGGTTTTTGAAAAATGTGTTAATCATGTCGGAATAAGTTTTCTTGGTTTAAATTCAGATTATTTGAGATATTATACATGTTATGCAACAAGATTCATATACATGGTGTTATATTGATTTATTTTCCCATGAATTATATATTTATTATTTAATAACATTTTAGATGATAAAATAATCCACATCTAGTTATTTCCATCACGTAAATTTCTGTTCAAGTGTTACCCATGTCATATGTTTTTTTATAACTCATTTTTTCTCGTTTAGATATTACCATTAAATTGATATTATTTCATTTAATTTGGGTATATTATATGATTTTATCTTATTATGTTGTATTCTAATATTATTTTATTTTTAACACTTAAAAACCTTTCAAATTATTGAAGTTTCATTGAATATGTCACCTGTAAAAGATATTGTGGAATAAAATATCCTTTCCTTGATTTATATTATTTGTTATTGAACTTATTCCTTAAATTTATAGGTTCTCCAAACCTAATATTATATTAAATTATATTTAATAATAAATTTTATTATCTTAGTTTTTTAATAAAAAAATTAATTTTACTATTTTTAGAATATTTGTTTTAAATGAAGGTTTTTTGAAAAAAAATATAAATAGGGCTTCCTTTAATTTTCAAATGATTAATCTTACTATATTAATCTTTAAAAGAGTAAACTTTTTGGTTAAAAATGTTCAATTATTAGTGTTTATTTTAAATTAAATGTTTCCAAAGGCATTAACATCACCTTTTAAAGTGTTTTCTTTGATAGATTCATGTAAAAAAAATTTAATGTCAATGATATTGATTTTCTAAAATATATTTTATGTTCTAACTTATATTTTCCTTATCTTATTAAAAAGTATTTTCCTTAATGAGGTTTATATTTCATGATATATTTTTTCATCATTTTTGGTGTTGGACTCATGATGTTAAACAATTTTACTATTGTTCTATCGTTTGAATAAAGTTTTTTCAAGAGTGTATTTCATTTATCTCAATGTCCTTCTACAATTTATTGTTCCATTGGGGTTATGTTCATTTGAAACCATAAAACTACCATATATGGAGTATATATTATTATGATTATTCATTTATTTACTTGGATTAATATTTATACACTATATGGTGTGGACATGACTTTTTAAATAATTCATATTGGATGTTATTAACCTAAACAATGTTAATCAATTAAAATAAGAAAAAATATTTACATTATGTATATTGTTATTCCAATTCTATTTATTATTGGAAACATACCTATTAATTTTATATCTATATAACATCTTTTTCCGGATAGGTTATGATAACGATATCCCTTTTAGTATTGAGGGTAAAATTATTGATATTATATATATTATTATTACATTACAAAAGATTTTTGGAAAATAAATTATATATTATTTGAAAATACATATCCTTTGTCAATATAGGAAACAACCATGTTATCCATTAATTTACATTGGGAAAATAAATTATATTCTAAATGATTATATACTATTAGTTTAAGCTAATTATGAATTATCATTTTCTATCTTTCATTTTATGTGTATCCATGTTTTATTTAGTAAGATATTCCTTAAAGAATGGTAGGAAAAGTATTGTAAACTCTTATAGTGAAGGAATTTGAAATAAATAGGTGAAATGTGGGAATTAAATTATATATCCTATTAATGAATCGAAAAGTATCACAAGACAAATAAATTTCTATTTTTTGTGTCGACATCCTACCATAATAGAATAGTGTCTTGCAACAAGGGCTTTATAGTAGGGTTTTGAGGTTTGATATTTTATATTCAACCAGTATTATATCAGTATTATTGATGTTTATGTTTTCATTTATTAAAATGTCCATAGATTTCTCATAGTTGTATGTAGATTTTTACTTCATATTTTATACCTATTCCTTAAATAATAGTTATTAATTGTTGATTCCATGACTTCTTTTGTTGTATTATATCCTTTATTTAGTGTTTTAGATGACCCCGTTTTATGTTTATACTTCACCTTGTTATAAATAAATGTAGAAATAGTTACATGTTTATAAGAATAGAATATGTGGGATAACTAAAGGGAGATTTTTAATACTCAGAATGGATAAGGTAGTTTCATATAGAGTGGAATAAAATTTCAAATTGACTCAAATAAAAGATAAATTATTAGGTTATAATATTTAAAAATAATATAAATCCCTAAAACTGATAATATCCTCGAGATATAAGGTATATAATGAATCATTCTACATTTTGTAACTTTGGATTGTTATATCAATCTTTTTTACAAATGGTATTAATGAAATTATGTAACATATGTTTCTATGAAACTAGATCTCATAGTTCAGGTCCATTGAATGACTTGAGTGGTTATATAGGTGGTAATATATATGTCCAATGATTTGGGGCATACAATTAATATTCCACTTTTTATCCTATCTAATAAAAAAATTTGGACTCTAGTGGGAATGTTTCCAATACCCATGGTGATAACTTTTCTAAATAATGGATATTATAGTCTATATAATATATGTTACGGTTTTGAGATAAATATAGGGTATCATAATTCATTTCAATATTTATTATTTTTATAAATAAAATTATATGGTGCCATTATTGGAAATGATTGGTTGTTCTTCATGCGTACAACCATCATTTTATTCTATAGGATAGTTCTATTCAATGTCGTGGAAGGGGAGTGTGTGGTGTTCATGGGGGATCAATATCAAAAAATGGGTTCTAGGAATTTGGAGCCTCAATTTTAATATAATGTGAAGTTAGCCTTGGGATTGGTATTTGACTAGGTGTTAGTGTTTTGAAGAGTTTTCAGGGCGTTTATAAATGCTTTCACTAAAGAGTTTATCACACTACCCACCTACATGATATAATGTAAAAAATAGATTTTTATCCCAGGGTGTTATTAATTTCAATGGATCATTATTGGAGTCCTTATTTGAAATTTCTAGAATTTTGGATTTTAATTGATGATTGAATACATAGAGGTTTCATATTTTAGAATACATATCCAAAATAGTTCTCTAGTGTTGTTCACTAATAAAGAGGATGATGGGATACTTTTTTATAGAATATTAGTTATTGAATCAGGTGATGATCAATAACCATTATGTTGTTATGTGGATATAGGATTTTTTTTAATTAGCTAAAGGGATGATTTTTTTTGAATATTGACCTATAGTCTAGTATCAACAGCTGTGGGTGAAGGGGTAGGATATCATGAAGACTATTGATGTGTAATTATGAGGGATTTAAGTCCATATTTATTTTTATGTGTGATGATGTCCATAGATATGTTTATGGGACACATGACCACCCTAATTCATGAGTTCTTGGATCATTTTATGAAATTATTCATTGAAGAAATATTTTTATCTAGAATGTCATATGAGGATCATAGAGAGTATCTTATAATTATTTTATAATTCCTTTAATATATTCATGTATATATAATGTATCGTAGTATAATGTTTTTGATGGTGGAGGTGAATTTTATTATGAGTATTGTGTCTTGATATATAAAATAAATTAATAAATTAAAGATTGTGGTAGATATTTATTAGGAAACACCCATGAATATTTCATTGGTCTATAGGTTCCATGGTCTCATGGAATATTATTAAATTTTCATTTTAGTTTTCTCTTAGTTTGTACCCCCATTAATATACTTATCTAGGAAGGGACATAATTTAATATACACTAATTAGTGTCATGTATTTTTTGTTACATTATGGAGATATTAATCGATGATCTTATCTATTAGTCTCTAGTGGAGGGGGTCATGCTTATTGTTCTCTATAATGGATCATGTCTCAGTTTACTTTATGTATTCAGGAAACATAGATAGGTGATAAATTTTTATCTATGAAGAAATGTTTTCAATAATGTGATTATTATTAAAATGAACTTGATTTAGATTGATACGTGTTTTCTCTGAAGTGAGTGGAGCACTACCTCCTCATGGAACACATTGAAGTATATACTAATCAAAATAGATTTAAATATTTATTCTCTCAGATGATTTTTAATTTATGATGGTGAATTTATATCTTGTAGGAAGATGACATTGAGATCCATTAAACCCTATGGAATAGTAAATTTGTTTAAAATTTACTACAAATAAATGATTAAGGAGGTGTTGTCTGAGAGTTTAGATATTCGTAGAGAGTGAAGGAGGAAATTTAAGTAATTCAATATGATATATAAGAGGATGGTGGTAGAGGATTATTATTCCATATTACAGATAAATAATCCATTTTGAAATGAGTATATAAGTATCAATGTGATGAAATAAAGGTAGAGGTGATGTGGGATGACATTATTCATTATAGTTCTATTCGTGGGTTTTCAGATGATGATCAAAATTATGAGTTGTTTTGAGGGAGGTTTAGTTGTCTTTTATTAATGTAGAATGTGGTTATTTATTAGTTTTATATCTAATAATTTCTAAATTGTCATGATATATTTTATATTTGTCATGCCTTGAATATATGGTTCCAGTAGCTGAGGATGATATAATCAATTGTTGAGTTTGGTTTTTTGTTATTCTGTATATTATATGTCATAAGTTGAAGGAAAATAATCATGTTCTGAAATATTGGTTATTGCCAACAGATTTACTCGTGTAGATATATGAGAATTTTTTTTGATGGAATTATTCATATGTTTTCCATAATATCTAATAATATGTAAAAATATATTGGTGCTTGTGTAATAGTAAATGTTGTCTTATAATTTCTTATAAATTACAGAGTCGAGTGATTTAGGTGATTCAGATATGTGGTATGTGGATGAAATAATGATTATTTATGAAGTAATAAGGACCATAACATCTAATAGATATCCTTAGTTAACATCCTGAATCTAGGGAGGTCTTCAACATGATTTTAGATCTCAAACACACCTTAGAACTCCCTTCCATCCTTATAAGGATTTTTATATAGTGTATGTCACATACATGACTTATTTTAAAGTTAAATTCCATTTAATTTCCATTCAAGCTTTGTTTTGAGGGTTTCCCCAACATTTATGGAGGAATGGGTGAGTTTTTATGAATTGGGCCAAACCGTGAGCCCAATTCCAGATTTAAAAATAAATTTAGATTCCTTTATAAATTCTTCATTTTTCAACATTTTTCATCCATTCCAATTCCTAATTGTCATCCCTTGACATATTAACACGACCATAGTTATTTTGACCATTTATAAATCCATAATCATGGGGAATATGGGTTTTTATTTAGGGAATTTGGCCTGCCCGAAATACCATTTTCTGCATTAAAAATAAATTTTAATTATTTAATATCTCCTTCAATATTTGCGTTTGTTCAGTGATTCCAACTCTCACCCGAGTCCACTTACCTAAGGCGCCCCCCCATGCCCTCATACCACAATTTGGAGATCGATAGTATCACGAAAATGGTCGAATCTTATATAGATTTCAGAAATCATCCAGATTTGGAGAGGTAAATTGATCCTTTCTTAACTTCTTCTATTCTTACTCTTTTTCCCCCATTATAATTCCTACATTACCTTATAATTCTTGTTAGAATATAAATTAAATTTTAATCTGTTTTAAAATTCAGATTCTGGTCGAATTTGGGTCGTTTTCTTCAGGATTTTTTTGGGTAAGTGATTCCTTCTTGGTTTCTTCCTTTTCCCTTAGGGTTTCATATCTCATTCATTATGATATATAATTTACAAAAGTTAGGGTTTGATCCTAGGGTTTAATTTTCTGTATCTGTGGTCAAATATTGTGATCTAGGTATGAATTTATCTTCCTTGGGGTGCGGCGGTTGTGCGGTTGACGTTTCGAACCAAGTTTTGAGGGATTTGACACTTCTGGTAGGCGATTCCGTGTGTAATCATTTCTAGATGAGTTAGTTTGCATGAATTACTTATTATGAATTTTAATAATATGATATGTGTGGTGAAAAAATTTTTTATGTTGGATTTGGTTAAGCATTTATTTTTATAGTTTCATTTTAGCTTAAAATTTGGTGTTTTTTATGTGTAACCCTTTGGGTATTGTTTGAGATTGTTTTATAACATATAAATTTTGTTTAATAAATCTTGTTTGGGATGAAAATTCTTATTTGGTGGGGTATTGGTGTGACAATAGGTCTTAAAGAGTTTTTTAAGGGTTTAAGGTGTTAAAACTTTATTGTACTTCTTGAAAATGATTTTGCAAACTTGTGCGTTTCATGTGGATCTATTGTGCTATTGTTTGAGGTGTTTGTATAACACATGGGGGTTGTTTAATAAATGTTTTTGGGGCTTCCAATTCTGGTTTGAATTTATATTTCTGTGATTTTGTCATTGAAATATGGTTTTTAAATGGGTTTTATTTGAAAAGCTTTGGTACACTATTTAGAATTGTTTTATGAAAGTTTTTAGTGGATTAATGATTTATGTAAGAGGTAAAACCATATTGGAAAACTGTTTTGTATTGTTTACACTTTCAAATGATCCATTTTAAATTTGAATAGTTCTGTTATGTGATGTTTATCATATTTTTAGGGACTTCATAAAATTGTTAATGGATATGTTGGATTGTGAAAGTTATGAAAAAAGTGTTGTGGGCTATTTTGGTGTGAGTTTGATTTCAAAATGCATTTGAATGAAAAGTGTAATTTTTGATGTACATGGGTATATTTGGTTAATGTGTGATGTGGAAGTGATATCTACATGTGAAAACTATATTTCTTGTCTTGTTTAACATGTTTGATCACAAAGGGAAAACTCGGGTATCTAGGTGGGTGGACGTGTACTAGTATGCTAGTGAATCCGTGGGGTTTGACCTCAGTTTCACTTATCATGATTGACACTTACAACTCTAACTAAACTATTATGATGATGATTGGGGACCACTAGGTTTTGGGTATGTTCCCTACTAGTGGCTCGTGCACGAGAACAGATATTGCGATGGTTACTCTCACCGAGATATGAGGTACCTGAGACCCAGAACGAGCTAGTGCTAGGGGTTATTTCCTATTTCTTGTGCTCATTATTTACTTTGTACTTACCGTAGGCATATTTTATAGTTGGATGGAAAATTCAGTAGTGTTGAAATTATTTTTAAACGTTTTGATTCTTAATGATAGCCCACTTGAAAACTGTTTTTATTCAAAGTTGCATCTTTTAGAAATTGTAACTAGCTTTTCATGTTTCTGAAAACTTGCATGCTTTTCGTCTTTAAATGTTTATCACATGGAATCTCTTAGTGGTGGTATCTTACTGGGAATTGGCTCACACCCTACTTACACCCTTGGGTGTAAGTAGTCTTGGTTATTTTTGTTATCACAGGTTGGGTACAGTTTTTTTTCCAGTGGTTCGGGTTTCTAGCAGGTCCTTGGTGGTGAAGTCTTGTAGAGGTGGCTTGAGGGTGGTTCCCCTTTCCATGAGGGATCTTGGGCTGTCCTTATTTAGTTTTGAACCTTTGGTATAGTCTTTTTGAGTTCTTTTAAGCTATGTAATTCAGTTCTGAATTTTTGTAAAAGATTGTTTGGTTTGAAAAATCTAGATTTGTTTTATTGGATTCTTTTGTTGTTTTATGTTTATAAACTCGTGTAAATCGTTCCCAATTATCATTTTATGATACCCGGGCACTTGTTCCAGCCCATGGGGATCGGGAACGCCCTTAGGGCCTTGTCACGGGCCGGGTTTGGTGCCGTTTTGATGGTGACCAGATCCAGTTCGTGACAAAATGGTATCAGAGGCAGGTTCGCTCTCTTTTGGTCATGTTATTTGGGGAACAGTCAGGATAATATGAAGTTAGGATTTTTTAGGACTTGAAATTTTTGTTAAGAGTAGTGTGGCTAATCACCACACCTCATGATAGGATTCAAGTCTCTAGGGGAAGTCAATATATTTTGGATTCCTTTAGTTTTATTTGTTTGATGATGATTAGGGGAAATGAAAAGAGAGTTGGGTTAATTGTCTCAGTGAGCTCGCAGGGCCTAGAAAGCCATGTGAAGCCGGGGATATTCCCTAGAAAACTCTATGTGATAGTGAAGTGATTGGAATATGGCCACCAACCATATTTCCAAGTCACCCACTGAAACTATTTTCTTCTCGAATTGTTTTGTGCTTTAGTTTTCAAATCTTAGCACTTTGGTTTTAAGGTGACTTGGGTTTAAGAAGCGTAATGTTTTTATGGAATGATTTTCAAATAAAGAGGGAATGGTTTGGTTTATGAAGTGGCAGAACTGAATTTTCATAATTGTTTTGAAATGTAAAATGGTGTTCTTACACCTCTTTGAAAGAAGGAACTATATTGAAGTTGGTTTTGAAAAGTGTTTCCAATAGTGTTTTCTAAACAATCAGAGTGTGTTTTAATGGGATGAGGTGTATTGAAATTGATGTAAATATCTTGAAAGTGAGTTATTTTCTAAATGTTTGTGACTTTCTGAAAATTTTTGTAAGATGTGAGTTGGGATTTTGATCTTGTGGTTAGAGGTTATGAGAAAAAAGGAGGTGATGGTTGACCGTTTTGGTTTTGAAAAGTGGAAAGAATTTTTGTTTTAACCTTTGGTATTTCCATTAGAGACCACATGAATGGGGTTATAAGGGATGATATATGGTTGATGTCACGACTGGATGAGTGCTGGGACAGATATGAGGAGGGTGTCTGGTGTGGCACAAAAACATGCATGTGTGAGGCCAATTGGGTACCATTGGTCGATACTCTTACCACTGAACCATTTGTTTTCAAAGAAATGGTTTTAAAGAAAAACATGATGTCTTGATGAATAGTTTGGAATGGTTTGTATTATAGGTTTTTGAAAATGTAGTTTTTGTGGGATGTTTTTTTTATTCCAATAACCCCTCCTATTAGAACTGTGTTTTGGATTTTGTTTGGTCGGTAAGCTGGGTAGAAGGACCGGTTAGTAGTCTCCTCTGAGATATATTTTGGGACACCATTATGGTGGTTACCTTCATGTGTTTGGATCTGGTTTATGGTTTTTTTGACCAATGGACCATCTTGGTTGGGTCCTTGGGTTCTCCCGTTGGATAACGTATGCCCCCATTTAGGGTTAGTGCACAACTGAAGTGAAACTCGGATTGTTTCGTTGTTGAAAAATACTCCAGTTGATCAATGTAAGGAATCTTTTCTTGAGCTTCGTAGAATGAGTATACACCATTTACATCCTTGGTTTTTTTGGATCATCTTGTTGTGGAAGAGTTCCCATGGATGGCTAAAAGAGACCATAGTTTCTTAAGCTACCTGATTCGTCGAAGGTGGAAGTTGTCTGGGGTTGTCAGTATGGATAGTGTCTAAGAGGGCCTCTGAGTCCTTCGTAGTCTCTTCGAAGAAAGAGTTCACAATAAACTACCAGTGTGGGAAATATGGTCACGATAAGATATTGTGGCCACTTTCTAGAATTATGTGTTGTTTGGGGATATTGTATAAGGTCTCTATCCATGCATTGTTTATATCAGTCGCAATGGTCATGTTCAGTGATTCCTTATGATGTCATGTGCTCGATTGACCATATAGGTGAAAGTAGTGAAATCCTCTGAGAGTCCCTGTTATGTTGGGAGAATGTCTCCCATGTAAAAACTTCAAAATAGTCCATTTTAGAGGAATGTGAGTGTAGGTGTTCTTTACTTCTATTGTTTCTCACCTGAAGAAACAATGTGTGATGTGTGGGCCTCTTCTTAGCCCTCGTTTCAGTGAAATATCGGGATATGGTAAAGTGAGTTTGGAAAGTGTTTTTCTGGAAAACTTATTTGGGATTGTGGTGTAGTTTTTGGTGGCACCGAAAGAATAATTCTCATTCAGTGGGATTCCAATGACTAACTGTGAGCTGAAGATGCTTCAATCATTTGAGCTCCAGCCATAGGTCTCGGAGAGAAGCTGGCTCGTAGTCAAGGGAAATCATAGGGTCATTTAAACCCTTGTACAAAGTACTATCCTAAATATGAAAGATACAAAGTCTTTAAATCTATGATTCATTATCTTTCTTCTGTTTTTCACGTTTGGTGGAAATAGGTGGAGGGCCTTATACCCATGACATCACCCAATGTCATTACCTCCCCCTTTGGTTTCCATTGAGTATTTGGAGAATGGTTGGAAATTTGGCTAGACAGGCTAAGCCCATGGTTTGTGAACGATTAAGAGAGACTGTGTGCCTAGAAGTCATGCAAGAATATTGATCTACATAGTTAGTTCACGGTTTCACAAACTATGCGGACTAATCGTGTGACCTTCCCAAATCTTGAAATTTTTGGGTTTTTTTTGTGTCGGCACATGATAGTCAGTTAAGATGGTTGGTTCTTATGGTGGGGAGAACCACTATGATTCTCATGTATGTTTCTTCAGAAATTTTGAATGGAAGTCTACCCTATGTACCGGGGAGTCCGTTCGGGCCTCCCCTATTAGTGTCCTGTTTTTGTTTCAGAAAAAAAAATTATTGGTTGTCTCTTATGGTGGGGAGCGTATTTGTGTCCCACCGTACTAGTAACTTACATTTATCCATGGTCTTAGCTTGGTGTAGATAGTCTTGTTCGGAGCTATCTAGCTACCAAAATCTTTATTGGGTAAACATTGGGACTGGAGAGCGCCCAATGGATTAGTTAAAGTAAGGTAAGTGTAGCCTGGTTCAATGTTATTGTTCGTTTGGGTGAATTGCTTGAGTCTTATTCGTATAGTTATTGAGGAGTTTTATTTTGGGGAAAAGTATAAACATGATTGATCATTTCAGGAAAGTGGTATATTTTTTGGTTGTGAGAGTAATCCTTAATTGATCACTGGAGGTGTTTTGGCCTTTGGGGGTGAAACCTGGCAAAGGAGTACCTCTTGGTTTCTTAGTTGGGTTTGGTTGTTGCTTTGTCCTTGATGTGACTTTCCGGGGTGGAAAGTTTTCATGGTGGGGATAATTGTCACATAAATGACTTATTTTATAGTTAAATTCCATTTAATTTCCATTCATGCTTCGTTTTGAGCGTTTCCCAAGCATTTATAGAGGAATGGGTGAGTTTGTATGAATTGGGCCAAACCGTGAGCCCAATTCCAGATTTAAAAATAAATTTTGATTCCTTTATAACATCTTCATTTTTCAACATTTTTCATCCATTCCAATTCCCAATTGTCATACCCTGCCATATTAACACCACCATATTTATTTGGACCATTTATAAATCCATAATCATGGTGGATATGGGTTTTTATTTAAGGAATTGGGCCTTCCCGAAAGCCCATTTTCTGCATTAAAAATTAATTTTAATTATTTAATATATCCTTCAATATTTCCGTATTTTCGGTGATTATGACTCTCACCCGGGCCCACTTACCTAAGGCGCTCCACCATTCCCTCCTCCCACAATTTGGAGCTTGATAGAATCGCAAAAATGGTCGAATAGTATCTGGATTTCAGAAATCGTCCAGATTTGTAGAGGTAAATTAATCCTTCCATAACTCCTTCTATTCTTACTCTTTTCCCCCATTACAATTCCTAAATTACCTTCTAATTATTTTTAGAATATACATTAAATTTTAATCAGTTTTAAAATTCAGATTCTGGTCTATTTTGGGTCGTTTTCTTCAGGATTGTTTTGGGTAAGTGATTCCTTCTTGGTTTCTTCCTTTTCCCTTAGGGTTTCCTCTCTCTTTCATTATGTTATAAAATTTCTAGAAATTAGGGTTTTATACTAAGGTTTCATTTGGTGTATTTGTGTTCAAATATTGTGATCTAGGTCTGAATTTATCTTTCTTGTGGTGCGGCGGTTGTGCGGTTGACGTTTCGAACCAAGTTTTGAGGGATTTGACACTTCCGGTAGGTGATTCCGTGTGTAATAATTTCAAGACGAGTTAGTTTTCATGAATTGCTTATTATTCATTTTAATAATATTCTGGGTGTGGTGCAATAATTGTTTAAGTTGGATTTGGATAAGAATTTATTTTTATAGTTTCATTTTAGCTTAAAATTTGGTGTTTTCATGTGTAACCCTTTGGGTATTGTTTGGGATTGTTTTATAACATATGAATTTGGTTTAATAAATCTTTTTTTGGATGAAAATTATTATTTGGTGGGGTATTGGTGTGCCACTAGAACTTAAAGAGTTTTTTAAGGGTTTAAGGTGTAAAACATTGTTGTACTTCTTGAAAGTGATTTTGAAAACGTGTGTGTTTCATGTGGATCTTTTGTGATATTGTTTGAGGTGTTTGTATAACACATGGTGGTTGTTTAATAAATGTTTTTGGGGATTAAAATTCTGTTTTGAATTTGTATTGGTGTGATTTTTTCCTTGAAATATGGTTTTGAAATGGGTTTTATTTGAAAAGCCGTCGTACACTATTTAGAATTGATTTATGAATGTTTTGAGTGGTTTAATGATTTATGTAAGAGGTGAAACCATATTGGAAAACTATTTTGTATTGTTTATACTTTAAAATGAGCCATTTTAAATGTTAATAGTTCTGTGATGTGATGTTTATCATATTTTTAGGGACTTCATAAAATTGTTAATGGATGTGTTGGATTGTGAAAGTTATGAAAAAAGTGTTGTGGGCTATTTTGGTGTGAGTTTGATTTCAAAATCCATTTGTATGAAAATTGGAATTTGTGATGTACATGGGGATGTTTGGTTAATTTGTGATGTGGAAGTGATATCTACATGTGAAAACTATATTTCTTGGCTTGTTGAACACGTTTGATCACAAAGGGAAAACCCGGGTATCTAGGTGGGTGGACCTGTACTAGTATGCTAGTGAATCCGTGGGGTTTGGCCTCAGTTTCACTTAGAAAGATTGACGCTTAAAACTCTAACTAAACTATGATGATGATGATTGGGGACCACTAGGTTATGTGTATATTCCCTACTAGTGTCTCGTGTACGAGAACAGATATTGTGATGGTTACTCTCACCGAGATACGAGGTACCTGGGACCCAGAAAGAGCTAGTGCCTCGGGGTTATTTCCTATTTCATGTGCTCATTATTTACGTTGTACTAACCATCGGAATACGGTATAGTTGTCTGGAAAATTCAGTAGTGTTGACATTAATTTTAAAAGTTTTGATTCTTAATGATATCCCACTTGAAAACTGTTTTTATTCAAAGTTGCATCTTTTAGAAATTGTAAATATCTTTTCATGTTTTTGAAAACTTGCATGCTTTTCATCTTTAAATGTTTATAACATGGAATCTCTTAGTGGTGGTATCCTACTGGGCATTGGATCACACCCTAATTACACCCTTGGGTGTATGCAGACTTGGTTATTTTTCTTGTCGCAGGTTGGGTACAGTTTTTTGTTCCAGTGGTTCGGGTTTCTAGCAGGTCCTTGGTGGTGAATTCTTGTGTTGGTGGCTTGAGGGTAGTGCTTATTTCCATGAGGGTTCTTGGGCTGTCCTTATTTAGTTTTGAACCTTTGGTATAGTCTTTTTGAGTTGTTTTAATCTATGTAATTCAGTTATGAATTTTTTGTAAAAGATTGTTTGGTTTGAAAAATCCAGATTCGTTTTATTGGATTCTTTTATTGTTTTATGTTTATAAACTCGGGTAAATCGTTCCCAATTATCATTTTATGATACCCGAGCACCTGTTCCAGCCCGTGGGGATCGGGGACGCCCTTCGGGCCTTGGAACGGGCCGGGTTTGGTGCCGGTTTGATGGTGAACAGATCCGGTTCGTGACAGTGTAGACCATCAAGGTACTAGAGAATATGTTTTGTGTTTATGTTTTCGTTTTTGGTGGATCATTGGTGAAACCCTAGCATTTGGTTGATATTTCTTATAATTAGAGATATCAATCTTCCATTAAAATGGATCTGTAACACCCCAAGCTTCTATGGTACGCTTCTCTTTGAATAATGTGATAGCGTGTGTTGTACGCAACACCGAGTTCTAACACACCATAACCAATCAAACTAGCCGTTGTGAATAGTAATACCTACTTTTTGAAATTATATATATTTTATATTTCAAAATGGACTTCATTTTTGGATTCGGAATATCGAATTTAGCCTAAGGTGAAATTTTGGTACTTTTCGGATAACTTTAATATTTTGATGAATAGTGAAAATTACTAAATTTTAATTAAAAACAACTTTTTTAATCAAAATAATTAATAGTGATAAATTATGAATTTGAGTGGTTTTAAGGTATATTTAGAATATATTTTTACCATTTAATATAATGTTGGTCATTGGACATAATTTTACAATTAAACTGAACATAAACAAGTGTCAATCTTTCGATAGTTATTATCTCTTAAAAACACGCTTTTTGTTTTGACAGCGGGAATTAATTTTAAATTAATTTCTGCCACATATCTGTTTTGAATTTAGAAAAATGGATTCCATATTTTGAATCAGTATTTTCAAATTGTGTAAATAGTTAACTTTTATTTTTAGACATTTTGAATAATTACTGCGGTAAATATTTTAATTACCATGGTTAAAGATAAATCCGGTAAATAAGGGTTAAAACAATAATATTATAATAATAATAAATTACCCTAAAACGTGTCCTAGCCTTATTTGTTGATACATGTTCGACTATAGGCATCTTTGGGTCGATTTAGGGACCCCATGGTGCCACTTGTATCTGATAGGGACACTTTATTTTAATTAAGTTAAAATGAATACAAAAATGACACAAGCATATATCGTTTAGAAAAACAATTTTTACATAGGGTTATATATTTTAGCTTTTTGACTACAAATATTCATTAGAAATATAAAATGATTTCCTAAATGACGATATTTTATTTTCAATTTTTAGAGATTAAATAAGTTAATTTATCTCTGACACAATGATGATGCCGTAATTACCATAATAGTAAAAAATTAAAAGAATTGATATTATAAATACCCAAATAAATATAATTTGAGACTTTTAATGAATTAATCTAGTTTTATAGAATAATATGACATATTAGGATTGAATTAATTAACTTTATTCGAAGTAATCATTCTGTTATGAGTTTCACAAAAATCAACTATTGAATAGTGTCAAAATTGACATAAAAGAGTTTTTAAAACAAATATTATATTATTAATTGATATTAAATTCCTAAAAATCTAAGGTTCTGCCAAGAGACTTATAACATGATAGGTGTATTATTAATGGACCACTTTGGAGTCGGTTGGATGTATATAGTAAGTTTATTAACCATATTATATAAAAATACAAAGAGACATTTTAAAAGTGAAACTAATTAACTTAGAGTTAATACTTAAAGATAAGGTTAATATAAGTACCAAAACCGGTCTAAATTCAATTTTTTGAGTTTTTGTCGAACCATACCCACCTTAAAATTTAAATAATCAACTTTGGATCCATTAGATACCGAATATAAATTTATTATAAACTAATATTTCTATCTTTTCCAAAGGTGCCCCTCACCCCTCTTATAAAAGGGCACTCTTCCTTCCCATTTCTTCACACCTTAAAAGCCTTTTGGTTCGGCCAAACTCTGCCCAAATACTCTCCCAGAATCCCTCACTACAACCTAGAGGCATTATTTTGATCAGAAAGCCAACCTATGGATTCCTTTTGATCAAATCAAAAGGAAGAACCTGAAGAAGAGGTAATGTTTTCACCACCCCTTTTCAAGTTCCTTTCTTCTTCCACTTCTTCTTTCGTTGTTATTAACATTCTAAAATAATAACTCAAGTATATTATATATATACTGTGATGTTATTATAAATATGGTACAACCAAATTCAGTATTCTATTCACCCTTTGAATAACATGTCACCGTACGTGCGTACGTACGGCTTACCGTCTCCACGTCGTGGTGTAATTGTTATTCATTATATTATTATTTGGATGGGTATAATAATTATGTGTAACTCATGTAAATAATAAATTTAACATGTTAATGATTCTGTATAAATTATATACCATCCATTTATATATTATTTTAATATCAAAAGAATGATATTGTCGCTCGTGGGTACGTACGGACTACCGTCTCCACGAACGCGATGAGATTCATTATCCATCGTATCCATTAAAGTATAATTATCATTTGATGATTTAAATATGATGTTTAAGGACTTTATATCATTCTGGATATGAATAAGATACAGCCTATCGATAACAAACACGACTTATGTAACAAAACATATAAAAGAAAATGAGTAAGTTAACACCTGAAACGATGATAATTAAAAGACATTATTAACAAATCAATGTTAAAAGATCATATATGATATCATATTAATATATATGATTCTTGAATAATTTAATAACAATTATTTCACCATTATACAGGAGGTTAACCTACCCCAACCAAGGAAAAGTACAAGGTAAGGGTTATTTCACAATCTCTTCATTATCCGAGGTTGTTTATTCATAATTATCTACTGGGATCTCTTTATCATCCACATCCATGTTTCTTAAAAATATATTTCAAAACATTTATAATATTTACTAGAATATGAGTTAAAGTCATTTATACCCTTTTTGACTTTTATAAGTGGTTTATAAAGGAATCTTTCCGTCTTTTTCAAAACAAGGTCCTTTTCGACAAGATTAAGTTAAGAATGTTTTTTTAACTTATACGGCGGGTGCGGCTATTTTCCGCCGTTATAAAATCTTCAAAGCTTCCCTTACAAGCTTATAAGAATATTTTCAAAGAAAATTTTTTATTTTATATGGATCTTAAATGATTTCAAAATAAAAAGAGATATTTCTTTAAAAAGAATTTTGATTTCATCTATGTCAACATCCTTTGATGGATTTTACGCTTATTTAAAGTTGATTTATTATGATACAAAACTTCTATATTATATTGAAGGTTTTGTGATTTGTTTGACTGTAGATGTTCTATTTTTATACCATTCATGGGTTATGGTGAAAGTATCGACATTTCGTATGCTAGTTTTAATACGAATGTTTATGTTATGTTTAAAACTTTTCATATGGGAATGCATTGGACTTAATATGTGACGGGTGGAGCCCACTATAGTTCCTCGATGCATCAGTAGGTCTCATGAGACAAACTAGTGTCTTGGCATAAGGCCTTGGAAAAATCTTATTTATAGTCTTGGCACGAGGCCTTGGCTATGTGGTTTTGATAGTCTGGAATTATGCATTCCATCATTATGAAGGTGGTTATTGATTTTGCATGTGATTATTCGATTAGTAGAATATCCATGTGAATAAGTAAATGGCATTATTTCATTATATTTATGCCATACTATGTTGAAAGTTCAAGTTTGAAAGTCTTTTGTTTTAGTTATACATTTCCTTAAATGATTATTTTTATTTATGAAAGTTTCCGCTATATTGTTATCCTTACTGGGCATTTGAGCTCACCCCTTTTCTATGTTTTATTTTCCCCAGGAAGTGAAGAAGTAAATTATAAATGACCTGCAAGGATATTATGTGGGGATATGAGTGTGGATTATGGAGACAATATGTTGTTGTATTAGTTTTTCATTTTATGATGTAATGTAAGACTTATGAATATATCTAGTGTTTCCAAGGCTATAAACCAATCGGTCTTTCGAGATTTGATCTTTCTTGTGATCATGCCAATGTTATTTAATAATGGACTGAATCTGGGTAACTAGGGTCGGGACATTACAGTTGGTATCAGAGGAAGTTTAGTACAAACCTTGGAAGATAGATTTAGATAAACTCTGATTAGAGCATGTAGACCTAAGATGAACTTTGAGGATTAGTATAGAAGAACTTCCTAGAATTTTGGTATTGTAAAGATTTTGTGAGTTTTCCGAGAAATACATCCCTGTCTGGATATGAGCAGGTAGAGGTGGCTCTGGCACAGATGTACCTAGGGGTAAAACCCGAAAACACCGCTTTTAGCTAGACTCGAATGGGAACTGGTGCACGACAACGGGCCTTGCTGCACTCTTGGTTACGACACTCCCAGGGGATATTCGTAGGATAAATCTCATTTTTTACAAATCATTATGAAGGGTTTATGAGTATATACATCCTCAAAGAAAACATTTTTATGATTATGGATTATATCCACAAATAGTTCAATTTATGTTAAGTGTTTTATAAGTATGGTATTATGTATTTTGATTCATAAACTGATCTTGTTTATGCCATTGTTTAGAAATGGAGCCTAGTGGAAGAAATGGAAACCGTATCAATGCATGCACTCCATGTAGGGATTGACCTCCTACTCAAGATAATTATAGTGGAGCTGGTGATGCAACTGGTGCCGATCAGCTAATCACCATACTGGGACAAGTTACTCAGGTTATGAATAATAACCTTACCCGTATGGAGCACCCCGATCCACAGCATGGAGGATCAATGTTTGATCGATTCAAGAGGAAACAACCACCAACGTTCAATGGGAGTAAAAATCCCTTACTAGCTGAGCAATGGATAAATTCCCTAGAGAAAATATTTCAGACTTTGGGGAGCAGTGAAAGGGAAAAAGTTATCATCGCGGTTTACCGCCTCACTGGAGATGCTGATCAATGGTGGTCATTGATTCAAAACATGAAGGAAGATGATGAAGTATCAAATATGGAATGGAGGGAGTTCAAAGATCTATTTTTAGAAAAATACTTTCCTCGCGACCATCGAGCAGATATGGAAAGGCAATTTCTGAGTCTGAGACAGAAGGAGGATGAGAATGTCGCAAAGTATGAGGCTAATTTTACAAGGTTAGCAAGGTATGCTGAGGATTATATACATAACCCAAGAAGTAATATTGATCGTTTCTTTGATGGGTTAAAATCATTTCTTCGTTGAGCATTAGTCTCACAATCCTTTTCGTCGTACGAAGACATTGTCTCATGTGCTATCAAGACCGAAAAGGAATTCTCTAAGTCTTATGACTTTAAAGCAAAGCAAGAGAAGAAGAGACATGCTGATCAATCTGGGAATGGAAATAAGGGGAAGAAGGGAAAGGTTGAATATCCATCCTGTGGTAAATGCGGGAAGAAACATCCTGGTACTTGCTTGAAGAGAATGGGAGTCTGTTACAAGTGTGGTGAAAAAGGCCCCCAAGATCGTGATTGCAAGGGGAATAAGGAAGCTACCAAAGTTCAGTGCTACAATTTCAGGGAGATGGGGCATTATGCAAATGAATGTCCTAATAGTCAGGAGAAATTACCTCAGAAAAGGCCAAGGGATCAAGGCCAGGCTTATGCTATCACTACAGTTGAGGTAGAAGCTCCAAAAGACGTGGTGGCAGGTAATTTAATGGTTTCCTCAAGTTTAGCAAATGCATTATTTGATTCTGGATCATCGCATTGTTTCATATCTTCCCAGTTTGATAAGAAAATTAGATATTTCCAATTTGATTTAACAAGGGATTTGTCAGTTAAAACTCATAAGGGAAGTATCATTGCAACAAAGTTTTGCGAATCAGTCCCCATTAGAGCACATAAATGTTCTTTATCTGCTGATCTCATCGTCATACCTATGATTGAGTTTGATATAATCCTTGGTATGGACTGGATTTCAGACTATGATGAGAAGATTTATTGTAAGAAGAAAGAGGCTACGATTCTTGATGATAATGATAAGGAACACCTTATCTTTAGAGAAGAATCATCACCACCTAATTTTTATTTAGATCCACCCCCATTAGCTCAACTAAATTCAATTATTGGGGAGGAAGAGAATGAAATAACTGTTGGTGGGGAAAAGAATGTTCAAATAGAGGATGTACCTGTTGTGAATGAATTTGTAGATGTATTTCCGGAAGATTTACCTGGACATCCTCCAGAACGAGAAGTTGATTTTTCCATTGATTTAATTCCTGGATCAAGGCATATATCGAAGACCACTTATAGAATGGCCATGTAGAGTTAGTCGAACTAAAGAAACAACTAGAGGAATTGAGTAATAAAGGATTCATTCACCCTAGTGTTTCCCCATGGAGAGCCCCTGTTCTTTTGGTTAAAAAGAAATATGGATCTATGAGGTTATGTATCGACTACAGGGAGATCAATGCTATAACGATAAAGAACAAGTATAACCTACCTCGTATTCATGATTTATTTGACCAACTGCATGAAGATCAATACTTTTCAAAGATTGACCTTCGATCTGGATACCATCAGTTGTGTGTAAAGAAGGAATACATTCCGAAGACAGCATTTCGAACCAGGTACGGGCATTACGAGTTTACTGTAATGCCTTTTGGATTGACTAATGCACCCTCTGTATTCATGGATCTGATGAATAGAGTTTTCAAGGAGTATCTCGATGAATTTGTGGTGGTATTTATTGATGATATCTTGGTATACTCCAAAACCTACGAATATCATGAGAATCACTTGCGCATTATCTTGAAGACTCTGAGGAGGCATGAATTATATGGGAAGTTTAGCAAGTGTGAATTCTGGATTTAGGAGATTTATTTTCTTGGCCATATTGTCTCTAAAGATGGAATCTCTGTTGATCCTTCTATGACCAAGGCAATCCAACAATGGCCAGCACCTACGAGTATAACTGAGGTACACAGTTTTATTGGTTTGGCAGGTTATTATCCACATTGCGTCCAAAATTTTTCCCGATTGGCTAACCCATTAATGAAGATCACACGTAAAGGGGTTAAATTTGTTTGGACAAAAGAGTGTGAAGAATGTTTCGAAGAACTAAAGATAAGATTAGTCAATGCTTTTATATTGACTCTACCATCTGGGAATGATGTGTTCTTTATTTATAGTGATGCATCGAAGAAAGGACTTGGTTGTGTCCTTATGCAGAATGATAGGGTTATTGCCTATGCATCATGACAGTTGAAAATTCATGAACAAAACTATCCTACTCATGATCTCGAGTTAGCAGCTGTGATCTTTTCTTTGAAGATATGGAGTCACTACCTCTATGGTGAAAAATGTGAGATTTATACTGATCACAAGAGTTTGAAGTATATTTTCTCACAAAAAGAACTCAACATGAGTCAAAGGAGATGGCTTGAATTACTCAAGGATTATGATTGCACGATACACTACCACCTGGGGAAGGAAAACAAGGTGGAAGATGCTTTGAGCAGAAAAGACCATGGAGTTTTGAACAATATGAGAATTGAAAGGGATCCAATTTTCATGGATCTAGTGAAGATAGACATGGGAATAACCAGGGAAGGCGAAACATAAATTCTTTTTCAAATGGTTGCCAATACATCTTTACTAGAAAGGATTAAGAGTTCTCAGACCGATGATGAATAATTTAAAAAGAAGATTAAAGCTGTGAATGATGGGAGATTGAGAGACTTTGTGTATGAAGATGGAATTTTGAAATTTGGGAAGAGACTTTTTATTCCCGATTTACCTGATCTAACAAGGGAATTACTGGATGATGATCATAGTTCCAATTTCTCTATACACCCTGGGAGCACCAAAATGTATAGAGATTTGAAGGAACATTTTTGGTGGGACAACATGAAGAGGGAGATTGCTGATTTTGTGTCAAGATGTATGGTTTGTCAACAAGTGAAAGCTGGAAGGCAACAGCCTGGAGGATTCATGCAACCTATTCCCATACCGGAGTGGAAATGGGACAATATTATGATGGACATTGTCATGGGGCTACCAAAGACTCTTATAAGGAACGATGCAATATGGGTTATTGTTGATCGTCTTAACAAGTCAGCACATTTTCTTTCTATAAGAGACGATCTACCCCTGGAACGTCTAGAAAGACTATATATTAATGAAGTTGTGAGACTTAATGGAGTACCCCTATCGATTGTTTCTGATCGTAATCCCCGTTTTACTTCAAGATTCTGGAAAAGTCTTCAGAAATCCATGGATACTGCACTTCATTTGAGCACTGCTTACCACCCTCAGACAGACGGACTATTAGAACAGACTATTCAAACCTTAGAAGACATGTTGAGATCTTGCTCACATGACTTTCAGGGTATCTGGGATCAATATTTACCTCTGGTAGAATTTTCCTATAACAATAACGTCCATTCGAGTATTCAAATGGCACCGTATGAAGCGTTATAGGGAAAGAGATGTCGTACACCAACCTGTTGGGATGACGTCGGTGAAAGAAAACTTGTAGGTCCAGAACTAGTGGAGGAAACGATGTAAAAGGTGAAGGTAATCCAAAATCACATCAAAGCAGCTCAAAGTAGGCAGAAGAGCTATGCTGATAATCGAAGGAAGGATTTGGAATTTCAAGTTGATGATCATGTTTTCCTGAAGGTATCTCCATGGAAGTGAGTCATATATTTTGGTAAGACAGTTAAATTGAGTCCTAGGTACATCGGACCTTTCGAAATTCTAGAACGAATTGGGGTTGTAGCTTACCGATTGGCAATGCCGCCAAGTCTCTCTAAAGTTCACGATGTGTCCCACGTATCTCTGTTGAGGAAATACATGCCTGACCCAACGCATGTACTCACCTATGAAGAATTAGAACTGGAACCTGATCTGTCTTATTGCGAAGAGCCCGTCAATATTCTTGATACGAGAGAACAAGTGCTGAGAAACCGGACAATGCGTCTGGTAAAAGTTTTGTGGAGAAACCATAAGATGGAAGAGGCAACGTGGGAACCCGAGGAACGTATGATGAAGAACCACCCGAGTATTTTCATTTGATGAGTATTCTAGAAATTTCGAGGACGAAATTATTTGAAGGAGGGGAGAATGTAACACCCCAAGCTTCTACGGTACGCTTCTCTTTGAATAATGTGATAGCGTGTGTTGTATGCAACACCGAGTTCTAACACACCATAACCAATCAAACTAGCTGTTATGAATAGTAATACCTACTTTTTGAAATTATATATATTTTATATTTCAAAATGGACTTCATTTTTGGATTCGGAATATCGAATTTAGCCTAAGGTGAAATTTTGGTACTTTTCGGATAACTTTAATATTTTGATGAATAGTGAAAATTACTAAATTTTAATTAAAAACAACTTTTTTAATAAAAATAATTAGTAGTGATAAATTATGAATTTGAGTGGTCTTATGGTATATTTATAATATATTTTTACCATTTAATATAATGTTGGTCATTGGACATAATTTTACAATTAAACCGAACATAAACAAGTGTTAATCTTTTGATAGTTATTATCTCTTAGAAACACGCTTTTTGTTTTGACAGCGGGAATTAATTTTAAATTAATTTCAGCCATTTCTGTGTTTTGAATTTAGAAAAAATGGATTCCATATTTGGAATCAGGATGTTCAAATTGTTTAAATAGGTAACTTTTATTTTTAGACATTTTGAATAATTACTGCGGTAAATATTTTATTTACCATGGTTAAGGGTAAATCCGGTAAATAAGGGTTAAAAAAATAATATTATAATAATATTAAATTACCCTAAAACGTGTCCTAGCCTTATTGGTTGATACATGTTCGACCATAGGCATCTTAGGGTCTATTTTGGGACCCCATTGTGCCACTTGTAGGTGATAGTGACACTTTATTTTAATTAAGTTAAAATGAATACAAAAATGACACAAGCATATATCTTTTAGAAAAACAATTTTTACATAGGGTTATATATGTTGGATTTTCGACTATAAATATTCATTAGAAATTTAAAAAGATTTCCAATATGATTATATTTTATTTTCAATTTTTATAGATTAGATAAGTTAATTTATCTATGACACAATGATGATGCAGTAATTACCATAGTAGTGAAAAATTAAATTAATTGATATTATAAATACCCAAATAAATATAATTTGAGACTTTTAATGAATTAAAATAATTTTATAGGATAATATGACATATTAGTATTGATTTAAGTAACTTTTTTAGAAGTAAACATTCTGTTATGAGTTTCACAAAAATCAACTATTGAATAGTGTCAAAATTGACAAAAAAGAGTTTTTAAAACAAATATTATATTATTAATTGATATTAAATTCTTAAAAATCTAAGGTTCGGACAAGAGACTTATATAATGGTAGGTGTATTATTAATGGACAACTTGGGAGTCGATTGGATGTATATAGTAAGTTTATTTACCATATTTTATAAAAATACAAAGAGACATTTTAAAAGTTAAACTAATTAACTTAGAGTTAATACTTAAAGATAAGGTTAATATAAGTACCCAAACCTGTCTAAATTATATTGGTTGAGTTGTTTTCGATCCATACCCACCTTAACATTGAAATAATAAACTTTGGAGCCATTAGAAACCGAATATGAATTTATTATAGACTAATATTTCTAGCTTTTCCAAAGGTTCCCCTCACCCCTCTTATAAAAGGGCACTCTTCCTTCCCATTTTTTCACACCTTAAAAGCCTTTTGGTTCAGCCAAACTCTGCCCAAATACCCTCCCAACATCCCTCACTACAACCTAGATTCCTTAGTTTGACCAGAAAGCCAACCTAAGGAGCCCTTTTGATCAAATCAAAACGAAGAACCTGAAGAAGAGGTAATGTTTTCACCACCCCTTTTCAAGTTCCTTTCTTCTTCCACTTCTTCTTTCTTTGTTATTACCATTCTAAAATAATAACTCCAGTATATTATATATATACAGTGATTTATTATAAATATGGTACAACCATATTCAGTATTCTATCCACCCTTTGAATAACATGTCACCATACATGCGTACGTACGGCTTACCGTCTCCACGTCGTGGTGTAATTGTTATTCAATATATTATTATTTGGATGGGTATAATAATGATGTATAACTCATGTAAATAATAAATATAACATTTTAATTATTCTGTATAAATGATATACCATCCCTTTATATATTATTTTAATATCAAAAGAATGATATTGTCGCTCGTGCGTACGTACGGACTACCGTCTCCACGAACGTGATGAGATTCATTCTCCATCGTATCCATTAAAGTATAATTATCATTTGATGATTTAAAAATGATGTTTAAGGACTTGATATCATTCTGGATATGAATAAGATACAACCTATCGATAACAAACATGGCTTATGTAACAAAACATATAAAAGAAAATGAGTAAGTTAACACCCGAAACGATGATAATTAAAAGATATTATTAACAAACCAATGTTCAAAGATCATATATGATATCATATTAATATATATGATTCCTAAATAATTTAATAACAATTATTTCACCATTATACAGGAGGTTAACCTACCCCAACCAAGGAAAAGTACAAGGTAAGGGTTATTTCACAGTCTCTTCATTATCCGAGGTTGTTTATTCATAATTATCTACTGGGATCTCTTTATCATCCACATCCATGGTTCTTAAAAATATATTTCAAAACATTTTTACTATTTACTAGAATATGAGTTAAATTAATTTATACCCTTTTTGACTTTTATAAGTGGTTTATAAAGGAATCTTTCCATCGTTTTCAAAACAAGGTCCTTTTTAACCTTTTCGACAGGATTAAGGTAAGAATTTTTTTAACTTATACGGTGGGTGCAGCTATTTTCCGCCGTTATAAAATCTTCAAAGCTTCCCTTACAAGCTTATAAGAATATTTTCAAAGAAAATGTTTTATTTTATATGGATCATAAATGATTTCAAAATAAAAAGAGATATTTTATTAAAAAGAATTTTGATTTCATCTATGTCAACATCCTTTGATGGATTTTACACTTATTTAATATTGATTTATTATGATACACAACTTCTATATTATATTGAAGGTTTTGTGATTTGTTTGACTGCGGATGTGATGTTTTTATACCATTCATGGTTTATGGTGAAAGTATCTACATTTCGTATGCTAGTTTTAATACAAATGTTTATGTTATGTTTAAACCTTTTCATATGGGAATGCATTGGACTTAATATGTGACAGGTGGAGCCCACTATAGATCCTCGATGCATCGGTAGGTCTAATGAGATAAACTAGTGTCTTGGCACAAGGCCTTGGAAAAATCTTATTTATAGTCTTGGCACGAGGCCTTGGCTATGTGGTTATGATAGTCTGGCATTATGCATTCCATCATTATGAAAGTGGTTATTGATTTTGCATGTGATTATTCGATTAGTAGAGTATCCATGTGAATAAGTAAATGGAATTATTTCATTTTATTTATGCCATACTATGTTGAATGTTCATGTTTGAAAGGCTTTTGTTTTAGTTATACATTTCCTTAAATGTTTATTCTTATTTATGAAAGTTTCCGCTATATTGTTATCCTTAATGGGCATTTGAGCTCACCCCTTTTCTATGTTTTATTTTTCCCAGGAAGTGAAGAAGTAAATTATGAATGACCTATAGGGATATTATGTGGGGATATGAGTGTGGATTATGGAGACAATATGTTGTTGTATTAGTTTTTCATTTTATGATGTAATGTATGACTTATGAATATATCTAGTGTTTCCAAGGCTACTAAACCAATTGGTCTTTCGAGACTTGATCTTTCTTGTGATCATGCCAATGTTATGTAATAATGCACCGACTCTGGGTAACTAAGGTCGGGGCGTTATAGGATCTATGTGAGACATTGTATAAGTGACCTTTCAAATAACCATTTTTTGGACCAATGTTGGTGTGCCAACAGTCCTTTTACCAATTATGGTGTAAAGAATCACTAAAATGGTCTAATTGATCATAGAGTACATTGAGGTCTTCTAATAGCTTATAAAATTATATAATGATAAAATGAGGATACCTATAGAGTTTTAGGACCATTATTATGTGTTATGAGTTTATTTAAAATGGTTTTATCATAATTCCCCATCCATGCATTATGATAGCCTATCACACCGTGAATACAAAAATTTAAATTTTTATTATACACATGGATGCCTATTAAAATTCTTCATGATTAAATTTTCATCTACCATACTCTATAAGAATAGAGGTATTTCATGGGTTAACATTGAGTTCCCATTTGTTTCCTTTGATCTTATAATCGAAAGATCAACTACCATGTGATCCAAGGTGAGTTTCCCTTGTATTTCTATGGGTTTTCCCCTATCATTGTTTTTAGGGATGTTGTTTTAATAGTTTAAATTAATTTTTATTGTCCTTGGATCATGGTTTTGATTGAGATTATTGTGATCTATGTTTTAAGGTGTATATTGTGTGACTATGGTCTTTTTATTATCTTTCATTCATTGGTCATGTGAAAAAAATCGAAGATCCTATTGTTCTAGAGGATTCGATAATTCTCCCTATATTATTTATATATAATTGTATAAATAAAATGATATTTATTTCATTGGGTGAATTATAAGGATAATCCTAGAAAACTAAATAAAATTGTGTAAAGGAAATTGAATATACATTTTTATTCACATTTGTTTTCTATGATATCATATGGTTTCTTATGATTGAAGGATTTTTTGTATCGATACTGAGAGAAATTTATTGATGTGGTGATATGTGTATGGTTTTCTTCTATTGAATTTTTGGAATCACCTATCATAAAATCATAAATATTTAATGGTGAAAATAGAGTTTATTTTTGGAAATAATGAATTTTTGAAAAGTTTTCTTGGAAATGATTTAATTATTATTAAGTAATGAATAATGTTTTATTTCATTTTGTGATTCACTATGGGTTATTTTATAGATTTTGGTTCTTCATTTTTTTCTATAATTTTATTATAAGAGAATTTTTTGGGGTTTTTTTTGTTTTTGGGGATGGTAATGAGATACTCTGAGGGAAATATGGATGATTTTCCATGATTTTCATGGGGAGGTGTGGTTTTTAATGGTTTAGTAATGGATATGTTGTTATATGGTTTGGGAATGGTTTCCTGGATGGTTGTGCGTTAAATGAGGAGTTTTTTGGGGTGTTGTCATTTTATTTGTGATTTTTTATAGAGATAAGTTTGATTAATGTGGGTTTGTATGATAGTTTCTTGGTAGAATAAAACATTGAATTAAAAAATAGAATAAGATTCATAATAATTGATATAATAATTGTTAGTTGTACATTAATTAACAATTAAAAGGTCAAATAAATGGTATTGAATGAGATAAACATTTTTATGGTTTTCAATCTTATGATAATAAATACAGATAATTGAATTTCATAATTAATATAATGTGGCTGATAAAATTTTATGTCTAGAAATGTATTCATCATAAAATTTAATTGGAATTGTGAGTGTTTTTATGGATATTTTGTATGTGTGTGGGGGGGGGGTAGATTTTGATTCATTTATGATAGTGTCTTTTGGTGTATAGAATTAGTGAAGGAATGAATGTTATTGGAATTAGTGTTTTTGTTTTAATATAAAACCTTTATTTGGGATTGTGTGTGGATATAATGTGTCTTTTATTCTCCGAGGATTTTTTACACTCTTGACCTAAGTCAGATAAAATTATTGATGCCCAAACGTTTTTTTCCTAGTGCATTCCCTAAAAACTATGTTATTAAGGGAAAGGATGGATGACTACTCCCTTTTCACTGCTCTCCCTTCCATGTGTAGTAGGTATTTTGACAGTCCATGGTATGTATAAACATACATATTGTAACATTATAAGGTTATATTATATAATATATGGACTAACATGGTCAATAATTTTTCATTCTAGTACATGGTTTGGTATGTTCATTATAGGAATCAGAAAAGTGTTTGAGGTCCATTATGTTCACATTACCCTTCAATAATACGGTTGTGATGTGAAGTTGTTGTGTGGTATGCAATGGTTATGTGGTTGTGGAAATATAGTTGTATTAAGAGGTGGATATGTGATGATATTGATAATATTATTGTGGCATATGGTATATTGTTCTGATATGGGATATTATATGTAATGGTATGAATATTGGATGGATGATATTTCTAGGATCTTTTCAATTGGGTAATTAGAGTGAAAAACTGGTGGGAAAGTATTTGCAGGGTACCAGTTTTCAACACCCTTTCTATGTTTTGTTAATTCAATTTGATGTGATATTGTATAATCCATCCTCGATGATGTTGGATGATTTATGAATAGGTGTATGTGTGAGTTGGAGCTATTTTTTATTTAATGAATCATTAGATAGATTATTCCACATTATAGGAGATAACATTAGAAGGATCCTACAAGGTATTCATTTATGATCACATCTGTATATAATCATATTTTTTGAGATTCTTGGGTGTATTTAATGAATGATATGATCATTAATATCTCTATGATTATAGTCATTTCTAGAGTTGCGACCATGAGATTCCTATTTTGGTATTTTATTACAGAGACACTGATTAGTATAAAATTTCCATATACTATGGGTTAATAATTTTATTTCTATACAATGTAGTTGATTTTAGGAATTTGTTATAGTTATAGGATAGGAGATTAGTTCCATATATATATGTTATATATCATAGATGGTAGTCTTCAACTCATGGCATATTTAGGAGGGATTTTGGGGTCACCCTCATCATCATTGAATGCCAAGGATGAGTTCATAGTGAGGGTGGTGGTCTTGACATTGGAATCCTGAAGGTAATGGCGTATATGGTTATCATTTAAGTGTGAGAAAATTGTTTAATATTTATATATAAAATATATAAATAATGATAGTCACCCACAAATGTATCTTTTTTATAAATTATTTTATGAATCATAATAATAATTTTATGATAGCATTTAGTTATGACCATTACAATAACTCAAGATTGGTATCCAAGGATGAAATGTGTTTTCAGAGAGATTCCTTGTAAGAATATGAATGTGAAGGTTATAGAAATAAATTCCCCAAACAATTTCTCATGGATGTTTGATACCAGGTGTGCATCATAAATTTTTTTATGATAATCATAAAGTCAAATATAATAGGGAATTGGATAAAGTTGAAGTACATAAGTGTATTAGTTATGGGGAATTATTCATTTAATTCTATGTTAGAACATATAGTTTAATTCTACCATGTTAATTAGTTATGTTACTAGAGAGATATTTTATGTTCCATCAATAAATAGAAATTTTATTTCTATATATATTTTTTGAAAGATGGTATTTTCATTCAGTATTTAGAATAATAGCGTTTCTATTTATATAAAATATTTTTTTCATGGTAATATGGTAATTTTTTAATATTATGGTAAATGTTAATCCTTTTTATTACATTTTTAATAATTAGATCAAGGATTATTTTATGGAAACTTATTATTGGAATTTTCACCTTGAACATATAAATGATTAACCTAGTAAAAGACTCTATAAATATGTGTTTTTGAACACATTTTATTATGAATCATTTGAAACACGAGAGTGTATTTAATTAGGTAAGATGATTAAATAACATTTTTATGGAAAAGTTTTTAATTCTACTAAACTATTATATCTTATACACTTTAATGTAGGTAGACCATTGAGTACACATGATAATGATGGATATAGGTACATTTTATCCTTTAATAATGAATTCCCATGGTATGGTCATGTCTTTATGATGATTTTTTTGGAACATTGTAAATATATATAGAGTTTAAAACGTACGTACCAAATCTCCTAGGATAAACTATTAAATAATATGTAATAGTATCTAAATAGTGAATACGTAATCCAATAATTAACTAATAATTAGAGGGATTCTGAATTGTTTTAAAACTCACTCATGCTTGAAAACAATTTTTTACTTTTCTTTCCTTTTATAGGGATTGATACCATATTTTACAAGGTTCATTTTATTACGAGTTAGTGTGACCATGTTATTTCATTCGAGAGATTTTCTAATTAACCATAGAATTCATAATTAAATATATTCAATTTGAAGTCTTCAAAAATACTAAATATGATATATAGAATAGGTAACATCCTATTTTTTATTTCACCAATTGTTTGGGTTTTAAAAATTATTTATGATGTTTAGATCAAAAAAAATCATTAGAAAAGAAAAATGATTATATTATGTTTAACCTAAAGAAACAAGTGATATTAATTATATAAACTTAATGGACATAATGAATTTTTATCCTAAGGTAGTTATTTACTTTACAAGGAATAAATAAATCAAGGAATTAGTATGTAGATTTTGTAACTTTTGTAATTTGGAGTCTAATTAATAGGATTTGTTCCTAATATGGACGTATATTTGGACACAGAAAGAGTTTTTTAGAATAACTGGCATAGGTTACATAATAAAATAAATGTTCTGGATAGATTCATTAATATTTTAAGTAATATATATTTCTTATTTTAAATAATTACAGATTTATATGCATAGAAGATTACCCTACTACACATTAAGTGTCTATTGAGTGCTCTAATGTTGAGAAATAGTTAAAACATAAAAATTATAAGTTGGAATCTATTCACAATAACCTAGTTTAAAAAATAGTCATTTCGCTTGAAGGGGTGCTTCCTATAGGGTGTAAGTGTGGGTTTGAGAAGAAAACACACATATATGGATTAAAATATTCCAATAAAGAACAACTGGAAAATAAGTGATATCAATAATTTTATTGGGATGAATATGATGAAACATTTTCTCTTGTTTGATGAAATGTTCTATTAAAATGTGTTTAATCATAACTGTTTATTCTGATATTGAGATATATATATATATATATATATATATGTGTGTTTGTGTAATTTCAAAACTGTATTACATAAAATGAATTTAGTTGATTAGTTTCATATGAAACAATCCAATATTTTTGGATTACCACATTATAATTGTTGGGGCTTCTAGTTACAATGTTATATTTATGTAATGAATCAATCATCTTAGAGTTAGAAAATTCAGTTTAACGATGAGGTAAAAGTGGTTTATATCAGTTAGAACATGTATAAATTGGATTATATAACAAGATTTATGGGAGAGTTTTTCTAAATCCGTTTTTTATGTGTAAGAAATACTTATTATTTTAAATTATATCAGGATTTTAAAATTTGAAAGGTGTTATTGTAAAAATGTATCCCAATCAATTAAATTTAAAATTTTGGCTACAATCAATGTATGAATATATATAAAAATAAGTTTGAGGGGTTTCATGGATTATGTTTTAACCCATATATTGGTAATTTTATCAAGTACATTGTCATGTTAAACTCCTTGAAATGTTATTTATATACTTTGAATGGTAGAAATGTTGTAAATATTAAAATTACATCTAAATAATTAATATGTATTTATACAATTTCTTATGGGTCTTTGATGTGATTTATAATTTCTTCCATTTTATTTAAATCAACCAATATAACTTATTATTAAATATTATTAGTGAAAAATATTATTAAAATATTGGTGAGAGTAAATATATTGTTGTAAAGAATATCATTTTTTACATTAGAAGAAGTAAGGACATGTTCTTGGACTTCTATGGTAGGGAGGAGCTCATTATAATTGGTTTCACTAATGATAATTCATTTAATGAAAAATAAGAAATGATATCTCAATATAGTATCATTTCTTAGAGAAATGGTGGATCTATTAGTTATAATAGTTTTACGAAATCCACTATATTGGACTCAATAATAGAGGTAGAGTACATCATTCCATTAGATGTTTTTGTGGAAGCTATTGGGATCAATAATTTCATCCCTAAACACAGAATGATTCCACAAATTGAAGGAGAATGTTATCATTACATGTGTAAAAAATTGGAGTCATTACTTGGAAGAAAAACCCCTATCCCCACTAATTTATAAAACAAATCCATCACAAATAGTATTTGATTTTATATTTTGTTGTTATATTGATCACTGGTAGTATGTGGTTTTGATGTTATCTCATAGGTGTGTTTACGATGATGATTTCTCATCGTCCTAATTATCAATGTCGTGAGTGTATTTTATTGTAGGTTTGGTTTTCAATAATACTACATCTTATGTGTCAAGATATATCAAGATAATATTGATCGATGTGTCGATAATCACACTCGCATTAGAAGTTTGATATTGAATTTTGGATTTTAATTTTATATGTACTATACTTTTTTCTAACAATTTTTGGGTGGGTATGATTTTTTATCAAATATTTTGGTTCCCAATTAACATTATGAAAAAAAATTCCCAAAAATAAAAAAAAATCATTTTGATGTTGGATATAAAGATCTAATACGTTGATAAAGATGATAATATTGTACATCCATTTAAAAACCCATTAGCATGACAAAATCAGAAGGTATATTTTGAGTATCTAGGAATTGGATATAAGGGTGATTGAATGTAATTATCATAAAATATATCATGGTTTTATATTAATGGAAATATCCAATTAACATTCATTTATGTGGTTGAAAATATAAATTTCCTGAATAGTGTAATTATAATATCCCCTCATATTAATATGTTGAGTTGTTCCTAATAGATTATCATCATAGAGTATTTTAGGTTGTGTTGATATGTTATGATTGGCATGATTATAATATTATATTTAATATAATGAGTTTTATATGATACAAAGGTTAGACTGTTGTGATAATAAGTTGAGACATTTTATCTAGACTAGTGCATTATAGTATAACACATTAAATTCCATATAAGAATTAATATATATTGGTCTGTATGATCATTATAGATCATAATTAACGATTTATGTAATGATAGATGGATGTGAGACATTATAGTTTGAAACTTATTTCACCACCCATGAGGTTTTTCGTGTTTGGGGGAAGTTGTTTATGTTTCTGATTATATCATTAGTCAATTTCATCCAATATGATATTTTTCCACTTATATGAAAAAATAATATGTATGGGACCATGATTTAATTAGAATTAAAAAAGTCATGTACATTCTTAGTTGAGTTATATCTAATGTGATCTATTATTTTGTTGAATGAAATGTGATGCATTCATTCAATATTATCTTTTAATTTAAGAGAATCAGTAATATATGACATGACATACACTAGTTTAACTTAATACATTTATAGAAGTCACTCAATATTAATAAACATGGATTATATAAGTATACATATGATTTAAGTGACACTTTATTTGTAATAATTGGTCATATCGTGATATGAGTGTGTTTGATTGAGATCACACAAATCCCATTTTTAGCCTGAGTAGTGGTGATGTTTTTCTATAATGGGTATTTTTTATAAATTCATAAATTAAGAATTTCATATATTGTAAATGTTATAAAGGATCACAGGGTCACATTATTATGACATATATTAAGGATATAATTTTTGAGGATGTTCTTGTTACAAAGTGAATAGACTATGAGAAATTATATCTAATGGTGATATGATTGATTCATAAAGTTTCATGAATGTTTTCACATAAGGTTGTTTTCATCATTAATTAAATTAAGATATTTATGGATAAATAGTAAATTTATGTATAATATATTTTACGATATACAATAGGTCAAAATCTATGATATGGAGATGAGGCATTTCAGAAAAAGATATATGGAGTTATCATTATAAGCATATAATGTCTATAGTAAATTTTTTGACAAAATCTGTGATATAAATTCAGTTTCATAGCCGAGTACCACATCTTCTGGGTTTTATTACTTCATTTTTGAAATATATTTATTAGTTCATTATTTCATGAGAAATAAAGTATATTTTTTTAAATGATCAATGAATTATATTATAATTGGAATATGTGTTTTCGTTATGTATATGGGATCCAAAATGGGGGATCCTAATTCTCAAGATACTTCAATAAATAATCCTATAAAATGTATTTGACCCTTTAGTTAGAGTTCTTGTAAGTGAAATTATCTATCTAAAAAAGCTATCTTCCGTCATTATTCTCCATTTAGTTTCAATGTGATAGCGCTACCACATCATTGTTGTTTTTGGTATGGTCTTATAATATATTCGAATTCTAGTGTTTGGTGTATTACTTGTGGGTGAATGATTTCTTTGGTTGTCACTTGGTGGATTCCATGAAACGAAACCCATCATGATAATCAAATTTTGTTCAAACAAGAAAAATATTACTCGAACAATTTATTATGTTCATTATATTTTTTTTTTTTTGAGGAAGATAGATCGGGAATTATATTAGGTATAAATCATTGTGTGGAATATTAGGTGATCATAAAAAACACATAACATTTTACACAGTTAACCTTTTCACTCATAGTTTTCTATTTTTGGGATATTTCACTATAAAATATTTAATCTTTAAAATAATGAAATTATTGAAATTGTTATAAATTTTCTGAAATGATTGAATTATTCATTACTCCAATGATTATGCATGGTGATCCAGAAATGTATATTTATCAAACTAGTGGTTGGAACATGATCAATTCATAAACCCTTATTCTATGGAAATCAATAATGATATCATATATAATGGAATAAAACTCTTAATATTCATGTAATTAATTCCGTTTATTCTCCCTACGGAATTTAATGTATTTTTATATTTTAGTATTTATTTTATTATGTAATTATAGAAAAATTTATTTATGTATCAGGTATTATAGATTATGTCCAAAAGAAAATTAACATATGTTGTATATAAATTTTATTCATCTTTACTATAAGAATATAATTATATACTTTTCAGGAAAGCATGTAAATAATGTAGATTTCCATTAAAAGGTCTTGACCACTAATGATTTGTGTCCTCTTAATGATGGAATTAATTGTGGGATATTATCAAATATTAATGAAGGGGTTGAGGACTAAGTCATCAATTAAGGTTAGACGATACATATTTCCTTTAATCAGGAGGATATATTATATATATTCTTGAATTTCAGTTTTTTCCCGGATTATACCTCTCATTGAATGAATTCATTGAATGTCCATGGATTTTGTGAGACTTATGTAAACTTTTTGGGGTTTTAATACTTTTAATTTAATTTTTATGAGACATAGGTATTAGCATGTTTTTTTCTCCTTTTTTGATATCATAGAACTATGTGTAGGTCATGGTTAAATTTCTCTAAAACCATGCAAGATTTTATTTAAATAATGATACCTAGATTTATTCTTTTTGATCTTTTGAAATATAGGGTTTTTCTTTGGGTTGGATATATTAAACATAGTAATATTTTATTGAAATAACCCATGAATTTATAATATAATTATCTTAAAATAATTTTGATTTCATTTATATCTTGGGTAGCATGAAACAAGGAGTTTACAAAAACAGTGATATAATATAAGAAAATATTATTTAAATTATACTGATATAACCAATAAACTAAATTGTTTGGAATTAATAGTATTAAATACCTTAGGAAATACAGATAGTTGTCTAAATAAATGTAAATAAATTTATAACACTCAATAAATACACAACCATCTTTAATTAATATATTTTATTCTATAGACGAAATATGTTTCCTTCAAAAATGTTTTATATTTTTTCTAAAATTATTATTTAATTTTTTTGACCCTATAAAAATATAATTTTATAAAATTGAAAAAAAAAATTAAATTAACAAATAAATATGAATATATGGTGAAATATTTATATATTTTGGAAAGTACTACTTTTCATTAAATATTTAAAACTACCCATAGTTATACCTTTTCTTTTTTAATAAATTTTGTTAAATTATAATAATAATTTAACATAATATTAACATAGGTATTATTTTGGTATATTCATTTTAACTAATTTTTTAAAATAATATTTAGACTGGATTTTATAATAATTTTATTCTTATCCATAAATATTTCTTTTTTCATTAAACTGTTTTAAAGTACATAATATTTCACAATTATGGTTAATTAAAATCACCCCTAATAAGGAAGGATTTAAATGACATGTATAGATTATATATCTATAAATATTAATTTACACTAAATTAATTATTATTAATTTACATATAATTAATGTAATATGATCTAATGTTTGATAAATAAATATCATTTATAAAAAGTTTTTTCGACACACCTTTTGGTTAAATTAAATTTTATATTCAACTAATTATTTGAGTTGAATTGGGAAAAATTTATTTCATATTTGGTATCATAATAATTTATATTATTTAGTAATGTTGATATATTTTATTATCATAATTAAAAGTGAATACCGTAAAAACGTTTACTGAGGTTATGGTAAACACAAGTTTAGCAGGGTTTACACAAACAAGTTAAGTTCTAAAAATTTCCAAATAAAGTAATTCTTAATTTAGAATGATATTTAATCCTTATTTCATATAAATTTGTAAATATTTTCATTTATGGATCCTTGTGTAATGTTATAACTGTTAGTATTTTTTTTTTGTAAAAAAATTACAAATGTGTACTCTCCCTGACTTATAAAAGGAAATCAAATAACCTCTCCATTGACAACATAAAATGAACCAAAATTTATATAAAGGAACTGAAAAAATCCCTTATTTTTTCCCTCCCATCATACAGAAATCCTTGGTTTCATCATAAATATCTATAGGATTTTTTTCCAAACATAAATATGCTTTCCAAAAAACAAGATAATGTCCTTTACAAGGTATTATATTTTATTTAATATTCCTTAAACTCAAAACCTTATTAAACCATGATGTTATAATAAAATAAGTATATTCAATAAAAATATTTTATTTTAGGGTAATTTAATTTCATACAAAAATATCCTTCCCCTCAAATGGGAAATGAAACTTTGTATCATGTGTACGGTGGACTATTGCCTCACAAACTGATGTAATTTGTTTTTTATTACCACTTTTCATGGATTGATATAATGATTTTGTAAAATGTTTATATATAGTATATTTATTATATAATTATAATTATTTAATTATAATATAACATACATCATCTTATATTCCATTTTTATGGAATGTGATAATCTTGCTTGTGTATATACTGGACTATTTCCTAGTTAAGTGTTGTTATTAGTTCTTTAATTAATATTTTCATTGAACATAATAATGATTAATTTTATGTATTTATTTTATGATATTGACATATTAATAATTATTTAAAAGAATTATATCTTATCATTTATTACCTAACCATCAATTGAATAAATGAAAAAACTGTTCATTTGTTTGGCAGACAACCGCCATATGAAGTGGTATGATTCGTTATTTTTACTTCATCACATTCATGGTAAATAAAAGGGAATGTAAATAAAGAATATTAAATTTATGATATAATGGTTAACATTGAATTATATAATTAAAACAACTTACTTTCAATCATGATAGTTGAAAAATGAAAAAATTTATTCATACATAAGTATGACCGAATATATACACGATTCTAACAAAGAAAATTTTTTATAACCAAATTTAATTAATAGTTTGAAAATTATAATTTAAGTAAAAAAATTATTTTTATTCCATGATTAAAATTATATTTTTGATTAAAAAATAATCTTTATGACCATATACAATTCACCAACATGATATAGTTCATTTATCCTTATGACATTCGATGTGAAATTAATTGTTTATGTATTTTAATATGAAATTATAGAAAATAAAATAAATGGAATAATAAAAATTAATAGTGTATTAATAATTTAAATAAATAACATATTTTTATTATTTTGGATGTTAAAAAAACACATGTGATGATTCATGCTCATGGGAGGAGTTTTATCTCAATCACCCTTCTTTGAAACACATATTCTTTTATATACATAATTTCATTTAAATGGTGTATATAATACCAATTTACATATTATATAATGAATTATACATGCATCATGATGTTTTAAGATATAATTAATATACTTTATTAAAGGTTGTTATCATTTAAAATATATCAACGCACTATATGTTTATGTTTCAATTTTATCTCAATTGTGATTGTTCTGCTTGGGTTTTAATTATAATACATTATTTGGTCATTTTATAATAAAACCATTTAATTTTATTATCCTTTTTTAATTACTAAAATATTTATTAAAATAATAAAATATTCCTCAATTTCTTACTTAAAATTATTGAGAAAATGTTTTTATGGAAATAAGAATATGTTTCTCTATTTCATATTTCTTCCAAAACAATGTTTTCTACAATTTATTTCAAAATGGTTTACTGTGATTTTTAAAATTCAGTTTTCCCATAAATTTTTAAATTATTTTTTAAATGAATCTTCATATTTATTTTGGACATGTTACTTTTTATTTTCCTTCAAAAACATGAAAAAATAATTTCTTTTAATTTATTCAGAATGAACAGAGTCTTTTCACCTTCAAGACCACTCATTTCATTGAGACATCAATTATATTTTTATAAAGATCCTTTTTAGGAAATTTTTTTTCATTGTATTTTAAAAATATCAAGTTTTTATAAGTGATATTATTAGAATAAATTTTATTTTCCACAAAAATGTTTTATTATTTTAATAGTAGATATATTCATTAATGAAAAAAATTTAAATGTTATGAAATTATTATAAATAATTTTATATTTATCTCAAATATACAGTTGTATTATTGTACCTTCTATAAATGGGGTAGCATGTGTATTATTATCATTTTTCAAATTCCTTCATTATGAAGTTTCTATTTAATATTATATGATGAATGATTAAATAATGATATTTATATTCCTAGATAATTCTTCTGGTACCCCTTATGATTAATTTCATTTACATAGAACACATGGATGATGAACATGTTATGATGGGTGAACCTATATAACCCTTAAATTCATTTGGTAATGTATTAGTCTCATAAGTCTTCATGTACGAGATTAGGGAGTAAACACAATCTATAATCATACTTTTTTCCACCATGTGATATTGTCCAGTCTATTATCCTTGAATAATGTTTATATCCTGATAAACATTTCTTCCACATTTCCTAGGATGCCATTATTATATTATGCCTTATTATTTATGTTATGATTCCATTTCATTACTTATATTCCTTTTATTTTATGTTATCATGTAATATCTTTGACAAATATGTTCTCTTTTCTTTTCATTCACACATCCTTACTGGGATTTTATCTCACCCAGTACATTTATGTATTACCGATATCATCATATCTAGTTGAAGGTGCTTAAATAGATTTATAAGATCAATAAAGAAAAGAGAAAAAAATAAGGATTCCATGTTTTATTTTCCATTAATATATTATGATCACAGTCTCCCAAATACATTGTGAATCCTGATCATTGGGATGGTACAAGTTGGATATTTATGGTTAAATATCATGTAATAATATGTAAAAGTCATGGGTTACTATATTCATAGAATTTAAATATCCTATATGATATTTATTATTATATGGGATATTCCATTAAAATGTATAGGGATACTAAAGAGGCTAGTTATATACTATTATGTGACCCTTATTGAAGTAAATTTAAATTATACTTTTATTGAAATAGCTTTTTACCTCGTAGTGGATTATATTCTTAAATTTAGAATTAAATACGAACAAAATCAATCTTTCATTAATTATCTTTCTATTTTAAGGCCCTAGAGTAATACAAAAATGATTTTTCATTATCCTTATGATCCATGAAGGGATAATATTTATAATGTTTTCTTAGGATGTAGAGGTCCAAGAAAAATATAGATCGTTTGTAGGGGTATGAAAATAAACATGGATCTAGAATTAAGATTAGTGTTTCTCATGTATGGATAATGGATTTAAAATTCTCTCTAGGGAACTGTGGGGATGTTTTAGTTAAATGTATTGAAACATCCCCTAGATCTCTATAATGTTATAATCATGTATAGGAGAGTGATCAAATTGTTTAAGATAATGGAATGGGAGGGGATAATTTGATGATGAAGGAATTATTTGAACAATAGAGGGGTAATGGGTGACTATAGTTATTTACAATACTAAACATGGTGATGAAAACTCATAGGGATGGCTCAATAAATGGGCAAGGGGAATATAGAAGGTTATGAGAGACCTATTTCTCCCATGATTTTGGTGAAAATAAATATTTATATAGAGAGTAACTAAATAATATGGTCAGGGTGTAGAATTTATAATGAACAGTAAAACATAAAATATTATATTTCTATGAACAATGCGGTGCATGGATGTTATCAAAACCATGAGGATGGATATAATGATTTTGAGTAGGATTCACAAGATGAAGATGATTATCATTCATTGCAAGAGACGTTAATTTATGATTCAAGTGACTATAATGGGATAACGATATATGAATCTTACTCTTCAATTAATCCAAATAAAATTATTGTATCTAATAATTTAAGGGTGGGAATAAAGTATTAGGATGTTGGACATCCTAGAAACATGATACAAGAGTATATTATTCTATTAGTTATATAACAGTTGATGGTTCTTAGCCTTAAATAGTAGAATAAATTATAAGAATTTGTAAAAATGGATTAACCATTATATTTTTATCTATTATTGAGTAAATTAGGGTCTTTATGAATAAGGAAGAATATTATAAGGAAATCATTAAGGCTCGTGATTGGGTCAGTGAAGTAGTTATTTCTACTCAAAATATTATTTCACTTCAAGATATATGAGTTTTGGATATACATCAACTTTCTAATTATTTGAATATATAACATCACAATGTTTTATTAAAATTCAATATTTACCTGATGATGATAATTTATATATGTAGAAAACATCCCATTGTCTTAGGTGAGTTCTTTGATCAAGATGTTGAGTATTTGGATGTAGAAGAAATACTCAAAATATTTTTATATGATCTACAAATAGTTTATTACTACTTGGTTCAAATTATTATGATTATAGTATTCTCATATTTTTATTTTTATTACAAAATAATTTTTTAATGTTGGTGGCTACATATTTTCATAGTAATGACTATCCTAATGTAATATTTATTATCAATTTAATAAAAAATGGTAGTCAACGAGATTCCAAGGTTTTATGATGCAACATTATTGATTATTATTTATAGTAGTTGTATAATTATTATGTTGATGTATTGGGATAAATTATCCCTTGGTATGTGTGTTCTTGTTTGTAGCATCTTTGACCAGATCATCACTATAACGGTGGCCATACTGGTGGGTCACATGGACTCAGGTGTGCCACCCCATATGCTAGAGGCTGCTAACTAGTAGTGAGGGTCTATTGATGTTATAGTGTGGAGAATATACCTTCAAGATCAGAGTCTCACAATGGTATAATAATATTGAAACAAATAGTTGAAAAGCAGTAATAATAACGAAAGAACTATAAGGAAAGAATAATATTACATCTGAATAAAAATGTAAATGCCAATTTAGAAGAATGTGTGTATGGCATATGATTCTACAAGTGAATTAAATATTAATTACAATAGCAATACATTTTAATAAAATAAAACATCCCAACAACTATCTCTACAACCCTTTAGAGCACTGAATCATTCGTGTGCTTTTAAATCCCATATACAATCTAAAAAGTACAAGAAATCAACCAATGAACTAAAAATATATGTTCTTCTTAGGTACCCTAGTGCAATGGAAGCCCGAGAAGTGTGCAAGATAATAATATCAGTAGGAAAAATACCAGGATTTATTGACCAATCCATTTATTGAGATGTAATGTAAAGTAGTGAGCATGTATCTGCAAAAAAATAAACAAGCAATGATGAATAAATAAACAACAACCAGCCTAGGTTCATAAGTGAAATCTAGAGGCTATAACGAATTCATTACCCTTATAGGTATCTATTTTTATGGGTAGATCCTCCTACATTGGAATGGATCACCCAAATCAATTGAGGATTATCATACTGAGGACGAATCAATCTGAATATACCATAAAAATACAAACTATTCCCTCCGGATAACAAAAATACCTCCCTTAGGGAAAACATTATTCTTGCCTTCGGGCATTATATAATTGTTCCTCTAGCCCTCAGTCATCTGATAGAAATATATATTCTTCCCTCAGTCATTCAGTACTAGTATACCTAGCCACCAAGAAGTAAAATAACATGCACCAACACCCAGGCATTGTGTGAGTGTGCATCTAGCCCTTAGGAATCTAACATACAACATACTCCACTGTCAGAAATCAAGTACACATACACCATACCCTCAAGACGTATATAATAAAATGAACCAAGACCGCATGCATACACATTAAACATGAGTCATATAAAAAAATCAATATTCCAAAAAGTATCAAACCCTCAGGTGTCAATCACATTGATATCACATAATCTCAAAAGCTAAGCAAGAAAAATCACAATTTTAGTATCAAACATACCAGATTTATCTTCATAAAACACAACGATTATTTTATAAAAATTACCATCTGTCAAACCAGTTCATTTCAAAAATATAGGTTCCTAATTTTAATAGTAATTATATCAATCCAATTTTAATTAATCCTTCAACTGTGAAGTCAATAATTTATTAATTAACATGTTTATCCATGGTGGTTTTACCGTAATAACTCAACAAATTTAATATTATTCCAATTCAAAATTCTATTCTAACCATCAAAAAATTCATCCAATTTATTATAGAGATTTAGATTCGAATGGACATATTCTTAATAATGTCCAAAGATTGCACAACTATCAGGTAGCTGCAAGACTCAGTCTCCTTGAATATGGAACCAAAGGAATTTGATGGAATTTTTTAAAAAATATAGTTTATCCAAGATTACCCAATTTATCCGGTCATGCTCGTGGCATGTCAGTGAGGTCTCATAGATTTTAATTACTATAAATAATTATTTCAGATAAAAAGGGATTTATTTTAGACCACCCAAGTAAATCCCTTTTAATTTAATTCATTTAAACAATTTGTAGAAGGAAAACCATCATTTCAATCCATTAAATTCCATTCAATACATTTAATACATTCCATTAAAATAAACAATACATGAAAATTAATTTATTAATGTTGAAGTTGCACTTATAAGGTACTGTGGAAAAACAGGTCAAACACTTACGTAGGCATTCCCTTTTTATAAACCATGCCAATACTTTAGGGGGATATTTCTCCATTAATCAATTATATTGGAGTGGCCAATATATGAACTTATAAGGAATATTGGTTACATGAAAATTTATAATGAAAAATAGGAAACCCATTTCATTACTTCAATGATGGTAATGTCTCAACAAGTTATATACCAAACCATAACATCTAGGCATAAAAGGAGAACTAGGAAAAAATACAGGAAAACAATAAAATTATAATCACTAAATTTTAGATTGAAAATTAACACATCCATAGGATGGGTTTTATTGTTATGTAATAAAATTATTTGTAAACAATTCACTTATTCTATTTAATATTTCATTCATGAAAATAGTTAATTCACATCTAAGAAACATTAAACATGAAAATCATACTATAATAAATAAAATCTATGGATGTTGTGACAATTAAATTAATTAGTGGATTCATAAAATTAATGGGAAATGAAATGGATCCTACCTAGGGATATAGACTTAAGCCAAGCTAAAAAACATTGGAACCTAATAGATTTATCGGTGACCACCCGAAACTACTCCACACTCGCGTGTACATACATTCATATATATATATATATATATATATATATCACTTAACCCAGTGTACATATTACCCTCTCCAAGAGGGAATATATATGTGGATGAAATATATTTACATATATAAATACCTATGTATATGTGTTCAAGTCATCCAAGATAACCAAAAATCATTTAAAAAATGGAGGTGATCTAAATTGAGCCGAACCAATTCACCTTCGGAGATGGTTTCTAGATTAAGAATGAAGAGTCCGGAGAGACCCTTCCAAAAAATTTGAATATTCAAATGGAAAAAGTGAAGAATCTAAATAGAAATCATATGCAAAAAGGGATTCATGGAGAGGGGGGTACATGCGATGTAGGGGTCTCTAAGGGTGTGCATGACGGTGGAAGGATACCCCCTACGGGGTCTCTTGAAAAAATAACATACATAATAATAATCAGAATAATCATAATAATAATAATTCAAATAATAATATTAGTAGTAGTATTAAAATGATTATTTATTTTCCACCAATTATATTCATTTAATTTATTTTCCATTTAATTTTAAACTAATTAATTAATTTTGGAGAATGAAACCACATGGTTTGTTGGAGAGGGATAAATGGTTTCAGACTAATAGTACGACCCTGCTAGCTCCTCTTTACGTGAGGTTTCCGAGCCTGATGCTCTTGAAAATACAGTAAATGACTAGGGAACTCCTAGGTATCCAGACACATACAAAAAATAACACATTGAAGTTCCAAAACTCACAAAATTATTTTTCAAATATCGGTTTCAAAAACATCCCATCTATTAAACACCAAATGTTCAAATTCCCATGGATTTTTTTCTGGTTCAACAAAAAATGATGTGTCTACCTTACAACCGTTAACGTTTTCAACCCTGAGAATCCTTTAGGAACAATGAAAACATCCCCCAACTGATAGGGGGTCATGTATTATTAGTCAAATGGTTCTGTTTTATTTCCCAATGCCCACCACACCTATCATCACATCTTAAACACATGACACTTAAGCTATCAGTATATATGGAAACCGTTATTTTCAAACTGAAGCATTAAGAAGACACATACCCGAGCTCATTCTTTAGGGATACAATCATGTTATTTTCTTGTAAAACATCTTCAAAAAGTTACTTCTAACCATAGGATTTAATGTTATAAATTAGAAAAATTCAGAGCCACAACACCTTCCACCATTTGAATCTCAAACAAAAAAATAGCTTAAGAATTCTAGTGACACTTCTCATGTTATTTATAAAATTGCTAAAATGGTTGATTACCCATAAACCTCAAAGCCCTTGTTGATCCATTATTTCATGAAAAGACCTGGCCAACACAAACTACACTCACCTAACTTAATGGCATGCTAGAAATAATCTTTGGATGACCATTCCATTGAACAAGATAGACAACTAGTCAAACCGCTATAGACAACCATTCAAGAAGATGATCATATTGAGTGGATATAATTTTACAAACTAAACTATGATACCTTCATACAAGGTATCTTTCATTCACCATGAACATGTCTACTGAAGCCCATACCTGACTTCCGGTGACATCCCTTAATTTAAGCATCACTGATCCAGATAACAAGTTCGGGATTACCTCAGATTTGAACGAATATAGTGTAATAAACAAAATCAAGGTATTATATACTCCATGTTTATAAGTTCGAAATTAGTTCAAAGCTAAGATTTATATATTAGATTATTGACAAAGACTAGATTGGTATCAAACTAGTAGTTATGTTAGAATAAACTGTTGTTTAATAAGAGTTCATCCAAGTCATTCCTAAATGATAATATAAGGGTTACTCAAGACTAACCAAGCATCAATAAGATCTACGTGTTTTGAGTGAAACAGTAGTATACCACTTGAACATCCCATGAAATTTTAAACTAAAGCATGGAATAAGACCAAATCTCTCTTAGGGTATCACGTATGAAGTCAATATAATAAACATGATTGTATCTTAAGAAGAGTAATCTAAGATAATAAATGTTATACCTTCAATCACAGTAAAGTAGTGGAATGAGGAATAATCAAAACATAACCTCTCAACTGGAATTGAATGAATCTCAGTTTCACCTTTAAACACACCCACATTAACTGATCACTGAGCCTTTACCATCCATGGAATCCTATGATCATTCATGATTAACCACCAATGTCCACTCAAAACCAAATACATTTCTCCAAGGTTGAAGACACTTCCAAAACCACCAATATCATTATTTCGAGCATGCACTGACATAGTTTAACATTCATAAGCCTGAGATGAATTTAAGAAAGCCTGATCATTCAACAATGGCCCTCTTTGGATGTGTTCCTTCTACCCAGAATGAAACATATGTAATATAGCCTACATGACACTCACCTCTTTAGGAGTTTACTAAGTGTAAAAAATAAGATTAATAATATATTATTAAAAGAACGCTAGGTAATAACAAAAAATATTGAAAACATTTAAACAAATTGACATGTGAACCAAAACAAAACCGACTAGCATGTCAAAACACCCGAGTCTAATAATGTCACCCCAAGAATTAGAATGAGATTTATTTCACTACACCTAGTTCACTCTACTCCATAGATGAATCGAGTCCGTACTCAGTATCACAAGGGTCAATAATTCCATTGAACTCAACTGGTTCATTGTTTCATTTAGAAACATGACAATACCATATACTTGAACACATACTACCCCTATATTTTAGAAAAAAATGTACCATCCTAAATATTATACATATGTTGTATTCCCTATTCCTTAATGTATTAAACGAGACATGCAAGATATTTATACCTAATTATTATTGTTACATATGAACATTAACATATATCGCAACATAACAATTCATCCATTTCTAAAGAAAATTAATAGTCAGGTGACCTACAAAGCATCCGACAATGATTGAGGTGTGTACGACTAGCTAAAATCAAGAATTTCCTTATTTTTATACTTATAAATATTCCAAATTAAACATGGATACCAATTAAAACAAGGGTTTCATTTAGAATCCAAACATCCTATAATGGAAAACAAAACTCGAATGACAACAATCATAAAAAAATACACAACATTGGAAGGGAATTTAAACTCAAGGTTACTACCAAAGATAGGCTATCCCCTTATGTGAGAATATGGATCGACCCTAAAATTATGTCACAACAATAAAAAGTCACAAGGATCAAAATATAATCATCTAAGCCATTTCTAAAAATAAATAATCCCTACAAAAAATTGATATGGTCCATTCCTATGAATCTCAATGAAAAAGGATCAAGTTACCCTTTCTCAAGGTTTTAAACAACGAAAACCACCTAGCATTCCATTTTAAGGCAATTATATTTGATCTCATTTAAATCATTAAAAATATAAAATATTTAATTTGAAACATCAAGTACCATTTTAGTAAAACGAAACTATGATCTTGATCTGAAACAATCCCACAAGAGAAAAAATAGAAAAGTTATATCAACTTCATTTTTACTATTAATCATTCAATGATATACCATTTTTATTAGGAAATATATCATAATATTCCTTTTTAAAAAAATAATACGAACTATGAGGGTCCATCTATGACAACCTGTGTTGATTATAATGCTACCCAATTTTAGTTTCGTGGTTATTACAGTTATTAACACCTATAATAGGTTATCTCAAAAGATACATCTCCCAAATAACCAACATGGGTAAGTATGATAGTTTATAATGCAACCAATTAAATTTAGATTGAATGTAAACATCATTCATATTTTTACCCATATGAAAATAAAACATGGTAATATAAAATTGATTTATTATACGGGTTTTCGTTCCCCAACCTCTAAATCCCCCATACACTTTATAAACTGATGTTTTCAATTTCTGAGCCTATAAAGACTCCATACAATTTATAAACTGGTGTCTAGGTCCCATTTGACCAAAACTAATGAAATTTATAATTATATTTTTAGCAACTATTTACAATGGTTCATATGAACCTGTTACCCTTTCTTAGTTATAATGCATCCATACCCCATACAACTGAAAACTGGCTATTATAGTAATTGCAACCAATAATTTTTCCCCTGAAACAGATTACATATTTAGAACAAAACTAAGATTGTGATCACGAGAAATAAATACTGATGCATGATAATAACTATATAATCATGGTACATCATAACCCATGTATGTTATAAACACAAAATCAAGTCATATAATCATGGAATGCATTCTATGAAAAACAAAATTATTGAATAACACTTATATAAAACAATCTAAACATAAAAGAAACTACATATGCAATACATGGCATGGAATATTCATGGCATGTGAATTTTTGATGTGCCAAATATGAAGAATGTAATTATTCATCCTTTACATATAATTCCAAGGGTAAAACAAAATAAATTCAATAAATCAATAAGAAGAGGAAAAATATACCAATCACTCTAGATGAAATTAGAATCAGTTGTAATATCAAACAATATGAACAACAATCCCAGCCTTGGCCACCTAGTCACTTACACGTGGTTTGGGTGATTATTCCCAGACAAAACTATTTACCAATCACTGAAAAATTCTTAGTCTCTGGTCTACCAGACCAAAAAAATCAGAAAATGAAAAAGGAACCCTCATATGATACTATATTGTAACTTCGTGTCCCATCTCACCACTATGATGATGGTTACACTGATGGGTCAAGTGGAATCAGGCACACCTCCTCAAATGCTAGAGGATGATGACTAGAAACTAGGGTATATTGATGGTACAATGGAAAGACTATACCATAATGATTATAATTTCATATTGGTATAATACTATTTAGAAAAAGTATCACAAGTAGTAATAAAATGGAAAGAACAACATTAGAAGAATAATATAATATATTAATAAATATGGTCAATGCCAATTTAAAATAATTAATGTATGAAATATGATGCTAAAAGTTAAAGAAGTATTAATTACAGTAGGAATACAATGTAATAAAATAAATGTATACAATGACTATCTCTACGTGCATCAAATGCTCCAACTCAGTTCTCTGCTCCTAACTCCTAGGTATAAGTAAAAAATGAAAAGAATCCAACCAAGGTCCTAATAATATAAGGTCTACTCGGGTACCCCAATGGAATGGAGGTATGAGTAGGTTGAGAGATAATAATCTCACTAGTCTAGAACCTACAGTGTTTAGCATAATCCATTCCTAGAGATTTAATGTAATTCAATGCAAGGTATTACAAAAAAAATAAACAAGATATTTTGAATAAATAAATTACAACCCACCAAGTTTCCTTTGGGTGTAAAGTCTCATGTTTTTTAAAAGGGAAAAATATGAATGTTTTTGAACTTTTTTGTTTGTTGGATGGGTTGGTATTAAATCCACGACCTTGGATGATGTTTCTTGAGTTTGGATCTTTTAACATGTCTATGGTGGGCTTGGGTAAAGGCTAGAGGAGTTTCATGGATGGATGGATGGGTTTTGGGAGAACCAGGACCGATACAGGTGTACGCATAGGCTGCACACAGTTAGTTAAATCTTGTGGGTAAGTCGTGCTTGTTAAAATGATTGTCCAGTAGTAGAGGCATGGTCTGAGAATGTTTTGTCAGACCGTGAGAGTTAAATAGTGTGACTTATCCTTTTTTACATTTTTGGGTTAACTTATTTAATTATGTTCAAGATGAAATGGAATTTAATTAAATGATGTCAATTAGGGTTTTATTTAATTAAATTAAAGTTGAGAGAATTTAATTAAATGATGTTTAATGGGGGAGTTATTGGGTTTATCAATGAAGAATTTAAATTAAATGACGATAATAAAAATAATAGTATTATTGTTATAATTATATTAGCTCCTATAAATCTAATTGGGGTTATTTTATGGAGAAAATAAAAGAGAGGCACACCCCATCTCCTCGTCTTACATGAAGAGCGACCCCCTCTCCCATGGTGGAGTTACACCATCCCCTCTACTCATCTCTTCTCTACATGCTAGATCATGGTTTTTCCTTCACAGAAGTTTTCCGTCCCATCAGGGTAAGTCCTTCTATGCATGTTTCATTCTTTTTATCAGCCATCTCTACTCTCCTTATCCTAGTCCCCATTAGGACAAAACCTTAAGGCCTACGATCAATTTGATTTCTTCCTTTATTCTAATTATAGGTGTTGTGGATGACGTCTCAGGGCCTGTTGGTCAGTATTTTAACAACCATCATAGAAGGTGAAGTGCTTTGGCTCGCTTTGGTTCACTTTGGTAATGTTTGGGTAAGGATTTATTCACAGTAACAATTTTTCACACCTTGAATTAGTTTCTAATGGTGTATTTGTGTTCTAGTTAATTAATTGGAGGTGTTATAGTCCTCATCACACTAATTTTCACTGACAGTTATCATTGTATAGTGATTTGAAAAATTTCGAGTCTGAAACATTTTGTGGAGGTTCATGTGCATGAGCAGTTTGAGTTTTATGTTAGAAATCATTGGCTCAGCCAATTCCTTAATGTAGTATCCTCAACTTTTCATAATTAATAAAACACAGCTTTTGTTTAATTACTATTTTCGATATGTTTAACTATAAATGTTTAATGAATTTTTATTGGTATAAAATGATTTTACAGATTACAGAATCATGTTTTTGTAAAAAAACCCCACCAAAGGATGTGCGCTTTCTTCAAGCTAAGAATATAATGTTTAGATTGATATGTTTTTTGATATTTCTTTTATGTGATTTTCTATTTCTACCCATTAAATGTGGATGCACTTGGTTTAAGGGGTAAATAAAAGTCTTGGGTGGGATAATATGAGATAATTAATTGGGGAATTAATTATGAGATTTTAATTAGACAATTTAGAATAATTAATGGTGGATTAATTACATGACTTGAGATTGAAATATAGATAAATATTCGAGGGATTAATTATGAGTTTTTATTATGATAAGTTGAGATAATTAATTTTTCAATTAATTATATTCATTGAGATTGGATTATAGATAATTAATCTAGGATTAATTAATAGATATTTAATTGGATAATTTAGATAATTTATTTGTTGATTAATTGTGATATTCTTCTTTGGATAAATTGAGATAATTAACCGCATATTAATGTTTTTTCTGATGAAGTAATGATTGGGGTAATTAATTGTAGAGAAATTATTATTTATTAATATTTTTAATAATATATTGATTAATTGATGAATTAATTAATGTAATTGTGGACTTAATTAATTGGTTGGTAATCTTATGGTTTTTGATATGTTTCACTAATCGTTGGATTAGTATGGGAAAGAATGTGGACAATTTTATAAACATTAATTATTAGGCTTGGATTATCTAATTATTGATTTAATTAATGAAAGAGAACATGGTGCTAGACATGGTATTCTATACCAATTGAAATTTTAGGACATGGATATGGATTTCTTCCCCAATAGTTATCACTTGATGTAAATGATTGAGAATGTCGGTGCTAGAAATGGCGTTCTAGACAAACAGAGAAGTTGGGACTTGGACACGGCGATCCACCCAAATAGTTATCTATGCGCAGAGATGTTAGGTGTTATCCATATCGATCTACACCAAATTAAACAAATGGTGTTAGAAATGGAAAACTACACCAGATTAGATGTATAGTATTAGACATGGTGATCTAAACTAGATTAGTTGTAAGGTCTTAGATATGGAAATCTACAGCTGATGAGATTTGGGGTGTTAGGCATGGTGATCTACACTGAATAAGAAATGGGGTATTAGACAAAGAAATCTACACCAAATGAGAACTGAGGTGTTTGACATGGTGTTTAACACCAAATGAATGAAAATAATGAATTATGAAATGAATGAGAGATGTGGATCAATCCCATGTGAAATGTGATTAAATAAAGAAAGGCTTAGAATGATTAGTATTTTGGCATGAGCCGAAGTTACAATTGAGGTATATGCAACCATGGGAACCTTAGAGATAATAAATAATTAAAAGGTGAATAATTGGTAACGTATTGAAATGTATTTATTCTTGATAAATATTCTTGTATGATTATTGTGTAGACTCTTGTTTAGGCTATGGGATAATGACAGTATCACCGTTCGGTGTCCCTTTATAACATAGATTTTTTGTTAGATACTTATTCAGTTCTATTATTTCCTTTTTATATCTGCAAACCATATTTTATATTTCATCGTCATGATTTATCTAGAAAACTTGTGGTCTTGGACAACTCTAATTAATATCCTACACCCTATTCGGGCTGACATTGCAATGGGGTACCTAAGTTGACAATCTTGTTTACAGGACTTTGGAAATTTTCTTGTTCTTTCTACTTGTACTTGGGAGTTACGAGAAAAGAACCAAGGACGTGTTTGAGATGATTAGGGTTATATCCCTTTGGGATTTGAGTCTTTTTATAATTTATATATTGGAATGTAAAGCATGTTTTTTGTTTACTGATTTTTGATATGTATCACCATGACATGCATGCACTATATAAACTGGAATTATCCATTTTCAATATTCAGTTCATTATTTATTATATCTAATTTGTGTTGTTGTATGTGTTTGTTATCTGTTTCCATTTTTCACTCTGAATATGAGGGTATAGCCTCCACTCTAACTATACATAGAGGCTCAATGCTTGTAAGAAGCCTCAGGAATATGGGGAGACGCACTTAAGGTTATGTCATGTCACGAACCGACCATACCCGGCTTGAGCCGCAACAACCCCAAGCCCGCCTCTATAGGCCAGGGGCTGGCGACAAGAGCTGAAGGCTAAAAAACATGGGGAGGCCTTTTCCTGAGTACCTGTGCACACACACGCATCCCACTTATTGCAGAAGTGCAGAGTAAATAAAAAAGTAAATTAAAGTAAAGTGCCAACAGCTATAACCATACCACAAAAGGTGCATTACCCTCTAAACAGTACAAAACAAGCGCTGAAGGTAAACTGAAAATAAAAGGAGGAAAACTCTCCCAACCAGAAAAGTGTCACAACCTGGAAACAGGTAAACTAAATTAAACAGCTGGGAGAGTCCCACACCTGGAGCCCAACTATGACCACCATACGAGGTCCAACCTCCCGAACTCCGAAGCTCCGCTAAAGTCATGAGAAACTTGTCCATTGTCTGCAAGGGCACACCAAGTGCGGGCAAAGACCAAGCAAGGGTGAGTATAAACAATACTCAGTAAGATACCCCGAAGTCTCAAGGGAGAAACAAAGGAGGTAACGAAGAGTGAGCAGTAGATTGAATAGGGAATAGTATGGAGTAAAATAGAGAGTGCAGTAAAGAGTACAGCTCAACCCAACAAAAGGAAGGAAGTAGGCTCGTCCTAACACAAGGATCTAGAAATAGTGAGAAAATGAACATCTCTTCGAGCCATCGCTACCTATAGTAGGAGATTAGACTTGTCCAACCACGGGAATCTAGTCACAGAAAGCATGTGGCATACCACACACATCTTCGCCTCTCTGGGAAGGAGAGTAACCAAATATCAAGAAGTGGGTACAGAAACAAGTTATACATATATAAATGCTCTGTCAAGAAACCCGAACAAGATCATAAGGGTATCTCCACCCCATAGCTCAGCCCATGAAAGTGAGTAGCCAACAGTCCCAGAAGAAAACACCATCGATGCCCAGCATCCCGCACGTCTTCCCTGAACTGCAAGTCAAGGGGCTCAAATCACCTCAACTTGACACTATCTGCTTTCGGAGGCACTGACTCACCCGCATGGTTTTAGGTCGCATATCAAGGATGCGTCTTGGTGGGGAAATCCCCCCTCGTACATGAGAGTTATAGGGAAAGTCAAACCATACCTCGTCACTGTCCCACAGTCGTGAGGTCTACTCAAAGCCAAAGATGTCACATCACTGACCTGTACAACCAAGGGTCACGCTCCGGTAGTCACGAAGAAAAACCACAGACTAGCTGATTCAAAAGGACTGATTCTGAAAGAAGTCGTCGGGTAACCCACTTCCCAGCCCCACTGAAGTGTAAAACCTAAGAGGTCGTTGGGTAACCCACTACCCAGTCTCTGCTGAAGGGTAAACCCTAAGAGGTTGTCGAGTAACCCACTGCCCAGTCTCTGCTAGAGGTTAAACCCTATGAGGCCGACGGTAGGTAACCCACTTCCTAGTATCTACTAGAGGGTAAAAACTAATAGTTCATAAGGTAACCCACTACCCAATATCTGGTGTAGGGTAAACCCTAAGAAGTCGGCGGTGGGTAACCCAATGCCCAGTATTTACGGGAGGGTAAACCCTAAGAGGTCGTTGGGTAACCCACTGCCCAGTCTCTACTGGAGGGTAATCCCTAAGATGTTAATGAGAAACCCACTGCCCATCCTTGCTGGAGGGTAAACCCAAAGAATTCGATGAGAAACCCACTACTCAGCCCCACTGGAGGGTAAACCCAGAACTGCTCTGGCCATCCCTGCTAGATGGTACAACACTATCCAACAGAACACAAAGTGGGTATCGCGCAACCACCCAACATCAGAAACATTTACCTATTAGAGGTTCAACACCCGTGAAGTGTGGGTAACGTCGATACCAGGATATCTTCTTAGGGAAACACATAATGCTGGATCACAGATGGAAGATATGATCTCGATACTCAGCTAGGGAATCTGCGCCCATGCTCACTAGGGCTCCGTACCCTACGGGAAACAACCTCCTGGGTAGAGGATCGGTGCCCGCGTAATTTATTGGTCACACCGAATCCACAGAAACTCTTCAAGAGAACATGATGGGACATGATACAAAAACCCCACACAGCTGAAGGAAAAAGTAGAACCCAAAAAACTCTGATGATCACACAGTCGAGAATAAAACCAGGGGAAACCACTCAACCCAGCTGGTCTAAACCATCGTGAACAGAGGGACCCTCTACGTCGTGATAGATCAAAGGTACATAAAGAAGAACATGGAAAACATATGGGGCCATCATGACGTGTTGCCCCAACTCATATCCAAACCAAGCTCAAATGTCCTTGGGTACAAACCACAACATGCACCTCCAGTAATTCCCGTATACTCCCATAGTATACCACATTTCCATCCCAAAGACTATCATGCACACAACATCCAACATCAACACAAAGCGTATAAACGTAACTTCACCAACTTACTTCCTACACGGCATAGCACAACCATCCATATCTCTTCAAACATCAAATTCACTCACACGGGAGTGAACGCGATCACACACCAAGTGTTTTCTTCAAAACATGGCAAGAAGGACCGCCATTGGAGTACCTTCCATGCTTCCACATTTAATGTGATCTTGAATGAGACTCCGCACATCCAAACAGATAGCACCGTTGTAATCCTCATGGAAAAACACACGAGATAGACTATTTACTCGCCTCAGATGGATATCTGACAAAAAATTCGTTCAACACTACTTTACACCCGAATGACGTCCCATGATCCCGAGCCTCGACCCCTAAACCAGGTGGGTGCATCGCACCATTGCGATCTCCTCTAAATAACACGTCAAATTGACTACTTACTTTTATGGAATGGATATCCAGAGGAAAATATGCATATTACCATACCACGCATGAGCGGTGCTACGTGGGACCCGCATCCCGTTCCCAAAGTGCTATGAATGGATCTCGTCGTTGCGATCATCTTGAAAAAGTACTCAAGATTGACTAATCAGTTGTCCAAAATGAACACCTGGTGACAATGGTGGAATTCACCGTCAATGCCCAAAATGACCCTCGTGGGTCCAGCATCATTGTGCAGAATTAAAGAGGGTGGATTGCGCCATTGCAATACCCTCATAAAAACACCCAGAATCGACTGCCCGCATGCCCCGAACGGACGTCCGATGAAAACGTTATGAAACACTGCTCACAGCTTAAAAGACAGGACATGGGGCCCACATATCAACTTCGGTTTCAATGCCCAAAAACCCGTTGTAAATTTTCATCTCGACACCAGGGTCTCAACGCCACTAACGGCGCTCAAAACGGACTCCAGATGTGTCTGTGCCGCCCAAAACAAGAACCTCGGGAAAAACGCTAAACCACTTAACGTACGTGTCATGCCACCAATCCCCTATCTCGGGATTTAAAAATCCCTGAGACCATCCCAAAAAGTTAATCTTGGTTCAAGGAATGTCTCACCACAGACGGCTCGCAAAACGAAAACCTGGTCTGATTTTTACGGCTGTTTAATATTTTTAAATGGACGCAAATAGGTGGGTCGGGCTGGTTCGGTCGGCCCACCCTGCCTGAACCAGCCCACGGTTCACCGTGCGGGCCGGCCCGCCTCGCCCAGATCAGCTCAGCCGGTCCAGTTCTCCTTCCATAGAGACCCTCCCCTTTCAAGTCGTGTCTACCGACCGGGGTCACGAGGACCCCGGGTCCTTCCCGTCGCACGCCCCAACTGGCGCCTCCGAATCGTCGCCCCCGTCTCACCCAACCACCACTCACGCCTGGTGCCACCATAGCCTACTCGCCCGGAACCTACAACTCGCCCACCTGAGGAGCCCCATGCCAGCGCCGACCACTACTACTCCGAACTACCTGAAGAAGCCTCCGCCACCTGATCTGCCTGCCGTTCGCTGGACTGCCGCCCGAACCCCCAAATCCAGCCGGAAAAGCTCCAAAACCACCGGAAAACTTCAATGGGCCACCCCGGACTCCCCGAGACTCGAATTTTCAATCCTAAAATAGATCCGGTAATCTTGGATCAGCCCCTACACATATACAATCCTTTAATGGAAAACTTTATAGCATAACAATGCTAAAATTTGGATTTCAAGAGGGGTTTGAGATTTAAAAACTGAAAACAATGACCGGATACCTTACAGGTCGTAGCCCGAAGCTTCACCTCTCGTCGAGCCTCACTATCACCGCAAGCACCTTGATTGGAAGAAGGAGGAGGAGGATGTGGGAGAGGAGAGCTTGAGTAAGAGAGGAGGTTTCTCCAAGGGGAAGGAATTGAGGAGATAAGGAGAAGGGTATTAACTTAAATGAAATTTAAGCATTAACTAAGAAACTCCTCCCAAAATAATACCACGTCTGAAACCTCTGGCATAGTCAAGGTAGGCCACACCTAGGGTAAACACCACCTCCCGAGAACAACGGCGGTCTTGTAATTTTAATCTGAGGCCCCGTTCTAATGTTATAAAACTCAACGCTTGATGCCGCTAAATTACAAAAACGCCCATGGTGGTATTTTTCATAGGAGGACCATTCCCGCGAAAATTACACCCCTCCTTGGGTAAACGGCATGCTTCGGACTCAATCGTGCACTCAGTTTTCCCATCCAAGCAACCCATTAAGAGTTATTTAATTTATTTGGCGTTCCTAGTGCGAACGCACTTGAAATTTAATTCCGTCCACACCAGGGCTCAGAATCACATGCCGTCTGAAGGCGCTGCTCTTTAATAACATCAAGAATATTCCAAAGTATTTTAAAGAAAAAACCAGGTTCTTACATCTCATGAATGGTACAACTACAAGTTTTATGGTAATCCGGGTCAGGACCTTGAGAAGTTGTGTCAGAGGGCATGTTTTTTTTCTTTTGAATTTCTATTTTGGGTTGTTATATAGGAGACTAGGAAAGTGTTAGTGCTAAGTTAATAGCCATTCATGGAATTATCACCCCATGTATAGGAAATGACCAAGTGGCTAGGGATGGGAATTGTTGTTTATACTTCTTTTGATTACAGTTGATATGATTTCACCTTGAGTGACTGGTGTATTTTTATACTACATATTGTTTTTGATATTTCTTAATATTTTCCATCACCTTATATGGAAAGGGAATTCCATTACATACATCATCACATGAACTTCAAGATAACATTCTATGCATATCTCATTCCATGTAGTCATTATAGTCAGATTCCTACTAATTTTGATTATGTGACTTTGGTGGTATTCCTTGTTTTGATTTTCTTTAGCACTCCCCTTAAGATATCAAGTTTAGGTAACAGATATAACATTCTTGGGTGTTTATATTCCATGTTTCCTATGATATTAGCATGTTTTTTTGTGGTTCCTTGCTTTTGTGTTATAACATGATGTTGTGTTACTGCTTCTCATAACATTCTAGAGATATATTTATGTGTAAATTTCTATATGAGTAGAAAATTGATTTATTGTGTTTACAATGGGATCAAATATCAGTTGTAAGGTGTATAAGAAACCTTTTAACAGGAAAATAATAACCCATGTATTCAAATGATTGAAAAAGATGATTCTAAAGTGAAAATGTTAAATCGAAATTTAATGTGTTAAATGTGATCCAAATTCCATCAGTAAGGTGTATGGGAACCTTATCGATTGGTTTATGGACACCCATGTGATTGAGTCTTATATCCTCTTAGTGTGTTTGAAAATGGTTATAAAAGGTAAACTATTTAGTTTTGTGAAAAGATCTATTATACGGTTGTTTTATTTCTATGAACCTAGTTGTTTGGAACAAATGGGACCCTTTGAGGTCGCCTTATGATTAAATGGAATTTCGATGCTAAATTTCATATTTAAAATGTAATGATGTAAAATGTTAAATGTTTAAGAGGATTTTAGTTATATATTTCCTATTTAGGACGAGGAGCATTGTTTTAAAACCATGTTATTTGTTATGGAATACTACTTGTGAGTTTATTAAAATTCTATCAATGGTTTAGGCATTGAAATGAATTAATGAAATGGAAATGAAATGAAAAATGGGATTCTGATCCTAGTGAGTTCTAGGTTGCATTACCAAGAGATAGGGTCGACTTGTATTCTTCGTAAGGGACTATCCCATAGTAGGCAGCACCCTTAAAGCTTGAGATTCTTTATTTACCATGTGATCTTTCTAATGTTGGTATTATTAAAGTATCTATGTCCTTAGTAGGAAATTTGGGTTTAATGTATGACACACTTGTTTGTTGGGGTTTTCATTGTATCTTGATATTGTACAAAGGAATAAGCATTGTGAAATTCTCTGTTCACTAGGTTTGAAATGCCTCAGGAATGGTAATCCATTAAAGATGTCCTTAGGTTAACTCCGATGTAGAGTGTTTGGGGCGTTAAAGTATGTTCATCCCACATCTTGATAGGACTTGTTGGGACTCGAGTGTTTTGAAACACTGATATGATTAAGTTTCATCTTTCATTTGAGATGTTGACAGGGTGATCATGGTTTGTCGAATTTCACATCTGCGTTTAAGGTGTTTTTGAACTAGTGTTCTTGAGAGAGGATAATTTCATCAATGACATTACCACTCCTATGGGGGGTAGTTTCACATAAATATGTTATGTTGGAATAGTTTTCATTGTATGATTTTAATAAATAAGGATGCATTGGGTGATAAAAGAATCGAGGTATGGTTCATGACACATAGAGAGGAGAAGCCAAGACTTTTTGTAAGGAGTAGACCAGTGATAGATCGACTAATCTATTGGTGACTTGAGTTTTCTCTTGGTGTGCTCTTACAATTGAGATGAGCATTTACCCTATCTCAACACCATCTGGGATGCACTGAGATATAATTGGCCTTACACCCTTCCAATATTTTATAAGTTGTTGGTCAGGATATGTGGTTGTTATCTGGGTTGTATGCGGGATGGATGATTCTTTGAGTTATTCTCTTATTCATGCTAGGAAATGATAGTTTTAAAGTCGCCTTTAGATGACATAACACTGAAAGGTCTCCAAATTCTGGGTGTGGACTTTGGAATTCATGCAGTTGGTGATGAAAATCGTTTTAATGGCACATTTATAGTTCAAGGGAGAGTGTGGGTTTATGGGTTGACGATGTATTTCATGGAAGGACCCGTGGTTTGTAAGTTTGACTATTAGATTCTATGACCATTGGTGTAAAGAAAAAATGAGTAGTTGGTTGATGAGATGATGAAAGATCATGTCTCTTGTTTTGTGGGTGCTTTTATGTGTCATTTCAATGTATTGGTTTGGATTCTGTGTGTTGGATTTTGTTTTTAATGGTTTAATCTATTGGTCTTGTGTTTTGATTAAATGTGTATTTGGTGTTTAAAAATAGAACATTATTTTTCACATGTGACTTTATGAACTAGGTGGGTTGTTTAATGTTGTTGTAGTTCTCAATGGCTACTCGGGGAAGAGATGTTTTTATAGTGGTGAACTTGTAATGTCCCATGATTTTGAACTAAGAAACAATATGAATGTTTTTGAACATTTTCATTTTCTAGATGGGTCGGTCTTAATAATAAGCATTGGGTTTAATTTTTGAGAGTTTCAATCTTTTAAACATGTATATATCGTGCTTGGGTAAAGGATCGAGGAGTTATACTGATGGATGAATGGGTTTCGAGAGCAATGGGCCCAGTAGAGTTATATGCATTGGATTATCAGAGTTAGTCAAACCATGCGGGTTAGTTGTGCCTGTTAAAATGGGTGTCCAGTAGCAGACACACTATCTGTTCATGGTCTTTCAGGCCATGTTAGTCATACATTATGGCTTACTATGTTTTATTTTTTGGGTAAATTTATTTAATTAAATTCTGTATTAAACATAAATTAATTAAATTATGTGAATTGAGGGGTTTATTTAATTAAATTCAATTTTATGAGGAATTTAATTAATGGATATGAAATGGGGAATTTATCAAATTAAATCAAATATGAGAGAATTTAATTAAATGATGATTAAATGGATAATTTATAATAAATTCATCATTATTATATTATTCATTCTTATAAATATAATTGGGGTTATTTTTGGGAGAAAATAATAGGAAGGCGCACCCCATCTTCTCCTCCAATGCGAAGCGAGACCCCCCACCCTCCTCTCCCATGGTAGAGGCAAAAACCCCCTATACTCATCTTCTCTCAACATGGAAGATCACAATAGTTACTTTATGGAAGTTATCCATATTATCAAGGAAAGTCTATCTCTACATGTTTTGTTCATCACATCGGCCATCTCAGCTCTCCTTCACCTGGTCTCCATTAGGCCAAAACCCTATGGCTTGGGATTAATTAAATTTTATCCTTTATTCTGATTATTGGTGGTATTGATGATGTCTCGGGACCTGTTGGTCCATCTTTCGACAAAAAAAGTCAAATAAATAGAAATTAATCTCAATTTGTTTCACTGTCATCATATTCGGGTAAGGGTGTATACCCATTAATTTGTTTCACACACATTCAATTAAGTGGATATGGTGTATTTGAATTATAGTTAATTAATTGGAGGTGTGTTGTTCCACAACAGACTAATTTTAGGAGTTAGTTATCATTGTAGGGTGATGTAACCAATTCCAACTGTGCACACATTTGTGGAGGTGCGTGTGCGTGATCATTTTGCAGGTTATGTTATAAATACTTGGCTTGAACAATTATTTGAGGTAGGGTCATCAAATTTTCATAATTAATAAAACAGACTATTTATTTAATTACTTTTGTTGATAAGTTTGGCTAAAAATTATGAGTTAATGGTTTATTCGTATAAAATGAGTTGATGGATTACATAATCATTTTTTTGTAATAATACACCTCCAACGAAGGCGCACTTCATTCAAGATAAAAATATAATGTATATACTGATATGTTTATTTACCTTATTGTTTTGTGAATTTATATTTCCTCCCTTTATATGTTGACACACTTGGGTTAAGGGGTAAATCTGAGTATTTGGTGGGATAAGTTAAGATAATAATTAGGTAATTAATTATGAATTTTTATTAATACATGTTAAGATAATTAGTGGTGGATTAATTTCATGTCGTGAGATTAAAATAAAGATAATTAATCAGGGGATTAATTATGAGTTTTGAGAAGGATAAGTTGAGATAATTAATTTTTTAATTAATTATGTTATTTGAGATTGGAATATAGATAATTAATCTAGGATTATTTAAAAGATATTGAATTGGATAATTTAGATAATTTATCGGAGGATTAATATTGATATGTTGCATTGGATGAATTGATATAATAAACGACATATTAATCATGTGCTTTTGCAGTATAGTTTGGGAAAATTAATTGTGGATAATTATTTATGGAATGAGATTTGTGAAATTAGATTAATCAATCGATGAATAAATAAAATGGAATTTTGAACGTAGTTAATTGTGGTGTTAACTAATGGCTTTTGATATGTTTTCTTAATCATTTTATTAGTATGGGAATGATTGTGGATATATCTTGAGGAATTAATTATGGGGAATATATTAATTAATATGTGAATTAATTAATAAAAGAGAACTCGGTGCTAGACATGGAGTTCTAGACCATTGGAGATGTTGTGACTTGGACATGGAGTTCCTTCCAAATAATTATCAAATGATGTATGTCATTAAGAATGTGGGTGATAAACATTGTTTTCTAGACCAATAGAGAAGTTGGGACTTGGACATGGAGTTCCTTCCCAATAGTTATCAAAGCTCTTAGATGTAAGGTGTTTCTGTTAGACATGGAAATCTACACTATATGAGATTTGGGGTGATATACATGGTGATCTACATGGAATGAGAATTGGGGTGTTAGGCATAGAGATTTACAACGAATGAGAATTGGGTTGTTTGACATGGTATTCAACACCAAAATAATGAAAAAAAGAAAAATGAAATTAATGAGAGATATGGATCAATCTCGAGTCAAATGTGATTAAATAAAGAAATGTTGAGAATGATTAGTATTACGCCACGAGATGAAGCTAGTAATTAGGTACGAGAAACCATGGGACCTTTAGAGATAATAAATGATTAAATAAAGAATAATTGGTAGTGTTGAAAGGTATTTATTATTGATACATATTATTGTAAGAATCTTATGAAGACTCTTATTCCAGCTACAGGCTGAAGTAGGTATAATCATTAGTTCTCCATTTAAAACCTGGATGGGTTGTTAGTTTTTTATTTAGTTTTGTTATTTTATCGATATATCTACACACTGTTTGTTATATTTCATTGTACAGATTGAGCTAGTAAATAGGGGGTTCTGACCTATTTAGATGAATATCCCACACCCTATTCAGGCCACCATTGCACTATATTACCCAAGAAGACATTCTTTTTTCCAGGAATGTAGACATTTTCAAGTGGTTATTACTTGTACGTGGTAGTTAGGAGAAAAGGGCCGAGTAGGAGCTTAGGAAGATTGTGGAGATCAATCTTAGGGCTTTGAGTACTTCCTTTATTTCTGTATTGGAATTTAAATAATGAACTTTTTTTTACTAATTTATGATATACATTACAATGAAATTAATTAATTGTACAAACTAGCATTGGCCATTTTCATTCTTTAGTTGATTGTTGTTTTATATCTTCTTCTGATGTTGTTTGAATTTACTATTTTTTACTGTTGTGAACTCTGAACATTAGGGTATAGTCTCCCCATTAACTATCCTTTTATCCTTGCTTCTATTAGGCATCCTTTGGCGTATGGGGAGATGCTCTTGTGGTCATGTGGTGATAGTTTCAGAAACTTGTTTGAGGGTAATTTAGGTTGGGATATTAAAATAGGACACCTAATAGATATATCTACTTCGAAACATTTTTAGGTATCTCTGTATGTGGTATATCCTATTTTATAAGGAGGGAAAACCCAAATCCATTGTATATTCTCTTGTATAATATGAATCACTCAGAATATTCCACAACCGTACGACATATTCCATCATGCTTACCAAAATCCCTCCATCGGGGAAAACAATAATATATCCCTCAGCCATCGTGTGACTATGCATCCATCCCTCCGGGATCCAACAAAAACACATACTATTCTATCAGTCATTTAGTACCAGTGCACCAATCCCTCAAATAGTACAAAAATAGGCACTAAGCTCCCATGCATCATGTGAATATGCATCTAGACCCCATGCATCTAGACCCCATGAATCTCACCTAACCATAGATTATACCCTCGGGAATTATGTACCTATTAACATTTCCCTAAGGCGGTGTGTATTGACATTCACCAAGCCCTTAGGTTTCTACATTAAACAAGAGTCATATCTAGATAAACTCAACATGTTAAATAGTATTATACCCTTAGGTATCAACTGTTGGATCTGAATCTACATATTATACACAAGAGGGGGGTGAATTCTGTATTTTGCAATTTTTCGGTAACTCTTTGATTGAAAAAGTTCTGTCCTCTATAATTTATCAGATTTGATCGTGCAGTTGAATAAGTAAAAACAAGAACACAAAGATGTATAGTGGTTCGGGGAACAGAAGGCCCCTAGTCCACTCCACTAACACTCAACTCCATGAGCTTGGTGATTTTCACTATCTGGTCCTCTTTTCCACAGACCATTTCACAACTAAGTATAGGCAGTTGGCACCTTTACAATATTTAGGCTAAAAAGCCTTCTGGTTCAAACACGAACCTACAAAACGTAGTAAAAGAATATGGTTACTCAAGATAAAAATAATTTTAACAAAAACTTTCCAGTTGATCTTCACAGTTGCAACAAAAAGCAATTGACAACAGATGGATCGTAGTCTCTAGAATTATTGATTTTCATGTCGAAGCAGTTCTGAGTTGATCCGGTTGTAATAGTTATTGAGATATAGTTCACAACATCAGCATTAGTAGATCCATATTAGATATTCAATGTAGAACAAGTGAATCTTATATAATGTTCTTTCTTCTTAAACAAATAGAGCTTCGACGCTCCTTTTGAATCAGCAGAACTGGATGCTTTTTGAAGTCTCTATTTTCCATCATTTTTATAAAAGATTGATCACCATACACACTTGTACCTGGTGTTTTAGAGATAACATATATAATAAATCTGAGCATATCTCCTGCAAATTTAGATCCATAAATGTCGCCTTTTTATTTTTGATATTCAAAAATTTGAATTTACATAGAATTTGTAACTTCCCTTAAGACTGGGCATAAAAAGATCCTTTTAATTCGATCATAAATCCATTGATAAAATGGATTTTAATCAGTGATAGTCGTAACTTAAAAATGACTTTAAATCCGTCTTGAAATCATCCCAATATTCAGCTTACTGATCACTGTATAAAAATATCGTCTTTCAAAATTTCCGACGCCAAACGTAAGGTTGATGACGTGGGCTCCAAACTTAGGGTTGACAACGTAAGGTTGATCATGACCTCCAAACGTAGGGTTGACAACTTAAGGTTGATCATCCATACTTTTTCCTTCAACTCTCAAACGTACGGTAAAAGATCCATACTTTTACTTGATCCATACTTTTCCAAGAACGTATTGTTATTCACAAAAGTAATGTTGGTGAACCATACTTTTGAGAAACAAACGAAACGTTTAGTACTTACATACGTTTCTCCTTCCATACTTTTCTGATAAAGGATGGTTGTTTAACCATACTTTTCTCTTATCTCAAAAGTATACACACTTTTCAACCTTACGCTACGTTTATCCACGTAGGGTGTGAACAGTGATTCCAGAACGCGCTAAAGAAAATTCCGTGCCTTATTTATCCACGTAAGGTATGAACAGTGATTCCAGGACGCACTAAAGCAGTTCCTGAATGCGCTAAAGAAGTTATTGAACAAGTAATAAATTATCGTTATTTTATGCGTGAAATAAATTAAAAAATTCCTGCAAAATACTAAATAACATCATTAGAAAATAATTAAGAGTATTTGTGAGCATCAAAATTTTTGTAAAGAGACAGAGTATTATTCTCAATAATCTCCCCTTTAAATAACATTATTATGTATTTTTGAAAACAATACATTGCTCAACATCAACCACATCGACATCAAATATACCCAAAATATAAGAATGAAAAATCTGAATTCTAGTATCAAACAAACCATATTTATCATCCTAAGACACAAAAAATAAATTTATAAAAATTACCACCTATCAAACAAATTCATTTAATTAATATAGGTTCCTACTTATTATCATCACTATATCAAACATTTTTAATAAATCATTCAACCAAAAATTTGTTAATATATTAGATAAACAGTTTCAACAATATGATTATACCATAATAAATCCCCAAAATTAATATTATTCCAATTCAAAAGTCTAATCCAGAAATCAAACAATTCATCCATTTTATTAAATGGCTTTAGAGTCAAACTGACCAATTCATTAAAATTTCCAAGGCTTTCAAACCTATCGGGTGGCTGAATGTCTCCATCTCTTTGCCAATGGAAAAAAAAGATTTTAAATGTAGTTTTAAAAAAATAAAAGATTTTATTATAATTGGGATTATCATATTTATCTTCTCATGTCCAAGGAAATAGGGCACAATTGTACATATATCAATTAAAATAAATAATTATATTATATGAAAAATGGTTTAGTTATACAACCCAAATAAATTAAATTCTATTAATTTTGAACATGTATGGAATTAAAGACATCATTTCTATCCATTCCTTTTAATTCATGCAATTAAATTAAACAATCAATGGAAATATATTTATAAAGATTCAAATGGAACTTATAATGTTACCATGGGAAAATATGGGAAATGTTGATATATGAATTCACTTTTTATAAAAACTGAAAAGCCTTTTGAAGGATCTTGGTCCATTAATCAATTATATTTTCATGGAAAAGCAATAAACATATAAGTTAAATAATTTTAATGAACATTTATAATTAAAATGAGGGAAATAATTTCATAAATTCAATGAAGTATAGGTCTCAACATGATATATACCAATATATAACATTAAGTAATAAAAGGAGAATCATGGTAATAAGGAAGGAAACAAATAAAAGTATTATCACAACTTTTTATCTTGAATACAACGCACCTCCATTGGAGGGGTTTCATTTTTAAATCATTACAATATTCATAAAACAATTCATTTATCATATATAACATTGTATTCATGATGATAATCAATTCGCATCTATGAATACTTAAATATCAAAATCATGCTAAATTAATTAAAATCTAAAGGCAGTGTGATATAAAAATTAATTAATGCATTCATAAAATTAAAGGTCAAAGAAAGAGATCTTACCATTGGAAGTAGACTAAAGAAAATAAAAAAAACATTGGCACTTGATATATTTTTTAGAGACCACCCACAACTACTACACACTTGCACACACACACACACACACATATATATCGCCTAACCCAAGTCACATATTCCCCTCACCATGAAGGAATATGTACATGCCCTGTATTAGTATTTATATATTTACATACCAATGAATATGAGTGAAATTCATCAATGATGACCAAAACCCACTAAAAACGATGTCAGAAAACCAAATTGAGTTGAACCACTTCTTCTCTAGTAGAGGATTCCAAAACCAGAACTATGGTGTCCTAAGATACCCTTCATACAACCTTGAATATTCTAAGGGAAAGGGGTATGAATATGGAGTGAAATGGAATATTTGTAATATTTGTTTTCTTGTTCTCCTTAAAATTTTAGTGATATTTATTTATGTGTTGGAAAACATCTAAAATATAAATATAATGTAATAAAAGGTAATATTGTTTATACTATATAAATGTTTTTCTAAAATAATTAAATGAAACATGAATATTTGATTTATATCCGTCCATACGGTGTTAAAATTGATTTAGAAATTGAGTATGAATTCATACCACCGTTTTTAACTATTCAAGGGTTATTAGATAATTTTCCCCAAATAATAGGGGTTATAACAAGATACATGTTAATAATGGTATCCCAAATTCATTGAAATATGAAGTAGGTAGAGTTTTTAATGTAGATCCTTAAAAAGGGAATGCTTATTAAGTAAATGTCACGACCCGTCCTTGGGACCCGTGCCGTGACTAACGCAAGCCCTCCTTCCATAGGCCAGGGGCTGGCGACTAGCACCAAGGTGTAAATCCCAGAAAAAAGGGAAGGCATTGCCTTTGTAAAGTAAACAAGCACCATAGAGTAAGAAAGCGGTAAAGTAAACACTAAGTAAAAACAGAGTACAACTGTAAGTGCGGAAAAGTAAGTGGGCCAGTATACAAACCCAAACTGAAAGTAAAGTACAACTCAAAAGGGAAAACAACAACTGAAAAGTAAAATCCGCTACGTCGAGCTGTCCACTAGAAATCCCACTTGAAGGGTGGGTACAGATAGCTCCACTGCTCCTCGTGTCCCGCCGTCCGCTCCGAGCACGTCCCGCCCAGTGGTCCACCTTCAGGTACCGTCCTGCTCTGCAAGCCTCAACCACGATCAATGTTGTCCGTCGTCTGCAACCAACACAACGTAGTGCGGGCATAGCCCGTGCAGGGGTGAGTATAAGCTACTCAGTAAGGACCCCGAGACCCCCGAAGGTCTCCCTAAATCCATAAAGGATAAACCACAAAGGAAAGATACAATCACAAAGTAACAACCGACACTACTTAGGTATATGCCCATACAAATACCTAAGTCATCAATTCCAATACGGTCCAACCTCCGAGGCCAAGTACAACTCAGTCCACACAGGAAAGTATATGTATTCCACAGAGGAAAGCAAAATGTAATCCACACAGGATAGCACAACACAATCCACACAGGAAAGCAAATAGGTTTCAACTCACACAGGTATACATCTTCGAAGACGATAGAGATGATCACTGATCCATCTAAGTCGTCGGACCCACAAAGGATCGATAGGTACTAACCCCCACAAAGACCCACACAGGATCGGACCCACACAGGGTCTGTAGGCACTGGCTCACAGAGAACCGTTGAGCGCTGACCCACACATGATCGGATCCACACAGGATCGGTAGCAATGATCCATGTAGGATCGCTGAGTGTTATAGTCGTCGTCGTCGAATCCACTGAGGATCTCTGCACAGTCGTCGTCGCAGTCACAGTAGCAGTCGCAGCCACCACTAGGGTTCCTGCACACAGTAAGCTCGTTCGGGAGGGTCCGCTCCACGAGCCGAGAGGCTGATACATCAACTGTAACATAGCCCTGAGTTGATGTATCCAAAAGTTCCATATCGTCAACAGGAACTCAACGTCGCAGACGGCACGTCGATCGGACGCCTGGTCGGAGAGTTATTGGATTTTTCGTCCCAGGGTCCCGGTTGGTTTTTAAGGCAAAACCATCCCGACCGTACTCCACCTGCATCCAAACCTCGGGCGGAGTATGCCAAAAGATCCGTCTCACTAAGAGTAACTCAACAAAGTCAACGACACGTCATTCGGACGTCCGTAGCTCAATATATGAGCGTTTCCGCTCCGAGGGCCCGGTTGGTTTTGTATACGAACCAACCCTGCCAAACTCAAAGTATTCCGAAACCTTGAGTGCGATATACCGAAACGCCCGTCTCGATCTAAGGATCGTGTCACCGCTGACGGCGCGTCGATCGGAGGTCCGTAGCCCAAGTTATGGGCATTTGAACCCAAACAGTCCGATAACGGGGGCTTCGGACCCGGACCGACCCGGACCGACCCGGCCCGAGACCCCCCGGTTGGCCCGAACCGGTTCGACCCGCCTCGGACAGGGTCGGTACGGCCCGGCCCGGCGCGGCTCGGCCCGGCTGGGCTCGGCCTGGCCAGGCGGTCTGGCCAGGCGCCGGTTCTGCTGGGGGCAGCGCGCCCAGCGCGCTCCCAGCTCGGCCTTCGGCCGAGCTGTTGGAAAAAGTTGGGGCGCCTGCCCCCCTTGTGTAACCGCCCCCCCCCCCCAAATTATGGGGGGCCGTTTGAATGGGCCGGGGGAATTTAATTCCCCCGGTCCCTCCCCTTTCCGGCCGGCCCGACCTGGCCGGCCGAATCCTTCTCAATGGGACCGGCGGTGGCCGGTCCCCTTCCAGCTCCATCACCGGCGGCCCGGTCCGGCCGCCGGTCAACTTGCTCCACCATGGCCCGGAACCGGCCGCGGCCCTTCTCGTCCGGTGCTGTGCGACGACACTGCACCCCTTCGCCGCGACCCCGCTCCGGCTGCGGCGCCTTCGATTTCCTTCGACGCGGCGCGACGACATCGCGTTCTTAGACTTCATTCCTCGGCGCGACGCGATGACATCGCGTAATACTTGCCGTGTGATTCCCGCATGTTGCGACGACACCACACTATTCCGTTCCATCCACAAAGAATCAAGCATGAACATAAGAGGGGGGTTCGGCCGTGTTTGTGCGGTCCGGCCTCCCTCTCGTTAATGATAACATCTTGTAGAAAATCCACGATAATCGATAAACTAGAATCATGAACGGAAAATAATTAAATAAAATAATCCCCTACCTCGGTTCAGGAACGGTGTTCGTCAATGAGCCGCGGAAGATGAGCATCGCGGAGGTCGGGCGTCGCGGGAGAACGTCGATGACATGAAGCGAGGATTCGAAGTCGTTGACGGCGATTCCGTCGCAGAAAACCATCACGAAAGAGACGACGCGGAAGAATAACGTCGCGTCGCGGATACGGCGTCGCGGAAGAACCGTGTTCTTCGGTGGAGAAGTTCTTCGTTGAAGAATGGTGTTCTTCGCATTCTTCGTCGAGGTTGAAGAAGAATAAGATGCTTCCCCAATCCTCTCAAGGTTGCAAAATTCTAACATAATAAAATAAGACTAAGTCTTATTTTATTAACACAACCTACCATTTGAATTTCAAAAGTTTGAAATTCAATAACCACACACAACTCATCTCATTAAACATATTACATTTAAGTCATAACTTATAACTTAAGTAAACAAAAAATTAAAGTGGGAGTTGAGGGGGGTTAGAGGATATGAAGGGGTGGGGTTCGTGTGGGCCCCACCACCCTCATAACCTCCCAAGGGAGGTTGGGTGGTTACCCAACTTCCATCAAGAGCTAACACTTAGAGTAGAATAATAAAAAATGTAGTGTAATTATAAAATAAACTTGCACAATTTTTATTATCAATACTCGTGTAAACGCAACTCTGGAACAGGAGTTCCTAAGAAAGTACGGACGCTGCGGTTCCATCGGTGCCCTCGGAATTCGATTCCGGGCACCGGTTCAAAAGTTAGAAATTCCCGCTCGTTCGTTCACTGAACGTACCTGAGCCAAATTTCGAAAATTGATTCCAGGCACATCGGGCCTTGGAATCAGGTGCCGTCAGAAACCGCGCTCTTGTAAAACTCCAAAGAAAACTAAGAAACAATTTACCTTGAATTTTACGGGTCTTTACATTACTCCCACCTCAGGGATTTACGTCCCCGTAAAGATACATCAATACTAGGGAAACAAATGAGGGTACTGAGCACACATCTGAGCCTCCCACTCCCAAGTGCCCTCTTGGAGGTTCCCGTGATTCCATCTGATGCGCACAAGAGGAATCGACCGTCCACATAGGACCCGCTCATTTCGATCCTCAATCTCCACTGGAACCTCTGTAAAAGTCGCCCGATCATCAACGTCAAGCTCCAAATAGTCAATGATGTGCGTCGGGTCATGCACGTATCTCCTCAGCTAAGATACCTGGAAGACGTCGTTCACCCGGTGCAACTGAGGTGGTAGAGCCAGACGATAAGCCACCTCGCCAATCCTGCTGATGACCTGGAACAGTCCGATGAAGCGTGGAGACAACTTGCCTCCTCAGCCAAATCTCCGTAATCCATGTCGAGGTGAGACACGCAAGAAGACGTGGTCGCCATCCTCGAACTCTAGTGGCCTCCGCCTCCTGTCAGCGTATGACTTCTGCCGGCTCTGAGCTGTCCTCATCCGCTCCTGGATGACATGGACCTTCTCTGTCGTGGCTTGGACCATCTCTGGTCCCACAAGTGCTGAATCCCTAGGGTCTGTCCAGCACAAAGGAGATTTGCAAGGTCGGCCATACAACGCCTCGTACAGTGCCATCCCGATGGTGGAGTGGTAGCTGTTGTTGTACGCAAACTCCACCAAGGGTAGGTGGTCCTCCCAGATATGACCAAAGTTGAGGACACATGCGCGGAACAAGTCATCGAGAGTCTGAATGGTCCTCTCAGTCTGACCATCCGTCTGAGGGTGAAAGGCTGTGCTCAGACGTAGCTATGTCCCAAACGCCTCCTACAACCCCTTACAAATCCAGGAAGTAAAGAGAGAATCTCGATCGGAGACGATAGATGACGGTACACCGTGAATCCACACTATCTTCCGAACATAAAGTCGTCCCAAGCTCTCCACTAAGCCCTGCTCTCTAATGGGTAAGAAGTGAGCCGACTTGGTGAGTCGGTCGACAATCACCCAAATGGATTCGTGACCTCTAGAAGTACGTGGAAGTCCAGTCACGAAGTCCATCGATATTCCATCCCACTTCCACTCTGGAACCTCCAAGGACTGTACCAAGCCTACTGGTACCTGGTGCTCAGCCAACACCTGCTGGCAGGTGAGGCATCGTGAAACGAACTCTGCCACAACCTTCTTCATGCCCGGACACCTGTGATGTCGCCTGAGATCCTGGTACATCTTCGTCACTCTAGGATGTACCGCCAAAGGAGAAGTGTGAAACTCTCTCAGTACATCCTCCCGTAAAGCGACTGGTACCATGGTACGTCCTCTGAAAAGGATTTCATGCTCTGCTCCAAAGGAGAAACCATCAGGTGCCTCTCCTGAGGATATCTGTGCACGCCACATCTCACAGTCAGCGTCCCCACACTGTGCCTCTCTAACCTGCTGTAGTAGTGGAGGAGTGACTGTGAGAGACTAAAGGAAGACTGCTCCATCTCTATCCACAAAGGATATCTGCAAAGCGGCTAGCTGCTCTGTCGCCTCCTCAAGTAGCTGAATGCCCGTCCTCCTGCTGAGGGCATCGGATACTACGTTCCCCTTCCTAGGAGTATAGACTTTCTCAAAGTCATAGTCCTGGAGGAACTCGAGCCATCGTTGCTGTCTCAGGTTCAGGTCCTTCTGAGAGAAGATGTACCTGAGACTCTGATGGTCAGAAAAGACTGTAAAGCGCTCTCCCATCAGGTAGTGTCGCCATGTCTTTAGAACGAAGGCCACTACTGCTAACTCCAGGTCATGGGTAACATAGTTCTGCTCATGCGGCCTCAACCGTTGTGATCCATAGGCGATCACTGCCCGCTCCTGCATCAGAACACACCCGAGTCCGGTCCCTGATGCATCGTAGTAGACTACATACCCTACTCCCTCCTCAGGCAACCTCAAGATAGGTGCGCTGGTCAATCTCTGTCTCGGCTCTTGGAAGCTCTGCTGAAATCTATCTGACCACAAGAAGGGTTTTCCCTTCATCGTCAAAGCTGAGAGTGGTTCCGCAACTCTGGAGAAGTCTGGCACAAATCTCTGGTAGTATCTAGCTAGTCCAAAGAAACTCCTCACCTCCATCACGCTCCTCGGTTTCTCCCAAGCTAGCACTGCCTCGATCTTCACAGGATCCACTGCAACTCCCGCCTCAGAGATGACGTGTCCCAAGAAGTAGACCTCACATATCCAGAACTGGCACTTCGAGAGCTTACCATAAAGCTGGTGCTCTCGGAGTGTGTCTAGTACAACCCGCAAGTGGTAGGCATGCTCCTCCTTAGTCGTCGAGTATATCAAAATGTCGTCGATGAAGACCACGATAAATTGATTGAGGTATGGATGAAAGATCCTATTCATGAGGGCCATGAACACTGCTGGAGCATTGGTTATGCCAAATGGAATAACCAAGAACTCATAGTGGCCATACCGTCATCTGAAGGCCGTCTTCTGCACGTCCTCATCTCGAAATCTGAGCCGATGATAGCCTGACCTGAGGTCTATCTTTGAGAACCACCGTGCTCCCTTGAGCTGATCAAAGAGGCCATCAATCCTCGGTAGCGGATACTTGTTCCTCACTGTCACCTAGTTCAGGAGACGATAGTCAACACAAAGTCGCAAGCTTCTGTCCACCTTCTTGGCGAACAATATCGGGGAAGCCCAGGGTGAAACACTGGGTCAGATATACCCCTTGCCCTGCAAGTCCTCCAACTGTACCCATAGCTCCCAAAGTTCGGCGGGGGCCATCGGATATGATGGAGTTGATATCAGGGTTGTCCCGGGGTACAGGTCAATATAAAAGTCTACCTATCTGCGAGGTGGTAACCCTGGAACGTCGTCGGGAAAAACATCCGCAAACTGATCCACCACTGCCGGAAAACCAGGACTCCACACGTCAACTGCTCCTAGGATGAGGCTAGCCAACTGATGAGTGATGGGCTGTCCACTCCTCCGCGGAAGTCCATCCTATGCTGCAAAGGCTCCCTTCTCACCGGTGAAGGTGAACCTGCTCCTGTTGGTGTGTACACATCGCACCTTGCGCCTAAAACAGTCAATCTGTGCATGGACCATAGATAACCAATCCATGCCCAAGATGACGTCGTAAGGCCTCGACGCTGCTATAAGAAGATCTCAGCCGAAGCTCTCGCCTCCTAGAGTAAGCTCACACTGCCGGCATGAGTGCGTAATCGTCGAGTCTGCTCCCGTAGGAGTCTCTAGTCATAAGGATCGATCCAACGGCTCTGTCAGAATCTCCGAGCTCAGAACAAGGGCATCGACTATGAAAGAGTGACTCGCTCCTGTGTCTATAAGTACTGTAGCAATGGTGGAATAGACACAGATAGTACCTCAAATCATCTCTGGAGCGCCGTGGTCGTAGGCCTCCGCTGCCTGGAGCTGTGCCTGTCTCTGCTCGCCAGCTCCCTGTGGTCGGGGTGGACCTCCTGGTGGTGGTGGTGGTAGATCCTCAAAGCATCTCCCACCACCTGCTGGTCGGCAAGCTCCTCTCCCTCATCCGCCTCCTCCCTGCAGACCACCATGGTCGACCCTCTGCCTCTGCCTCAGTGGTCCCTCAACCGTCTGCTGCTCCTCGGCACGGCGGGTCGGGCAGTCACGAGCCATGTGGCTCTACCTGCCGCACGAGTAACACTGTCTGCCTCTCGAAAGACTGGCTCCACGCTGTGTGCCCCGCACTGCTGAGCCAGTGTCCTGAGGTCGTCTGCCTGAGGGTCTGGTCTGCCTGGACCCCTGAGTCATCTGTCGACTGCCTACTGCAGAAGACTCTGCTACGTGCCGACCTGAGGTGGGTCTCGGCGCTGGTGTAGACTCAGCAAGAAATCTCTCGATCAAAAGGGCCCGCTCCAGTACTCATGTCTGAGTCAGAATGCTGAGAGAGATCAGCGATGCCCTGATCTTGTGTCTCAATCCCTACTCAAAGCTCTGGGCCTGGAAGAAGGGGTCCCGTACCATGTCAGTCGAGTAGCGTGAGAGATCAGTAAATCTCGCCGAGTACTGAGCGACCGTCATGCTGCCTTGCCGCAGCTGAAGAAGCTCCTGAATGAGTACCGCACGGAGGGTGGCTGGGAAAAACTATGAGCGGAAGAGGCTATCAATGTATGTCCAGAGTAGAGATGTCTCATCGTGCACCTGAAGCATCAAACTCCACCATCGGCCCGCTACTCCGTGCAGTAGGCTCGTAGAGAGGATCACCATGAGGTCTGCTGGTGTCCTCACTGGCTTGAAAACTCGTACGACTGCCTCCAGCCAGTCCTTGGCTTCCTGGGGGTCTGTCTCCCCACGAAACCTAGGTGGTCGCTGGCGCTGGAACTCATGCAGTGTGATAAGGTGACGTGCATCGTCAGCGGCTGGTGCTGGAAACATCGGGGGATAGACGGGTAGAGCTACCGCCGGTGCCACTGCTGACAAAGGGCCCTGCACCGAGGCCTCGTCACTCGGTGGGCTGTCGTCACACTCAACTCTCGGAACCCTAGTCGGCTACCGTCGTGGGGCCATCCTGAAAAGGAAATAGGTGCGCCACGGTCAGAACAGTATACCTGGTGAGCTGACACAAAGTAATCACAAATAAAACATGAAACACACACGCAATCAATGTTTTCGTGCATTATGTCGGAAATCAGAAGTCAGGGTCCTGGTGTACGGATACGTCGGCCGACGCACCAACACTGGACTCCCTGGACTGATAACCACGCTCAATACGCAAAACACTATTTCTTTACATAGAAAAGATCAAAGTTCGCGGTAGATCCGAACTCCTCTGATACCAATTTGTCACGACCCGTCCTCGGGGTCGGTGCCGTGACTACCCCAAGCCCGCCTTCCATAGGCCAGTGGCTGGCGACTAGCACCAAGGCGTAAATCCCGGAAAAAAGGGAAGGCATTGCCTTTTTAAATTAAACAAGCACCACAGAGTAAGCAAGAGGAAAAGTAAACACTAAGTAAAAACAGAGTACAAATGTAAGTGGGCCAGTATACAAACCCAAACTGAAAGTAAAGTACAACTCGAAAGGGAAATCAACAACTGAAAAGTAAAAGCCGCTACGCCGAGCTGTCCACTAGAAATCCCACCTGAAGGGTGGGTACAGATAGCTCCACTGATCCTGGGGTCCCGACGTCCGCTCTGAGCACGTCCCGCCCAGTGGTCCACCTCCAGGTACCGTCCTGCTCTGCAAGCCTCAACCATGATCAACGATGTCCGTCGTCTGCAACCAACACAACGTAGTGCGGGCATAGCCCGTGCAGGGGTGAGTATAATCTACTCAGTAGGGACCCTGAGACCCCCGAAGGTCTCCCTAAATCCACAAAGGATAAACCACAAAGGAATGATACAATAACAAAGTAACAACCGACACTGCTTAGGTATATGCCAATACATATACCTAAGTCATCAATTCCAATACGCTCCAACCTCTGAGCCCAAGTACAACTCAGTACACATAGGAAAGTATACGTATTCCACACAGGAAAGCAAAACTTAATCCACACAGGATAGCATAACACAATCTACACAAGAAAGAAAACAGGTTTCAGCTCACACAGATATACATCTTCGAAGACGATAGAGATGATCACTGATCCATCTAAGTCGCCGGACCCACAAAGGATCGATAGGTACAAACCCCCGCAAAGACCCACACAGGATCGGACCCACACAGGATCGGTAGCACTGATCCACGTAGGATCGCTGAGTGCTGTAGTCGTCGTCGTCGAATCCACTGAGGATCTCTACACAGTCGTCGTCGCAGTCACAATAGCAGTCACAGCCAGCACTAGGGTTCCCGCACACAGCAAGCTCGTTCGGGAGGGTCCGCTCCACGAACCGAGAGGCTGATACATCAACTATCACATAGCCTAGAGTTGATGTATCCAAAAGTTCCGTATCGTCAACAGGAACTCAACGTCGCAGACGGCGCGTCGATCGGACGCCCGATCTGAGAGTTGTTGCCTTTTTCGTTCCAGGGGCCCGGTTGGTTTTTAAGGCAAAACCAACCCGACCGTACTCCACCTACGTCCAAACCTCGGGCGGAGTATGACAAAAGATCTGTCTCACTAAGAGGAACTCAACAAAGTCGACGACACGCCATTCGGACGTCCGTAGCTCAAGATATGAGTGTTTCCGCTCCGAGGGCCCGGTTGGTTTTGTGTACGAACCAACCCAGACGAACTCAAATTATTCCGAAACCTTGAGTGCGATATACAAAAACGACCGTCTCGATCTAAGGATCGTTTCACCGCTGACGGCGCGTCAATCGGAGGTCCGTAACCCGAGTTATGTGCATTTGAACCCAAACAGTCTGATAACGGGGGTTTCTGGCCCGGACCGACCCAGTCAGAGACCCCCCGTTTGGCCAGAACCGGGTCGACCCGCCTCGGACAGGGTCGGCCCGGCCTGGCCGACCGGCCAGGCGCCGGTTCGGCAGGGTGCAGCGCGCCCAGTGCGCTGCCAGCTCGGCCTTCGGCCGAGCTATTGGAAAAGGGGGGGGGGGGGGGGGGGCGCCTACCCCCCTTCTGTAACCCCCCCCCCCCCCAAATTATGGGGGCCGTTTGAACCGGCCGGGGGAATTTAATTCCCCCGGCCCCTCCCCTTTCCAGCCGGCCCGACCTGGCCGGCCAGCCCGACCTGGCCGGCCAGCCCGACCTGGCCGGCATGCTCCTTCTCAACGGGACCGGCGGTGGCCGGTCCCCTTCCAGCTCCATCACCGGCGGCCCGGTCCGGGCGCCGGTCACTTTGCTCCGCCACGGCCTGGAACCGGCCGCGACCCTTGTCGTCCGGCGTGGTGCGACGACACCGCGCCCCTTCAACGTGGCCCCACTCCAACCACGACTCCTTCGAATCCCTTCGACGCGGCGCGACGATGTCGCGTTCTTAGACTTCTTTCCTCGGTGCGGCGCGACGGCGTCGCGTAATACTTGCCGTGTGATTCCCGCATGGTGCGACGACACCACGCCATTCCGTTCCATCCACAAAGAATCAAACATGAACATAGGAGGGGGGTTCGGCCGTGTTTGTGCGGTCCGACCTCCCTCTCGTTAATGATAACATCTAGTCAAAAATCCACGATAATCGATAAACTAGAATAATGAACGAAAAATAATTAAATAAAATAATCCCCTACCTCGGTTCAGGAACGGTGTTCGTCAACAAGCCGCGGAAGACGAGCGTCGCGGAAGTTGGGCATCGCGGGAGAACGTCGACGTCGCGAAGCGAGGATTCGAAGTCATTGACGGCGATTCCGTCGCAGAAAACCGTCGCGGAAGAGACGACGCGGAAGAAGAACGTCGCGTCGCGGATACGACGTCGCGGAAGAACCATGTTCTTCTACGGAGAAGTTCTTCATTGAAGAATGGTGTTCTTCATGTTCTCCGTCCAGGTTTAAGAAGAAGAAGATGCTTCCCCAATCCTCTCAAGGTTGAAAAACTCTAACATAATAAAATAAGACTAAGTCTTATTTTATTAACACAACCTACCATTTGAATTTCAAAAGTTTGAAATTCAATAACCACACACAACTCACCTCATTAAACTTATTACATTTAATTCATAAGTGATAACTTAAGTTAACAAAAAATTAAATTGGGAGTTGAGGGGGGTTAGAGGATATGAAGGGGTGGGGTTCGTGTGGGCCCCACCACCCTCATAACCTCCCAAGGGAGGTTGGGGGGTTACCCAACTTCCATCAAGAGCTAACACTTAGAGTAAAATAATAAAAAATTTAGTGTAATTATAAAATAAACTTCCACAATTTTTATTATCAATACTCGTGTAAATGAATCTCCGGAACAAGAGTTCCTAAGCAATTATCGACGTTGCGGTTCCATTTCTGCCCTCGGAATTCGATTCCGGGCACCGGTTCAAAAGTTAGAAATTCCCGCTCGTTCGTTCACTGAACGTACCCGAGCCAAACATCAAAAATTGATTCCGGGCACATCGGGCCTCAGAATCAGGTGTCGTCAGAAACCGCGCTCTTGTAAAATTCCAAATAAAATTAAGAAAAAATTTCCCTTGAATTTTACTGGTCTGTACAATAATAGTAACTCAGGTAATGGGAAAGATTTTTTAGCATATAGTTTATTATATAATGACAGAACATCACCTGTTACACCCATTCAATAAAGGAAAATGTGATGATGAAGAAATTAATATTGTGGGTTCTAATATTATACATATTATATATATAATTTCTAAAAAGCCTTATCCATATTTAATGAAAAAACTCATTGAGTTCTATGGTGGAAAATTATAAGGAAAACTTTTGATATAGAAATTGCTTTTTCATAGTTTCATAAATCAGGAACAAATTGTGCTAATTATACTTAAATGAAAAAGTATTAAAGGGGTTTTAATTTGAAAAATAACTTTATAGATCTTTTATAGGGGATTTGATAAATTTTAATAAATATAACTCCACATATCCAAAAAGAAAATATAGATACCAAATAGATATTCAAATAAAAATAATTTACATTCTGAAGGAAATAAATGGAAGGTAAACGTAATAAGAATAAGATGATTATATTTTATAACTATAATTGTATTTCATATACCTAATGTAGGTGATCCTATACTAATATTATAATTTTAATAAAACCTCCTATTGTTCTGTTTCAATCTAATGGATATTTCTAAAAATGTTAAGTGTATAATCCTTATATGTTTCTGTTTTATAGTGGTTTCTAAAAATGATCTTTATTTATATGTGGAAACCTCATGGATGGTTTCTTCTAAATTAACTTCTAAAATATTCCTCTTCGATATTAATGAAAATGAAAACATATATTTTTTATTTTTATTGAAATTACAGGCCCAAATACACCCTATGTGGGGTATGATTTGGTTAAAAATTTATTCTCCTATTTAAATACATCAATTTATCATTATGTGAAGAACCCTCTGAATATATCACTCGTATTGACAAACAATTACATGGTATGTGAAATAAATATAGTTACCTGAAGATTTATAATATATCACCACTATAATAGAAAATGTCGACATTGTGTCCATGTAATTTAGGATATCAACAGTCATTGTAGACTATTACAGGGTTTAAAAAATTGGCACCATTAAAAAACATTTACTCCCTCACCCCTATTCACACACAATATCAAAAGATAATAACAAATAAATTGTGACATGATGCACATTTAGAATAATTTTATACAATAAATAAATAACAAAAAAAATTAGTTTCCTCATTTCAGTTCTATTAATCTTACCAATTTTAGATCATCAATGAATTTCATTACAACATAAAACATTCTCTATTCTCCTAGATAATTTTATAGTGTTCTCATCTTCACTCTATCTTTTTTTAAATATTAGTAATTAAATCTTCAAAAATACTAATTCACAAATTTTCACGATTTCACCCCCAAAATTGGCCTTTCAACCAATATTTACTATTCAATAATTTTTAAAATATCCAAGACAGATCACCGAAAGTATGAGAAAGATATAAAATTTGTAGCCTTCATAGTTTAGGACTATTATGAAATGATTGCCTTTATTGTATAATCAAAATATTATGATCTACAATGTTATGGTGTGATGTTATTTAATATGATGTGACCAAAATTAAAAAACCAGAACTAAAAGAAACGTGTTGAAATATATAATTTAAAACTATAAAATTTTACACCATTATCCTCTCTGATTTTCATAGAATTTAGAAATGTTGTGTAATAGTCCTCCACTTTCTGTGTGGCCTCATATATCCGAGTTTCCCAGTAGTTTAAGAAATTTTTCAAAAATATGCCATCCATAGTGAATCTATTTCATTACATAATGGGGATCCTTATATTTAGTAATTCTTCATTATAATAATTGTGTTTTTATGTAGAGGATTTATCCAACTAAAAAATGTTTTCCACTAATTTATAAGTGGTAGTTTTTGATTCAGGGATTCATTTATACTAAACTCACCAATTATATATCTTTATTTGAATAACCATATGAAACTATGATACATTCCATGTTTATTTACTCAATATTTTAATCTTATGCATCCCTAGGAAACTCTTATACATTACATATTTTGGTATGACACATTGACCCACAATGGAAAACATTTGTCACCTCTAAATTCATATATTCATTTATAATAACCCTTAAATCATATTACTATAATTTGTTGAATAAAATTCCATATAACACTCTAGGTTATTATTAGTTTTCATAAATTAAGATATGATAACATCAATTATGTTATGATAATCATTTTTTCTACTAGTCTCTTCTAAATACACCCATCAATATTCATATATTGTTCTATCTTTAATATAAAAAATACATGATTCCAACTATAATTGAAAATTAACATAGAAATTGACTAATAAATTTAACTTGGTTCCATTATTCTCTATATTTTGACCAACAACCACAACCAATAGAATCCCCGGTTACAATAAGTTTTAACTAGATCAAACATGTTCTTTTTTATGTCTTTATCATATATAATGGAAAGAGTTATTTATAGTTGGATATTGATAATATTTTTTAAAAAATAATCCTCAATTGGGTTATTTCTTGACACTTCATTATAGTGATTAAAAACACTATGATGTTATGTCCTTTATATCTCTATATTTCCTATAGCGAGGTAAAATGGTTCATTTAAAATACTGATCTAAATTATGTACATATCATTATTTACTTGTATAATTACTATATTTCATATTTACATAATTTCATTTTGTGAAAATTGAATAATATTTTTGGTAATAATTAATTTAATTATCAATGGGATAATTTTTTAGGAATGAATATTTTTAAAATAAATTCAAATCAACATCATAATATTATAGTAATTTTAAGGCAATGATATATATATATATATATATATATATATATATATCTTAGTTCATTTATATTCAATTTTTTCATCATCTTATGTGTGTAGATTTTTTTCATGTAGCCTATAATTCAATTTTGTTTAATAATCCGTATTTACACTTTGTGAAACTCAGATATGCATGTTTGAATCATAAGATTTATATAAAAATAATATTATATCAACATCATATTGGTGTTGGTGTTTTTTATAAAGAATTAGTAAAAATATAGAATGCACCAACTTAGTTTAAATAAAATTAATTTGAGGAGGAATATGTTATTTCAATTATGATTAAATTTATCATTTACATCAAATTGATAATTAATAATGAGAATTATATGTTAAAATATATCATGAATGGTGAGTAATAGAATAATTTAGTCTGAAATATTAGTTATCCTTTCAATCACAAAAATATGGGCGGTGAAGTCTCATACAGTAGTAGTCAAAATAATATTAACTTTTATTAATTCAATATGAGTCTCTTTAATGAGCCAATTCCTGAAAATTGATCTATTTTGTTTAATGTCAATTCTTAAATTTTCAAAAATATTGATAAAAACTTCCTTACATACTTTTAAAATCTCGATGAATTTAAAGATATTTTATTTTCCATATATTTATAATGTGATTTTGGGCATATTGGATACACTGATTCATTATTTCAAACATTTTGGGATGTTATTTTTTTTATAATTGTCATGAGTTATTTAATTTTTCATTTAAATATGTCTTATCCCTATGGATTTTAATATTATGTTTCTAGTTATAGCTCATAAATTTTTTTGTTTTTTATTTATCCCTCCCAATATTTTATATTTCTGCCATTTTCTTTAAAAGAGGTTCTTCCTTTAGATGGAATTGTTGTAACACCTTGATATTTTATGAAATAGTTCTCAATAGAGAAATTTTAATTCAATTTTAGATCATATTACATGAAATAATTAGTTTAAATGAACCATGATAATATATTATTATATAGAATTGTTTTTGTTTATAAATATGACCAACTTAATTTTTTGAAAAAAATATCAATTAAACCTGTATAATATTTATTAATTGGATATTGTATTTTAATTAATTAATATAAAATAATTTGAAATTGAAATATATGTTCTTAATAAAAACTATTTTTATGTCCAAAATTTAGTTGTTATGATAATAAACAAAATTATACACAATTATTTATTTATTTTAATGCAATTTTTATATCATATATTCAAAGAAATGTTGAAACATTATTCTTTTTTTATCTAGGAATGGTATAAGAATAAATCCATATTGATGGTGGAAATTATTTTTCTATAAAATAAATTTAAATTTTTTACAACCTATATATTAAAATAGAATTCTTCCAATTATATAAATTTAATGTTAAAAAAATTAAATCATTATTTCGGATCAAGAAAAAAAATGAGGTAAATATATCCCTTTCATTTTTCCTCATTGTGAATTGTAATTGTTGAAAATATTTTCAACCATGGTTTGTTCAAAATGTGTAACATAGGATTAAACTATTTGGATAAAGATTTAACATTTTTCTTTCACTTTACATTATCCTATTAGATGAGTGAAGTTCATTAATAGTAATCAATGATTCGAAAATATAGAAAAATTATGAAATTTTTCATTAACTATTACCATTATATTATTATAATAACAAGATAATTACTATATGACACTATCTTGAATTTTATAACATTAATATGTTTTAATTTTAATAAAAAGTCTTTAATCATGGTTATAAATATTTATTTGACGGTTTAATTAATTTCATTATTGTGGTAATTTATTTTAATTTCTTATTCATGGAACAATACCGTTTAATTCTAACGAAATACGGACAATAAAATAAAATAAATAATTTAAAAAAATTAAAGGAAAAAATTGATGAATTATTGCATTATAAAAATAGAAATATATATCAAATATAGTGATGTTTTAATCCTCTAGATTTTAATTCAGTTTTAATTAGGTTATCTTTAAAGTCAATATTTATAAAGAGTCCAGAAAATGTATTTAATGGTATCTTTTGTTAAAAAATTATTTTAAATGAATTAAAGATCATAAAAAGCATATATTCAGACATTTGAATGGTATAGTTTCTCTTTTATCCATAATTTTCCACTTAATTCTCACTCATGTTTTTGTGGTATCATTTTTTCCTTTTAAAAAGTATGAAAAAATATTTTTATAGTACATTTTAAAAGTGTCAATGGGGCGAGGGTTAAAACTATTATATAAGGGTCAATACATAAGATAAAATTGAGTAAATTATATTGTATGTGAATATCTATAAATATAATCATGATATATTTGACATATATAAATGATATCTTTGACATATATAATTTCTTTTTATAATTTAACCAAACAACTAATTTATATTAATTTAATACATCAACTAATTCCAAGGGTGCCCCACCCCTAACTTATGAAAGGGGTCCACCTATCCTCCATTATTTAAAATGTTTGATCCATATAGAACAAACAAGACCTACCCCAATATAATTATGTATTCCTTACCCATGTTTTGTATCTTTGGGTCTCTCTAAAAGACCATCCATATAATGCTTAAAGTTTAATACAAGGGGAATTTCACAATGATGATGTATACCCCTTCCCCCAGTACATTTAATTTTTTTCTTCTCTTAAAACTTATAAATATGTTTTATACATTAAAAAAATAATGAATTCAGTATATTAAGTATATATAATTTTATATATTATTATGGTACAACCATCATTCACTTATATTCCATTATTTTGTATAATAAAACATCACCCGTGTGTATGTTTTTATGGCCACATACACATGGTGATGTGTTTAGTTTCACATATTCACATTATGTTGATTATTATAATGATGGATTTATTTAATATGTATGATATTTTGGAAAAAATATTTATTCTATATAGATTGATTATTATTTATTTTTCATTATTTCCTTCCATAGAAAATTAGAAACATCAGTATTTCATAAATCCAAATTATCATCATCATGAAGTGATGAAATTAATTGTTCATCACCACATTTTATAAATAGTTATTAAATTTTATATAATAATTTAATATGATAATAATGAATTTATCAACTCTCTATCAATTATTTAATCATTATCAACAAACATGAAGAGGTAATTCTGAATGAAAACAGACATGAGAATCAAAGTAGGTATCACTTAAAAAACGACACTAATAACAAATTATTAATAAACAGGTGATAAGATATTATGATTAAAATAACGTATGGAATGATATATATTATCATGGTTTTAGAATCCATATATAATAAATCTATATTTATTAAACATTATGATTGAATGTGTGTAATGGATGAAGAGACTTGTGGTCAATGATATATGTTTTAATCCCATTTCAATCAGGATATTTTATTATTGACTTTAAATTAAAGAAATTATTTTATTCATATATATTAAATCCATTTTAATTATCTTATCCAATGTCTATTTATTTAGTTTTCATGTAATAGTACTATTTTTCTCTCTTTAGTACTTAAAATGATTATGAAAATGATTTTGATAAAAATAGAACATGTTTACTCTTTTATAAGGATTCTTTTTTATTCAATCCATGATTTTGATAAAATTTATTAATGAATAATTTAATGTTCTACTATTATTTTTTAATGAAAATTTGACCCATTTTTAGTTTTTTATAAAATTACTGCAAAAGAATCATATTTTTGTTACATTAAACACATTATTTTTACTTTTACCCAAAAATTTCAAATAATTCAATATTTTAACATACATAACATGAACACCATTTCCCACTATGATTCCCTTCCAGTGATTTGAAGAATCCATTAAAATTTTCCATAATTATTTTCATACAATTTTTTTATAATATATTCCATATCATTTTATATATTAAATAATTAAATTTAAAATTGAATAGAGGTTTTCATCAATAAATATTATAGTGATATTTTAATGTCGTTTTTCATCTACGATAATATCCTTTGATATTACTAACACTTTACTATCTAAATGATCCAATGATAACTTCATTATTACACATTTGGATGGTTTATTATTATAATATTGAGGTGTTTATGAAACCCATTAATTTTTATTGAGTTCTGATATTAAGAGATGATGAAATGATTATTAAATAATATTATTTTTTATCAGTAATTATATGATGAATTAATGAGAGATTTATAATATTTCAGAACACATATATATATAGTCTTCATAATGTGTTAGGTGAGTTCATTAATACCATAAAATTCATTTTTTAAAGACTTATATATCATAATGTAATAATGGTAAATGAGTTTATGTTATTGATCCATAATGGGAAAAAATTACGAATGTTTTATCCACATGGGGAACCAGAGAGCGATGCCTGATTCACTATGGGAAATATATACTGATGATGGATCCATTAGGATATTGTAATTAAGTGTTGATTCATGATCCATTATAGTTTTGTGGTCTCAAATTTTAACCTTCACATAATAACTGGTTTTTATGATAATAATGGTGCTAAAATAAAATGAAATGTTTTTTTATGATTCTAACACATGTTTCCTGATCTATTGGTGATTATTTATCGCTATTTTGATTCATTTCATTTCAAATAATAATTATTTATTACATTTTTTATTCAAATATATTATATATTCAGTTTTAACTATCTATGTTATAACAATGATCTCATACCCTTATGCTTATAATATTCTTTCAAATGATCATTGATTTACATATCCCATGGTTACCCATACAGAGATTCTAAACTATGAATTTCATTTTTTTTCATTCCTTTATCTATAATGAAAGGATTAATGTTGGTAATGTATATAATGGTATAATGTGAGATTAACTTTATGATTAATGATGAATACTATACCTAATTAAAATAAAAATGTATTTATATTCCGAAGAAACTAAATATTTATCATTCTATAATAGAGCATAATGTTATGTATTTATTATTAGTATAAAAATATATTATATTTATTTATTAAATTGTTAAGTCAACATATTTTTTGGATAATGTTTTACATAATCATTTGATATTATATTTAGGTAACCTAAAAGAAAAATAAAATTATATGTTGAAGTATATTATTGCATTATAATGATTTGGTAATGTATAAATTATTTTATCTTCTTTGAAAATAAATACATGAAAATAATCTTGCATGTGGATGAAAATTTGGATCGGATTCACTGAGAGTAATCCACTATGATAAGGGAATATTGATCATTAAATCAATATTTACAAGTTCATGATGAGTATCACTAATACTGAACATATTTCTAGACACTCTTGATTGATATTCACGGATTTATTCACATTTACATTATAAATTTTTTAAATTAATTGAATGGACAATTACCATTGATTACCTAGGTCCAACCTAATTTCAAATTGATTGATAAAATTGGATCATGATTTAGAAATCCTTTTATTTATACATCATGATTATATAATTGATCACCCTAATTACTATAGTGTTATTCCTGTAGTATTATTTTAATTTATAGTCAATGGCTTCAAACTGAAGACAACATGCTTGCAATGAATGTGATGGAATATGAAATGATTGTCCTCCTATGAAACCAATGTCTATCAGATATTTACTACTGAATTTATGTTATATGGTCATTATTATTTCAGAATCCATGTATCATATGAAGATACCTAAAGATAAATGGAGTTAATATCTTACTATTGAGTATTTTATGAGGTAATAACTATGATCTATTAGTGGGTTTTATGATCCTATAGTAGGTGAGTGATGCATCAACCCAATAAGAAAATATTTTCTGTTCTTCTATGCTCATAACATGGAAAATTTGTCAAAGTTGCTTAACAATTGGAAGGAAATCATATCAATCGGGGAATCATATTAAAAATACAAATCTATAGTAAAAAAATTCGATGCATGAAATGGGATGATTTTATAAGCATATTTTTCTAAAATTACATCTGTCATATTTTATTCACAAAAAAATAGAGATGAAATTCCATGAGATTAAGAATAAGGGTGATGAACCCAGTAGTTTCTATAAGGAATATTTTATAAGCCTTTCATGGCATGATTCCTATTAGATAATTATCCATATAATAATAAATGATCAATTATCTAGTCTCTTGAAATCATGTCTATAGAAATAGTTAGGTATAAGATAATTTAGTAATACGGAGAAATAATTCAAGGTAATATCATGGAATAAATGGAAATGAGATATTTCAATCATTTCCATGGCTTGATAAGATAATTAGGAAAGAGTTTCATGAAAACTAGAATTAATCACATGGTGGAAAATAATTCTATTCATAAACATGATATAAATTTGGGAAGAAGTAACATGGGAAATGATTTAATAAAACAATAAGCTTTATAAAATGTGTAATGTATGTTCATAAAAATGTTTAATGAAAAAAAATGAAGAGTCTAGTTTTTATAATATATGAAAGGAAGTTGAAAACCAATGCACTACCCATTATCTAATTCATAAAATTCAAGGATTATTAGAATTATTTTAACTGATTCATCAATTTTAAGGTTTATAATGATCCTCATTATTAACAACCTCTTTTGACCAATGAAAATTGGAAATATAATAGGATCAGGACTAAAAAAGTGTGTTACGAGATTGATGTGGTGAATGGTAATATTATCATCCACACCTGAACATATAATATAATATTTTATTCTAACTATACCCACATTAATGATCGATCAATGCACCTTCTAAAGAAAATATTGACACTTTGTAAACATTTAAACCAACTTCTCCTCCATTGGTGTGTTCAGAAAAATTCTTAAATGATGTTCACGACCATTCATTTCATTTAAACTTTTGATAAACCATTTAGATACTTTTCTATAGATATTAATGGGGGTCAGGATCAACACAAACCTATACTGGATTTTTCTAATACAATCCACTATAACTTGATATTTCATATAGATAAATATGAAAACCTATATGGTATGAGGTTTAAAAATACCACATGATGGAATAGAGTTTCCGATTGAAAGAAATCGAGAAATGATAAATCTGAATAATTACTATAGAAATCATGATCTATAAAATATAACATATGAGTGGTTTATAGTATAATGAAATGTTAAGCTGCCAATTACTGATGAGAACATGAGTACATTGTTATTGAAAAGGTATTACAAATAATCTATAATATGAATAAGGTTTAGGTATTTTGAAATAATGGAAATCTAATCCCTAGATATTTCATTCTGTTGGAAATTGTTTATCTTTTTGGGATGGTATATTATCCATTGAAAATTCCATATATTCTCACTCAATTTCATGATGAATTCTAAAAACATATCCTGAGGATGTAAATACTGTATCATTCACAAATATTAAACTCAATGGTCCTACTATTAGATAATTTCCTCTCTTATGATGAACAACTATGGGGCACTATATATCATAGAGATAAATATATAATAAACATGACCACTGTCAGGGTTAATTTGTTTTGTTAAATCCGTAAATAAGATGATGATTTATTGGAACACGAGTATGTGATGTGGTATAAGTATCCTCAACTGATTATAATATAGTGATGTAATACTAAAATGAAAATATTATAAGGATGTTGGATTTAACACCTTGACATTTTGTGATATAGTTCTCAATATATAAATTCTATTTCATTGATAACATGAATTACCAACAAAATTAAGTTTAATAGAAGCTTGATATAGTATTATTAACTATTAATTTGATTGTTGTGTATGAATTGGGATAAATAAATTGGAAAAAATGTATGTTTTACACTGTTATAATATTAAATAATTTTTTACCAAATTATTATAAATGAAAATGAAATCATTATAACGAAAAAAGAGAACTTTTTCTGAAAAACCTATTACATTGTGTGAAATTTGATTTTATAATAATACATGAAATTAATAAAAACTATGGATATATTTTAATAAAATATATATATTACATATTCTATAAAAAGCTTAACAATTCAACTAAATTTTTTTATATTCATTGGATATGAATAAACCCATTTTTATGTTTTAAAAACATTAAAAGATGGGTTCTATTTTGTTTTATGAAATTATTTTAAAAATATTTATATACCAATTCTATAAAATAAATCATTAAAAATGGAATTCATATTTTTAATCAGGAAGATCCAATTTGGAAAATTGGCCACATTTACTATTGGTCAGTTTGAATAATAAGATTACAAAATATTTGTCTCCTCTCTTAGGTAAAAACAAGTAATACATGGATTAAACATAGGGAAAAGCCTTTATAAATTCTCTAACACTTTAATTTATCCTATCAGATGATTGGAGTATATCTATACTCATCCATTTTTCTAATATATGGAATCATGGATCCATTTTTCAGTTATTATGATTATTATATTAATGTATGGAAATAATAAGTACAAAATTTCACTCGTTAAACATTAATATCTATAAAAGTTTTTCATATATATAAAAATAGGTTCACATAGATTAAAAATGAATTTTTTGAAATATAAATTAATAATTTTTATCTTGGTAAATAATTTGAAAAATTAATCAATGGAATTATTAATTTAATATCTTAGACAAAAAAAACACAATATTTGTCAGAGTTATAGAAAAGTACAATAAATTATTTTAAAAATAATAAATTTAATAGAGTATGGATGAATTCTTATATTTAAAGAGTTTTTTAGAAAAATATAAAAGAATATTGACGGTGTAAATTTTATTATTCTATTTCTATTTCAATAATGTTACCTTTAATGATAAACTTTGAGAATAGTCCTAAATATTACTTTAATGGTATTATTTTGTAAATAGTTTTTTATTAAATAAAAAAATCATAAAAAAATATATAATTAGACCAGAAAATTGATCATGGTCTATTGTATCAACAATTGTTCTCTTTTTGATCAGTTTTCCATTTATGGTAACATTCTTGTCCCACAAAGAGTTGAAATCATTGGTATGTGTGGTATTTGTGAAAAGGAATAATGAGGGGTTAAAACAATGATATAAGGGTTAAAACGACACTTAATATTGTAAAAATATTATTTTATGACTGTATATATACTTAGAAATATCCTATATTCTAATTATATCAATTTTTATCCACTTGAATGTGACAATTAATTTATATTAATTTTATAATTTATGTTATTTAGATAGTTCACCTCCCCTCACATAGAACGTGGAACATCCTCTCCTCCATTATTCATAATTATTGAGTCTCCTAGAGAATCCAATACCTACCATAATATTATACTAACATACACATCAAGGTTATAGATATTTTATTCTCTATAATGGACCCTCATATCCTGCCTTAAAATGTAATATAAAGGAGGTTATTAGAAGAATATGTATTACTCTTAATCAAGTAATTTATATTGTATTTATTACTTTTTCTTCTTCTCAATCTATGGTATCTATTATTAAGTAACTAATTAAGTATAATAAATATAATTTTTTTGTTATGATGATGGAATAAATCACTATTCTTTTATATTCCACCATATGGAGAATGAAATATCCGCTCATCTGTATGTGTGGTCTGTCTCCTCCACGAATAGATGTGTTTTGTTTCTTACCACCTCTTTAGTGTGAAAATTATACTGATCAATTTAATGAATATGTATGATATTTTTTGTATAATTTTAAATCTATCATTTTGAGTTATTATTTAAATTTCTTTAGTTAGATCCATCATAAATTTGAAACATAACTCATTCGTATATGTGGATTACCACCCCCACTAAGTGATGTATTTCATTTTTTGTCACCGCATTATATTAACAGTTATAAAACAATATGTAATGATTAAATATGAAAATAATGAAATGATTAACTTTTTGATAATATGGAACCATAATCAATGATAAATTATTGGGTCTCCCGAAATTACACATGCATTATAAATGAAAGACTTTATGTAGAATCGTTATTTTAATAAAAAATTAATAAAAAATGGGTGATAGTATTTCATAAGTAAATTAATTATTATATTATATATATGAGTATGGTTTTATAATTCATTTATAATAAATATTTATTTATAATTCATGAAGCTTATACATGTTTAATTAAATATCAGAATTGATATAGGGGATTTTTATTTAAATTATATTTTATTTCAACTAATTTATGCTTGAATTTATATTAAAGGAATTATATTATTATAATATGATAAGTACCTATAATGTTTATCCTCATATGTTTATTCATTTAATTTTCATATAATTGTACCATTTTTCTCTTTTTGGTACATAATATTATCTGGAAAATTATTCTATGAAAAAGAGATATTATTTATTCTTCAATCGAGGATCCTTTTCTTCAATGTAAATATTTTCTTTAAAAAATTCAAAAATATTTTCATTTTATATTATGATTTTAGTAACATTTTTTACTCAGTTTTAATTTTTTATTTATTTTTAAAACTAAAATTTCTTTCATTTTATAGAAAAGATACATTTTACTTTCCAAGAAGATGTGTATGGAATATTTGTTTCAAAATACTCAGAATGAAAAAAATTCCATTCTATCACAAATACTTATTAAATTGAATATTCCACTACATGTTATAATAGTTATTTTAAAATAACTATTATTCACTAATATTTTAGAAATAATTTTTCTTTAAATACAAGGCTCTAAAATAAAAAAAGTTATTTACCTCAATGATTATTTCATTTATATTTTAAAGTCATTATTCATATATGATAAAATCATTTGAAGAAGTATCATATTTAAAATAGATATGAACCTATTATACCATACTTATTATATCTATGTATGGTTTATAATTGTGATTTTGAGATTTATTATAAAACCGGTTCACTTACCACGTATTATGATATGATAAAATGATGAAATTATTTTGAAATATATTTATATTCTATGAGTTATGATTTGATGATAAGATATATTTTCCATGATATTATGATTAACTTATGCATTCTTATTATCATAAATTAATATCTTAAATTTATCCTCATTGATCAATTTATCTCACACTTATTATGATTCCTTTACCCATGATATGATGAAAAATTGTAATTAGGTTGTTTAAATAAGGGTATAATGTTTGAATAACTTTATGATCCATGGTGAATAATGTTTGTAAATATTTTTTGTACATATATATTATCAAAATCCACTAGTAATCTAAGGACTTGTTATAGATCATAGTGTTATTCAATAAATATTCATCTAATATGATGTAATTTCTATGTTGTAAATTCTTATCTTTCATAAATTCCTTTATTAATGATATTTTATATATTAAAAAAAGGAGATTTTATTAATCAATTATCAACGGATTAATATCTTTAAAGGTAAACCAATGAAAAATTTCTTAATAAATTTATCTCTTTAATAAAATAATTATATACATGAAAAGAGAAATGTCATTCTATGGTAGGTATATTTATCCCTATTAAGGGAAAAAATATTACTAAATTTATAAATTTATTTATAATGTTCAATTTTCATTGATAAAAAACATTATTTGTTGTTAGAAAAAAGTATTATTTTCGTGAATAATTCCATAATAGATATAGGTTTTTGTATCTTGGATGAAATGCTTTAAACCATTTAATGATGGTTTTCTAGTAATTGTGAATTTTTTTATTTTTAATTATTATTTACAAGGAATATTTAATTTTAATATTTTAAATGATGAATATAAATAAATATATTTCATCCGTTGAAAAAATTTAGAAGTCCCAAATCCATAAACATTAATTACATAAATTATTCTATATCGTTTTATTTTAGGATAATTTTTTATGATCAAGATTAATTCAACATTTATGGTATATGGAAACATCAAAATTTATTTTTTGTTTTCTAATTTCCTTGGATCTATAATTTATCATTTAATACAAGGTATATATTTAATTATTTTTATTCCCAGACATGATGGATTATAATTTCTATAACAATTACCTAATAATAACATACAATTTGTTACTAATTACTAAATTATACATGATATAGATATTTTTATTTGAGAACATATACATTAATAAATTATCAAAATGATGATCTATTATTTTATTTTGAGTAAGAGTCACATTGATCAGTCTATGGGTATATGTTCTTTAAGATGTTTTTTTCCATAAATTTTAATTTAATAAAAATTAATGTATAATCATTTATATTATTAATTTCATGATTATTCTCACCTATCATGAATTTCAATTTCTCGGAAGAATAATTATTTAGTTTTATTATGATATTATATTCATATATTTTTGTTATCATGAGTTAAAATTAGTTCATTAATTTTACCATAGATTGGTTGTTATTTTATCAGGTTATTCTTACATGTTTATTTACATTAGAGTTGTTTTCCCTAGTTTTTATTCATATACAGATGACAATATTAATTTGAAATTATATACAATTATTGATCTTATAAAAGTCCTACGTTTAATGTATTGTTTTTCCTATAGATCACGGAACCATTCCTATATAATAGATAGTTTATATTAATGATTAATTGGGGAAATATGAAAACCCAATAGTGGGATCTATGAATTTATTTGGTTGTTATTTATCACTCTATTAGTTTCATAATGACTCACATCCCTGTGTAGTTGAACTATTGATATTTTCCAAATGTACTAATGTATGTGGGGATTTATTTCAATGACCAAAAATTAGTTTCTTTTGAGCATTATAAACTAAAAATATGTCATTTTCCTATCAATTTAGTTACCAATCAAAATGGCCCTACTAATATTAGTCCATGTGTAACTGTTCATTACTTTAGTAAATTTTCATTATTTACTGAATTTAATTGTATTAAAGTGGTAATTTGAGAGAAGATAAACATGACAGGTTTTCATGATATTAAAACATTTATCCCAATTTTTCATTTTCAATATTTGTGTTCATAACTTTTTTGTATGATTAGGGCGTTAGAGGAGGAAACATCAACCTTCCTTTTTAGAAACCACATTTATGTTCACTATATTTTTATCTGTAATAAGAATGTTCTATTTCATTCATTTTTGTTCAATATTTTAATAAATTTTATGTATGGTCTTTTGGGGTGTATGTGAGTTCATAAAATGAATTACATGCAGAAATATTACATCATTTTAGATGAATATTAAATAAATTTAAAATTAATAGAAACTTGAGAATATAAAGGATTATTGTATTTAGGGATGAAATACCTAATCATGTTATTTCATAAAATCCCTTCAAAATTTATGATTAATAGTTTTTTAATCTTTTACCCATATAGCCACAATATACATAAAACCATCCATCTTAATCTGAGAAAATTGACACATAATAAAAGGTCATTCCAAATTCTTAGTAAGGCTAAACACATGATATATAAATTAATGTATCATAAGATAATATATGATGTTTATAAAGTAATTTGGACATAACCATTGAATATAATGTTCTTTCCCAAAGATATAAATATCAAATCCTGACACATGGAATAACAGTTTCCCATAACATAAGAAATATGTCATAAAAGTGTGGAGAAACAAACAATCATAAGTTGTGAGAAAATAACATATTCATAATAACATGAAATAAGAATTTTGCATTAATATAATGATAAAAATAATGTGTAAAGGCTACCGACCAAGATTGTAATCACACTATCTTGAATTTTATAACATTAATATGTTTTCATTTTAATAAAAAGTCTTTAATCATTGTTATAAATATTTATTTTACTGTTTAATTAATTTCTTTATTGTGGTAATTTATTTTAATTTCTTAGTGATGGAACAATATCCTTTAATTCTAACACAATGCTGAAAATAAAATAAAATAACTAATTTGAAAACATTAAAGAAAAAATTTGATGAATTATTGTGTTATAAAAATAGAAATATATATCAAATACTGTGATGTTTTAATGTTCTAGATTTTGATTCAGTTTCAATTAGGTTATCTTTAAAGTCAATATTTATAAAGAGTCCAGAAGATGTATTTAATGGTATCTTTTGTTAAAAAAATTATTTTAAATGAATTAAATATCATAAAAAGCATATATTCAGACAATTTAATGGTATAGTTTCTATTGTATCCATAACTTTTCAATTAAGGCTCACTCATTTTTTTGTGGTATCATTTGTTCTTTTTAAAAAGTATGAAAAATTATTTTTATAGTACATTTCAAAATTGTCAATGGGGTGGGGGTTAAAACTATTATATAAGGGTCAATACATAACATAAAATTGAGTAAATTATATTGTATTTGATTATTTATAAATATAATCATGATATATTTGACATATATAAATGATATCTTTGACATATATAAATTTTTTCCACTTTAACCAAACAACTAATTTATATTAATTTAATACATTAACTATTTCCAAGGGTGCCCCACCCCTAACTTATGAAAGGGATTCCCCTATCCTCCATTATTTAAAATGTTTGATCCATATAGACCAAACAAGACCTACCCCAATATAATTATGTATTCCTTACCCATTTTTTGTATCTTTTGGTCTCTCTAAAGGACCATCCATATAATGCTTAAGGTTTAATACAAGGGGAATATCACAAATATGATGTATAACCCTTCCCAGAGTACATTTAATTTTTTTCTTCTCTTAATACTTATAAATATGTTTTATACATTAAAAAAATAATGAATTACGTATATTAAGAATATGTAATTTTAAATATTATTATGGTACAACCATCATTAACTTACATTCCATCATTGTGTATAATAAAACATCGCTCGTGTGTATGTTTTCATGGCCACATACACACGGTGATATGTTTAGTTTCACATATTCACATTATGTTGATTATTATAATGATGGATTTATTTAATACGTATGATATTTTGGATAAAATTTTTATTCTATATAGATTAATTATTATTTATTTTTCATTATTTCCTTCCATAGAAAATTAGAAACATCAGTATTTCATACATCCAAATTATCATCATCATGAAGTGATGAAATTAATTTTTAATCACCACATTTTATGAATAGTTATAAAATTGTATATAATAATTTAATATGATAATAATGAAATTATTAACACTCTATCAATTATGTAATCATTATCAACATACATGAAGAGGTAATTCTGAACGAAAACAGACATGAGAATTAAGGTAGGTATCACTTAAAAAATGACACTAATAACAAATTATTAATAAACAGGTGATAAGATATTATGATTAAAATAATGTATGGAATGATATATATTATTAAAGTTTTAGAATCCATATATAATAAATCTATATTTATTAAACAACATGATTCAATGTGTGTGATGGATGAAGAGACTTGTGGTCAATGATATATGTTTTAATCCCATTTCAATCATGATTTTTTATTATTGAATTTAAATTGAAGATATTATTTGATTCATATCTATTAAATCCATTTTAATTATCTTATCCAATGACTATTTATTTAGTTTTCATGTAATAGTACTATTTTTCTCTCTTTAGTACTAAAAATGATTTTGAAAATGATTTTGATAAAAATAGAACATGTTTACTCTTTTATCAGGATTCTTTTTTATTCAATCCATGATTTTGATAAAATTTATTAATGAATAATTTAATGTTCTACTATTATTTTTTAGTAAAATTTTGACCCATTTTTTTGGATTTTTATATAATTAGAAAAAAAGAATCATATTTTTGTTACGTTAAACACATTATATTTACTTTTACCCAAAAATTTTAAATAATTAAATTTTTTAACATACATAACATGAACATCATTTCCCACTATGATTCCATTCCAGTGATTTGAAGAATCCATTAAAAATTTTCATAATTATTTTCACACAATTTTTTCATAATATATTCCATAGCATTTTATTTATTAAATAATTAAATTTAAAAATTAATAGAGGTTTTCATCAATAAATATTATAGCGATCTTTTAATGTCATTTTTCATCTACGATAATATCCTATGATATTACTAACACTTTACTATCTAAATGATCCAATGATAACTTCATTATTATACATTTGGATGGTTTATTATTATAATATTCAGGTGTTTATGAAACCCATTAATTTATAATGGGTTATGATATAAAGAGATGATGAAATTATTATTAAATCATATTATTTTATATCAGTCATTATATAATGAATTGATGACAGATTAATAATATTTCATAACATATATATATATATAGTCTTAATAATGTGTTAGGTGAGTTCATTAATACCCTAAAATTCATTTTTTAAAGACTTATATATCATAATGTAATAATGGGAAATGAGTTTATGTTATTGGTCCATAATGGGAAAAAATTATGAATGTTTGATCCACATGGGGAACCAGAGAGGGATGCCTGATTCACTATAGGAAATATATACTGATGATGGATCCATTAGGATATGGGAATTTAGTGTTGATTCATGATCCATTATAGTTTTATGGTCTCAAATTTTAACTTTCACATAATAATTTGTTTTTATGATAATAATGGTGCTAAAATATAATGACATGTTTTTATTATATGATTCTAAAACATGGTTCCTGATCTATTGGTGATTATTTATCACTATTTTGATTCATTTCATTTCAAATAAAAATTCTTTATTCCATTTTTTAATTAAAATATATTATATATTCGGTGTTAACTTTCTATATTATAACAATGATATCATACCCTTATGGTTATAATATTCTTTCCTACGATCATTGATTTACGTATCCCATGGTTACCCATACAGTGATTCTAAACTATGAATTTCCTTTATTTTCATTCCTTTATCTATAATGAAAAGATTAATGTTGGGAATTCATATAATGGTATAATGTGATATTAACTTTATGATTAATTATGAATAGTATACCTAATTAAAATTAAAATGTATTTATATTCAGAAGAAACTAAATATTTATCGTTCTACAATATAGCATAATGTTTTGTATTTATTATTAATATAAAAATATCTTATATTTGTTTATGAAATGGTTAGGTCAACTTAGTTTTTGGATAATGTTTTACATAATCATTTGATATTATATTTAGGGAACCTAAAAGAAAAAAACATTATATATTGAAGTATATTATTACATACTAATGATTTGGTAATGTATAAATAATCTTATCTTCTTGGAAAATAAATACATGACTATAAACATGCACGTGGATGTAAATGTTGATCGGATTCACCGAGGGTAACCAACTATGATAAGGGAATACTGATCATTAAATCTATATTTACAAGTTCATGATGAGTATCCCTATTACTGAACACATTTCTAGACACTCTTGATGGATATTCATGGATTTATTCACAATTACATTATAAATTTTTTAAATTAATTAAATGGACTATTAACATTGATAACCTAGGTCCAACATAATTTCAAATTGATTGATAAGATTGGGTCATGATTTAGAAATCCTTTTAATGATACATCATGATTATATAATTGATCACCCTAATTACTATAGTGTTATTCCCGCACTATTTTTTTAATTTATAGTCAATGGCTAGAATTTGAAGACAACATGCTTGCAATGAATGTGGTGGAATATGAAATGATTGTCCTCCTATGAAACCAAATTCTATCAGATATTTACTATTGAATCTTTATTCTATGGTCATTATTATTTCACAATCCATGTATCATATAAAGATCCTAAAAAATAAATGGAGTTAATATCTTACTATTGATTATTTAATGAGGTGATAACTATGATCTATTAGTGGGTTTTATGATCCTATAGTAGGTGAGTGATGCATCAAACCAATAAGAAAATATTTTTTGTTCTTATATGCTCATAACATGGAAATTTTTTCAATGTTGTTTAACAATTGGAAGAGAAATCATATCAATCGGGGAATCATATTAAAATTACAAATCTATAGTAAAAAAATTCGATGCATGAAATGAGATGATTTTATAAGCATATTTTTTTAAAATTACATCTGTCATATTTTATTCACAAAAAATAGAGATGAAATTTCATGAGATTAAGAATAAGGGTGATGAATCCATTAGTTCTTATAAGGAATATTTTATAATCCTTTCATGGCATGATTCCTGTTAGATAATTATCCATATAATAATAAATGATCAATTATCTAGTTTCGTGAAATCATGTCTATAGAAATAGTTAGGTATAAGATAATTTAGTAATACGGAGACATAATTCAAGGTGATATCATGGAAGAAATGGAAATGAGATATTTCAATCATTTCCATGGCTTGATAAGATAATTAGGAAGGAGTTTTATGAAAACTAGAATTAATCACATGGTGGAAAATAATTCTATTCATAAACATGATATAAATTTGGGAACAAGTAGCATGGGAAATTATTTAATAAAATAATAAGCTTCATTTAATGTGTAATGGATGTTCATAAAAACGTTGAACGAAAAGAAAGAGTCTAGTTTTTATAATATATGAAAGGAATTTGAAAACCAATGCACTACCCATTATCTAATTCATAAAATTCAATGATTATCAGAATTATTTTAACTGATTCATCAATTAGAAGGTTTATAATGATCCTCATAATTAACAACCTCTTATGACCAAAGAAAATTGGAAATATAATAGGATCAGGACTAGAAAAGTGCGTTACGAGATTAATGTGGTGAATGGTAACATTATGATCCACGCCTGAACAGATAATGTAATATTTAATTCTAACTATACCCACATTAATAATCGATCAATGCACCTTATAAAGAAAATATTGACACTTTTTAATGTTTTCAAACAACTTCTCCTCCACTAGTGTGTTAAAAAAACTTCTTAAATGATGTTCATGAACATTCATTTCATTTAAACTTTTGATAAACCATTGAGAAACTTTTCTATAGATATTAATGGGGGTTAGGATCAACACAAACCTATAATAGATTTTTCTAATACAATCCACTTTATCTTGATATTTCATATAGATAAATATGAAAACCTATATGGTATGAGGTTTAAAAATCCCACAAGATGGAATAAAGTTTTATATTGAAAGAAATTGAGAAATGATAAATCTAAATAATTACTATAGAAATCATGATCTATAAAATATAACATATGAGTGGTTTATAGTATAAAGAAATGTTAAGCTGCCAATTATTGATGAGAACATGAGTATATTGTTATTGAAAATGTATTACAAATAATCTATAATATGAATAAGGTTACGCTATTTTGAAATAATGGAAATCTAATCCCTAGATATATCATTCCCTTGGAAATTGTTAATCTTTTTGGGATGGTATATTATCTATTGAAAATTACATATATACTCACTCTATATCAAGATGAATTCCAAATACTAATCCTGAGGATGTAAATATCATATCATTCACATATATTAAACCCAATGGTCCTACTATTATATAATTTCCTCTCTTATGATGAACAACTATGGGGCACTATATATCATAGAGATAAATATATAATAAACATGACCACTCGTAGGGTTATTTTTTTGGGTAAATCCATAAATAAGATGATTGTTTATTGGAAAACGTGTATGTGTTGTGGTATAAGTATCCTCAGTTGATTATAATATAGTGATGTAATATTAAAATGAAAATATTATAAGGTTATAGAATTTAACACCATGAGATTTTGTGATATAGTTCTCAATATACAAATTTTATTTCATTGATAACATGCATTACCAACAAAATTGAATTTAAAAGAAGCTTGACATAGTATTATTGACTATTCATTTGATTGTTGTGTATGAATTGGGATAAATAAATTGAAAAAATTGTATGGTTTACACTATTGTAATATTAATTAATTTTTTACCAAATTATTATAAATGAAAATGAAATAATTATAACGAAAAGGAGATTTTTTTCTCAAAAAACTATTACATTGTGTGAAATATGATTTTACAATAATACATAAAATTAATAAAAACTATGGATATATTTTAAAATAAATTTATATATGACATATTCAATAAAAAATTTAACAATTCAACTAATTTTTTTTATATTCATGGGATATGAGTAAACCCAGTTTTATGTTTTAAATACCTTAAAATATGGGTTCTATTTTGATTTATGAATTTATTTTAAAAATATTTTTATACCAATTCTATAAAATAAATCATTAAAAATGGATTTCATATTTTTAATCAGGAAGATCCAATTTGGTAAATTAGTCACATTTACTATTGGTCAGTTTGAATAATAACATTACAAAATATTTGTCTCCTATCTAAGGTAAAAACAAGTAATACATGGATAAAACATAGGAACAAGGCTTTAGAAATTATCTAACACCTTCATTTATCCTATCAGATGATTGGAGTATATCTATACTCATCCATTTTTCTAAAATATAGAATCATGGATCCATTTTTCAGTTATTATGATCATTATATTAATATATGAAAATAATAAGTACAAAATTTCACTCTTTAAACATTAATATCTCTAACTTTTTTTCATATATATTAAAATAGGTTCACAAAGATTAAAATGAAATTTTTGAAATATAAATTAATGATTTTTATCTTGGTAAATAAAATTAAAAATTAATCAATGTAATTATTATGTTAATATCTTAGAAAACACAAACACAATATTTGTTAGAGTTATAGAAAAATAAAATAAATTATTATAAAAATATTAAATTTAATAGAATATTGACGAATTCTTACATTTAAGGAGTTTTTTAGATAAATATAAAAGAATATTGATGGTCTAAATTTTTTTATTCGATTTCTATTTCAATAATGTTACCTTTAATGATACACTTTGAAAATAGTCTTGAAGATTACTTTAATGGTATTATTTTGTAAATAGTTTTTTATTAAATAAAAAAAACCATAAAAAATATATAATTAGACCAGAAAATTGATCATGGTATATTGTATCAACAGTTGTTCTCTTTTTGATCATTTTTCCATTTATGGTAACATTCTTGTCCCACAAATAGTAGAAATCATTGGTATGTGTGGTATTTGTTAAAAGGGATAATGAGGGGTTAAAACAATTATATAAGGGTTAAAATGACACTTAATATTGTAAAAATATTATTTTATGACTGTATATATACTTATAAATATCTTATATTCTAAATATATCAATTTTTATCCACATGATTGTGACAATTAATTTATATTAATTTTATTATTTATGTTATTTAGATAGTTCACCTCCGCTCACATAGAATAGGGAACCTCCTCTCCTCCATTATTCATAATTATTGAGTCTCCTAGAGAATCCAATACCTACCATAATATTATACTAACATTCACATCAACGTTATAGATCTTTTATTCTCTATAATGGACCCTCCAATCCTGCCATAAAATGTAATATAAAGGAGGTTATTAGAAGAATATGTATGACTCTTAATCAAGTAATTTATATTTTATTTATTACTTTTTCTTCTCCTTAATCTATGGTATCCATTATTAAGTAACTTATTAAGTATAATAAATATAGTAATTTTTTGTTATGATGATGGAATAAATCACTATTATTTTATATTCCACCATATGGAGAAAGAAATATTCGCTCGTCTGTATGTGTGGTCTGTCTCCTCCACGAATAGATGTGTTTTGTTTTTTACCACCACTTTAGTGCAAAAATTATACTGATCAATTTAATGAATATTTATGATATTTTTTGTATAATTTTAATTCTATAATTTTGAGTTATTATTTAAATTTCTTTTGTAACATCCATCATAAATTTGAAACATAACTCATTCGTATATATGGATTACCACCCCCACTAAGTGATGTATTTCATTTTTTGTCACTACATTATATTAACAGTTATAAAACTATATGTAATGATTAAATATGAAAATAATTAAATGATTAACTTTTCGATAATATGGAACCATAATCAATAATAAAGTATCGGGTCTCGCGAAATTACACATGCATTATAAATAAAAGACTTTATATGGAATCGTGATTTTCATAAAAAATTTATTAAAAAATGTGTGATACTATGTCATAATTAAATTAATTATTATATTATATATATGGGTATGGTTCTAGAATTCATTTATAATAAATATTTATTTTTAATTCATGAAGCTTATACATGTTTAATTAAATATGAGAATTGACATAGGGTATTTTTATTTAAATTCTATTTTATTTCAACTAATTTATGCTTGAATTTATATTAAAGGAATTATATTATTATAATATTATAAGTACCTATAAAGTTTATCCTCATATGGTTATTCATTTAATTTTCATATAATTGTACCATTTTCCTCTTTTTGGTACATAATATTATCTGGAAAATTATTCTATGAAAAATATATATTATTTATTCTTCAATCGAGAATCCTTTTCTTCAATGTAAATATTTTCTTTAAAAAAATTAAAAAAAGTTTTCAACTTATATAATGATTTTAGTGCCATTTTTTACTCGGTTTGAATTTTTTATGTATTTTTGAAATTAATATTCCCTTTATTTTATAGAAAAGATACATTTTACTTTCCAAAATGATATGTATGGAATATTTGTTTCAAAATACTCAAAATGAAAAAAATTCCATTCTATCACAAATCCTTATTGAATTTAATATTCCACTACATGTTATAATAGTTATTTTAAAAGAAGTAATATTCACTAATATTTTAGAAAACAAATTTCATTAAATACAAGGCTTGAAAATAAAAAAGGTATTTAAATCAAGGATTATTTCATTTATATTTTAAAGTCATTATTCAGATATAATAAAATCATTTGATGAAGTAGCATATTTAAAATAGATATAAACCTATTATACCATACTTATTATATCTATGTATGGTTTATAATTGTGATTTTGAGATTTATTATAAACCCCGTTCACTTACCACGTATTATGATAGGATAAAATGATGAAATTCTTTTGAAATATATTTATATTATATGAGCTATGATTTGATGATAAGATATATTTTCAATGATATTATTATTAAATTATGCATTCCTATGATCATAAATTAATATATTAAATTTTTATCCTCATTGATCAATTTATCTCACCCTTATTATGTTTCCTTTACCCATGATATGATGAAATATTTTAATTAGGTTGTTTAAATAAGGGCATAATGTTTGAATAACTTTATGATCCATGGTGAATAATGTTTGTAAATATTTTTTGTACATATATATTATCAAAATACACTAATAATCTAAGGACTTATTATGGATCATAGTGTTATGCATTAAATATTCATCTAATATGATGTAATTTTTATGTTATAAATTCTTATCTTTCCTAAATTCCCCTATTAATGATATTCTATATATTAATAAAGAAGATTTTATTATTCAATTATCAACGGATTAATATCTTTAAAGGTATACCAATGATAAATTTCTTGATAAATTTATCTCTTTAATAAAATAATTATATACCTGAAAATAGAAATATCTTTCTATGGTAGGTATATTTATACCTATTATGGGAAAAATATTTCTAAATTTATAAAGTTATTTATAATGATCAATTTTCATTGATAAAAAACATTAATTGTTTTTAGAAAAAAGTAGTATTTTCGTGAATAATTCCATAATAGATATAGGTTTTTGTATCTTGGATGAAATGCTTTAAACCATTTAATGATGGTTTTCTAGTAATTGTGAATTTTTATATTTTTAATTAGTATTTACAAGGAATATTTAATTTTAGTAATTTAAATGATGAATATAAATCAATATATTTCATCCGTTGAAAAAAATTAGAAGTCCCAAATCCATAAACATTAATTACATAAATTATTCTATATCATTTTATTTTAAGAGAATTTTTTATGATCACAATTAATTCAACATTTATGGTATATAAAAACTTCAAAATAAATTTTTATTTCTAATTTCCTTGGATCTATAATTTATCATTTAATACAAGGTATATATTCAATTATTTTCATGCCCATACATGATGGATTATAATTTCTATAATAATTACCTAATAATAACATACAATTTGTTACTAATTACTAAATTATAGATGATGTAAATATTGTTATTTGAGAACATATACATTATTAAATTATCAAAATAATGATCTATTATTTTATTTTGAGTAAGAGTCACATTGATCAGTCTACAGGTATATGTTCTTTAAGAAGTTTTTTTCCATAAATTTTAATTTAATAAAAATTAATGTATAATCATTTATATTATTAATTTCAGGATTATTCTCACCTATCATGTTTTTCAATTTCTAGGAATAATAATTATTTAGTTTTATTATGATATTATATTTATATATTTTGGTTATCATGAGTTCAAATTAGTTCATTAATTTTACCATAGATTTGTTGTTATTTTATCAGGTTATTCTTACATGTTTATTTTCATTAGAGTTGTTTTCCCTAGTTTTTATTCATATAAAGATGACAATATAAATTTAAAATTATATATTATTATTGATCTTATAAATATACTATGTTTAATGTATTGTTTTTTCTACAGATCAGGTACCCATTCCTATATAATAGATAGTTTATATTAATGAATAATTTGGAAAATATGACAACCCAATAGTGGGATCTATGAATTTATTTAGTTGTTTTTTTAACTCTCTTAGTTTCATGATGATTCACATCCCTGTGTAGTTGAACGATTGATCTTTTCCAAATTTACTAATGTATGTGGGGATTTATTTCAATGACCAAAAATGAGTTTCTTTTGAGCATTATAAACTACAAATATGTCATTTTCCGATTAATTTAGTTACCAATCAAAATTGCCCCACTAATATTATTCCCCATGGAACTGTTCATTACTTTAGTAAAATTTCATTATTTACTGAATTTAATTGTATTAAAGTGGTAATTTGAGAGAATATAAACATGACATGTTTTCATGATATTAAAACATTTATCACACTTCTTCCTTTTCAAAAATTGTGTTCATAACTTTTTTGTTTGATTAGGCCGTCAGAGGTGGAAACATCAATATTACTTTATAGAAACCACATTTATTTTCACTATATTTTTATCTGTACTAAGAATGTTTTATTTCATTCATTTGTGTTCAATATTTTAATAAATTTTATGTATGGTCCTCTTAGGTGTATGTGAGTTCATAAAATTTTGGGGAGTTTTTTAGAATCCATTAACCTAAGTTAAATGATGGATCCCTATGAGGTGAAAAAAGAATTACATGTAGAAATATTACATCATTTTACATGAATATTCAATAAATTTAAAATTAATAGACACTTGAGAATATAAAGGATTATTGTATTTAGGGATCAAATACCAAATCATGTTATTTCATAAAATCCCTTCAAAATTTATGATAAATAGGTTTTTAATCTTTTACCCATATAGCCACAACATACATAATACCATTCATCATAATCTGGGAAAATTGACACATTAGAAAAGGTGATTCCAAATTCTTAGTAAGGTTAACCACAAGAGACATAAATTAATGTATCATAAGTTAATATATGATGTTTATAAAGTAATTTGGACATAACCATTGAATATAATGTTCTTTCCCGAAGATATAAATATCAAATACATACTCATGGAATAATAGTTTCCCATAACATAAGAAATATGTCATAAAAGTGTGGAGAATCAAACAATCATAAGTCATGAGATAATAACATATGCATAATAATATAAAATAAGAATGTTTTATTAATATAATGATAAAAATAATGTGTAAAGGCTACCGACCAAGATTGTAATCACATCATATGTTAAGGTTACCCAATATGAAATTTTTTACATTATTTTCATGGGATAACCACCCCTATATCTTGTTGGTCTTGGTATAAATACCCTTATATCTACATGGGTTAGGGATAAAAAACAATTACCCTTATATCAAATAGGATTAGAAACATTACCCAATACATTTGACTGTTATATTGAACCTATACTATAACATCCCAGGATAATGAAGAATAAGATATTTTCATATTTATTAATATTGTGAATTAAATATTATTTTTACTTTAAGAGGGTTTCTATGTTCGATAGCGTACCTGATACGCAATAACGGGTTTCTTTGAAGTCTTAGGTTGCACACTAATAATATAATATTATTATTTTAAATGTTAGTTAGCACCAAGCCATTGTATTAGTAGTAATGAATATAACTAACTAATATATGATTATATATTTTTGTTAAATGTTTTTACTTTTATATAATAAAAGTTAGAGGCTTAAAATGGGAATGAATCTAATTTTAAGCGTAATTTACATTAAATGGATGATTTACCTCCTTTTAATGGTGAACCCTTTTTAAATATAGTTTTGGTCAATTTAAATGTTCTATTTGACCAAATGAAATCCTTCTTTATAATCGGGACATCAGAATTTACTTTGGGTAAATTTTTTGTATTTTTCTAATAATGTTCAATTTTTAATGAATAGTGAAAATATTGTATTTTATTTCAAAGGTGACTTTTAATCTGATTTATTTATATGGTTATATTATATTTTTAATTAGTTTTAAAGTGTTATTAAAATATATTTTTACCATTTAATCCAATTTTGTTAATTGGAATTAATTTCACTTAGAAAGTAGACATAAACAAGTGTCAATATTATGATAGTTATTATTTCTTAAAAACAAACTATTTTTTTTAAAAACGAGAATTAATTTTAAATAAATTAATTTCTCTTATTTGTTTTGAATTTAGAAAAATAGAAATCATTTTCCAATTCCGAATATCAAATATAGCTCAGGCTGAATTTTTGGTATTTTTTTGAAAAACTTCAATTTTTTGATGAATAGTGAAACCACTTAGTAGTAGTTACAAAACTGAATTTTTCATTTAAATTAAATTTTACCACTTCTGTGAATTGAATTTTGAAAATCCAACATACATGGTTTTTATTAGTATGTAAAATTTGGTTCAATAAGATGAAAATAATTTTTGATGAATAGTAAAATTTGACTTTTATTTACCGTGATTAAAGGTAAATAGGGTAATTCAAGGTAAAAAGAATTTTATAATAATTCAAAATTACCTTAAAACATGTCCAAACCTTATTGGTTGAGTCATTTACGACCATGGACATCTTTGGGTTGATTTTTGGACCGCATTGAGCCACATGGGATTGATAATGACAATTTAGATTAATTAATTTAATGTAAAGACAAAAATGACCTAAAAATATCTTTTAGTAAATTAATTTTTACATTGTGTAATATAAGTTATATTTTCCACTAAAAAAATTGGAAATATAAAAAGATTTCCTACATCAAGGTAATTTTTTTATAATTTTTATACATCATATAAATTAATTAATTTATGACACAATAATGATGTAGTGTTTACATCATTAATAAATGATTTAAATAAATAAGATTATAATGATTAAAATATTATCCAAAACAAGTCCAATTATTATTAGAAGATTTTATTTCAAATATAAGTCATCTTATCTCCTACCATAATTATTTTTGGACCTTTTGAAACCGAAGATAAGTTTATAATAAAATAATATTTTAACACTCTCTTAAAGAGCCCCTCCTCTCACTTATAAAAGGAGACCACTTCTAACAAATCCCCCACACCTCCTAAGCCTTTTTTCTCGTCCAACCTCTTCGCAATGGAGCTCCCTGCATCCCTCTACTCCACTTAGAATCCTTACCTGAGGCAGAAGGCACTTCAAGGAATCCTTTTGGTTCCAACCAATGGGACTTACCAAAATTAAAGGAGATTAAATAACGAATGGGTCAAGTTGGACACGAGGTAAGGGACATTGTCTTAATCTCCATTAATTGAGGCATATTTTTCTTTATACAAAACTTTATTTTATATGGTGTATAAACCACTTTAACTTTTACTTTTATTCAAATTGAATATTTTCTCTATGAAGCCTTTAACTAAACAACAAATGGAATGTTTTTAACGTTTTCGGTGACAATGACCTCTCCGTCGCCGTAATCGTTTTTTGGATTTCACTATAAGCCTTAATGTTTTCTAAAATAAAAAATAAATCCCTTATTCTATTTTTTGGGTGTTTTGGTATTGAAAATTGTTCTTGAAATGGTATTATTATTTCAATATCTTGAAATTATTTCTTGTGATTGTAAATTAAATGTTATTAGTGAAATGTTTATATTTGCAATATTTTATGTGTTATGATTTTATAATGGTACTTGGACATGTGATGGGTGGTTACGTGATAAAACAAATGACTAGGTGTTCTGTGTATACCAGGAGGGGTGGTTATGTTATAACCTCCAATGCATTGGGTATGGAAGTCAGCCGTATAGATATTCCATTTAGTGATATGTGTTGAAGTCGACCGTATGGTTATTCCATGTCACGACTGTATGGTCATGAAAAATCCACAAAGGAGAATGAGAATTCCTTTAACTTAAGAGGGGATTCTACCCAATTTTTTTCCCTTAGAAGATTGGAGCAAATGAGGAGAATCTTCAAAGTATGGCGAAGGGAGAACCGGTCCGCGGACCGGTCCAATGTTAGCGACCCACGGCCGGCTCCGTGAAGCACCCCACCATGGACCGCATCCGCCGTCGTTCGCGGAACTGAGGCAGAGATCCTCCGCGGCCTCGAGGCACGCTGATGCGCCTACCCAATTAAGCATTCCGAACCACCTTAGCTGTGAACCACATCGACCGGCCAGGACCGCATCCGCTATCGTTCGCGGAATGGAGGTGGAACCCTCCGCGGCTGCGAAGCACTCCCCCGGACAAGTTTGGATTACGGGGAGGTGTGTTTTATGCCCCCGGGTACTATGGATTGACTGAGTCATCCGGAAACCGGGTGTCCGGTCATGGGCCTCTACAAAAGGTGCTACATGACCCCAATAGATCCCTTTTCATCCCCTCTATAAAAGGACAACGAAGGGGAGAATAAGAGATATCGATCAGATTAGGGTGGAAGGATTTCTAAGGAAAGAGCTTAGGATTTCGCAAAGGGAGAAGATCCAGTTCACAAACTCGAGAAGGTATAAAGATTGGAATGAACTAATAAGGAACTGAAAAGGCATAACTTATTGAACCTCGAACTAAAAATAACATAAGATAAAGAAGGCTGCGAACCATGACCCCTCCACGGATGTACTCCCCGCGGACCAGGGCGTTTATTCCCCTTTTCAAATCCATTTTACCGCAGAGCACCCTCCTCTGTGGGCGAAGCCTTGACCGAAAAATCTCCAATCGGTGCCGCCCCTGGCCATCACTGCTCACGTGGAACCCTCCATGTACCACCATGGTGCACGGACCGAACTTGAAGCCGCAAACCCCCTTTGTTCGTGGGATTCCCATCAGTCCGCGGACCAACCTTGTTCGCAGACGGCCTCTCAGTCCACGTACCATCCTGGTTCGCTGACGACCTCTTAGTCCGCGGACCACCCTGGTTCGTGGATGGCTTCTCCAGCCGCGTAGCACCTCCCTGCGCGAGGGGTTCCACCCCTCACACACCAATGAGGCCTGCCAAAACCTTCAGAGTTCCCATTTCCCGAGACAGATAAAATCCTTCCAATTCCTATCCGGCCTGATCATTCGCAACTCCCCCATTGGCCCACTCATTGGCCCCAAGCCGAGGCCTCCACCAATGCCACCAGACTGGTATGATGATACTTTTATGTGCATCAGTGTTCCATCTTGTGTTCATATACCCATGGTAAGAGAGGGAGAAAGGGTTGCTCCGACCCTTGAGCGGATTCCCGAAGCATTCCTTGGTTCACATTCCCACGGTAATGTAGGGTCTGAGCCCAGGAGCCCCTTTCTGCCTCTCCACTTGCCAGGAGGGGGGATCGCATGCTCCGGCAGTTGGGCACTTCTCCCTTCCCCCAAAGGGTGGTAGAATACCCATCTGAAGGATGTTGTTCATGCACCTCCATACTTCCCCACCAATACAGCAAAGGAAGGACGTGATTGGGAAGCCATTTCCACCTCCTTTGTTCGGTTCCAAATCCCCCCTCCCTTTGGGATTTTTCACCATTGGGTCATAGATCAACACGTAAGCCCCTTATCAGGCTGCCTCAGAGCATAATCCCCACTTCACTTCCCACAAATGAACCTTTCGCGACGTGATCATTAGGTCTTTGCTGCCTCTTGTTTCTCACACCGAGCATGACTCATGTGAGCTTAGAGTAAGCACTGACCCTGAACCCACACCTTCAATAACTATGAGGTCTTTTATCCTTGTCTCCTAGACATGGCACATAAGAATCCTCCATGAGGTCCAAGCCCACTACTTCTTTGTTCTGATCTCTTTCACGTCGGTACATTTGTTGTCCCGCATGACGTTAAACTGTACATTCTAACTATGTGGAATTTGATCCCTACCTCCTAGGCGGGGTAGGTAGAAAGCCTCCATGAGGTTCAAGCCCAACAATCGGTCATTCTAACCTTATTCACGTCGGTTCACTGCATACTACCTTGGGCCGCCTCAGAGCATAAGCCCTATTCCCATCCGAACTACGTGGATTCTGATTCCTCTAATGAGGATACGTAGGAATCCCATACCACGTGTTCGATCCAAATGCTCAAGTCATTATCTATCCTACCTGGATGATAATAAACTCCAGAGCACCCAGATACGAGGCTTTCAACCAGGGTCGTCTCAATGAGTCCTGACTCCTTGGGGCCATTAATTCAACGAGGGATGGTAAACATCGGGTTTAAATGATTCCGAACCCCTGGTCCCAATTGACCATTTCCAACCAGGATTAATCTATGGATACTATGCTTGGGGATAAACCAAAGATTCATGAACATATGAATATGTCTTAAATCTATAAGTGAGTCCCAGAACATGCAATAATTCCCCCTCAAAAAGGTTTCGATGAGACCGATTTCCCATCCTCTCGACCAATGTGAGTTCATAAGCGTCGCTGGCCAAACCACCCGATGAACGCCTTCCTTTGGAAAGGAGGTCCACGTATCGGTGGATATTGAACCATTGGTCGTTTCAAAACAAAGAATGATACACCCAACCTAGACGATCAAACAGAACTCCGTCGTCCGAAAGACCAACCGTCGGGCGCGTCGGTACATTCCTCTCTCTCCAAGAGAACAGGTCGAAACAAAAAATGGTGAACCCGATGTGAATCATTAACCAAGAATGACGAACTTAATCTAATCCCACTTTGTGCCTCCTTATAATCACAAGGAGGGCCAAGTGATGTCATTAATTCGGCATGGGTTCATGAAATGCTGCTTTGACAGGTTTTCTATTTGTATTTGTTAAAATATTCTACAGGTACCTTCAAAACTCCCTTCGATCCAATGGCATCCTGAAGGAACTGATAGACATGCACTTCCAAAAACGCAATGACCGGAAATCTTCACCATCGGAGGACCCCGTCACCCACCCAGCGTCTTTAATGCTGGGTCTTAGACACGCTGATCCGGGAGTACCATTTGAACAGTACTCTCCCGATGGTGGAGGCGTCCATGTACGCCCTTTAATCTGCTTGGAATCGCTGGTCCCCTGCCCAGCAGTGGCCACAAAGGCAGATACAGAAGTCCCTAGTCACCATCTCAAACCATTTTGGGAGTTTATCCCTGGAACCAGACAACGCATACATCCTTTTCCTTAGGGAGGTGGATGAGGTTGACGCTGAGGGCTTCATCCCCACCGAACGGGGGTTCCGCTCCAAGGCCCCTAACGGAAGGCGTCTTCGCGGTAACACCGCGACTCAACATCCTCACGCCAAGGAGGATGTTTACCCTGAGGATCCAAGACCATTCTCCCCGAGCTCCGACCCCTCGGACCGCCCGACGAGGATGGAAGACATACACATAGGAACCAGTTATCACCCTCATCCCTGAGGAGGAGCTCCGCTGCCCAGTTAGGGAGACGTACCATGAACAGGCACATACACTTGTTCGCTCCTCCCGAGCCCTCCATCCAGATATGATGGCATCATACGAGCCGTATCACATCCCCACTGAGCTACATCAAGCCCGTCACTCACACAGGACGATACCTACAAGGCAGGCACCACTCCCTGCCCAAGGTCGTGAAGCCCACCAGCTCGACGTGGTGGCGACCCAGCGCCTGCAGGGCCAACTCCAAGCAGACGCTTCTAACACCCACCATCCTGACATGGTGGTGATCAGAAAAGCCCGCTAGCTAAATGTGGCGGCAATCAATAGGAGAGCACGTCTCCCCGCCAACAAAGGCCACCGACTCGATATGGTGGGAAACCAACAAATGCAGGGCCAGCTCCCTGCAGATGCAAGCAAAATCTGCTACCCCGATGTGGTGGAAAACGGAGAGATCAACCAGCGTATCCTAACACAAGGGAAGATTCGTTCACCTACCCCGACACATTATAATTATTAGTACCCACTGAAAACCGGAAGACCAAAGCATGATATTTCTACTCCGATACTGAAATGGGAATTCATACCAGTTCTAGAAAAAGATGTCTCTCTACATATACTGGAAATGATAGAGGAGAAGGTATCGATCCCAGATCATATCATGCAGACTTTTCAGAATGTAATTTCATCAGCGGAAACAGCAAGGACACGGTCCCGTGAGCCCGACTCCCCAATTGAGGCAACTCATCGAAGAGACGAGATAACCGCCTCAGAGAAGATCTGCATCCCTGCTTCCACCCAGGAGGGTCACCGACTATATTCTACAATGCAAGGGAAACCGGATCGAGCAGCTTCACTTGTTCCAACTGGGGGACACCCGTCCATCAATGTGGATGCTCCAAATCAGGCATATATCCCTGCCAAAAATCAAGAAGTTTGTTGGCGTATCCCGAAAACATCATGGGACCTAATTAGACAGGGACCCAATGGTGAAGTCCGTTATCAACAACAGGCGGTCCCGGCTGCCCGCAAGAAATTGCCTTGAACATGCCGAAGGTAGCCAGAAAATAAAGAGCGGGTTTATGAATCCTCTCTACTGGATGCTGGGGTTCCTAATGCCTCTAAACGCATATCGAAGGCTCAAAACCCTGGCCACCCATTACCATATTATGGGAGTGGCAGTAGCAGTTGCGAAGGTCCTCCCCACATTGTCGCAACCAACAGCTCTTAAGGTCCTACCCAGAGCACCCGTGGGGGCCTCCCCCATGGGCATATAAAGATCGACCATGAGAGCTTCTCTTTTGGTGCGATTCAAGGAAACCCTCCACGTGACCAGAAGATCGAGCAGAAAGAAGTCCCTCCACTTGCTGCGGTCCACCCTGAAGGTCCCCCCTAGGGTATACACTGTAAGAACACTTCATGCAGTGGGACCACATATTATTGTAGTAGTCCTCGCTATCATAGTCGCAACTGCGGAGGCCCTCCCTGCGGTGACGTCTCATCACAACAAGAAGGCCCTCCCCTTGTCGTGGCCTTCCCTGATGTTCCTCCCGAGGGATTACGTTGCAACGAAACTCCATGTAGTCGGGCATCAGATCACGGTGGTAGTCCTCGCCACCTTGATAATAGAGGTCCTCCCCATAGATACGTAAAGCAAGGAGAAGTCCCTCCCCTCATTTTGGTACATTCTAGATGCCCTCCCCAGGGTGTACCCCGCCGATATTCTCCCTACGGTAGCTGTAATGGATTTTCTCGCCACTGCAGCAGCTGTGATGGTAGTCCTCGCCACCACAGCCGCCATCGCGAAGGTCCTCCCCGTGATAGACCCATGCAACAATAAGGTCCTCCCCTTTTCGTATTTAATCTTTAAGGCCCTCCCTAGGATGAAAATCGAACGTCAATCCATGATGTTCATCCTCACCATGATGGCAGTTATTGCGTAGGCCCTCCCCGTAACAACGCTACGTAGCCAAAATGTTTTCCCCTTTCTACGACAGGACTTGGAGGTCCTCTCTAGGGTATACACTGAAACATTCCTCTATACAGTGAAGCATCAAGCAGTAATGGTAGTCCTCTCCATTGCGGCCACTGTTGCGAAGGTCCTCCCCGCAATGACGAATCATATCGATAGGAAGGTCCTCCCCCTGCCGAATTAAGCAAAGAAAGGCCCTTATATGCCAAGGCACTCAGAAGGATAGAATCAAGCATGTCTAATTCCCAGAAAGTCGCCAGCGACACACTTCTTCAATCAGGAGACAGTCTGAGGCCACGTTCATCTTGTGAACCACCGCGAAATCGCCCACGTGATGATTCCATAACTACCGGTCCCACTGCCTCTGACCACACTTCCAGTGAGTGTCTCAGCTGGGCCGTCCATGGAGAGGAATCACTAGCAGAGGAGTATGACGATATGCTGCACTTGAGGAAACGACTGGCCAGGGATGATATACCAGTTATGTTTTAGTCCACGACCACCTCTCAATTCAACATACCCAGAAAGTTGTCGGGAGAATGCGTTCATGAAATCTGCTCCAATATATGGAAAACCCTCTGCAAGATGAAATCAAGAATCCTCCCCTAAAATGGGTATATAGAAAATGTTAATAAAATTGGAGACCTCCTGAGTCACATCGACCTGGAAGCTCTTCCCTCGATGTGGCAACTGCGACCAGAGAGGCGCAAAGGAAACATTGAGATGGCCTGCCTCCGCGCATTGCACCAGTTGCGCCGCCTCATTAGAGACGCTTCGACGGGAGTCCACATCAGGGTATGGGGAGAACATTGAGAATTTAATTTCACTCCACTCCCCGTCCAGAAGAACCTGTTCGGCATAGTGTCTTGATACGTCATCACAGCAAGACAGCAATTCAGTGGCATCCCTCTTCAGGAAAGGCGACACACCCGACAGAGACATGCCTTGAGTAAGTCCCAGAAGCGTCAGACCCAATGGGAGTAATCCATTCAAAAACCCCTGAACCAGGCCACTGAGAGCATACAACAAGCCTATCAACTAAGATAGGCCAATCATCATTCATTTCCTACTTCCCCAGAAGGGTTTGATTCACATATGAACTCGGCATCAAACCCGGTTCACCCCCAGATGGGGGAACGCATGATCAGGTAGGTAGTAGTAGTAGCATCCACTGCCGTAATCCAGGGTTAACCCCAGCCTGCAGGGTTGGGGGCATTTTTAACAAAAAATTCCCCGTAGGACCAGTAAAAACAGGAAGAGACTCAACAACCAAGGAACGGAACCAACCCTATCCCTCACGACTCGGGGCATTATTACCACCTCAACAACAACCTCCCCAATGAGAATCAGTATTATCTCATCTGGGGAGGACAGTCAGAAGAGGAGGTTCCTTACCTATCCCTTCCTTTGAATCATCATCCCCTCTAAGAAGAATGCATACTGTAAGGTCGCATGAAAGAACCCTTCGCGTCAACCTTAGTCAAAGAGGCTGAAGGCAATCCCGAGATAGGCAGGGGAAGACCAGTAAGAGATGCGAGAGATCCTCTTCCTATTTGGAAGATGACATCTTCTCCACCCCGTGATATGCATCCATCAACGCCATATAGGTTAACCCCATGGGTATCACTGAAGATGGTGCAAATCCGGATGGATCAGGAGATGATGGTTCTGGTCAGGTTGTTACTCATGACGAACCACCAAGTGTGCACACCCGAAACCGGAGGGTCGCCCTAAATATGGCGGCCCCTTCAGCTAACACTCCTCCACTTACCCTGCGATCTTCCAATAAGGATATGAGCCAAGGGCCAGTTACCCTTAATCCGCCTCCTTCTCTCGATAAAAATGAGTCACTTACGCTCGAAGAGAGGATCTCTTGACAAGAAAAGGAGACGAAAGAATTGAGACGGATTAACGCCAAGATGATCCAAAGGAACCGCCTTTTTGAAAGAGCATCCCAAGAAGAGCCACACCTTGAACTCTCCGTAAGTTTTCCTCAAAGACCGAGGTTTGCCCCGGCAAACGAATCACGGTCATGGCTCCCATCCAATGAGGCGCCCGACCCATCCAACTACCTGAACATAGACCCAGACGAATACCAAGACTTCCCTCCACTCAGGAAGCAACCAGAGCGAGTACGTTTGAACCCTCCGAAGGTGTCACAAAGAAACTTGCACCCTTGGTGCCCGCCGAGCCAGATCCTCAAGCAATGCCTCAGGTAGTACCTGCCTAGGACGAGGCCCAACAGGATTTAAACTATGGTCTCACCAACACCATCGAGGAACTAACATCTTGATTTGAAGCGATGGAAGGTCGACGCGCCTTGGTACAGCCGGAGCGGAAACCATACCCAAATTATTTGAGAAGCACACCACCTTCGCTAGATTTTGGGAGCCGTGCATTCCCCATTTTCAATGGGACAAGTGATCTGGAACAGCATTTGATGAACTACACCTCTTATTGCGACCCCGTGATGGGAACTCTGAAATGGAAAGAAGCATTGAAACTCAGATGCTTTGTACGAACCTTGCAAGGATCTGCCTTCGTCTAGTATACGAGTCTGCCGACTCAGTCAATAAAAACTTAGGAAGTCCTTCGGCAACAATTCCTGTTCCACTTCAATTCAACATTGCCTAAAATGAAGATCAGCAACCTCATGAAATGAAAGCAAAGGGAGAATGAGTGGGTCTAAGATTTCATCGACAGATGGAAAGGTCTGACCTACTCCCTGAATAAGATAATGCCTCAAGATGGGATGATTTCCATATGCATCGATAATCATTGAGAAGAGCTGAGAACACCGCTTATACCAATGGAGTGCACCACTGGCTTCCACCATCTCTCAGCAATTTCCCAGAGAATCGAGGACTCCTTGCAGCAGACTAATTCGAAGTCCTGAATAGCCTCACAGGCTCCCACAAAAAGAGCCCCTAGAGCTGAAGCATCTGCTGTCACACTCAAGCCAGCCCATGAGCCTACTCCACTGCTTAGACCTCCACCAAATCGTAAATGGCCCCCGACATACCAGTGGCCACCTCTGCCTAAGCAGGACAATTCGAGAGGACCAAAGCGGAACTAGTTTGAGGAACAAAGAAAAAAAGTGTACTCTTTCCAAGAAGACCAAGTCTGCGGCTACTTTATCGCCGCCATGAATGGCAACTTGCTCCGCCTCCCGGAGCCGAAGAAACCCGAAGAAGTCAGCTGCGATGACAGAAAAGACTACTGTCCCTACCATCGAATAATGGGACACAATATTCGGGAATTAATCGTCTTCAAAGACCACCTAAAAAGGATGGTAGACTCTGGGAAGGTCGAGCTGGGACCGCCCCTGGTACATGTGACATACATTTCTACCACCAACTCCGAAAAAGGGGAGGGGTGGCAGAAAGTCACCCACAAGTAGTCACATAAATTTGATGATTGGATGACTCAAAATACTATCATTCAAGCCCAGGGCATACTCTGAGCTAAACTATAGCAGTCGGTATTGCCGCCAACAGCCCCTAGTACCGCATAGCCAACAATACCGGCTTCACAACCCTCCACGAGCTGGTCATCCAGGTGTAATCGAAAAGGGAGGAAGCAAGAGTAAGAGGAGAAGTCCGTGAGAAGGCCAAATCTATCCCTAACACTTGCAGATTTTATGCCGTAAAACATAGTGCCACGGGCACCGACCAACCGAGCGGTACCATCAGGGACAACCGACCAGGTTGACCTTTCAGAGGATGAAGAGCCAATATTCGGTTCTATCAACGTCATCCATCTTATGGAACCGTCCCCTAAAAAAAGTTATTGTTACGAAACAGAGTTCCTTGCATGGGGAGCTGGGAGGAGGAATCGCAGAGGGAGGGGATACCAAGGGAGGGGCAGTCGCGGCCGAAACTAACCCTATGGTTGGGCCCCGACCCAAACCATTAATATCGCGGAAACTCATGATAGAGCCCTTAAACGGACCCAGTAAGGGAAATAATGTCGCTCCACCTCCATAAGCAGCCACTCTAGCCCCGTTATTCTGCGGTACCCATCAGAGGAGGAACAAATGTTTAGCCGCCTAGTGTGCACAAACAGACCGACCAGGCCGAATCCCCCAAACGCAGGAACACCATCGACATCCGACCCTATGGATGGTCCCTCCTCGTCAAACTATCCATCATCCAAAGTGCCTGCTAAGACTCTCCTACCAATGGAGAAGCGTCGGCCGTTGGAATAGAAATACGATATCCTCAAGCAGCAGGCGTCAGTACACTGAAAAGGCCCTGAGTTTGTCGGCAGACCTCAGGGAGGCGCTTATAGAATCCTTGCTCAGTCCCCAGGAGTTCCAAGCTGAGGTAGCTGCCGCCAAGACTTACCGGATGGAGACCGACTCCGATGAATGAAATGCAGTGATTTTATTCACTGATCAGGATGAGGATTCCATCATGCAATGACACATTAGACCACTATATGTGTCCGACAGACTGAATGTTGTTGAGATTCACAAAGTATTTATTGACAATGACTCGGGAGTTAACCTCCTTCCCCTACAGACACTCCATAAGTTGGGCTACAGTGAGGATGATTTATTACCCTCGACCACAACTCTGCTAGGTTATGATAAGAGAAAACAAAATCCAATGGGAAAAATTAAGCTAAAGACCCATTTTGGCGACCTTGTGGCCTACTCGGAGTTCCTGGTGGTACGGCAGAGCACAACATTCAATGCCCTGCTGGGAAGGTCATGGCTTCATAAGAACATGGTCGTTCCTTCTTCCTACCACCAGTGTGTCAAGTATTGCGTCAATGGACAAAGCGGAATTTTTCATACCGACAAGGCCCCTTTAATGCTCTCCGAGTCATATTACATTGACGCCAGGTTCTATGAGAAAAAGAAGAACAAGTCTTTGGTCGATGGTGTCAACTTGATCCCTGCCCCAAATGGGCTGGAAATGGTTCCTAATAACCCCCTCAGAGAGCTTGGTGGAGATTATGTACTACCCATCAACCATGTTGAGAGTAGGAGTTCATGTCCGTACACGCACTCAGATATCCTCATGACTTCAGCAGTAATGACCGAATGTGACAATGTGGGAACGACCATTAACCCTCAATTTGAGGGCAGATACTTGAGTGAGGACGCCCACAATGGCTCACCTCCAAACTCCTGAGAGCCCGAGTCAAGAGCTCTACCCTCGTCAGATCAAGAAGATGAGGATTTGGGAGGAGAAGAGGAGGAAGATCCCAGGGATGCACCTCCTGCATTCGAGGAAGGTATCTCCACCATCGTGGGCGAACTCAGGGAAGTAAACCTGGGTACCAAGGAAGACCCGAGGCCCAACCTCATTAGTGCATCCATGTCCCCCGATGAGCAAGGGGTATACACCTTTTTCTTGAGGCAACATCGAGATGTGTTTTCTTGGAATTATACAGAAATGTCGGGACTCGATCCTGAAGTGGAGACGCACCACATAGGTCTACCAGAAGACCACTGAGGCTATAAACAGGCTGCCCGGAGGACTCACCCCTCATATAATGCTAAAATCGAGGCTGAAGTCGATAAGCTCATTAAAGCGGGCTTCATTCGGGAGGTCCAATACCCCATCTGGTTGGACAACATCATCCCTGTCAAGAAAAAGAACGGAAAAATCAGTGTCTGCATTGATTTCAGAGATCTCAATTGGCATTGCCCGAAATATGATTTCCCGGTCCCTATCACCGAGCTATTGATCGACGCAATGACCAGGTACGAGGCCATATCCTTCAGGGACGTCTATTCTGGGTATAATCAAACCAGGATGGCCTGAGAAGATGAAGAGGCCACTTATATCAGGGCCCCACAAGGGGTATTTTGTTACAGCGTCATGCTCTTTGGTCTCAAGAATGCTGGCGCCATAAATCAGTATGCCATGCATCGGATTTTTAAACCGTTCCTTGGGAGATTCATTGAATGCTACTGGATGACATGGTGGTCAAGTCCAGACGGTGCTCGGATCACCTGCCAGACCTTGGGGACATCTTCAACAAACTCCGACAGAAAAGCCTGAAGATGAACCCCCTGATGTGCGCCTTCGGGGTTACCTCAGGGAAATTCCTTGGCTTCATCGTACGCTATCGTGGCATCGAAGTTGACGCTGAGAAGACAAAGGATATCCTTGGATTTCCACCACCCTGAAATCTCACCGATTTGAGGGGATTCCAAGGACACCTGGCATATATTAGGAAGTTCATAGCCAACCTGGAAGGAAAATGTTTTCCCTTTACCAAGATAATGAAGAAGGGAGTCACGTACCAATGGACAGATGACTGCCAATAGGCGTTCGAAAACCTCAAGAAGTAACTCTTATTCCCACTGGTGCTCATGATCCTGGTTGAAGGAAGACCCCTCATCCTGTATGTGACATCCTTGGTATGATCGTTGGGAACCTTTCTCACACAGAAAAATGACATCGGAAGCGAAAACAGTCTCTATTATCACAGTGGAACCATGATCGATGCTGAGACTTGATACTCAAACATCGAGAAGAGTTGATTGGCCTTGGTCTACATAGTTCAGAATCTGGGACAGTATCTACAACATCACGAAGTCCACTTGGTATCGCAGAGTAACCCGCTCAAGTACATCCTCAGCCACCCAATGCTGAATGAGTGCCTATCCCGATTGACGGTCATCCTGTAACAGTTTGAAATCCAGTTTGTGCCTCAGAAATCGATCAAAGGCCAGGCATGGTAAGATTTTCTGGCAGAGCACCCTTCGACAGGGACCACTGCACCGGACGTTGAGCTACCCGATGCAGACGTCTTCTCAACTCAAGAGGAGTTCCCAGTGTAGGAAATGTACTTCGACGGTGCATCTAGAAGCCCAACCGGGAAGAGGATGGAGGATCCCAAATTTAACAAATTGGGTTTGGGGATAGTACTTGTGTCCCCAAAAAAGGCAGTCTTTCCATATTCCTTCCTCCTATCAGCGGGATGTACAAACAATGAAGAAGAACATCAAGCCCTCATTGCAGTCCTAGAGCTCGCACTCCAGGCATAGGTACGACACCTTAAGGTGAAGGGTGACTCAGAACAGGTCATCAAGCAAGTCAACAGTGACTATGCTATTAAAAAGGGGGAGCTGATTCCCCTATTTGACCATGTACGAGGGTTGATGGTAGAATTCTCCCCAGAACCAACATTGACCTATATTCCCTGGTCTCAGAATGCTCAGGCTGATGCATTAGCTCACGCGGCCATGAACCTAGCTATCCCAGACCGGGATGAAACAGTTATCAGTATTGCTCACCATCGAATGGTCTTGCCATTTGTTCAAACCAAGACAGAAGAAATCCATGAAGTTAGTTCTGTACCTGATCCATATTCTTCTGCCACTGGCTGGATAACCCCCATTGGAAACTACCTTCAACGGGGAGAACTTCCATCAGACAGGGCTGAATGAGAGAAAATACAGAGAAGGTAAATTAACTTTGTCCTATATGGCGGTGAGGCTCAAAAAGAGGTCCTCTAAAAATGAGGCCTCGACAGAGTGATCATCAGATGCATTGATGGAGAATAAACCGCTGCCGTAATGAATGAAGTACATATCGGAGCATGTGGAGAACATAAACTGGGGACCAAGCTTTCACATTAGGTTCGAAGGCTTGGGTACTATTGGCCCACAGTGGCACGTGACTTTGAGCGTTTTACCACAAAATTCCACTCATTTCAGATTCATTCCAATTTCATACACCAACCCCCATAATTAATTCATCAGGCCAAATACTTCTGGCCATTTTCCATCTGGGGAATGGACGTCATGGGAGAATATCCCTCCGACAAGGCCAAACAGTTGAAGTATGTCCTCACGGAAACCGAATTCTTTTCTAAATTTGAGGATGTTGTACCCCTCAAGGTGGTCGGGGCAAGAAACATTGTTAGCTTCATGAAGACCAATATCATCACCATATTTGGTGTCCCTTATACCATACTGATTGATAACGACACCAATTTCCGCTCCATTGAGTTGGAGAAACTGTACCACGAGTGTGGCATCAAGGCTTACCACTCATCCCGCTACCATGCGGCGGCCAACAGACAGATAAAGGCTTTTAACAAGACCATGTCCAACATTTTCCAGAAAATGGTGGATAAAGACAAGAAGTCGTGACTGGATAAACTCCTCCATATTTTGTGGGCTTATCGAACGATGATATGCACCGCTACTCAGGCCACTCCCTACTCATTGGTATACGGAACAGAAGCGGTCATGACCATCGAGCACCAACTACCATCACTCCGTGTTTCCATTTGCGATCAGCTGTCCAACGACAAGCAATCAGAAAAATGGCTAGGTGAATTAGAGAAGCTAGATAAAAAGCGGTTGCACACTTTTCATAGTCTGGAGGTGTATCAGAACCAGATTGCATGAGCCTTCAATAAAAATTTCCATTTCCGGTCTTTCTTAGAAGTAGAATTTGTGATGGTCCTCCGGACCCCAATGATACCTAGAAAGAAGCCTCCAAAGCTGGAGCCCATGTGGGAGGGACCATATGTTATACACAAGGTATACTCTAATGGAGCATATGACCTGATCTCCATAGACGGGATGTTCACTACCGCTCCTACAAATGCAAGGTTCTTGAAGAAGTATTTCGCATAGATAATCAAAATCAGTTTTCTTCCGAGCTATAGGATGTTAAATTGAAAAGCGCTCTTTATTCAAGCTGCAGGACGTTAAACTTCCAATAACTCAACAGTCCAATCTCTATGACCCTAAACTAAGAGTCCCTCGTCCTTACCACATGACGTTAAACTGCATGAATAGGGACAAATAAAAAGGTTAAAAAATGTCCCCCTTTCCCCCTGTGTACGGACCAGACCTGCACAGGGTGTTCTATATTTCAGAAAACTATGTATGGATTGATTCATGCCCTCGAAGGATATGTAGCGATGCCAGGACTCCCTATCCTAGCCCATCCATTCCCAAAAAAATTCCCTCCTTTTCCCGTGTACGGACCAGCCCTACGCGGGATGTATCTCCTTGTAGAGAACTACGTACGGCTTGATTCCTGCCCGCGCAGGATACGTAGCGACGTCGGGACCCCTATCATGGCCCATCCATTCACAAATAATGAAAAATATATATAATAATGACCCCTTCATCCCGTGTACGGACCATCCATGCAAAGGGTGTACTCAGTCCTCACCGCATAAAGTTAAACTGCATGGATTTCAGAGAACTATGTAAGGCTTGATTCCTGCCCTCGCAGGATATGTAGTGATGCCAGGATCCGCAACTTGGCCCAGTCGTCCCCAAACTAAAAAAAATTCCCTTTTCCCCTGTGTACAGACCAGACCTACCCGGGGTGTATCCTTCGTCCTTACCAAATGGCGTTAAAATGCACGGATGAGAGAAAGACAAAAAAAGAAAAAATGACCCTTCCCCCGTGTATGGACTAGACCTGCACAAGGTGTATTATTCATCCTTACATCATGAAGTTAAACTGCACGGATTTCAGAGAACTACGTGAGGCTTGATTTCTGCCCTCACAGGATACGTAGGGACACCAGGGTCCCCCACCCTGGCCCATCCATCCACAAACTAAGGACAAAAATGCCCCTTCCCCCGTGTACGGACCAGAACTACATGGGGTGTATTCTTCGTCCTTACTGCATGACGTTAAACTGCACAGAAGTCATCCTTACCACATGACGTTAAACTGCATGGAATTTGTCTTTAATGAATGATGTTAAACTGCATAGACTTTGTCGCAACCCACCTAAGACATATGGCGAAACAGGGTGGGAATACTCCTTGCACGTTTGAAAATTTCCTTACTATACATCAGACTCCACGACTCGGACAATTATGGATCTTCATAACCATTCACAGCCATCGGATGTGGAAATTCATTGACCCAGGGACACATTTTCATGACTATGCATACCATGCCCTCAGCGGAAATGCATAATGATATCCCCTGGCTCATGTACCAAAGGCAAGATTTCCTCGGGCAACACTCTTCGTAGCTTTATACGCTTACTAGCCTCAGAGCCCCCATATCATGTCTCCTGATCCAAAATTTATGGAGAAATGGTTTACAAGATCGTCACCTATTTGCATCCATGTGTTGCCAGGGTATCCCTACCAGGTTAGCCTATGTGTCTGCCCATGGTTCACATAGAGACCGGAATCCACGAACATCATGCCAGTGCTAGGATACATTGAATCAACATAAAATTACGGAGAAGATGATTCTTCTATTCTTGGACACCATTATCCCCCAGATTCCAAACTCTTAACTGTGAGAACTCTTGGATCTTCATAATTATTCATGGCCATCAGAAGTGAAAAGTAATCAACCCGGGGACACCTTTTCATGACTATGCATACCATGAACTCAGTGGCTCTGCATAATGATAGCCCCTGGCTCATCTACCAACGGTAAGATTTCTTCCGGTGATACTCTTCCTAGATCCGTACGCCTACCGGCCCCAGATCCCCCATACCATACCTCATAATTCAAGAAACATCAGAGTTTCATTTTACAACCTTCATTCATCCACCCTGTTTATGGAATATCAGAACATGTTAGCTGAGTTATCCTTCGAGTGACTGCAGCAATAGTCACCCAATGGTCTGAACTCTATGACCGTTAAACTAGGAGCACCTCTTCCTTACCACATGATGTTAAACTTCATGGAGTAAAGGCATGCCCTCATGAGTAGGAAAAATCAGTGCGGGGGGATTATTACGCTTTAACAGCAACCAGGGATGAACATCCTCAACATGCCTAGATATTCTCTTACCAAATCACAGACATCGTGACCTGGATAATTGCAGATCTTCATAATCATTCATGGCCATCTGAAGTGGAAAGTCATCAACCCAGGGACACCTTTTCATGACTATTCATACCATGCCCTCAGCGGATCTGTATAATGATAGCCCCCGGCTCGTCTACCAAAGGAAATATTTCCTCAGGCGATACTCTTCCAAGCTCTGTACGCCTACAGGCCCGAGAGCCCCCATAACATACCTCCTGATCCACGAAAGCCCGGAACCACAATTTACACCATCAACCACTCTCCACGTCTTGGACATGCCAGGATATTTGATCCTAGTTACATTCTCATCAAAGAGCGGCCTTTTTAACCATGTCCTTGCCGCATGACGTCAAACGACATGGAACATATCTTGGACGCTTGGGGTAAATCTGCAAAGACCAAGAATTAAACATCTAGGGAAATTCCTCCAACAACAAGCTTTTTTTCTGGATTAAAAATTCCCCAAGTCCTCGCTTCACAACATTAAACTACACAGTATTGAGAAAAATGCCCCCCATCCTTACCGCATGACGTTAAACTGCATGGAAACTGTCCTTACCGCATGACGTTAAATTGCATTGAATTTAAAATGCCCCTTGTCCTCGCTGCATGACCTTAAAATAGACAACACCCCTTAATAATGCTCCACGTCCTTACCACATGGCGTTAAACTGTACGGTCAGACCTGCCATGGGTTCAGTAAGGAACATAGGTTTTTTTTCTCTCTCTTTCCTTCAGCGCATGGGTCAGACCTGCACAAGTCACGTTCCCACACCAGAGTGAGAAGGAATGACGTCTCCCATTCTCAGGAAATTTAGCCTAGATGTTTCTCCCTTATCCAGGCTCCCTCTCATCATAAACCATACTATGTACTTAGAAAAAGCCGAAATCTCATAAGCCACCCCTGGTGGTCCCGAATCTCAACTTCCCTAATGTTTCTTGGCTATCGAGAGAATACAATCATTGACCCAAGGACACCTTTGCATGACTATGCATACCATGCCCTCAGTGGCTCGGCATATTGATTGCCCCTGGCCTGTCTACCAAAGGAATGATTTTCCTAGGCAGTTCTTCTCTCCATACGCCCCTTGGCCCTCGAGCCTCCATGTCTATCCCGGGATTCGAATGCCCTCTGAGCTACAGTTTACAAAACTTTTCCACAACCCTCCTTGAATATGGTGGAGCGTCTCTAACAAAATTACTAAGAACCCGGAGAAGTCGTTCCAATTTTAAATGATGTCCCAGCTTCATGACATTAAACGGTGCCAAGCTTTAGTCATTCCCCACACTAACTAAATGCATAGGAAAGTGGTCTCTGGACCAAACTCTTGATTAGTACAGATCTTCCCAAACGCTTTTGGATTTTATATACCATTTTCGAGCCACCCCGGGTGGTTTCCATAATTCACTAAGCCACCCTTGGTGGTTGCTGTAAACCGGACTTTTACGAAGTCCTCAGGCCATCACAAATGGACTGTCATTGACTTAAGGACACCTTTGTACAACTATGCATACCATACCCTCAGCGGCCCAACATATTGATCACCCCTGACCCGTCTACCAAATGAAATATTTCCTTAGGCGATCCTCTTCTTACCTCTGTACGTCGACGTGGCTCCCGTGCCTTGAGACGTGCCTTTCATGTCGTTCAAATCTAAACATATTTCCCCCCACATTCATATGAAGGGTATTGATTTATCTTTTAATCATATAAACCTCATTGGGGCCCTCTCCCCACCATATCTGGTCAAAGCTGCTCATCCTAAAACATCAATAATGATAGTCTTGTCAGTGGGACTTTAAATCGATTACAAAAAAACACACAAAGCCTGTTTGGAAGAAAAATTGAAAAGGGATACCTAAGAAAAAGTTGAGCTATACCAGATGGGTCCACACCAAATGTTCCTAGGAAAAATTAGGGAATTAAAAAGAAAATTTGAAAATTTTGTGGGGCTTTTCTATAAAACACTGGCAATAGTCAATCTATGCTCGCTGGACCCCACGGTCCAAGAAAAAAATAGAGTTTGTTATCATTTTCCTGAATTCTGATCAGTTCTGATTCAGTGAGTTGTTACTTATGTGAAACTTGTTCCAGTAATAACCAAATTCCACAATAAGAAAAAAATTGACATAGATATCATTCCACTGATCCAAATGGGAGGGAATCCACAAGATGGGGCCTCTCTCTCATAATAATGTAAGAGACAAGAATGAAGTGTCTAGGAATGGCTCTAACAGTTACAAAGAAGCCTGGTCCTCTCTCTCCACCAGATTAGCAACCGTGCGGTGAAGGTTGTTTCAAGTCTGCTCTAGCACAGTCTTCTCCTTATCCTCAACATCAGCCACTGAATGGGCATGCCTCACTGTTGCTTGAAGATCATTGATCCCTTTCCTGGTGATCTCGAGGCTATCGGTCAGAGTTGACAGCTGACCCCACAACACTGCTGCTCGAGCTTCGCACTCACGCAGCTCGGTAGATAGGGCGGAGGTCTAATATTGAGGGCTCGCCTATTGAGCCATCATTTGGGGAAGATTCATCATGGATTCCTTCAACGCTCGGGTCCCACAAGGAGAGGCAGCAAGGTGGGAAAGTTTTCATTCACTAGCGGAAACCTCCTCACAGGTCAGGAAAACCTGACAATCAAGGATATGAAACTGCTAGTAGTCGAAGAAACTTGATCGCAAACCCAGGAAGAGTTGTCGGAGGGCCTCAGTCTTGGTTTCCATCTCAACCAATGGAGTTTCGGCAACAATTTCGCAAATTCGGGGCCAGGCCCACTCCGCACTGCTCTGTTGTCCTCCATGACGTGAGGATCTTTGCTGTCCTAGCTCGATAGCATGAGAATGAAGTCTCGTATTGCAACCAGCGCAGACATGTTCTCGCTAGAATTTGGTTCCGAAGATGGAAAGTCTGAGGCCTCTAACCCCGGTTTAGGCTTGGGAATCAAGTTTCTATGTCCGGTATTGGCCGAAAAATCTTCAGGAATTGCCTCGCTTGGACCCAAAGCCACAGGGTCATCCTCATCCACATCCAAGAAGGATGATATCGTCTGAATATCGGCCACCAAAGGGCTGGGAGAAGAGAATCCCCTGAGCCACTTTGATCGACGAGTAATCAGTCGATCCTCCCTTAGAGCTGATGGAGAAGGTGTGGTAGGAACGATCGCCGCAGTACCTTCTGATTTGGGAACCTGCCGGACGACCTTCCCTAGGATCCCATCGGGATAATGCTTCACCCACATTTTTGCATAATCCAGGGATAGGCTGGAAGCCGCCCCCATGACAGGCAAGGGAATGCTTGCGTCAGACCCTTCCCGCATCAACATCAACCACCATTGACGTAGTGTGGATGGGTGCAGTCCTCGAGCCTGAGGAGGATGAAGGGAAACATTGACTTTCATGCACCCAAACTGGTGAGAAAAATGATACGGGACATACAACTCGCATAGAGAAACCCCGTTGATCCACGCTGACAGAAATCCATCTCGCAGAGAGATCATATAATAACTCTCCTCCAAGATCCCCCAGCGGTTGTCAATCACGATGCCAGAAGGGGTGGGGTACGGAGTAAAAACAAACTGGGAGAAGTCACTCAGTAGTTCGATGACTTCACTAGAGCTAAGGGACTTCAAGCGAACTCCATCTACATCAATCAGGGTAGGCCGGAAGGGTGGAACCGTAATGGCCATGTTGTGACGATACTCATATCAGTGAAAATGATCCGAACCCATCCATATAAAAATTGAAATGGCCAACTCAGACGAAAGGGAGAACCACCCTTCTGAATGTGACCTAGTATCTCATAAATACGAGCCAATGTGGCCACATCCAAATTCACTGGGCGGCCCTCTGTCAGCTCAACCACCATCATCAGGGTGAAAGCACTGAAACCAAGACTGATGTTGCGGGAAAGGAAACACCACCCGCTCAAAAACATAGCAAACAGACCTGCCAGCCTGAGCCTAGGAGGCACATCTGGGCGTACCTCATAACCCCATGAGAGGTAATCGCCCGCCTCTAGTACCACTTAGTAGGAACCTGGGGTAGTTCGTGAATGTTGGGAAGGATGATTCCTGGGGTGCTTGATCTTCGGCACGGGACCAGCGATGTTCAGAAACAACCCTATCGATGTGCTATAGGGAATGAGGGAGCAGGCATTCAAGGCTTAAACCAATGACTGCTCTGTCATAACTAGAAAATCCCTCTCCAGCTAAGGCACCTATTTGATGTCGTCCCATGCTTCAAGAGCATGCTGAAAATCATCATACATTGCACCGATGATTGAAAGCCCTCCCAACTGATAAATGTCCACAAACTAATACCAAATTAACTGTGGGCAAGGTGGAAAGTATTAGTGCTTGAACACTAGTGACTAAGTAGGTCGGGAAGAATCGAAGATGGTGGGTAAACGCTGAACGGAGAAACCCACACTGTGGTGTACAAATTGACCACTTCCAGTGACTCATGAGATTCTCATAAATGGTGATGAACCCAGAAGGCCCATTCCCAGTCGTTTAAGAAAATACCACTAGACCAAAGATCCCACTTAGGAATCCACCCCGCATCGGGATCCACTCGGGAAAGGTTGATAACGGCGGGGTAGATCTTAAAGACAACTTCTTGAGAGAAGCCTTGAGTGTACTGATCGCTTTGGGTCCAAACAAAGCCTCTCAAAATGAATGTGTCATTTGGACCAGAGTCAGAATCCATCTCTCCCAATTGAGCAAGGTTCACCTGAGCGCACTTTGGTGATGCTTCCCGGAAATGAGATAGAAGACCTGAGAAAGTAGGGAGGATAGGGACGTCGTCTTGAAGACCGAATCCATAAAGAGGAAGTCCATTTGATAAAGGATAACCCCGGAGATCAGGAGAGATAAAGTCCTTTAAAACACCATCATCGGGAATGATGGACCGGGTAGGGTCCTCTTTAATATCCTCCACTCTACCAATCATAGCTAGATGCCTCTCCGTGCCAATTGAGAGAGGCTCAGCAGCAGGCCTGGGTGAAGAACGAGGGGGAACCATATTTTCTCCCTGCATGGTGAAATCCAACATATTGTTATTCTGGAATAATGAAATTTGGACAAAAATACCAAATATATGGCTAAGGATTCAGTTAAGGAGCATCCACAGCGAAGTCCACAAGGAGGCCTCAACGGATGGTTCGCGATGACTGCATCCCGCGAACCAACCCTACGCGGAAGCTGTTCGCAATACTCTGGCCCGCGGATCATTGGGCAAAAAACCGCGAATCAAGTTGCTCCGCTAAATTTAAACCCCAGATTTAAATGGTTAAGTTCAGAGGACTTAATAAATTTTCAAAGGTTAGATGATTTCATTCCGTGGATCAGCAAACCACGAAGCAAGTTTCTTCGCAGCCCGACTTAGCATTCTTTTTAATTAATTAATGAAGTTAGTTCGCAGCAGGGATGTGGTCCGCGGATGAAGTACGATGTGAAACAGAACTTTTTTGCAGAAGTAGTAGCTGGTTCACGGACAAATCGTTTCATGAAGGAACGAGCACGCGAAGGCAGTAATGTGAGGGAGCCCTGGTTTTCATGAAGAATCTGGTAGAAGAAAAATAAAGGGACCTTCGTATTTATAGGCATGGTCCTCTACCGTGTCCACCTCCCTACCACAAACCATCCGAGTTTCAGGACCACTCTACATCAGAATGACATCCTCTTTGTTCCGATCAGACCCCATTCTGATGGGGGGCATTTATAGGGTCCTGAAAATCCACAAAGGAGAATGGAAATTCCTCTAACTTAAGAGGGGATTCTACCCAATTTTATACCCTTAAAATATTGGAGAATATGAGGAGAATTGTCAAAGGATGGCGGAGGGAGAACTGGTCCACAGACCGGTCCAATGTTATCGACCCATGGCCGGCTCCGCGAAGCACCCCACCGTGAACCGCATCCACCGTCATTCACGGAACTGAGATGGAGATCCTCCGTGGTCTCGAGGCGCGCTGATGCGCCAACCTAGTTCCCCATTCCGAACCTCCTCAACCGCAAACCGCGTCGACCGGCCCAGATCGCATCCGCTGTCGTTCGCGGAATGGAGGCAGAACCCTCCGCGGCTGTGAAGCACTCCCCTGTACAAGTTTGGTTCATGGGGGAGGTGTGTTTGAAGCCCCCCCGGTACTATGGATTGACCAAGTCATCCAGAAACAAGGTTTCCAGTCATGGGCCTCTTCAAAAGGTGCCGCATGACCCCAATAGATCCCTTTTCCACCCCTCTATAAAAGGATGATGAAGGGGAGAAGAAGAGAGATCGATCAGATTCGGGTGGAAGGATTTCGAAGGAAGGATCTTAGGATTTCACAAAGATCAATGTTCCAGTTCGTGAACCAGAGTAGGTAAGAAGTTTGGTACTAACTAATAAGGAACAAAAAATGCATTACTTGGTGAACCGCGAACTAAAAATAACATAATAAAAATAAGACCGTGAACTATGACCCCTCCGCAAATGTACTCCCCGCAGACGGGGAGTTTATGCCCCTTTTCTGATCCATTGCACTGTGGAGCACCCTCCTCCGTAGGCGAATCCATGACCAAAAAATCTCCAATCGGCACCGTCCCTGGCCGCTTCTGCTCTCATGGAACCCTCCGGGTACCACCATGGTGCACGGACCGAACCCGAAGCCCTGAACCCCCTTTTTCGCGTGATGCCCACCAGTCCATGGATCATCCTGGTTCACGGATGGCCTCTCAGTCCGCGGACCATCATGGTTCGCAGACAACCTCTCAGTCCACGGACCACCCTGGTTTGCGGATAGCTTCTCCAGCCGCGTAGCACCTCCTTGCATGAAGGGTGCCACCCCTCACACACCAATGTGGCCTGCCAAAACCTTCGGAGTTCCCATTTCCCAAGCCAGATAAAATCCTTCCAATTTCAATCCGGCCTGATCCTTCGTAACTCCCTCGTTACCCCACTCATCGGCCCCGAGCCGAGGCTTCCACAAAAGCCACCAGACTAGTATGATGAAACTTTTACGCGCATCAGCGTGCCATCTTGAGTTCACATACCCGCAGTAAGCGAGGGATAAAGGGTTGCTCCGGCCCTTAAGAGGAATCCCGAAGCATTCCTGGGTTCACATTCCCATGGTAATGTAGGGTCTGAGCCCGAGAGCCCCTTTCTGACTCTCCACTCACCCAGAGGGGGGGACCGCACGCTCCAGCGATTGGGCTCTTCTCCCTTCTCCCAGAGGGTGGTAGAATACCCATCAGAAGCAAGTCGTTCGTGCACCTCCGTACTTCCCCACCAATACAGCCAAGGAAGGAAATGATGGGGAAGGGCACTGCACCATCTTTCTTCGGTTCAAAATCTCCCTCCCTTTGGGATTTGTCACCACTGGGCTGCAGATCAATGCGTAAGACCCTGCTCGAGCCACCTCAAAGCGTAAGTCACACTTCACTTCCCACAGACACACCTTTTGCGATGTGATCATTAGGTATTTGCTTCCCCTTGTTTCTCACACCGAGCATGACTCACGTGAGTTTGAGTAAGCACTGACCCTGACCCCATGCCATCATGAACTACAGGGTCTTTGATCCCTGTCTCCTAGACATGGTACGTAGGAAGCCTCCTTGAGGTCCAAGCCCACTACCTCTTTGTTTCGATTTCTTTCACGTTGGTACATTTGTCGTCCCACATGACGTTAAAATGTACATTCGAACTACTTGGACTTTGATCCCTACTTCCTAGGCGGGGACGTAGGAAGCCTCTCTAAGGTTCAAGCCCAACACCCGGTCATTCCGACCTCATTCATGTCTGTTCACCACATACTACCTTGGGCCGCCTCAGAGCATATGCCACATTCCCATCCGAACAATGTGTATTCTGATCTCTCATGAGGATATGTAGAAATCCCATACCATGGGTTCGATCAAAACGCTCAAGTCGTTATCTGTCCCACCTGGATGACAATAAACTCCAGAGCGCCCGGTTATGAGGATTTAAACCAATGTCGTCTCAATGAGTCCCGACTCCTCGGGGTCATTAATTCAATGAGGGATGGTAAACCTCGGGTTTAAATGATTCTAAACCCCTGCGCCCAATTGACCATTGCCAACTAGGATTAATCTTTGGATACTATGCTTGGGTATAAACCAAAGATTCACGAACATATGAATACGTCTTAAATCTATAAGAGTGTCCTGGAACATGCAATAATTCCCCGTCAAAAGGGTGCGATGAGCCCGAATTCCCATCCTCTCGACCAATGTGAGTTCATAAGTATCACTGGACAAACCACCTAATGAACTCCTGCCTTTAGAAAGTAGTTCCATGTATCGTTGGATATGGAACCATTGGGCATCTCGAAATAAAGACCGATACACCCGACCTGGGCGATCAAACGGAACTCAGTCGTCCGAAAGTCCAACCGTCGGGCGCGTCGGTCCATTCCTCTCTCTCCAAGAGAATGGGTTGAAACAACGACCAGACCCTACCGGGGCTCGAGCCGCAACTACCCCAAGCCTGCCTCCATAGGCCAGGGGATGGTGACAAGCGTCAAAGGCTAAACAACCCAGGGAGGCCTTTGCTTATGTACCTGTACACACACACGCATCCCACTCAATGCAATACTGTAGAGTAAAAGAGAAAGTAAAGTACCAACTGCTATAAACAACCGAAAAGAGTGCATCAACCTCTAAACAGTACGAAGTGAGTGGTAAAGGTAAACTAAAAATAAAAGGGAAAGACACGCTCCCAACCGGAAAAGTTCCACAACCGGGCAATAGGAAACAAATGTAAAACAGCTGGGAGAGTCCCACACCTGGAACCCAACTACGACCACCGTACGCGGTCCAAGCTCTCGAACTCCTAAGCTCCGTTAAAGTCGTGACCAACATGTCTGTCGTCTGTAAGGGCACACCATGTGTGGGAAAAGGCCAAGCAGGGGTGAGTATAAAAATACACATTAGGATGCCTCGAAGGCTCGAGGGATCAACAAAGGAGGTACTAAATAGGTGAGTAGTAGATCAAACTGGAAAAAGTAAAGGAGTACAACAGAGAGTGCAGAAGAGTAACAATAGAGTGTCCAGCGCACCCCAATAAGAGAAAGGAAGTAGACTCGTCCAAACACCAGGAGATAGAAATGATGAGAAGATGAACTTCTTGTCGAACCTTCACTACCTGTAGTAGGAGAGTAGACTCGTCCAACCACGAGAAGCTAGACACGGAAAGCTTGTGGCATACCACGCGCGTCTTCGCCTCTCCAAGAAGGAGAGTAACCATGCCCAAGGAGTGGGTACTAGAACAAGGTATATACATATCCATATGATCAATCAAGAAACCCGAAAAATATCGTGAGGGGATCTCCATCCCGTTGCTCAGCCTAAGAATGTGAGCAACCAATAGTCCCCAAAGTAAACACCATCGATGCCCAACATCCTACCCGTCTGCCCCAAACTACAAGTCAAGGGGTTCAAATCACTGCATCTTGACACTATCCTCTTTGGGTTTCATTGACTCACTCGCACAGTTTTAGGGCACGTATCAAGGACGCGTCTTGGTGGGGAAAGTGCCCCTCGTACTTGAGAGATATGGGGAAATTCAGACCACACCTCGTCACTATCACACAATCGAGAGGTATTCTCAAAGTCAAAGATGTCACATCACTAACACGTAAAACCAAGGGTCCCGCTCCAGTAGTAATGGAGAAAAGCCATAGAGCAGCCTAGTAGAAAGGACTGAGTATGAAAGAAGTCGTCGGGTAACCCAATGCCCAGACCCACTAGAGGGTAAACCCTAAGTGGTCATTGGGTAACACACTGCCCAGTATCTGCTGGATGGTAAACCCTAAGAGGTCATCGGGTAACCCACTGCCCAGTATCTGCTGGAGGGTAAACCCTAAGAGTTCTTCGGGTAACCCACTTCCTAGGATCTTCTGGAGGGTAAACCCTTGAGGTCGTCGGGTACCCCACTTCCCAGCCTCTGATGGATGTTAAACCCTATGAGGTCATCAGGTAACCCACTGCCCAGTCTCTACTAGAAGGTAAACCCTAATAAGTCAATGAGCAACCCACTGCCCAGCCCCACTGGAGGGTAAACCTGAAGAAGTCGACGAGCAACCCACTGCCCAGCCCCGCAGGAGGGTAAACCCGAAACTCTCCTGGCCATCCCTACTGGATGGTACAACACTGGACAACATATCACAAGAGAATGATATGATCTCGATACTCAGCTAGGGAATCTGTGCCTGGGCTCACTGGGGCTCTGTACCCTACTGGGAACAACCTCCTGGGTAGAGGATCAGTGCCCGCGTAATGTATTGGTCACACCAAATCCACCAAAAACTCTACTAGGGAACACGAAGGGAGATGATAATGAAATCCCACACATGTAAAGGAAAAAGGGGAACCCAAACAACTATGCTGATCAAACCGTCGAGAACAGAACCAGTGGAATCCACTCAACCCTGCTAGTCTAAACAATCAAGAACCGGAGGACCCTCTGTGTCGAGAGAGGTCAAAGGTACATAAATTAGAACACGACACAAACATGGGTCCCACATGACGTGTGGCCCCAACTTATCTCCAAATCAAGCGTAAAAACGTTCTCTGGTACAAACTACAACATGTACCTCCAATCAATCTCGTATACTCCAAGAGTATACCACATTTCCAGCCCAAGGGATATCATGCACACGACACCCAATGTCAACGCAAAAAGGCTTAAACATAACTTCTCCATCCTTCTTCCTCCATGGACCTAGAACGAACAACCACATCTCTTTAAGAATTTACTTCACTCTCCTAAGAGTGGACACGATCACACGCCAAGGGTTCTCTACAAACACCACAAGAAGAACCAACACCGGTACACCATTCATGATTTCAAATTCAATAAGATCTCAGATGAGGCTCCACACATCCAAATTGATCATACCATTGTAATACTCATGGAAAATTATGCGAGATCGACTATTTACTCGCCTCCAACAGATATCCGACGAAGAAGTCGACCTACACCGCTTTACAGCAAAACAACGTCCTGTGGTCCTAAGCCTCGGTCCCGGACACAGTCGGGCGCATCACACTATTGCGATCTCCCCCGAAAGACATGTTAAATTGACTGCTTACTTGCGTGGAATGGATTTCCGAAGAAAAGGTTGCATTTCGTCATACCAAACACGAGTGGTGCTTCATGGGACCTTCATCTAAGTGCCTAAGCACAGCGAACAGATCACACCATTGCGATCCTCTCGAAAAATTATAGAAGTTTGACTATTCAATTGTCCCAAACGGACACCCGGTGAAGAAGTTGGAAATCACTGCCAACTCCCACAACGGCCCTCGTGGGGCCCGCACCATCCTGCAGAAATAAAGCAGGCAGATTGCGCCATTGCAATTCCCTCGGAAAAACACCCTGAATCGGCTGCTCACACACCCCAAACAGACGTCCGATGAAAAAGTTGTTAAATGCTGCTCGCAGCTTAAAAGATAGGTCGTGGGGCCCACGCCTCAACTCCAGTTTCAACACCCACAACCGTACTGGGAAACTCTGCCTTGACACCAGGGTCGCAAGATTGCTGATGTCCCTCAAAACGGACTCTGGATGTGTCTGCAACGCCCAAAACCAGAGCCTCCGGAAAAAAACTAAACCACTTAATGGTGTGTCCTGCCACCGATCCCTTTGTCTCAGGGATTAAAAATCCCCGAGAACATCTCAACACTTTCATCTCTATCCAAGGATCACATCACCACATAAGGCACGTGAATCTGATTTATGGTTTGGAAATTAGGGTCATTTTAAAAAAACGAACGAAACAAGGTGGGTCGGGCCGGTTCAGCCGGCCAACGGTTCACCGCGCGGGCTAGCCCGTCTCGTCCAGACAGGCTAAGCCGGTCCAGCTGATTCTTCCACTGGACCCGCAAAGGGTGGGTCCCTGTCCACCGACCGGGGTCACGAGGACCCAGGGTCTTCCACCTCGCCGACCAGCTTTACAGGTCGGTCTGTCGTTGTCGCGCCCCAGCTAGTGCCCCGCACTCGCCCTGCCGCCTTTCCCCGGCCACCTCCGCCCTGAGGAGCCCGCTCGCCCGACCGACGCCCTCGATCGCCTGATGCTGCCTGCTCTGCTTGACTGCAAGCCCCGATTGCCTCACCCTCACCGACGCTCGCTCAACCAGCCGCTCGACCACGGACGCCTCCGCTGAAGACCTACCGCGCCGCACGCCCTGGACCGCCGGGCCGCTGCATGAAGTAGCGACACCACTGCTACCCTGGGCCGCTGCTGCCCAGATGGCCGAAACCTCACTAAAAAACAACCAAACACCCGCTGATCTTCGTCGGATGACTGAGGTCGCCTAAGAACTCAGATTTCGAATCCAGATAGTGCAGCGGAAATCTCAGGATATAAACTATGAAAATATGGGCTTTTATCAATGATCAAACATCCTTTAGACTCTATAATTGAATTTGAAAGAAGGGTTCAATAATTAAAACGCAAAACAAAATCTCCTACCAGCAAGGGCGTAGCCCAACGCTTCACGGTCGATTCGTACCTCACTGTTGTTGCCCCCGTCTTGATCGGAGGGAGAAGAGGTGGAAGTTGAGTGGGTGGGTTTCGTGAGGGGGTGGAATTAGGATGGGGGATAGGGAGAGGAGAGTTTATGTAAATAAACTATTTGTAATTAAAAACTCGACCCCGGAAAACACCTGCGCCGAAAACCCCCGATGCGGTCAATATTAAACCTCCCCTAGAGTAAACACCACCTCTCGAGCACAACATCGTTCTCAAAATTTTAATCTGAGGCCCCGTTCAAAAGTTATAAAATTTAATGCTCGATATTGCTAAATTACAAAAATGCCCCTAGTGGCATTTTTCACAGAAGGCTCACGCCTGTGATAGTTACACCCCCTAGGGTAAACGGCATGCTCCGAACTCAACGGTGCCCTCAGTTTTTCCATCCGAGCAACCGTTTAAGAGTTATTTAATTAACTTGGTGTTCCAAGTGTGAACGTACAGAAAATTTAATTCTGGCCACACCGGTGCTCAGAATCGTACGTCGTCTGAAGGCGCTGCTTTAGAATAACATCAAGAAAATTCCAAAGTATTTTATAGAAAAAACCGGGTTGTTACATTTTTCCCTCCTTCATGATTTTTGTCCCAGAAAAGAAAAAATAGGGAAACAACTCAGGGTACTAAGCCCACACCTGGCTGTCCCGTACCCAGAAGAACTCTTGTATAGTTTTGCGTCACCGCACATTGACCAAAGGATTTGGTCCGTTCACATGGGGTCTGCCCTCACTGATGACGTGCATAAGGGCACACACACTTCTTCTCAGGCAAGTCACATGGGAGACGTCATTCACTCAAACCAACCTTTGGGATTTGGGTAAGGCAGTAGGGGACCTCTCCATCCCTTCGCACGATCTCAAATGGCCCGAAGGCCCTCGGGGGTAGCTCGCCTCCCTGATCGAACCCCCACATTGCACACCGCGACTGAAATCACCACTCAGACCAGGGACAAAACCCGGTGATTCCCTCTTTCAGAATATCCATATGGTGAAACACCCAAGGATATCTGGTCACACAAGATTTCACAGTCAATGTCTCGAAAACAAGTCACTCTTACATGCTCGGAAAGCGATGAAGTCAACACCATCGACTAAAGAGAAAGGTTGCATGCCTTCTATTCCACCAACACATGGTTACACCGATGCCCCATATCACCCTGGTAATAACTCAAGCGAGGAGCAGTGTAACGACCCGAAATTTTGAATAAATTTTGTTTCCCAAATTTGTTTGTTATTTTATTTTGTACTCAACAAAACTATTTCAATTGATAAAATGAGTCTAATTTGAATGAGACCATTGGTTTTCAACTGTTATATGACCAATGGTCAATATGACAGTTGGAAACTAAATGTTATGATTATTGTCTCTAAATACAAGTGATATTGGTTAATTAATATAGAAAGAAGATTTGATGGCCTCATCCAGTAGTCTTGGGCCGATCGAAGCCCATCTAGTGGAACTTGGGAAAGAGGTAGCACCACTGTTCTTTGCTCTGAACCAAACCCAAGCCGAACTTCATCGTGTGAAGCTAGGACGGAATTGCCTTCGCGAGAAGTTCAAGATGATAGAAATTACTACTCGTGCAATGTTGGATGAGCCGCCCTCAGATTCTCTCACCTTAGCACACCATACACTTAGGTCCTATGCTAGGTTTATAAGGGGCTATGTAAGGAGACCATAATTGCTTTGTGTAATCCTTTGAGATAAATAAAATTGTGTTTTCTTCTAATGATGAATTTTGTAAATTTACAAATGTTCGGATAAGTTTAGGATGTATTTTGTTAATGAATTTTGGAAAAAGGGATATTTCAAAATATTTATATAAACCTTAAATAATTCACGATGTGTACTGATTTTCAAAAAATGGTCTTCTGCAAATGTGTTTATTAAGAAATTTAGAGTCTAATAAGATCAACATAAATTTTGGTGAATAGTGATTTTACACTTCGGATTAGTAATTTGACCAAATGGTTTAGTAATATCACTTAAAAAATTATTAATATAATATAGACACCTTGATTAAGTAATGTGATTCAACAAAATGGGTAAATAACTGTTTTAGAAATTATTAGTCAAGTATTAGTTTTTTCGGGTAAATAGTGTTTTTTATTTAAAAATTAAATTAAAAATATTCAGAAAAATATTTTTATAAAATGGACTTTATTTCTGAATTCAGAGCATCAATATTACGTTAAGGTAATTTTTGGGTATTATTCTGGAAAAAATTGAATTTTCAGTGAATAGTGTTTTTATTTAAAAAATAAATTAAAAACATTTAGAAAATTATTTTTATAAAATGGAGTTTATTTTTGAATTTAGAGCATTGATATTATGTTAAGGTAAAATTTTAGGAGTTTTCTGAAAAAAGTTGAATTTTTAGTTAATAGTAAAAATACAGTTTTAGGGTTTCGGTATGTTTAATGACATCATAACTACGTCATGATGATGTCATGAGATATTTTGAGGGTTGGACAAAAAAATGGAATGAATTATTGTATGAGGGGTCCCATGTGGCCTAACACCATGGGAAATACCATGGGAAATACCATGGGCAAGCCCATGGTTTTGAGAAAACCACTTTTGAGGTGTCCCTTGAAATTATTAAAGTATCACCCCCTCTTTCCCTATAAATACCCACCCTTTACTCCTTTAGTTTTCCCTCAAAACTCCCCCCAATGATTATATAGTCTCATTACCTCCCAAAGAGTCCTACCAAGGTTCCCCCAAGCTCTCAAGGTCCCAACCTCCTTGTTTTAAGTGTTACGTTTTAAGGTAAGGGATCTTACCCCTCTCTTTCTTTTCATGTAATCCCATTTATATCATTTCATTTAATCCCAATGATCTTATGTTGGGGGTGTTCTTTTATATTCAAATTATTTTCCTTTTCATGTTCATATGATGATATATCCCCTATTACTCTCATCATTTCTTTTTATGAATGTTTAAGTGGCGCCGTTAGGCTGCCAATATTTTGTAATGGATTCTTTCACCCTTCTCATTTTCAAGTTCTATTTTCATGTCAAGTATCTAAAGTTACCTTTTATTATGTTGGGTAATTATATCTATATCCATAATACTTACCTATTATGTTCATTTTATGAGATACCCTATTCGATCTCATCAATTCATTTTTTGGAGTTTTAAGTGACATTGTTAGGCTGCCGAATTTTCATAAGAGAAATCATATTTTTGTCTTCCTTTCATGTTTTTCATTTCATATGATATGTCATTAAAACGTCATTACCATGTTCTTATATCCTTTATATTCTGTCCCTCTACTATATGTGGATCATTTATGAGTGGTTAACCCATGTCCCTTCTCCTTTCAATGTTTTCCAAAACCCTGCAATATAGCCGTTTTGCTGCAGAATTCTCATCTCAAAATGTCTCCCTCTTTTTATCAAATTATTTTATTTTATTGAGTGAATAATCAAAGATATTTTTTATAAAAGATTATTCTCATATATATGAAAATTTTCTATTTTAAATTCTAGTATTTACATACATCAGACCCTCTTTCCTTTTCTGTGGGTTTAAAGTGACATAAAGATCACATCTTTAAAGCATTTTTTAAAATGTTATGACTATGAAATGAAACCCATTTCTTTTATGCTATATGGGTTGTTTATGAAATTATTGATGACGATATATGTGGCTCACATTATAATAAAGGAAAATTTAAGGGTGCACCCTGATAGCGCTCCAATGCATTGGCTAAAGACCTAATCTCTAGAGATGACCATTTTAACGATACCTTGGTGAATAACCTTGGAAATTTTTAATGACACCTTGGGGATGCACCTTGGTGAAACAAAAATGATTTTCTAAGTTAAATGTTGTAGCCAAATATTTTAGTTATGAAAATTGTTATTTTTATTATGATATAACTAAGGATACCTTTCTCATGCCTTAAAGTTATTTTTCATTACTCTTTGATGTACCTCAAGTTCACATGTAAAATGTTTCCCTTGTTTCCCTTACTGGGCCTTCTACTCACCCCTTCCTTTGATGTATGCTCCCAGGTTATGAGATGTTGTGAAGAAAATATGATGAAAAAATGAAGAATCCACTCCAGTGTTTATGAAGAATGTTTTATTTTGTCATGTTTTAAGTTCCTAGTTTCCAAGACACTAAACCTTAAAGATCCTCAGTTTTGTATAATGTAATGAAAGTGTATGTGATAAAATGGAGGGAAGTTATAGTTGGTATCAAAGTATGGTTTAGTTATTTATGAGAATTAGTATATGAAAACATTAGTAAGAAACCTATAGAAAAGTTTAAATATAGGAAAAATTTCATGGTATTTTGGTGAGTATTGAGTAAGTGGGCTATCAAACTAACACATCCCTGTCTCGATACGAGCAGGTAGAGGCGGCTCTGGCATAGATGTACATAAGGGTAAAACCCGAAAACACCACTTTGAGCTAGACTTGAATGGGAACTGGTACACGACAACGGGCCTTGCTTCACTCTTGGTTACGACACTCCTAGGGGATATGCTTTGGTAAATTAATAAGCTTAGTATGAACCATTATTAAAGGGAAAAAGATAAAATAAAATAAAGATTCACATAATAATATATGATCATGGATAACCTATATTGGAACCTTGGGGATCACAAGTTAGGGTATACGTTTCTTTTACAAGTTTATCCCTCTATGCTTTAAGTTTCCTTTTCATGATTATTGGTTAAGTAGTTAAGCCCCCTAATTATACTTTCATTTATTAATTAATGGAGGGAAATAGAAGAACATGTCCCAACAACCACTGTGATAGGAAATGTGACAATTTCCCTATTAATATGACAATGACGAAGAGAGATGAAGTTGAACATATTGTGATTATTCCAAACCAGCTTTCAAAAATCACAGTTAATAATTGGCACCTAGTTGAATGCCCAAATTCATCAAGGAAGAAGAAGGTGAAGTCTCAAGGATGTTTATATGGTAAAGTTGATAAGGGAAAGAAGAACCAATTTCCTTTGTTAACGAAGTGTGGAAAGAATCACCAAATATAATGTCACAAAGAAACCAGAAGATGTTTTAAGTGTGGGGTGATATAGCATAAAGTATCCAATTGATTTAAAAAAATGGATAATATGATGAATAGAGATAAGGTTCGTTCTAATATACCTTATACTTTTCAATGTCGTAGATGTGGATAAGTTGGACATTATCCAAGGCAATGATCTCTTGGAGGGGATGAGAAGCATAATGAGTATCAACAATCTTCAAGTACAAGGGACCAATGCAAGTCCTATGCTGAGATGGATCATGATGATTGAAATACAGGTAACTTCTTAGCAATAATTGTCTATGTCATGTTGTATTTTAGTTCGTGCTCTATGAGTATATCTTTAATGTTTTCTAAGAACAGAGAGTCACTACCTAAGATGGTTTTATATCATTGAGGAAAACATCTATTGTTATGTATCACATGTTGATGTTATGAATCTATTATTCTTGAAGAAAAAAGGATGATTAGGGGATTAAAAGATGAATATTATTTTGGATGACGCTCACTATTTTGGGAACTCTATATGATCAAGGTAAATAGATTACTATGGTATTTTATTTGAGGAGTAAAGGGGGACTTATGTTTTGAAGAATAGATGAATTTAAGGTTAAATTATGGTAATTTAGGTTAATTATGGAAATGATTAACCTATCATGGGGAAAATGTGATTAGGTTAGTGACTTTGGTTAAAATATGATAAGAGTGTTTGATGTCGTTTGGAGATGAACGATAAAGTTTATCTTGGAAGACTATGTTATCAAATACTTATTATATTTGGGTTTCAATCTTAGTTTGGTTTATTTTAAGGAATTTAGAGGACAGTTATTTATAGAATGGTCTATGATGAGCTTTGCATAGTACCGTGGAATTTTAAAGATTAAAAGTAGTTTCCCTTCCTATGAGGTTTGTTCTTTTTTGAATGTTTGTTTTATCTCACCCTTTCTATTTTTGGGATGATGTTTAAAGATATAAGAAATAGATAGATAATCTTTTGTGGATTATGTGATTCTCTAGAAGATGATTCTTTTGCTTTTGATGAGACCAAGTGTTTTTGAATGCTCATTCTTTGAAGAAAAGATTAGTCTTGGTAAAAAATTATTAAAGGATGAAACTCTACTTCAAAGTAAGTATATTTAATTGTGTTTTTATTATATGTAGTAAATTAATTCCACATAATTATAAAAAGGAACGTAAAACAAAAACGTTGTCTGTTAACGTTTCCTACTGGGAAATAAAATACCATTTAACCCATCACAAGTTTGTGATTTTCTTGTGGTTAACTTTCTCCTAATCATGTTTTCTAATCACTCTCCATCAGACCATGATGGTTTGTTTTCCTTCCATATCCATATTTTTCAGGGAATCCTAGTATGGGTTAACTCGGGTGACCTTTGTACTTCTCTTTCTTTCTTTTAAAATGATACTTTATTTAATCTTTTTCCGATGTGAGACTTTCAATGAAATTTCCAAGCCCAATTTTAAAAAATGCGAGTATGCAATTTCTCAAGGGGGGAAGAATGTAATGAACCGAAATTTTGAATAAATTTTGTTTCCTAAATTTGTGTGTTATTTTATTTTATACTCAACAAAACTATTTCATTTGATAAAATGAGTATAATTACAATGAGACCGTTGGGTTTCAACTGTTATATGACCATTGGTCAATATGACCATTAGAATCTAAATGTTGTGATTATTGTCTCAAAATACAAGTGATCTTGGTTAATTAATATAGAAAGAAGATTTGATGGCCTCATCCAGTAGTCTTGGGCCGATCGAAGCCCATCTAACCGAACTTGGGAAAGTGGTATCACCATTGGGATTTTCTCTGAACCAAACCCAAGCCGAACATCATCGTGTGAATCTAGAATGGAATCCCCTTCGCGAGAAGTTCAACTGATAGAAATTACTACTCATGCAATGTTGGCTGAGCCGCCCTCAGATTCTCTCACCTTAGCACACCTTACAATTAGGTCCTATGCTGGGGTTATAAGGGACTATGTATGGAGACTATAAATGCTTTGTGTAATCCTTTAAGATAAATAAAATTGTGTTTTCTTCTTATGATGAATTTTGTAAATTTACAAACGTCTGGATAAGTTTAGGATGTATTTTATTGATGAATTTTGGAAAAAAGGATATTTTAAAATATTTAGATAAACCTTAAATAATTCACGATGTTTCATTATTTTCAAAAAATGGTTTTCTGAAAATGTGTTCAGTATGAAATTTAGAGTCTAATAAGATCAACTTAATTTTTGGTAAATAGTGATTTATGAATAGTGATTTTACGCTTAGGATTAGTAATGTGACCAAATGGATTAGTAATCTCATTTAACGAAAGTATTAATATAATATAGGAACCTTTATTAAGTAAAGTGATTCAACAAAATGAGCAAATAACTATTTCATAGATTATTAGTTAAGTATTAGTTTTTTCGGGTGAATAGTGTTTTTTAATTAAAAATTAAATTAAAATTATTTAGAAAATTATTTTTATAAAATGTACATTATTTACGAATTCAGAACATCGATATTACGTTAAGGTAATTATTGGGGAATTTTCTGAAAAAAAATGAATTTTCAGTGAATAGTGTTTTTATTTAAAAATTAAATTAAAAATATTTAGAAAATTATTTTTATAAAATAGAGTTTATTTTTGAATTCAGAGCATTGATATTGTAGAGACCCGTATCCTGACTTACATGGACTTTACATTACATTTGCGGAATACTTAGTATATAACAAAAACACACACTAAAGGATCGTAATAGTTTAGTGTCTTTGGAAACTCGGAACGTAGTCTTCTAATCGTGGTGAAAGTTCTTCAATATCTCCCATAAAGGTCATCCCTTTTTTTCTACCTAAAACCTTTCTTTATATCCTGGGGAAAAGAAAACATAAAAGGGTGAGCTCAAATGCTCAGTAAGGGTAAACAAAGGAAATATCAATCACATAATTTTCATAAGGACATAACATTTTTGGAAATCTTAACCTGCAAAAGAGAGCATAATTTCATAACATGGGATAAATCATAGTAGTGAAATGAAATCATAACTTAAAACATTACTCATTGTGGCATACACACATAATCATAGAGAATCATTTCTTGTTAGTCAAGACTCATTGCCAAGACTATCTTAGTGGACAAAGTCCCTTTCTGAATCGAGTAATCCTCGTTTCAGTCCTGTTTCACTGAACCGGTATAACCTACCATTCCAGCCATGTCTATCTCATGAGATATAAAATATTTACCCAATGCATTGGAGGGAGATATAGGTCCCACCCATCTCATAATGATACCATTCTTATGTGTGCCACAAAATCATAAATCATACATCATTTCATAACCCATGTAACAAAAATGGGATTCTTAAACAACATGACATCATAAAACCATTCATATAAGATAAAGGAATTCATAAACATAATTTCATCACAACATAGTCAAATCAATGTAAAAATATGGATAGAAACAGAACTCTTTATTATCTTAGATGGAAAATAATTTTGATAAAACACTTGAATTGAATTCTTGAGGAAAATATCCTTTCTTCTTCAAAATCAATTTCTTTTCACAAAACATCATGCAACTTTAAAAGAAAGAGATTTTATTGAAAATAGTCATGAAATCTTTTAGAGGAAGCTTCATGAAAATAAGTCTTTATAAAACAGTAGAAATCCGTTCGTGCCGTATAAGTTAAAAAAAACATTCTTCGTACTTTTGTCGGAAAAGTCAAAAAGTACCTCGTACGACAAAAGATTCCTTTCATACATATTACTAAAAACTCACCGAAGGGTAAAAATGGATTTAAACAATTGTAGGTGGATGGAAATAATATTACATTTTGATGAAACATGGATGTGGATGATAAAATACACCCCAGTAAATACTTACGAATAAACAATCTCGGATAAAAATGAGATTGTGATATTTCCCTTACCTTAGGTCCAATTTGCTTCGTATGTGTCCGAACCTCCTGTATAATGATTTAAATAATGTCATTGACTTATTACAGAATCATATTCATTGTTATTATATCATATATGGTTCACTTATGACATTATATTACCCGTTCTTTTGTAAATTCCATGTTAAAGAAGCGTTTTGGGTAAAATCGTTTCATTTATCGTAGGTGTTTTGACTTGTTGTTCTTGACATCATTATTACTTATATCATGATTTACTTACTTCCAGAATATAAAATATGATTTATATATCATATATATTTAGTATATATATATATATAATAGATAGATAAATAAAATGAAAAACACCGTTCATGGAGACGGTAGTCCGTACGTACGCATGAACGCTGTTTTTCTTTCCTTATTGTCTTGAAATGGAAGTAAGTAGATGACATACATATGTATATATATATACATAAATCCAGTAGCTTTATAATGTCATGTATTTCATTATTATTTCTTATATATACATTATAATCATTCTTAAATGGTTAACATGGAGAATGAATCTCATCGCATCGTGGAGACGGTATTCCGTACGTACGCACGAGCGATGATATCATTTCTATAAATATTGAATTGAATTGGAGTGGATTATAAAATATATCAGAATCATTATGATGTTGTAATAACTATGTATAGTTATTATTTACACCATTATACCCATCCATGTAAGGTGGTGGTGGAAAATAGATTACACCACGGCGTGGAGACGGTATTCCGTACGTACGCACGCGCGGTGATTTCTTTTTCCGTAGGATGGATAGATGGTGAAATAGGGTTGTTTCATACTTATAATAACATATCCGTATATGAGTGATACTTATTTTATTACTTCATAATGAAACAACCTAAGAAGAAGAAGTGGAAGAAGAAATAAAGATGAAAGAATTGGTAACGGTAATTACCTCTTCTTTGAAGTGCCTCTTTGAGACCTCCTCTTAGGGCACTAGAATTGGTCTTTGAGGAAGACCAGAACCTCTAGGATGTTGCTAGGGAAGTGGATAATGGATTTTGGCAGGGGTTGGCCGAGCTTGAGTGCTCAAATTGGTGTGAGGAGGAGGGGGAGGAGGTGTCCTTTTATAAGGGAGGAGAGGGGCACCTTAGGAATTCTTAAAAATATTAATTTATAATAAATATAACCCCACTTAAAAACCTCCAAAAATGACTCATATTCGAAGATTAGATGAGATAGGGTTGTAATCTCATCAACCAATCAAATTTAGACATGTTTGGATATTATTTTAAACCTTATCAATTAGATTTAACTCTAAGTTAAATAATTTAACTTTTACCGTGTCTTTTTGTTTTCTTTCACTATATGGTTAATACACTTACTTTAACATGCCAAACGAACCCCAAATTGTTTATTATTAATATATATATCCTTAGCTAAGTCATTTGGCCGAACCTTAGATTTTTAGGAATAAAATAACAATTAGTAATATAATATTTGATTTAAAAACTATTTTGTGTCAATTTTGACACTATTTGATATATGATTTTTGTGAAAGTCATAACAGAATTAAATGTTCGAACCAAGTTGATTAAATCAACACTAATATATCATAGTAACCTAGAAAATTAGTGGAATTCATAAAAAATCTCAAATTACATTTATTTTGGTGTTTATAACATCAATTATGTCAATATTTCATTAATAAGATAATTACTGCATCATTGTTGTGTCATAAATAAATTAAATTATTTGATGTCTAAAAATTACAAATAAAATACCATCATGTAGGAAATCTTTTTAGCTTTCTAATGAATATTTATAGTCGAATTTATCTTATGTATAACCCCATATTAAAAATTCTTTACTTATTAAACTTTGATTTTAACTATTTTAACCCTTCTTTAAATAAATTAATAATAAATGTCCTAATCTAATCCAAGTGGGCCTAAATGGTCATATTTTATTCCTAAGTTTCTTTTTGGTCGAATTACACTTGTCCAATAGAATTAGGACATGTGTTAGGGTAATATTAATATCATATTTACCCTTAGTTACCCTATTTACTATTAACCGTGGTAAAAAAAAGTAAAAAGTTACTATTCACCAAAAAATTATTTTCATCTCATTGAACCACATTTTAGTCCTTGATATTAACCGTGTCTCTCGGATTTTCGAAATTCCATTCACAGAAGCGGTAAAATTAAGTTTTATGCAAAATTCAGTTTTTTTAACCTACCACTTAGTAGTTTCACTATTCATCAAAAATTGATGTTTTTCAGAATAATGCCAAAATTTCATCCCAAGCTATATTTCATATTCCAAATTCAAAAATGAAGTCTATTTTACCAAATTCATAACATAAAAGTTGCATTAATTAATTTTATAATTAAATCCCGCTGTTAAAACAAATAGCGTGTTTTTTAAGAAACAAAATCTATCAAAAGATTGACACTTGATTATGTCTGGTTTAAATGTGAAATTACAAACAATGACGAACATTGTATTAAATTGTAAAAATATATTCTAAATATACTTTAAAACCACTCAAATTAATAATTTATCACTATTAATTATTTCGATTAAAAAAGTTGTTTTTAATTATAATTTAGTAATTTTCACTATTCATTAGAATATGAAAGTTATCCGAAAAGTACCAAAATTTCACCTTAGGCTAAATTCGATACTCCGAATCCAAAAATGAATTCCATTTTGAAAAATAAAATTTACAAAATTTCCAAAAAGTGGTTATTACTATTCATAATGGCTAGTTTTAATAATATTTTAATAGCATATCGTTGTTTCGTGAAACTCAGTATTGCGTACTACACACGCTATCGAGGAAGGTCGCGATTGCGTGTAACGGAAGGAAAGTCAAGGATGCGTATTGTGAAAGATTCTTTTGTTGTAGCGTACAACACTAGACATTAATGAAATTAAAAAGAATATTTTTCATAAAATCTTGGGGCGTTACATTCTACCCCCCTTAAAATGAATTTCGCCCTCGAAATTCGTCGGGGTTATAAATGGTTTACTATTCAAAATTTTCTTTGATAGAAACCCACATTGTAAAAAGGAATACCAAAACATGGATTTAAAAACTAAAGTATGAAATGTAACGATTACCCAAATATACTAATCACTGGGTTTCCACATAGGTGAAAATATGGATATGGAAGAAAAATCTAACCATCATGTTCTGATGGAGAGTGGTAGAGAACATGGCTATGGAAAAGCCAGTAATCACAAATCCATAGATTTGTGATGATATAAGGTACCATCTGATTCATCAGGTATAAGATCACTAGGACAACATTTTTGGTTTTCAAGATCATTTCCCTAAAGTTGAAAATTTTCTTAGAATAAATACTTACTTTATTTTGGTAAAATATCACTTTTGTTCGTGCCTTGAACAATTTCTACTTCATCTCTTAAATAAATGAAGTTGAATTTGTTATTCGTGATGTGTTAGCAGATCATGTGATAGAATGACAGGTCATTCCATCTGTCTCAAACAAAAGGTTAGCAAAACTTATATACATAAGTCGATCTATAGTGAGATTAATCATATATGGTTCCTAAAATGGACTTATACTTCATATATCATACTGCTTAATATAATAAAACTAGTTTCTACTAAACAGGGACTTCCTGTAGGTCAGTGGTAGGCGATAAAGGCCAGTCGCACTTCGGTTGTGGGTTCGATTCCCACAGCCTTGTCCGAAGCGATGGGCTGTCGCCCGTCCTGCAGGTTGTCCTTTTTCCATCCCATCAATAATATCGTCCAACACAATCCATTCCAATCTTTAGGCTTATCCATAATACTGCAGTCCACTCTCATAACATAGTGAAAACAATTACCAGAGATTTAATATCATCGTTGATCCCCATATATCATAAGATATGTTTTTTTTGGTCACATTCCAAACATTCAAAGTCCTTAATCATGTATACTCTTGAATACCCATTGAACCTTAGTGAAAACTTGAATGCAGTTAAAAGTTAACACTTTACACATACCAAAATCCTCAAAATTATTTATACTCAAACCATGATATCACTTAGTCCTTATATCAATCATGAGCTCATGAATACTATTAAACATTTCATTTTCTCGTCTTCATTATGCGCATATCATCTTATTTCCAAAAAAAATATCTCAATCACTTTGAATACCACATCAATAAATATTGCAATACTCAATGATACAACATTATTTTGGAATCCCATTACTTAAACACTTAATCATTCCACCACATCGTTGTCATATTCAACATTGCCAATAGTGATCGCATGTGATTTCCCTTTGTCCTTTGCCTTCAGTGGTTGCTCATGTTGATCATCACTAACCCTTGGATTAGGGCAATTATTAGCATAATGCCCCATTTCCTTGCACTTGAAGCATTGAAGTGTTGGCGGTGCGTTCTCTGCAGTGTTTGCTTTATCATTAGAAACCCTTTTTCCATTACTTCGACACTCAGCTGCTCGATGACCTTCTTTTCCACACTTAAAACATTTTCTAGTCCCTTTTAGACAATCTCCACCATGCTTCTTTCCACACTTTGTGCATAAGGAAACATTCATCTTCTTTTCACCATTATTCTGAGATTTCTCCTTGAACTCCATCTTTCGTTTCTTGTCAAAACCATGAGATGGATATGTAACACCAACTTCCATTTCTACCTTGATAGCACAACGCACAATTTCTTCATAGCTACTGAAGTCTCTTATAGCTAATTCCCTTCGAAGACTTGGTTTTAAGCCACTGAAAAATCGATCAACTTTACTTTCAGGTTGGATGATAATTCCAGAAGCATACCTTGCAAGTCTTGTAAAATTTTCTTCATAGGTACCAACAGATTCATCGTCCCTTTGCTTCAGTTCAAGAAACTCTTTCTCCATCTTTGTTCGGAGAATACGAGGGAAGTACTTATTGAAAAATAAGTTCTTGAACTCATCCCATTCCATAGACTCAATTTCATCCCTTTGCCTTGTATTCTTAATAAGATTCCACCATTGATCAGCATCTCCTTCCAAACGATACACTGCTAGGATGACTTTATCATGTTCAGAACATTGAAGAACTGAAAATATCTTTTCAGTAGTACTAATCCATTGTTCAGCAACTAATGGATCAGTAGACCCACTGAAAGAAGGTGGACGCTGCCTCATGAAGGATTCAACAGAATGTTGCTCCTTCCTTTGCTCGTTTGGAATTCCTGCATGATTCATAGCTTGAGAAATTTGTGTGAGCATGGCTACAAGATTTTGCATTCCAGCTCCTATATCGTTTGGTTGCTCAGGGGTACAATCATTGCATTGCCCATCACATTCCGCATTAACACGGTTCCTTCGGGTTCCAGCCATCGTCTAAAACCCCAAAAGAATTGTGTGAGAGGCAAAAATCATGCTAGGGAAAACAACATAATAAAGGGTTAGTACCCTCAATATCTAACATCTTAGGTTAAATTCGAAGATCGTTAGCGTAATTCTAGGACTATAACCTATACGTATACTTAACCTTAAAGACATCCCTAGACATACCTTAGAAATATCTCTAGGGATCTCACTAATGTTCTCGCATCCTAGTTTCCAAAGGTTGACTAAACCTTTCCTCTGATACCAACTGTAGAGACCCGTATCCTGACTTACATGGACTTTACATTACATTTGCGGAATACTTAGTATATAACAAAAACACACACTAAAGGATCGTAATAGTTTAGTGTCTTTGGAAACTCGGAACGTAGTCTTCTAATCGTGGTGAAAGTTCTTCAATATCTCCCATAAAGGTCATCCCTTTTTTTCTACCTAAAACCTTTCTTTATATCCTGGGGAAAAGAAAACATAAAAGGGTGAGCTCAAATTCTCAGTAAGGGTAAACAAAGGAAATATCAATCACATAATTTTCATAAGGACATAACATTTTTGGAAATCTTAACCTGCAAAAGAGAGCATAATTTCATAACATGGGATAAATCATAGTAGTGAAATGAAATCATAACTTAAAACATTACTCATTGTGGCATACACACATAATCATAGAGAATCATTTCTTGTTATTCAAGACTCATTGCCAAGACTATCTTAGTGGACAAAGTCCCTTTCTGAATCGAGTAATCCTCGTTTCAGTCCTGTTTCACTGAACCGGTATAACCTACCATTCCAGCCATGTCTATCTCATGAGATATAAAATCTTTACCCAATGCATTGGAGGGAGATATAGGTCCCACCCATCTCATAATGATACCATTCTTATGTGTGCCACAAAATCATAAATCATACATCATTTCATAACCCATGTAACAAAAATGGGATTCTTAAACAACATGACATCATAAAACCATTCATATAAGATAAAGGAATTCATAAACATAATTTCATCACAACATAGTCAAATCAATGTAAAAATATGGATAGAAACAGAACTCTTTATTATCTTAGATGGAAAATAATTTTGATAAAACACTTGAATTGAATTCTTGAGGAAAATATCCTTTCTTCTTCAAAATCAATTTCTTTTCACAAAACATCATGCAACTTTAAAAGAAAGAGATTTTATTGAAAATAGTCATGAAATCTTTTAGAGGAAGCTTCATGAAAATAAGGCTTTATAAAACAGTAGAAATCCGTTCGTGCCGTATAAGTTAAAAAAAAAACATTCTTCGTACTTTTGTCGGAAAAGTCAAAAAGTACCTCGTACGACAAAAGATTCCTTTCATACATATTACTAAAAACTCACCGAAGGGTAAAAATGGATTTAAACAATTGTAGGTGGATGGATATAATATTACATTTTGATGAAACATGGATGTGGATGATAAAATACACCCCAGTAAATACTTACGAATAAACAATCTCGGATAAAAATGAGATTGTGATATTTCCCTTACCTTAGGTCCAATTTGCTTCGTATGTGTCCGAACCTCCTGTATAATGATTTAAATAATGTCATTGACTTATTACAGAATCATATTCATTGTTATTATATCATATATGGTTCACTTATGACATTATATTACCCGTTCTTTTGTAAATTCCATGTTAAAGAAGCGTTTTGGGTAAAATCGTTTCATTTATCGTAGGTGTTTTGACTTGTTGTTCTTGACATCATTATTACTTATATCATGATTTACATACTTCCAGAATATAAAATATGATTTATATATCATATATATTCAGTATATATATATATATATATATAATAGATAGATAAATAAAATGAAAAACACCGTTCATGGAGACGGTAGTCCGTACGTACGCATGAACGCTGTTTTTCTTTCCTTATTGTCTTGAAATGGAAGTAAGTAGATGACATACATATGTATATATATATATACATAAATCCAGTAGCTTTATAATGTCATGTATTTCATTATTATTTCTTATATATACATTATAATCATTCTTAAATGGTTAACATGGAGAATGAATCTCATCGCGTCGTGGAGACGGTATTCCGTACGTACGCACGAGCGATGATATCATTTCTATAAATATTGAATTGAATTGGAGTGGATTATAAAATATATCAGAATCATTATGATGTTGTAATAACTATTTATAGTTATTATTTACACCATTATACCCATCCATGTAAGGTGGTGGTGGAAAATAGATTACACCACGGCGTGGAGACGGTATTCCGTACGTACGCACGCGCGGTGATTTCTTTTTCCGTAGGATGGATAGATGGTGAAATAGGGTTGTTTCATACTTATAATAACATATCAGTATATGAGTGATACTGATGTTATTACTTCATAATGAAACAACCTAAGAAGAAGAAGTGGAAGAAGAAATAAAGATGAAAGAATTGGTAACGGTAATTACCTCTTCTTTGAAGTGCCTCTTTGAGACCTCCTCTTAGGGCACTAGAATTGGTCTTTGAGGAAGACCAGAACCTCTAGGATGTTTCTAGGGAAGTGGAGAAGGGATTTTGGCAGGGGTTGGCCGAGCTTGAGTGCTCAAATTGGTGTGAGGAGGAGGGGGAGGAGGTGTCCTTTTATAAGGGAGGAGAGGGGCACCTTAGGAATTCTTAAAAATATTAATTTATAATAAATATAACCCCACTTAAAAACCTCCAAAAATGACTCATATTCGAAGATTAGATGAGATAGGGTTGTAATCTCATCAACCAATCAAATTTAGACATGTTTGGATATTATTTTAAACCTTATCAATTAGATTTAAGTCTAAGTTAAATAATTTAACTTTTACCGTGTCTTTTTGTTTTCTTTCACTATATGGTTAATACACTTACTATAACATGCCAAACGAACCCCAAATTGTTTATTATTAATATATATATCCTTAGCTAAGTCATTTGGCCGAACCTTAGATTTTTAGGAATAAAATAACAATTAGTAATATAATATTTGATTTAAAAACTATTTTGTGTCAATTTTGACACTATTTGATATATGATTTTTTGAAAGTCATAACAGAATTAAATGTTCGAACCAAGTTGATTAAATCAACACTAATATATCATAGTAACCTAGAAAATTAGTGGAATTCATAAAAAATCTCAAATTACATTTATTTTGGTGTTTATAACATCAATTATGTCAATATTTCATTAATAAGATAATTACTGCATCATTGTTGTGTCATAAATAAATTACATTATTTGATGTCTAAAAATTACAAATAAAATACCATCATGTAGGAAATCTTTTTAGATTTCTAATGAATATTTATAGTCGAATTTATCTTATGTATAACCCCATATTAAAAATGATTTACTTATTAAACTTTGATTTTAACTATTTTAACCCTTCTTTAAATAAATTAATAATAAATGTCCTAATCTAATCCAAGTGGGCCTAAATGGTCATATTTTATTCCTAAGTTTCTTTTTGGTCGAATTACACTTGTCCAATAAAATTAGGACATGTGTTAGGGTAATATTAATATCATATTTACCCTTAGTTACCCTATTTACTATTAACCGTGGTAAAAAAAAGTAAAAAGTTACTATTCACCAAAAAATTATTTTCATCTCATTGAACCACATTTTAGTCCTTGATATTAACCGTGTCTCTCGGATTTTCGAAATTCCATTCACAGAAGCGGTAAAATTAAGTTTTATGCAAAATTCAGTTTTTTTAACCTACCACTTAGTAGTTTCACTATTCATCAAAAATTGATGTTTTTCAGAATAATGCCAAAATTTCATCCCAAGCTATATTTCATATTCCGAATTCAAAAATGAAGTCTATTTTACCAAATTCATAACATAAAAGTTGCATTAATTAATTTTATAATTAAATCCCGCTGTTAAAACAAATAGCGTGTTTTTTAAGAAACAAAATCTATCAAAAGATTGACACTTGATTATGTCTGGTTTAAATGTGAAATTACAAACAATGACGAACATTGTATTAAATTGTAAAAATATATTCTAAATATACTTTAAAACCACTCAAATTAATAATTTATCACTATTAATTATTTCGATTAAAAAAGTTGTTTTTAATTATAATTTAGTAATTTTCACTATTCATTAGAATATGAAAGTTATCCGAAAAGTACCAAAATTTCACCTTAGGCTAAATTCGATACTCCGAATCCAAAAATGAATTCCATTTTGAAAAATAAAATTTACAAAATTTCCAAAAAGTGGTTATTACTATTCATAATGGCTAGTTTTAATAATATTTTAATAGCATATCGTTGTTTCGTGAAACTCAGTATTGCGTACTACACACGCTATCGAGGAAGGTCGCGATTGCGTGTAACGGAAGGAAAGTCAAGGATGCGTATTGTGAAAGCTTCTTTTGTTGTAGCGTACAACACAAGACATTAATGAAATTAAAAAGAATATTTTTCATAAAATCTTGGGGCGTTACAGATATTATGCTAAGGTAAAATTTTGGGAGTTTTATGAAAAAAAGTTAAATTTTTAATGAATAGTAAAAATACAGTTTTAGGGTTTCGGTATGTTTAATGACATCATAATTGTGTCATGATGATGTCATGAGATATTTTGAGGGTTGTCCGACCAATGGGAGTGAATTATTGTATGAGGGGTCCCATGTGGCCTAACACCAATGGAAATACCATGGGACAGCCCATGGTTTTGAGAAAACCATTTGTGAGGTGACCCATGGAATTATTAAAGTATCACCACCCCTATCCCTATAAATAACCACCCTTTCCTCCTTTATTTTTCACTCCCAACTCTCCCCCAATAAATCTCTCGTCTCATTACCTCCCAAAGAGTCCTACCAAGGTTTCTTGAAGCCCTCAAGGTCCCAACCTCCGAGTTTTAAGAGTTACGTTTTACGGTAAGGGATCCTACCCATCTTTTTCTTTTCAAGTACTCCCATTTTTATCATTTCTTTTAAACCCCAGGTTCTTATGTTGGGGGTGTTCTTTTATATTCAAATTAATATCCGTTTTATGTTCATATGATGAGATATCCCCTCTTACTCTCATCATTTCGTTTTATGATTTTTTAAGTGGCGCCGTTTGGCAGCCGAATTTTTGTAACAGATGCTTTCACCCTTATCATTTTCAAGTTCTATGTTCATGTTAAGTCTTTCAAGTTCCCTTTTCTTATGTTGGGGAATTATATCTATATCCATCATACATCCCTCTTATGTTCATATTATTAGAGACCCTATTCGATCTCATCAATTCATTTTTTGGAGTTTTATGTGACGTCGTTAGGCTGTCGAATTTTCATAAGAGAAGTCTTATTTTTGTCTTCCTTTCAAGTTTTTCATTTCATATGATATGTCATTAAAGATTCAGTACCATTTTCTTATATCCTTTATATTATTTCCCTCTACTTTATGTGAATCATTGATGAGTGGGTAACCCATGTACCTTCTCTTTTCAATGTTTTCTAAAACCCTGCAACATAGCCGTTATGCTGCAGAATTTTCATCTCAAAATGTCTCTATCTTTTTCTCAAATTATTTTATTTTATTGAGTGAATACTCAAAGATCTTTTTTCTAAGGTTTATTCTCATATATATTAAAATTTTCTATTTTAAATTCTGGGATTTACATATCTGAGACCCTCTTTCCTTTTCTGTGGGTTTAAAGTAACATAAAGATTACATCTTTAAAGAAATTTTTAAAATGTTATTACTATGAAATGAAACCCAATTATTTTATGCTATATGGGTTGTTTATGAAATTATTGATGATGATAAATGTGGATCACATGTTAATAAAGGAAAATATAATGGTGTTACCTGATAGCGCTCCAATGAATTGGGTAAAGATTTAATCTCTAGAGATGACCATTTTAACGATACCTTGGTGAATATCCTTGGTAATTTTTAATGACACCTTGGGGATGGAAATTTTTGAAATAGAAATTATTGTCTGAGTTAAATGTTGTAGCCAGATATTCAAGTTATAAAAAACGTTATTTTTATTATGATATGCCTCATGATCATTTTCTCAGGCCTTAAAGTTATTTTTCATGACTCTTTTATGTACCTCATGTTCACTTGTAAAATGTTTCCCTTGTTTCCCTTACTAGGAATTTTGCTCACCCTTTCCATTGATGTATGCTCCTAGGTTATGAGATGTTGTAATAAACATAGGATGAACAAATGATGAAGCTTCTCTAGTGTTTAAGAATAATTTTTTATGTTGTCATGTTTTAAGTTCATGGTTTCCAAGACACTAAACCTTAAAGATCTTCGATTTTGTGTAATGTAATGAAAGTGTCTTTGATAAAATGGCAGGATGTCATAAGTAGGGAGAAAAATAATTTCAAACACAGAGTCTAACAATTCTACTGCAAAAAGTAGAAGAACTGTAGAGCGTACCTCCTATCACCTCACGCTCTGCAGGATCGTAGACACCCAAAGCTCATGGCTGTCTGTGGTCCCTACTGTCACATCCCGGAGCCTGACGTTGACTTCCTGGTGGTGATGGGAAGACCTTGTAATGTCATCCCCCGCTTCCAGTTGATCTCGCCCCTCTTCTAGCACAACCTCTCCGGTTACCACTCTGATCACGGCGCTGCCTCTATCGTGGTGGTGCGCCTGCTACCTGCCTGAAATTCCCAACATACCTGCTCGGGGTAGTCTCGTTCCAAGTGACCTCACCCATCACAAGAATATCAAAGGTGATCTATGGGCTGCCCTAGTGCCCTCCGGTGCCACTTTGGTGTAAGACCAAGACCCGTAGTCCACTCACAAAAGGGTCCCCTCAGCTAAGGCCCTGCACTTTGCTACCATAGTGGTGCATGACCATGTCTCCGAAACCGATGGTGGGAAGGCCACCTGCGTCAAGGTTCTGTCATCCGGCACCTGCTAGCTGCGGAAGACGTCTCAGCTCTGTCGTGCCTACAGCCACCACCAACTGTAAAAAATGACATGATTCTCTCTATCAAAAGTGCCTTCTCTAGAACGTCGGGCTAAGTGGGGATGCACAAGGGTACTACGATGGAAAGAATCTCTCTGCGGAGACCCTGCTCAAACTTCTGTTCTTGGAAGTTGCCATCATGGACCATGTCTGGGTAAAAACGTGTAGGGTCTGCGAACCTAGTCATATACATAGTCACCGTCATCCCTCCCTACTGAAACTGCAGGAGCTCCTGGATCTGAACAGAGCGTAAGCAAGAGGGGTAACACTCCTCATGAGACAGCAGCTGAATGTCGTCCCACGAAAGCGATGAATCATAGAGTAACTGAGTCACGAGACTCCACCAATGCCCTGCTGCTCTGCGGAAAAAGCTGGATGCCAAATCCACCATCTAGTCTGCCAGGGTCTGTACAAGCCTGAAGAGGCGAACCATTGTCCCAAGCCAAACCTCTGCTGCCTGAGGGTCTGGCTCACCGCTGAACCTCAGTGGTCCCTGCCATTGGAACTCATAGAGCGCGCTCAACCTGTACTCAAGCTTAGTCTGCACTGCTGGAGCTGCCTTCTGCTCACTAGGTGGGGGTGCATCTACTGGCCCACCCAGAGAAAGGGACTCACATGATGGGTCCTAGACTGAGGCCTCATCGCTCACAGGGTCATCGTCACGATCCAAAGCTGGTATCCTGGATGACTGTCTTCGCAATGGCATCCTGAATGTTATCAGAGAGTACCACGATCAGTTGAGCATATATGTATACAACAGTAACAACAATGGGGAGCTGACTCAAGAGAGACAATCAACGACTCAATCCTCGGTGATGCACAAACCAATTTCCCTACAACGAGTGTCTTAGCATGCCGAGTCGACAAGCGGGTTATTAGGGTCTTGGTGAATGGATAAGTTGGCCGCCGCACCATCTCTGGACTCCATGGCCTATGATCCACTCTAGAGACACGTTGCCACAGTTGACCTAGATCCAAACCAATTCCTTTTTAGGGATTTCCAATCAGCGTCCTAAGGAACGAACCACCTTTGATACAACTTTGTCCCGACCCAACCAAACCCAGGCTTGAGCCGCAACTACCCCAAGCCTGCGTCCATAGGCTAGGGGCTGGCAACAAGTTCCGAAGGCTAGAAAACTCGGGGAGGCCTTTTCCTAATTACATGTACACACAAACAACCCACTCAATGCAATAGTGCAGAGTAAAAGATAAAGTAAAGTACCAACTTCTATAAACAACCACAAAGAAAGCATCAACCTCTAAATAGTACAAAGTGAGTGCTAAAGGTAAACTAAAAAAAAGGGAAAAACACGCGCCCAAATGGAAAAGTGCCAAAACCCAGCAACAGGTAAACAAATGTAAAACAGCTCGGAGAGTCCCACACCTGGAACCCGACTACGACCACCATACACGGTCTAAGCTCCCGAACTCCTAAGATCAACGGAAGTCACGACCAACCTGTCCGTTGTCTGCAAGGGCACAAAAAGTGGGGAAAAAGCCCAAGCAGGGGTGAGTATAAAAATAATCAGTAGGATTCCCCGAATGCTCGAGGGAGAAAAAAAGGAGGTACTAAAGAGGTGAGCAGTAGATAGAACATGGAAAATTAAAGGAGTACAACAGAGAGTGAAGAAGAGTAACAATATATAGACCAGCTCAACCAAACAAGAGAATGGAAGTAGACTCATCCAAACACCAAGAGATAGAAATGGTGAAAATATGAACTTCTCATCAAACCTTTGCTACATATAGTAGGAGAGTAGACTCATCTAACCATGAGAAGCTAGACATGGAAAGCACGTGGCATACCCCGCACGTCTTTGCCTCTCATGGAAGGAGAGTAACCAAGCCCAAGGAGTGGGTACTGGAACAAGGTATATACATATCCATATGCTCAATCAAGAAACCTGAACAAGATTGGAAGGGGATCTCCATCCCGTAGCTCATCCTAAGAAAGTGAGTAGCCAATAGTCCCAGAAGTAAACACCATCGATGCCCAGTATCCTACCCGTCTACCCCGAACTACAAGTCAAGGGGATCAAATCACCGCACCTTGTCACTATCCACTTTGGGCGGCACTGAATCTCCCTCACAGTTTAGGTCGCGTCTCAAGGACGCGTCTTGGTGGGGGAAAGCACCCCTCATACTTGAGAGTTCTGGGGACAGTCAAACCACACCTCGTCACTATCAAACAGTCGAGAGGTCTTCTCAAAGTCAAATCTATCACATCACTGACCCGTACAACCACGGGTCCCGCTCTTGTAGTCACGGAGAAAAGACGCAGACTAGCCTTGTAGAAAGGACTGAGTCTGAAAGAAGTCGTCAGGTAACCCACTGCCCAGCCCCACTGAAGGGTGAACACTAAGAGGTCGTCAGGTAACCCACTACCGAGTCTCTGCTAGAGGGTAAACCCTAAGAGGTCATTGGGTAACCCACTGCCCAGTCTCTGCTGGTGGGTAAACCCTAAGAGGTCGTCAGGTAACCCACTGCCCAGTCTCTGCTGGAGGGTAAACCCTAAGAGGTCGTCAGCTAACCCAATGCCAAGTCTCTGGTGGAGGGTAAACCGTAAGTGTAACACCCCAGGTAAATAAAGAATATGAAATTTTCATATTTATCCATATTTTTGAATAAAATATTTATATTACTTTAATGAGGACACTATGCTCGATGGCGTACCCAATACGCAACAACGAGTTTCTTGGGAATCTTACGTTGCACTCGAATAACAAAATAATATTATTTTAAATGGTAGTTAATGCCTAGCCGTTGTAATGGCGGGAATGAACAGAACTAACTACAAAATGATTATATATGTTTGTCAAATATTTTTACTTTTTATAATAAATTTTAGAGGATTAAAAATGCGAATGAATCCAATTTTAATCATAAACATTCTAATATTCTTTAAAAGGTCGATTAACCGCCTTTTGATGGAGAACCAGTTTTAAATCCACCTTTTTACAATTTTATGTGTTATATTTGAAAAAATAAAATTCTTCTTTAGAATTGGGACCTCAAAATTTACTTTGTGTAAATTTTTGGTATTTTTCCGATAAAGTTCATTTTTAATGAATAGTGAAAAATGTTGAAATTTAATTCAAATCCTCTTTTTAATATAATTTATTTATAGGATTATATTATCTTTTTAATTGTTTTTAAAGTGAAATAAGAATATATTTTTACCATTTAATCCAATAGTGGTCATTGTAATTAATTTCACTTTGAAATTGCACTTAAACTACTGTCAATATTTTAATAGATATTATTACTTAAAAAACGCTCTTTGTTTTGACAGCAGGAATTAATTATTAAATTAATTAATGAAACCTATATGTTTTTAATTTTGTAAAATAGAAATAATTTTTGAATTCGGAATATCAAATATAGCTTAGTGTGAATTTTTGGTATTTTTCTGAAAAACATCAATTTTTGATGAATAGTGAAACCACTAAATGGTAGTTTAAAAAATGATTTTTTCGTTTAAATGAAAATTCACCACTTCTATGATTTCAATTTCAAAAATTTGACATACATGGTTGTCATTAGGATGTATAATGTGGTTCAATGGGATTAAAATAATTTTTTGGTGAATAGTAACTTTTAATTTTTTAATCGCAATTAGAGGTAATTAGTGTAATTTAAGGTAAAAATAATGTTGTAATAATATGAAATGACCTAGACACATGTTCGAACCTCATTGGATGTGTCATGGACGACCAAGAAAATACATGGGTCAACTTGGTGACCCCATGGAGCCACTTTGGTTGGAAAATGAGATAAATAACTTTTTATTTAATGTTAAAATAGAAATGCTACAAGCATGAGTTGTTTTACTAAAACAATTTTAAAATGTGGTTATACAAGTCATATTTTTGACTATAAATATTAATTGGAAAGATAAAACGATTTCCTACATTGTGATAATTTTTATAAAATTTTTAGACATTAAATAAATTAAATTATTTATGACATCATGATGATACAACGATTACCTCATTAATAAAGGATTTAAATAAAATGAAAATATAATGATAAAACTATAACATAAACTTGTCAAAAACCTATTATATGAGTATATTTAGAACCCTTAACACCTTATCCTTTAAATACATCAATGTAGGACATTTAAAATTCGAAACTCATTTGAAAATAATGTTTCATTTTGTAACTTTCCAAGAGTGCCCCTCCTCTTCTCTTATAAAAGGCCCCCACCTCTACCACCTTACCCACACCTCTCAAGACTTTTTCTTAGACAAAACCTGATACTTTTGTCTCTCCAAATCCCAATATTACTCCTAGAAGTATCACATTGGGAATATGTCTTCCCAAGGAATCCTTTGAGCTCAAATCAAGAGAGATACCCGATTTTAAGATAATGTCTTCACTTGTGTTCTTTAGGTTCATTTTGATTATCCAACCCCCTAAAATCTTTTGATTAATTTATTTTTTAACAACTCCATTATCTTAAATATACTAGGATGTTTTTATAAGAAGTATTAGAGCCACACTTACACACACCTACATCTACTGGTTAAGGAACATACTGTTTCTGTGGATGGTGAATTTCTGCCTCACGAAACGCTGATTGTTCAATATTATTTTTAACACCCTCAAAGGTGGAAATTAAGATGTCACTATATTTATATATGATATACAATATGTTTATGTTTTACTTATGCTTATGTATTTTTCATTTATGGCATACCTTTATGGTTTCCATTATGGTTAAACGCGATATCATCATTTTAGGAAGTGCGGCCTACCGCCCCCTCAAAGTGATTTGATTCGTTAATACCATATGTGGTAGATATAAAGAATAGATTAAATGATATTTTATATGATACCATACTGGAATTATAATACTATTATGTATCATTATGTTTTAATTCCCTTAAATAAGAAATAGAAATGGAAGTAACATTCATGCGTACGTACGACTTACCGTCTCCATAAACGGTGCTTTTCATTTCTTACCTCTAAATGTTATGTAATATTATAAATGCATGTATATAATGGATATATATGATATATATGATATCTAAATAATGAATATAATTTTGGATAAAATATATATTTTACCACATGAACAACTAGTAATTATAAAGAGTTTATTTTTGACTCAAGTAGCAATGATCTACAAAAAGACCATTATTAACTTAAATAATTACGTAGTGTTCATAGCATGGTAGTAAGTGATATAAAAGGAATAATGAACTTTAAAAAGCTTCTTAAGAGATTAGAAATTAACTCAAGTTTATTATTCAGGAGGATAAAGAACGATCGAGTCAAGTCGGACCCGAGGTAAGGGAACCTACCCCTCTCATTCTTTTTAAGTACACTCTTTTATGTCATTCCTTTTAAGTTCATATTTCTTATTATTGGGATGTTATTTTATATTCATATTTCTGTAAATTTTATGTTAATATGATGAGAGACTCTATTTGATCTCATCAATCCATTTTTGGAGGTTTTAAGTGGCGCCGTTAGGCTGCCGAGTTTTCATAAGGGATTTTTCATCTCACTTTTATTCCTGTGAGATTTATGCTAAATTTGCCTCCATTTCCGTTGAGTGGTATATATACTGCCCATTATTCTACTCTTTGTGTAATATAATTTCGTTTATTAGTATTTACATCAATGTTGTATTGTCTTTCTTTCATGGAGTGTATGTTTCGAAAGATACCCAAGTCGGTAAGGGAACCTCTCACCCTCCTCTTTTTAAAAGACTTCTTTTGTTTTGTATTTTAATTTACATATTGTTATGTTGGGATATTTTCCTATATATCCTTATTGATGTAAATTTTATTCCCAATTGATGAGAAACCCTTTTTATCTCTCATCAACTCATTTTTTGAATTTTGATGTGACGCTGTTAGGATGTCGAATTTTTGCAAGGGAACTCCTTATCCGAATTTTGATTCTTTGGGATAAACTTGCAGTCCTTGAATATGTCATTATAGGAATATGTGTGAATAACCAATGATTTTTTTACACTTAATATCCACTTATATTTGGTGTATTCGTTTGTCACACATAATTATGTAATTGATTTATCCTTAATCCAAGGATACCATCTTTGTATGGGACTTCGTCTCAATCTCATTTAATTAAGGCATATTTTGTTTTATACACAACCTTATTTTATATTGTGTATAAAAACCTTTGAATTTTATGTTTATCCAAAAGGAATCTTTTTATATGAAGCATTTTACTAAACGACAAAAGGGAATGTTTTTGTCGTACGTATGTGGCGACAACAACTTCTCCGCCGTCGTGACCATTATTTGAGATTCAGCTTCCTCTACAAGCCATAATTTTTTAAAATGAAAAATAAATTCCATGTTTTACTTTTATTTTATTTTGGTATTGAAAATGGTTTTCCTAATGTTTTAATATCAATGTGTTGTATTGATATCTTGTGATTTAAAAGTAGAAATGTTATGTTTCCTTTATGCATGTTTTATGTGATATGATTATGTTATGGTTCTTGGGCATTATTATGAAGATGGGTGGTTCCGTGACAAACTAAGGGCAGGTGATCCCGATATAGCTCTCCAATGCATTGGGTAACATGAAGGATTTAAACGTTAAGGTTTCTCTGAAGAGATTTAGGGAATATATTATGATGGGTATTCCAAACGTAACCAAGAGGGTTACTCCCTACGTAAGAATGTTATGAATGCCTCAAGTTAACTTTATGCCTTATGAATTCTATGATTTATTCATGATTTGATGAGGTATGTAAAAATTCTTATGTTTTATGAGTAAAGTATGATTTCATACAAGGACTAATGTTTTCTTTTCGTACTTTTAAATCCCTTACTGAGCTTTTTATGATCATCCCAAGTTTTTGAAATGTTTTCACAGGTCAAGGGAAAGGTGCATGTTATGAGAATAGTGTCAAGGAAGTGTCAAGAAAGAATCCATGTTTTATTTTAAATATGTTTCCATTGATGGGGAAAAACGAATATTATCTTTTATGTAACCACTTTGTTTAAATGTGGAATGTAATTCATGATTTATGATCTAATTCTCTAAAACTCTAAACCTGAAAAGTTCCTAAATGTTAATTATTCATTTAATTCAATATTAAGTAAGGTTTATGTTTGGGACCTTATAGTTTGTATCAAATTTTGGTTTAGATAAATTTAGAGGTTAGAGTATTTTTTAAGAAAAAGTGACAAGTTTTGTATAACCATAATGGTTAGTATATTAGATGGAGTCATCGTTTTTTTGAATGTTAGAATGAGTTTGAGATAACTTGGATAAGTATATCATGGTTTTTATCTTCCTCTTTTTTATTTGATGATTTTATTGATATACTCACACTGACCTTTTTGGTTTTAGTAAATTTCTGGATCTAGTAGGCACCAATGTAATAGTGGATTTGAAGAAAACTGTGATGGTTTTATGAAAGAACAACTGAATGATATGGGAGCTGCAATGAGAACTCTTGTGGTTATCCTCAACCAACTATCTGGAGTCATGATTGACCACCTGAACCTTAGTAATTTTTATAAGGCATCGTATATGTGAGAAACAAATCCCTACGGAAGTTCAGGTAATACTCATAAAGGTAAGTATGTTCAAAAACCTATGTGTCAAATATGTGGAAAGAAACACATAGAAAAATGTTTCAATGGGACAGAAAGATGCTATAGATGTGGAAATGAAGGTCATAAAGCAAGAACCTTCCATGGAAAAGGAAGCATCTAGTTGACTCTAGGAAAGGGAAAGAAGTTATTTCTGAAGGATCAATTGAATGTTTTAAATGATGTGTGCATGGTAATTATGAAAACACATGTCCTACGAAGAAGTTTCAGGAATGGGGTCACCAAGATCGTACAAATATTCATTTACCAATACCTAATGCCATTCCGATTGAGGATGAAGAAACTAACAATGAAGAATGAAAGGTATGGATTATTTCTTAACATATGTTTTCCTATTATTGGAATCTTAGGATATGATTCATGATTTTGTTTGTAGGAAAGAAGTATTATAGAATTAGTTGAAAAGGAATTGCTAATGGATTATGAATAATATTTAATGAGTAAGAAGTCATCATATAAGGGATTCAAGAGTTATGGTAGATTTTAGGATGGTGAAATTCTTAGATGTATTAATTATCTTTTGATGATGAGGTTACATTAGAAGACTTTTTATAGTAACTCTGATGTTTGATATACGAATATTTTATTCAAGGAATAATTATCCTTTCTTTTGCGGATATAGTTATAAAGAACCATTTGGGTTTATGTGATCCTTGAATTTGATGCAATTACTGGTTAATACATTTTGGGTTGAAAAATGGATGTTATCAGATAACCTTTGTGGTTAAAATATGTTATGGTTATTTTTGATGAATTTATCTCTTTTTGAAGAATGTTATAAAATTATATAGTTTTTGAAAAGAGACAACATGCAGACCGTGTGACAAACCATCGCTCCGGACGAAGCTGCGGGAATCGAACCCACAACCATGTGCAACTGTTATTTATCGCCTACCACTGGACTACGTGAAGTCCCTGGTTAGTTTGAAAGACTCATTTTAGTTAGATTATTTTATTAATTAAGAGTAAGTTGATTTTTGGTTATCAATGGAAATGATTAGCCTATCATGGAGGATATGTGATTAGGTTAATTACTTTTTAGTATGAGACTATAAGAGTAACTGATGTTATTTTGGAGAAAAATGTTAAAATTTATCTTAGGAGACTATGTGATTAAATCCTTCAGAGAATTGGGTTTCAATATTAGTTTGGTTTACATTGTACAATTTTATGGATAGATGTTTATTGAATGGACTTTGTTGAACTTTGGGTTTTATTTGATAAATTTTGGAGATTAAGAATAGAATTTTTTTATAAAGGATTATCCTCTTTGGGTATTATATGATCTCATACTAACCTTTTTGGTTTTAGTTTTGGTTAAGGTCTAAAGACATGGGAAGTATATAGTTCTCTTTTGTGGATTAGGTGATTCTATAGATGTTGATTATAGCTCTCTCAATGTGAACAAGTCATCCCAAATACTCGTCTTTTGGAGAAAATATGAGTTCGTGTAAGAAATCTAGTAAAAGTTGAAATTCAACATAACGATTAAGTATGCTTCCTTATTTTTTAGTTAAGCTCATAAATAAATTCCTCAATAAAAAGTAACAAAATACAAAAATGTTGTCTGTTAATTTTTCCTACCGGGGAATCAAATACCATTTAACCCATCACAAGTTTGTGATTTTCTTGTTGTTAACTTTCTCCTAGACATGTTTACTATCATTCTCCATCAGAACATGACCCTTTGTTTTTCCTTCATATCCATATTTTCATACTTGGAATCCTATTATGGGTTAACTCGGGTGACATTTGTACTCTCCCATTCTTTTAAAGTGACAGTTTTACTGACTCTTGTTACGATGTGGGATTTTCAATGAAGCTTCCAAGACCAATTTTAAAATTGTGAGGACGCAATTCCCAAAATGGGGGAAAGATGTAACACCCCAGGTAAATAAAGAATATGAAAATTTCATATTTATCTATATTTGGGAATAAAATATTAATATTACTTTAAAGGGGACTCTATGCTCGATGGCGTACCCAATACGCAACTATGAGTTTCTTGGGAATCTTACGTTGCACACTAGTAACAAAATAATATTATTTTAAATTGTAGAAAACGCCTAGCTGTTGTAATGGCGGGAATGAATAGAACTAACTTCAAAATGATTTTATATGTTTTTCAAAAATTTTTACTTTTTAAAATAAATTTTAGAGGATTAAAAATGCGAATAAATCCAATTTTAAGCGTAAACATTCTAATATTCTTTAAAAGGTCGATTAACCGCCTTTTGATGGTGAACCTCTATTAAATCCACTTTTTTACAATTTTATGTGTTATATTTGACAAAATAAAATTCTTCTTTAGAATCAGGACCTTAAAATTTACTTTAGGTAAATTTTTGGTATATTTCCGATAAAGTTCATTTTTAATGAATAGTGAAAAATGTTGTATTTTAATTCAAAACCTCTTTTTAATCTAATTTATTTATATGATTAGATTATATTTTGAATTGTTTTTAATGTAAAATTAGAATATATTTTTTCCATTTAATCCAATAGTGGTCATTGGAAATAATTTCACTTTGAAATTGGACTTAAACTAGTGTCAATCTTTTAATAGATATTGTTACTTAAAAACACGCTATTTGTTTTGACAGTGGGAATTAATTATTAAATTAATTAATGCAACCTATATGTTTTGAATTTTTTAAAATAGAAATCATTTTTTAATTCAGAATATCAAATATAACTTAGGGTGAATTTTTGGTACTTTTATGAAAAACTTCAATTTTTGATGAATAGCGAAACCACTAAGTGGTAGTTTAAAAACTGATTTTTTCATTTAAATGAAACTTCACCACTTTTTTTCTTTGAATATAAAAAATCCAACATACATGGTTGTCATTAAAATGAAAAATGTGGTTCAATGAGATTAAAATATTTTTTTGGTGAATAGTAATTTTGAAGTTTTTAATCGCGATTAGAGGTAATTAGTGTAATCTAAGGTAAAAATAATGTTTTAATAATATGGAATGACCTAGAAACATGTCCTAACCTCATTGTATGTGTCATGGACGACCAAGAAAATCCATGGGTCAACTTGGGGACCCCATGGAGCCACTTTGGTTGGAAAATGACATAAATAACTTTTTATTTAAAGTTAAAATAAAAATGTCACAAGCATGAGTTGTTTTACTAAAACAATTTTTAAATGGGGTTATACAAGTCATATTTTTGACTATAAATATTCATTATAAATCGAAAATTATTTCCTACATCATGAATTTTTTTTATAATTTTTATACATTAAATAAATTAAATTATTTATGACATAATGATGACGCAGCGATTACCTCATTAATAAAGGATTTAAATAAAATGAAAATATAATGTTAAACATATAACCAAAACTTGTAAAAAACCTATTGGATGAGTATATTTCAAATCCTTACCATCATATCCTAGAAATACATCAATGTGGGACCTTTAAAATCTAAAACCCATCTGAAAATAAAGTAACATTTTTTAACATTCCAAGAGTTCCCCTCCTCTCCTCTTATAAAAGGCCCCCACCTCTACCACCTTACCCACACCTATCAAGCCTTTGTCTCAGACAACCCCTATTCATTTTGTCTCTCCACATACCTCTATTACTCCTAGAAGTCTCACTTTGGGCAGAAGTCTTTTCAAGTAATCCTTTGAGCTCAAATCAAAGAGAGATACCCGATTTTAAGGTAATGTCTTCACTTGTGTTCTTTTGTTTCATTTTGATTTTCCAACCCACTAAAATATTTTTATTTATTTATTTTGTAAAAAATCCAGTATCTTAAATATACTAGGATTTTTTTATAATAAGGATTCGGGATACACGTACATACACCTATATCTAATGGTTAAGGAACATACTGTTTCTTTGGATGGTGAATTTCTGCCTCATGAAGCGATGATTGTTCAATATTCTTTTAACACCCTCAAAGGTGGCCATTAAGATGTCAATATATTTATATATGATATATAATATGTTTATGGTTTACTTAAGCTGCTGTATTTTTCATTTATGGCATACCTTTATGGTTTCCATTATAGTTAAACGTGATATCTTCATTTTAGGAAGTGCGGACTACCGCCCCCTCAAAGTGATTTGATTCGTCAATACCATATGTGGTACATATAAAGGACAGATTTAATGATATTTTATATGATACCATACTGGAATTATAATACTACTATTTATCATTATGTTTTAATTCCATAAAATAAGAAATAGAAATTGAAGTAGTGTTCATGCGTACGTACGGCTTACCGTCTCCATGAACGGTGCATTTCATTTCTTAACTCTAAATGTTATGTAATATTATAAATGCATGTATATAATGGATATATATGATATCTAAATAATTAAAATAATTCTAGATATAATATATATTTTACTACATGAACAACTTGTAATTATAAAGAGTTTATTTTTGACACAAGTAGCAATGATCTACAAAATGACCATTATTAACTTAAATAATTACATAGTGTTCATAGAATTGTAGTAAGTGATATAAAAGGAATAATTAACTTGAAAAAGTTTATTAAGAAAGTAGAAATTAACCCCATTTTATTATTCAGGAGGTTAAAGAACGATCGAGTCAAGTCGGACCCGAGGTAAGGGAACCTACCCCTCTCTTTCTTTTTAAGTACACTCTTTTATGTCATTCCTTTTAAGTTCATCTTTCTTATGATTGGGATATTCTTTTATATTCCTATTGCTTTAAATTTTATGTTAATATGATGGGAGACCCTATTTGATCTCATCAATCCATTTTTGGAAGTTTTAAGTGGCGCCGTTAGGCTGCCGAGTTTTCGTAAGAGATTTTTCATCTCACTTTTATTCCCGTGAGATTTATGCTACATTTTCCACCATTTCCATTGAGTGGTATATATAATACCCATTATTCTACTCTTTGTGTAATGTACATTCATTTATTAGTATTTACATCATTGTTCTACTGTCCTTCTGTCATGGGGTGTATGTTTCGAAAGATACCCAAGTCGGTAAGGGAACCTTTCACCCTCCTCTTTTTAAAAGACTTATTTTGTTGGGTATTTTAATTTATATATTGTTATGTTGGGATATGATCTTCTATATCCTTATTGATGTAAAGTGTATGCCCAAGTGATGATAAACCCTTTTTATCTCTCAATAACTCATTTTTTGAATTTTGAAGTGACGCCGTTAGGCTGTCAAATTTTTGCAAGGGAACTTCTTAACCCAATTTTGATTCTTTGGGATAAACTTGCACTCCTTGAAAATGTCATTCAATGAATATGTGTGAATAAACTCTGATTGTTTTACACTTAATATCCACTTATATTTGGTGTATTCGTTTGTCACACATAATTATGTAATTGATTTATCCTTAATCCAAGGATACCATCTTTGTATGGGACTTCATCTCAATATCCTTTCATTGATGCATATTTTGTTTTATACACAACATTCTTTTATATAGTGTATAAACCTCTTTGACTTTTACATTTATCCAAAAGGATTCTTTTTATACGAAGTGTTTTACTAAACGACAAAAGGGAATGTTTTTGTCGTACGTATGCCGCCACAACAACTTCTCCGCCGCCGTGACCATTATTTGAGTTTCAGCTTCCTCTACAGGCCACACTTTTTTTAAATGAAAAATAAATACAATGTTTTAATTTTATTTTATTTTGGTATTGAAAATGGTTTTCATAATGTTTTTATATCAATGTGTTGTATTGATATCTTGTGATTGAAAAATGAAAATATTATGTTTCCTTTATGCATGTCTTATGTGATACGATTATGTTATGGTTCTTGGGAATTATTATGAAGACGGGTGGTTCTGTGATAAACTATGGGCGGGTGAGCCCGATATAGATCTCCAATGCATTGGGTAACGCGAAGGAGTTAAACGTTAAGGTTTCTCCAAAGAGATTTAGGGAATATAATGTGATGGGTATTCCAAACGTAACCAAGAGGGTTACTCCCTACGTAAGAATGTTATGAATGCATCAAATTACCTTTATGCCTTATGTCTTCTATGATTTATTCATGATTTGATGAGGTATGTCAAAATACTTATGTTTTATGAGTAAAGTATGATTTCATACATGGACTAATGTTTTCTTTTCGTACTTTTATATCCCTTACTTAGCTTTTTATGCTCATCCAATGTTTTTGAAATGTTTTCACAGCTCAAGGGAAAGGTGCATGTTATGATGATAGTGTCAAGGAAGTGTCAAGGAAGTGTCAAGAAAGAATCCATGTTTTATTTTAAATATGTTTCTGTTGATGGGGAAAAACGAATATTATCTTTTATGTAACCACTTTGTTTAAATGTTGAATGTTATTCATGATTTATGATCTAATTCTCTAAAACTATAAACCTGAAAAGATCCTCAATGTCAATTATTCATTTAATTCAATATTAAGTACGGTTTAAGACCGGGGCCTTATACTAAGAGTTTGCCGGGTAAAACACTTCCTAGTCTCTTCTAGGGGGTAAACTCTAAGAAGTCATTGAGCACCCCACTGCACATCCCCGCTATAGGGTAAACCCGATGAAGTCGATGAGAAACCCACTGCCCAAACCCTCTGCAGGGTAAAACAGAAGAAGTCGACGAGAAATCCACTACTGAGCCCCACTGGAGGGTAAATCCAAAACTGCTTTGGCCATCTCTAATGGATGGTACAACACTGGAAAACAGATCACAGAAGGAGGATATGATCTCAATACTCGGCTTGGGAATCTGCGCCCGGGATCACTAGGGCTCCGTACCCTATGGGGAACAACCTCCTAGGTAGACGTTCAGTGCCCGCGTAAAGTATTGGTCACACCAAATACACCAAAAACTCTACCAGGAACACGAAAGGACGTGATACTGAAAGCTCACATGACTAAAGGAAAAAGGGGAACCCTAAAAACTCCGTCGATCAGACCGTTGAGAACAGAACCAGGGGAAGCCACTCAACCCTTCTAGTCTAAAACATCGAGAATGGGAGGACCCTCTACGTTGCGAGAGGTCAAAGGTACATAATGTAGAACATGAAACACACATGGGGACCGCAAGCCGTGTGGCCCCCACTCATCTCCAAACCAAGAGAAAAAACGTTCTCAGGTACAAACTACAACATGTGCCTCCAAGAATTTCTGTATACTCCCAGAGTATACCACATTTCCAGCCCAAGGTTTATCGTGCACACAGAACTCAATGCCAACACAAAAAGTTTTAATAGTAACTTCGCAATCCTACTTCTTCCACGGCCCTAGTATGGCCAACCACATCTCTTTAAGCATTCAATTAACTATCCCAAGAGTGAACACAATCACACACCAAGGGTTCTCTACAAACACCGTAGGAAGAACCACCACCAGTACAACTTTCATGCTTTCACATTTAATAAGATCTCAGATGAGGTTCTGCACATCCAAAAAAATCATACCGTTGTAATCCTCGCAGAAAAACACGCGAGATCGACTATTTACTCACCTCTAACAGATATCTGAAAAAGAATTCGACCAACACCGCTTTATTCCCAAACAACATCCCGTGGTCCCGAGCCTTGGTCCAGAAAACAGTCAGGCACATCGCACCGTTGCCATCTCCTTGGAAAGACACGTCAAATTGACTGCTTACTTGTGTGGAATGGATGTCTGAAGAAAAGGATGTATATTTCTATACCGCACATGAGCGGTGCTTAGTGGGACCCTCATTTTGGTACTGAAGTGCATCGAACGGATTGTACCGTTGCGATCCTCTCGAAAAAGTACACAAGTTTGACTATTTATATGTCCAAAACTGACACCCGGTGAAGAAGTTTGAAACCACAGCCAACACCCAAAACGGCCCTCATAGGGCCCGCACCATCATGTAGAAATAAAACATGCAGATTGTTCCATTGCAATGCCCTCAGAAAAAAACCCAGAATCGACTGCTCGCACGCCTCAAACGGACGTCCGATAAAAAAGTTGCTAAATGTTTCTCACAGCTTAAAAGACGGGTCGTGGTGACAACACCTCACCTCCGGTTTCAACCACCGAAACCATACTGGAAAATCTGGCTCAGCGCTAGTGTCGTAACACTACTGACGGCGTTAAAAATGGACTCCGGATGTGTCCGCGCCGCCCAAAACAAGAACCTCGGGAAAAACGCTAAACCACTTAACGGTGTGTCGCGCCACCAAGCCCTTCGTCTCGGGAATTAAAAATCCTCTAGACCATTCCAACACGTTCGTCTCGATCCAAGGATCGTGTCGCCTCAGATGATACATGAATCTGATTTACGAGTTGGAAATTAGGTTCATCTTAATATAAACTGACGAAACGAGGTGGACCGAGCCGGTTCAGCCGTTCCGGCTGAGTCTTCCACGGGGCCCTACAAAGGGCCGGTCCACGTACACCGACTGGGGTCACGAGGACCCTGGGTCTTTTGCCTCGCCAACCGCTATTACCGGTCAACCCGTTGTCCCCGTGCCCCAGCTGGCGCCCCACACTCGCTCGGCCACCTAACCCCGGCTGCGTCCACCCAGAAAAGCCCGCTCGCCCAGCCGATGCCCCCAGCCGCCTGCGGCCACTTGCTCCGCTCGACCACAAGCCCCGACCGCCTCACCCTCGCCGAAACCCGCTCGACCCCGGCCGCCTCCACTGAAGAATCACCACGCCGCACACCCTTGACCATCAGGATGCCGTGCCAAGCCACCGGATCTCCACTACCCTGGGCCGCCGCCGCCCGAATGGCCAGAACCTCGCCGGAAAACACCCAAAAACCTGCTAATCTTTGTCAGACAACTGAGGTCGCCACAGAACTCGGATTTCGAATCTGGAAAGTGCAGCAGAAGTCTCAGGATATAAACTATGAAAATATGGGCATTTCACGAAGATCAAATAGCATTTAGATACTTTAATTGAACTTGAACGAAGGGTTCAGAAATTAAAACGAAAAACGAAATCTCCTACTTGCAGGGGCGTAGCCCGACTCTTCAATGTTGGCCCGCACCTCACCGTTGTCTCCCCGTCTATATCGGAGGGGGAGGAGGAGGAGATTGAGATGGAAGGGTTGAGGGAGATGGGGGGTTTCTTTAGGGGGTGGAATGAGGATGGGGGAGAGGGATAGGAGAGTTTAAGTAATTAAACTCTTTTTAATTAAAAACTCGACCCCTGAAAACACCCGCGTCCAAAACACCCCGACACGGTCAAAATTAAACCTCCCCTAAAGTAAACAATACCTCACGAGCTCAACGGAGGTCTCGAAATTTTAATCTGAGGCCCCGTTCAAATGTTATAAAATTTAACGCCTGAGGCCATTAAATTACAAAAATTCCCCTGGTGGCCTTTTTCACCGAAGGCCCTTACTCGTGATAGTTACACCCCTCCAAGGGTAAAAGGCATGTTCCAGACTCAACGGTTCCATCAATTTTCCCATCCGAGTAGAAGTTTAAGAGTTATTTCATTAAATTGTTGTTCCGAGTGTGAACATACAAAAAATATAATTCCGGCCACAGCGGGGCTCAAAATCATACGCCGTCTGAAGGCACTACTTTGGAATAACACCAAGAAAATTACAATGTCTTTTATAGAAAAAACTGACTTCTTACATTCTATTTAAATATGTTTATGTCCCTAGTTACCTTTATATGTAATGTGTTCTTTCTATGGGTTTTATGGTAATCTTTTGGTTACAAAAGGGTAATTAATGATCTTTTATTCAGTGAAGAGTATTTACTACAACATAAAGGTGAAAAGTATTAATTATGATGAATTATTAATGGTTTACTTGTTGTTTTCAAAAACTAATAGTTTTACTTCATTGTGTATCTCTTACTGAGCTTTTTATGCTAATCCCAAGTTTTTTAAATGTTTTTCATAGGACATAAAGTAGAATAGGGTCAAGGATGGGATCATGGAAATGTCATGCCCTCTTAATCATAGAATTAGATATGAGTCTTTTTTTAATAGTTTTTATTTTATGAAAAAAATGGAAACTGTGTAGGAGTTTCTACTTTGTAATCTTTTTAGATGTAATGTAATAGTTATGGCCTAATTCTATAAAACACTAATCCATAAAATATCCTCAATGTGAATTATTCATTTAATTCTATATTATGTGTGTTTTAAGGTCGGGTCCTTATAGTTGGTATCAGAGGTCAATTTAGACTACTTTAGGAGGTAGGGTATTATTAAATTAATATCTATAATGTAATTTATGGTAATTTTGAAATGATATAGAATTTATAGATTACCATGTTGCTTCGCCTAAGATATTTTTGTGTTTAGAATGGTTTTCCGCAGAGGAAACATGGAAGCTATGTTCAGACAACATCAGGAAGAAGATAACCTTCCAAATCAGCAACCTGAGATGGTCGGAATTGGAACTGAACAGTTTGTTGCAGTGATGGCAGAGTTGAACCAGGCTATAAATGGTGGTGGTATCCATGCACGAGATCATCCAGATCAACCGCATAGGAACATGTCAGTAGTGGATAATTTCATGAGGCAACATCCCCCATCATTCAGAGGATCATATGACCCTGTGCTAGCTGAAGGGTGTATTAAAGAATTGGAGAAGATTTTTGATGTCATCGGGTGTAAAGAACATCAAAAGGATAGTCTCGTTGTTTACCATTTTGAAGGTGATTCTAATGAGTGGTGGTCAATGGTGAAAAATATTAGGGATAGTGAGTAGATTGATTCTCTTGATTGGGATGAGTTCAATGGTATTCTTCTTGAGAGATATTTTCCTATGGTTGTTCTACTTAGGATGGAAAAAAATTAATGGAATTGAGGTAGGAGGATGACTCAGTGGATTCTTATGAAGAAAATTTCACTCGACTGGCAAGGTATAAATAAAATTTCATCCAAGATATTGAGAGTAAGATAAATATACTGTACTCAGGACTGAAGCCACGATATCTAATAGTGTTAGCCTCTCGTGAGTTCAAAAGTTATGAAAAAATTGTTCGATGTGTGGAGAAGGTGGAAATGGTGTTTGCTGATGATCAGGTGTTCTTTAAAAAAACAGAATAAGAGGTCTAGTTAGGAGGGAATGGGGAAGAATTCATCAAAGAATCCTGGAGGTAAGAAAAATAAATATCCATCCTGTGAGAAGTGTGGTAAAATGAATCTTGGAGAATGTTTATCCAGGTCTGGAAAGTTTATTCAGTGTGGTAAGTCGGGTCATATTGCTTGTAACTGTAAGGAAGATGGTCAAGCAGGAAATGAAAATCCAGCGGTAAGATGTTTTATGTGTAATAAAATGGGTCATTATGAAAATGGATGTATAACGAAGAACACAACTACAATAAATCATCTATTCTACAAGCAGAAAGGGGTAGTGAAACCCTTTGAAACTACTTTAGCCGATGATGGGCCATCGAATGAAGTAGTATCAGGTACACTGTTTGTTTGTTCAGATTATTCCAATATGTTGTTTGATTTAGGGTATACACATTCTTTCATTTCAGAAAAGTTTTCTAGTAAATTGTGAATTCCATATCAAGATATGAATGCTGAACATTTTGTAAAAACAGCAGGGGGAAAGGTTGAGACAAAAAGAAATTATAAGAACCTTCCTATCGTTGTGTATGGAAAGAATCTACCAGCGAACCTTATTATCTTGCCTCTAGTAGAGTTTGATGTTATTTTTTTGCATGGATTAGGTTTCTGTTTATCATGCTAATATTGAATGCAAATCTAAAGTTGTTTCTTTTCAGAAATATTTTTAGTTGGTTTACAAGAATGAACACTTAGTTTTGATAACATATCAGGAAGCTGCTAAACTAGTAAATGATGGAAATAAATGTTACCTGCACATATTGTTGAAAATAAAAGAACTATTCAGATTAATGATATGCCAGTGGTAAATGAGTATCTTGATTTTTTTCCTAATGAGTTTCCTAGTATTATACATGATCAAGAAGTTGAATTTATGGTTGAATTAGTTCTTGATTCTAATCCAATTTCAAAACCCCCTTATCGAATGGCTAAAGATGAACTTTTAGAGTTAATGAAGCAATTGCAGGAGTTATTAGATAAAGGTTTCATTCTAACTAGAACATCACCATGGGGTGATCCTATCTTGTTTGATAAAAAGAAATATGGTTCAATGAGACTTTTCATTGATTATAGAGAATTGAATAACATCACTATTAAGAACAAGTATCCTTTGCCTCATATCGATGATTTGATTGATCAGCTCTAGGGAGATTAGTATTTTTCGATGATTGACTTGAGGTCGGGGTACCATCAGTTGAAATTAAAGGAAGTAGACTTTCCAAAGACTACGTTTTGTACTAGATATGGCCATTATTAATATGAAGTAATGCCTTTTTGGTGAACCAATGAACCTGCTGTATTCATGGATCTTATGAATAGAATTTTCCATGAGTTCTTTGATATGTTTTTGGTTGTTTTCATTAATGATATTTTGGTTTATTCCAAAAGTAAAGAGTAACCTGAAAGTCATTTAAGGGTTGTCTTTCAAACCTTAAAAGAAAAGAAATTGTTTGGGATATTCAGAAAGATTGAGTTTTGGTTACAAAAAATTTCTTTCCATGGTCAAATTATTTCAAAAAATGGAATAACTGTTGATCCTGCTAAAACAAAAGTTGATGAAGAATGGCCAAGAACCTCAAATAAAAACGAGATCCGTAGTTTTCTTGGTTTGGTAGGCTATTACCCAAGGTTTGTTGAAAATGTTGCATGGTTATCTAGTCCAATGACTATGTTAACTCAAAAAGGTGTTAAGTTCATTTGGATAAAAGAATGTGATGATTGTTTTCATTAATTGAAAAGAAGATTGGGGAATGCTTCAGTTTTGGCACTGCCTTCCACAAATGGTGAGTTTGTTATTTAAAGTGATGCTTCATTGAAATGACTTGGTTGTGTACTTATGATGAATGAATATGAAATTTCTTATGCTTCACGTCAGTTGAAACCTCATTAGTAAAATTACCCTACACATGATTTGGAATTATCTAATGTTTTTTTTTTAAAAAAAATTTGGAGGCATAATTTGTATGGAGTAAAGTGTGAAATATATACTGATCACAAATGTTTGAAGTATATATTCACTCAGAAAGAATTGAACATGAGACAGAGGAGGTGGATGGAATTAATCAAGGATTATGATTGTACAATTCATCACCATTCTGGAAAATCTAATAAAGAGGCTGATTCTTTGAGTCGAAAAAGTAATGCTTCATTAACTATGCAAAGTTTGGAACGAGATCCTTTGGTTTTTGATTTGATGATATTTGGAATAGAAGTTGCTGGTTAAAGAAATTATTCTATTTTGTTTCAGGTTTCAGTGAAATCATATCTATCAGACAGAATAAAGCAAGCGCAGAAGGAAGACAATGAGTTCTAGAAAAATGTAGAGTTTGTTCAGAAGGGTATGTTACCTGATTTTAATGATGATAATGATTAAATTTTGGGGATTGGGAATAGATTATGTGTGACTTGTGATTCACAGTTGAAGAATGAGTTCTTATGTGAAGTCTATAGTTCTTCATTGTCAGTTCATCCTGGTAGTACTAAGATGCATAGAAATCTTCGGGAGTATTACTGGTGGGATGAAATGAAAAGAGATATTGCTGATTTTACTATGAAGTGTTTGACTTGTGAGCAGGTTAAAGCAAAGAAGCAGTTACTGAAAGGGATTTATCAGTATTTACCGGTGCTAGAGTGTAAATGGGAAATTATATCCATGGACTTTGTTGTGGGATTACCGAAGACATCTTGAGTTAATAATGCAATCTGGGTTATAGTTGATCGATTGACTAAATCAGGTCATTTCCTTCCTATTCGAGATACTTGGTCTCTATATCAACTTGATAAGTTATATATTAAAGAGATAGTCAGGTTACATGGAGTTCCCCTCTCCATTGTATCTGATCGTGATCCCAGGTTTACTTCTAACTTTTGGAAAGGCCTTCATAAGTCATTGGGTACTGAATAAAATTTTAGTACAGCTTTTCATCCACAATCAAATGGGCAGTCAAAATGAACAATTCATACCATGGAGGATATGCTACGTGTTTGTTCAATGGATTACTAGGGAAGTTGGGACCAATATTTTTCTTTGGTTGAACTTTCATACAATAACAGTTTCCATTCTATTATATAGATGGCTCCATTTGAAACATTATATAGAAACCATTATCAAACTCCAGCTTTTTGGGATGAAGTAGGTGAAAGGAAGCTGATGAGACCAGAATTGGTAGAAGAGATGGAAGAGAAAGTTCAGTTGATTCAGAAGCACATGAGAACAACTAAGAGCAGACAAAATTTTTTTGCAGATAACCAGAAGAAAGATATTTCTTTTGAGGTAGGTGATCTTTTCATTCTCAAATTATATCCATGGAAAAGTGTGATGTGTTTTGGTATGAAGGGAATGTTGAGACCGATGTTCATTGGACATTATAAAATCCTGGAGAAAGTTGGATCAGTGGCGTACCGAGTTTATTTACCTCCATCTTTGTCCCAGGAACACAATGTTTTTCATGTTTCAATGTTGAGAAAGTATATGCCAGATCCAGCTCAGGTTTTGAGCCTAAAGGTAGTTCAGTTGGAATAGAATCTCTCTTATGAGGAACAACCAGTCCAGATTCTTGACCGAAGAGAACAAGTGTTGGAGAATAAGGTAATTCACCAGGTAAAAGTTTTATGAAAAACCATATGGTTGAATAGGAAACACGGGAATCTGAAAATGTTTTGAGCGATAAATACCCCCCACTTATTTTTATAAGTAAATAAAAATTGCGAGGACACACTTTACGAAGGGGGGGAAGAATGTAACATCCCTGTTAAATGAATAATAGGAGATTCTAATATATATTAATATAGTGAATTATGTATTAATTATACTTTAATTGGGTTTATATGTTCGATAGCGTACCCGATACGCAACAATGGGTTTCTTTGAAATCTTACGCTGCACACTAATAATATAATATTATTATTTTAAATGATAGTTAACGCCTAACCTTTATATTAGTGGGAATGAATAAAACTAACTAAGATATGATTATATATGTTTGTTAAATGTTTTTAAATTTATATAATAAAAGTTAGAGGCTTCAATTGGTAATGAATCTAAATTTAAGCATAATTTACTTTAAATCTCACGATTTACCGCCTTTAAATGGAGAACCCTTTTTAAATCTAGTTTTTGTCACTTTTATATGTTCTATTTGACCAAAATAATCCCTTATTTAGAATTAGGACATCAAAATTTACTTTGTGTAAATTTTTGGTATTTTTATGATAATATTCATTTTTTAATGAATAATGAAAATATTGTATTTTATTTCAAGTGCCTTTTAATCTAATTTATTTATATGGTGAGATTCTCTTTTTAATTGGTTTTAAAGTGTAATTAAAATATATTTTTACCATTTAATCCAATGTTGTTAATTGGAATTAATTTCACTTTGAAAGTAGACATAAACAAGTGTCAATCTTATGATAGTTATTGCTTCTTAAAAACATGCTATTTATTTTAACAATGGAAATTAATTTGAAATTAATTAATGCCACTTATATGTATTGAATTTAGAAAAATAGAAATTATTTTTGAATTCGTAATATCAAATATATCTTAGGTCGAATTTTTTGTATTTTTCTGAAAAACTTCAATTTTTTGATGAATAGTGAAACCACTTAATAGTAGTTAAAAAACTGACTCTTTCATTTAAATGAAATTTTACCACTTCTGTGAATTGAATTTTAAGAATCTGACATACATGGTTGTTATTAGTAAGTAAAATGTTGTTCATTAAGATGAAAATAATTTGTGGTGAATAGTAACTTTTGACTTTTATTTACCACGATTAAAGGTAAATAGGGTAATTTAAGATAAAAAGAATATTATAATAATTCACAATTACCTTAACTCTTGTCCAAACCTTATTGGTTGAGTCATTTACGACCATGGTCATCTTTGGGTCGATTTGTGGACCCCATTGAGCCACTTGGGAGTGATAATGACAATTTAGATTAATTAATTTAATTTAATGAAAAAAATTCCATAAACAAATATCATTTACTAAATTAATTTTTACTTGATGTTATATAAGTTATCTTTTCAACTATAAATATTAATTTAAAATATAAAAATATTTCCTACATCATGGTAATTTTTATATAATTTTTAGACATCAAGTAAATTAAATTATTTATGACACAATAATGATGTAGTGTTTACCTCATTAAAAAATGATTTAAATAAATAAGATTAAAATGATTAAAATATTATCCAAAACATTTCCAATTCTTATTAGACAATTTTATTTTTAATACGAGTCATCTTATCTTTGACCTTAATGATTTTTGGACCATTTTAAACCAAAGATATGTTTATAATAAAATAATATTTTAACACTTTCCTAAAGAGCTCCTCCTCTCCCTTATAAAAGGAGACCACTTCGAACCAATTCCTCACACATATCAAACCTTTTGTCTAGTCCAAAATCTACCCAATTGAGTTCCCTATATCCCTCCCCTCCTTTTAGAAGCCTCAACTTTGACATAAAACACTTCAAAGAGTCTTTTTGGTTCAAACTAATGGGAGTTACCCCAAATTAAAGAAGATTAAAGAACGAACGAGTCATGTCAGACACAATATAAGAGAATTCGTCTCAATCTCCATTCATTGATGCATATTTTGTTTTATAAAAAACATTATTTTATATGGTGTATAAACCACTTTGACTTTTACTTTTATTCAAAATGAATGTTTTCTCTATGAAGCGTTTTACTAAACGAAAAATGGGATGTTTTTAACGTTTGCGGTGACAATGACCTCTCTACTACCGTAATCATTATTTGGCTCCCTCTATAAGACTTAATGTTTTCTAAAATGAAAAAGAAATCCCTTATTCTATTTTTGGGTGTTTGTGTATTGAAAATGGTTTTTTAAATGGATTTATTACTTCAATATCTTGAAATTATTTCTTGTGATTGAAAATTAAATGTTATTAGTGATATGTTTATATTTTCAATATTTTATGTGTTAAGATTTTATAATGGTACTTGGACATTTTAAGGGTGGTTACATGATAAACCAAATGACAGGTGGTACCGTGAATACCCGGACATGTGGTTATATTATAACCTCCAATTCATCGGGTTTGGAAGTCGGCCATATGGCTATTCCATTTAGTGATATGTGTGGAAGTCGACCGTATGGTTATTCCATTTATGTATGTTTATGTCCCAAGTTACCTTTATATGTTAGGTGTTCTTTATATGGGTTTTATGGTAATATTTTGGTTACAAAAGGGTAAGTAATGATCTTTTATTCAGTGAGGATTATTTACTACTTCTTAAAGGTGAAAAGTAATACTTATGATAAAGTATTCATGGTTTACTTATTGTTTTTAAAAACTAAAAGTTTTCCTTCTTTTTGTATCCATTACTATGATTTTTATGCTCATCCCAAGTTTTTGAAATGTTTTTCACAGGACATAAATTGCAATAAGGTCAGTAATGGGATCAAGGAAAATTCATTCCCTCTTAATATGGAATTAGACATGAATCTTTTTTAAGAGTTTTTATTTTATAAAAATAATGGAAACTGAGTAGGAGTTTCTACATTGTAATCTTTTGAGATGTAATGTAATAGTTATGGCCTAATTCTCTAAAAATCTAAACCTGAAAAGATCCTCAATGTGAATTATTCATTTAATTCAATATTATGTATGTTTTAAGGCCGGTTCCTTAAACATACTTCAGATAATAACCAACCATTCAAATTTATTCCATAGAAACACAAGAGAATTCATCATTCCATCATATCTTAATTAACAAATTATAAAGAAATTGTCATCGAGAATTATTTGTTAAAATATCATCATCATAAATAATACATACAAATTACATATATGGTATCATAATATCATATCCCTAGTAAAACATAATTATTTTTAAATGATGATGAAAAAGGTAAAAATTCTATTTTCTCAAATCATTCACAAAAACTTTTGAAAATCACAAAAAACAACCTTTTTCATTTGGTAAATTCTAAATACATAAATTCTCATAAAATAGGAGTATTATTTTCTTTATAAAACCATTGAATCTATTTAATTACACTTATTGATTAAATAGGTGCATAAGTACTATGAAATCTAATCATGTGGTATACATTAAATGAAATAGATCTTTTCACAACTTCATAAAATTTCAAAATATAATCAAAATAGGAACCATTCAAAAAGTTAATTTTAATTTTTTTTAAAATAAATGGAACCAATAATTTATGATTAAAAAATTATATTATTAGTAAAATATACTATAAAAAAATTCAATGACATGGATACTAATGAAAATATTCCCAACTGAAAATATGAAATAAATAGGGAATTTATAAAAACATAATCAATATGTTTATGTAGAAAATATAAGATGATGAATTTAAAGTATAAAAATACTAGATGTTATAATATTAGAAGAGAAAATATAGTGTTTAAAACTTAAATGTAATATAATTTCCCCCATTTTAAATTTAACATAGACAAACTCCAAAGAAATGAGATTGTAAAAAAAATACACACGTTAGGTTTCGAATCTCATCAGTAGATCTATTGAAATAATTGTAAGTTTTTTATTAATATAATACATATATAAAAGCCTTTATCCCAAATTATAATATAATATAACATTCCATTTAAATTTCCCATTATCTATTTATTAACAATTATTCTTTAAAATCAACATCTATGTGTTAACTATTATGTATCTCATGCATGTTTTTGTTCGGTGGTTCTAAAAGATGTCCCGTGGCCATGGTTTCATTATATAAGAATCATAATCAATTAATAATTATCATATTAATTCATTATATAATACATTAAATCAATTCATATTAATAATTGATGGAAAATTAATTATATCATATCATGGATATGGTTATTCAAACGTACGAAAAAAATAATGTTTTTATTCTACAAAAAATGGAATTAAAGAGAGGAAAATAACATTTTATATTTCTGAAATCATAATACTATCATAAATATATAATTTATTAATTAAATATAACCATATTATGACTAATGATAATAAGAAATGATAAATTAATCATATCCTTTCATGGGGGTTATCATCCACTAATACGGATGAACAATTTTATCATTCCCCAAATAATGAGAGGGTTATAAGGTAAAGAATATTTAATATTTAAATATTATTAATTATATTATAAAAATATTATAAATTCATTAAATAAATATATATAACCAACATTTATATAATATGATAAAAATAAAATCCTTCGCTTCATGGAGACGATAGTTTGTACGTACTCATGCGAGGTGTTTTTATTTTCGATTAGATATACATAAAATAAAAATGGGTGAGAAAATAACTTAAAAACCATTAGGTATGTAAAATATAATTATTTCATAGTTTTAACAAGGTTATATAATATTATAAGGAGGTTCAGGATGAATGAAAATCAAAATTGACTGATAAAGACAGTTGCCCCTTCTTTTAGTATCTTTCATTATCATAGAAATTAAGCCAAATTGATTTCATATTTTGGTCATAATATAACATATTTGATGTGTGAATTTAAGTTTTAAATGTATTTAGGATGTTTTGGTATGATCTTGAGTAATCAAGTGGTGTGTAGAAGAGAGAATATGAGGATCCCATCTATAATAGAAGTGAGTAGAAAATTAATAAATATAAAAATCATTATTATATATTAATTTTCATTCTTCAGAAAAGTGGATCCAATTTTTAATTTTTTAGGGGATTAATATTAAGGTTTATAATAATTAAAAATTATATTTTATAAGGTTTTTATTGTTATTTTTAACCATATTTTTAGTGTTAACCTTGTTTTTAACCCTTTTAACCCTTACCATAGTAATAATATTTTTAAAAAGAAAAATTATCATTATGAGATTTTTTTTGTTAAAACTATTAAATAATATTAATTATAATAACAAAATTTAATATAGTTAACTAACATTAATTACTAGAAGTTGAAAATAATAATTCTAATACCAAAAAAAAAATTCATTTTAGAGAAAATTTATATTTTGTCCTAAAATTGATATTTTTCTCATTACATTCCCCAATAACTAAAATTATAATATTTTAAACAAATTTTCATGAATATCATATTCTCATCCATCATTAAAATAATTAATCCCTAGTTTTTCTAATTTATTCAGAAAAAAATTGTACAGAATAAAATAATTTTTTGATGGAATCTCTTTTTTCCTTCAAATTCTATCATCTTAACTTATAAAAAATTACTAATCAATTTATAAATGATTATTCCATTGGTTATATAATTTATGAATTAATTTATTCATCTTTATTTTGTTATCAATATATTTTATGTATATAAAAAAACATAATATATAGAAATAAAATTCTAGGAAAAAGTTTGTTTTATATAAAATTATTCTCTTTTAATAAAATTTGAGTACATAATTTATAATAATTGATAGAGAAATTTCATCAAGGATAACATTTATAAATATATTTCATGATTCTGTTGTCATATTTATACTATGTAATCTAACAACTATTCAATAATAGTCACATTTAATAATAAAATTCTGATAGTATATCATGGATCGTCTAAGCTCGGTTTTTTAGGAAATGAATGCTATTAAACACATAAAATACAGAGACCTAGTTTTTTCCTTATATGTCTTTGAAATACTTCAATATATATATATATATATATATATATATATATATATATAGACCTAGGAGTTGAGACAACATGCGATTATGTAGCCCAGTGTTACAAGAATTAATTTTATAAAAATATTAAATATTTTCTATATTATGCGCATGAAACCTATTAAAAAAATATAGAAATTATAAAATGACAATAGAAAATAATGTAAGAACATTATTGATTCTGGAATATGATTTTTACCCAAGGTGTGACTTAAAATAGGTCTGCATGGGGCATTCAGAATCATTTCTTGGTAGAGGTACGTTTAGTGAAATAAATAAATAAATAATTACTTCATTTCAACACAGTGAAATGATATATATGATTATTTATATTGTGAATTCTATAGGGTTGGTTTCATAAACCTTAAAGATGTCAAAATCTCTCTATTCTTAATTCATTGGCGAATCAAATCATACAATGACCAAATGACAGATCAGATCATATTACGATGCAATGAGTGAAATCACTTCTCTCAATCATTAGAGAGTGAATTATTCATAAAAAAAATCCATAAATAAGGTAGTACTCATCAATTTTTGATTTTCTCCCTTTGATTAAATTTTCTTGGCATGTTCACCCTTATTCATGGATCTACATTAATTATGGTGAATTTCATTCACTGAGGTATGAAATTTTTTTGTTTTTAATTGTTTTCTCTCCCTGGATGCATGTTCGTGATAGTTGGACAAGAACACTTGGACAATGGTTTATAACCTATAATTTTTGGTATTTTCTCCATATTTGTTTCACGTTCATCAGTAGTTGGTCCCACAGTCCCGGTTCGACATTTTTGGGTGGTACTATGCTCTATTGGACACCCAGAACCATAAATGAATCATGTACAAGGAATTTATCAATGATATATGACCACATCTAGGATTGTTTCATGGCATATAATTTTTTCAATGATTTTATGTAAAATAATTGAATGCGGAAGGCTCAGTGGCATGCTATTCATGTGAAAAACCCATACGGATGAAAAAATGACAATTTATTATGAACTATAGCTATAAACCATGATTTTTAGTTAAATCTATCTTTTTTATCTAGAAGTAGTTTCATATATAATGTGGAGAGGCTATATTTGAAGTATCAGAAGAGGATAAGATGATTTTATAATTATGATGAGAACCCGACTAAACACCGTGTATATGGATGAATACCTGGAATGTATCCCCATCAGCTGTCATGGCTATTACTTTAAAAAAAAATTGTATGACACATCGGGTATCCATTCTAGACATAGTATACCTGTTACCTGGCTAGACAACCCATGTAAATAATTACATGAATAGGATCCAATGTGGATGTATACGATCAAGTACACAGCTGTGTAACCATGTCTACAGAAATTGCTCGCTCTAATGGGAAGAACACCATATGGGGTAAAATTTCATGTACAGAGTACACAACCACTGGGGTAAGTACATGAACATGGGGTATAATACCCAGACAAGGCTAGTAGGACATTGGTCGACCCTAGTTATCTTGGACATGTTGTGTAGTCCACCTATATAGTGTGTAATATTAAATGTAATGGAATCCATGTGTCTTCCAAAGACATGGAAAGGTAGTGGAGTGGGACCACATTCATTCTTGTTCCCTTCAAAAGCCATGTACCCATTTTCCAATTTTTATGAAACATCAACCATCTATATCTCCATTATTTTCACATGGATTTCGGCTCACGACTAGCCTATCCTGAATGTTTTTCATATAAAAAATGATTAGGCCCGTGAATGTGGAATTCGATATACAATGAGAAATGTTCGAGGAATGATGCTTAATTTGGTGATGTTCGATGATCGTAGTGATCAGGAAGAATCACAAAAAACTAATAAGTTGTACCATCCAATAGAGGTTTCCAATGGACTTTTCAACCAAAAGAGAGGAACCACCCATCACAATGGGTGTATATACTCTATAACTACCTTCCAAGTGGAATCTCCATTTTGGGTAGGTTTCAGTTCCTCGATGAATAGAGTGTAAACCCAATGTTTTACCTAGGGGTGGGTTTCCATGTTCTGGGTGGAACCCCCTCATCGGATAGGGCATTGTTCCTCGATGACTAGAGTGGAACCCCCAATCACACCATGGCGTGTGTCCTCATCTATTAGAGTGAAACCCCACATCGACACATGCACATGTCCTATACCATCAGTGTGGAACCCCTTATCAAAATAAGGTCTGGGTCCTCATGACATTTGTGTGGGTCCCCCATCAGCATGTCCACGAGTCCTCTATCGATACTACTAGATCGGATCCCCCACTCTTTAGCATGGTTGCGAGTCCTCTACGGATACTATTGGAGTGGAACCCTCCAGCAGCATAGGCACAAGTCCACTAAGGTTACTATCTTAGTGGAAACATCATGAAATACTATGGTGAGAGTCTTCTACAAAGAGTTTGTTAGGCTTTGACTATGTAGCATCGTGACGAATCATGGCTTAACATGGAATGAAACATCCTCACAAACACCTGAGGTGCTAGGAATCATTGATGGAACTTTGAAACTATTGGCTACTCTTCTTCAATGGGTGATATATGATATGGTGATCCCATTAGTCTCTCTATTAGTATCATATGACTAAGAATATATATATATCCTTATGTCTCCACACCTTGGATTTGGTTACACTTCTTCCAAGAGATTCGAATACGTGTGGGGTATAGAATATGATTTCTTTGTTTATATTATTGTGGTTGGATGAGTCTACTCTCCTTTTATATTTGGTGAAGAACTTAGTAGTTGTTCATTTACTCATCGTATTTATCCCCTTGTGTTTGGAGATGCTTAAATTTACTCTTGGGTTGGGTTGAGCTATTCTATTTTACTATATCATGAATCTACTATCTATTACTTTTTATTATTTCTCTTTCGAACCTCCTTCATATTTTAAGGTTTCCTAAAAGGTATGTATATACTCACTAGTACATGGTCATTTCCCACACTTTTTGTTTCATATATAGACAATAGATAGGTAGGTGGTTACATCAGAGGATTTTAGTTATAATGGTTTTTTGGACCACTTATAGTGGTCATATCTTGGGATTCAGGAGTTTTGATCTCATTCAACGGTTTACTTATATACCTTATATCAGGTTGGGATGTATTTATAGTTGGGAGTGTATTTTACCCCTTTATTTTTTAGTTACACTACCATTAAATTGAACTGTCTAGAGGATCATGCATGCTTGGATTACATTATAGCAATATTGGATATTTTACTCTATCCATATACACTTTTTTATTTAGATGGGTTTGTGTGTCTTTATAGGTACTTAAGAAATGGACTCCTCATGGTTTTAGGCCTTTAGTGCTGGTCTCCATACACTTGCCTATTGAAGAGGGCTTGGGGAGTTGTAGCTCGAGCCATGGCATGTGTTGGGTCAAGATGGAATTGTATTAGAGGTGGTTCAATCCGTTGGAGGTTTCTTGAACTAGTAACCTTACAAGGATTTTGGTTGCATTTAGGGAAACATTTTCATTGTTCCTTGAGTTCGGATCTCTGAATAGGGAGTCTAGTGATGGTGAATGAGGATGACGTATCTATTCACCAGGCAATGGACTACCATCTCGTTGAATCAAAATGTTGATACATTTGTTTCAGGGATCTATGGTACATTAATAATATTTTATTATGTCTTTAACTTTCCCTCTTCTATTAGAACCCCATTATTTTTTATGAATATAAGTATATATTATTATTTGACAGTGGTCTATCTAGATAAATCTCATCATGTATCTATGGGGAAAACCATCAAGTATACTAGTTTTGGACACTGATGAATATCCAATGAGAAATGAGTACTTAGTTAAGGGACACTTGGATGGCCCTCTTTGTCCTTTTAGACATGTATAATCACCTACACCTATTGGGAAATAGATCATTCGAGTAGAGAAGGTTTAGGAATCATGCTTGCTTAGTTCACTTTGTGAGATCCATCACCATAGGCTGCTGATGTTCTATGGTCATATAGATACTCAAGAAAAAAACAATTGTCTAGATTAGGTTTTTGGTGACATCGGGGTCATGCAAACACCAATAGATCAAGTGGTTGAACTATAATCTAGAATTTTCCATAGAGTAGTACGGCGCTGCTAGAGTCTTGTTACACATATGCATGATGATTCGAAACTATCAAGGTATAACTTCTATAACTTGTTCCATGAAGAGGAATACCCATACTTTTAGTTATCATTACAAGTCTATGTGATTCTAAAGCTGTATTAGGGTGGGATGATAGTGTCTCAGTATGTAGTGTGTTTCACATTCGTTACCCAGTACTCATTTACAATGATGTAGGATGGCTACATCTGAGAACAGTAGTTCGAGAAGGGAATCTGCAGAGAGATATAAGATATCTTTGGGCCCTTATCCATCCCCACCTATTCCATGGCGTTGAATCATGCTCTGGTGACAAAGCAACTTCTCTCAAAGGGACCCCATACTTCTTGAGATAACAGTAGGCACCATGGAGTTGAGTAATATATATTAGTTAGAAGACATCATACACTTAGATATTGGTTCATGAGACCACACTATGATCAAACTCTGGCATGTTGTCCCAGGTGTTGTCGAGAACCAGGGAATCATGGAGAGGGGTGATGCTTCACATGTGACGAGAGAAGTCACATAGCCTATGACTATGTGACTATAGGTACTAAGTAAAATTGGAATATATATTATAGACTACTAGTGTTGAGGTAGTAATATGATATGGGGTCACTATGGTCTATACAGGGTGGGTTGTAGGGATGTGGAGCAGGAAGAGAAGTACGAGGATATATGGGTGGTGAACGAAATTATGAGATCCTTCTACAACCACCTCCAAGTGGCCCACATCAGAATAAGTGAGTTGATGGTTGGGTTGACAGATAGCTATAGGCATTGGAATATTATAATTATGCATCACATGAGATGATAAGAGGTATGATCTTGGTTTTTTCTAAATTTTCATCAAAATTAGTAATCACATGTTTTAGTTATTACTATATCTCAATACTCTTGGTGTGATATATAGAGGATTCAGTTGAGGGGATATTCTGATATCTTCCCCTTGTGGTTCTTATATGAAATATTTCATATATATATTTTATCTTTCAGAAGTGTGATCTATTCCTTATGGGGATACATTCACGTGGTACCTGTTTGTATTCATGATATAAATGTGTGACGTCATTTTGGGTATGGATTTGATATCCATGGTCCCAAACCAAATTAACTATGAGGAGAGAAGATTCTCCTTTTCTGGAGTGAGAGAGATAACATGGTAGGCAAAGTGTTTTATATGATTCGAATATGAAACTCTATAGTTTGATAACTTATTTCACCAACCTTGAGGCTTATCTAATTCGTGGGAAGTTGGTTATGTTTCTAATTATTTAATTAGTTGATGTCAATTGATATGACATTCTTCCACTTATATGGAATCCAAATACATCTGGGCTGATAATTTAATTAGAATTTATAAACATGTCCATTTTTTGTTGAGTGAAATATGATGTCATCTATTACTTTGATGAATTTCATGTAATGCTTTCATTAAAGCTTATCTCTCAATTTCATTGAATCCAGAATGTATTTCATGGAATATACTAGTTTATCATCTTCAATTTTAGAGGTTACATGATGGAATTAAAAAAGGGATTATTTAAGTATACATATGATGTACATGGAGCATATTTTGGAAGAATTGATCATATCAAGATATGAATGTGTTTTATTGAAATCACAATAGTCCCATATTTATCACGAGTAGAGATAATGATTTTCAGAAGTGATACTTTCTATATATTTTTAAATTTGGTATTTTAATTTTTTTAATTTTATAAAGGATCATAGGGTCACATTATTTTGACATATATTAACAATCTATTTTTTATGGAGTTATTGTTACAAAGAGAAGAGACATTAATAATAAAATATCCAATTTTGTTTGGATTGATTCATATTGTGTCATTACTTATTTACATAATTTCATTTGGTACATTAATGAAATTAAGATATTATTAAATATAAAGTGATATGTGTAAAATGTATTTTATGATATACCTTAGGTCATAATCTATGATATGAAAATGATGAATAATATAAAATGATATACGAAATTATCATTAGAATTATATGTTTTCTATATCATATTATATGATGAAAATTATGATATATGATCAGTTTCATTGGATAATACTACATATTTTATGTTTTATTCCTTAAAATTTGAAATATATTGATAATTAATTAATGATACTATTAATAAATATTTTTTTTTAAATTTTCAATGGATTATATTATAATTTTAAAATGTTTTTTGGAAATGTATGTGGGATTCCAACTGGGATAGTTGATGCTCAAGCCACTTTAATAAAAACACCTTTATATTGTTATGGATCGTTTAGTCAGTGTGTGTGTGTGTAAAATGGGATGTCCACCTCAAACATAACTTTATTCATTATTCTCTATTTATATTCAATAGAAATATTCTACCACACCGTTCTAGTTTGAGGTATCCTCTTATAATATATTTGAAATATAGTGGACGGTGTATTACTAGTGGATGAATGATTCATTTTTATACCACTTTGTGGTTCCCTTGAATCAAACTCCATCGTGATCATTACTTTTGTTTCACACTTGAGAATAGATATTCCAACTTTATATTGTGTTCTATATATACATGTTTTTTTTGAGGATGGTAGATCATGATTTATATTAGGAATAATTGATTATGTGGAAAATTAGTTGATCATACAAAAACCATAAAATTTCCCAGAGTTAACTATTTAACCCATAGTTTTATATTTTAGGTATATTTTAATATAATCACATTTTCAAATCAATATAATATTATTATTGAAATTATTATAAATTTTAGGAATTTAATGAATTTTTTCAAGGCTCTAAAACTATTCATAGTGATCATGAAATGTATATTTATCAAACTAGTAAGTGCTTAATTATACATGCATAGACCCTCATTATATAGAAATCAGTCATTATTTAATAAATAATTAAATAAAACTTTTAATTATCATGATTTATCCACAATCTAAATGATGATCTTCATTTATTTGACAAAGTTATTGTTTAACTTATTATGTCATTATAGAAATATTTAATTATGCTTCAAGTATTATTGTTTTTGTTTATTGGAAAATTTATATTATTGTTGGTAAATTGTATTCATCATTATTATAATCATATAATTATATGCTTTTCTATGTAAAATGTAAATTAAGAGGATTTATAATCAAAGGTAATGACATGTTATAATTTTTTTATAGTTAATGAAGGATTTCAATATGGGATATTATCTCCTCTTAATGATGGGGTTTAGTATTAAATCGTCAACTATGGTAAGGCTAAATATATTACTTCCAACCAGGAGGCTATATTATATATATTCATGATTTTTGGTTTTTGGTTTTTCTCCTAGATGAAAATTATTTTTAGATTTATGCATTGAATGTTAAATAATTATGTGAGTCTTATTTCAACAATTTTTTGTTTAAATAAATTTAATTTCATTGTTAGGGTTTATAGGAAGTACCCCATTTTTTTCCTCTTTGATGATATTAGTGAACTATGTGGGGGTATTGGTTAAATTTCTCTAAAACCAAGATTGATTTTCATATTATAATGAGACCTAGATTTATTCATTTTGATATTATGAAATTCCAGTTTAATTGTTGGGATAGAAATGTTGAATATAATTATATTTTATTGTAACACCACATGAATTTATAACATGTTAATCATTAAATACATTTGACTTATTTGATATCTTGGGTTACATGTGACAGTGAGTTTAAACAAACGTTGATTTTGTGTTAAAATAATATTATTTAAATGTTACTGTTATAACCTTGACAATAAATTAGTATGAATTAATAGTAATAATTAAATTAAATAATATATATATTGTTTATACTCAATATTTTTTTTGTAAATAGTCAATAAATAAGCACTCAATATTAATAAATATAATTTTATCTACGAAATAATTTTGTTTCCTTTAAAATGGTTTTTTAATTTTTTTTTGTGAAATTATTATGTCTAGTTTTTGGAACTTATAAAAATTATTTTTTATAAAATGATCAATTTTTTTTGAAATCAACATATCTATATTAACATACGATGAAATTTTATTACTTTTCAGAAAATTTTTATTTTTCAATAAATAGTAAAAAATGGTGATTTTCATAAGTTTCCATTTAATATCAAATCATTTGGTGAAATTATTATTTTAATATAATTTAAAATTAACATTTTATAATATTTATATATTTATTATAATTGAAATAATTTAAATCATTTTGTATTAGATTTTATTATATGTTTATCATTTGGCATAAAAACCCCTTTTCAATAATCTTTTTATAGTGCATAATATTTCTCAATTTTAATTAATTAATATAACCCATAATATAAATTATTTTGGTAAGATACATATATAAGTAAATATTAATTTAATTTAATTTATTTTTTATTAATTTTTATATTTTTTTATAAGATCGACTTATGCTTGAAAAATATATTCCATTCAAAAATTTAATTTTGATACATCTACGAGTTGAATTTATATTTATATTAGAAAAATTATTATTTATTTTGAATTGGAAAAAATAGATTTATATTTTTAATCAACATAATTTTTTTTATATAGTATTGTTGACATTATTTTTTTAACGTAATTTAATGTGAAAGAAATATTGTTTTACTATAATTAGGTTAAATACAGGTTTACAAGGGGATAAATTAAAACATTAAGTGTTAAAAATGAATGAAAACAATTATAATTAATATTTTCTGATGATATTTCATCCTTCAGTCATTAATTTTCCTAAAATGTGTAATTTATTGATCTATGTATCATGATAGAAATATGGGATTGATTTCATCTTTTTAATAATTAAAAATGTGTCCTCTCCCCCACATACGAAAGACCACCATATCTCATCTCCATTTTCCTCTTCAAAAGAACCCACTATTATAAAATGAAACTAAAAAGGGACCTTAATTTATTCCATCCCATAATCCTAGAAGAATTGTCTTCACCATAAATATATCTGGGAATCCTTTTTCTGAAAACATAAAGAAGCTTTATGAAAATGAGGTAATGTCCATTCCCATGAATTTTATTTTATTTCTTCTACTGGATACTGAAAACCATATTCAACCATGATGTTATAACAACATTATATATTAAATATACTGATACAATTTTATGTTAATGGAATGACCTATAACCCTCTCCTCACCCTCAAATGGAAAATCAAACTCTTGATCATGTTTATGGTGGACTACCACATCGAGAACTGACATAATTAATTTTTGATCACCACTTACCATGAATAGATATATATATATTTTTACCTTTTAATATTTTATATTTATGATATAACTATAATTATTTAATTATATTAAAACATACATATTCTTAAAATCCATTTGGTAGGGAATAAGATAACATTTCTCATGTGTGTGTTGGACTACCACCCAATTATATAACGTTATTCATTTATTCACTTAAAATTTCCATGGAACATCATAAGGATTATTTTTTTGTTTTTAAATTATTTTAATGACTTATTAATCATTATTTAAATTAAATATCTCATATAATTTTTTACTTTACCATTAATTGAATAAATGATAATGTTGTTTGTGTGCATGGTGGAAAACTGCCTCATGAAGTTATGTGATTCATTTTTATAACCTCATCACATTCATCGTATATGAAAGGGTATATAAATAAATAATATTAAATTTCTTATATAATTATTAACCTATAATTATAAAATTAAAACCACCTATTTTCCATCCGAATAGTAAAAAAATGGAAAATTGTATTCATACATAAGTTTGGCCTACTATCTCCATGATTGGAATATAGATCATTTTTATATTGCTATTGAATTAATATTTTTAAAAGTATAAATTATGTATAGAAGATATAATTATTACATGATTTACATTCTATTTGTTATTAAATAATAATATATTTTACCTTACTCTACTTACCAAGGTGATATGACCCATTTATCATGATAACATCTGATGAGAAATTAATTGGTTAAGTAAATGAATACAAAAATATATAAAATAAAATATGTGGAATAATAAATTTGATATGGTTATTAATATTATTAGCAACTAAAATATATTTATTATTTAGGAAGATAAGGAACTCATGTGATGATTGAAGGTCGTGGTAAGAGTTTCATCTTAAAATTCTTTCTTAGAGACACAAATTATTTAATATACCTAATTTCATTTAAATGGTGTATATAATACCCACATAAATATTATAAAATTAATTATTCATAATTCATGAAATTTTAGTCAACATTTCATTTACATCAGTAATGGGAGTAATCATTGAAAAGTTACCAATGTGCTAAGGGTTTGTGTTTCAATATTATTTTAATTGGTATCATTCTACTTGAATTTTAATTATATTATATTATTTGATATTTTTAAAATACAACCACTTAATTTTAATATCCATTTTAATGAATGAAATATTCATTTAATAATACTATTTCCCATTATTTGGTACTTAAAATGATTGAGAAAGTGTTTTTATAAAAATATGACATCATTTCTCTCTTTTTACAAAATCATTTTTCTTCAAAATCCTTGATTTCTACAAATATTTTAAAAAATGGTTTAATTTTATTTTAAAAATTCATTTTTTGTATAATTGTATTTTTATAATTTTTATAATTGAATCTTCATATTTTTTTGGACAAAGTAATTTTGAAATTTATTTAAAAATTTATAAGAATCATTTTTATGTAATTGGAATGAATATTACTTCTCCACCTTCATGACCACTAATATAACTAAAAAATAAATTAGTTGTTTACATAGTTCTTATTTAATAAAAAACTTCCTTGTATTTTTAAATTTTAATGTTTTTAAAAGTTATCATCTTAGTATAAATTTTATTTTACTCATCAATGTTTTTATCATTTTAATTGAAAATATATTAATAAATGAAACTAAAATTTTATGTTATGAAATGATTGTAGATTATATATTTATATACATCACATATATACATAACTTATTATCCCTTGTATAAATGTGGTAACACATGTCTTTTGATCATTTCTAAAATGACTTCATTAAGAAATTTCCATATATTATTTTATGAAGAAGGATTATACAACCCATTTTCTTTCCCAAGCTAATTATTCTATTATCCCTTATAAGTAGTTTCCATTACATAAAACACATATATCATGAACATGTTATGACGGTTCCACCAATATGGAATTCCAATACTTTGAGTAAAGCCTTGTTCCCATGAGGTGAAATGTATGGGATTGGAGGTAAAACCTAATCCATTTTAGGACATTTTCTAGAATGTGATATTTTCTAGTCTATTAGCCCTATATAATGATTTTTTAATGTTAAAAGTTTCTTTCACACTTTCTATGATTCCATTATTTAATGATATTATATTATCTATATTAGTCTTTAATTCTATTACACATATTCCTTATATTACATGTTATCATGTTACATCTTCAACTCAAAGGTTATGTTTTATTATCATTCTTACTTCCTTATTGGGAGAATATCTCACCTTGTTCATTATGTATTCCCACATTTCATCATATTTAATTTTTGGATCTAAAATTTATTTAAAATATAACTAATGAAATGTAAAAAATAAGGGTTCCATCTTGTAGTTTACATTAATATATTAAGATTTTAGTCTCCTAAAGACACTAGATTTTATGATATTTAGGATTATATATGTTGTATAATTATAATTAAATATCATGTAGTAATATGTGGAAATGTAATGGGTAACTATATTTGTGGCATCCATAAATTCTATATTATAATGATTATTTTATGATAGTGTCCATTAAAATGGATAGGGATAATAAATAGTCTGGATATATATTATTCTAGGATCCTTATTGAAGTAGATTTAGAGTATACTTTAATTGATATTTTCATTATCCTCATGGTGTATTATGGTCTTAATTTTATAATTTAATATTACTGTATTTAATATTTTATTAATTTTATTTCCATTGGAAATTTCAAGGATCAATACCATAATGATTTAGTATGATCCTTATGACCCCTAAAGGGATAATATTTCCATAATTTTCATTGGATGTATATGTAATATAATGACCTTAATGTTTCATAGGGGTAAGAAAAGTGAAATGGATATAATCTTTAGATTATCATTGCTCATTTATAGTTAATGGATTAACAAATTGATATAGGGATTAGTGGGCCGATTTCGATTAAAAGAAATAAAAATTCCCACCGATCTCTATCCATTCAGCGTCAAGGTTAGGGGAGTTATGATATTTTCTTGGAGTATATAATGATAGAGTGTAATGTGGTGATGAATATGTGATTTGAAAAATAGTGTGGGGGGGGGGGTCTAATGTTATTCCTGAAACAGTTCAAGGATTACATAACACGAAGAATATAGAAGAATAAGTGGGATAGGTGAATATAGAAGGTCAGGGGGAGACCCATTTCTTCTCTAATTTAGGTGAAAATAAATATTTATATAGACAGTAACTAAATTATAGTTTCATGGTATGACATTTTTGATAGTAGGAAAACATCAAATATGATCTTTCTATGAACTATAAGGTTAAGGGAAGTTGCTAATACTATGAGGATGAATATTTGGATTATGATTAGGCTATAAAATATGATGATGATTATCATTAAATCCTCAAAAATATTATTTAAGATTCTAATTTACTATAATGGTATAAAGATACATGAATCTTACTATTTAATGAATCCAAATCCCATGATGGGATCTGATAATGAATCGGTGGGAATGATGAAATAGGATGACTGATTTCTGAGAAACGTGATACAATAGTACATTGTTATATTATTTAGATTATGAATGATATTTCCAATCTCTAATTAGTAAACCTATGTATAATAATTGGTATGAATTGATTAACCACAAGATTTTTCTCAATTATTAAATCACTCGGGATCCCTATGAATCCAGAATCACATCCTGAGTAAATATATTAGGCACATGATCCAGTGAGTGAAATAATTATGTATACTGAAAATATCATTTCACATCAAGATGTTTGAGTTGGGGATTATAATCCACATGCCCTGGCTCATATTAGAGATTATAAGAAAATTGTTAAAAAATAATTATTTATCTGATGATGATAATTGAAATATACAAAAAATAGTTCAATTGTATAGGTGAGTTAGTGGATAAAGTGGTTGAATATTGGGATGCAAAAACACTAATCATAACATCTATATATGATCTAAAAATATTTGACTACATCTTTGATACAAATATTTTTATTAATGGCTTCTCAATTTTTATTTTTCTTACACGTTAAATTTTGGAATGTGGGTGAATTCTAATTTTTATGGTTATCACCATCCTCAGGTATAATTTTTTTATCATTTCAATAAAAATGATAGTTGACTAGATTCCTAGGTTTCATGTTTCACCTTTCATGATCATTATTAAAATTATTATTATTATGGTCAGGTATTAGGTTTGATCCTCCTTGTGTGTCTGGGTGTGTGTACATTTTAATATTTGTATCCTAATGAAACAATATCACAATATAATAATAATAATAATAATGGATATGGGGTTTTTATTAGATGATTGATATGGAGATCACTATGTGAGTAGAATATTATTAAAATTAGGAATATCATTAATCATCTTTCTTATGGATCGTGCTAATAAATTTTGTGTCACCCAAATCAGAATAGAGATTTATACTTCACCCATAAGAAATAAAAGAACTCTTAGAGAATTTTTTAATTATTTATTTGTATTACATAAAATGTATTAAGGGCCAAGAATATTATATATTCTAGATCAATATTGGCTCAATGTATTTAGAATGAAAATAATGGAATGTCACCAATAAAAGAAAAATATGAAATATCTCAAAATTAGATAAATGTACATAATCTTCCATTTATTTGTAGAATAATTCTAGTACATAGAGAAAACCCACTGTATATTTCTTATTTGACGATTAAACCAATGATTTTCAAGTATTTTTGATATTTTTTAATAAATCTCATTAGATGGGGACATAAAAAAATTATTTAAAATTTATCTAATTAGGTATCAAAATGTAAGGATAACTTTAAATATAAATCTAAAATTAAATATCTATATGTCAATAAAAATGGAATTAAAATTTTAATCATTTTACCTAAAATACTACAATTCATAGTTTAGAATCCTTATTTATGGTAATATAGGTTTTCTTTTGTTCATTAAAACTTTAGTGATTTTTCATTAGTTATTGGAAAATATATCAATTATAAAATAAATGGACTGGAAGGTAATATTTTTTATATAAGAAAACTGGTTATGTAAAATCATGAAAATAGACATGAATACTTTATGGATCACAACAATAATGGTGTTAAAATAAAATTACAAATTGAATCTAAATTCGTACCACCCTTTTTAACTATTAATATGTTATTTTATAATTTTATTACTAATTATATGGGTTTTACTAAGTTACATGTTATGAACATAATAAAATATTCCATTAAATATGAAGAAGGTAGTCTGTATAATGTATATCCTTAAATATGTATATATTATTAAATTATAGTAACCTAGAAAATGGAAGTTATTTTATAGCATATGGTTTATTAAATAATGACCCTACTTCTCTTATTGTACCAAGTCAATAAAGTAAAGAGGCTGATAATTAAATTTCTATTGATCTATGTAATATATTAAATATTGTCAAGATAAATTTGTAAGAACCTTAATAATATTTATCGAAAAAACTAATTGAGTTCCATGGTGGAAAAATAAAAGAAAAAAATTTGATATGTAAATTGTTTCTTCACTGATTTGTAAAAGAATACCCAATGGGGATAAATAAATATATAATAAGAAGTTTTAAATGGGGGTTTATTTGAAAAGTAACCCAATAGATCCTATCTAGGTGATTTAATAAATTATAATTAAAATAACATTTCATATTAAACCAAAATATAGATACCAAAGTGATAATTAAATAAAATAAATTCACATTCTAAAGGAAATCAATAAAAATGAATAAGAATATGATAGTCATATTTTTGAACTATAATTAGATTTGATATACATAATGTACACGATCCATTTCTAATATTATAATTTTCAAAATTCATCATATTGTTCTATATTTTTAATTTTAATATTTTTAAAAATGTTAAGAGTATAATCCTTTAATTGTACAAGTATAATCTTATTTTTAAAAATTATTACTAGTTAAATGTCGGAACCTCGTGGATGGATCCTTCTAAATTAATTTCTAATATTGTTCTATTTTATACCAAAAAATTAACAATTATATTTCTTATTTTTATTGAAACTATTTGCCCAAATACACCCTATGTGTGGATATATTATGTTGAAAATTTCTAATTATCTTTGAAAACATCTATTTATTTTCATGGAAACAACCCTTGGAATAAATCAATCATATGAAAATTGAATTTCCTGATATAAAATTTAATTGTAGCAAAATAATGATTTATCCAATATGACTACTAAATTAGAATAAGACAAAATTTTTTCTAGATAACTTTGGGATATCAATAATAATTTTTGATGATTAAATGGTTTAAAAAACGTGCACCATTGATCCAATGTTTACTACCTCTTCCCCCTATTCACAATCTAATTCACTAGATAGTGACAAAGATATTATGACATGATGACATTTTAAAATAAGTAATTTTAATGAATAAAATACAAACCTTTTTTGGGTTTGTCCTTTCAATTGTATTCATCTTACAAATTCTAGAGCATCAATTAAATTCATTTCAACATCAAATATTCTCTATTCTCAATGAGAATTTGGTAATTTTATCCTCTTCACTATAAAATTTGGTTCTTACAATTTCGTGTAATAAATGATATAAAATAATTATATGTATATTTTAAAAATCATTACCCCCAAATTTGGTATCTAAAACAATATTTAATACCCCATTATGTTTTCTAGATTCAAGATAGATCCCCTAAAATCTGATATGGATTTGAAATTGGAATGCTTCCAAGTCAATCAATTTCATTATTCAACTTCCTTTATTGTATAATAAAAATATTCAAATATTCAAGGCTATGTTGTAATGTAATTTAATAGAGAGTGACCATATTTAAACAACTAGAACCAAATTTTTTGGGTGAAATGTATTATTTAAAACTCAGAAATATCACACCATGATCCTCTCATATTTTATTAGAATTCAGATATGTTGTTGAATCATCCCACATTTGTAGTGTGTCCTCATATGTTTGAGTCTCATAGAATTTCGGCCCATTTTTTTCAAAATATATCCTCCATAATGAATCTATTTAATTACACCATGGGGATCCTTATTATTAGAACATATTTCATTTTAACACATGTGTTGTTGTGTGAGCGAGCTGGCCCACATAAAAATGTGTTTTACTAATTTCTCAATGTTAGTTTTCATATCATGGATTTATGTTGGCTATCTTCACCAATTATATATCCTCATTTAAACCCCAATATGAAAAGATGATACATTCCATTTTTATGTACTCAATAATTTCTTTTTATGTATCCCTCAAAAACTCTTATACATGACCTATTTTGTTATGACACATAGATCCACAATGAAAAACAACATTCACCTAGAAATTCCATTATTAATCCATATTGACCATTTAATCATAATACTATCATACAAGGAACAATATTGAGTTCAAAACTCTAGGATACTATTTTTTTCACACATCATGATATGAAGATCACCAATTTTAGAGGAATGTTCTGTTCTACTTCTAGATCCTTCAAAATACCTCTATCCACATCTAGGTCTTGTTCTATCCTGAATATCACAATGAAACATGATTCAAACTATAATTAAAAATTTACATATAAATACACTAATTAATTCAACTTAGTATCATTCTTCTCTCATTTTTACCAGAAAACATAACCAATGGAATCTTTGGTTATAATAATTTTGTACTAGATCAAATGTGTTCTCCTATTTTCATGTCTATGTCTTGTATTAGGGAAAACATTAATTATAGTTAGAGATTGGTTATTATTTTTTAAAAAATATTATCTATTATGATATAAAAGGAAACTTCATTATAGTTATAGAAAACACCAATAAGTTATGTTCTTCATATCTCTATATTTAATGTAGTGAGTTAAAATATTCCATTAAAAATAATTATCTAAATTAATTAAATTTTATTTATCTTACTTATATAATTAATATATATTATATGTTAATAGTGTATATATGTTTAAATTTGATAGGACTTTTGGTATTAGTTAATGTAATTATCACAAGGATAAAGCATCTTTCATGAATCTTTTTAAAATATATCCAAATCAACATCATTATATGAAAAACACATTTAAGAGAATGATATATACATATCATAGTACATTTATATTTAAAAATATTTTTTTTCATCATCTTGAGTTTATATATATATTACCTATATACTATAATTAAATATTTTTTATAATAATCTATATTCTTATATTTTGAAACTCAAATATCCATGTTCAAATCATAAGGATTATATAATAATAACATTAGATCAACATTATAATTATGAAGGACTTTCTCATAATGAATTGGTAAAAATTGGGAATTGACTATTTCATTATAACAAAATGAAATTTTGTAGGGATGTGTTATTCAACTATGATTAAATTTATGATTTATATCAAAGAGATTATTCGTAATGATAATTATATGTTAAAATATATCAATTATGGACATTTATGTAATAATTTATTTTTGAAAATTAGAAACTCTTCGAATAACTTAAATATGGATGGTGATGTCTCATTATGTAGTGATATAATTAATAGAAACTTTGTTCAACTCAATATTAATCCATTTAATGAGCCATTTCATGAAAATTGATCTATTTTATAAAATGATCACTCAAAATTTTTACAATGGTTAATAACCACAACCACAAACAATTTTCAAATCCAAATGAATTTAATGAAATATTTTATTACATCATAATAGACTGTTTTTTTGGGAATTTTCAGATACAAAAATAAATTATTTAAAAACTTCTCGGATATTATTTATTAAAGATTCATCATACTAATTGAATTTTAAATTTAAAGATATATTATCCCTAAGGATTTTAATTTTCTATTTATAGTTCTAGGTCCAAATATATTATGTTTCTAGTTCTCCCTCACTATATTTGATAGTTCAATCATTTTATTATATGTGGTACTTAATTTAGAAGGAATTAATATAAAACATTTATATTTTATGATGTAGTTCTCAATAGATAAATTTTAATTATTTTAAAAATTGCATTACATGAAACATTGAGTTTGAACAAACCATTATAATATATTATTGTTTAGAAATTGGATTTTTTTGTATGAATATGAACAACTTAATTTTCATAATTATATGTTTTATGCATGTATAAAATTAATTCACTATTTATAATTTTTTTATAAAGGAAAACAAAAACCTTTGAGGGTAAAAGATATGTTTGTAGGAAAAATATATTTCTATAATGAATTTTCTTTTTATCTTAATAAATTGAATTTTTCATTATTATAATGATTTAAATTCAATTTATATATGATATATTTATTAAATTTTTTAATCATACATCTTATTTTTTATTCATGGTATAAGAATAAGTCTATTTTTATGGTTCAAAATTATTTATTTATAAATTTAATTTCATTTCTTTTTATACCTTAATGTTAATATTGGTTTCCATCAATTATATTAATTTATTTTTGAAAAAATTAAATGAATATTTGGAATGAGGTGGATAGAATTTATTAAATATGTTCATTTTAATTTTCTATTTAGTGAATAGAAACTATGGAAAATGTTTATCACCATGGTATGTTTAAAATGGGTAAAAGTTGGTTAAAAAATTTTGATGTAGCTTTATAATTTCTCTAACACCTTACTCCATCCTATTAGATGAGTGATGTTTGGACATACTCATTCCTAATTTCAAATTATAGCAATTTTGTGGCATTTATCATTCATTATGACCTCTATATTAATATAATAAAACAATAATTATAGTGTATCGCTGTCTTAGAATAAATATCTCAATTTTTTTTAATAAGGATAAAATGATATTAATCATCATTATAAAATTTTATTTAATGGATTATTTAATTTTATATGATGTTAATTTATTTTAATTTTTTTATTGGTGGAATAATTTCCATAAATTATTACAAAACACCGACAATAAAATAAAATAATGTATTTTTAAAAATTTAAAATAAAATAATACTAATTATTTTGTTTCAAATAAATTTGAAAAATATATCAAAATTGATGATGTTTTAATGTTTTGTATTCGAATTTAGTTCCAATAATTTTATATCTGATGTCAATTTTTATGAGGAGTCTCGAAAAATAATTTAATGGTTTCTTTTATTAATTAATATTAAATTAAACGAAATGAATTTCATAAAAATCATATATTCATCCATTATAATGTTATATTTTCTATTATATGAAATAATTTCCACTTATGGGTCACAAATCCTTTTATGGTAACATTCTTTACCCTTATGAGGTAAAAACCATTATAATATAGTACCTTTTAAAATTATTAATGGGGTAGGGGTTAAAAGTAAGATATAATGATTTAGACCTAAAATAAAATTGAAAAAAAAATATTTTATGTGAATCTTCATAAATATCTTCACGATTTCATTGAAATATATCAATTTTTATCTACTTTCACATAATAGTTAATTTATATTAATTTAATACATTAATAATTCCAAGGGTTCCCCTCCCATAACATATAAAATGGAACCCACTCCCCTCCATTATTCACAATTTTTGATCATCCTAGCCCAACCATGACCAACCCTAATATAAGACAATAATGAATACACAGTTTTGATCTTTTTTTCTCCATAATGGGCCATCCTTCAAAGGATTTATTTGTAATCCAAGAGACTTTTCCAAATGAATAGGTGTACCCTTTAACTCTGTACATTCAAAGTTTTTTCTTCTTTTACAACTTATAAATAAATTGTATCTAATATATTTAATTTTAAATATGATTTTGGGACAACCATTATTCAGTTACATTCCGTCACATGGGAAAAGAAAACATAACTTATATGCATGTGTGGATGACCACCTACATGAAGTGATGTGTTTCGATTTTCATAATATAATCATGTTTAATATTATAATGATGGATATATTGAATATTATTTCTCTTTTGGATAAAATATAGATTCTAGAGAGTTTTATTTAAATTTATTTTTCATTAATTTCATCCAGTAAAAACTAGAAACATCACTCGTTTATAGGTACATATTATCATCTGTATGAGGTGATGTAATTTTGGTTTCCTCACCACGTTATATGAATATTTTTTAATGATTATATAATGATTTAATATGATAATAAAGACATTATTAACACCCTATAAATTATTTAACCATAATAAATATACATGAATAAATACTTCCAAACCAAAACAAAAATGAGAATCGAATCATGTAACACCTTGAACAGTGAAATTACTAACAAATTATCAATAAACTGCTGATATGATATTATAAGTAAAAAACTATATGGAATAATATATATGATTATGGTTATAAAATTCACATATTATATATCTATATTTAATAAATAATATAATCATCTCTTAATGAATAATGATGAGACTTATGGAAAAGGTTATATGTTTTAATCCAATTTCAAATAAGATTTTTTTTATTTAATTTACATTGGCCAAATTATTTTATCCATATCTATTAAATTAGTTTGAATTATATTCTCAATTTAATATTTCTTTAATTTTAAGGTAATATTACAATTTTCCTATATATGGTACCTTAAATGATCGAGAAAATGATTTTGATAGAAAATAAATTATTTCCTCTTTGGTAGGGTTTCATTTCCTTCCATTCCCATGTTATACATAAAATGTATTAAATAATGTTTAAATATTATAATATTATTGTTTATTAAATTTTTACCAATGTTATGAATTTATAAAATAAATATACAATGGAATATCCCTCGTGTTTCCTGAATTATGTAATTTTTTACTTTTAACTTAAAATTTGAAAGCAATTATTATCTAATCATAATTAACCTGAACATAATTTACCACCACTATTAACATCCATTTCATCAAATAATCCATTAAATATTTTTATAATTCATTTCACATAAATATTTTTTTTTAAATTTATAAATAAAAATTATATATAATAATTTATTTAAAAATGAAAAGGGATTTTTCAGAAGAAATATTCCTATGATCTTTTGAAGAAATTTTTTCATAAATGATAACATCAATTGATGTTACTTATGATTTCAAACATATATGATCCAATAATACCTTTATTATTCCATATTTGAAATGTTTATAATAATTATTATGATATGATTATAGAAACAATTAATTTTCTATAGGTTATGATATAATAAAATAAGGAAATGGTTAGGAAATCAAATTTTATTCTATTACTTATTCTATGATGAAATGATGAGTGAATTATTATAATATGGATCATATATGCATAGATTTCATAATTTTATTGTTTTATTAATTAATAAAATCAAATTTGTTGGGTAATGACATATATCTCATAGGGTAATAATGGGAAATGATTTTATGTTATTCATACACTATAGGAAATAATTAGGTAAGTCTGATCCACTAAGAGGGAAGTAGAGTGATTATTGATTCACCATAGTAAATATGTATTAATAATGGATCTATTATGATATGTGAAATATGTATTGATACCTGATGAATTAGAGTTTTATGGTCTCAAATGTTAACCTAAAAATATGAAATGATTTCTCTGAAAATACACGTGCAATATTTTATGACATGTTTTTATGATATGATTTGAATAAATGGTATGTGATATATTGATGATTATTTCTAACTATTATGATTAATGTCTTTTCTAATGATAATTTGTTATTCCATGTATCTTGATTAAAATATATTAAAAATTGGTATGACATTTTTAAGTTATAATAGTTATCTCATACACTTATTATTATTCTATGAAATAATATGATCATGGATTGAAATCTCCAATGGTTACCCATATTGAGAATATAAAATAACAATTTCCTTTGATTCCTTTCCTTGGTCAATAAAAATAATAATTATATAGGGTATGCCAAGAAGTTTAAAATGTGAGATTAAAATTATGGTTAATATTGAATAATGTACCTAAAATTTATTATAATGTATCTAGTGCCCAAAGACAGTAAATATTTATAATTCTAGAATGGATCATTATTGTAAGTATTTTATATTCATCTACTTATATGTTATATTTATTTACAAAATTGTTAGGTAATCTTATTTTGAATCATATAATGGGCTATTTAATAATTTTATATACTCATTAGTGAACATAAGAGAACGACATAGTGATATGTATATGTATAGTATAACATTCAAATATTTTGGTAATGTAGAGATGATGTTCTATTCCAAGAAAATAAATCCCTGTCTATATACTGTAATGTAGATGTGGATGTGGATCTGATTATCCCAGGGATAAAAAATGATAATGTAATATTCCACATTAACTGATTATTTACTAGTCTATGATAAGGTTAACTAATACAAAATACATTTATAAACACCCCTATCTATATAATATAATTAATTCTCATTTAATTTATAAATAAATAAAAAATGATTTAAATTCATAATGACTGTTTATAATGAAGGGAAACCCTGATTTTCCCAAGATTGATAATATTGGGTCATGATTTTTCCATTCTTTCAATTGTATTTCACGATTATATAATAACTCAATCTAATTATTATAGTGTAATGTCACACTTTTATTTTATGTTCTAGTGAATGGATGGAATTAAAAGACACCATTCTAATAATGAATGTGATGGGGTTTGAAAGGATCGCCCAACTGATAAATCAAATTCTATGGGAGATGGAATTATTAATTTTTCTTCTATGGTCAAGATTATTTCACAATTCATGAATCATAGTATGCTTCTATAAAATAAATGGAAATAATAACATATTGTCGAGTCTTTCTAATGAAACATCAATTCACTATTAATTGTTATTCTGATCCTCTAGTTCCTAAGTGATGGATCAAAACCCTCGAGAAAATATTTTTTTATCCAGTGATCAAAGAATAAACAATTTTTCATAATATTTTATGAATTGGAAGGAAAATAACAATAGTTTAATCAAATTTGGAATATGAATCAAGAGGAATAATTTATATCCATATAATTGGATGAGTTTAAAAGGATATTTTTTAAAAATTACATCCATTATATTTTAATTAAAACATATATAGAAGAAATTTCATGATCTTAAAAATAAGTATGATGAATCCATTGGTTACTATATAGAATATTTATATGACTTTAACGTTATGAATCAAGTTAAGGGATTATACCCAAATGAAAGAATGATCGATTATCCGGTGGCTTTAAAAATGTCTCAAGAAGGAGTTAGATATAGTAGAATTTAGTAATATGTTGAAATATATCAATGTGATATCATTATATGAATGAAAAATTTATATTTTATTCATTTAAAGGGCTTGATATGTAATTGTAGATATAGTTGAATGAAATAGAAAATAAATCAATTGTTTGATATAAATTCTTGCCATATACATGCTATAAATTTTCGAAGAAGAATTAAGAGAATTAATTAAATATAAAAAGTATGTTCATTAAATTTGTAAAGGATTTTCATAGTATACATGAATGTTAAAAGTTAATTAAGTGTATATCATCTATAATAGAGGAATGAAATAATCCAATCAATGCACCACCCATTCTCTAATTCATATAATTCATTGATTGTTGGGAATATTCTAACAGATTGATGAATTTAAAGGTTGATAATTATGTTCATAATCAGTAATCTCTTATTACAAAAAAAATGGGAAATATCATGTTATCCTAACTAAAAAAAGTGGGTTATATGATTGATATGATGAAAGTTATAGTGATCATCCACTCTTGAACATATGATGTCTTATTTAATTCAGTCTTTACTAACCATTTTATATATAAGAAATTTTTTATGGGTATCTAATTTCCACCTAAACAATTAGTTTTTGAGTTATTGATGAAAATTTTAATGGTATGATTGTATCCTCTCAAGTATATAGATCCTCTTAGATTGGAATTTTCTGAATTGTTTTTCCAGAAAATCATATGAATCATTTATTAGTAAAATTTGATGTGTTTCTAGGAATTTCTTATATTTCATTAAATATATCCCACATAAATTTATATGTAGGGAAGTCATATTTCATATTATGAAATAAACATTGATCATTTATCTGTAAGAGAATGAATGTGATCTTCCGAAGAAAATTACATCTATCTAATATGTATCAATTATTATCCTTAATTGATATCTATCTCATATGGTTGGGTGAGACTCAAAATTGATCATATACCTATTGTAAAATATTTTTAATGGAATTTTTAGAAGATTTTCATAATCAACCGCAGAGTCATAAAGATTATATTTCAAGATAAACCATACCTACATGTCCACTAATTTTCAGAGACTCTTTATAAAACTCCCTCAATTAAGATGAACAAATTGATAAAGAAACTCCCAAAAATCATGATAATTGATTCATATACGATAGTTAGTCACCATGGGGTGAATCAATTCATTATATTTTTAATAAATATGGGTTAATGCATCTTATAATTATTTATCAACAACTCAACAAGATAAGTACTAAGTATAAGTGTCTACTACCCTCTATTAATGATTTGTTTGATTAATTATAAGGATCTCAATAATTTTTTAATATTGAAATTCATTATAGATATTATGAATAGAGGGTTAATAAGTAGGTTATACCCATGATATCCCTATAAATTATGTAAGGGTATTATGACTTTAAATTTATTCAATGTAGACATAATAATATCTCAACTATGTTCAATGGTTTAATGAATAGAGTCTTCATATATTACCTAGATCATATTTTTGTAGTCCTTATAGAAGAAATTATTAAATATTAAACAGAAAATGTGGATCATTAATATTATTTAATAATTGTTTTGAACACAATAACGAAGGAAAATTTGAATTTAAATTATAATAACTGTTAGTCCTTGCTTAAGAATGATTCACTCATTTATAATATAACCTAAGGTGAGGGTATTTAAGTTAACCTTAAAAGAAAAATGTTGTTTTGTAATGTCCTAGACTAACCATGGTTAATAAAATATATAGTTTTCTTGGATTATATGGATAAAACTAATGTTTTGTGAGATACACTTCATAAACATCTAATCCACTAACCATGGTGATTCAGAGCGAGGTTATGTTCATATGGACTAATGAATTCAAATGTAATTTCATGGAACTAAAATGATGGTTTTTTAGTAACCTATAGTCTCAGTACTTTGTAGTAGATAATGATTTCTCATCTATAGTAAATTATCAAATAATGGTATAGAATGTGTACTCATGTATAACGATACAGTGATAGCATATGCCTCAGGCCATATGAAAATACATTATAAAAACTACCGAACTCATATCATGGAGCATGAAGCCATATTTATTATGTCAAATATGTGGACGAATTATATTTATGGTTAACGATGTGGAATATATATAGATCATAAAATATTAAATTCTATATTAACTTACTAATATTTGAATATTATCTATAGAAGATGGTTGGAATTGTTTACAGATTATGACTGCTTGATACATTACTAATATGTTAAGGCATACATGGTGGATAATTCTATGAGTCAATAGGACCTTGCTGGTTTTTAAATAATGAGGATAAATAGAGATATAACACATAAGGATGTAAAAATACTTATAATAAATACTAAAAAAGGTACATATCCTATCTATGTTAAATTAATGGGAAATTATCAATCCATGTGAACATTAATGAGTCATTATGGGAAGATTTAGAAATAATGAAGAATGGGTGTTGAGTTCCTTAGTTTAGCCATGATTTTTATTGAATGATACACTATTGGAACAGATTTTGGGTCCCATTGATTTCTAAACTGAATATGGAGACATTGGATGAAAATCAGAGTTAATCATTCTCTATTCATACTTGAAGTATGGATATTTTTAATATTGTGACAGTGTATTTTTGGTGGGATAGAATTAAAAGGGATACTACAATGTATGTACCTTTATTCCTATAATGTGATCATGTTAAATATGAGAGACCAAATTCTATGTGGATTTTACAACAATTACCCAAACATGAATATATACAAGGAATTTTTTTTCTTTCATGTGTTCATCAGACTCTACAAAACTTCTGAAGGGATCAATGAAATTTGGTTTTTAGTAAGTCACCTTATAAATTTTGGAAAAACTATTTCCATGAAATTAGATTAATACCTTGAAAATATTTCCTTGATATATATTATGAATGTTGGATGATTTCATTGAGTTCCACTATCAATTATATCTGACTAGGATCCATTTTTTCTAATGAAGGTTTTTTGATGTATTCAGCAGGATTTGATTACAGATTGTAGTCATTAATTCATATCATCCTATTATTTACATCCATTATTATAGGTCCTTTAAAAATAATGATAAACTATTTATATCTTTCATTATATATATCAATGGTGGTAAGGATCAACATATTTCTCAAATGGAATTTTAATACAGTGGCCACACTGAATTTAGAATGAAGATGGATCTATATGAATCCCTATATGGTTAGAGGTTTAGAAATGAAATATGATTTAATAAATAGAGAGAATGAATGAAATTGATACCTGATAAATCCAAATATTTATTATATAAATCAAAATCCATTCAATATCACATGCAAGAATCTCAAAGTCGAGAGAAAAGTTATGCTACCAATTATCATTGAGAACATGATATCATTGTTTTGTAAATTATATTCCTATTAATTTCTTCTATAAATAAGTTTATTTGATTTTAAAACAATGTAAATATAATCCCTAAATATATCATTCCCCAAGAAGTTTTTGTTCTTTTTTGGATGTCATATTATCCATTGAAACATCCATCGAATCTCTCACAAGTTCATGATTTATTCCACATATCTATCCTGAGTAAGTACATACCTATTAATTCACATATATTATACTCAAAAGTCATACTATTGGAAAATTATCTCTCTTTTGATGTATAAATAGAGCAGATTATATATTATGAAGATAAAATTCTATAAAACATGACCACTCTCAAGGTTAATGTTTTCTGGTGAAACTATACATTATTGGAAGGTATATAGAAACCCTAGTTTGTTATGTTGTAGAAGTATACTCATTTTATTGTATTAAAGAGATTAAATTCTTATAGTGAAATTATTATAGGGAGTTATAATGTAACCATTGGAGATTTTTTGTATAGTTTTGAATATATAAATTGAATATCTTTGATATGTTGGGTTAAATGAAACATCATGTTTAAAATAACCTTGACATACTATTATTGTCTAGTCGTTGGATTGGTGGGTAGGAATTGGGATAACTAAATTTGGAAAAATATATTATTTACACTGGTATATAATTTATTTATTAATTTATAATTTATTATATATGAAAATTAATTCAATAGAAGGAATAATATATATTTTTCTAAAAAACTATCTTTATGTGTACAATGTGTTTTTATAATAATAAATTAAATTAAACATACCTAGTGAACAATTTTAATGAAATTAATATATTATATATTCAATAAAATGTTTAACACTTCAACTAATACTTTTTTCTCTGTATGGGATAAGAATACATCATGTTTTATGCTTAAAAAAAACTTTTAAAAAATGGTTTCTAATCTATTTTGCACATTTATTTTAAAATTGGATTTATTCCACTTCTATTAATTTATCCATGAAAATTTGATCACATACATTAAATTAGGAAGATCAAATTTGGTAAATTGTTCCCATTTAATATTGGTTATTATGAATAGTATCATTGGTAAATATTTTTCACCTTGTTATGGGTAAAACATTTTTAAAACTTTTGGAAAATGATTTAAAAATTCTATAACACTCTCCATTATCATATTAGATGAGTGTATCCATGTTTCATAAAAATCGAATCACGATTCAATTTTTCATTGATTATGATCTTTTTATTATTATGAGAAAAGCATAGGTATAAAATTTCAGTCATTTTACATTAATATATCTATTATTTTTGATATGGATAATAAGACTTTCATTAGTATAAAAATGATTATTTTGAAATATTAATTAAAAATTTTAACAAGTTAAATAATTTTAAATTTTTATTGATGTAATAATTACCTTATTCTCTTAGACAACATAAACCAAATATTTGTTCAAGTGATAGAAAAATAATGTAAATTATTTTTAAAAATATTATATGTGATAAATTTTGGATAAAATATAATGTTACAAGAATTATATAGATAAATATAAAAAATATTTTTTTTTAATGTATGCATTCGTTTTCAATTTCAGTCATTTTATTTTTAATGATAAACATTGTATATTGTCTCAAAAATTACTTGAATGTTATATTTTGTTGAATAGTATTTTATTAAACAAATTCAAATTTATAAAAATATATATTTGGATAAGAAAAAACAAAAAAATTCTATTATATCAACCATTTTCCTATTTTTGCTCACTTATCCTTTTACGATAACATTAATGACTATTAAAGAGAAAAAATCAATATTATTTGTGGTAATTATCAAAAGGGATAATGGGGGTTAAAACTATGATGTATTGTTTAAACAATAACATAAACTAGTATAAATTTTATTTTTTGAGTGTATAAATACTTATTAACACCCTATATTCTAGATATATTAACTTGGATCCACATTATTGTGAATATTAATTTAAATTAGTTCAATAGTTTATGTAATTCCAGGGGCCCCTCCCCTCAATTACAAAATGGAACATCCTATACCGTATTATTCAAAATGTTTGATTCTACTAGATTAGTCAATAACTACCCTAATATTATACTAACAACCTTAACCATGTCATATAGATTTTATTCTCTCCAATGGACCATCCTTTCGTGTCTTCAGATGTAATCTGAAAGAGTTTCTCGACAAATATGTATAACTCTTAATGAAGTACTTTCAATTTTATTTATTCTTTTTTCAATTTCATTATATAATAACCATTATTAAATAATTAATTAATTGTAATATATATAGTAATTATATATTATTATGATGTAAAAAACTACCATTTCCTTTTATTCCACCATATGGGAAAATAAAAAATCACTTATATGTATGTGTGGACTACCACCTCCATAAAGAGATGTGTTTCATTTTTTGTCACCACTTCAGGGTGATGGTTATAATGATTGATTTATTAGATAAGTGTGATATTATTTATATAATAATTATTCTAGAATTTGGAATTATTATTTAAATTTCTTTTCTCTTATCCATTATAAATTAGAAACATCACTCGTCTTACAAACAGATTAGTGTCCCTACAAATTGATATATTTAATTTTTGATCCCCAATTTATATGAATAGTGTTAGAAGTGTCTGTGATGATTCTATCTGATAATTATGACATGATTAACATTTTGCAATATAATGGAACCATAATCAATATACAAGGACCGAGACTCCAAACCAACACATGCTTTAGAAAGGATGTAGTTTTTACTTGGAATAGTGATTTTAATAAAAAAATATTAACAAATTTGTAAAAAGATGATCTAATTATATAAAGTATGGTATTATACATATGATTATTCTTAGAGAATAAATTTCTAATAAATCGATATTTATAATACATTATTTTTATACATGTATAAATAAATATGTCAAATGAAATAAGGGATTTATATTTCAATTAAATTTTAATTCTGATTGTTTATTACTGAATTTTAATTAATGAAATTATATTATTATTTTCTGATACGTACATTTTAATTTTATTATCTAGTATTTATTTCTATAGTTTTCATATATCCTACAATTTTACTCTCATTGGTACTTTAATTGACCTAGAATAGGTTTCTTTAAAAAGCAGACATTGTATACAATTCAGTTAGGAATATTTTTTTAAATGTATATGATTTTTTAATATTTTATCAATATTTTTCTCATATTATCAATTGATTTTTTATATTCATTTTTACTATTTTTTATGTTTTATAAAAAAATTAAATTAATCTTCTTATCATTTAAAAGAAAAGATGTTATTTAATTTCAAAAAACATTTAAAGGAATATTTGTTTTATAATACTGAGTATGAAAATAATTCCATTCTATAATGAATTATTAATGCATTCATCATTAAATTAAATTTTATTATAGTTATTTTTTATGAAGGCATTTATAATAATATTTTATGAATAATTATTTTTTAAATACAAGACTTTAAAATGAAAATGGTATTTTCTTCTAGAAATATTTAGATGATATTTTAATACATTTATCATCTATGATATGATCATTTGATGAAATATTGTATTTACTAGATATATTAACCAATTATGCCATCCATATAATTTCTATGGATCATTTATAATTATGTTTTTTAGATTTTTATAAAACCAATTAATATACCATGGGTTGTGATATTATAAAATATTATAATTAGTTTGAAATATGTTTTTATTCAATGAATTTTTATTTGATGAAATGATAAATGTTATTTGATATTATGATTCTCTTATGCATCCCTATAAATATCTATTTATAAATATCATTTTTATCCTAATATAAAAATTTACCTCACATTTCATTAGATTTTCTTTCCCCGTGTTATAAAGAAAAGTTATAAGTAGGTTATTTATATAATGGTATAAACAAAGAATATTTTTATGAATAATGACATGTAATGTATCTAAATAAGTTATTTATATATATATTATCTAATTACATGCATACTTTATGATTTAATTGTTACTCATAGTGTTATGTATAAAATATTCTACTAATAATATGTCATATTTGAATAGAAAATAATTGTATCTCATAAATTACCCTATTAATGATATTTTAAATTATAAATAGTTAATTTTTTTAACTAATTATCATGGTATTCATCTCATTAATGGTATAACAAAGATCAAATTTTCTTATGAATTTATCTCTTGAATAAAAAAAATATCTACATGAAAAATGAAATATCTTTCTATTGTAGGTAGAATCATTCTTTTTTAGGCCATATGTATTTGTAAATTTATATAGCATTAGTGCTTGATAGTGGTTATTTTTTGTTTATCAAAAAAATTAATATGATATTGTTAAAAATAATCTTATCAATAAAATGACATTAATGGTACATGAGTTTTATAGATAAATATAATAAAATAATTATGTTTTAATTTTTATTATTAAATTTCCATTTTAATCATGTTATCTTTAATGATAAAGAATGTGAATTTTCCTAAAAATGACATTAATGGTATATTTTGTAAAGTAGTATTTTTTTTAAATAATTTTAAATTCATAAAAAATATATGTTTGTACAAGATTATAGAACATGGTTTATTTTATCAATCATCTTCCTCTTTTTGATCATTTTTCCTTTAATGGTAACCTTATTTTCCCTCAAAGAGTAAAAATTATGGATACATGTGGTAAATTTTAAAATGGATAATGTGGGGTTAAAAATTTTATATGGGTTAAACCATCACTTAAACTTGTAAAAATAATATATTACCAGTGTATATATACTTCAAAATCCTATATCTTATATATATTAACCTATGTCCACATGAATGTGACTATTAATTTATATTATTATAATAATTTAAATAATTCAGATGGTTCCCCTCCCCTAACATATAAAAGGGAACCTTATATCCACCATTATTCACAATGATTGAGTCTCCAACATAAGACAATACCTACCCAAATAGTATAATAACATCAACATAAATGTTATAGATATTTTATTTTTTAAAATGGACCCTCCTTTCTTAAATTAAGATGTAATCCTAAGGAAGTCTTTGAATGAATATGTATAACTCTTAATCTAGTACTTTATATTTTACTTCATAAGTACTTCATAACTTTCATCTTATTAATCTATTGTATCCATTCATAATTAATTATTTCCTTACAATAAATATAATAATTTTTTATTATACTAATGGAAAAATGACTAATTTTTTATATTCCACTATATAGGGAAATAAATAATCACTCGATTGTTTGTGTTGACTACCTCATACATGAAGATATGTGATTCTATTTTTATCACCACATTAGTGTGATAGTTATAATGATAAATTTATTGAATATGTAATATATTGGTTGTATAATTTTTATTCTATAATTTTTAATTAATATTTAAATTTCTTTTGTTCTGCCCATCATTAATTAATAACACCACTCATTCATACATACATATAACCACCTCCACAATGTAATTTATTTCATTTTTCATTACCATATTATTTGAATAGCTATAAATATATGTGTTATGATTAAAGTTGATAATTATGATATGATTAACAATATGATGATTACTGAACCATAATTAATGTTAATGCATTGGGACTTATGAGTTGACACATGCATTATAAATAAAGTCCTTTTTTACATGGGACGATAATTTTAATAAAAAAATGTTAAAATGTATGTGATAAGATGTTTTATGTAAATAAATTATGTTATTATATATATGATTATCGTTATAGAATAAATTTATAATAAATATTTACTAGTAATAGTGGTTTTGATAAAAAATTGTTAAATCCATTGATGAGGCTTATACATGTAAAAATATATTTATTTATAATTTTTCTTAGATGTGGTGTTCTTTGATCATGTTGTTATTACTTGTTTAATATCAATTTCTCTAGTTTCTATTCATGCACCACTGAATTCATTCATTTTAAATAATATAATGGAATTAATCTTGTATAGATTATGTGTTTAATGTATTATTTTTCTTTAAAGTAGGGACTCGTTGTTATATATATACTAGTTTATACTAACAATTTATATGGAAAATTAGATATTACAATAGTGGGATATATGAATATATTTTGTTGTTATTCTTTAATATCATAGTTTTCTCATGATTTGAATCATTGTGTTGATGAACAAATAATCTTTCACCAATGTTCTAGTGGATATTAGTATTTATTTCAATGGTTAGATCTGATATCATTTTGATCACTATTGACATCATGTATTTTCTATTCATATAAATTTAGTTACACATCAAGACGTCCTCACTAATATGTGTTCATGTGTAACCTTTCATTACATCAGTTAGAGTTTATGATTTCTTTAATTATAATGTATTGTAGAGAGAATTTTAGAGAAGATATGAATGAGGTGTTTTAATGATATTAAAATCATTATCCCACTGCAATTGCTTCAACTGATGTGTTCATCACTTTTATGGTCAGAGGAGGACATCCAATGTGAAAACATTGATCTTCATTTGTAGAAAACCAATTTCGTTTTTTGGTGTTTTCATGGGTGATAATAATGTTATTTTCATTAATTCTTGTTTTCTATTTTAATCAATGCTATGTATGGTTTTCTAGGGTTTATATGAGTCTATTCAATTTATGGGCGGTTGTTTCCATCCCCAAACCTATATTTTTTAATGGTTCCATTGGGGTGAACCCAGAATTACATACATAAATATTAAATAAATTTACATGAATATTAAAAACATATAACAATAATACACACCTTAGAACCATAATTGATTAGTTTATTTAGATAATAAATATATAATAATTTTATTTTAGGAAATATATTCAAAAAAAATTGATAAATAGTTTTCTCATATTGTACCCCTATAGACTCATAACACTTAATACCCTTCTTCATAATATAGGTAAATAGATACATAAGAAAGGGTGAGATCAAATTGTTAATAAGGGTAAACATAGTAGACATAAATTAAAATATAATAAGTTATCATATGATGTTCATAAGGGTATGCAAAAATAATTCAGGTTCATAATGTTCAAACCTAAATATGTAAATCAAAAATCGCGACTCATTGTACAAAACCTTTGCATAAAATTAAAATTATTTTATAAGAGTGTGGATCATCAAAAAATCATAATCCATGAGAGAATAACATATTCACAATAATATGAAATAATAATGTGGAATAAATGATACTATTTTTTTAAATCTACAAACCTAGAAAATAAAGACATCATATTTTAAGGCTACCCAATAATAAATTTATCACATAGTAGGCATGGGTAAATACCCATGAATATTATTTGACCTGGTATAAATACACATATAGCATCTTTGGTTGGGGCTAATAACTCTATTAGCCTTTGATCTCATAGTAAATAACAAATTACCCAACAGATTGGAGGGATATATTTAAGCCACATTTTATATAATAACAGATCACTAAAATATATTCCATAAAAATATAATATAATTCAACATTCCATCATATACTAATTAACACCTGATAAAGAAATGAGATTCAGGAATTATTTTTAAAATATCATCATCATAAACCATCAATAAAAATTATGTCCATGGTATCATAATATCACATCCCTAGTGAACTATAACTATTAGAAAATGATGTCAATTATGGTAAAAATTATATTATCTAAAATCATTCACAATACCATTTGAAAAAAATCGAAAATATCCTTTTTTTGGTAATTTCTATAAACAGAAATTTTTATAAATATACAAATATTAATTTCTTTATAAAACCCTTTAATCTTTTTAATGAAAATTCTTATTGAAAGAGGTGCACGAGGGTAGAAAAATATAATCATTTAGTATACATTGAATTAAAAATATTATTTTACATCATTCACAAAACATTAATATATAATCTTACTAGAAAACTTTTCAAATATTAATTTCAATAATTTAAGAAAAAAAGGATATAATGATTTTATATTGAAAAATAATAATTATCAGTAAAGAATTATACAAAAAAATTTGAATGACATTGATTCTAAAGAAAATATTCCCATCCAGAATATGAAAAAATATGTTTTTTCTAAAAAACAATTATCAATAGTTTTAAGAATAAATGATATGTCAATGAATGTAAATCCGTGAAAACTTATATGTAACCAAATTAGAAGAAGAAATAAGGTTTCTCATATAATTTAACATATTTTAAATTTAAAATAGACAATCCCATAAGGAAATGAGATTATGAAAAAAAATTATACATCAACTATAGAATTTCATTTTCTACTTTTTAATTGATTTATTAATATTATACATCTATAAAAACATTATTTAAAATTATCATTCAATATACCTTTCCATCATAATTTCACATTACCTATTTTTTACAATTATTCATCAAAATATATAGTTATGTGTTAACTAATCTACTTCCAATATAAGGACGCAGCCTTAAAACAATACATAATCTTAAATTAAATGAATAATTCACATTGAGGAAATTTTCAGGTTTAGAGTTTTACAGAATTAGGACATAACTATTACATCTCAAAATATTTCAATTTATACACTTCTACTCAGTATCAATGTTTTCACAAAAATAAAAAATCACAAAAAAAGAGTCATGTCCTGTTCCATGTTTTAGACAACATGACTTTTCCATGATCCCATCCCTGACCCTATACATCTTTAAGTCATGTGAAAAAAATTTCAAAACATGGGATGGGCATAAAATGCATAGTAAGTGTTATCAGACAAAGAATGAAAACATTAGTTCATAATTACATATATAACATAAGATCTTCAACATACCTCATGAAATCATAAGATTTATGATTAACACAATAGAAAATATAAATCATAAAGGTAACTTGTGGCATCCATATCATACTTACATTGTAGCTATCACAACTACGTAGGGAGATACATTTGGAATACCCATCATAGTATATTACCTAAATCTTTTGGGAAAAACAATCACGTTTGCCTCTGTCACATTACCCAATGCATTGGAGAGCTCTTTCGGGCTCACCTGCCCTAAGATTATCACGAAACCACCTGTATCTATAAACAATTCCCAAGAACCACAACATATTCATAACACATAAAATTAACATAAAGGAAAGATAAAATTTCCATATTTAAATCACAATATATAATTTAAATATATTTACATAACAAATCCATTATAAAATAAATTTTCAAAACCAAAATACATAAAAAGAGATTATGGTATTTATTTTCCTTTTGAAAACATTACAGCTTGTTAAGGAATCCAAATATCAAATAATACTCGTGGCGGTGGAAAAGGTTGTTTTCACCGCTTACATTAAAAAGAAATATCCTTTTTTTCATTTAGTAAAACGCCTGTAAGAAAAGATTCCCTTTGAATTAAATGAAAATTTAGAGGTATTTATAAACTGTATAAAAGAATGTTGAGAAATAAAAAAAAATATGCCTCTATAAAAGGAGATTGGGACGAAGTCCCTTACCTCGTGTCCAACTTGACTCAATCATTCTTTAATCTCCTAAATAATAAACTAAAGTTTATTTATACATTCTTATGAAACTTTTTAAAGTTTATTATTCCTTTTATATCACTTATTACCATGATATAATCATTATGTAATCATTTAAGTTATTAACGGTTGTTTCGTCGATATTTGGTACTTGAGTAAAAATGAATGCCTTATAATTACAAGTTGTCCATGTGGTCAAATATCCATTATCTTCAGAATTATATTAATGATTTATATAACAAATATATCATGTATATCCATTATATACTTTTATTTATATTAGTACATAACATTTGGTGGTAGGAAATGAAATGCACCGTTCATTGAGATGGTAAGTCGTACGTACGCATGGACGCTAATTTCATTTCCATTTTGTATTTTAATGGAATGAAAACATAATGATACATATTTATATTATAATTCTAATATAATAACTTAAATAACATCATTTAATCCATCCTTTATTCATCATACATAAGGCATTAACGAGTCATATCACTTTGAGGGTGCGGTAGTCTGCACTTCCTAAAATGAAATTATCGCGTTTACCCATTATGGAAACCATAAAGGTATGATAAAATGGAAAATAAAGAAGCATAAGGAAAACATAGACATAAAATATATCATAAAAAATACACTTCCATCATAATTTCCACCATGAGAGGTAGTATAAGATAATTGAACAATCATCGTTTCGTGAGGCATTAGTTTTCCATCCACAGAAACATTATGTTATTTACCCATTCGACGAAGGTGTGTGTAAGTGTAGTTATAATACTTCTTATAAAAACATCCTATTATATTGAGGATACTGGTGTTGTTCCAGAAGAAATAAATAAAAAGATTTTAGGGGTTTGGAGAAGTAAAATAAAACAAAATAACTTAAGAGAATATTTTACCATTAAATCGGGTAACTTCCTTTGGATTGAACCAAAATGGTTTCTTGAATTTCTTTCTACCTAAGGTAAGGATTCTAGGATGAATAAAGGGATGTAGGGAGATTAATGGAGTATAGGTTGGATGAACCAAAAAGCTTTATAGTTGTGTGTAATTGGTTATAAGTGAGGGATTTGTATATGGGGGAGTAGGGGCTCTTTAGGAATGTTTGAAATAATTATTTTACTATTAACTCATATATGGTTTCAAAAGGTCAAATATTAGCTAATAACAAATTTAAGATGAATCATGGTAGAAAAAAATAATCCAAAAATAATTGGATAGTTTTTTGATATTGTTCTAATACATATAATCTTATTTATTAAAATAATTTATTAATGAGATAAAATTGCATCATCATTGTGTCATAATGAATTTAATTTATTTGATGACCAAAAATTATAAAACAAATACCATGATATATGAAATATTTTTAGATTTCCAAATAATATTTTTATTCGGAATGATAACTTATATATCCCCATGTAAAAAATTATTTACTAAAATATATTTTTTATGTCATTTTTGTCTTTACTTTAAATTAATTAACATAAAATGTCATTATTAATCCCATGTGGCTCCATGGGATCCCAAATTCAACCGAAGGGTGACCATGGTCGGATATGTATCATACCATAGGATTAGTACATAATTTAGGGTAATTTAATATTATAATAATATTATATTTTACCCTTATTTATTATTTTTACCTTTTAGTCATGGTAAATAAAATATTTAGTGACGTAAATATTTAAAATGGCTAAAAATAAAAGTTACCTATTTACACAATTTGGAACCAATGATTCAAAATGTGGAATCCATTTTTCCAAATTCAATACACAGAAGTGTCTGGAATTTATTTAAAATTAATTCCCGCTGTTAAAACAAACAGAATGTTTTTAATAAATAATAACTATCAAAATATTGACACTTGTTTATGTACAATTTCAAAGTGAAATTAATTCCAATGTCCAAAATTGGATTAACAAGTAAAAATATTTTCTAATTAAACTTTAGAACCAATTGAAAAGATAAACTATCTGTAAAAATAATTTAGATTAAAAGGCACTTTTGAATTAAAAAACATTATTTTCCACTATTCATTAAAAAATGTACTTTATCAGAAAAATACCAAAATTCCATCCAACTAAATTTTAATGTCCCAATTATAAAGAAGAAATTTATTTTTTCAAATAGAACATATAATAGTGACAAAAATTGGATTTAAAAAGGGTTCTCCATTAAAAGGCAGTGAATCAACCTTTTAAAGAAAATTATCCTTAAAATTAGATTCATTCACATTTTAAGCCTCTAAAATTTATTGGATAAATGTAAAAAAATTAAAATCATATTGTAGTTAGTTTTATTCATTCCCTCTAATACAATTTCTAGGCGTTAACTACTATTTAAAATAATAATATTATATTATTAGTGTGCAGCGTAAGATTTCAAAGAAACCCGATGTTGCGTATCAGGTACGCTATCGAACATAGCATCCCCTTTAAAGTAAAATTAATATTTAATTCAAAAATATTAATAAACATTCAAATGTATTATTATTTATTTACTTGGGATGTTACATCCATCCCCCTTTTGGGAATTGCATACTCGCAATTTTTATTCACTTATCAAATAACATGTGGTATTTATCCCTCATAGCATTTTCAGATTCCTAAATTGCCTCTTCAACCATATGGTTTTTCCAAAAAAAAACCTTTACCTGAAAAATTACCTTATTCCGCAACACTTTCTCTCTACTGTGAAGAATATGGACTGGTTGTTCCTCGTAAGAGTGATTCTTTTCCAACAGAACTACCTCTTAGCTCAAAACATGAGATGGATCTGGCATATACTTTCTCAACATTGAAACATGAAAAAAATTGTGTACCTAAGATAAACTTGGGGGTAAATCCACTCTGTACACAACTACTCCAACTTTCTCCAGGATTTCATAAGGTCTAATGAACCTCGGACTCAACATTACCTTCTTACCAAAACGCATCACACTTTTCCATGGAGAAACATTGAGAAAGTCATGATAACTTATTTCGAAAGATAGATCCTTTCTCCGGTTATCCGCATTGATTTTCTACCTTCTCTAAGCTGTTCTCATGTTCTTATCAATCAACTGAACTTTTTCTGCCATCTCTTCTACCAATTTTGGTCCTGTCCACTTTCCTTCGCCTACATCATCCCAAAAAGATATAGTTCGATAACGCTTTCTATATAATTCCTCAAATTTATCCATCTGTATACTGGAATAAAAACTATTATTACATGAAAATTCAACCAATGAAATATGTTGGTCCCAACTTCCCTGGTATTCCAGTGAAAAATCTCGTAGCATATCCCCCATGGTCTGAATTGTTCATTCTAACTGCACATCTGATTGAGGATGAAAAGTTGTACTAAAATTTAATTTAGTACCCAATAACTTCTGAAGGCCTTTCCAATAGATAGAAGTAATCCTGGGGTCACGATCAGATATAATGGAGAGGGGAACACCATGAAACCTCACTATCTCTTTAAAAAACAACCGATAAAGTTGATTTAGAGACAAATTAGCTTGAATAGGAAGGTAATGATCCGATTTAGTTAATCGATCAATAATAATCCAGATTGCATTGTTACCACTAAATGTCATAGGTAATCCCACAACAAAGTCCATGGATATATTTTCCCATTTCCACTCTGGCCCCAATAAAGACTGAAGCATCCCTTTTGGTAAGTGCCGCTCTACTTTAACTTATTGACAAGTCAAACACTTCATAGTAAAGTCAACAATATCTTGTTTCATTCCATCCGACCGGTAATACTCCCGAAGATATCATTACATCATAGTATTTCCAGGATGAACTTAAAATAGAGAACAATGAGCTTCACATAACAACTGATTCTTCAACTGTGAAACATAATGCACACATACTCTCCTTCTAAACCGCAAAACACAATAATTATCAATGTCAAATTCAGGAAACATACCCTTATGAATCAACTCTACCTTTTTTTGTAACTCACTATCCTCTTTCTATGCTCGCTTAATTCTGTCTGACAGAGATGATTCCACTGACACCTGAAACAAAACAGAATAATTTCCTGCAGCAACAACTTCTATGCCAAAGTTTGTCAAATAAAAAACCAAAGGATCTCGTTCCAAACGTAGCATGGTTAATGAAGTATTACTTTTTAGACTCAAACCATCATCCAATTTGTTTTCTTTTCCCAGATGGTAAAGGATTTTTTAATCATAATCCTTGATTAATTCCAACCATCTCCTCTATCTCATGTTCAATTCTTTCTGAGTGAATATATACTTAAAAATTTTATGGTCAGTATATATTTCACATTTTACTCCATACAATTGATGCCTCCTTATTTTTAAAGCAAAAAACAACAGCAGCAAAATCCAAATCATGTGTAGGGTAATTTAACTCATGGGGTTTCAACTGATGTGAAGCAAAAGCAATTACCTGATCATTCTTCATAAGAACACAACCAAGTCCTTTCAACGATGCATCACTGTAAATAAAAAAATCACCATTTCTGGAAGGTAATGAAAAAACTAGAGCATTCGCCAATCTTATTTTCAATTACTGAAAACAATCGTCACATTCTTTTGTCCAAATGAACTTAAAACCTTTTCAAGTTAATTTAGTCATTGGACTAGATAACTATGAAAAATTCTTAACACACTTTCAGTAATAACCTTTAAAACCAATAAAACTATGGATATTGGTTATATTTGTGGGTCTTGGCCATTCTTCAACAACTTTTGTTTTAGAAGGATTAACAGTTATGCCATTATTCATAAACAAAGTGACCAAGGAAAGAAATTTTTTGTAACCAAAACTCACACGTGCTAAATTTTCCATACAATTTCCTTTCTTTTAATGTTTGAAAGATAACCCTAAAATGAATTTCATATTCTTATTTAATTTTGGAAAAACAAAAATATTATCAATGAACACAACCACAATCTTATCCAAGAAGTCACCGAAAATTCTATTCATAAGTTCTATGAATACAGCAGGTGAATTTGTTAACCCAAAAGGAATAACTACAAATTCATAATGGTCATATCTAGTATGAAACGCAGTCTTAGGAATATAGTATTCCATTACTTTCAACTTATGGTACCCTGACCTCAAGTAAATCTTTGAAAAATACTTATCTCCCTAGAGCTGATCAAACAAATCATCGATATGAGGAAAAGGATACCTGTTCTTAACAGTGATGTTATTCAATGCTCTATAATCAATGAAAAGTCTCATTGAACCATCTTTCTTTTTATCAAACAAGATCGGATCACCCCATGGTGATGTGCTAGGTCTAATGAAACCTTTATCTAATAACTCCTGCAATTTCTTATTTAACTCTAAAAGTTCAATTTGAGGCATTCGATATGGGGGTTTTGAAATTGGTTTAGCATAAGGCACTAAGTAAACGGTAAATTAATCTTCCTGATCAGGTATAATACCTGTAATTTCATCAGGAACAACATCAACTACTCATTTACCACTGGCACATCATTATTCTCAACACTTCCTTTATTTTCAACAATATGAGAAAGGTAAAATTAATTTCCATCTTTTACTAGTTTCTCATCTTCTTGATACGTTATCAAAACTAAGGGTCCATTCTTGTACACAAACTGCAAATATTTCTAAAAAGAAACCTCTTTAGCTCTGCAGTCAAAATTAGCATGATAAACAGAAAGCTAGTCCATACCTAAAATAACATCAAACTCTAATAGAGGCAAAATAATAAGGTTTGTAGGTATATTCTTTTCTCACACAAGGACCAGAAGGTTCTTATGTATTATTTTTGTCTCAATATTTCCTCTAGGTGTTTTTACTATAAGTTATGTATTCATATCATGATATGGAATTCCCAATTTACTAGAAAACTTCTCATAAATGAAAAAGTGTGTAGACCTTGAATCAAACAACACATTGGCATAATATGAACAACCAAACAGTGTACCTGATACTACTTCATTAGATGGCCCAACAACTTCTCAAGTATTTGAAAAGGATTTCGCCACCCCTTTTTGCATGTACTCTGGCTGCTTTCCCTCTGTAGAGTTCTTCATTAGACACTCTTTTGCATAATGAACCATTTAATTTCACTTAAAACATTTTACTGAATGTAAATAATATTTTGTATTACCACTACCTTGATCTTTTTTATTGAAATTTTGAGCCTTATGTCCCATATTACCACATCGGTAGCACTTACTAGAATTCAAAAGACATTCCCCAGCATGATTTTTACCGAAATTTTCACAATCTATAAGATTCAGTTTCATAGCATCAGACTTTTTTGGATAGTTCTTCCCTTTCACCTGCCACCTTGACTTCTTATTCTGTTGTTTTTCAAAGAACACCGGATCATCAGAAAACTCCATTTCCACCTTCTCCGCACAACAAACAAGTTTTTTATAACATTTGAACTCACAAAAAGCTAAATCCCGTTGATACTTTGGCTTTAATCATGAGAAAAAAACGTCTGATTTTACTATCAAGATCTTGTATGAACATTGGAGGATACCTTGTGAGTCGAGTGAATTTTTCTTCATAAGCAACTACCGAGTCATCCTCCTGCCTCAATTCTATGAATAGTTTTCCATCCAAAGTCAAACCACCATAGGAAAATTTTTCTCAAGGAACATACCTTTGAATTCATCTCAATAAACTGCATCAATTTTCTCATTTTCCCTGATATTTTTCACCATCATGCCCACTGATCAACTTCACCTTCAAAACGGTAAAAAGAAAGACTAACCTTTTGGTATTCTGAACACCCCGTGACATCAAAAATTTTCTCTAGTGATATAATCCACCCTTATGCAAGCATAGGGTCAGATGATCCTTTGAATGATGGGGATGTTGCCTCATGAAATGCTCTATTACTGTCATGTTCCTTTATGGTTGATCTGGCTGATCTCATGCATGGATACCACCACCATTTATAGCATGAGTCAATTGTTCCATCACTGCCACAAACTGTTTAGTTCCGATTCTGACCATATAAGGTTGCTAATTTGAAAGGGTGTCTTCTTCCTAATGTCGTCCAAACATAGCTGCCATGTTTCCTCTTCAGAAAACCATTCTGAACACAGAAATATCTAAGGCAAAGAAATATGTAAATCTTTAAATGCTCTATCATTTCAATATTACCATAAATATATTTATGGACATTAATTTAACAATATTATAATTCCTAAAGTTGCCTAAACTGACCTATGATACCAACTATAAGGACCCAATCTTAAAACATTACATAATCTTGAATTAAATGAAAAACTCACATTGAGGATCTTTTCAGGCATAGAGTTTTAGAAAATTAGGACATAACTATTACATCTCAAAATATGACAAAGCAGACACTTCTACTCAGTCTCCATTTTTTAAAAAAAAAATAAAAACACTTAAAAAATAGTCATGTCTAGTTCCATGTTTTAGACAGCATGAATTTTCTTTAATCCCATCCTTGACCCTATTCATCTTTAAGTCCTATGAAAAACATTGCAAAACTTGGGATGAGCATAAAAATCTCAGTAAGGGTTATAAAACAAAGAATGAAAACATTAGTTCATCATTACAAACATAACATAAGATCTTTAATATACCTCATGAAATAATAATATTTATGATTAGAACAATAGAAAACATAAAACATAAAGGTAACTTGTGGCATCCATAACATACATACATTGTAGTTATCACAGCTACGTAGGGAGTTACATTTGGAATACCCGTCATATTATATTCCCTAAATATCTTAGGAGAAACATTCACGTTTACCTCCGTCACATTACCCAATGCATTGGATAGCTATTTCGGGCTCTCCCACCCGAGGTTTATCATAGAACTAACCGTATGAGTAAAAAATTCCCAAGAACCACAACATATTCATAACACATAAAATAAACATAAAGGAAAGATAACATTTCCAAATTTTAATAACAATATATCATTTAAATATATTGAAATTACAAATACATTACCAAAACAATTTTCAATACCAAAATACATAAAAGGACTATATGGTATTTATTTTCCTTTTAAAAACATTAAGTCTTGTTAAGGAAGCGAAAGATCAAATAATACTCGCGACGGCGGAAAAGGTCGTTGTCACCGCTTAAGTTAAGAAGAAACATTCTTTTTTTATCATTTAGTAAAATGACTAATAGAAAAATATTCTATTTGAATTAAATTAAAAGTCAAAGGTATTTATACACCATATAAAATATTGTTGAGAAATATAACAAAATATGCCTCAATGAAAGTAGATTGAGACGAAGTCCCTTACCTCATGCCCGACATGACTCTATCGTTCTTTCATCTCCAGAATAATAAACTAATGTTTATTTCTAATTTCTTAATAAACTTTTTCAAGTTAATTATTCCTTTTATATCACTTATTACCATGTTATAAACATTATGTAGTCATTTATGTTATTAACTGTTGTTTCGTCGATATTTTGTACTTGAGTAAAAATGAACAACTTATAATTACAAGTTGTCCATGTGGTCAAATATCCATTATCTTAAAAATGATATGAATTATTTAGATATTAAATATATCATGTATATATAGTATATACATGTATTTATATTAGAACATAACAGTTGGAGGTAGGAAACGAAATGCACCGTTCATGGAGATGGAAATACGTAAGTACGCATGAATGCTACATTCATTTCAATTACATATTTTAATGGAATAAAAAAATAATGATAAATATGTATATTATAATTAAAATATAATATATTAAACAAAATCAATAACACTAACCTTTATTCAACCCACGTAAGGTATTAACAAGTCATATCACTTTGAGGGGGTGGTAGTCCGCACTTTCTAAAATGAAATTATCTCGTTTACCCATTATGGAAACCATAAAGGTATGCTAAAAATTGAAAATAAAGAAGAATAATGAAAACATAAACATAATATATATCATATAAAAATACATTTCCATCATAATGGACACCATGAGAGGTTGTAGGAGATAATTGAACAATAATCATTTGGTGAGGCGTTAGTTTGGCATCCACAGAAACATTATGTTCTTTACCCATTAGACAGATGTGTGTGTAAGTTTAGTTTGAATAATCCTCATAAAAACATCCTATTATATTTATTATACTATTTTTGTTATAATAGAAATAAATAGAAAGAGTTTATGGGGTTGGAGAAGTAAAATAAAACAAAAGAACATAAGAGAAGACATTACCTTTCAATCGGGTAACTTCCTTTGGATTTAACCAAAAGGGTTTCTTGAACCATGTTCTGCCTAAGGTAAGGCTTCTAAGAAGAATAGAGGGATGTAGGTATCTTAATTTATCATATTTTGGACGAAAAAAAGGCTTTAGAAGTGTGTGGAATTGGTTATAAGTGAGTATTTTTTATAAGGGAGAGGAGGGGCTCTTTAGGAAAGTTTGAAACAATTATTTTAATATAACCTCATATTCGGTTTCAAAATGTCAACCATTAGTTAATAAATAATTTAAGATGATTCATGGTTGAAAAAAATAATCCAATAAAAATTGGGTAGTTCTTTGATAATGTTTTAAAACTTATAATCTTATTTATTTAAATCATTTATTAATGAGGTAAACATTGCATCATTATTGTGTCATAAATAATTTAATTTATTTGATGTCCCAAAATTATAAAAAAAATACCATGATGTAGGAAATATTATTATACTTCAGAATAATATTTATAGATGAAAATATAACTTATAAAACCCCATGTAAAAATTTATTTACTAAACGATATTTGTTTATGACATTTTTGTCTTTACTTTAAATTAATTAATATAAAATGTCATTATTAATCCCATGTGGCTCCATGGGGTCTCCAATTCAACCCAAGGGTGACCATGGTCGGATATGTATCAGAAAATAGGAATATGACACATGTTAGGGTAATTTAATATTATTACAATATTATATTTTACCATTATTTATTATTTTTACCTTTTAATCATAGTGAATAAAATATTTACTGAAGTAAATATTTAAAATGTTTAAAAATAAAAGTTACCTATTTAAAAAATCTAGGAATACTGATTCCAAATATAGAATCCAATTTTCCATGTTCAAAACATAGAAGTTTCAGGAATTAATTTATAATTAATACCCACTATTAAAATAATTAGCGTGTTTTTAAGAAATAATAACTATCAAAAGATTGACACTTGTTTATGACCAATTTCAATGTGAAATTAATTCCAATGTCTCAATTGGATTAACTAGTAAAAAAATATTCTAATTACACTATATAACAAATTAAAAAGATAAACTATCAATTTAAATAAATTAGATTAAAAGGCACTTTTGAATTAAAATACAATATTTTTCAGTACGCATTAAAAAATGAACTTTATCAGAAAAATATAAAAATTACATCCAAAGTAAATTTTGATGTCCTGATTCTAAAGAAGAATTTTATTTTGACAAATAAAACATATAAGAGTGAGAAAAATTGGATTTCAAAAGGGTTATCCATTAAAAGGCGGTAAATCAACCTTTTAAAGAAAATAATGCTTAAAATTAGATTCATTCACATTTTAAGCATGTAACATTTATGGGATAAATGTAAAAAAACATGTATAATAATATTTTAGTTAGTTCAATTTATTCCCGCAAATACAATGGATAGTCATTAACTACCATTTGAAATAATAATATTATATTATTAGTGTGCAACGTAAGATTTCAAAGAAACCCGTTGTTTCATATCGGGTGCGCTATCGATCATAGCATCCCCATTAAAGTAAAATTAAAATCTAATTCACAAGTATTAATAAACATTCAAATGTATTTTTCTTAATTTACTTAGGATGTTACATCCAATTCATGTTTTAGTTTCACTATTCTAAAACCTATACATTGGTCATGGTTTCATTATATAAATAATCTCAATCAAGTAATAATAATCATACTCATTCATCATATTATACTTTAAAACAATCATATAAATTGACGATGGGAGACTAATTATATCACATAATCGAGATGGTTATTCGAACGTAGACATTAGTGATGTTTTTATTCTATTAATAATTGAATGAGAGAAAGTTAAATAATATTATATACTTAAAACACATAATAACATTATACATATCATATGTAGTAATTAAAATTTTCCATTTTATTTGAAATTATTAGAAGAAACAAAATATTAATCATATCTCATTCTGGGGGTGGTCACCCACAAGTACGCATGGGGGATTATATCGTTCTGTAATAGATGAGAGGGTAATAAGGTAGATAATATTTTAACTTTTAATATTATTTATAATGTTATAAAAATCATAAATATTAAATAAATAAATCTATATAACCATCAATGAGATATAATTATGAATAATAAAATACCATCTTTTGTGGATACAATTGACTGTATGTATGTATGAGGAGTGTCTTTATGTTTCATTATATATAAATAAGATAACAAATTCATAAAAAAATAAAATAAAGCATTTAAGTATATTATAAATAATTATTTAATCGTTTAAACATAGGTATACAACATTAGAATGTGGTTAAGGAAGGAAGATACTCAAAATTGATCGATAAAGACAATTTCATCTTCCTCGTGTAACATTAATTATCATAGAAATTAAGCCATATTGATATGATAAATTGGTTAGAATAAGACCTCTATGATGTTTTATTAAATATGGAAATGTATTTTGGTAGTTATTTTCGATTCTATAGTACTCAAGTTGTGTGGAGAAGTGGGAATAAGAGGTTACCTTTTATAAGTGAGGTGGGTGGAAAACTTGTAATTACATGAATCATTACTAGATAATATTTTTCCTTCTCATGAAAAGTTGCTCCAAATTTTAATTTTTTAGGATAATACAATTCAGTTATAAATTAATTAAATTTTTTATTTAATATTTTATTATTGTTATTTCTAATAATATCTTTATGGTTCCCCACGCTTTTAATCATTTTAATGCTTACAGTGATAATAAGATTTTAAATAAGGAAACTATTCATTATGGAAAAAATTAAGTTGAACCTATTAACTAAAATTAGTTATTATTAATACGAACATTAAAATGTTTAGGATAATTCAATTCCAATAAGGTGAAAATATTAATTCTAATATCAACACACAAAACAAAAAAATCACTTTTAAAGAAAATTCATTTGTAATCATATAAATTATTTTAACCTCATTACATTCACATTTAATGAAAATTTTAAGACTATGAATAAATTTTATTCAATATCATATGCATATACATCATGAAAATAATTCATTAATGGGTTTTTTCAATTTATTTAGAAAAAACACATTACACACAATACATTCATTGTTTGATAGAATCTCTTTTTACATTCAAATAGTTTTATATTCACTAAAAATATATTAATAGTCATAATATAAATGATTATTTAATTTTTTAGAAAAATTAGAAATATATTATATAATTTATAATTTCTGATCAATATATTTTATTAGGATAAAAATCAGAATAACTAAAAAGTATAATTCTTGGAGAAAATTATTTCTTATATTACATTATTATTTTTAATAAAATATGAGTACTTGTTTCCTATAAATTAATCTATAAATTTTCATAATGTAAAAAATTTAATCCAATTTTTCATGATTAATAGATTCCTACTTATACACATTAGTCTAAAAACAATTTAATAATAGTATAATTTAATAAAAAAAATTCCAATAGTATATTGTTGTTTATCTATGAGCAGTTTTGTGTGTAATAGAAGCTATTAAATAATTCAAATGTAGAGACCCAGTTTTTCCTTGTAATACATTAATGTATTTCAGTGAATATATATTTATAGAGATAGGCATTGAGATAACATGTGATTCGGCGGCCTAGTGTGCCCATAATTAATTTTATGAAAATATTAAATATATTTTTATTGCATGCATGAAACATATTAAAAAATTCTTTAATTCGTAAATAGATGCTTGGATTGTAAATACAGGACCACAGTTTTGTCCATAACATAGGGTTAAATCTAAGAGTGAGCTATAATGGGTTAATGCAGGGGGATCTGACTACTCACTCCTTCAAGTTACATTCAGTGAATTAATTAATTAATTAATTGTTTAGATTCGATAGATTGAAATTATATAAAAGATTAGTGTCATTATAAAATCTCCAGGGTAAGTCTCATTAACCCTAGGAGAATTATAGAGCTCTATATTCAATCTTTATTGGTGAATCTCATCGGATAATGATTAAATTCTAGATGATATCATATTAGGATGCATCAAACACATCGACTATTACTGATTATTAGAGTGTGTGTTCTTTATCAAAGAATGATCCATGATCATGGTAGGACTCATTAATTGGTTTGTATGATATTTATTATATTTGGTGATTAGATCCACTATATTTCAAATATGTATTTCAATTTTGGACAATTTCTTGTTCCCTAGTACATAAAATTATTTATTTTCAATTGTTTTTTTACCCTAGATACCTATTAATTATTTTTGGAAAATAATTCATGGGAAAAAATTTATTTTAAATTTTTTTGTTCTTTTCTCCCTTTTTTCTTTTTGTTCTTCACTAGATGGACCATGCGATCCCGATTTGACATTGCATGGTAGTACGAAGCCTCGATCAGTCCAAAATAACCTTGACAGAAACATGTGAAAGGCATTGATCAATGATCTTAGACTATATCTAGGATCTTAACAAGGAATGGATATTTTCTATGATTTGAGATTAATGAAATGAATGTGGAAGGCTCCATGGATTTTGGTTCATGCGCTGAACCCACATAGATTAAAAAAAATATAGTTATGAAAAAATACTATAAAAAACGATTTTCCTTTAGATCCACCTTAATTTTCTAGACATAGGACTAAATATAAAGTGGAAAGGCCAGATTTGAAGTGCAGAAAGAGGATTTGAAGATCTGAGAATTATGGAGAAAACTCAACTACATGTTGTGTGCATTAATGAACACATGACATGTGTCCCCATGAGCAGAAACATATTTTGTTTTAGGAAATATATGGATGACGTGGTGTGTATCCCTACAATACTTCTTGTACTACTTCCAGTGTTGGCCAACCCATGTTGAGCATCACCAAGGTAGGAACCAATGTAAAAGTACAGGATTAGGTACAGGACTGTGTACCCCAATACACATAAATGGATAGATCACACTACTCACAAACTTAGTTAGGAAAAACAATATCTATAGTGTACATTAAAATCAGGTTAGTACACGGACGTGGAGTCTGGTACACAGACATGACCAACATGACATGACCTAGTACTAGTTACCCAGAAAATGCCATCTAGTCCACCTACATGGCATTTACTACAACATGGGATGTATCTCATGTTATTAACAAGGACATGGATAGGTATTGGAGTGGGATCACATTATTTTTAAATCCTCCCACACACCATGTACCCCATTAAAACTTTTTATAAAACATTAATCACCCATATCTCCTTCAGTTGAACTCTGATTTTGGCCCACTAGTATCGTATGATGAAATTTTTTCCATGTAGAATTTGATTTTTTACTTTGGATGTGGATTTTGAAATATTATGAGAAATTGTTTGGGAACGATTATTAATTATCCAATGCTTGATGAAAATAGTGATCATGAAGAAATTCCACAGACCCCTGAGTTGTACCCTCTAGTAGAGCTGGGCAGTGTAGTCCTGAACATGTATATAGGACCCCTCAATCAGCATATGTGTAGGTCCTCTACACCAATATTCTATGTGTAATTCCCTACAGTGTAGGGTATGGTGTCCTGATGAACATAGTGGAATACCACCTATACTACTAGGGTGAAGGTCCTCGTCTTTCAAAGGGATCCCCCTATGAGATATTGTGTGGGTCCTTGATGACTAGAGTCAAAACCCTATCACACCAAGGCATGGTCCCTTGACCTTTAAAGTGGAACCCCCCAACGACATAGGTGCGGGTTCAATACCATATTATTGTAACACCCCTATCATCATAGGGTATGAGTCCTCTTGGTATTAGAGTAACCCCCCCCCCCCCCCACATCAACATGGGTTTGGGTACTCTATGGATACTATTAGAGTGGAGACCCACAGGGGCATGGACAAGGATCCTTTATGGAAACTATTAGAGTGGACCCCCCCCCATTGGTAGGAGATCAATTACTCTACAGTTACTATCTGAGTGGATCCCACATGAAGTACTATGGTGTTGGTCCTCCACTTCATGTTTGTGGAACATTGACTATATGGCATAGTGAAAGTTCATGGCTTGACTAATATGGATACTTATGAGAAAAAACATGAGATACAGTGTCACGACCCATCCTCGGGGCCCGTTCCGTAACTACCCCAATCCCTCCTTCCATAGGCCAGGTGCTGGCGACTAGCACCAAAGGCGTAAATCCCGGTAAAAGGGAAGTCATTACCTTTATAAAAGTAAACAAAAATAATAGAGTACGCAAGTGAAGTAAACACTATGTAAAACTGACTACAAATGTAAGTGATGTAAAGTAAATGGGCCAGTATACAAACCCAACTGATAGTACAGTACAACTGAAAAGAGAGTACAAAAGAAGTAAAGTAAAGAGGCAACCACTGAGTCATCCTCCGGATATCCCACCTGAAGGGTGGGTACAGATGGTCTCCCCAGCTCCTCGGGTCCAGTCGTCCGCCCCGTGTACATCCCGCCAAGTGGTCCACCTCCGGGTATCGTCCATCTCCACAAGCCTCCTCCTCGATCAATGTTGTCCGTCGTCTGCATCCAACACAACATAGTGCGGGTATAGCCCGTGCAGGGGTGAGTATACGATACTTAGTAGGGACCCCGAAACCCCCGAAGGTCTCCCAGAATCCACAAGGGATAAACCACAAAGGAAAGATACAATCACGAAGTATGAACCGACTCTACTTAGGGATATTCCCATACAAAAACCTAAGTCATCAATTCCAGTTTGGCTCCAACTCACGAGACCATGCACAACCCAGTACACATTGGAAAGAAGTCAATCACACCAATGGTAATGATTGAGTAGTCAAGACTCAGCTCACGTAGGTATACAACTTACGAATAGGGGTGGAGATGATTAAATGTAGCCTCTGAATCATCTCCTCTACCGAAACCATGTAGGATCAAAGTACAGAAGTCGTCACTGCCGAACCCATGTAGGTTCCAAGTACAGTAACCATCATTGCCAAACCCACATAGGATCCAAGTACATTCGTCATCGCTACCGAACCCATGGAGGATCCAAGTATATTAGTCCTCGCTGCCGAACCCACGGAGGATCCTAGTAAAGTCTCCATCGTCGTCGAACCCACGGAGGATCCCATCACAATAGTCGTCGTAGTCGCAGCCAACTCTAGGGTTCCCGCACACAGCGCGCCCAATCCTGGGAGGGTCTGCCTCCCAATCCATAGGGGGATCGATACATCAACTGTCATGAAGTCCAGATTTTATGTATCCCGAAGTTCCGTCTCGTCAAAAGGAACTCAACGTGACAGATGGAGCGTCAATCAGCCGCCCGATCTGAGAGATATTGTCTTTTCTGTTCTAGGGGCCCGGTTGCAAATACGCTCGTTCTAATCCCAGCCATTTTCCAAAGATACCCAAAACTCACTTAGATTATATCAAAAGGACCATCTCGCCGAAAGGGTCCCAATGCCGCAGACGGCACGACGATCAGACATGCGGTCTTTAAGTTATATATGTTTAAGTAAAAAACGGGACCGACCCATTAAGCCTAGTGGGATGGAGGGTCGGGTCAATCCAATTGTGACGGGTCCAACCTGGTAGGGAGGTCAGACCAGCCCGATGAAACTCACATTCCGGTCTGAGGGGCGCGACCTGGTTAGCTTGGCCAGCTGGCCGAGCGGTCCGAGGGGGGGGGGGGGGGCTGCTCGAACCGGCGCCGCCAAGCGGCGCCGCCCTCCCAAACCGGCCGTCCTTCTGGCGCAAGTGGCCCATACGGGCGGGCCGCGGCTCATTCGGAGCGGCGCCCTCTGGGATTCGCGGCATTGCTCCACACGGCCAGCCAATGGTCCGACCGGTCCTTCCGCCGTAGCGGCCCGCAAAGCGGGCCGTGGTTCCTTCCGCACAGACAGCGCGACGACGCTGGCTTCCTCTGCCGCGACCTGACCTAGCCGTGGCTCCGCATTCCCAGCATGGCACAACGGTGTCATGCTTCGTCCGCTGCAGCCATCTTGGCTGTGTTTTTTCATTGCATGTGTGACGTCGGCACTTGCGCCGTTGGCCTCTTCCGTGTTCCGCCTCCTATCGCCGATTCCCAAACAAAAGACCATGTTCCAGCGAAGGGTCATCGGGCCATGTTCTTTTAGCCCGCACCCTCCGCATTAGGCGATGGCAATAGGCCGGTAAAAAATAGATAAACAACAAAGAACGAGGAAATATTTTAATCCAATAAAATTGAATGTAAATACCCTACCTCGATAATTGACATCGCACGTTGGGAATCGTGGAAGACGACGTCGCGGGGAGTGGATTCGTAGATGACGTCGGAGAGCGTCTGAGGAGGAAGTGGCGTCTCCTCACTTGTTGCAGATAATAGAAAGAAAAGCGCATCGTCGTTCTTTGTGGAACTGGCGTTCTTCGTCGAAGAAGACTTCGTTCTTCATTAGATGGTCGATATTCTTCAACAAAGGAGAAACTCCCTTCTTCTTTCACAAGATCTCTCTCTCAAATATTTCCCCCAACACAACATGTGCCCACAAAATTAAAATAAGGCCTCCCCTTATTTTAATTAAACTTTCCAAGAATTAAAAATTCAAAACACCTAATTAATTAATTGAAGAGGTTCAATTTATTAAATAAGGTTTTTTGGAAAGAGTTAAAGAGGGAGAGAGAGGAAGGTGAAGTGATCTCATAAATATTGGGAGAGTTGACAATATTATACATGGGTGTTTAATGTGGGATTATGGGAGTTATGGTAAGTTCAAGGGTTTAGGTCATGTGTGGGCCCCACCCCACAATTATCCTCTCATGGGAGGTTATGTGGGTGTGGGCCCCACCTCTAACTCCCCTTGAGAGGAAATAACCACCATCCTTAAAATAAAATTGTTCTACACCAATTTTATTTATTTTAAACTAACTTCCCAAATATTAATTCTCAACCCGCTTAAAACGCAACTATGGTAAAGATCCCCTTAAGCAATTACCGGCACTACAAGTTCATCGGTGCCCACTGATTTCAATTCCGAGCACCTGTTCAAAATATTGAAAAACCCACTCGTTATTTTACTGAACATACCCGAGATAAACATCATAAATTGATTTCGGGAACACCGGGCATCAGAATCACGTCCCATCAGAAGCCACAGACTCGTAAAATTCCAAAGTATTTATGAAAAAAATTTCCTTGAAATTTACAGATCTTTATATTACTCCAACCTCAGGGATTTATATCCTCATAAAGCTACACCATAAACTAGGGAGACAAATGAGGGTACTGAGCACACATTTGAGCCTCCCGCTCCCATGTGCTCTCCTGGAGGTTCCCGTGCTGACAATGAATGCGCACCAGAGGAATAAACCATCCACGAAGGACCCTCTTTTATTGATCCTCGATCTCCACTAGGACCTCTGGGAATTCGTACGATCTCCTAAACATAGAGGTGTCCAAAGCTATCTACTGAGCCCTACTCTCTGATCAGTAGGAAGTGGGCTGACTTGGTGAGTCAGTCTACGATCACCCAGATAGAATCATGTTCTTTGGAAGTATGTGGATTCCACGTCACTAAAACTATGGATATCCCGTCCCACTTCCACTTCGGAACCTCTAAGGGATGTACCATGCCTGCTGGTAAATGGTGATTCGCCTTCACTTGCTGGTAAGTGAGGCATCATGAAATGAAATATACTACAACCTTCTTCATACCCAGCCACCAGTGCTGTCGTTTTAGGTCCTGGTACATCTTCGCCACTCTTATATGTACTGCTATAGGGGATGTGTGGAACTCCCTCAGTACTTCCTTATGCAGTGCAACTGGTATCATTGTACGTCCCCTGAATAGGATGACGTGCTATCCTCCTTCAAAAAATCCATCAGGCGCCTGCCCTATGGAAATCTGAGCACAACGCGTCTCACTGGCAATGTCCCCACATTATGCCTCTCTGACCCACTGAAGTTGTTGATGAGTGACTGTGAGAGACTGTAGAAAGGCTACTCCACCTCTATTCACGAAGGATATCTGCAAAGCGGCTAACTACTCTGTCGCCTCCCCTAGCAGTTGTATGCCCGATCCCCTACTAAGAGCATCAACTACTAACTTCCCTCCCCCGGAGTATAGACTATCTTAAAGTCATAGTCCTAGATGAACTCGAGACATCGCCGCTGTCTCAGGTTTAGGTCCTTCAGCGAGAAAATGTACCTGAGGCTCTGGTGGTTGGAGTAGACTCTAAATCACTCGCCCATCAGATAGTGTCGCCCCATATTCAAGGTGAAGACCACTGCTACTAACTTCAGTTCATGGGTAGCGTAGTTCTACTCATTCTGCCTCAACTGCTGTGAACCATAGGCGATCATTGTTCGCTCCTGCATCAGGACACACCCGATTCTGGTCCCTAATGCGTCGTAGTAAACTACGTACCCTACGCCATCCTCCAGTAGCCTCATTATGGGTGAAATGGCCAATCATTGGCTCTGCTCCTGAAATCTCTGCTGATATCTTTCTGACCACACGAAGGGTTTCCCCTTCTTCTTCAAATCTTTAAGCGGTGCTGCAACTCTGGAGAAGTCTGGAACAAATCTCCGATAGTACCCAGCCAAACCTAAGAAACTCTGCACCCCTGTCACGATCTTGGGAGGCTCCCAAGAAAGTACTTCCTCGATCTTCACAGGATCCACTGCAACTCCCGCCTCCAAGATGACGTGTCCCATGAAATGAACCTATCAAATCTAGAACTGGAAGTTAGAGAGATTACCATAAAGTTGGTGCTCTTGGAGTGTATCCAGTACAACCTGCAAATGGTAGGCATGCTCCTCCTCAGTAGTTGAGTGTATCAATATGTCATCGATAAATACTACGACAAAACTATCGATGTATAGATGGAAAATACTGTTCATGAGACTCATGAACACTACTATTTTGTTGGTTATGCCGAAAGGCATAACCAAGAACTCGTAGTGTCCATACTGACACCTAAAGGCCGTCTTCTTCACATCCTCGTCTTGAACTCTGAGCAGGTGATAGCCTAACCTGAGGTCTATCTTTGAGAACCATCTTTCTCCATTGAGCTGATCAAAAAGGTCATCAATCCTCGGGAGTGGGTACTTGTTCTTTACGGTCACCGGATTTAGGCAACGGTAGTCGACACATAGTCGTAAGCTCATATCTCCCTTCTTGGTGAATAAAATTGGAGAATCCCAGGGTGAAACATTGGGTCGAATGAATACCTTTCTCTGTAAGTCCTCCAGCTTTACCCACATATCACGAAGCACGGCGAGAGACATAAGATATGCTGGAGTAGATATCTGTGTTGTCCCAGGATACAGGTCTATATAGAAGTCTACCTCTCTGTGAGGAGGTAGTCCTGGAACATCGTCAGGAAAAATGTCGGCATACTAATCCACCACAACAGGATAACTCAGACTCTGCACATCAACTTCTCCTAGGATGAGAGTAGCCAACTGATGTGTGATCAGCTTCCCTCTCCTATAAGTAAGTCCATCCTGCGCAGCAAAGGCTCCCTTCTCATCGGTGAAGGTGAACCTGCTCCCATCTGTGCAGACACACCACACTTTGCTCCTAATACAGTCGATCTGAGCATGGATTGTAGACAACCAGTCCATAACCAAGATGACGTCATAAGGCCTCGACTCCATTACAAGAAGATCCCAGCTAAAACTCTCGCCTCCTAGAGTAAGATCAAACTTCCGAAACCAGTGCGTAATCGTCGAGTCTTCTTTTGTAGGAGTCTCTAGCAATAAGGATCGAGCCAAAGACTCTGTCGAAATCTCCGAGCTCCAAAAAAGGGAATTGGCAATAAAATAATGACTCGCTCTTATGTCTATAAGGACTGCAGAAAGGGTGGAGTAGACACATATTGTACCTTGAATCTTCTTAGGTGCACCGTGGTCATATGCCTCGACTTCCTGGAGATGAGATTTCCCCTGTCTGACAAATCCCTGTGGTTGGGGTGGTCCTCCTAGTGGTGGTGGTGGTGGTAGAGCCTCGAAACATCGTCCACCACCCGCTGCTCGGCCAGCTCCACTACCTCATCCGCCTGCTCCCTGCGGACCACCACGGTCGAACCTCTACCTCTGCCTGGGAGGTCCCTCTATTGTCTCCTGCTGCTCTGTATGGCGGGTTGGGTAGTCACGGGCCATGTGGCTCTACCCGCTGCATGCATAGAACTGCCTGCCTCTCATATGGCCGGCTCTGCTTCGTGTGCCCCGCACATCCCAACCAGTATCCTGACGTCGCCCACCTAATGGTCTGGTCCGCTTGGACCTATGTGAAATTTGTCTACTACTAGCTATAGAAGACTCCACTACGTGTCGCCCTGTGGTGTGTCTCGCTGCTGGCGTCGACTCAGCAAGAAAGATCTCTACAAGAAGGGATCACTACAACACTCTTTCCTGCATTGGAATGTTGAGGGAGATCATCGAAGCCCTGATCTCATGCATGATTCCCTGCTCAAAGGTATGGTCCTGGAGGAATGGGTCTCGTACCATGTCCGTGGAGTAGCGCGAGAGGACGGTAAATCTCACCGAGTACTGGGCTACTATCATGCTGCCCTTCCGTAGATGTAGTAACTCCTGGATGCGCACCGCACGGAGGGTGGCTAGAAAAAACTCCAAGAAGAAGAGGCTCTAAAAGTCCGTCTAATGTAGTGATGCCTCGTCATGCACCTGTAGCATCATGCTCCACCATCTACCTGCTGTTGCGTGCAGGAGACTCGCAGAAAGGATTAACATAAGGTCTGCTGTTGTCCCTACCAATCTAAAAACTCGGACGATAGCCTCCATCCAGTCCTTGACTGCCCGAGGGTACGTCTCTCCATGGAACATGGGTAGACTCTTTCACTGAAACTCATGAAACACACTCAGGCGGCGTGCACTCTCCACTGCTGGGGCTGGGGGTATTGGTGGCCCAGCGGGTAGTGGTACCACTGGTGCCTCCGCTATAATAGGGCCCTGCACCGAGGCCTCATTACTCAGTGGGCTGCCATCTCGCACCTAACTAGGAACCCTAGTTGGCTGCCTTCATGGGTCCATACTGAGAAGAAAAAGGTGTGCCACAATTAGTACAATATACCTGGTGTGATGACATAACGTAATCACAGAGTAAACTTTTGAAACACACATGCAATAAATGTTTTTGTGCACTAAGTTGGAAATCAGAAGTCAGGGTCCTGATGTATGGATACGTCAGACTCCGCACCAACACTGGACTCCCTGGACTGAAAACCACACTCAATACTCTTAACACTTTTGCTTCACAACAAGAATGATCAGAGTCCCGAGTTCTGCGGTAGAAACGACTCCTCTGATACCAATTTGTCATGACCCGTACTCGGGGCCCATGCCGTGACTACCCCAAACTTGCCTTCCATAGGCCAGGGGTTGGCGACTAGCACCAAAGGCGTAAACCCATGTAAAAGGGAAGAAATTGCCTTTATAAATGTAAAAAAACACAATAGAGTACACAATTTAAGTAAACACTAAGTAAAACTGAGTACAAAAGTAAGTGTTGTAATGTAAATAGGCCAGTATATAGACCCAACTGATATTATAGTACAAATGAAAAGAGAGTACAACAACAGTAATGTAAAGAGACAACCGCTGAGTCGTCATCCGGATATCCCACCTGAAGGGTAGGTACAGATGGTCTCCCCAGCTCAACGGGTCTGGTCTTCCACCCCGTGTACGTCCCACCAGGTGGTCCACCTCCGGGTACTGTCCAGCTCTACAAGCCTCCACCTCGATCAATGTTGTCTGTCTTCTGCATCTAACACAATGTAGTGCAGGCATAGCCCGTGCAGGGGTGAGTATACAATATTCAGTAGGGACCATGAGACCCCAAAGGTCTCCTAGAATCCACATAGGATAAACAACAAAGGAAAGATACAATCACAAAGTATCAACTGAATCTACTTAGGTATATTCCCATACATATACCTAAGTCATCAATTCCAGTTTGGCTCCAACTCACAAGACCATGCACAACCCATTCAACACATGAAATAAGTCAATCACACCAATGGTAATGATTGAGTAGTCAAGACTCAGCTCACACAGGTACACAAATTACAAAGAGGGGTGGAGATGATTAGATGTAGCCTCTGAATCATCTCCTCTTCCGAACCCACATAGGATCCAAGTACAGAATTCATCGCTGCCGAACCCACAAAGGATCCAAGTACAGTAACCATCGTTGTCGAACCCACGTAGGATCCAAGTACAGTCGTCATCGCTGCCGAACCCAGGGAGGATCTATGTATAGTTGTCCTCACTACCGAACCCACGGAGGATCCATGTATATTCGTCCTCACTTCCGAACCCACAGAGGATCCCAACATGATAGTCATCGTAGTCGTAGCCGGCTCTAGGGTTCCCGCACACAGCATGCTCGATCCCGGGAGGGTCCACTCCTCGAGACATAGGGGGGGTGTTTCCCTCTGGAATGGTTGATGATCTCATTGATTTAAGATTCAACCATTTCAAGCGTTTTCTAATGGGTTTGTTCGTAGAACCAGAAACATCTAATGATTTCATATCCATTTGAAACTACTTTCCAAAGGTAGGTGCTCATTATTTTTGGACTGACGAGACTTAGGAATTTTCATTGGTCGAGAGGATGGGAGTTCAGACTCATCACACCCTTTTGAGGGGAATTATTGTCTACTCCGGGACTCTCTTTATAGATTTAAGTTATGTTCGTGAATCCTTAATACATTACCAAGTATAAAATGAGCTTTCCTTTAGATCTGACAATCAATGATTGATATGTATGAAATTTAGAGAATCATTTATATGTATTCGAGGCTCTTCCTCGATAGAGAATCATCTTTATTTGTTATAGATTCTTAGTCAATGGTATCCTTTGATACATAATAGTCTATTGGTAATTATGATGACCATACTAGTTTTAAATCCACTCAGTGGGACACTTGAAGTTTATTGTCATTTAGAAGGACATGGATTATTTCAAATTTGGGATCATACCCGCAGATGGGCTACCGACGTATCCTTCGTTTTGGAAAAGGAATCAGAACCCACGTAGTTCGATTAAGGGAGTATGTTTTTTATGATTGATGGATCAATGAAAGATGTCATAATTTCTTTTACACTCTAAGATCCCATGATTCATGCTCGGTGTGAGAAACAAGAGGTATAGGTAAAACCAGACAATTGTGCCATGAAAGATGCAATCATAAGAAATGATGTGGGGCTTATGTATGTATTACTTCCCAAATAGATGAAGATTAACATTTACTTCATGGAAGAAATCCATAAGTAGGGTACATAAAGGTAAATGTGCTTCAGGGAGATTTGGATACTCTAATCTTGGGGCTTACTCGTAAGGAAGATGCCCAAGTTAGTAGGGGACGTATGATTGGGTTTTACTCATGAGAAAGAATCCCAGATCAAAAGGAAATTAAGACTGGTTAAGAGAAATTAAAACTGGGGCTTACTCTTGAGAAGAAGGCCTGAGTTAAGGGTTTTGAATGATTAATGAGGACTTGGGGCTTACTCCTAAGTAGGATGCCCATATTTTAGAATTTGTACTGGGGATTAATCCTGAAAAGGAAGCCCAGGTTAAAGGAATTATAACTAGGGATTAATCCTAAAAAAAGCCCAGATTAATGAGGAATTGGGGCTTACTCCTAAGGAGGATGCCCATATTTGAGAATTTGGACTGGGGCTTACTCCTGAAAAGTAACCCCAAGTTAAAGGAATTATGAATGGGGCTTACTCATGAAAAAAAAGCCAAGATTAATGAGTAATTGGGGCTTACTCGTAAGGAGGATGCCCATATTTGAGAATTTCGACTGGGGCTTACTCCTAAAAAGGACGCCCAGGTTAAAGGAAATATGACCGGGGATTACTCTTGAAAAGGAGGCCAAGATTAATGAGGACTTGGGGATTACTCCTAAGTAGTATGCCCAATAATAGGGTTCTCTCATCTTAAAGGATGAGGTTGAATGAATGAAATCTCAAATTTTAGTGAAATAAAGATGTGTAAATCACTAGGTTTTGAGAGATGTTTCAAGGAATTCCATCCGGATAAGGAAGTCAATCAATAAAACATGCCATAAATGGCTTTAAAGAGTGTCTTTAAGACTGAATCAAGAATAGGAGAGGTGGAATGGCATAAGAGGGGTTAAATGGGTAAGAAGGGCACCCAAAAAAGTTGCACGCAGGTACTGTGTGGGCGCACAAGTCTTGGATGCGCAGGTTTACCTGCGCGACACATGTGTACATGAATGATTTTCAGCCCTTAGGGTAATACATGGGCGAGACATGCCTCAAACCCTTAGTATTATCCCTTGTGGATTTCTAGAAGATGGCGCGGAAGTTATGGTGAAGAAGTAGGGAGGTGCGTAAGTGTGTCCATTTCCTTTAAGGGTAAAACACTTAAGCGCGCAAGTGTTAGTTAATTCTAACATGTAGACCTTACTCCTCTTGTTTAGACCTTCCATTCTAGGTAAATAATTACCTTATAATCGTTTAGAAGACCTGAAGAAGAGACTTGGGCATTCAGAGCTCTGTATTTGAATTCTGGAAAAAATCCTTCTCAAATGGGGGGCCCACCAGGGATTTTTATAGGCTGGAGAAGACCCCGGGCAGTTTTCAAAGAGGGCGCGCAAGTCACTTGCGCGACCATTAGGCGGCACACATGTGTACTTTCTTAACCATGAGGGAACTTGCGTGACCCAAGGTCTATTGACTCCTTTTTCATTCCTTTGTCGATTTTTGATGTTTTCATCAAAGGATGAATCAATTTGGTTTCATGGTATTTCCCTTTACATTCCTTTGGACTTTGTGATGAAAAGGACTGTCAAAAAAAGTCCCCCCACAGAGTTAGATCTGAAAGAAATGGGGATGTAACTCTAAGGAAAATAAGAAAACCAATGGAATGGATGTGCACAAGTGTTGAGGGCGCATAGGGTGGCGCGCAAGTGTTGATCATGCAGGAATCGGTGCACAAGGGTGCGGCCCGACCTATAAATATGCGGTCCCATTTCCATACAAAGCATCTGGATTTCAAACTTTCAAGCTCTCACCGCGCAAGTTGCCTTCGCTGCGCAAGTTAATCTGTTTTCTGATGTTTCTTTGTTGTCACGCTTCGGTATAGATGTTTAGACTTGCACGGTGATACTTGCGCGCCAAAAACATGCATGGAACATCCATACTTAAGCGTAAAAATTAAACTTGGGCGCCTTAAGGCCTTTTCCACTTTTTTCAAATTCCTTCACAAATTTTATGAAAAATTAACTTACTTTAAGAGTTAATTACTCAACTTTTGTGCAGATCCAATGGCTCCCAAGAGAATTGGGATGGCTGATGAACTGGATAGAAAGTGTATTGATGACATAACAAACATTGTTGGCTATTATTTCTATGATATATGTGACAACAATCTTCCAGATTTGGCTAAGTACTTGAAGAAATATCATCTTAACTTCCCACAGAGCATCTATCTGCCCCTGTATGGTCATGGTCATCTGCAAGGAGTCAATGTTCTAGATGCAAAGAACTATATTACTGAGATGTAGCTGCACTGCTACTCCTCTATTTTGGTTATGTTGTGCATTAAGAGCAACAAAATTGGCATGAACTTTCAAATTTTTCCTACATTCCATTTTCTTGCAGATATGAAAATGGAAAACCCATGGGCTGAAATGTTTTCCACTTCCAGTTGGTGGAGAGAAGAAAAATGTGGTATTAGAACAATATCTGAAAATATTACTCTCTCCAAATGACCCTTTACATCCAATGCTTCATTCTCAAATCCATATATCAATCTTCCAAGTCTCTTGGAAAGAAACAGAGTCACTGTTTGATCAGTAGAAAATTTTCTGAAACCACACTCAATAATATTCTTTACAATTGTTCCAAGAAGAGCAGGTATCACTACATCTCTTATGGTATCCAATTTAATGAACAAATTCCAAGTGACTGATGATGAATCTCAGGATGCCGTAAATCAAATGAAGAGTTATGTTGAAAGTCTTTTGTAAATCCTGAAAAAAAAAGAGAAAAGACTCCAGTCTGTGGATGTCCTTATAACTCTTGTACATCAATGAAAACAAATTTCACCTTCAATCATCTGTACCTGAATTCTATTTTTCTCCCTACATTAAATTTTACCTAATCCAATGGGCCTAGTAAGCATAGTTTTATTTTTACTTGGATTAATATAAATAACCCTACAAACTTTGAATCTCTTAATTCCTCAATATTACCGAAATCATATAAAATGTATGTTTAGTGAGCTGAAACTTGACTTTTATTCAGAGTTCCTTTTTATTTTGTGGGCAATTTAAATCCATGCACGTCGGACATAAAAAGTCCAATTTTTTAAGCTCAAAATAGCTTTGACCGAATGAATTATAATTGACTCAATTCCTTGACAATTCATCTGAAAACATATTACCATACTCAAGTATGATGGAAAATATGTAAACTACGATTTAAGAATATTTGAATCTGAGGAATGATATGAAAAATAGCTAAAAGGCATTAGAAGAAGTAATTACCAAGAATGAAGTTAGCATTATTTAACAAACCTGTTAGGGGGTTGAATTATATAGGGCCACCTAAGGGCATTGGATGTATAGTCAAATAAATAGCATCTTTTGGCTAACATGTCTGTTATGTAGACTACTTATGCAAGGCTGCCTAAGGGCAAGTACTGCATAGTCAGGAAAAAGAACTCTCAGAAATTTACATTCATAGTGCTAAAAAGCCCGTGAATGTTGACGGAGATTCAAATTTTCCAAAGTATAGAGTTTTCTGTATGGAAAAAGGTACTTGAATATGGAGAATATATTTCCAAACAAGATTATCGAAGAACTGGATGGATATCACTCCTACAAAGGTCTGACCCAAACATAGGGAAGTAGAATATAAACCATAGACTTGATTACTTTCAGATCATGAAAAAGGATATGGGACAAATATGTTAAGGATGGACATTTTTTTCGGATCCCTACATATTATCATTAAGAAAAATAAGGAAAAAAGAGGTTTTCCTCCTAAGAATGAAGTTACCACTATTTAACAAACCCATTAGGGGGTTGAATTATGCAGGGACACCTAAGGGAATTGGCTGCATAGTCAAATAATAGCATCTTTTGGCTGACTGGTCCGTTATGTAGACTGTTTATGCAAGGCCGCTTAAGGGCACGTACTGCATTGTCGGGCAAAATAACTCTCATAATTTCAATCCTTTTGCGATTAGAAGATATGAGAATGGTTATGATGATCTGAAAATCTTTAAGGTTAGGATTATGACACATAAATATGGGTATTTTCCAAATGTATGCAGAAATACACAGATCAATGCTAACCATAATCATGTTGTGGATGGGTCCTGAATTGAAATGTTGGACTTCACTATGTATCCCGTAAGGATGGGAATCAAGCTGTATATTGTTCTTGAACTACAATTTAACATCGTGCGAGACGAAAGAATATAAGATCTTAGTTTAGGGTCATAGAGCCTGTACCATTATAATAAATACACAATGTGTGTTTTCATGGGGACTTTTCAGCCAAGGGACTGAAAGTGGAATTTGGGGTTAGGCCCAAAAACTTGGGGCTGGATTCGAGGGACACTTGAATGTTCCTACGTATCCTGTAAGGATGGGAATCAAGCCCACGTAGTTCTAGAACTACAATTTAACGTCATGAGGGAAAAAAGTATAGGAGATCTTAGTTTAGGGTCATAGAGCTCGAACCATTATAAGAAATACACAGTGTGTGTTTTCATGGGGAATTTTCAGCCAAGGGACTGAAAGTGTAATTTGGGGTTAGGCCCAAGGACTTGGGGCTGGATTTGAGGGAAAATCGAACGTTCCTACATATCCCATAAGGATGGGAATCAAGCCCTTGTAGTTCTAGAAATACCCTATGTACAAATTTGGTTCATACATGTGAAGGGAGAAAGGGGACCTTAGTGGAATGATGGTTTAACCCAAGATAAAAGGTTCAGGCATTGCCATGTATGAACGTAGTCTTTGAAATGAAACATGATTGAAAATCAATGTAAATAATGATTCCCTCTCAGGTGATGGTATCAAAGAATATTATAGTTTATTGTCGTACATGACAAAAGTATTGTACAATTTAACGTCTTATAGCATAGACGAAGGTGAACCAATGTAAAGATATTGATTCTGGGGGCGGTTTCATAAATCAACATCGTATGATATGGAGGTGAACCGATGTGAAGAGATTGGTTTTGGGCTTGAACCTTGGGAGGTTGCCTACGTACCCAGCCTAGAAGGCAAGGATCAAAGTCCGCGTAGTTCAATTAAAGAATGAATTAGTGATCAATTTGTTCTTGGGGACAATGATGTAAATAAAAAAAATAGTGTTGGGACTTAAACATGGTTAGTAGCCCAGAAATAGTGTTATGGTTGATGTTTTCTCTAAGCTCACATGATTCATACTCGGTATGATAAACAAGAGGTAACAACAACCTTATCGATGCAAATTTTAATGTCATGTAGGATGTATTAAAGGAAATTCTGTACAATTTAGTGTCATGTAGTTAGGACGTAAGGGACATCTTTACACTTTAGCATCATGTAGTTAGGACGTCATAGTTTAACGTTGTGTAGGACGAAGGAAATGCAACTAGTTTACAGTCATTTGCATGGACTCTGGATGGTGCAGTTTAACATCGTGCTGGATGTAGGGGACATGCAAATAGTTTAAGGTCGTATGCATGGACCATTGTTGTATAGTTTAACGTCATATAGCAAGGAAGATGAAGGTAACACAGTTTAACATCATGTTGGACGAATTAGGGATCTTTTTCACAGTTTAATGTCATGTTGGACAAAAATGAGAATAGTTTAAGGTCATATACATGGACCATTGATTATGTAGTTTAACGTCTTGCTGGATGTGATGAGCGGTTTTAATGTCACATAGGACGGTGGTGTAGTTTAAGGTCATACCAGACCAATGATGATATATTTTGTGTTTATACAAAATACTTCTTCAGAAATATGGCATTGGTTGGAGTAGTGATGAGATCTCCATCCATCGAGATTAATGAATATGTTCCATTGGAGTAGACCTTATGTATTGAATAAGGTCCTTCCCACTATGGTTCAAGCTTGGGAGGCTTCTTTCCTGGTATCATTGGAGTTCTGAGAACTAATACTAGTTCTCCCTGAATGAATGAACAAAGGAAAACTTTTTTATTGAAATCTCGTGTTATTCGATTCTGATAAACATTCAAGTGGTGTAGTGTGCACAATATTTTCTCATCTAACCATTCCAATTCATACAATCACTTTTGAGATTGCTCATCTGTAGATGACTGATCAAAAATGACTACTCTGAGAGAAGCCAAATGAATTTCAATGGGTAAGACTGCTTTCGTTCCATATACCAATGAATATGGAGTTGACCGCATTGCATTGCGGGTGGTGGTCCGATAAGCCCATAAAGCATGAAAGAGTTTATCAGGCCATGATTTCTTATCTGTATCCACCATATTTTGCATTATATTTGATAGAGTCTTGTTGAAGGCTTCTATCTGGCCATTGGCCGCTGCATGATACTGAGATGAATGATTGGATTTGATGTTGTATTCTGGATACAACTTCTTTATCTCAGATGAATAGAAGTTGGTGCCATTGTCCATCAATATGGAATGAGGGACACCAAATATGGTAATGATGTTAGACTTGATGAAGCTAACAAATCTTTTAAAACTAACTTCTTTGAGAGGTATTTCCTCTGCCCATTTGGAAAAGATGTCAGCAGTATTAAGAATATACCTAAACTGCTTGGTCGTAGCTAAAAGGTAAGGTACCACCACATCCATTCCCTATGTGTCAAATGGCCACAAGTATTTAGTTGTATGAAGCAATTCTGGAGGTTGATGAATGAAATTGGAATGTACATGGCATGAATGACACTTCTTTGTGAAATCAACACAATCTTGTATCATTGAAGGCCAAAAGTACCCAAGCCTTCAAATCTGATCAGACAGTCTATGTCCAGATTGGTGGGCACCGCAGACTCCTGCATGTACTTCTTTCATGATAGACATTGTCTCTTTACCATCAATACATGTGAAGAGAAATCCATTTAAACCACGCTTGTAGAGAATTTTCTGTAGGTGATCTTGACTATCATAAAGAGTAAAATTGACCACACGTCACCAGATTTGTTCTTTCCTGGCTATATTAGGTGGAAGTGTTCCATTTTGAAGGTTTTCACTGATAGGTGTCATCCATCCTGTAGTATGACCATAGGTTTCAGGAATGGGACTAATTTCATTCATCTCCTCTGTTCTACTTTGAACATAAGGTGAAATTGTACGACGATGGACAATACTGATGGTTGTTTTGTCCTGATTTGGATCTGCTAGAGCTATGGCTATATTAGACAGTGCATCAGCTTGAGCGTTTTGTGATCGTGGGACATAAGAAAATGTCGGTTCCATAGAAAATTACGCCATTAACTCTCTGACGTAATCATACAAAGGGATCAATTATTCTTTTCTAATTTCATAACCCCCATTGACTTGTTTGATTACCAGGTCTGAATCACCTTTCACCCTTAAGTTATTCACATGTGCTTGAAGTGCCAACTCCAAGCCTGCAATGAGAGCTTTGTATTCTGCTTCATTATTGGTACCACCTTCCCACAATAAGAAGGAATAAGGTAACACTGCCTTTTCTGGGGAAATAAGAATAAATCCTAATCCAACCTTGTTGAATTTAGGATCTTCCATTTTCTTCCCTGTTGGACTTCTGGAAGCACCATCAAAATACATTTCCCATACCTGAGGATTATCCAGAATAGAGAAGACTTCCTCATCAGGGAGTTCAATATCTGAAGATGTGTCTTCCACTGAAGGATTTTCAGCAAACAAATAAGCCAGTGCTTGGACCTTTATTTCCTTTTGAGACACATACTAAATGTTGAATTACTGCAAAATAACATCCTATCTTTCCAGACGTCCTGTAATCATTGGACAACTAAGCATAAATTTGAGCGGGTTATTGCGAGATACCAATTGGAACTCGTGATGTTGCAGGTAGTGTCTCAACTTATGAAATGTAAAGATTAATGCCAGGCAACACTTCTCAATATTTGAATACCGGGTTTCTGCAGCAAGCATAGTCTGACTGAGATAGTAAAGGCTGATTTCATTCCTAGCATCATTCTTCTGAGAAAGAATGGCACCCAATGATCAATCTAAGGCTGTCACGTAAAGGATAAGTTGACTTTATTCAACAGTTGGCATATGTATCGGTGGGCTCAAGAGGTATTTCTTGAGAATATCGAATGCTTGTTGACATTCTTCAGTCCACTGGTAAATGACTCCCTTCATCGTCAATTTGGTGAAGGGTAAAATTTTCCATGCCAAATTGTCAATGAAACGCCAAATATAGGCTAAGTGTCCTTGAATTCCTCTTAATTATTTCAAATCTCAAGGAGGTGACATACCAAGGATTGACTTGGTCTTCTCAGGATCGACTTCAAAACTACGATGGAGTACAACAAAGCCAAAAAAACATTCCTGAGGTTACCCCAAAAGAACATTTTAAGGGGTTCATCATCAAATTATGCTGTCGAAGCTTGCGGAATATGACATCCAAATCAGCCAAGTGATTTGAACGTTGTTTGTATTTGACCACCAAATCATCCACATAACATTCAACAAACATCCCTAAAAAGGGATTGAAGATGCAATGCATTGCACACTGATATGTTGCACCTGCATTTTTTTAAGCCAAAACGAATTACCGGATAGAAAAACACACCCTGAGGGGCCCTGAAGGCTATGGATTCCTCATCATCTATATCCATTTTGATATTATTATATAGGGAATATCCATCCATGAAAGAAAGTGCTTCATAGACAGCTATTGTATCGATTAAAAGTTCTGTAATCGGAACTAGAAAATCATCCTTAGGACAATGCCAATTAAGATCTCTGAAATCGATGAAAACTCTAATTTTTCTGTTCTTATTCTTCACAAGGACAATATTAGCCAACCACTTGGGATATTGAACTTCTTTGATGAAGTTATCTTTGATAATATTATCCACTTTAGCTTCAATTTTGGAAGCATAAGTTGGGTGTGTTCTTCTCGCGACTTGCTTAAATCCTCGATGATCTTCTGGTAAACCCAAATGATGAGTGGAAACATCATGATCAAGCCCTAGAATATTTGTATAGTTCCAAGAAAATATATCTCTATTTTTATTTAGAAAGGAAATATACATCTCTTTCTCTTCAAGAGTCATGTCCGCACTGATTAAAGTGGGGGCGTGGATCTTCTTTTGTACCCAGATTTATTTCTCTGAGTTCATCCACGAAGGTAGAGATACCCTCTCCAAATGCTAGAGAATCATCCCTGAGATATTCCTCTTCTTCTTCAACATGTGTTATTTCTTCCATTTCTACTTTCATAGTAGACAATGAAGCAAAACTTCCATGATTAGAAGATATGTTAAAACTTGAACATCATGAAGAAGAGGCATCCATTTCTGACCCAATTGATGATGAAGGGTCTTCCTTGGTTAATAAAGAGGAGATGATGGATTGAGAATCGACATCATTGTTGACTTGTGACGTCACTATAACTTCTTCTGGCCTGGTTGGCGACATATAGACTTGCTGGATTTCAGTAGATGAAACGAAGATATCTCCATTTGAGCTTTCATCATTTCCTGAAGGATCACCAATTTCTCCCATGTTGTCTGGCTCGATTTCCATAATTGACATTATGGATCTTTCCATAAGAGTATTTTGATTCGGTTCTATCCTGTCAATTTGACTGATAGGCAACACATAATCTGTACTCACATGCACAAATGGATTTACTGGAATATTTTCCAAACCATATAGATCATTAACTTTTGTAATCTCCCTGGTTGTGGATTTCTCCTTTCCCTTTATGTGATAGAATTCCGCCTCAATGCATTGAGACTCACATGTCTTGAATGGGGCCTTATCACCATAAAATGTCCCAACTTGACCATCGAAACAATACATGAGACATTGATAGTATGATGAAGGGATAGCCACATGTTGATGTAGCCAGGGTCTTCCAAGCAAGATGTTGAAGGCTGAGTCTTGATCAACAACCATGAAATGTGAATTGGATAAAAGATCTCAAAACTGAGTTCTGAGCGTAATCTATCCCAGTGGTACTTATTCATTTTTATCATATCCTTGTAACATCATAGCATAAGGAGATAAATTAGATTCCTTGAGGCCCAATCGACGAAGTGTACGAATGGGGATGAGGTTGACTCCTGAACCATTATCAATGAAAGCTCTTCGGATGTATACCCCATTGACCTTGCCAGATAAGTACAAAGGTATAATATGTCCATGCACAACATCATATTCATATTCATCTGTGAAAGATATCACTTCATGGAATTCTGCATGATTATTCTATACGTGATAGACTTCAGCTGCAACAATTTCAGTTTCAACTCTTGAGGACTTGACAAAGCCTTGATGAGTTCCTCCTGAAGATCTTTTAATAGATTAAAAGCATCCAGAATTGATAACATGGATGGTACTTGGGCCAGGTGTTTCAATATATCATACTTTTGATTCAAAGGTTTGTGTTTCCCAATAGGAACATGTGGTTTAGCAGGTGCCTTGGAAGTTGTTGTTTCAGAAGTTGATGCATCTTATATCGGGATAGGAGTTGGAAATATTCCTGGCCTTGGAAGATCAGACCAATTAGGTCTATTTACCTGCTGAGAGGATGAAGGTGGAACCTCCAAATGATCCTCCAGAATAACTGTGCTAGGACAGAATCTGTTATTGGTGAAAGAACTTGCTTCTTCTTGTTGAACTCGCTGAAGGGATCTTCCACGAGTTTCTGCTACGTACCCAGTTCTAGCAGGGGTAGAATTGTAATAGTGGCTTCTAGGATATCCACATCTTCCTCTGTATCTCAAAACCCTAGAAATCCCTCTAATTCCTCTATTTGATATAGGGAATTCAGACTCATCAAAATCGAAACCGTGACTGGCATAAGGATCTGTTAAGTGAATCATATTAGCAGAACCAAAGATTAACTCTTCATCCGATTAAGACTCTACATGACTAGCCAATTTAGGCTATTTCGTTTGGTGGGGCGGTGCCCATGGCTTCAAAGTAGATGGAATGAAATCTGCCAGAGTCAAAGATATCTTAGGCTTTGACACATACTCGTCTTCTTCTGATTGTTCCACTTTCTTGGAATTATGCCACCCTTTTGAGGATTTTCCCTCTGAAGAGGATTTTTTGTGGCATCTATAGTAGAAGACACAATTGGTTTCTTCAATTTCATTCGAAAAATGGCATGAGTTCGGTTGATCGTTTTCCTGACCATCCAGTCATCATATTTCTATGCATTTTTTCTTTTAACTTCTTTCCATTCGCCTTCTTCTTCTGGAACTGTAGCAGTAACACATGATACCTAGGCTAAAGAGCCTTTCAGTTTGACTTGTCCTGAGTCGACCATCTTTTGCAGAAGGTCTTTGAAGAAAAAATACTCATGGATGGGATGCCCCAACATCCGAAGAAATGGGTAATAATGGGGACGGTCTTCATCTCCTTCCTTGTTTGGCCTCTTGGGCCTCAGCAACTGAACCAAATTATTCTCCAGGCCCAAAAATAAGTAACCAAGAACCTTTTCATTTTAGAAAGAATAATGTTTACTCTTCAACTCATCAAACTGTTTCTGTCTTTGATCTCTTTGATCTTCTTGATGAAACGACCTCTATTGTTGATGCTCAAGAGGTAGAGCCCTTCGAGAAGATAAAGGTTTTGAGGTAGAAGCAGGTACAGGTGCTTGTTTAAGCATAACTGTAGCAGTCTCTGCATTACCCATTCTCCTTCCTGGAGCTGATGGAATAACACGAGCTTTATCCTTAGTCTTTATAATGGAATCTTCAATCTGCTGAGCGATTGAAGTAAGGTCTCGAAACCCTCCTGTGTATTTCATAGGGATCAGTGGTGTGCACAACTAATCATGCAAATTTTCCACAAAGATTGGAAAAAATTCTTCCTGAGGGAGTGCTATGCTTAAGGAATATGTTAATCCCTTCCAACGAGCAATGAAATCTGAGACCTTTTCATTCTCCATTTGCATATAGTTTGTAAGATCAAAAACTGTTGTCTTTGGCAAAGATGAGCAGAATTGAAGAAGAAATCGTTGATGGAGATCTTCCCATCTGGTAATTGACCGGGATTTCATGCTTGTATACCAGACAAAGGCTGGTCCTTGCAAGTTCCACACGAAGCATCTATGTTTCACTGCTTCTTACTGTTCCGGAGTTCCCATCATGGGATCACAAAAAGACACATAATGCGTCCAATTATGTTCAGGATCGCATGATCCACTGAAAATAGGGAATACAGGGTTCCCAAAACTTGATGGGGGAGGGATTGCATCAACATATTCAGGGTAAGCTCTCTTTTCTAGTTGAACCTATGCACGCTTTCCCTCCAAAGCTTCCAACCGATCAGTTAATGACTCAATAGTAGTTATTAACTTTTGAGAAAAATTTGGTTGAGTTTGAATCTGAACAGCTGCACTGACTGGAGCTTGGACAGGTATGGCAGCTAGTACTGCAACTGATGGTAGCACTGCCAATTGTTGTTGTACTTGACCCATCGGATTAGACCTGTGTGGGTGTACTGATAAAGGAGGGTATTTTTTATCCATATAAGTATCTGCAACAAACTCCCTTGGCTGACCGACTCCAGCATGTTTAGGTGGAAGACTACCCCGAAGTATTTCTCCATTCATCCTCCTCAATTCCATCATTTCTTCCTCCTCTTGCACAAATATTTTCTCTAGTAAGAGCGATTGGACTTCTCCAGAGGATGGATATGTAACTTGATTCTTTCCCTTCCCCTTTTTTGATCCCTTTCAGAGAGGGGGAAGTGGGTTAATTAAAGGATTACCTAGGTTCTGAGTAATCCTTTTATTTCGTGTACGGACACATTCTTCATGTGTGTCTGTGCGTACAACTTCTTGAGCATGAACCTCTTCATCTGATCCCTCTGAATGAGCCTCATCTGGTGGATTAGCAACAATGGCATTTATTAAATTAATTGATTCATAATTCATTGTATTCATCCTATCGGCATTCCTGTGATATTGTCTTCTTCCATGTCTTTGATGAGACATTGCCTTTTGTTGATTCAATCCCCCAGGAACTTCTTAGCGAACTGTAATTTCGAGAGAATCTCCTGATAATTTGGATCTTAGTTCCTCTTTTGGCTTCTTCCCCAATCGAGAAAAGGCCGATTTTCTTTGAGGGAGGGATTGAGGATTTGAAAAATTCCCCAGTCCGATAGACAGGGGCTGTTCTTGCTGTCTTTTCTCAACTCCTCAAATCCTATTTGTTGATTCCGAGGGTTGGTTTAAAAGAGTCCTTAGTCTGGCAAGATGGGGTGGCTCTTGACATGCTATGTATGAGATTTTCTTAAAATCTCTCCTGATATTTTGGACCTTGGTCCGGAAATTAGCTGGATGCATCAATCAACATCCACTTTTATCGCCCGGTTCAAAAGACCGTTGGATGATTTCTAAAACTTCTCTCTCGTGATTATGTGCTTGCTCTATATGAGAGGCCTGTTAAATATTCTCGTTCACTTGATGCAGGAGTAATTCAACAACTTGTTCTATGTATTCTTGATTTTGAGAAGAACTAGTTGAGGCTTGTTCTTGGGAATGATTTTTATTACAAACAAAACCAATTGACTGTGGCTGGCCACGGGAAATAACATTGCATGAGACCATTTTCAGCGGGATTTGCTAACTGGAGAGCATCGTGAAATTTAGTGCTCCATGAACACACCATACTCTGACATGAATACCATATGGGGCATTAGCAATTAACTGGCACAATTTTCTTAGTGCTCCAATGCATGAACGCTGAAGGGCTCTATGCTGCTTTTTAGCCTTCGGATATTGAGAGACTGATAGAGATGCCAAGTCAATTTGGCATTGTAACCATTCTATTATCTTAATATGATTTTCATATTCATCATAAGATAATACTTTCTTTTTCAACTGAGAAAGAGTTTCCCATATGTTGAGAAGAATATCATGAATCCCATCTTCTGTCAACATCTCTAGAATGTCATACTGGGAGTCAGCCAAAGGCCAAAACATGACTGGCACTTCACCTTTCGCCAGTTGTTTTCTCATGTTCATCATTTCATCTTTATCATTAAATGAAGATTCTTCTACCTGTTTTGACCAGAGATGGTGCTTCCTTGTTTCTTCATTGGATTCAATAGGATTGGTAGAGAATTCATTGATCAAATTAGAAGATTAATGACCTAGGGGTGGTTCGAAGAATGACATACACCCCGGGCTATCTTCTAATTGAGAAAGTATTTCACTTGCTAGCGATGAAGCATCAGACATGACTGGTTGCACATTTGCAAGTTCCCCAAGATAATAGGGCTTTCTCGACACTACATTGTCCACTGGATCATATTCCAGGCAATGTGCATCACTACTACGGAGAGGAATTTCACAGCAAAATTCATCATCATTGGGAGGGCCACCACGGTGGGTTACAACAAAAGATGAGATCTCTTGCTCCTTGGTCTTCTGGACACACAGAGGGTTATTGTAGCTCTCATATGAAGATGAAACTTCAAGATCGACCGAACTGTCATGAAGAAAGCCTTCATGAGGATGTGTCTATTGAAGACCTTCGGAATTAATGTTCCCACTATTGGGAAATGAGGGAGTAAAATATTAGATTCCAACAGATAACTGTCTAAGGGCTTCAAGTACTCCAGCATCGAGAAAGGCCTTATTACAGATTGGCTCTTGATTTCTTGACTGTCCTGGGCGGGTCTTCTTCTTAGACGCCTTCTTACTCGCCTTGGAAACCAGTTGTTGAAGAAAGTGGCTACTCTGAGCAGGTGTATGTACCTGATCAGAAGAGATGGCCAGGTTAGGCTGACGATCTCCACTCAAATCAGGTGTGTGTGTCTGACTTGGTTGTCCATATGATATGGGGGAGTATTCCCCACAACCCTCTTGGACTGGAACAGAAGTGTATATCTACTCCGGAGTGAACAATTTATGTGTCACTCCACTGATAGGGATAGATTTTAATTTCTTCCCCAATGATGCTGCTAAAACTATTACAATATCCTGGAAGACATCCAGAATATGAGCATGGATTTTCTTATGCTCTTTCACCATTGACAGAAAGTGCTTGGTGACTTCAGCTGCCGGAACGGGGATATACGTCCATTCCATGCTTGGAGTAGGTGTGTTTTCCTACTCCTTTCCTCCTTTTCCTATCAGTGAATCCTGACAGTACTAAAGTGTGGGGAAGAGAATTGAGTCTTCCTCCTGTTTGTCACCGGAGCTTTCCGACTGAGTACTCCTGGTGCTACCAAACGAGACTGTTGGTAGGCTTGATCCATACTAGTAGGTGTATGTGCCTGCTAATTGTAGTTCGCTGAACGTGGTTGACGATATCCATCATATATAGTCAGAAGAGCCTCCTGACTAGATGATGACGTATAAACAGGTGTATGTTCCTGCCTACAGTACTATACCGGAATTTCCTGGTGGGATTGGCGTGCTGCTGCCAGACGAGTCTGCTGGACAGCGGAATTAAAATGGATGGGTGTATGTGCCCGTTCATTTCTTGCCACCAAGTTAGGTTGGTGGACTTCTCCAAAAATGGTAGAGATATGAACCTGCTCACTGTTAACCGGCTATCGCCTCTGGAGATTCGTCCTGCCTACTCAGGTTCAAGGAACCTGATCCAAACGCCTGGAGACGATACCTTCATCATGTTGAGGGCGCACTTCCGCACGAGTCTGGCGGCAATTGTTGATAGGAACCCTTGGTCAGAACTCCTGATTCATTGCATTAAGGCCCTAAGGGGCCTTCTTATTCACCTCCTTATAATATGGGAGTGAATGGTGATTGCGTTCCAGGGATAATGACCCGAAATGGATGGAGACGGTGGTTACCACCATCTGCTTCTTGATCACTGGTCATCATTGTCCGGACGACCAGTGTGAGTTGTTCACTTTGAGGGCTTGTCGGGAAGCCTCCAGAGTTGTAATGGTACCGTGTTGACGGTACTCCTTAACCAGCACATTTGATACCCAGCGTTGAAGATGCTGAGTAGGTGATGTCATCCTCAGAACGGACGATGATCCAATAGGAGTATTAGCAGTGGCATTCGTAGTAGAGTTTTTCACAGTAGAAGTATTCACGGGTGTTAAATTAAGATAAGCCTTTCTGGAAATGCAGAAGATCTTGGAAAAGAGTGCATGTTTTATATAACATACATAATCAAGATAAGTTCGGACACTACATCTTTTGGATGAACACATATGTTATTAATTTTCTTGTTGGCCTTCTCATTGAGTTTTAAATAGGGGCCTAACAAGTAGGTAAAATATCATTTTAACTTGGTTAAGGATTCACGTCAGGTTCACCATTTTTTGTTTCCCTTTGGAATGGGGGATGATCTCATTGATTTAAGATTCAAAAATTCCAAGCGGTTTCTAATGGGTTTGTTCATAGAACCAGAAACATCCAATGATTCCATATCCATTTGAACTTACTTTCCAAAGGTAAGCACTCATTAGTTGTGGACTGATGAGGCTTAGGAATTTGCATTAGTCGAGAGGATGAGAGGTCAGACTCATCACACCCTTTTGAGGGGAATTATTGTATACTCTGGGACTCTCTTTATATATTTAAGTTATGTTCGTGAATCCTTATTACATTACCAAGTATAAAATGATCTTTCCTTTAGATATGACAATCAATGATTGATATATAGGAAAATTATAGAATCATTTATATGTATTCTAGGTTCTTCATTGATAGTGAATCATCTGTATTTGTTAGAGATTCTTAGACAATGGTATCCTTTGATACATAAAAGTATCTTGGTCATTATGATGACCATACTAGTTTTAAAGCCACTCAGTGGGGCACTTGATGTTTATTGTCATTCATAAGGACATTTATTATTTCAAAGTTGGGATCATACCCACAGATGGGCTACCTACCTATCCTTTGTTTGGGAAAAGGAATCAGAACCCACGTAGTTCCAGTAAGAGATAATGTTGTTTATGATTGATGGCTCAAAGAAAGATTTCATAATTGCTTTTACACTCTAAGATCCCGTGAGTCATGCTCGGTGTGAGAAACAAGAGGTATAGGTAAAACCAGACAATTGTTCCATGAAATATGCAATCATAAGAAATGATGTGGGGCTTATGTATGTATGACTGCCCAAATAGATGAAGATTAAGATTTACTTCATGGAAGAAATCCAAGAACATGGTCCATAAATTTATATTTACTTCATGGAGATTTGGATACTCTAATCTTGGGGTTTACTCCTAAGGAAGATTCCAAAGTTATGAGGGGACTTATGATTGGGTTTTACTCCTGAGAAGGAAGCCCAGATCAAAAGGTAATTAAGACTGGTTAAGAGAAATTAAAACTGGGGCTTACTCCTAAGAAGAAGGCCCAGGTTAAGGGTTTTGAAAGATTAATTAGGACTTGGGGATTACTCATAAGTAGGATGCCCATATTTGAGAATTTGGATTGGGGCTTACTCCTAAAAAGGAAGCCCGGGTTAAAGGAATTATGACTGGGGCTTACTATTGAAAAAGAAGCACATATTAATGAGGACTTGGGGCTTACTCCTAAGGAGGATGCCCATATTTGAGAATTTATACTCGGGCTTACACTTGAAAAGGAAGCCCAGGTTAAAGGAATTATGACTGGGGCTTACTCATGAAAAGGAAGCTCAGAATAATGAGGACTTGGGGCTTACTCCTAACTAAGATGCCCATATTTAAGAATTTGGACTAGGGCTTACTCATGAAAAGGAAGCCCAAGATAAAGGAATTATGACAGGGGCTTACTCTTGAAAAGGAGGCCCAGATTAATGAGGACTTGGGGCTTACTCCTAAGGAGGATGCCCAGTAATAGGGTTCTCTCATCTTAAAGGATGAGGTTGAATGAATGAAATCTCTAATTTTAGTGAAATAAAGATGTGTAAATCATTAGGTTTTGAGAGATGTTTCACGGAATTCCTTTTGGATAAAGACGTCAATCAATAAAACATGCCATAAATGTCTTTGAAGAGTTTCTTGAAGACTGAATCTTGAATATGAGAGGTGGAATGACATAAGAGGGGTTAAATGGCCAAGAAGGGAACCCAAAAAAATATAAGGGTGCGTAAGTCCTGGCAGGCGCGCAGGTACCGTGTGGGCGCGCATGTCCTGGGCGTGCAGGTATACCTGTGCGGCACATGGGTACTTGCGTGATTTTCAGCCCTTAGGGTAATACTTGGGTGAGACATGGCTCAAACCCTAAGTATTATCCCTAGAGGCTTTCTAGAAGATGGCGCGCAAGTTCTCGTGAAGAAGTAGGGCGGCACGCAAGTGTGTCCATTTCCTTTAAGGGTAAAACACTTAGGCGTTCAAGTGTTAGTGAATTATAACACTTAGACCTTACTTCTCTTGTTTAGACCTTCCATTCTAGGTAAATAACTACCTTAGAAATGTTCGAAAGATCTAAAGAAGAGACTTGGGCGTTCAGAGCTCTGTATGTGAATTCTGGAAAAAATCCTTCTCAAATGGGGGGCCCACCGGGGGTATTTATAGGCTGGAGAAGACCCCGGGTGGTTTTCAAAGATGGTGTGCAAGTCACTTGCATGACCATTAGGCAGCGCACAAGTGTAATTGGGTGCCCATGAGGGAACTTGCACGCCCCATGGTCCTTTGACTCATTTTTCATTCCTTTGTAGATTTTTGACGTTTTCTTCAAAAGAAGAATCAATTTGGTTTCAAGGTATTTCCCTTTACATTCCTTTGGAATCTATGATGAAAAGGAGAGTCAACAGGGGGTCGATACATCAACCATCACGAAGTCCAGAGTTAATGTATCCTGATGTTCCGTCTCGTCAAAAGGAAATCAACGCGACAGACAGCGGGTCAATCGAACGCCCAGTCTGAGAGATATTGGATTTTCGGTTCTCGGGGCCCGATCGTAAATACGCTCTTTCTAATCCCGGACATTTTCCAAAGTTACCCAAAACTCACTTAGATTATCTCAAAAGGACATTCTCGTCAAAAGGGTCCCAGTTCCGTAGACGGCGCATCGACCAGACACGCAGTCTTTATGTTATATATGTTTAAGTAAAAACGGGCCCGACCCGTTAAGCCTAGTGGGCTGGCGGGTCGGGTCTATCCAATTTTGACGGGTCCGACCTGACATGGAGGTTAAAATGGCCCAGTGAAACGCACGACCTAACTTGAGGGGTGCGGCCCGACCCGAATAGGGTGCGGCTCGTCCCGAAGTGGCGCAGCCTAGCTGGACGAGCAGTCCGAGGGGGGGGGGGGGGGCTCGGCCCAAAGTGGCGCAGCCTAGCTGGCCGAGCGGTCCGAGGGGGGGGGGGGCTACCCGAATTGGCGTCGCCAAGTGGCGCCTCCCTCTCAAACTAGCTGGCTGGAGCCGACCGGCCTTCTGGAGCAAGCGGCCCGTACAGGTGGGCCGCGGCTCATCCGGCGCGGTACCCAGCTGGTGTCGTAGCTTTGCTCACGCCCGACCAGCCAACAGCCGACCGGTCCTTCCGCCGAAGCGGCCCGCAAAGTGGGCTGCAGTTCCTTCCGCAAAGCCGGCGTGATATTGCCAGCTTCCTCTTCCATGGCCTGCCCTGGCCATGGCTCCGCGTTCCCATCATGGCGTGACGGCTCTCTACTTCCTCCATCACGGCCCTCTTGGTCGCAGATTTTCTTTGTGTGTGCAACGTCGGCCCTTGCGCCGTTAGCCTCTTCCGTGTTCCGCCTCTGATCGCTGATTCCCACACAAAAGACCAAGTTCCGGTAGAGGTTCATTGGGCCGTATTCATTCGGCACGTGCCCTCCACGTTAGGCGATAGTAATAGGCAGTACAAACAAGATAAACAACGATGAACGAGGAACAATTTTAATCCATTAAAATTGAACATAATTTCCCAACCTCGATAATTGACGTCGCACATAGGGCGTCACAGAAGATGGCGTCGCGGGGAGAGGATTCGTAGATGACATCGAAGTACGTCTGAGGAGGAAGCGGTATCTCCTCACTTGTTTCGGAGAAGAGAAAGAAAAGTGTGTCGGTGTTCTTCATGGAACCAGTGTTCTTCGTCAAAGAAGACGTCGTTCTTCGTTGGAGGGTCAAAATTATTCAAAAAAGGAGAAACTCTCTTCTTCTATCACAAGATCTCTCTCTCAAATATTTCCCCCAACATAACATGTGCCAACCAAATTAGAATAAGGATTCCCATTATTTTAATTAAACTTTCCATGTATTCAAAATTCAAAACACCTAATTAATTAATTGAAGAAGTTCAATTTATTATTTAAGGTTTGTTGGCAAGATTTAAAGGGGGAGAGAGAGGAAGGGGAAGAGATCTCATAAATATTTGGAGAGTTGACAATATTAAAAATGGGTGTTTAATGGGAGTTTATGAGAGTTATGGGAAGTTCAAGGGTTTAGGTCACGCGTGGGCCCACCCCACAATTATCCTCTCATGGGAGGTTATGTGGGTGTGGGCCCCACCTCTAACTCTCCTTGGGAGGAATTAACCACCATCCTTAAAATAAAACTGTTCTACACCAATTTTATTTATTCTAAACTAACTTCCCAAATATTAATTCTCAACCCGCATAAAACGAAATTGCGGTAAAGGTCCCCTAAAGCAATTACCAGCGCTGTGAGTTCATCAGTGCCCATAGATTTCAATTCTGAACACTGGTTCAAGAGATAGAAAAACCCACTCATTCGTTTACTAAACGTACCCATGATAAACTTAGGGAATTGATTCTGGGAACACCGGGCTTCGGAATCAAGTGCCGTCAGAAGCCACAGACTCATAAAATTCCAAAGTATTTATGAAAAAAATTTCCTTGAAATTTCCGGGTCTTTACATATAGGTAATTGTTAATAGTCCATTATAACTGTGGGATACAATTTTTCTTGGGATATGTTGTCAGACAGATATCCCGATACTTTCTTGTTTGGGATTACTTTACTGAGAATATATATATATATATATCCTTATGTATCCACACCTTGGATTTGGTTACTCTCCTTCCATGAGAGTTAAAGATGTGAAAGGTATGTCATATTCTTTCTATGTTAGGATTCTCATGGTTAGATGAGTTTAATATCATGATATATGTGGGGAAGACACTATGTGTAGTTCATCTATTCACCATGTTTATCTTCTTGTGTTTGGATGAACTTAATTTTAATATTTTCTTGAGTTGATATGTTCTCTTTGAATTTTTATCTCATCTACAATTTCACTTTCCTATTGCATCTCTTATTGATCCCCATTCATCATTTTGGGTTTAATACTAGGTATGTATATACTCACCCCTTCATGGTATTTTCTCATACATATCATGTCATATGAAAATGATGAACATGTTGGTGATGAATTCAAGAGAGTTTAGGGATACTCGGTGCTTGGACAATATACAGTGGTTGTAGATTGGTATTCAAGAGTTGCGATCTGTTTACGCGGTTTAATTTTCCAGTTTCAATTAGGTTGGGACATATTTCTAGTTAGGAATATATTTTCCTAATTTAAATTTTAGTTACATTACTATAATGATGTATTGTAAAGAGGTTCAATGATTCTTTGTTTACATTATAACAGTGTTTAATATTTTACACTTTCCCTTTAATATTTTGTATCAAGATAGATTGCTATGTGTGTACAAGTTATTTGGAATATGCATCCCTGATTTATTTATGCCTTCAGTGCAGGTCACCAAACCCTATCCTATGGATAAAAGCTTGGGGTTGTAGCATCACGAGCCCCTCTATGGGGTTGGTTATGAAAAATTGGTATAATAGGTTGTTAGATACTTGGAAATTTTTTGGTACTAGTTCTCTTTCAATGATTTTGGTTGGGTTTAGGGAGATATTACCCATTTATCTCCTGTGGGGGTCTTAGAATAAAAAGTCCAATGATGGTGTTGGTGGCTGACATAGCCATTCACTAGTACCCTAACTACCAACTAGTTGACATGACATGTTGAGACATTGTTTGCATGTATCAATGGTACATGAATCATATAATATTAATTCCATGAATATACATATTGATCCATCTCCCCATTGTTATATATATATATATATATGTGCTCATATAATCATGGTACATGTTGATAAATCTTATGATACCTCCATGATGACATCCATTAAGGATACTAGTTCTGGATCATGACAACAATCCAAGGAGCGATGAGGGCTTAGTTTAGGGTCTATATCATGATCCCATTCATCCAAGTGGGTAGGTATCATCACCTCCACGTATTTATTAGATGATCATTCCAGCATAGATGGTTGAGGATTCACACATACATAGCGTGATCCACGAGTTCCAAAGCTAGTGGCCGCTGAGGTTCCACCGTGAGACAAATCCTTGGGAAATAAAGGATTGGCTAGATGTATTGGTTTGTGCCTTCATGGTCATCCAAACACTAATGGATCAAGTTGTTTTAGTATAATCTAGACATTTAAAAAGATTAGCAGGATTCTGATGGAGTCTTGTTATAAAGATTCACGATGAGTCAACACTATCATGGATTGACTTTCAACATGTGTTCCTTTAGAAGTACTACCCCTCCATGTGACCAGTATAGATTTAGGTGATTCCGGAGGTATATCTGAGAGGTATGATGGTGAATGAATATATAAAAATATTCACATACCATATGGGGTACTCCCTTGACATGATCCATAATGGCTATTTCCGAGCATGGATGTTTGAGAATGGACTCTACAGAGAGTTACAAGCTAGTGTTGTTACCATATTCCTCCCCCCATTGAATGGGTTTTGGAGACGGAACTAATGATAGATATATTTTTTTATATTGAATCCATATTGTTGGAGTTGGCAATGTGTGTCATAGAGATGAGTCATCTATAGTAGTTAAAATTTTCTAGGCACTAGGTTTTTAGTTCAAGAGACCTACCCATGATCAGACTGAGGCATGGGTTTATAGGCAGTGCAAATCTCCAAGGAATCATATCGTCAGGATATTATTCACTTGTGATGTGTGAGGTCACATAGTGAGAGACTGTCCAACTAGACATGCAGATAAGTATTGTCATATAGATGTTGGACAATCACGATAAAGGCAATGACCTGATCAGTGACCTCCCATGTGTGGACATGGTGGTCTCTATAGAGGCAGAGCTAAAATAGGAATAAGAGGAGCTGTGGGTGGTGGATGACATTATGATATCCTTCCACCACTACCCCAATTAGTGCACGCCAGGATCAGGGAGCTGGCGAACAAATCCATGGATAGCTAGAGGCTTTGGATTTTTAGTTGACATAGGTCCCAACCATTCCCTTATATATATAATCCTAGTCTGATAGCTAGTGCTCTCAATTTAAGTTCAATCCCAAAAGCTTCATCTTATGGTTATTATAGGGAATGCTTCATCAAAATCATTTATCTTATAGTATTTCGAGCTATCATTTTTTGGAGAGAGGGTAATGTGGCACCATTTGGTCATCATGACGGAACCTTATGATATCATCCTTGGCGTGGATTGGTTTTCCATGGTCTGATCCCAGATTGACTGTCACTACAAACAAGTGACATTTCTATTCACTGATGGGACAAGGTTCTTATTTTTTAAGAGATAGATATCATGGATGAGAAATTTGATTTATAATAAGGATGTTTTATCCAATCACCCATTTGTGGGAGAGTATATCCCTTTGTGAGTAGGATATTCTGGTATTTGGGTTCCTTCAATTATTAAGGATTATATGGATGACTTCCATGAGGATGTTCTAGGACTACATCTGATGATTGAGATGGTATTTTATTGAATTACATCCCATAATTACTCCGAAAAATTATATATAATATCAGATGACCCCAACTGTGCTCTGAATTCTCATGTTATAGTTATAGATCCTTCAAGACAGAGGTTTTCTCAGATCCAATGTGTCTCCTAAGAATTCCGGTGTTTTTTATGAAAAAGGCACATGACAGATTGTGGCTTTCCATAGTTTATAATTTCTTAAACTAGTCCATGATAGAAGAAAAGTACCACTTTATGAGTATTGATGTCCTCTTTGACTATTTTTGAAGTGAGAGATTGTTCTCAAAGATTGATCTCAGGTCCGACTACCACCATTTGGGGATTTATGATTCTGATATTCCGATGTTGGTATTTCAATGTCGCAATAGACACTATGAGTTTCTAGTTATTCATATTAGTGCAGATAATTCCTCATCTGTGTTTATGTATTTAATGAACCAGACCTCCATCCATAATTGGACCATTTTTTTATCATATTTATCGATGAAATGCCCATTTACATTGAATCAGGGGAGGAACATGCAATGAACATGAAGATAGTCCAAGATATTCTTTGATAGAAACACATTTATGAAAATCTCTTAAACCTTAAGTTATAGAATCATGAGGTTCAATTTCTAGTGAAATTCATTTCTATGCATGTTTTATATATATACTAAGAAAATATCAATGTAGTGATTTCTTAAGAGCCACCAAATAACTTGTTCAATGTTCTTAGTTTTCTTGGCTTTATGGTGTACTAAAAGATCTTTGTGGTAGATTTATATAGAATAATATACCCTTTGAAAACCCTCATATGGAAAATGAAGACATTTAATCAGTCAGAGTAAGTTCCATATGGCCTTTGAGGAGTTATAGTTATTTTTGAAAAGTGATCTATTGTTGGGAGTTCAAGTGGAAGGTGTGGAGTTTTTAGCTTATTATGATGCCTCATTAGCGGGGATTGGCAGTGTGTTGATGCAATTGTAGGAAGTTATCACTTCCAGGTTGAGGATGTTTAGTCCGCACAAGAATAACGATGTGATTCATAACCTAGAGATGGGATAAATTTTCATTTCCATAAGTATGTAGAGACACTACATTATTAAAGAGTGCTATGCTGTTTACTCATACCATAAAACTCTCAGGGAGTTCTTCAAACAGAGATACTTGAATGTGTGATAGTGGATCTGGATTTAGTTATAGAAGGAAAATGAATTAAATATATTCTATAATTTATGGAAGGAAAATGATATAGGTGATTTCCTTAGGAGGAAGTCCTGAGGTCTCTCAGTGTTGGAGCATTTAGAGTAGTTAGCCTCTTTGTAGCTAACTCTTACGAAGCTTGAGGGTACAAATTTTCTATAGTAGACAGTGTTGATTCCTCCACTTCTCATGTGTGTGAGAGAGTACAATATAGGAGAAATCGAATTTGTGGTCTTATGTGATAATATATCCACAATAAACTCACCGTATTGATATTTTGAAGGAGTGAATCATGTCATCTTTTTTGGAGAATTGTTACTTTTCCAACTCATGTTTTGGGAGGAGGTGATGTGATAGTTCCACACATTTCCCATAGATATAAATCCTAGTGTAGGGAATATGTAAAGATACCTTCACTAGAATTTTTGGTTTTCAAGAATCCAACTAAGCATAGTTGTGTTAATCTCTTGGTGTGTCACTTTTAAACATTAAAAAGGTAAGAGCCATAATTTTGAAGGTTTATTACAACCCCTTAAGATTTCAAAATAAAAATAGAATAGAATATCCATAGTATTTTTAATGGTATTCCACACACAGTGAAGGGATATTACTTCATCTGGGTGATATTTGTCTGACTCATGATGTTGGTATACTTTCCTTCCATCATGGAGCAGAGTTAGGTACTGAGTTTCAGGTAGCTGTATGTTCATGATATTGTTTTCCATCATGGTGTGCCCATTAAGATTGTATCTTATCATCATGCATGGTTTAAATAATTATTGTGGTTAGTCCTAATTGATGAATTTGTGACCCAAATGTGGAAGAGTACAACCTTCAAACCCCAAACTGATGGGAAGACCAAGCATACTATTCCGGTGTTGGAGGATATACTAAGGGCACGCATGTTAGACTTCAGTCGGGGCAGGGATGATAACCTTCCCATTGTAGTGGTTTCATATAATAACATCTACCACTATACCATCGACATGGAAAATTTTGAGGTCATGTATGGGAGGGCCTTCAGGTCACCCATATACAGGACATAGATCAATGTGACATATCTTTTGGGCCCCAGAGATGGTGAATGAGATGATGGAGAATGTTCAGGCCATCCATGAGAAGACGAGGAAATCCTAGAGAATATAAAAATCTTAATCATCTCATGGTTATAGGCCCTTGGAGTTCAATAAGGGATACCACGTTTTCTTGAGTCTCCACACAATGAGGATTGTAGAGGTTCAAAAGAGGAGGAATGTTATCCCTAAGGTTCATTGGGCGGTTCAAAATCATGAAATGTTTTTGTGATGCTGCTTACCACCTTACCCTACCCCCCGCTGCTGGAGACGGTGCACAACATCTTCCTCATATCGATGTGGGGGAGATATTCCAATGACCCTAAAAATTTCCTTGACTGGGTGAGTTGGACATCGAGGATAGATCCACCTTTATAGAGAACCTGGTGGTGGACAAGAATTCATAGGAGATGACCGTATGTGGATGAACCGTCCCCTTGGTTTTCATGATATGGATTCATGGGACCGTGTATGAGAGTACATAGGAGCAGGAGAGCCATGTTCAAGCTCAGTACCTCAATTTGATTAATTAGTTATTTATTTTTTGGGATGAAAATCATGACTAAGAGAATGATTTAGAGACCCATTTTTCACTTTTAATAATTTCATATATTTCGAAATATATATTACCAGATCTAGATGTACAGATGGTGTGCGATTCGATGGCCTTATGTTCCCAAAATTTATTTTATAAAAATATTAAAAATATTTTATATTATGTGGAGACAATTTCTTAAATAAAAATGCATAACTCTTAAATGGATGCTCATATTATATATGTGAATTCATAGTGAAGTTATGAATGTCGTGTTTACCTTAAGAATGACCTGAAATGTGTTGACAATGGGAATTCTAACTACTTTCCCATTTGAGGTACATTCAAGGAAATAATTAATCAATTAATTAATTAATAGTTTCACTTAAATGTAGAAAAATGATCCAAAATATTATATCTAGGGTGAATTATCATGTTTTGTCTTCATAAAATATGGATTAATTATAGAGGCCCCCTTCGTTCCTTATTCTTGAATCTAACTAGATAATAAAGAAACACCAGATCAGATCATATCAACACATATCAAACACAATGGATTCTCCACGTCATTAGTGAGAACATTCATCACCAATGAACAATCCATAATCAATGTAGTACACACCAATTATTTATTCACACCCTTTGAATATATTGATTTAGAATATCCACAATTTTTCTTGGATATGAACTAATATTGGGTCTAATTACATGTTCCAGCGTATAGGAAAATATTTATTTTTATTTGTTTTCTAACCTTGGATGCCCATTCTTGTTTTTTGTCTAGGAAATATTTTCTAACTATGTCTAAAACATTGGGTTTGTGCTTTTATCCCACATTACTTTGTGTTCATCACTAGTTGGACCATGGATCCATTTTCAACTTTTCCAAGTGGTACTGAGCCATATCAAACCCTCATAACCATGAAAAATAATATGTGTGGCACTGATAATCTATAAAAGAGATGATCTGGGGTTGTTCCATGGCATGAAAGTTGGTTTTGGTGATTTGAAAACAAGGAATTTACAACAGAAGGATCTGTGGCATGTGGTTCGTGCAATGAACCCTCATGGATGAACAGAGGATAATTTCTGGTGAACAATGATCTAAAACTATGTTTTCATATAGATCTATCATTTTTGGCCAAAGGTCATTTTGGATTTGAAGCATGGATACAGGATTTGATTCACAAGATGTGGATTTAGAGATTTGGATGTTCTGGTGAAAACTTGACTACACTCCATATACATGGATGAACACAAGGTATGTAGGCCCCTTAGTGGTGAATGCTATTATTTTGGAAATCATATGGATGACATTGCGTCTATCCGTCCTTCACATATGTGTACCCATTCCCCAGTTGGATAACCCATGTTGAGGATCGAATGGGTGATAAACTATGTGTGAGTACATGATCAATTAAATATCCATGTAACAGAGTACATAAACATAGACATGTCACACTGGTGGAACACTGTGTGAGGGAACACTCCATGAATGGGGTACACATACATTATTTATGTACATAGACATAGCGTTAAATACACATAAACAACCAATAGGACACAACAGAGTCTTGGTTATCTTCGACATGTCATGTAATCCACCAACAGGAATGTACCATTTCATTGGATAGAAGTCATTTTTGAGGCAATTAAATGGACAGGTAATGGAGTAAGACCACACACCTTGTGGATCCCCTCACACACCATGTACCCGTTGACCACATTTTTTGGAAACTATAATTGTTCATTTCTCCATTGTATGAACTCAGATTTATTTCCCATGAGTATCCAATCCTGAGTTTTTTTTCTATACATAATATGAAGGTTCACTCAGATGCTGATTTTGAGATATGATGTGAAATTTTATAGGAACAATTCTTAATTTGGGGATGATCTATGATGGAAGTTTTTAGGATGAATCACCAGAGACTACCGAGTGGTACCCCCAAGTAGAGATGGGTAGTGTATCCCGACATCAACATGGGAATGAGTCATGTACTACTATTTTTGAGCGGAACCCCCCAACATGATAGGGTGTAGTTCTCCAATGACTGAAGTGGAACAACCATGTTGTACTAGGGAATGGGTCTTTAACATCATAGTGGAACCCACCTATATAATAGGAATTATTCCTTGATAAAAATAACATAACCCCCTACCACACAAGGGATAGAGTACTCGGCCATTAGTATTAACACCCCTCAATCGACCTGGGTGCAGGTCCTCTACCTTTAGAGTGGAACCTCGATATCAGTATAGGGACTATTTTATTGTGAAATTAGAGTGGATCCACCCATTATATTTTATATAGGTCATCCATAGATATTTTTAGAGTCTAACCCCCCATCAAGATGTTCATGGATTCTCTATTGTTACAATTGGAGTGGAACCCCCTAACGTACTAGGGCGTTGGTCCCCTATAGATACAAATAGAGTGGAACACCAATAAGAATTAGAACAAGTCATATATAGTAACTATTATAAATAAAACCACTAACATACTAGGGTTTGTGTCCTCTGGTTATAGGTTTTGGCCCCTTGAAATTCCGGCCCAGTGAATAGGCATGGCTTAACTTATACTACTACTTCTACGTAGAGGCGTGAGGTATTATGCATCATTGATAGACCATTGGAACTGTTGGATACTCTTTTCCTGGGGATGATATGTGAGATGGATATCACCTTACTCTCTTATTTTGGAATCTTTGTATAGAATATATATATTCTTCTATATCCACATCATGGATTTAGTTACTCTCTTCTAGTAGAGGTAAATACGTGAGGGGTATTCCATGTGATTTCTATGCTTATATTATCATGGTTGAATGAGTCTATCCTCCTTTTATAGGCGGTGTAGAGGCAATGGGTAGTTCATCTAGTCACCGTATTTATCCCCATTTGTAATGACCCAAAATTATATCAGTGATATTTCCCTCTCTATTATTTTATAGTATAGATCACATATAAATCACATTAAAAACTTATAAATAAATTTTCATGTACCATCCATAATCTATTTTAGTAACAAACATTTTTCAAAAAACAATGATTTTTTTATAAAAAATAATATTTTTATTAGATGTTTTATAAAAACTATTATAAAAATAAAAAAAATTTCCAAAAGAACTCTTTTTTTTCAATAAAAACGTGGTATTTTTCTCAAGAATTCCTCAATGATTTTGTTAGTGTATTTTTATCTAATTTAAAATCTCTATTGAAATTTATGATTTAGTACAATTAATATCTTATGATTATTATAAATAATGTTTTATTAAATGGATTATGACCATTTAGATGGTGAATGTGTTTTTTTATACCATTCCCCATAGTACTCAGAATGGTTAGTGATTATGTTTATAGAATGTGGAATGTTATTTAAATTTCTTATTTTAATGTTGTTTATGTTTGTTCCCATTCATATGAAGAATTAATTGGGATGGTAAGGTTATGGGTGGGAACCACTATATCCCCTTAATTCATTGGTAGGATTAATGGGAAAAAGAAGAATCGGGTTTGGGCTGAGGCCTTGCCCTAGTGTTTTCGGACGTCATGGTTGAGGCATTGATGATATGATTCAGATGTATGAAATTATGCATTACCTCATTATGATATTATAAAATGTCGAACCAAGTGATATTTGAATAGTATAATATCAATGATTAAAATTCATTCAATTTGGATCAGTTATATGGATTTATTTACTCAACTTTCATTCGTGCTATATTATGCTCATGTTTATTTTTAAAGGAATGTGTTTTTCATTATTCACCATGCCTAATGTTTATGTTTAAAATAACATACGATGTATTAAATACCCTTACTGAGAATCTGATATCACTCATTTATTAGGTTTTATTTTCCCTTGGGATGTGAATATTTATATTATGAAGGAATTTTAGGGAAAATCTTGGAGTTATGGATCTTTCCAATAGAATCACTATAATATATTCCCTCTAAAGTTGTAATATAAATCATATGTTTTTATCTATTTTTCCAAATAATCTAAAATCATCAGTATTTTGGGATAAAAAACCTTTTTAATAATAATAATGTAATTTTTTAAGGAACTGGATTCGGGAAATAGAAGTTGGGGTCTTGACACCTTGTGTTTAGATTAGATTACTTTTAATATTTTCTTGGTTTGAGTAGTTCTATTTGACTGTATGTTGCAAAAACTATATTTATTCCTACTAGATCTCCTATTGATCCCCTTTATATTTTGGGATGTCTTGTTGGGTATGTATTTACTCACCTCTACATGGGATTTTCATTCATGTATCGGGTACTGGGTACTTAGACCACCTATGGTGGTCATTGCTTGGGATTCAGAAGATTAGATATCTTTTAGCAGTTTAATTTTCCAGTTTATGTTAGATTGGGACATATTTATTATTGAGTGTATATTTTTCTCCTTTACTTTTTAGTTACACTACCACAATATTTTACATCTTTGATGTCCATGCATTCACAGTTCAATTTATAGTAGTGTTTCTTCTTTTACTATTTCTATCATCAATCTTGCATCAAGATAGTTGCGTGTGTGCATTCAGGTAATTAGGAAAAAAGAAACACAAATTTATTTATGCCTTCATCACTGGTCGCCATCCCCTATCCTATTTAGTCAATCATGGGGTAGTTGTGGCTCGACCCCCAACTTGGGTCGGGTCATGAAATCAAATTACATACACACACATGCACAAACATACACACACATATATATATATATATTCTAAAATATGTTTATGTCACATTATATAATATTGAAAAAAATTTATCCCCCTAAAATATATTACTCTAATATAATAATCCGAGGACACTATGTTAACAACCCCAATATTTAAATAGATAATAACTAAATCTTAATACCCATGTAAACGTGGTGAACCATTAATTTTTGGAGCTAAACTGATTATAATCACATGGTTAATCGAGATAGGTGTAGAGTAGTGTTATGACGGTTTTCCTCATTGGTTGTTTCCATGGGTGTGTGTGAATGAAAAAATAACATATAATGAACATGTATTTTATTCTACGAATATTCAGTAGTTTAATGACCCGTGTGGGAATTTGGGTGGGCCCTAGTGAGAGGAGAACATGTGCCTTCATGGAAACAAGTGTTGTGTAGTATGTTGTGAACTGATGAACATACTAAAATGCGGGGTTCTTGTGCTATCATTTTGGACCAGTTATTAAAATAGTATCAGGTAGGTACCCATCCATAAGTGCAGTGGTACTCCCTGTGATTAATTGGTGGGTCTTTAATGTGGACATTGTGATTTAAGGAGGTTTGTGAGAATTTATCACCCCCAATAGTTAAAGGGATAAAATAATAAATGTTACTAACCATTTGAAGTAGTTTATGATTTCTTTTTTATGTTCCTTTGTGATTTGAATTTTAAAGTTATGTGAGAATGGCCTTGAGTAGTGTCTCGATGGGTGACCAACTAGGACACCTCTCAGGGTGTATTTGGGTGAGGAAAAATCACCATGAATGAACTTGTGTTGGATTATGGGTATAAATGTTTTTCATATGACATGTTAAAGTGTGTGGGTGGGCCATATGGAGTGGAAACCATAATTCTATGTGAAACTGGTGGCTCCGAGAAGGCATGGGCCTACTAAGAATATGAAAAAGGAAGGTTGATAGTGCTTATAGTGGATCAAATTTTTTATCTCTTCTATACCATCATTTATTTTCATTCCAACATAACATCATTAAATTATAGATTCACTATATAACACTGACTATAGGAGTGTTAATGTTTTATAGAATTTAAATTCTTTGATGAGGACACTCCTATAGTTTCCCCTTATATAAAATATAAGCCTCTAGTTCTACAAAATTTTGTTTAATACATGTAAGGGATCACCTATGTACTTCCATAGATGAGATACATAAAACACATTTGTGATCCTTGTATAGGTTTTTTGGAACATATCAGTTATATTCTACCATAATTATAGAATAAATATTATAATTGGGACAAATATTTATATTGAAAATCTATCCCTTCATTATAAAAAACCAAAATTTATTCAAAGTATATATCTAAAGAGTTTCATTCTAACCAACATCAAACTCTAGATTGCACATATTATTTTTAGCACATCCATTATATTTAATCTAACATTCACAAATGAAGTACTCTATAAATTAGACCCTATCTTCCATTTCCAATTATGGATCTGGTATGAAAATTTTATGTCCTCTATCATTACCCACTATTCTATTTTTTAGTTATCTTTTTGATAGATGTAATCATAGGAATCCATATTAATGTTTGAATGAATATTATTGTCAACAGAAAATTCAATCTGTGGAAATTGTTAATCCCAACCTCTACTTAAATCCATATAGAATGATCTCATTATATCATATAGAATTTTAATGTTCATCTATGATTGTCCATCTCTCTGAGGAATATATGTAGTGTAAACTGGTAAATCCATATTCATAATATGATAAAGGCATACCTAGAACATTGAGGTAAACATAATATATCAATTATTTACAATTTAATGTGTTACTCTATCCACCCTTACCACTTCATCAATATATTTCCTGACAAGATGATAAAAATAAGAATATTCTCTTATAAAAAGGAAATGTTCTTATTTCACAAGGTTATTGATTATAACCCAAATGGTGTTATGGAAATTATATTCCTTTTATAGTCCTATAATTAAAATCACTTTTATGTGACCCAATTTATATTTTTTATGGGTAATGGTTGTAAAACATAATTTTACTTATGTCTATATGCCTTAGATTATTGGAATACAATGTTACGAGGTACACATTTTGGCATATCTCCCTTTATTGTTTCCCATAATTAATCTTTTTTGATAATTCTATTCATCTTCATGCTTCCATTATGTATATGACTGATGAGATATGTGTTTTATCCAATAGATCCTTAATTAATTCTGATTTTGTGTGGGATATATTCCTAGTTCCGAAATCTTATCATTCAATCTTGTTCGTAGTAGAACACTAGGATAATCATTTCCAATTTTATAGCTCAACTAATTCCACCCACGCCTATTTAGTCATCAGATGGCTATATGGTTAAACAATAATCAAATAATGATATTATATTTAACAATTACTTATTATTTCAAGGCCCATCCTCTAAAAATAAATTACTATTGGATATAATTCAGTCCTCGTTATGGGAAAACTAACATGGTCATTCTGGATCAAATCCCTATGCACCTTGTTCAACTTCTCAGTGTGGTAATATATGGAGAAGAGATAAACTTTAATAAACTCTAACAATAACTTTGGGAACATGTTCAACTATTTATATATGAATATATTTCATTTATGATTAGTATATATATCACAACTTTAACCATATAGATATTGCCTCCATATTAAGAATGAAAATATGTTGTTGCTAGCTCCAAATTATTATTAGGGAAATTTCCCTAATGAATATTAAATATTATTGAGTTATATTTTAAAAACATGTAATTATTCAGGAGAAAAGAATTACATTACCTTTTTGACACTTAATTTTATATCAAAAACACTTTACCACTACAAGTTAGTTTAATAATTGGTTTTTAACAAAACATCTCTTAATATGAATGAAATTTTCTTCATTTTACTACATTGTAATGAACACAAATCCGTTCAACATAAAATTGCATTCTAGATTTTATAGCTAATTTAAATTTCTCAGAAAGAATCATTATTTATATAAAACCACATAAATATATGGATTTTGGTCAACATGGTTTTTTTGGACTATTTATCAATAACTATTGTCTTATAAGGAACACCAAATATAACCTTACTTGTTATAACATGACCCCTGAATGATTATTTATTTAGTTAAAATTCACATCTTATAAATTTGTTATATGGGTTCAATTTATTCAAGGTTATCATCATAGTCATCAATTTTTTTACTAGTATTACTTTTTCTTTTAATATATATTATTATCATTATTAGTGCTACCAAAAAACAATTATGATAATATCAAAATAATCTACTCATTAGATCCATTAATATAGTTGGGGGAATTTGTACATCTGAATGGAATCACTAAAAATCTTAATGACCATACCTTCTATGGAATTCAATATTGGGAATATCCTCCTTCATTACCCTCAATTGAAGATATCTATAATGGATCTAAATCATTGAAAACTATTAAGATCTAAGTGAGTAATAAAAAAAGTCATCAATACTTGGTGGATGATATTTTTTCATCATTGGTATATTTTTATGTTTGTTATAATCAATAGAGAAGATAAATTGACATGTATTTCTTATTTATAAAATTAATAAGTGCATCCCTTGTTGATTCACATGTTCATGGGAATCTTTTTTCATGATCCAGTAGGATTTTTTTCTTAAATTCCAAAAAATCAGTCATTTCCATTCTATAAGGTCTCTCTAAAGTAGTTTATCTACTATGTAATAGTTCTATATAAAAATTAAAATCAATATTCATGGTCAATATATGAAACTATTTAAAAAATACATTTTCATATTCCAGTGCAATATTCATATCATTAATGATGAGTTTATCCCTAACCATTTGACAGGAATATACCACATGAATAGGTAGTAAAACCCCTACAATATAATTAATTCCCACTAAATTTTTTTATCCTCATAATGATAGATAATAATAGTTTTACTTAGAATATAAAATTTATCTTCACCTCATTAATGATTGATATGGGAGAGACACCCAATACATTCCCAAAATCATATCAAGTTGGAATTCAGGGAGAATAACATTATTTGTAGGATCCACATTTCCAAAAAATTCTACCAGAGTGGAGATAAATAATTAAGATTAAATCATTGAACCATTATGAGTTTTCACAAATTATTCAATATCTAAATGTTGATTCTATATTCTGATACCATATGGAATATCATCAAATATTAAATAGTGGTAAAATTATAAATCAAGTAGGAAATTTTCATTCATAGAGTGTATGATATTTGTAAATTTCACCTCATCATTCTCAACTCCCACTTCCAATGTTGTGATATCATAATACATCCCTTTAACAATTGGATTTAGATTTTTTTGTTGAAAATTTTCATTATTCAAAATTTATTTTTAGATCTAGTTGGAATAATGTCCATAGTTCTTCAAATTGATACATTAGTGTATGAGTAGTTCAATATCATGAGATTTATGTAGATTTATTTAACTGGATAACCTATTTACATAAATTTGACATTCAAGTTCCCAATTTCTTTATCTACTACCCTTATAGCACTTACCTGTGCCTTAGGGACAGTTTCCCCATTACTCATTCCATATTTTTAGCATGTAGGATAATTATTTTCATTCCATCATGGGTATTATTCATATAATTTCCTCAAACATATAGCTCCACTTATTACCCCCAAATTCTTGATTGTAATGATAATTGTTAAACATTATTTCAACCATGAAATAACATCAAAGTATATTTCTTCATATATATCAAAGTCGCTTCTATGCACTTCCGTCTATAGAATTTGTCCTGAACCAATAATGAATTAGAAACTTTTTCTTCTCTTCAGACCTGAATGTCATGATATGGAGATGGGTAAATTAGTTTCATACTATTTTGAAACAATTTTATTCTTCATTTTTTATATTTTCCATTATTATGTTGTTAAAAATAAAATAGGAACAAACATTCAATATATTTTTTATTCTTTATGCATCATTTTCATTCGTACGGGTAAAGTAAATAAGCAAGGAAGCTGGATTTTACATTATTCACCAAAATGAGCTAATGAAAGTAGTACACACCAATGATGTTTCATCATTGAAAGAACTAATATTAATCATATTAATATTTTAATTATTTTTAAGGGCACCCTTCTAATACTGTTTCACTTCTACTCATTCATTCCATAAACTAATTCATTAGAGCATGAACAATTTTTTTAGAATTAAGGGTATATTTATGAAATCTATTGTATCCTAAACCATTTTTATCTCTAATTCTAGATAGATTCACTTTGATATAAAAGTATGATTCACAATTTTTATTCAATCTAGATGGTCTCAATCCATTAAAGAGGTTTGTGTCTGTTTCATCGCATGAATCATTACTGATATTTTGATATGATAATTCGAAAATGGGAATTATCCTTTGATGTATTCCTTCTTCAACCATCTGTAAAAGTGTTAAGAACTAACATTCTTCTTTTAAGAATTACATCTTTAATATCTTATTTATATGAAAACTTTAAAAATCTACTAAAATGTTGTTTACATATAAAACAAATCTTGCAATATTAAAAAGATCACATATCCTCCACCATAGATTAGATATACCAAATAACTACCTTATATCTATGTCTCATATTCCTTATTCTATATCTAATGTATCAAGCACACACAATTCTATCCTTACTAACATTTGGATTTAGAATGGGTCTTATCCTCTGTTATTATTCTTTTAATAACTAGATTAAATAATATATTTCATCATTTTACCTTCTAAATAGACCATCTAATACAACACCTACCTATTCATCCTTTATATTCCATTGATGTTGATTAATATATTATAAACCCATTGGGACACCTCACACTTCCTCTCCAATGAATCATATTTCAAAATGCATTTAATTTTTAATAAATCGTATTTTCCCAAATTTATTTTTTGAAATTATTTGTGAAATTTCAGAGACCAGGTGTTGATCATGCATATGATTCTGCGGAATGGTTTTCTGGTAATAGTTTATTGAAAAATTCATGTTTTTAATAGTACATAGATGTGGATTTCTTGAAAGATATGAATAACACTTAAACAGTTTCCCAGATCAAAAATATGAGGGCACCGTTGTGTTTAGAGTAGTGTATTTACCTTAGGTGAAGTCTAACATCAGCCAGTGTGGGTCGACCGTAAAAGATATTTTTTTGACTTAATAGTAAATAATATAATAAAATGAAAAATATTTTATTATTAAATCCCAATAACTCAATAACATAGTCTCATATTGGAAATATGAGACCACCATTGAATTTGTAATGTTCTATTTTCACTATTTGAAACATAACATTATTTGACACAGGTCTTTTGTGGAAAAACCTGAAAAGGAAATAATCATCATTAAATAATTTAAATATAAATTATTTTTTTGACATAGAAATGATTTCCTATAAAATAAACCTTATTCACAAATCCTAGGGTTAGTTGTATAACCCTATGAATGTTGAAGGTTCGTTTGGGAGAGCGTGGAGGATTTTACCTAGGTGAACAATGACCATATCATGGATCAAGAAACGACGCGTGATGAAATCAAAGGATATCATCAACGATCAAAGTGCAACATTGTTATTCATCTATGTTTCAACCGAATGATTTAGGGAATTTTTTCATTGTGATTATTTTCATATTTTTAAATTCAATGATGAACGTGGACCAATCCAAGAATAGGATAATATTCGATTCGATCATTCTTCTGGGATGGATATTTTTGTGGGATTCAGAGGGGGATATATCTTTGTGATTATCTTTTTTCATTAATCATTTTAATAGGAGCGGTCAAGGCTGACACGAAAAAGGTGGAGTTTCATTCCTATTGGTGTTCTTGTGCTTCTTATCTACCATTTTCATCTCTTTCATTGCAATTGGACCCTCTTGGTCTTGTCTTAACTAGCTGAGAGTCTCGGAATGCGATTAGACCCCTGACGTTTTGGAAAGATTAATTAGATCCAAGAGCATTGTAGAACATGATATGAGATCATGGAACTGGATCCATTTATGAAAAAAGAGAATCAGAGAAACATCAGTTACCGACAGAGACTGGGGCACCAACATCGCGTGGGAGGTGGATTGGACTTGTGAGCAGCCAGAGGCAATGGTGAGGATGCATGGAAATTGAAGCATGCAGGGAGCAAGGATGCGGCTGCGTCGGTAGGTGGAACATACTTGGCTATGAGGGGGGACGTGGTGAGGAGGCCTTGTACATGGAAGGGGGCCTTGTGGAACCCAATGTTGAAGTGAGTCCATAGGGAATGTATAATGTGTGGGTCTCATGGGGTGGTGGCAGGCCAACCATGTCGGATATTGAAGGACTACGAAACAAGGACGACCACACGGTCAGGGCAGTCCTCATGCGGTGAGTGAAGCTGGCCCACATATGGCTTACCATACCAAGAGATTCAGGCCATGCCAATGGTCCAGTGGGCTGCGCAGAGTGGTCTAGTAGTCCAATAGTCCCTGCCAGGACTAGTGGACCGGGTTAGGTCAAATTGACCAGACTGGGTCTGGTAAGCTTTCCAGTCAGGTGTGACGTGGACCAGACCCTAGTCGTTCCTTTTTAACAACACGACCATAAATTTAAAATAGTGTGTCCATTTGACAAGTTGTTTGTGGTGTTGGTACCCTTGCATTGAGACGTTCCATTTTAGACACACTAAGTGAGTTTTTTTTGAGTGTTTTCATACTACCTAATATATTGAAGAGTACGTTCTACTAGAACAAGCGTTATCTGAGAAGAATCATATGGATGGTTGTGACAGGGAGACTGCATGTCTTATCAAGATAGACTTTAATATCTAGACTGAGTTCCATATATAGATTGGGTTTTTTATTGCAACTAAGTTGGTAATCCCATGTCCTACTAGGTTCTGGGTCCTCTAGTCACAATGTGTCACTCCCCTACTGAGTTAGGTTTTGGGTCCTCAAGATTGAGTTTGTTATCGAGATTGGGGGTCATAACGAGACTGAGTGTCTTATCAAGACTGGGTGTCTTATCAAGACTGGGTGTGTTATCAATTATATTTATCTTATCTTGAGAGGGTCAGGTTCTCCCTTGGGGATGGATCTCCCTCATCTATTGGATACAGAAATGAAGAGCATGACCATTCACTTTGAGTGAATGATACCTAGATAATAGTTAGTTCTCCCTCAACAGACTAAGGAGTGAACTACCCCGATCAGGAGTGACATATGTTTCATGGGTTGGATTGGGGAAGTACTCCCTTGACTATGAGGAAGTGAAGAGGTTTAAATCCCTCTGTTATCTCTTTCTAGAGAAGATGCAAATGGTTTATAGTTTGGGGTAGTGCTCACTCAGTCATGTGTATTGTTGAGGGTAAAGCCTCTTCACTTGGATTTCTTAGCTTGATATGGGGATAAGGTGGAAATAACACGATCTCTGAGGATGAGCACTGGTGATGGACATAGTAACATGTTCTGAATGGAGTACATATTATCGGACATACCATTATGAATGTTATAGTTGTTATTGATGGAGTTCACCTATTAGATGGGTTCCATATGACATAGATGAGCTCATGGAGTGTATCCTCCTAGTTATTTTGTTACAATTTGAGCATATGATGAGAATCCTGTTGCTATCTCTAAGGTTGGAACCATATAATTCTTTTGAGGTCTTGTATTTTGGCCCTATGTACATTCCAATTTTCTAATGTCATACTCTATTGTTGGTATCATAGTGGTATGCATGCTTGTTTACGTATTGTTTTTAATTTTATCATTTAGGGGAAGGTGATGTGCATGTGTGTATAGTTATTTCGGAAATTGACTCCAATTTGTGGGATATGCCTCCTTGTTTCTTGTAGCCAGCCCTTGGTCTATTAGCAGAGGGCTTGGTGGTAGTCATGACATGGTAACCTCTGAGACGGGTCACGATAGAGCTATGTCAGAGGTTCTAGTTCTACATAAGGACCGAGAATCTGAGAGGTCTGTTTGGGGTGATAGTGTTAATTGTTTTGAGTTTGGATTTCAATCCATGGATTCTAGTGTTAGTGTGGTGTCTTATATTTCCATAAACTAGTACTCTGGACACATTCGTTTCGAATCGGTACATGAAAACACTAGTAGGGGGAAAAAATCATACATGCACAATATAGGAATGGTTGTTTCTTCCATGTCCTTCATGAGTGAGCTCTCCAAATATATTATATTGACTATGGTGAATAATTTTTTACATCATAAAGAATCCACATAGATAGCCATCCAGGGTTCCATTGTGTGATAATGGGGATGATACACCATGTAACGAGAAATATGTATAGGGATTTTCATCAGAAATAGAACCTTAATGTGGTGTACTAGTAATACCACCAATTGTAGAGTATCCCATGATACATACTATACTAGTGGAAGAGATGTACAGGCTGAGCACGCCATGTGAGTTTTAGAAGTGGAGACCCCTCAGGTTCTGAGGTGATCCTGACACTCAGGTGGATGAGAATTGGATGAAGGTGGTGGACTTTGTTTTCTGTCTAGTTAGGACACTATCAGATCAAGTGGTGGTCCTGGTAGTGATCCTTCTTTGTGGATTAGTATAGATATAGTGGAGTTTGGTTAACCAAATTTATGATGAAGTTACACTTATGTGGATAGAGTTTTAGAACCTTATCATATAAGAGTTCTCACTCTACAAGATAAGGGCTATGTGTGTCCAGAATCTTTTACACCTCTGGTAGGACAACAAGTCAGTATATGAGTATTTATCAAATCATACCAACCATTCCAGATAGTCGATGGATATGATACATGATTAGTGCTTCCGGGATCAGACCATCGAGCAAGGTTTTCTTAAGGATGTTCAAGCTAGTGTTATCCCTATTTTAATTCCTACCATTTCTAGGGTTCTAGAGAAATCCTTTTTGTTTGAGAGACCCTTATCTTAAAAAATTCATCCACTAATTTTTAATAGTGGACAAGAAGGATCAGATAGATCTGTAGGGAAACGGATTTGGAAGAGGATCTGAGAGAGTAGCAGGAGGTGGTATACATTTTGACATATTACCATGACCACCCCAGGTACTCCAAAATAGGCTTAGGTAGCTGGAGGATAGGGATAGGACAAATTCATGTGGTTGAGGCATATGACCCATGGAAACTTGGAATAATTTGGGGTATGTTCTGTGTATATTCTACCATAGCATTCATATTGATAGAGGTAGATGGTAATTATTATTCTCATTCAACAAATATTCATTAAGACTCAAAGATTATGGTTGAACCATTGACTTGATCTTCATGTTTAGAGACTCCTAGAGGAGGAGACCTAGTGATCAGTCAATGGTGTCGACATTGTGACTTGATTTGTAGAGGTTAGTGTTTTAGTTCGGATAACTTGGTAACATCATCGGGACATTAATACATAATTCTTTGTATGGACATGTTATCCATAGTTGATACATAGATTGACTATTTTAGTTGAATAATGATGTGTTTTCACAGTGGTGGAATGAGGTTTTCATTTTTGTTTAAAAGGAAACCCAGGCATCATAGAATGGACTCACAAAAAGGAGGTTGCAACCAATTTTTATTCAACTGGACGTCCTAACCCTCAATATAGTGGAAATTACGATTCCTTAGTTTCCTATAATGTTTAAAAAGTTTTCGTGGATCCTGAAATGGTTGAGGTAAAAGCATTGGAGATAGTTTCTCTAGGAGTATGACTTTGTGTTTTTTTGTACTCCCCAGAAGATGAATGAGGTGACCGATTCCCTCTGTATAAGATCTAGTTTTATGTTTCTGTCCAAGGAATCGAAGAAGTTGGCCTCATTGTAGTAATGATTTGTGAATGGAGATAGTGAAACTTATATGGAGTCGATGGTTGAAATCCATCCAATCTTACAATGAGTCAAAAAGTCACAACATGGGGATACTGACTATGACACCCTATGTGCCAATATGTTCATATAATATACCTCTGATGAACATACAAAAATTAGGGAGAACATCGTGCTTTTTATGGGATGAACCATAGTAACAGTGATGTTGAGGGATGATATTTTGAAGATGTTCCATAATTTCCCTTTGGGAATTACATTACCTTTATATCCATGAGAGATCATTGCGTGAAAAGGTTAAATGCCCTATTATAGGGTTGAGATCCTAGTTTCTATGATTTATTCTTACTAAATGAGATGTACTGTGAGCCTAGTATGGATTATCATAGAGGTCTATTATGATATGATGGGTAGGGAGGCCTAATATTTTTGTATTAGTGGCCACCTAAAGTGGAAAGATGCATTGGGATATGCAGGCGAGAGTTGGGTAGGACAACAATGCTGATAGAATGAGTTGAATCTGGGCTTACCTGTTGATATGAAATCTTGGTGATTTTTTGAATCAGTTATTTGTTTATCAACTCACTATGTCATGCCACATGTGCATGGAAAGGGTTTCTCATTTTCATTATTGGGGTTCCCATAATGATGTGGGAAATGATTTATATGGAATTCATGATGAGTTTACTACATACATCTCGGGGACATGATACAATCTTAGTGATCTCTGAATGACTCACCAAGTCATACCACCACCATGATATTCAGTATTAGAGTTTAGTAGAGATATTGGGACACCACTATGTGTAGGAAATAATTCAACTCCATGAAATCCCTTAAATGATTGTGTTAGATTGGGATGCTTAGCTAATATCATGGTTTTGGAAGGGATTACAGGAGGCATTTTGGACTCAATTACACATGAGCATAACATTTCACCAACATAGGATTGGCCAGACTGAGTGGACCATTCAAGTTATAGAGGGTATTCTATGGGATTTCACATTAAAATTTTGTTTTGGGATTGTAGGACTCTTAAATGGTGATTTATTCCTTGAGTTCTCATTAAGTGGTGACATAGGAATCTCTACGAGAGAACATGGGTGCCGGAGGCTCATATTCATGATCAGTACCTTCATTTATTTTTGTATCCCCTAAAATGCCTTTGGGGGATATAAATACATAAGGTGAGGGGAATTTAATGAATATAATTTTCCAAAATTTACAATTAGAAATTATTTTGGAAATGATGAGACCAGGAACTAAGCCTACATGCAATTTGGAGGCATTGTGTTCCTGGAATAGCTTTTTGAAAAATGTTATGTTTTTAATAGCATGCATGTGTGGTTTTACTTAAAGAGTGGAATAACTCTTATACATGTTCCCAGATTAAAAATATGTTGTAACTATTGTGTTTAGAGTAGTAAATTTACCTTAGGCGATGCCTAACATTGGTCAGCACGAGTCAGTCTTGAATGATAGTTTTTAGACATAACCGTAAAAAAATATTAAAATAAAAAATATTTTATTCTCAAATCCTAATAAAAAATGAATGGATAATTGTATTGGAAATCAGGGAAAATCATTTATTTTTAAGGTGTTATTTTCCATAGGAGCGACTTAACATTATTCGGTGCGGGTCTTTTGTAGAAATCCTCGAAAAGGACGTAATTTTCATTAAATAATTTAAAGGTAAATTATTATGCTGATGCATCGATGATTTACTTTAAAATAATCCTTATGTTGAAATCCTTGGGTTATCTGTACAACCCTTGGTATGATGTAGAATCTATAGGGAGATCTTGGAGGATTTTCCATTAGCAAACGACGACCAGATCGTGGATCAACGATTGGCGTGTGATGAAATCAAAGGATCTATCCAACAATTACGATGTATATTTGTTACTCATCAGCAATTGATCCCAATTAGTTATGGAGTTTTTTATTTTTGATTCTTTACATGTATCTAAATTCTATGATGAACATGGAAGAACACATGAATAGGTTAATCCATGGTTCAATCCTTCTTGTGGGATGAATATTTTCTGTAGGGTCTGATGGGTGATAAATCTTTGTAATTACCTTTATTTGTTTTTCGTTCTAATGAAAACGAATCATGTTTGGCATGAGAAAAGGAAATGTATTGTTCCTACTATTTTTATTGTGCCTCTTTTCTCTAATTTCTTTGGCGTTATTTGTCATTGGACACTCGTGGTCATGACTTGACTTTCCTGGAGGCTCTGTATGCGATCAGACCACCAGAGTTGTGGGAAGAGGAATCATAGAAAAGTGAAGCCTATAACATGACTCAAGGATAAAGGAACAAGCACCATTTCAAGAAATAGTGCTTCACATCAACATTGACAACACTCGGAGATAGGGGAATTGATGTTTCTACATCGGAGGTGGCTCTACCATGGGGAAAGCAGAGCGTGCAGGGCACACGAACACATCAGTTTTGATTGGTGGAATGAGGTGGGATTGTGAGGGGGAAACAACAAGGAGACAACTTACATGGTAGAGAGATCATGGAGAATGTAGCGGTGGCAATTCCACCTGGTAGGTTGATCATGTGTGGTGCATGCAGTGGCAGCTGACCGACTGCATCAGACATGGTGTCACTAGGTGGGGCATGTAGTGAGGGTGTACCACATGTGGCGAGTAAAGTTGGACCACATGCGGTGAGCTAGACTAGGAGATCCAGGTACACCAGTAGTCTAGTAGGCTAGGCAGAGTCATCCATAAACCTAATGGGTGAGGCCCAGAAAGACTGGTCGGGTTGAGTTGACTGGACTGGGTCAGGTAAGACCCAGACCGGACCCGGGGTGGAACATTTTACTAAAACAGTCAACACTATAACCGTGTGTCTATTTGATGAGCTGTCTGCGGAGTGGGGCCCCATTTGATGATAAGGCCCTCTTGAGATACACTATGTTAGTTTATTGGAATATTTCATACAACCTAATGGATTGAGGTGTAGGTTCTCCCAAAACTAGAATATTATAAGAAGAATCATGTGGCTGGATATGCCCTTAAGACAACATGTGTTATTGAGACTGAGTGTCTTATCGAGACTAAGTGTCATACCGAGATGGGGGTTCTTATCATGTCTAAGTCATTACTCCCATATCTTACTAGGTTTTGAGTACCCTAGCCACTGAGTGGAACTCTCCTACCGTGTTAGGGTGTGGGTCCTTGAGACTGAGTGTCTTATTGATTCTGGGTGTCTTATCATGATTGAGTGTCTTATAGAGACAAGGTGTCTTATTGAGACTCTGCGTCTTATCATGCAGGGAGCAGGTCCTCCCATATAGATGATTCTACCTTGGTTGTTGGTTATAGTTACAAGGAGAGATACCAATAACATGGTGTAAATGATAACAATATAGGAGTTAGTGCTGCCTCAATGAACTGAGAAGCAAGCTACTCCATTCATTAGAGACTGAGGTTTCATGGGGTGTTTAGGGGAAGCACTCCCTCGAAAGTGGAGAAGTGGAGAGGAGTGATTCGCTATGGTCTCTCTTTATAGAGAATATGCACATGGTTCACATTCTAGAGTAGTGCTCCCTCAATCGTGTGATGCGGTGAGGGGATAGCTCATTACATGGGGTTCTAATCCTATGATGGGTGCGAGGCAGCGGTGACGAGACCCTTGGTTCTAGGAACTAGTGCTGGGACCTATTAACAGGTTTTTTATGTATTAATTTCTCTCAGATATACCATTAGGAATGGTAGAGTTGTTCCCGATGGTGTATACCTCTCAGATGGGTGCTATCTGAGATGGATGATCTTGTGGAGTGTGTCCTAGTTTTCATCTTACGATTCTATCCTATTAAGAGGACCCTATTTCTAGCTATGTGGGTAGAACTTTATGATACATAGTGTCTAAAATGAGTAAATCTAAATGTTATTGATATATTTTTTGTTTACATATATCTATGTGGAGTTGAATGTACAATTTATTGTTTTACAATTCATATATTTCTATGTGTTATTCTTTTTTGGTTTCGGGGGGTTCTACTAAGTATTTTTATACTCACCCCTACATGGGTTTTGCCCATAAATTTTGTGTCTTGTGTTGATGATCAACTCTTTGATAGAGTCTTAGGTGCACCAGTGCAATGTGGTTCTAAGAGAGACTAAACAGTTGAGGTGTGCTCCTGCAACTTCATAAAGTTATCCATGTGCTTACCCCTCAGGTAGGGTTTTCAACAGATTAGTTTTATGAACTTGTGCACTCACTTTTACATAGTCATTATTGGGTGGAATTTTTTTATGGCCCTATGTACTTTACAGTTTTATACTATCATACTTTTTTGATGGAATATTGTTTTTATGAATGATTGTTTACTTATTATTTTTCATTTCATAATTTTGGGCATCGTGTGTGTGCATGTATAGAGTTAGGAAAATGCATCCAATTTGTGGGATATGACTACTTGGTGATATTTGATATCCCCTAGCCTATTAGTGACATAATTGGGGTAGTATGACATGGCCCCCCTTAGGATGGGTCGTGATAAAATTTTTATCATTCATTCAGCAAATATTTCCATATTTATTAATTATTTTATATACAATAAATAATTTTTTTTTTCTAATAGTGTTTACCTTTGAAAAACTACACGAGTATAAGAATACTTTTATATCTAAAAATCTAAGAAAATAAAATTACAGTACTATAAAATTCTATATTCTTCAATTTTCAGTATAATTTTCATATTTCCCTTTTCACTTATATTCTCATTGTGTGCAGGCTTTGACATAATTAAAAAGGAAATCCATGAAATATATTCATGTCAAAGAATTAATTTAAATTAATCAGATGATATGGCACATGATTTATAAAATTAAAAAATATTTAAGTAAAAATCACTTAAAAACAACAAAATATTTTTTCATACTTTTCTTATATTCAAATTTGGTTCTGTTCTGAAATGAATTTGACATTCTTGTTAAAAATTTACACGAGGAACATTTCCATGTTTCAGAAGTATTAAAACCTATGAAAGTAGTTTTTGGAACCTATCGATTTATGTGAACTATGTTTTTTTGTTTTTAATACAAAATAAGATCCATCTTAATTAACTGATAATTTCATTTTCTTCCCCAAATACCACATGATTTTTTTATATTCATTTATTATTCCTTCATTTAATATCTCTAAATTCAATTTTGAAAAATACATTCTATTAATACTAAAATAAAAAATTAAAATTTTTTTGTTTTATTTTCTCATTCCAATATTTAGTTTCCAATATAACACTAAAAATTTTCATCATTCATATTTTTAAAAATACTTATGATTTTAAAATATCATACTCCATAACTAGTACACAATAATAAAAAGTTAACATCATATAAAACTCAAGTATCATCTCACTTTGTAAGATATATATTATATAAATAAGTCATAACTTATAGATTTATAATAACTATAATTGAATAAAATTTGAAAATTTTCAATGTATAAAAGAACAATATAGAATGATTTCATCACCACAATGAATAAACTATTAATCACTCCATAAATTGTCAAAATATTGTCTGAACATCCTTTAACCATGAAAAAAACATAGTATCAACGAACCGAACCAACATCCGATTATTCCTTTGTTATAAAAAATATTTTTTAATGATAATATTAGAAGTGTACATGGAAGGTGACATGAAATTTTCCAAATATGTATTAATTAATTCTTTATCACTATATTTTTGTTCCATGAATTTCAGTTCAATAACAATGTGTAGGTTTTACGAAAAATTCATATTGAGTTAAACATTTTTATATATTCTCATGTAATAGTGTTAATTGTTTCTATTTTAACGTATTCATGATAAGAATATACTATTGAAAAACATGACATTGAAAATGATACATAGAAAAAACAAGATTCTCACGGTCTTAGAACTAGAGAATACTGGATAAATTTTCAATAGAATTATTATATTTCTCAGCAATAAGTGTATTATAGAAAATAGTAATGGATGGTAAACATTTCCATATATGAGAATCAATAGTGAGTTTTTACTTCCAATGGATACGTATATGTTAAATATGATTCTTGATACGATTCATAACATAAGAGAGTTTTGTGATAATTGACACAAAAGTTTGTATCCATCTCGAATTTTATTTTGTTTTTCAATAGTATGGTTTTCTTGCTGTTATAATCATTATTCATGTGATTCCTCTAATAAATAACCATTATCTAAAATAAAAAATATTAGTTTTCCTATCATACATAAAAAAATGTAATTATTCATCATATAATTAATTTAAGTCCTTGTATGTACTCAATTATGGAACCTTTTTATCAACTAATGGTATTTTAAGTTCATTATATATCACATTCAATTCATCATAGGTTTTCATTAGTTTTATTCACTCATTACTAATAATAATAAATATATAAACTCTCTAATGATCAAGTAAAATATGACTCCAAAATTATATAGATCAATAATATGTCATTTTAGATGAATATTCAATACATATCAAAACAATAAAGACTAAATAACCATAAATGTATAATTCATCATAGACTACATTCATTTGAAAATAATTTAATGAATTGTATTCAAAAGTTCCAAAAAAATTCTTCTCATATGGAACCCTTCAATAACCATATTACTTAATACCCTTAATTATAATCAAAGGAAGTAGAAATATAATAGGCAATGAGATCAAATGAAAAGTTATGATATATATATACATATATATATGAGAGACCAATTCAATGATCATAAGTGGAAATATATTCTTCATATGTATATGGGGACATATTAATTGTCCATTAAGGCTATAACCAAAGAAATAAATCTCAAATAATGAGGCATATCATAAATAATTACCATTACATAATACATAATTTTTATGTGTATGGTGAATAAAAAAATTGATGCTCTAGAATTGAAAAACATAGGCACAATAATATGTCATAATAATTTTTCATAATAATATTAATAGAAATCATATTTCAAGGATAACCACTAAGACATTTACCATGCCATGTGTTAATTATACACATTAATTCATTCAAGAAATAGTAGGCTTGGTCTCGCTACCCATGTATATTTTGGGAATGTGATAAATACCCATTTACCCTCCTTGTATTGGGATAAACACACATGTACCCTTCGACCTCATTGGATATACAACATTACCCAATGAATTGTATGTCTATAATACCCCGAATCTTAACATAATAATTATCCATTCATATAATTTCAATAAGAGTATAAGTGATTTCATCATTCCACCATATCATTATTAACCAATTATAATCAAATGAGTTTCGTGAAATCATTATTAAAACATGATCATCATAAAGAATATATAAAATTGAAGTTAATGGTATTATAATATTATATAACTAGTAAATAATAAATATCCTTTATGTTTTATGACAATTATAAAATTTCCCTATTATGAAATCCATTAATATATTCTTTTAAAATAAAGGTAAAACATAAGATTTCATTTGGTAACATTTTCAAAAATAATATTCCCATAAAATTTTGAAAATGAATTTCTCTGGGACACTTCTATGACATTTAATGTAAAATTAATAATGACCTATACACATGATTTCTACGAAAAATGTTTATTTAATATATGTTAAAATGGAACATTCATTTCAGTCTTTTGTAAAAATAAAAAAGTTGGTCTTAGAAAATTCATTTAAAAGGATTAATTTAAATAAATCTTAAACAAATTAAAATTTTGTAAAAATAAAATGCTTAAAAATTTTAATTATAAATATAAACTTACATGAATTAATTTTCATAACATGCTCATGGAAGTTAAAGAGTCCCAACAAAAAATAGGTAATCATGTATGCATTTCTAAAAAAATATCAATAAATTTTAGTAGTAAATAGATTGGAATAAATGATAAAATTTAAATACATGTAAATATGATGAGTAAAATAAAATAAAAAGGTATTAAATGATAAATATCATTTATTTTCCCTTATTGGAATGTTAACATCAATTATCAAGTAAAAAAATGAGATTGTAACAGAAAAGCTTACCTCATGTCTTGAATTTCATTATACGCACTCTTAAACTCATATATGATATATTTAAATTAATTATAGATCAAAAATAATACCATAAAATTATTATTTTATAGAATCTCATTGCCTTGTAATTTTCAATTATTTAATAACCCTTATATATCCAGTGTGTTTCTAATTAAGTTCATCATAAATATGGTTATATTATTAATCTTGTAGTTGTTCAGGGTGTGAAGAAGGATTAGTACGGGTTTTGGGAGGGATAATCCAAACATATAACTAATAAGTGAGTCACATAAGAATTCACAGTGTGAATGTCTACATTTTACCATGAATTTTCATTATAGAACACCTTGAGGTTTGGTTTGATGTCATTTACACTATGAACTTTTTGTTCAGTATGCGAATGTCGTCATGGTAATTTGATAAAGATGTATAATTTGGAAACTATAATTAAAACACACCATATAACTAGCCCCAATACCTTCTATCCATTTCTTTGTATTAGTCTTAAGAGAGGATATTCCTTGAATTTTTTTGATATTCTGTCCTTTTTTGTTCACTATTTAGAGTTTTGTTCATCTTGGTTGTTTTCTTTTGGTAAATATATTGTCATTATATCCCTTAAATATTCATTTTATTTTGTTTTTAATTTTTTTATTTACAAATAAATATAATATCCAATTTTGTTACTATTTTTAGGTATTTGGTGTGTCAAGCATGTTTTCGGTGTCAGACATTGGTGTTTTACCATTACCACACCTTGGTGAGGATGTCCCTTAACATTTTTTTATGATTTCAAGAAGAAAAATTCCTCTTTTTTAATATATGGTTATGTGTATAATTATAATAACTCTACATTTAGGGATTATTATGAAGGTAAAATCCTTTTATATAAATTGTTTCATGATTTTTATATAAATATATATTCTATACAACTCATGGATCATGGGTACTAGTTTATTTTGTTTAATAGGAACATAAAACATCATTGTAAAAATAAAATTAAAATAATATTATTCTAATCTCCCTAATAAGCTCCAAAACCCAAGTGGATCTCTTAAAACCAAAAAGTATATCTAGTGGAATACATATAAAAATGACATAAGCTAAAAAGAATAGTAATGGAGAAAACATGAAAATGAAGAATAACATTTGAGTCAAATGACATAACATACTATCATAAAATAATAGCATCATGAGTAATCACACGGGATAATAACAAAATGAAAATGGTATCATTAGATCAGGGAAACATATGAAATTTTTAGTAATATAAAATATAATGTAATCAAATATCATGGATAACTACTAAGATAATATCACATCGTAGACAAATTACTATAATAGATAATGTTTTCTCTATAATCCTATACACACCATATTATGGGACAATACACTACCTAATACATTAGTGTGATATCTAATAACACCCATCATAACATATACATGATTATGTGTTCCACTAATGGAAATCATTAAAAATGCATAAACTGATAAATTGCCCATGGAATGAAATGTGTTTCATAATCAAATCTTATAACATAACCAAAGAAAATATCCCATTGGTTTCCATAAAAGAAGGGATTTAATAAATATTGGATATGAGTAGTTACAGAAAGAATAATATTACATGAAAATTAATACTATGAAACTTTAATACATAAAAAATAGTGGAGAACTAATTATGGAAATATTCATCTTAAGAAGAAATCGATGGAAAATTGTCAAAGATTCATTAAAGAAGGGATGATCACAATAGATTATGTAAATCCCAATGTGAAATAAAATGGTATAAAAATATAAATTTGGGATTTTAGAAATTTTTCATGTATTAAAACATTTCATTTTTGTAATCTTTAATAGAGTCAAATAAAATTGTTGAGTTCCATTTATTAATTTTTTTGAATGAAATATGGAAGGTAACCTTTAAAACCTTTACATACCCATCATGGAAACGTGAATTACACCTTTTATATTTATTTAGGACATATATACATAATATAAGATATGTGAATATGAATAACAGACACATATTTGTGTTGTACCTTCTACCACCCTTTGTCCCCCTCTTTCGCCTCTCTTTAATTATACATGCTTCTCCTATATGGGATCTTCCCCTAATTACATCTTTCATATTATCTTTGTTTGTTTCCATGCCCTCTCTTCCCTACATGAACGATGAAGCTTACTAGTGGTATGCCTACACCTTTCACCTCCCCATTTCTTCTTTTCCCTACTCATCTGACCTTCATGTTGGGTCAATGTGTGGGCCCTTTAGGTGGGATGGGTTGGTGATTGTAGGGGTGTTCTACTCTCTTCCTCTTAAATTCTCTTATTATATAAACTATTGGGATTTGACGGCATCTTGGTCAGCCACAATGTACTTTTTAGGACATCTTAGGGTGGTTTTGGAGTGGGGTTAGTGGTAGGCTCAATGCATTCTCTTAGATGACATTTGTTTTCTCATCTTTTTGGTTCATTCATCTGTTCATATTATTGGTGGAGACGTCTCTCTATTCTATTGATTTACTTTATTTATCACTATTTTTCTTTAGATAATTTTTATTTTTATTTTTTATTTTTTTAATGAGTGTTCTTTAGTTTTGATCATCCTCAACGACAATATTGATGCTACTGATGTTCTCTACGTTGGAGACATTATGAGTTATTGTGATCGATGTTCATTTTTTTGTGTGTTATTTTGGAATGAGGAAATGTTTTTTGAATTTTTTTTATTCTGATTGATAGATCTATTCAGTTTCAATCATGCACAATTAATTCATTCTTGAATAGTGTTTATTTTGAAGACTATCTTGGGTTGAAACTTCACTATAATGGTTTTCAGTAGGGTCAACAGTTGGCGTTCAATGTCTCTTACATTGGAGGATGATGTTGAAGTATACCACACTGATAGGAGGGTGATATCAGTGTTTTTGGATGAATACTATGATATGGATATGACGTGATCATGACTTGTCATCCCAATACTCATGGTGGATCTAAAGGAAAGATGTTATTAGGTGGTCTGGTTTTCAAACTTGATTTTCTTTTAGATTTTGGTTTTTTAATTTGAAGATGAATTTTTTAATATTGTAGCTGTTTTTGACTTATTAAATGTATGATTACCAAAAACCCATAAAGTGGACTTATGAAATTATATAAAATAGATTTGGAGTGTATATGAGAATAATAAAGATTTAAACTTAGGTAATTATAGAGAAATAATATACAAAATGAAATAGGTTGTTTTGAAGATATCCGTTAACTTTGGATTCCGAATCATTCTTCAGTTTCAGTTACTGTATGAAATAATCAATTTAGAATCATTAATTACATACTTGAGAACCTTTTCTATCTATATTTTATTTAGCATAATTTTTTATTGTAGATACCTAGGAACTAGTACCCAGGAGTTGATACCCACTTTATTACATCGACATAAGATACACCGAATCACACCCTAATGGACCGAATAGTTTATTAATCATGATAAAATATATAAAAATATGAATTACCCATTACAATTGAAAATAATATATGTAGTTTTTTCTTTTGGAATGAAATTATTCCACATTGTCTATTTCTATATATCAGTCACAAAACACGTCTTCATATCATGGGGAAAATGAAACATAAGAAATGAGTGAGATCATATCATTAGTAAGGGTAACCATACAATAAAATATATCATGAATAAATAATAACAATAAATATATCTAGGTAAATAATTGAAATGCATTACATATAAATAATAACTTGATTAAAATATGGTAGGAATAAATAATGATCAAACACCACCATATAAAAAATCACACGAGCTTGAATCTTAGACATTGATATTAAAAATAATTGAATAATCATATGGTAATAAATAACTAATAACATAATTACATAATGAATAATTCTATACATCTAAGACATACTATCAAAACCGTTCACAAAATAGTTTAAATAATTTGGTAGAAACCCATTTAATTTATCCAACAAATTTATCCCATGAGACCAGTCAATACATCGATGGTCTATCTAAAAATAGGTACCACCCATGGAATACTAATTACAATTTACTACTCATACGAAATGGGTGAAATATAATAAATATTAAAATTTTACTTAAAAATTAACATAAAATGTATCAATACATACACTAAGTAGATAAATATAAACATAAACCAAATAGTGTAATATAGTGAATGGTAATATAATAGAACATCCGAATTAAAACAAATAATAAACCATATAGAGAAATAAAATGTATTTTATCATAAAAAATATCCCCAATAGTGCATATTTTTAATAAGGGTTCATGTCATTTATGAATAGAAATTATAGGCGATGAAATTTTAATACATTCTTGGGGAAAATAACCTCTGAACATTGAAAAATAATTTTTTCAAAGAAAACGATCACAAAATATTATGAAAAAAATTTATTTAAAAAAACCCTCATAAATAATATGTTTAGGTAAAATTAATTTAGTGTTAATTATGGATAAGAATTTAATTAGTGTCCTACATGCTAAAACAAATTTTCATTTCACATTTTTTTATAAAATACAAACATGTGTTATATGGAAAATTAATCGAATAATGCTTTAAAAAAATTAGTGAATTCCAAATAGGTAAAAATTTAAAAATTATCTATCTTGTAAAATGGTAGAAACGTTTTTTAATTTTTTTTTTCAAAACATTGATTTTGATAAAAAAATATTTTGGATCAAATAGTGAAATAAAGTCATATTTTCATAAAAACTATTTATCATGAATTTTACGTACCAATGAGTAGAAAAATGGTACTCTTACACGATATAGTTACTAAATTACCAAATTAGAGTTAAACATATTTATTTTGTGGTTTAAATATCTAATAATCTCCCCAAGGGTGAACTATACACAAAAATCCCGATCAATGATGAGATAGTGAAATAAACCCTTAACACTTTGGTTACTTATGAATCATAGTCCCTATAGAATAAATAAAATAAATTTAATATTTAAATAACCTTTATATAAATAGATTCATGATATAATTTTCAAATGGTAATTATATATACCGCACAAAACAATTTATTAGAGAATATGACATATGTCTCACTAAAGTAAAACTGAGATGAGAAAACCTTATATCAGGTTCAACATCATTATATGGGTAAAAAACTAACATAAAATAAATATGGGTATATTATAAATATTTTAGATAACAATATTCATATATATCATAACATATATGACTTACTTATAGTCTTTTATCACCATTTCATAAAAACTCTTTGTTAAAATCACTCTTTCCCATGATAATTGCTTCATTTTTCATATATGTTTTAGTTTGGTAATATTAATAAATTAAATATGCTCATGGTTAAATAGTCTCAAAAATATCCACAATGACATAAATATCATATATATTACTTATTTTTTCATTTATAATATTCTATTAATGATAGATATTGAAATTGGATTATGCCATTCAAAGAGAGGGTAGGTTGTACATATGCATGAATCTAGTTTCCATTTTTCTCAATAAATAAAATGAATGTAAATTAATATTAATTAAAATAATAATAATTATTATTTTTTAATTTATATGATTTATATAAATCAAATATATCCTGATTAGCACCTACATGAAAATAAAAATAAAATTTATTTCACATCATTGTATTGGGGTGATATTCCCCACGCGTGGATGAGCAATGTTCTTATTGCTAAATGATATGAAGGTAAAAAGATACAACAAATGTTATATTTTAAAAAGTATTTTTAGATCATAAATTTCACATATATTAATTTTTATTAACCATACAGTATTTCATGTAGAGATTAAGAAAAAAATAAATCACATCACTTTATGAAGTGGTGGTATATCGTACATACGAGTGATGTTATTATATAATCCATATAATGATTAGTAAGACGTTTTGTGTGATAATATAAATTATAAAGATTAATAATTTTATTATTTCTTATTTAATTTCTAAATCCTTCATTATATACATACATTAATGGTCGTGATGGAAAATAAATTACATCTATTCGCAAGGCAATAGCCTACCGTACACATGATCGAATGTTTCATTTTTCATTTGATGGAAGTGAATATGGATATAGGTTGTACAATAAACATAATAAAATATCTTTATATACAATATAAATGTTTTATTATATTACTATTTTTTAATAAGTATTTAAGGAGGTGGACGAATAAATAAAACACATACACATGTTTAATAATTATACCACTTCTTCTGAGGGCCTATTTACGTTTGTACCTAAATCCTTATTTTAAGAGATTAATAATAAAAATAAGGATAATAGATTTTGGGAGGGAATTAATGATGTTGTTTTTATGGTATGTCCGATCCAAATGGGTTTGGATGTGTTCTGAGAGAGGAGAGGGCGCCATTTCATACGTTGGGGAGAGTCCACGAATGTAATTTTTTGAAAGATAAATTGATATCAATGTTTTACACATGTAAATTGAAAAAATGGCCCAATATAGAATAATATAGGTTATAAGAAATAAATAGTGCCATTTAATAGGTTCTGAAAAATTTTTAGTTCAATTTCCCCCTTCACTACTTATTTTCACCCCCGGTAAACTCATTTTTATGTTAACCGTGTTAATTACTTTTTTACATTTTCACTATTAATTGTCAAAAAAAATGTTGTAATTTTTAAATAATATAAATTCTGATGAATAATAATATTGAGTACATTTTTTGAAATTGAATTCACCTAAGGGAAGAATTCAATTTTAAACTAAAGACACATTTGTAATGACAAAGAGGGTTTCCAAAGAGAAAATTATATTTATAATAGAATGTTTTTGTATATAAATAAATATTAAAATGATTAAAATTAAGTAAATTACATAAATTATATTATTATCTAACTAATTATCCATTAAAAACAATTTATAATTTAATTTTTCATTATCAATTATGTTTAAAAATTCAATATTCTACATTAAAATTATCGTTTTTCACTATTTATAAAATATTAGTTCTTTTCAAAAAGATCCCAAAAATTCCCAAAAGTATAATTATGAAATAAATATTTTAAAAATAAAATAAAATTTTAAAATAAATATTTATTATTTTTTAAAAAATTATTTATAAATTAAGCGTTAAAATCACGAATAAACTGCTTTTAAAAAAATATATTTTTTCATTAAACATTTCAATTTTTTCTAAATGATTAATATTTTATTTATAATAAATAGATAATATTTGAAATCATTTTATATATGTGTAAAGAGTTTAATTTTAATTATTTTTTTTATTAAAATTCATTACAACCATCTTAACTGCAAGGTTATAATGGTCATGTTTAAAAATATATTTTAATAGAGTATAATGTTTCATTCAAACCCAATGTTTCATGAATTTTAAATCTATGAACGAGATCAAATTTATTTAAAAATATTCATATAATAAAGTATCATATTGTTAAATTCAATTTTATTCATTGTATTGTGTGTCATATATGCTATTGATCATGATTCTCCCCTTTTAATGTCTAAGAGTGTTACATTCTATGCCATTAAATAAATTGTGTTCGCACAATTTAATATTTATATTAGTAATCAAGGGATTTCAATTTAAAAATTCATTTTATTGAAAACAACAACATATTAGGTTATAATAAATGTATATATTAACATATTAATTTAATTATTATGGTCATCCATAATAACCCATTATATGATTCTATATGGAAGTACATTTGTGGGAATGGAAAACATGGCCACATAAGAGAATATAGACACATATATTAATAAAGAGTGATAGAGAACATGGTCATTATAAATTTTCCACCAAAACCCATATATATGTAATGAGTAAAAAGGATATTGATTAAATAGAAATGATATTAATAGGATAATTTTTTTTATATTTTGATATTTTCCCTAAATTTGATGGATTTGTTTACATTATAACATTAAACACTTGAATATATACTTACAATATTCATCATTTGATGGTGTTGTGATCAATTCTATTTTCATCTCTTCCTCCATGATATTAATTTTCAATAGGAACACATATAAATGGATAACTAAAATTTACATTTAATAGGTCATTAACCTAATAATATATTTCCAATTCATTCTGTATGTCCCTGTATATTTTCTAAAACCAAAATGTTTTGAAAAAATTATTGAATATAATAAATTATAATCTAATACCTCGATAGTAACTCAAAAAATTCATCTTAATCCATTTCATTAATGTTAATCCTTTGACTTTTCCAGAATATGAATAAAAAATCAGTGACAAAAAATTTAAAAGGGACATCACTAAATCAACATTATATTCACCAGATAATATTATGTTTCCCTTAATTTCACATAAAAAATTTGGGAATCCATATATCAATATAAAAACATAACTAAAACATTATTGTTTCGAAAAAATATACCACTTTCCAATATATTCTATAATTAAAAACATGCAATAAACTCCAGAAAATTTGACATAAACCATAAAAAAATGTCAAATTTCAATGGCAATAATACTGTCCCATAAAAATATCATCGTATTTTTAATCACAGAATGAAACACATATTAAGGGTTATCTTCATCAAATATTTTTATTCATATAATATCCACAAGAAACTAAATCACTTTTCATGGTTATGATTACCATTTTGACTATGCTAAAAAATCCTATAAACAGTAATGGGGTACAATCATTATACATTTCATAAATCTCATAAATATAATATCATTGATATAATACTCCTATAATATTAATCTAGAATCAAAGAACAAGAACATTAATTTGGCATTTTTCTCGATCTCCTTATTAATTAAGAATAGAACATTAGAATATTGTTTATCTCACTTGAAATCATGAGAATGGTGGGATTTATATCCATGCATATTGAAAACTCTCATTCCTTTTAGGAAAGTAGCACATTTTTTCATTCTATAAATTTTAAATTTTAGAAAATCCTTCATCCCCTTTTTCCACTTATATGTTTTTTTCTCTATCATCCCCATCTTATCGTACTTATATTTGGAACAACCATACATAATTAAACATTGGACACTATCCTGATAATATTGGAATTAATGGGAGACTAATTCCATTTTATGGATTGGTTTTATACCATCAATGAAATGAAAAATATTACTTTGAGGATTACATACATATTCTGTAGCATTTCTTGATTACCTTTTAATTTTTTAATCATTTTTAGAATCATTCACAAACTCTATTAATCAAATATTAAGGAATTTTCCCTCCAATAATTCTCATTAACCAAGGGGAAAATACTTTTCTATGATTATTTCCTTAAAATCCATACATTCAAAAAAATATTTCTTATTCACACATTGTTTTTTGATCAAATTCTACCATTTATCTACATATCATAGGATATGATATATTTCCATGAATAAAATTCCCCATATTTTTACATTCTAAAGTGAATGATATAACTTCTAAGGAACTTTTATTTTTCTCATTTAGAAATAGATTTTGTCCTGACCCCTCCCTCCAATGATACAGTAATAAGTTAAGAGAGATAATGACCCCCGATTCCCGCCTCCAGTAGGGACAAGGATGGAAACTACCATCAAGGATGTACAAATCTCACAATATGATAGGCATTACCCTTTATAAGAAGAAAATACCGGGAGAAAAAATGAATCATCCATAACTAAAACTACACATAATATAAAAGATAAACCGAAACCACCCAACATGCATGTTAAAATATAACTAATATAAATAGAATTCTACAAAATAAATTACCAAAGTAAAACTAATGAAGTGACACAAAAACTATCATGTATTCGAGCATGTAAGATCCAACAGGGTCTATGAAATTCTCTAGGAAACCTGAGAAAATTTTCATATACATAGGGTTATCATTCAAGTATACTCAGTATGAAAACAAAATTCTATCATGCCAAAGTGAAAGAATCATATTAATTCACTTGTGAGAAAACAGAAAAACCAAACACCACTTAAATATATATTCTAACCATCCCATACTCTCCAAGGAATTCTCCCCAAGTAACTCACATCATGTAGTATAATATATTTAAATGAAAATAAATGATGGGGGTACCCTGCACCACTTTCCGAATGATTAGCAGCTCTCACACCCCAATGGAAATTAACATGGTGCTCCGCATATTAATAATATTCCACATCACATCTCACCTACACACACCTATCCATCATAACACATCCCACTAATACACACCATTTCCACACAATACATCATGCTCGCACACACATGGGACTAAAAATACATCCCATACGCACACAACTAGGCCTTACAACACATCTCATGCTGAGGAAACGTAGGACACATATCATATCTGTTCCAATATAAACAATGGACCACAACTAAAAAATCACACAAATCCAACTAGGATATATATCTCATCTCATACAAAAGACACCTAGGAGAACACATTATAGCTCACCCAAAGGCTCAAGTCCCACTATCACCTTGAAGAGGGAAAAGGGAAGAGTGGGTGGCCAACCATCCATTATTCCAATGGGATGTTGGGAAAGACAACCTTCGCATGGCGATGTGTGTATTTGACACATAGTTCTCAATGTGAGTGGGGTACATTTAACAATCACATGGAAAATAAAAGTATATATATATTATTAAACACTGAATACCAACCTATGGGTTCAGAGACAAACTAAAAAACTCACAACACTGTCACCATTGTGGCCATATCTAAATTCATTTATTAGTATATGCAACAGTCATTTCAGAAAGAGAAGAGGCCAAATAATCTAATGAGGATTCACATTTCTTCATCATTTAAGAAACATTCATTTTATTAGTTACTATCAACCACATTTAATAAAATTCCCCATCATTTAATTTTACATAAAAAACATCCATTCCATTAACCAAACCTACACATTCCATTTATAACATTATTAAACATTAATTTACTCCAACTACACTAAGGAATCTGAAAAAAAATTACCAGATATCATAAGAAACCTTCCATCCCCAACAACCTCACCTTGCCTCCACAAAATCATGGACTAAAAACATTCACCTTACCACCCAAAATCAGTTTTTAATGATAATGTGAATTATACTAAGCATATCCCCCAAGAGTGTTGTAACAAAGAGTAAAAAATGGTTTGTTTTCGTGTACTAGGATACCCCGGGTCAAAACCGAAACTCCTTGTTAGAGTTTTCACTCGTATGTACATCTATTCTAGAGCCACCTCTACCTGCGTGTATCCATACATGGATGTATTTCTTGGAAAACTAACAAAATATAAACATTACCAAAATTCAAGGAAGTTATTCTATACTAATCCTCAATGTATATATTAGGGTATTGTTCTACAATTAGAGTTTTTGTAAATATAGTTTCCAAGGGTTGAACTAAACTTACTTTGAAACCAATTGTAATTCCCTGACCCTAGTTACCCATAGTTGGTGGATTATTACATAACATTATCATGATCAAAATAGATCATGTATTGAATGACCGATTAGTTTAGAAGCCTTGGAAGTACTAGATACATAAATATGTTTTAAATTACATTATAAATTGAAAAACAACAACACTGTGTCTCCTTTGAACACTCTTATATCCCTTATCCTATTCTTGTAGGTTAATAATAATATACTTCGTTGAATCCTAGAAAAAATAAAACATAAGAAATGGGTGAGCTCAGATGCTCAATAAAGATAACAATATAGCAGAAACTATCATAAATAAGACTAAACATTAAGGGAAATGTATAATACTAAAACACATGCCTGTTAAACATAAAATTCAGAATTATATGGAAAGGATAAATAAAATAATTCCTTTTACTTATTCACATGGATATTATACTTGTTTAATAATAACATGTAATATCAATATCAAAACTCATAATGATAGAATGTATAATGCCGGACATCCTAACTACATAGTCAAGGCCTCAATCCAAGAATAAAAATAAGATTTTGTCAAAGCCTTGTGCCAAGACACTAGTTTCTATCATGATACATACCAATGCATCAAGGATCTATAGTGGGCTCCACCCGTCACTCACTACGTCCAATGCATTCCACATATAAAAAGGTTGAAGAATAATCTAAACTTTTTTATTAAAACTAGCATAAGAAATGTAAATATTTTAACCACATACCATGAATGATAGAAATATAGCACATACAAATTCAAATATAACACATTCAATACAATATAGAAGATTTTATAATCCTCAATCAATAATGATGAAGGATATTGACATAGATGAAAATAATCAGTAAAACTATTTGAGAGAAATAACCCATTTTTCTTGAAAACATTTAAAAGTCTCACTATTTGTTAATAAGTTGTTAAAAATATATTTTTGAATCAAAGTGTCCCATGCCACATTTAAAATTATAAAAGTATTTTTACTTTCAAAACATTCATATCCATATAAATAATTACTTAAAACCATTTTTAAAACATTGACATTAATGAGAAAGAATCAGAAGAATAAATCTTTAAAACATTTAAAATGATTTTTTAGTTAAAGAGTTCATAACCAAATGAGAGATGATTGAATACAAATAATTGTGGAATAAAATTAATCAAAAAATTATAATATAATGAGAATAATGATATTCATGATATACAGTGTCAAAAGGTTGGTATATACACCATATAAAAGTGAATTGGCGCATAACAACAAAGAAGCCTCAATGGAATATAAATTGAGATGAAATCCATTACAAAGAACATATCCTTACATTAAAAATAAATAGATGACATAATTATGTGTGGAAAAAGTAAATACACTCAATATGATTGAATATTCAGTGGACATCAATTAGATAACATTCACACATATTCTTGTAAAAACAAGACCAATGACTTGAATGTTTAACTTGATGAATGGAAATTGAGTTAAGATTAAACTTATCATGTTCATATGAATGACTTGGGAATTTATCAATGGAGTGATTATGAGTATAAAAAATATATATGCATAATGGGGAGTTTAATTTACTATATAAATAAATAAACAGTGATTCCACAAATAATCTTGGAGTAAAATAATCGATGAATCATACATAAAACCCAATGAGTGGAAATTGAAATTAGAACCTCCCTTACTGATTTGGTAACCTACGGAACATACAAACCATAAAATATGGATCATAAAATGAAGATGTATATACCCATAAATTAAATTATATTACAAAAATAATACAATCATTTGGTAGTATATACACCACACAAAAGGAAATAGTGGCTAATATAGCATGAATTTCACGGGAATTAAAAGTGAGATGAAAACCCCTTACCTTGTAATTTTCATTGGTAAAGGGTTAGTTAAACTTCTGTATAATATTTAAATCATTTTTACTAAATTATTAAATAACTATTTAGATAAATATGATATTATATATGATCTTCTAATATTGTTTTGTTAATAAAATTTCAGTATTATCATTGTTTCGAGTGTTACCTGATTCGTTTTCCTTTATATGTTTTGTAACATAGGCAATGTTTTTTATGGATACGATATATTAAATTCATATAAAAAATTATATTATGTTCTTAAAAATTATGTTTAATCATCAAATGAAAATTATTCTTGAATTGTTACGATGGGGAATGAATCTCATCGTCTTCGTGCGAACGGTAATCCGTACATACGCACTAGTGACAATATCAATCAATTGAAGGTGAAATAGTATTTAATTGGATGTTATATCATATATTAATAATCACTAAAATGTTATATTTTTTAATTACATCAATTATACATCATTTTTACACCCATCCAAATAATTAAGTGTTGAATAACAACTACACCACAACGTGGAGACGGTAAGCAGTACAGACGCACGTATGGTTACTTTGTCATTCATAGGATGGATAGAATAATGAATATGGTTATAACATATTTATAGTAACAACATAGTATGTAGAAGGTACTGGAGTAATTATTTTGGTATGGAAACATTAAAAAAGAGTATGTGGAGGAAGAAGATAACTTTGAAAGAGGTGTTGAAATTATTACCTCTTATTCGAGTGCTTCTTTTTTATTTGATATAAAGGGCTTCATGGGTTGGTTTGATGATCAAATGAAGGCCTATAAGATGAAATTTGGGTATTTGGGAGGATATTTGTGCAGGGGTTGGGTGAGTCAAATGGATTTGACGGTGTAAAATTAAGAGAAGGTGATGTTCCCTTCTATAAGAGAGGTGTGGGGAGCTTAGGAAAAGAATGCAATATTATTTTATTATAAAATAATTTTATGTTTCTTAGGGATATAAAAGAATTTTTTTCTAGGTTAAGGTGGGTATGGGTCTAAAGCCTCTAAAAAAATAGGTTTTAGACATATTTAGTTCACAATATTAACCTTATCTTTTATATTTTACTCTTAGTTAAATAGTTTGACATTTACTGTGTCTCCTTGTATTATTATAATATATGGCTAATAAACGTACTATAATAATACAAGAGAATCCCAAGTGGTTAATTATTGATATATCTACCCTTATATAAGTGATTTTATAGATCATTATATTTTTAAGAATATTATTTCATTTAATAATATAGTCATTGTTTTAAAAACACATTTATGTAAATTTTGACAGTATTTAGTATTTTGTTTTTTTGAAAGTCATAAAAACATTATCACTTCAAAAAAATTATTTAATAAACCCTAAAATTTCATATTAATCTATAAAATTAGTTTAATTCATCAAAAGCCTCAATATTAATTTATTTGTATATTTAAAATATCAATTATTTAAATCTTTCATTAATATGGTAATTAGGACATCATCCTTGTTTCATAAATAAATTAAATTATTTAATATATAATAATTATAAATAAAATAAAATTATGTATGAAATATTTTTATATTTATAATTACTATTTATAGTCAAATTTATCTTATGTGTAACCCTATATAAAAAATGGGTTAGTTATTAAACATTGAATTTGACACTTTTAACTGTCCTTTAGATAAAATAATAATAAATATACTAATAAAATCCAAGTGGACCAAAAGGATAATATTTTATTCCAAAGGTTTATTTTGGTAGAAATACATTAATACAATATAATTAGGACATGTGTTAGGGTAATTACAATATCATTTTTACCTTTAATTACCTTATTTACTTTTAACAGTGGTAAATAAAATTTAAAATAAACTGTTCACCAAAAATTATTTTCATCTTATTGAATGAAATTTTACTTAGTGATGCAAACTGTGTCTCTAATATTTTTGAAATTCAATTCATAGAAGCAGTAAAATTACATTATATGAAAATTTGTAAATGTTCCTAGAAGGTGGGAAAAAGTCGGTAAAAAGTTCAATAACAATTTATACATATAATATTATTATAAAATGAATCTAATGAATTTTTTTGAACATATATAGGTATTATTATTCTATTTTTAATTAAAATAAATTTAAATAAACTAAATAATTATTTAAATAAATTTTCAGTTTTATACAATAACGTTATGTTTTTCAGTATTCAGCATAAATTGAAAGTTATCAGAAAAATACAAAAAACTCATCATAAACTAATTTTGATATTCTGAATCCAAATATTAAGTACATTTTGAAATATAAAATTTATAAAATTTCAAAAACTCGGTACTACTATTCATAGTGGGTAGTTTGATTTATCATGGTGTGCTAGAACTCGAAGTTGTGTACAACACAAGCTATTGTATTATTCAAAGAGAAACGTACCGTGGAAGCTTGGTGTGTTATAAAAAATGAATATCACATTGGAGTTTCAAAACAGGTGTGTATTTATTCCCATTTTCATGTACCAGGTTACCCTAATTCATGCCCTAAACACCTTGTCGGAGTTGTTACTCATTAATAGAACTATTCCAGAACCATGTCCACATATAGTATCTAGAAAGTGATGCAATTTCTTGATAAACCACTAACTATATACTTACCAAAATTTTGGGATGAATTATTATGATTCGTATTATACATAATGAATTATCTAGTGTTATATAATCTTAAGACATTCGGTAGAGATTTCTAATCTTAATCCCAAAAATAACTAGACATATCCCCTGATACCAACTATAACAATCGTGGTCTATATTTCACATTTTAAAATGATTTATAACATAAAATTTCACTAAATAAAGATCATATCATTGAGAGATATTTTTTATTTTTAAAATTAGTTACATTACATAGAAACATAAAACATGAAATGAAATATATCTATTTACAACATATTTGACATAGAGAAAACATTCCTTCATACTTAGCACTACATGGGATAACTTGAGGACATTCATTGAAGGGGTTTAGTTATAAAGCATAGTAAGGTACAAAAAATGGAATAACATGAGGATAATAATACAATTTATACAAGTCATATCAAGGATACATAATGGAACACGAAGAATAAGTCATGATATAGCTTGATAATCATATCATGGGAAATTTGGAAACAACATAAAACACGACATCATAAAAAGAATTCAAAGATAAACAGAAAATAATTAATGGTTAAAAAATGTCCCATAATGTAATATAATAAACCTCTATCCCATCATGATGTATCATGATACTAAACATTACCTAAGGCATTAGAGCGCTATTAGGGAAAACCCTTTATAAACATTTCAATATATTTCTTATTTGTTCCACATAGATCATATAACATGGATTTATTCAACATTATAATTTTAATACACAATATATAAATGTATAATACATACATTTATGTCACAAATAAATAGTATTATGTTCATAATGACAAATACATTTGTTATATAAATGGGTATGGTATTTACTACATAAATATTTTGGCATGGTAAATCACTGTGCAATCTCAGCAGCAAAATAACATCATACAGAAATTCATAAAATTGATTGATGAAAAAGAAGTGGTTCCCTCGTAATTTAGAAATTAAATTAATTGTAATAGGGACATGTATGGACATTCCCCAACATAATTAATTAGATATTGAAGGCATAACATAAAAAATATTCTTGAATGAAGTGGGGAAAGAAAAATTACTCTTACAAAATTTAGGGATGGTAACAAGTGTACGCAAAGGTTCTTAGTAGGGTTAAATGAGAGTGAAAGGGGATATCATATTTTATAAATAATTTGGAAGAAATCGGGATTGATGAGAATGTATCCCAACATAATAAAATGTAAATTAAAAAGGTATATCATAAATGAAGTGGTTGATTAAAAAGGCATGGAGAGAATCCCTTACCAAATTTTGGCATAGTAATGGAATGAATAAGGATCTAAACGAGGGAATAAAAGTGATACCTCTTGTAAATAAATCGAATGGATGATAATATAATAATTAAAAGATAATTTTGATGTAACCAATTGAAATTAAATGAACTGCATTTAACGAAGGTTCTTGAACTTGAAAGGAGAGGAAAGGGAGGATCCCTTACTTCGATGTGTGACTGCGAATGGTTGGGAAAGGCCACATGAGAGCATGGGGGTGTTTTGGGGGACTATAGGAAGTAGATATCAGAGTCGGTAGGAGATTAAATGTGATTTATTGAAGTTAAAGGGGGAATTTAGGTGGGTTTTAATTGGAAACAAAGGGAATTTCCTTATTATTTTGGTTTTGGACACCACATAATAAATATTCAAACCCAGAAACCATCACATGGTTTTGGCACATGATTTCGAGAAAAGGGAAGTGTTTTATAAAATTTTATATGGCTAAGAGACGAATATAATGAAATATTTATATTATGTGTAAGTGAGTCTCACATTCAAGGAAATTATTTTAAAATCTTAAAATATTTTATAAATCTAGGAGGATTCACTAAGTCTTCAAAAAATAAATCAAATAATTATAAAATCGTATTATATTACATGAAAAATTATATTTGTACTATGATAAATTTTATATTATTTATTAAATCAATATTGTGTCATTATGATGTCATATGTCACAAAGTATATTTATAAAGTAATTAATTTTTACCAAAAAAATTGACTACTTCAGAAAAATATGAAAAATTAACTATTGGATAATTTTGAATTCTTAAATCCAAAAAGAATATTCATTTTACCTAAATTTTTTTCTAAATATGTGAATTTCTACTTTTAAAATAAAAAGAGACATCTATTTAAAATTGATAGGTTTTTTAACAATACGAGTTTTCGAACCCTAATAAAAATTACATTTGACTTCATAAAAATTATATTGACATTTATATTTTAAAAAATTAATTTAATAATATTATTTTATTAAAATATTATTTATTCCAAAATCCATTAAATCATAAAAATGGATTTCTAGAATTTGAATTTGTGATTTAAAACTAATTTAAAAAGTAGCAAGAATAGAAAGAAAATATATTCAGTATTCTATAAAAAATAATGTAAATAATCTTACCTCTAGGGTCTTAATACATACACCATTATCACAATATATTATTCCCTAATATTAAGGTTCGCGATGATGGAGATTTCATGGGGTCGGTTGATGAACATGGTTTGGCCATGCTCTCGATGAGGTTAAAATTCTTCCATAATTGGTTTTTCTCAGGCTTAAGTTGTTGGATCGTGGCTTGGTCTTGGACTAGGGAAAATTTTGGTAATTTTATCTCCTTTATAAGATCCATTGAATGGGATTCAGAGGGTATAATCCTACTGGGTGATTCCATCACATTATTTTTCTATGCCAAAAGGATTTTTTATAACCCCATATTTATACTGGTCATGTTATCGTTATTAAACAACTATATTATCCGTGGTGAAGATACTTAATGGTCATTTAAAATCCAATTGGATGAAATAAAATAAGTACATGTGTTTTCTATGACCGTAAGACATTTAGTTAAATAAAATTAAAGGAAATTTTACACATAATTGTTTTTTTCATTACACAAAACAATAGTACTAATCAAAATGAGTGAACCTCTAGGGATATTTGGCCCCTCTAGAGTAGTTACCTTGACAATGTGTAACTGAACATTCCAAAATCCACTCAACATTTTCTTAAGACCACCTCAATGGACATGCACAATCTATGGTCCCTGAACACAAGGAACATCCTGAAGTCGGCACTTATCTGCCCCATATCCCCTTGGAAATGCATTACCCTACTACCACTACCACTGAAATGACCTCGCTTGTAGATGTCATAGAAGTTGATGTTGAAACTATCTACCTTGACTAAAATGAGATCGACAATCTACTAGGAACTGGACTTAAAGATGAGTTTGAATGCCAAAGGAGAAAAAAAATGACCTTAACCCCACATGAATAGCACGAATACAAGAAATTTGAAAAAGAAACTGCTGACGTCAACTCCCCACTAGTCAAAACATTGATGGTTCTGGCACCAGATACATGCCAATGAATGATAGTCCCCTAAGTGAACCCTTCTAGTTCCTATCACTTGGGAAACCCCCTCGCTAGTTCATTCAATCGATCACCTCTAACTTATTATTAACCTAGATGTATGTTGGAAATGTAAAAGGAGTTACATAATACTGGATAGAAGGATGTAGTGCCTCCTCGAGATGTATCTCATGAGGCCTCTCATTTGAAAAATTATCTGGTTCAAAACGAAGAATGTACTTTAAGATAATACCCAACTCTACCACTGCCACGCTACTCTACCAAATTGAATCATGCCCCTCCATCTTCATTGCCTCCAAGGATGATAAAAGGAACTCTACATGGAACTCATTCTGGAAGACGACCCATAAAATGAATTGCTCCCTGGACCCTTCTAGATTCATAATCCACCAAAACACACAACTCCTTATATTTTACATAATGAAAAAGGGACCCAGTACTACATCAGGGCCTAGATCAAACTGAAATCCATCTCAATATCCTCTATCCAACTATCTATTTCCAAATCTGAAACACTAACCTCTTACATCCCCAATGGTTATCGCTGGAAAGCATGCAATTCCCTCTACCACTAATCATCCTCCTCAAAAAGATCAAACCAATGGAAATCTACTAGATCATCCTACTAATCCACAGCTTCTTATGCCACACATTCTTGTTGAATAAGAGCCATAGAAGAAAGGATAAAAAATATTTATTAATTCTGGTAGTGTGGAGGTTTATTAAGATTATTTTTAATAAATTTAATTTATTTAATTCATTTGAAACCTCAAAAAATATCTCAACTAAAATAGAAACAAAAGTCCTCATGATGAATGTACATCTCATGGGGCTCTACCCTGGAAGTATGACCATCTTTCTTAGTTGTTTGATAACCTCAATAAACCTTCACCGAATCATTAAGTGGAACTAAAATACATGGTCCCAGCTGGTCTCCCTAGCCTATGTCTTGTACCATGGTAAATAAGAATTTTTTCCACACCAACCCATGCATTCCTCAATGATCCTAACTCCCAACTCCACCCTATCTGTAAACCATCACTTCTGATCCCACTATTTCTCAGCCCCTCCCTCCAAAGATACTGTAATTAGTGGAGATAAATAATGATCCCTATGTACCACCTCCGGTAGCCCACCGTGTTGGAAACTCACACAAAGGGTGTAAAAATCTCACATTCTGTAGGGCATTTCCCTATATAAGAAAACAAGACAGGGAGATAGAATGAATAATAAATAGTAACATTAAGACATAATATAAAAGAGAAACCAAAACCACGCAACATGAATGTACAAATATAAACAATATAGATAAAAGTATCCAAAGTAAATACCCAATGTAATGCCAAAGCAGCGACGTGAAAACTAGAAAGGATCCGAGTTAGTAAGGTCTATCACAGTCCACGAAATCCTACAAGAAAATATAAAAAGATTCGTATATACATTTCTTGAATATAAAAGTACACTCAGTAGGAAAACCAAAGTCTCTCATGAAAATGTGAATGAAGCATTGTAATGAACATGTGAGAAAACATCAGAACCAAACATCCCATGACCCTGCAAACTAATCATCACAACATCACCAAGTCAAGCTCACTATACAACATAAATCATGTAATACAATATAATGTGATCACATAGATGATAGGGTGCCCCACACCACATTCCCACTGACTATCCTCTCTCATACCCCATTAGAAAATGTCTTGGAACTCCCACCTCTTCCAGATATACCACATCATATCCTGATTGCACACACTTAGTCCTCACTAATCATCCCACCCGCACACAAATGTGCCTCATAACGCATCTCACCCTCACACACATGGGCCTCACAACATTCCCTTCCTACACACACCATGGCCTCGCAAAACATATCATCCATAAGACACTTGGGACACATATCAAATCTCATCTAGAAGACACCTGGTACTATACACCACAACTCAAACAGATAAACTTGGGAAATATATCACATTTCATCCTGAATACACCTAAGAACAAACTTCACAACTCACCCGAAGACACCTGGGACACTATTGTCTCGAAGAGGGAACATGGAAGAGCGGGTAGCCAACCATCCATACTCTCACTAGGTTGTTAGTAAAGACACACCCGCATGACATTGCGGGTGTTCGTAACATAATGCTCAACATGGTTGGGGCATACAGAAATAAAAAAGATATCATAATTATATATAGCATCAAACAATCAAGCCCAACGTATGGGTTCTTAGAAAAAATAACCAACTCAAAATAATGTATAATTTTCTTCCACCTATGAATGAATTTATTAGTATATACAAAATTCATTTAAGAAGGTTATGATCCATTATAATCTAATTCATCTTCCCATTTCATCCATGTTTAAGACCGATTTATTTTATTATTATCATCAACCACATTTAACCACACATCCAATATTTTAATTATTCATTATTAAATTTTTATCCCATTAACCAAACCAACCCATGCCCTTTCAAACATTTTTAAAATTTAATTTATTACATCACCACTTAGGAATCTAGAAAAAAATAACCAAATATCACGAGAAACCATCCATCCCCAACAACCTCACCATGCCGCCAATAAAACACATCCCACAAACTATCACATCACCACCAAAAAAGCATGAACACAAACTATCACCTTGCCACCCAAAAAGAGTGTCCCAAAAACCGATTAGCTCCAAATTCCCCAAACACACATCACAACACATCAATATTCTTTTCAAAATTTAGAAAGGGACTTTTATCACATAACACTATATATTAGGGACAATATCACGAAAGAAAAAAACCAAGGGAACCATTTCATTATCCACATAAATGTTTTTAATCAATTTAAATGTTATGGTGATACCAAAACGAACAAAAAAAATAAGAAACCACAAAACATATATCCAGTTAAAAAAATTCATCCAATGACAACATGTTTAGTGGTCCATCAAGGCAGTAAAATCCACAATATCACAAATTAATATCAAAGCTATGAAATCATGAAAAACACCCCTTTAAAATTAATTTAAAATCAACCAATTATTTACCTTTAATGAAGATAAAACAACTATAACCACTAGGTAATCCAAATAAATCCCCTCCCACATGATATAGAATATAGATTAATAAGGGAAATACAACATCAAAGAATAGTTTCAACATAATTTGCACTGTAAGGTGAAGAAAAATTAATGAAAACCACAAACACCACATGAGGAACCACATATCAAACTATACCACAAAAAATACCATTTAAACAGAGAACAAATAGAAAACCTAAAGCAAACCATAGAACCATAGTGAAACCCCAATGAAGAATGAAAGGTAATAGGTAAGAACGAGAGGAGAACTCACCAGAGATTGAGGAAGGGATCCTAAGGAACGATCAGTGTTGAATGAAATTGCCAAATGCTGAAGGAGATGGTTTTCATATTCACGGGAAAAGAGGTGAGATGCTGGCCATAAGGATTGGGAAAAAACTTAGCAGATAAAATCATTAAAACTATATAGATTGGTGAGTTACGTGATGTGTAATCCCTTATCACATCATACAATCTCTGGATTCCATGTTCCACTAAAAAAATTTCACCTTTTTGTTATTTTACCGTGAAAATATACACATCATGACAAACCCTAAACAAGACATGAAACCAACTATCACATCATGTAATACACTTACATAATGTGTATTTTCTGCATCAATTTTCTTGCACCTTTAGCTTCAACATAAAAATCCTAAAAACCTCCCAGAACACCAACAAAGACCAAAACATGGAAAGTAATGGACTAGGAGGGGAAAACATTACTTATATGTAGTACCATTGTTTTATGGGGTATTCTATTTCATGAAGTGTTGTAACATTGTTACATCATGTAGTGGATTAGTAGGAAAATACATATGGGAACGATTATTGCTCATAACATCAGTAAGCTACCTCAATATGTATATTATGTCTCCTATTACAGTTGTATCTCCAACTATATCATCAATATCATTCCAAAGAGGAAAATCATTATCACAAACAAGACTGGGAACTCTGGTAACCCGCTAACTGAGCCAGTCCTGTCACAACCAAAAAATTGTTCCTGATCACCATGGGTTGACAACCAATGCACGTTCTCATACAAGAATGAATTTCGGAATGATTTTTCCACTAACAATGCAGAAGAAATATTAAAAATCAATATCAATACAAATGAATCTCCACTAGGAGTAATGTACCAGTAGAGAAATATGTATAAAAAACTAATTCACTTCAACTAAGTACCAAAAAAAATAAACTACACAAGTCACAACTCAGATACAACTCACCATGTCCATGGATCAATTGCAAGAACCACATATAAGTGATGTTTTTGACTTGCTCGATCCTAAAATGAGGTAATCTATAAACACCCAATGAAACTAGTAGTGTGTGTACCAAACCCCATCAGGATTTCACCCATAGATTCCATAACAACATGCCAATATCAAACTAACCTTGATATTTATTTCAATTTTATAATTAACTTGTTTGGAATTTCAAGATCATATTTTACCAAATTATGTTTTTATATTTAAAAGGATTGAAATACTTTAGAAATTAATGTTTCACATTTCAAATAATGGAAGTACATTTCATATGATGTAATTACCTTTAATTAAAGGGGTAATTTACACAAATATATCTTCTCACAAATTGTTTAAATAAACACTTTTATTTAAAACAATTAATATTAATAAAAAGGAATGTAAAAAAGTTTACAATAATTGCATGTCTTCAATTGAAATACAAAATGAGAGGAAAATGGTAATATATATAAAATGTTATGATAGTTTTGAGCTATATAGAGTTCACACAATCTCAACGTGATACATTAAAATGTGTACATGCAAATATCTTTTTACATTGGCCAATGATGACTTATATACTTCCCCTATAGAAGGTTATGTTAAAATATAATTTCTCATAAAAATTTAGAATCATGGACTGTTGTACAAATAACTCACTATCTATCTAAGGCTTTTAAAAACTATAGTAAAAAAACCTTGTAAAATTTTATTTAAGATTGTATAAAATACAATTAAATATTATCCTCCTTCTAAATTTTTCCAATTATCTATTTATAAAAAACATAACGAGTTTTTAATCAAATAACGTTTTTTCACCAACATAAAACCCAAAGGTTTCAATAAAAACCTTTTTAATCCATTTTCATAAATTGGGTTTTGAAACCAATTCAACTTCCAAATTCAATGTCCAATATCATAATTAAATTCAAAAATTTAATATTCAATGAATTCAATCAATTTCATCAGAAACACAAAATTTAATGGAATTGTTTTTTTTTTCAAAATTTTCCATCAAATAAATTTTCCCCAAATAAATTATACAATTTAATTAAAAAAATTCCATCAAAAGAAGAAAATTTTAAATTTCCACAAACATTCATTAACACAACCCAATTCAATGGAATTGGGGGTTTTCCAATTTCATGATAAACCCCCCTTTTTAACCCCAATTCAGTGGAATTGGCTTTATCCAACGAACCAATTAAAATATAATTAATAAAAAATAAAAAAATGACTTTAATTCAAACTATTGAAACTAAAAAAATAAAATACAAGGTTAATAATATTTCGGAATCATAACTGAACTACCTATCTAGACAAACAAGGGATCTCAAAACATCAAACCCTAATCAGGTATTGCAGATGATGAACAATGATCACAAAATTTTCGCAAAAATAATCAAAACTTGTTTTTTTATCGAAAATAGTAGGCATTAGATCTTCAAAAAACACATAGAAAACTATGAAATCCTTGTAATAAATAAGGATATATTAGGAGATTGATAACGGGGTGAGGAGAATGAGTGAGATAACATTGAATGGTGTTCATCAATCATCGGATCGCTTCTGGGTGGGATATTAGGGGACAATAATTTCTCAATGGGGCTCTAATGAAGGTAGAAACCATATGGGATCATGATAAGTCTATTAGATACCAAGAATATGAATTTTAGAATTAAAAAAAAAGGATATTCTCATTACAAAAATCTTGTGAAAAGTTTCATGGGAAGAGGTACATACGTTTTCCAAACCATGCACATATAGTGTGCTTATATTATATTGGACACACATTTTCTCTAGAGTGGGAACATGGTCAATCAAACTATCCAAAATTAGTGCAAATACCACTATCCAATTTTCTAGTTTTTCTTGTAGGGTGGAAAGTTTAGGAAACCTATCCATCAACTATGTACTAGACCAGAAACTACAAAAAAATTAGAATTTCATCAGATTGAACCACACATATAGCCCATCCAAAGAAAGAAAAAAATGGTGGATTAGGAATACATGAAAATAGTAATAGTATGTTACAACCTCCCAACCATAGAAACTTCTATCCCTAGAAAGCCTACAAAGAAGTTTCCATGCCAAAAAAATGATGAAAATGCTATATCATTAGTACCTTTGCCTCCCATGTCTCATGTTTATCAGAATTGTACTTCCATAGAATATGAACCAAAGGTATCATCCTCCCACAGAATAAATTGGTTTCAAATTAATCTTTCATTCATGGTCATTCAATCGTGGTTAAATCAGGTTTAACTTCATGATCACTCCATCTTAGAACACGAGATGAACCCGATAAATACATTCTCAAATACAATGCATGGAACACGTTATGAATTGACATCAATTGTGGTGGAAGTGGTAAATTAGATACAAAATTACCACATTCTAAATAAACTAAAAAGGTCCCAAAAATGAGGAGAATGTTTTACTTTTCTCCCAAGACATCGATAAACCAATCACGGTGAAACATTTCATAACACCTAATGAAAAACCAAAAATTCCAATGGTCTTCTATGATCATCAGAATAAGAATTATATCAACTATGTGTTGTTAAAATTCTACGAGGAATCAAATAAATATTTTGTTTTCATATTTTGGACCATTTTTAGTCCAACCATTGAACATTCATGACTCTCCGACAATCACAATGAATATTTGAAAGGTTGGACACAGAAGGAATCAAAATATTCCATTCTAATTAAGAATATGTAACTATTGTAATAAGAAAACTCAACCATCCCCAAGTGATTATCCTATTCCCCACCAAATTCAATATCATTAGTGTGAATAATACACTGAATATTCTATATAGATCATTATATATGTCTATATGACTATAGATGATATTCCGTATTGAAATCAATGTGAGATACCAGTTCCTCATGAAGGCCTCTCCAAAAAAATAGAAGTGAACCATGGATCCCTATTAGAGACTGTAGTATATGTATATATACCCAAATTAAAAATCTAATTCAAAAAGTGGTTTCTAAACTCCTTGACTTTGGTTGTATCCTTAATGGGTATAAAACTACTGGAAATTCCTTCTATACAAACACCTCTATCCCAACGGTTTAGGGAACCCATTGGGATAGGTTTCTTATACCAATAGTTTTATGAAAACCGCGAGTCTAAGAATTTTTAGACTGTATTTCCCCAATGGTTTGGAAAACTGTTGGGATTGGCTCGGGTAGAGACACTTTTACCAACAGTTATATATAACTGTTGGGATAGGTGATAGTTTCCCCGAAGGTTTAACAAACCGTTGGTATAGTGGAATGTATACCTCTTTATTCCAACAGTTTCGGGAAACCATTGGTATAGGTTTGATAATAATTACCAATGTTTTGAAAAAACCATTGGGATAGAATGACACAAATGGAGACCCCAATTCAAACCCTGGTCCGCCTACATTGCGCACTAAATGAGAGCTCCCATTGATCCAACTTGAATACCCTACTTCCCAGTAACCGATTTTCTATTCTTCAATATCAAATCCGTAAGTTATAACCTACCTCAATTCATTACTTTTTTTAATCTATTTTCTTTGAAGTTAAGGTGTTTTTTGTTTTTTTGTTTTTATTATCCATAAATGGCAGCTCCCCCATTCATTACGAACCATTCTTTCCAACCTCCGATCCATCCTTGATTCAAGTAACTACCTATTGTTCAACCTTTTATAGAGTCACATGTCATGTTCTTTTTAGGTGTTCTATTGAGACCCATTTTATTAAAATCATTATTCCTGTCTTATATTGATATTTTATTGATGTCCTATTATATTGATCCAAAATATTAGTGAGTTCATAAATTGAACGGAGACCTACAATGGGTCTATATTTCAAAATTTATTTTTCGAGGCAATGGGAGGGGGTTGTGCAGTGGTAGGGTGGGGGTTGTCTAGTGGGAGTGTGTTGGCATGGGGGGGGGGGGTGTTGTGCAGTTGGAGGAGGTTTGGGTGTGTGTGGGGGGGGGGGTTGTGGTGTGGGAGGGGTAGTGGGGGGGGTGTAGGGTGTGGTTGTGCAGTGTGGGGCTACAAGGGGCGAGGGGGGATGTGTAGTGTGGGGGGTGGGGGTGACATGGGGGAGGTGGGGGAGGGGTTGTTGGGTGGGAGGGGGATATAGGGTGGGGGTCTATGGGGAGGGGGTTGGCTGGGATACATGAGGGGTTGTGTAGTGGGAGGGTGGGGGTTGTGCAGTGGGAGGGAGGCTGTAGAGTGGTTGTACAGTGGGAGGGGTTGTAGGGGGTGTGCAGGGGGAGTGGGGGGGGGGGGCTGTGTATTGGGAGGGGGTAAGTTGTAGATGGGAAATGCAGTGGGGGGGGGGCGTTGTTGGTTATGGCTATGCATATGGGGGTGGGGATGCAAGGGGTTGTGGGGATGTGAAATGTGGGGGCTCGGGGCTGCAGGGGGTGCTGGGGGAGGGGGACTGTATGAGGGCTAAGGGGGTTGGCTGTATGGGGATGTGTAGTGGGAGGGGTTGGCAATGGGGGTGTAGGGGGTGTAGGGGGTGTGCAGTGGGAGTGGGGGGGGCAGTGTGTGGGGGGGGGGGGCTGTAGAGGGGGCTTTACAGGGTTGGGGTTGCAAGGGGTGAGGGGATATGGGGGGTTGGGGGTGGGGGTGGGGATTGCATGGGGTAAGTGGTGGGGAGGGGGTTGGCTATAGGTGATTGTGCATTTGGAGGGGGGTTGTGTAGTGGGAGGGGTGGATATGGGGTGGGGGCTGTGCAGTGGGAGGTGGGGGCTGTAAGGGGTGTGTAGTGGGATTGGGGGTCTGTATAGTGGGAGGGGTGTTGGCTATAGGGGGGTTGTGGGGGGGGGGCTATACAAGGTGGGGGTTGTAGGTAGTGAGGGGGTTGTGTAGTGTTGAGGGTGGGGGATGCAAGTGGGAACTCGAGGATGGGGGCTTGGGGGGGGGGTTGTACTGTGGGATGGGGATCACACATCACTTTTCATGGCCTTCTATGTGAAACTCCGTCCCCATACCCAATGTCATCCCCATTTCTTATGTCGCATAATCTACGACGGTCTCCAACCACAAAGAGTGGTCAACACCACCTCAATGTGTTATATCCTATGTGAACATGAATGTGATGACTATATTGGCTAACTGCAGTGAGAGGAATCAAAAAAATCCAAGGATACACCTTTTGAAAGCCTCTGTCACCACCTGTGAACCATTCTTTCCAAAGACAATGGTCAATACTATCTACCTTGTGCTAAAAAACTACGTCACCTCACATCCAGTGATTAACATAACCCATTGTCACATGGGACATTCTGTAACACCCCAAGCTTCCACGATACGCTTCTCATTCAATAATGCAATAGCTTGCATTGTACACAACTTCGAGTTCTAAAACACCGTGAATAATCAAAGTAGCCGTTATGAATAGTAATAACCACTTTTTAAAATTATAGAAATTTTATATTTCAAAATGGACTTCATTTTTGAATTCTTAATATCGAAATTATCCTAAGTTGAATTTTTTGTAACTTTCTGAGAACTTCCAATTTTTTTATGAATAGTGAAAAATACTTAAAACAACTTTTTTTAATCAAAATAATTTATTGTGATAAATTATAATATTTAGTGGTTTTAAAGTATAATTAGAATATATTTTTACCATTTTATCCAATGGTGGTCATTCGAATTAATTTAACATTGAAATTGGACATAAACAATTGCCAATCTTTTGATATAAATTGTTTCTTAAAAACACGCTATTTGTTGTGACAGCGGGAATTAATTATAAAAGTAATTAATGCAACTTATATGTTTGGAATTTTTTAAAATAGACATCATTTTTGAATTCGTAATATCAATTATAGCTTAGGGTGAAATTTTGGCATTGTTCTGAAAAACTTCAATTTTTGATGAATAGTGAAACCACTAAGTGGTAGTTAAATAACTGATTTTTCGTTTAAATGAAATATTACCACTTCTGTGATTTGATTTTCAAAAATCCGACATACATGGTTGTCATTAAGAAGTAAAATGTGTTTCAATGAGATTAAAATAATTTTTTGGTGAATAGTAACTTTTAAGTTCTTAATCGCGATTAGTGGTAATTAGTGTAGTTTAAGGTAAAAACAATGTTTTAATAATATGATATGAGCTTGAAACTTGTCCTACTCCTATTGGATGAGTCATGGCCGACCAAGACAACCCATGGGTCAACTTGGGGACCCCATGGAGCCACTTTGGTTGGAAAATGACATTAATATATATTTATTTAATGATAAAATTAAATTAACACAAACATGAGTATTTTTACTAAAACAGTTTTTAAGTAGGGTTAAACAAGTCCAAATTTTGATTATAAATATTCATTAGAAAGCTAAAAAGATTTAATACATCATAGTATTTTTTTTGTAATTTTTATACATTAAATAAATTAAATTAATTATGACATCATGATGATGTAGTGATGACCTCATTATTTAACAATTTTAATAAAATGAAAAGATAATGTAAAATCCAAGGCTTAAAATTGTCCAAAGACTATTTTATGGGTAGATTTCGAACCCTTATCACCTTAGACACGAATTATATAAGTGTGGGACCTTTAGAATCCGAAAAGCATTGTGTAATAATGTAACATTTCAATCTTTCCAAAAGAGCCCCTCCTCTCCACTTATAAAAGGCCCCCACCTCTCCCACCTTATTCACACCATCAAGCCATTTGGATCGGCCAACATCTGCCCAAATACTCTCCCAACTTCCCCCTATTACTCCTAGAAGCCTCACATTGGGCAGAACTCTTCTCAAGGAAGCCTTTGGCTCAAATGAAAAAGAGTTACCCGATTTTGAGGTAATGTCTTCTCTAATGTTGTTTTGTTTTATTTTTCTTCTATAACCCCCTAAACTCTTTTTATTCATTTATTTTTTAACAAAAACAGTATCCTCAATATACTAGGATGTTTTTATAAGATGGATTCGAGCCACACTTACACAAAACTACATATAATGGTTAAAGAACATACGGTTTCTGTGGATGGAAAATTTCTGCCTCACAGAACGATGATTGTTCAACACTCGTATAACACCTTCAAAGGTGGCCATTAAGATGTCACTATATTTATATATGATATATAATGTGTGTATGTTTTACTTATGCTTCTGTATTTCTCATTTATGGCATACTTTATGATTTCCATTATGGGTAAAACGCGATAATTTCATTTTAGGAAGTGCGGACTACCGCCCCCTCAAAGTGATTTGAATCGTTAATGCCATATGTGGGATGTATAAAGGATGGATTAAATGGTATTATAAACTATATTATACTTTAATTATATTATAAATTTATATCATTATGATTTCATTCCATTAAATATGAAAAAGAAATGAATGTAGCGTTCATGCGTACGTACGGCTTACCGTCTCCATGAACGGTGCATTTCATTTCTTACCTCTAAATGTTACGTGACATTATGAATGAATGTATATACTCTATATATATATGATATATATGATATCTACATCATGAATATAATTCTGGATATAATGGATATTTCACCACATGAACAACTTGTAATTATAAGAAGTTTATTTTTGACTCAAGTACCAAAGATCGACAAAACGACCGTTATTAACTTAAATAATTAAATAATGTTCATAACATGGTAATAAGTGATATAAATGGAATAATGAACATTAAAAAGGTTCTTATGTAAATATAAATTAACTCTAGTTTATTTTTCAGGAGGTTAAAGAACGGTCGAGTCAGGACAAGACGCAAGGTAAGGGAATTTCTTAACCTAATTTCCATTCTTTGGGTTAATCTCCTACTTTCAAATTATGTCATGAAATTATTATGTAATATCTTGTATTTATACTTTCTTTATGTGCACTTATAATGAAAACACATAATAGATCTATTTTATTTTAAAAATTATCTTTGTAAGTACTTCGTATCAGTCTCCTTTCATTGAGGCATATTTGGTTTTATACACAACTTTCTTTTATACGGTGTATAAAACCCTTTGACTTTTACGTTTTTTCAAAAGGTTTTATTTTATAATTATGTGATTGATAAATGATTTCAAAAAATATAGAGAGTTATTTCTCTAAAATATATGAAAATCCAGTGCAAATGTATACGTATTTAACGCATGCTTAAAAATGTTTTCAGAAAACCCGACTCTCGAGTGTGGTAGACAGGAAGGGATTGGGCATGGACCCATCATGGCCTGTAATTAGTCGAGCAGTCTCAGAATTAGTTATTTTGTTTTCAGAAGCTTGCATAATGTTTTCATAAAAAACACTGGAGTATATTTGAGCAATTTTAAACATAAGTATCTTCTTAAAAAATTGCATCGATAGGTCTCATGAGACAACTAGACGTGGAATTGGCCGAGGCCCTTTCCCAATTTGATTTATGGTTTTGGCCGAGGCATTAATCATTTTAGACGTCTTGGCCGAGGCTTTGACAAAATGTTTCAGAATGTCTGGAATTATGCATTCCATCATTATGAAAGTGGTTATTGATATTGCATGTGATTATTCGACCAGTAGAATATCCATGTGAAGAAGTGAATGGAATTATCTCATTTTACTTTTGCTATATTATGTTTAACTTCAAGTTTAAAAGGCTTTTGTTTTAGTTATACATTGCCTTAAATGTTAATGTTTATTTATGAATGCTTCCGCTATATTGATAACCTTACTGAGCATCCGAGCTCACCCCTTTCAATGTTTTAATATTTTCCAGGATGTGAAGAAGTATTTTATGAATGAACCGCAGGGATAGTCCGAAGAGGATAGAAGTGTGGACTATGGAGACTATGTTATTATAGTTTTTCACTTTGTGATGTAATGTAACATTTATGAATGCATCTAGTGTTTCCAAGGCTACTAAACTAATCGGTCTTTCGAGACTTGATCTTTTGTGATCATGCCAATGTTACGAAGTAATGAACCGGCTCTGGGTAGCTAGGGTCGGGGCGTTACAGTTGGTATCAGAGGCAGTTTAGTACTAACCTTGGAAGCTAGATTTAGATAAACTATGATTAGATCACATAGCCCAAAGATAGAGTTTGAGGATTAGTATAGAAGAACTTCCTAGAATTTTGTTATTGTTGAGATTTTGTGAGTTTTCTGAGAAATACATCCCTATCTGGATACGAGCAGGTAGAGGAGGCTCTGGCACAGATGTACCTAGGGGTAAAACCTGAAAACACCGCTTTGAGCTAGACTCGAACGGGAACTGGTGCACGACAACGGGCCTTGCTGCACTCTTGGTTACGACACTCCCAGGGGATATGATTAGGATAATTCTCATTTTCTTTACAAACCAATATGAACGGTTATGAGTATATACTTCCTCAAATAAAACATTTCTTTTTATGATTATGGATTATATCCATAAATAGTTCAATTTATGTAATGTATTTTACAAGTATGGAATTATGTATTTTGATTCATAAACTAATCTAGTTTATGCCATTGTTTAGAAATGGCGCCTAGTGGAAGGAATGGAAACCGTATCAATGCACGAACTCCGTGTAGGGATTGCCCTCTTGCTCAAGATAATTATTGTGGATCTGGAGATACAACTGGTGCTGATCAACTTATTACCATACTAGGAAAACTCACTCAGGTTATGAATAATAACCTTACTCGTATGGAGCACCCTGATCCGCAACGTGGAGGATCAATGTTAGACCGCTTCATGAGGCAACAACCACCAACATTTAATGGGGGTACAAATCCATTAGTAGCTGAGCAATGGATAAACTCCTTAGAGAAAAAATATTCCACGCCTTGGAGAGTAGTGAAAGGGAAAAGGTTATCATGGCAGTTTACCGCCTCACTAGAGATGCTGATCAATGGTGGTCATTGATTCAAAACACAAAGGAAGATGATGACATATCGAATATGGAATGGAGGGAGTTCAAAGAGCTTTTCCTAGCAAAATACTTTCCTCGTGACCATCGAGCAGATATGGAAAGGCAATTTCTGAGTTTGAGGCAGAAGGAGGATGAGAATGTCGCAAAGTATGAGGCCAACTTTACAAGGTTAGCGAGGTATGCTGCAGATTATATACGTAACCCAAGGAGTAAGATTGATCGTTTCTTTGATGGGTTAAAACCATTTCTCCATCGAGCTTTAGTATCACAATCCTTCTCATCATACGAAGATATTGTCTCGTGTGCTATCAAGACAGAAAAGGAATTGTCTAAGTCTTATGACAACAAAGTAAAGCAAGAGAAGAAGAGAACGGTGGAACAAGAGACAGATAAAGGGAAAAAGGGAAAGAAGGATTTTCCAGTATGTGATAATTGTGGGAAGAATCACTCTGTTACTTGCCTAAAAGGAATGGGAGTTTGTTATAAATGTGGAGAAAAGGGTCACCAGGCTCGTGATTGCAAGGGAAAGAAAGAGGCTATCAAAGTTGAATGCTATAATTGTAGAGAAATGGGTCATTATGCAAATGAATGTCCTAAGCGTCAGGGAAACTTACCTTAGAAAAGGCCAAGGGATCAAGGACAATCTTATGATGTTACTACAGTTGAAACAGAATAACTAATGTATTGGTGCTTTTGGACTCATGGATTATATTTTGGTTATTAGAATAATGTGATATATATATATATAAGGATTGTACTGCGGTACTTGTTGATTTCAGTAAGGTTTTAATATGATGAAGGTAATTATATTTTTAGTATGTGATAATAAGAGAAACTTTACTTTGTTTGGGGAATCTGATAAATTGATTTTGGAATTAAGAGACCTTTTAGAGAAAGTCTGGACAGAGGTATTTTGGATAACTATAAAGGTTTGAGTGGATTAAGTTGATCTTTGGATAGTATTGTTTAAGGTTAAAAATTTATGAAGATTATTTTTGAATATTATAATACTATAGTTTTAGGAAAAGGACAACCTACATGGTGGGGCATAACCCGTCGCATCGGACAAAGCTGCCGGAATCGAACCCACAATCATAGTGCGACAAGCCTTTATTTCCTACCACTAGCCTACAGGAAGTCCCTGGTTATTACAAAATAATTTTACTAATCTAAATGGTATGTGTTAACATTTGGAACCTTATACAATTAGGATTAGTATAATATTTTTGAGTTCTATTATCTTTTTGAGTGAAAGATGAGTTGAAGGTTGAAACTCTAACTGTCAAGAATAAATATATATATACCTATCTCTTATTCAATGAATAAATTAATTCTTAAACTTTAGTAAAGGGATATTAAAACGAAAAATGTTTTATCCTAATACCTTATGTCTTGTTGAACTGATGATATTTTAAATCAACATAGATTGAAGTCTTTGAGGCCCTCAATTTGACAGTTGATTGTGATTGATGACCTCAATCACTCCCTACAAATATTTACGTTTTTCCTCCAATTATATGTCTTTAATTGCCACCAATGTTCTCCTAATAGAGATCATAATTAGGTGGTGACATTTTCATTTCCCTTTCCCTCTTATTAAGGCTAAATTTTATTAATCTTATTTCCGATGTGGGTTTTCCACAAAGGTATTTTCCCTTTTCAACCTTTTTATTTTCAAAGAAAAAAATCAAATTGCGAGGACGCAATTTATTGAAGGAGGGGAGAATGTAACACCCCGAGCTTCCACGATACGCTTCTCATTCAATAATGCAATAGCTTGCATTGTACGCAACTTCGAGTTATAAAACACCGCGAATAATGAAAGTAGCCGTTATGAATAGTAATAACTACTTTTTAAAATTATAGAAATTTTATATTTCAAAATGGACTTCATTTTTGAATTCGTAATATCGAAATTATCCTAAGTTGATTTTTTTTGTAACTTTCTGAGAACTTCCAATTTTTTTATGAATAGTGAAAAATACTTAAAACAACTTTTTTAATCAAAATAATTTATTGTGATAAATTATAATATTTAGTGGTTTTACAGTATAATTAGAATATATTTCGACCATTTTATCCAATGGTGGTCATTTGAATTAATTTAACATTGAAATTGGACATAAACAATTGCCAATCTTTTGATATAAATTGTTTCTTAAAAACACGCTATTTGTTGTGACAGCGGGAATTAATTATCAAATTAATTAATGCAACTTATATGTTTGGAATTTTGTAAAATAGACATCATTTTTGAATTCGGAATTTCAATTATAGATTAGGGTGAAATTTTGGCATTGTTCTGAAAAACTTCAATTTTTGATGAATAGTGAAACCACTAAGTGGTAGTTAAATAATTGATTTTTCGTTTAAATGAAATATTACCACTTCTGTGATTTGATTTTCAAAAATCCAACATACATGGTTGTCATTAAGAAGTAAAATGTGGTTCAATGAGATTAAAATAATTTTTTGGTGAATAGTAACTTTTAAGTTCTTAATCGCGATTAGAGGTAATTAGTGTAGTTTAAGGTAAAAACAATGTTTTAATAATATGATATGAGCTTGAAACTTGTCCTACTCATATTGGATGATTCATGGCCGACCAAGACAACCCATGGGTCAACTTGGGGACCCCATGGATCCACTTTGGTTGGAAAATGACATTAATATATATTTATTTAATGTTAAAATTAAATTGACACAAACATGAGTATTTGTACTAAAACAGTTTTTAAGTGGGGTTAAACAAGTCCAAATTTTGATTATAAATATTAATTAGAAAGCTAAAAAGATTTCATACATCATAGTATTTTTTTTATAATTTTTAGACATTAAATAAATTAAATTAATTATGACATCATGATGATGCAGTGATGACCTCATTATTTAACGATTTTAATAAAATGAAAAGATAATGTAAAATCCAAGGCTTACTGTAACAGCCTGAGATTTTATGAAAACTATTCTTTTTTATTTCACTAATGTCTTTTGTTGTACGCTACACCAAAAGGAGCTTGCACAACACGCATCCTTGACTTGCCTTGCATTACACGCAATCGCGACCTTCCTCGATAGCGTGTGTAGTACGCAATACCGAGTTTCACTAAACAACGATATGCTATTAAAATATTATTATAACTAGCCGTTATGAATAGTAATAACCACCTTTTAAAATTTTAGAAATTTTAGCTCTCAAAATGGACTTCATTTTTGGATTCGGAGTATCAAATTTAGCTTAAGGTGAAATTTTGGTACTTTTCGGATAACTTTCATATTCTGATGAATAGTGAAAATTACTAAATTATAATTAAAAACAACTTTTTTAATCGAAATAATTAATAGTGATAAATCATTAATTTGAGTGGTTTTAAAGTATATTTAGAATATATTTTTACAATTCAATACAATGTTGGTCATTGTATGTAATTTCACATTTACACCAGACATAAACAAGTGTTAATCTTTTGATAGTTATTATCTCTTAAAAACACGCTATTTGTTGTGACAGTGGAAATTAATTATAAAATTAATTAATGAAACATATATGTTGGGAATTTTGTAAAATAGAAATCATTTTTGAATTCATAATATCAATTATATCCTAGGGTGAAATTTTAGTACTTTTCTGAAAACTTTCAATTTTTGATGAATAGTGAAACCACTAAGTGGTAGGTTAAAAACTGAATTTTGCATAAAACATAATTTTACCACTTCTGTGAATGGAATTTCGAAAATCCGACAGACACGGTTAATATTAAGGACTAAAATGTGGTTCAATGAGATGAAAATAATTTTTGGTGAATAGTAACTTTTTACTTTTTTTTACCACGGTTAATAGTAAATAGGGTAACTAAGGGTAAATATGATATTACTATTACCCTAACACATGTACTAATTCTATTTAATAAGTTTAATTCGACCAAAAACAACCTTATGAATATAATATGACCATTTAGGTCCACTTGGATTAGATTATGACATTTAATATTATTTTATTTAATGAATAGTTAAAATAGTTAAAATCAAAGTTTAATAACTAAAACATTTTTAATATGGGGTTATACATAAGATAAATTCGACTATAAATATTCGTTAGAAAGCTAAAAAGATTTCCTACATAATTATATTTTATTTATAATTTTTAGACTTTAAATAAATTAATTTATTTATGACACAACGATGATGCAGTAATTACCCTTTTAAGGAAATATTAACATAATTGATGTTATAAATGCTCAAATGAATGTAATTTGAGACTTTTTATGAATTCCACTAATTTTATAGGTTACTATGATATATTAGTGTTTATTTAATCAACTTTATTCGAACATATAATTCTTTTATGACTTTCACAAAAATCATATATCAAATAGTGTCAAAATTGACACAAAATAGTTTTTAAAAAAAATATTATATTATTAATTGTTATTTTATTACTAAAAATCTAAGGTTCGGCCAAATGACTTATATAAGGATATATATATTAATAATAAACAATTTGGGGTTCGTTTGGCATGTTATAGTAAGTGTATTAACCATATAGTGTAAGAAAACAAAAAGACACGGTAAAAGTTAAATTATTTAACCTAGATTTAAATCTAATTGATAAGGTTAAAATAATAACCTAAACTTGTCTAAATTCTATTGGTTGATAGGATTTCGACCCATCCCCACTTTAGCTCCAAAATAAGACCCTTTGGAACCATTATAAACCGATTTTGACTTTAATATAAAATAATATTTTGAGGTATTCCTAAGGTGCCCCTCTCCTCCCTTATAAAAGGACACCTCCTCCCCCTCCTCCTCACACCAATTTGAGCACTCAAGCTCGGCCAAACCCTGCCAAAATCCCTTCTCCACTTCCCTAGAATAATCCTAGAGGTTCTGGTCTTCTTCAAAGACCAATATTAGTGCCCTAAGAGGAGGTCTCAAAGAGGCGCTTCAAAGAAGAGGTAATTTCCGTTACCAATTCTTTCACCTTTATTTCTTCTTCCACTTCTTCTTCTTAGGTTGTTTCATTATGAAGTAATAACATCAGTATCACTAATATACTGATATGTTATTATAATTATGAAACAATCCTAATTCACCATCTATCCATCCTACGGAAAACGAAATCACCGCGCGTGCGTACGTACGGAATACCGTCTCCACGCTGTGGTGTAATCTGTTTTTCCACCAACACCTTACATGGATGGGTATTATGGTGTATGGAATAACTATACATAGTTATTATAACATCATAATGATTCTGATATATTGTATCATCCTCTCCAATTCAATTTAATAATTATGGAAATGATATCATCGCTCGTGCGTACGTACGGACTACCGTCTCCACGACGCGATGAGATTCATTCTCAATGATTAACCATTCATGAATAATTATAAAGTATATATAATAAGTACTAATGAAATATATGACAGAATAATGATACTGTATTTATGTATATTTATATGTATGTCATCTACTTACTTCCATTCAAGACAATAAGGAAAGAAAAACAGCGTTCATGCGTACGTACGGACTACCGTCTCCATGAATGGTGTTTTTCATTTCATTTATCTATCTATTATATATATATATACTGAATATATATATATAAATCATATTTTATATTCTGGAAGTAAGTAAATCATGATATAAGTAATAATAATGTCAAGAACAACAAGTCAAAACACCTACGATAAATGAAACGATTTTACCCAAAACGCTAATTAACATGGAATTTACAAAAGAACGGGTAAAATAAAGTCATAAGTGAACCATATATGATATCATAACAATTAGTATGATTCTGGAATAAGTCAATGACATTATTTAAATCATTATACAGGAGGTTCGGACACTTACGAAGAAAATCGGACCTAAGGTAAGGGAAATATCACAATCTCATTTTTATCCGAGATTGTTTATTCGTAAGTATTTACTGGGGTGTATTTTATCATCCATATCCATGTTTCCTCAATATGTAATATTATTTACATCCACCTACAATTGTTTAAAACCTATTTTACCCTTTGGTGAGTTTTTAGTAAAATATATGAAAGGAATCTTTTGTCGTTTTTCGTACGAGGTACATTTTGACTTTTCCGACAAAAGTATGAAAAAAATGTTTTTTTAACTTATACGGGATGAATGGATTTTTAAAAACATTATTTACAAGAAGCTTCCTTTACAAGTTTTCATGTTTATTTTTAATCAACTTCTTTCATTTTAAAATTGTATGACATGTTAAGAAAGGAAAAGTGTTTTTGAATTAGAAAGGATATTTTCCTCAAGAATGGATTTCAAGTGTTTTATCAAAATTATTTTCCATCTAAGATAATAAAGTGTTCTGTTTCTATCCCTATTATTACATGGATTTGATTATGTTGTGATGGAAATATTTTTATGAATTCCTTTATCTTATATGAATTGTTTTATGATGTCATGTTGTTTAAGAATCCCATTTTTATTACATGGGTTATGCAATGATGTATGATTTATGATTTTGTGGCACACATAAGAATGGTATCATTATAAGATGGGTGGGACCTATATCTCCCTCCAATGAATTGGGTAAAGATTTTATATCTCATGAGATAGACATGGCTGGAATGGTAGGTTATACCGGTTCAGTGAAACAGGACTGAAACGAGGGTTACTCGATTCAGAAAGGGACTTTGTCCACTAAGATAGTCTTGGCAATGAGTCTTGACTAACAAGAAATGATTCTCTATGATTATGTGTGTATGCCACAAAGTTTCATGTTTTAAGTTATGATTATTGGGATTTCATTTCACTACTATGATTTATCCCATGTTATGAAATTATGCTCTCTTTTGCAGGTTAAGATTTCCAAAAGTTATGTTCTTATGAATATGATGTGATTGATTTTTCTTTTGTATACCCTTACTGAGCATTTGAGCTCACCCTTTTATGTTTTCCTTTCCCTAGGATATAAAGAATGGTTTTAGGTAAAAAAAAGAAGATCTCTATGGGATATTTTGAAGATCTTTCACCACGATTAGAAGATTATATTCGGAGTTTCCAAAGACACTAAACTATTACGATCCTTGTGTGTGTGTTTTTTGTTATGTACTAAGTATTCTGCAAATGTAATATAATGTCCATGTACCTCAAGATATGGGTCTTTACAGTTGGTATCAGAGGAAAGGTTTAGTCAACCTTTGGAAACTAGGATGCGAAAACATTAGTGAGATCCCTAGAGATATTTCTAAGGTGTGTCTTGGGATGTCTCTAAGGTTAAGTATACGTATAGGTTATATTACTATAATTACGCTAACGATCATAGAATTAAACCTAAGATGTTAGATATTGAAGGCACTCCCCCTTTATTATGTTGTTTTCCCTAGCATGATTTTTTCCTCTCACACTATTCTTTTTGTGTTTTAGACGATAGCTGGAACCCGAAGGAATCGTGTTGATCAATGCAATGGACAATGCAATGATTGCCCTCCTGAACAAACAAATGTTATGGGAGATGGAGTGCAAAATCTTATTTCTATACTTACACAATCTATGAATCATTCTGGACTTCCAAATGAACAGAGAAGGGAACAATATTCTATTGAGCCTTCATGAGGCAACATCCACCTTCTTTCAATGGGTCTTCCGATCCACTTGTTGCTGAACAATGGATCAGTACCACTGAAAAGATATTTTCAGTTCTTCAATGTTCTGAGCATGATAAAGTCATCTTAGCAGTATATCGTTTGGAAGGTGAAGGTGATCAATGGTGGAATCTTATCAAGAATACGAGGCCAAGAGATGAAATTGAGTCCATGGAATGGAACGAGTTCAAGAACTTGTTTTTCAGTAAGTACTTCCCTCGTATTCTTCAAACAAAGATGGAAAAGGAGTTCCTTGAGCTAAAGCAGAAGGATGATGAATCTGTTGGTATATACGAAGCGAATTTTACAAGACTTGTAAGGTATGCATCTGGCATTATCATCCAACCTGAAAGTAAAGTTGATCGATTTTTCAGTGGCTTAAAACCAATTCTTCGAAGGGAATTAGCTATAAGAGACTTCAGTAGCTATGAAGAAATTGTGCGTTGTGCTATGAAGGTAGAAATGGAAGTTAGTTTTACATATCCATCTCAAGGTTTTGAAAAGAAACGAAAGATGGAGTTCAAGGAGAAATCTCAAAATAATGGTGAAAAGAAGATGAATGTTTCCTTATGCACAAAGTGTGGAAAGAAGCATGGTGGAGATTGTCTTAAAGGGACTAGAAAATGTTTTAAGTGTGGAAAAGAAGGTCATCGAGCAGCTGAGTGTTGAGGTAATGGAAAAAGGAATTCTAATGATGTGAATAAAGCAAACACTGCAGAGAACGCACCACCAACACTTCAATGCTTCAAGTGCAAGGAAATGGGGCATTATGCTAATAAATGCCCTAATCCAAGGGTTAGTGATGATCAACATGAGCAACCACTGAAGGCAAAGGACAAAGGGAAGTCACATGCGATCACTATTGGCAATGTTGAATATGACAACGATGTGGTGGAATGATTAAGTGTTTATGTGATGGGATTCCAAAATAATGTTGTATCATTGAGTATTGCAATATTTATTGATGTGGTATTCAAAGTGATTGAGATATTTTTTGGAAATAAGATGATATGCGAGAAAATGAAATGTTTAATAGTATTCATGAGCTCATGATTGATATAAGGACTAAGTTATATCATGGTTTGAGTATATAGAATTTTGAGGATTTTGGTATGTGGAAAGTGTTAACTTTAAACTGCATTCATGTTTTCACTAAGTTATTCAAGAGAATACATGATTAAGGACTTTGAATGTTTGGAATGTGACCAACAAAACATATCTTATGATATATGGGGATCAACGATGGTATTAAATCTCTGGTAATCGTTTTCACTATGTTATGAGAGTGGACTGCAGTATTATGGATAAGCCTAAAGATTGAAATGGATTATGTTGGACATAAGTGAGTATTGTTTAAGGATAGAAGTTTTTTTTCGATATTATTGATGGGATGTTATAGTAATTTAGTTTTAGAAAAAGGACAACCTGCAGGACGGGCGACAGCCCATCACGTCAGACAAGGCTGTAGGAATCGTACCCACAACCGAAGTGCGACTGGCCTTTATCACCTACCAGTGACCTACAGGAAGTCCCTGTTTAGTAGAAACTAATTTTATTATATTAAGCAGTATGATATATGAAGTATAAGTCCATTTTAGGAACCATATGTGATTAATCTCACTGTAGATCAACATATGTATATAATTGTTTCTAACCTTTTGTTTGAGACAGATGGAATGACCCGTCATTCTATCACATGATCTGCTAACACGTCACGAATAACAAATTCAACATCATTTATTTAAGAGATGAAGTGGAAATTGTTCAAGGCACGAACAACAGTGAGATTGTACCAAAATAAAGAAAGTATTTATTCTAATTCAAATTTTCAACTTTAGGGAAATGATCTTGAAAACCAAAAATGTTGTCCTAGTGATCTTATACCTGATAAATCGGATGGTACCTTAGATCGTCAAAAATTTATGGATTTGTGATTGTTGGATTTTACATAGTCATGTTCTCTACCACTCTCCATTAGAACATGATGGTTAGATTTTTCTTCCATATCCATATTTTCACCTATGTGGAAACCCAGTGATTAGTTTATTTGGGTAATCGTTACATTTCATACTTTAGTATTTAAAGCCAAGTTTTGGTATTCCTTTTTACGATGTGGGTTTCTATTAAAGGAACTTTCGAATAGTAAACCATTTATAACTCCGACGAATTTCGAGGGCGAAATTCATTTTAAGGGGGTAGAATGTAACAGCCCGAGATTTTATGAAAAATATTCTTTTTTTATTTCACTAATGTCTTGTGTTGTACGCTACACCAAAAGGAGCTTTCACAACACGCATCCTTGACTTGCCTTGCATTACACGCAATCACGACCTTCCTCGATAGCGTGTGTAGTACGCAATACCGAGTTTCACTAAACAACGATATGTTATTAAAATATTATTATAACTAGCCGTTATGAATAGTAATAACCACCTTTTAAAATTTTAGAAATTTTCTCTCTCAAAATGGACTTCATTTTTGGATTCGGAGTATCAAATTTAGCTTAAGGTGAAATTTTGGTACTTTTCGGATAACTTTCATATTCTGATGAATAGGGAAAATTACTAAATTATAATTAAAAACAACTTTTTTAATCGAAATAATTAATAGTGATAAATCATTAATTTGAGTGGTTTTAAAGTATATTTAGAATATATTTTTACAATTCAATACAATGTTGTTCATTGTATGTAATTTCACATTTACACCAGACATAAACAAGTGTTAATCTTTTGATAGTTATTATCTCTTAAAAACACGCTATTTGTTGTGACAGCGGAAATTAATTATAAAATTAATTAATGCAACATATATGTTGGGAATTTTGTAAAATAGAAATCATTTTTGAATTAAGAATATCAATTATAGCCTAGGGTGAAATTTTAGTACTTTTCTGAAAACTTTCAATTTTTGATGAATAGTGAAACCACTAAGTGGTAGGTTAAAAACTGAATTTTTCATAAAACTTAATTTTACCACTTCTGTGAATGGAATTTCGAAAATCCGACAGACACGGTTAATATGAAGGACTAAAATGTGGTTCAATGAGATGAAAATAATTTTTGGTGAATAGTAACTTTTTACTTTTTTTACCACGGTTAATAGTAAATAGGGTAACTAAGGGTAAATATGATATTACTATTACCCTAACACATGTACTAATTCTATTGAATAAGTGTAATTCGACCAAAAACAACCTTATGAATATAATATGACCATTTAGGTCCACTTGGATTAGATTATGACATTTAATATTATTTTATTTAATGAATAGTTAAAATAGTTAAAATCAAAGTTTAATAACTAAAACATTTTTAATATGGGGTTATACATAAGATAAATTAGACTATAATTATTCATTAGAAAGATAAAAAGATTTCCTACATAATTATATTTTATTTATAATTTTTATACTTTAAATAAATTAATTTATTTATGACACAACGATGATGCAGTAATTACCCTTTTAAGGAAATATTAACATAATTGATGTTATAAATGCTCCAATGAATGTAATTTGAGACTTTTTATGAATTCCAATAATTTTATAGGTTACTATGATATATTATTGTTGATTTAATAAAATTTATTCGAACATATAATTCTTTTATGACTTTCACAAAAATCATATATCAAATAGTGTCAAAATTGACACAAAATAGTTTTTAAATAAAATATTATATTATTAATTGTTATTTTATTACTAAAAATCTAAGGTTCGGCCAAATTACTTAGATAAGGATATATATATTAATAATAAACAATTTGGGGTTCTTTTGGAATGTTATAGTAAGTTTATTAACCATATAGTGTAAGAAAACAAAAAGACACGGTAAAAGTTAAATTATTTAACTTAGAGTTAAATCTAATTGATAAGGTTAAAATAATAACCTAAACTTGTATAAATCCTATTGGTTGATAGGATTTCGACCCATCCCCACTTTATCTCCGAAATAAGACCCTTTGGAACCATTATAAACCGATTTTGACTTTAATATAAAATAATATTTTGAGGTATTCCTAAGGTGCCCCTCTCCTCCCTTATAAAAGGACACCTCCTCCCCCTCCTCCTCACACCAATTTGAGCACTCAAGCTCGGCCAACCCCTGCCAAAATCCCTTCTCCACTTCCCTAGAATAATCCTAGAGGTTCTGGTATTCCTAAAAGACCAATATTAGTGCCCTAAGAGGAGGTCTCAAAGAGGCGCTTCAAAGAAGAGTAATTTCTGTTACCAATTATTTCACCTTTATTTCTTCTTCCACTTCTTCTTCTTAGGTTGTTTCATTATGAAGTAATAACATCAGTATCACTAATATAATGATATGTTATTATAATTATGAAACAATCCTAATTCACCATCTATCCATCCTACGGAAAATGAAATCACCGCGCGTGCGTACGTACGGAATACCGTCTCCACGCTGTGGTGTAATCTATTTTTCCACCAACACCTTACATGGATGGGTATTATGGTGTATGGAATAACTATACATAGTTATTATAACATCATAATGATACTGATATATTGTATCATCCTCTCCAATTAAATTTAATAATTATGGAAATGATATCATCGCTCGTGCGTACGTACGGACTACCGTCTCCACGACGCGATGAGATTCATTCTCAATGATTAACCATTCATGAATGATTATAAAGTATATATAATAAGTACTAATGAAATATATGACATAATAATGATACTGGATTTATGTATATTTATATGTATGTCATCTACTTACTTCCATTCAAGACAATAAGGAAAGAAAAACAGCGTTCATGCGTACGTACGGACTACCGTCTCCATGAATGGTGTTTTTCATTTCATTTATCTATCTATTATATATATATATATATATACTGAATATATATATATATATAAATCATATTTTATATTCTGGAAGTATGTAAATCATGATATAAGTAATAATAATGTCAAGAACAACAAGTCAAAACACCTACGATAAATGAACCGATTTTACCCAAAACGCTATTTAACATGGAATTTACAAAAGAACGGGTAAAATAAAGTCATAAGTGAACCATATATGATATCATAACAATTAGTATGATTCTGGAATAAGTCAATGACATTATTTAAATCATTATACAGGAGGTTCAGACACTTACGAAGCAAATCGGACCTAAGGTAAGGGAAATATCACAATCTCCTTTTTATCCGAGATTGTTTATTCGTATGTATTTACTGGGGTGTATTTTATCATCCATATCCATGTTTCCTCAATATGTAATATTATTTACATCCAACTTCAATTGTTTAAAACCTATTTTACCCTTTGGTGAGTTTTTAGTAAAATATATGAAAGGAATCTTTTGTCGTTTTTCGTACGAGGTACATTTTGACTTTTCTGACAAAAGTATGAAAAGAATGTTTTTTTAACTTATATGGGATGAATGGATTTTTAAAAACATTATTTACAAGAAGCTTCCTTTACAAGTTTTCAAGTTTATTTTTAATCAACTTCTTTCATTTTAAAATTGTATGACATGTTAAGAAAGGAAAAGTGTTTTTGAATTAGAAAGGATATTTTCCTCAAGAATGGATTTCAAGTGTTTTTTCAAAATTATTTTCCATCTAAGATAATAAAGTGTTTTGTTTCTATCCCTATTATTACATGGATTTGATTATGTTGTGATGGAAATATTTTTATGAATTCCTTTATCTTATATGAATTGTTTTATGATGTCATGTTGTTTAAGAATCCCATTTTTATTACATGGGTTATGCAATGATGTATGATTTACGATTTTGTGGCACACATAAGAATGGTATCATTATAAGATGGGTGGGACCTATATCTCCCTCCAATGCATTGGGTAAAGATTTTATATCTCATGAGATAGACTTGGCTGGAATGGTAGGTTATACCGGTTCAGTGAAACAGGACTGAAACGAGGGTTACTCGATTCAGAAAGGGACTTTGTCCACTAAGATAGTCTTGGTAATGAGTCTTGACTAACAAGAAATGATTCTCTATGATTATGTGTGTATGCCACAAATTTTCATGTTTTAAGTTATGATTATTGGGATTTCATTTCACTACTATGATTTATCCCATGTTATGAAATTATGCTCTCTTTTGCAGGTTAAGATTTCCAAAAGTTATGTTCTTATGAATATGATGTGATTGATTTTTCTTTTGTATACCCTTACTGAGCATTTGAGCTCACCCTTTTATGTTTTCTTTTCCCTAGGATATAAAGAAATGTTTTAGGTAAAAAAAAGAAGATCTCTATGGGATATTTTAAAGATCTTTAACCACGATTAGAAGATTATATTCGGAGTTTCCAAAGACACTAAACTATTACAATCCTTGTGTGTGTGTTTTTTGTTATGTACTAAGTATTCTGCAAATGTAATGTAATGTCCATGTACCTCAAGATATGGGTCTTTACACTTACACTTGTCCAAAGACTATTGGATGGGTAGATTTCGAACCCATATCACCTTAGACACGAATTATATTAGTGTGGGACCTTTAGAATCCGAAAAGCATTGTGTAATAATGTAACATTTCAATCTTTCCAAAAGAGCCCCTCCTATCCACTTATAAAAGGCCCCCACCTCTCCCACCTTATTCACACCTTCAAGCCATTTGGCCCAGACAACCTCTACCCAAATACTCTCCCAACTTCGCCCTATTACTCCTAGAAGCATCACTTTGGGAATAACTCTTCTCAAGGAAGCCTTTGGCTCAAATCAAAAAGAGTTACCCGATTTTGAGGTAATGTCTTCTCTAATGTTGTTTTGTTTTATTTTTCTTCTCCAACCCCCTAAACTCTTTTTATTCATTTATTTTGTAACAACACCAGTATCCTCAATATACTAGGATGTGTTTATAATAATGATTCAAGCCACACTTATACACACCTACATCTAAAGGTTAAAGAACATACGGTTTCTGTGGATGGTGAATTTCTGCCTCACGAAACGATGAGTGTTCAACACTCATATAAAACCTTCAAAGGTGTCCATTAAGTTGTCACTATATTTATATATGATATATAATGTGGTTATTTTTTACTTATGCTTCTGTATTTCTCATTTATGGCATACTTTATGATTTCCATTATGGGCAAAACGCGATAATTTCATTTTAGGAAGTGCGGACTACCGCCCCCTCAAAGTGATTTGAATCGTTAATGCCATATGTGGGATGTATAAAGGATGGATTAAATTGTATTATACACTATATTATACTGTAATTATATTATAAATTTATATCATTATGATTTCATTCCATTAAATACGAAATAGAAATGAAAATAGCGTTCATGCGTACGTACGGCTTACCGTCTCCATGAACGGTGCATTTCATTTCTTACCTCTAAATGTTACGTGACATTATGAATGAATGTATATAATGTATATATATGATATATATGATATCTACATCATGAATATAATTCTGGATATAATGGATATTTCACCACATGAACAACTTGTAATTATAAGAAGTTTATTTTTGACTCAAGTACCAAAGATCGACAAAACGACCGTTATTAACTTAAATAATTAAATAATGTTCATAACATGGTAATAAGTGATATAAATGGAATAATGAACATGAAAAAGGTTCTTAAGAAAATATAAATTAACTCTAGTTTATTATTTAGGAGGTTAAAGAACGGTCGAGTCAGGACAAGACGCAAGGTAAGGGAATTTCTTAACCCAATTTCCATTCTTTGGGTTAATCTCCTACTTTAAAATTATGTCATGATATTATTATGTAATATCTTGTATTTGTACTTTCTTTATGTGCACTTATAATGAAAACACATAATAGATCTATTTTATTTTAAAAATGATTTTTGTAAGGACTTCGTATCAATCGCCTTTCATTGAGGCATATTTGGTTTTATACACAACTTTCTTTTATACGGTGTATAAACCCCTTTGACTTTTACGTTTGTTCAAAAGGTTTTATTTTATAATTATGTGATTGTTAAATGATTTCAAAAAAGATAGAGAGAGATTTCTCTCAAATATATGAAAATACAGTGCAAATGTATACGTATTTAACGCAAGCTTAAAAATGTTTTCAGAAAACCCGACTCTCGAGTGTGGTAGACAGAAAGGGATTGGGAATGGACCCATCATGGCCGGTAATTAGTCGAGCAGTCTCTGAGTTAGTTATTTTGTTTTCAGAAGCTTGCATAATGTTTTCATAAAAAACACTGGAGTATATTTGAGCAATTTTAAACATAAGTATCTTCTAAAAATATTGCATCGATAGGTCTCATGAGACAAATAGACGTGGAATTGGCCGAGGCCCTTTCCCAATTTGATTTATGGTTTTGGATGAGGCCTTAATCATTTTAGAAGTCTTGGACGAGGCCTTGACAAAATGTTTCAGAATGTCTGGCATTATGCATTCCATCATTATGAAATTGGTTATTGATATTGCATGTGATTATTCGACCAGTAGAATATCCATGTGAAGAAGTGAATGGCATTATATCATTTTACTTTTGCCATATTATGTTGAAGTTCATGTTTAAAAGGCATTTGTTTTAGTTATACATTGCCTTAAATGTTAATGTTTATTTATGAAAGCTTCCGCTATATTGATAACCTTACTGAGCATCCGAGCTCACCCCTTTCAATGTTTTAATATTTTCAAGGATGTGAAGAAGTATTTTATGAATGACCTGCAGGGATAGTCCGAAGAGGATAGAAGTGTGGACTATGGAGACTATGTTATTATAGTTTTCACATTGTGATGTAATGTAACATTTATGAATGTATCTAGTGTTTCCAAGGCTACTAAACTAATCGGTCTTTCGAGACTTTATCTTTTGTGATCATGCCAATGTTACGAAGTAATGAACCGGCTCTGGGTAGCTAGGGTCGGGGCGTTACACTTT